>CANTUZ010000001.1:21549226-22999226 GCA_947846985.1 Fratercula arctica | reverse complement strand
CAGGCAGGTCCTGAACAGTTAATGTCACGGTTATTAATGCTACTTATGATGATAAACACCATTATTACTATCCTGCCAGTGTCAAGCCAACATTTAGCCACCTAACAGCAGGTGCTCACCTTAAATACTGGTATCTAAAAGGAATTTCATCTGGGTTAGGCAGTCAACCAGGACAGATCCAGGCACCCCAAAGCCTGTCTTCCCCATAGCCCTGTTGCCCCCAGGGCTGTCCTGGTGGAGAGTCTCCTGCCTCTGTTCTCTTCTTATCCAGAAGCATCAGGATTTTATTTGCTTTGCAGATGTCAAATTCAGTGGGTCCTTTGAGGTCCTGTTGCATTTTTGGGATCAAATTGCAGCCCTACTTGGACTAACTCTATCTCACAAGAGAGCACCCTCCTAATTTTGGATGTTTATGCACTTCAGAGGACAAAGACAGGACTGTTAAATTTGCATGTGGTGTTATTCAAAGCAGAAGCTCTGTGTTAGGAATACAATAACCCAGGCAGGGACCAGCAATCTCTGTTGTTGTTTATGTAACAAAGGGACCTCAGGAAACACGGTGAGCACAGCCAACCAGCCGTGGCACGTGTGATTTGCCATGGAAGGGCTCTGCGTGCTGATGTGAACCTGTGGGTTTCTGCAAGCATATAGGAGACCACAAAGCATGGACCACCTATTGTGCTAGATGCTGTACAGAGGACACAACAGGTCTCCCTCCCCTCAGAGTTCTATGAATAGAAGAGCCCAGAGATGGCTTCAGGCAGCTGGGACAGGAAGGGTGCAAAGGGCCATGAGACAGCAGTAGGGGAAGGATGCAGCCACCAGGATTAGCATGTTACACAAGTCAGGGAAAGAAAGCTCTGGAGGCAGACTTGGTGCTGGTGGTGTATTTCTTCTCAGAGCTCAGGAGCAGCCAGAGACTGCTTGGAGATACTGCTTAAAAATACAGCCAGGGATAAAAGATACCAGCACCTTGGGCACGTTAAGGAGGGAGAACACCCAACCTGCCTGGTTTGGCCAGCTCATACTCTGAGCTCTGTAAACCTGCCACCTGGAGCAGCTGCCTGGGACTTACAAGGTGGCAAGTGGTCCCTGCTGGATGACAAATGACCGCACAAATACACCAGTACCAAGCAGAGGAGGGATTCCCAAAGATAAAAAGCACCTCCCAAGCAGCCTTCAGAGGGATCTGAGCTCAGCCATGGCACATACAGGCAATGGGCCCAGACGGCGCGCTGGATGCTGACACCAACCCATGGAACAGCCTGGACCTTGTGTTGGACCAACAATGCAGCACCACCCAGAGATAATGTGGCCCAAATAGAAGTCTGTGAAGTCACTAGTGGAGAGGGCTTACCAGCCATTCTGAGTTAGTCTGGACTAGTTAATATGAATGAAGAAATAAAGACACTTCTCCATGAAGAAAATGCATTGGGCCATGTCCTCAGACAGAAAAGGTATTCCTATCACCTGCTCACTGCTTGATGCTCAAATCTCAGAGGAGCTCTTGCTGTAATGCAACGGGGGAGAAAGCTCAGAGCTGGCAGCTTGGACACTGAGACCGCTGGGTCTTTAGTAGCACTTGGACAGGTAAGAGCTTGCTCATAAATGGGAACTTCTGCCAGCCAGAATGTGCTTCAAGGACATGTTTACACTGAGAGTGAAAACATTGTTCTTCTCCCTCTCTGCACATGCACCAATTGCAGATTTAGCGGAACTGGCCAAAGGGTTCTTCAAATCTCAGTGGAAAAGTGTGTCATGTCCACCTGGAAGCATTATATGCACAGAAACATCACCCTACATTTCGGTGTGCTCAGGTCATGGATGAGTAGCTCAAAAGTGCTTTTTAGGATCAGCTGTTGCCTTCCATTCCACACACTTGTGATGCTACAGTGTAACAGAGTTTCTGGCTGGAGCTAGCATCTCCAGAGGCAAGGCTCCACAGCTCCACTGAGCAGCCTGGAGTGTGCAGTGGAGGGGACATATGGCCCTTCAACTCTCTCTCCAGCTGATCTGGGCTCTGGTGCCTACCTCAGCCATGCTGAATACAGCATTGATCATTCTACTGTATTTGCTGAACCTTCCAAAACTGCACTTGCCAGATAAAGCAGTGTCCAATTGTGCTTCAGGAAAAGCAGTGTTTCAGTAAGGAACAAAGACTTTCACACTGATGAGTTTGTGAAGACCGTAAGAGGCTTTGCTAGATTTCAGGATCAAAGGCACCAGGGAAGACCAATGAGCAACAGGGAAGAAAAATTCCCTGGTCACATGCTCATTCCCATAGCTCTGGCCTGGAGTTGGGCAGGAAGAGCAGGACTGGGGTGGATGTGCTCATTTTGCAGCCATAGAGATTATTCCTCTAGATCTCATTCTGCTCTGTCTTGCACTGCTGAATAGGCTTACACCAGTTGTGAAACTGGTTCACCGTGTTTGGATTATGCTTAGTCCCCACTTTTGCATCCAGCTGAAGATGGTTCCCCTCCAGAATCTGTCCTAGCAGCTCTTCAGTGACACTGCCTCTGAGTTCCTTAACTGAGTTATTTAACTACAGCTGTGTAAATGCAGTTGTTCCCACTAAGGAGCAGTGAGCAGTGAGCAATAAATCCCCAGGGGTCCCCCTGCCTCCCTCCTGGTATTGAGAGTGCATCCAACTATGCTCTTTCTAGACTGCCTTCATTGCAATAGTTTTCAGGTCTTGATTCGGGTGGTCTGGCTGAGACATGTCCTGCAGCAGGAGAGAACTCCTGCCATCCACGGCTTGCTCTTCTGCTCTGACTCTGGAGGGGGAGTCTGGCCAAGTAGCTGCAATGCATCTACAGTGCAGTTCCTGCAGCTGGTGGGAGGATTCCCATCCTCTTGTTGATGTTGTAAGTTAGGGAGCTGCATGTGAGCGGTTCAGAGACATCATTGCAGGTCCACTCAGGTAACAAAAGATGGAACAGGGCTGCAGGATGTAGCATTTCAAGCCAACACAATCACAGAAAAGGGCCCAATGCACAGCAAACAAGTTTACATGGGTGCCAGTATACAGGACACAGTCATAGATGACATTTTCATAGGGGTTTCATAGAAAACCTCAGGAGTTACTTGAGCTGCAAATGGAACCTGGGAGAAATATCATGTACATCAGACTTGTTCCTGCAGTCATCCCTAGAGCTCTGCATTTGTCCACTGCCAGAGTCAGGATGGACATTTGGTTTGACCCAGTACAGTTGTTTTTCTGCTTCTGCTGTTTGGAGGCAGTGTGGGTTTGAAGAACCAACAGAGAGAGGCAGTAAGCTGAATCCTGGGTCAGTCCCTGTGGTCTGCACCAGGCTGGCTCAGCAGCGCTGGGATACCCCTTAAAGTCCACATCTGCAGTGACAAATAGTGCAAACAGGACAAATTCCTTTTGCAAATTAATGCTCTGAGGTCAGATGGCACTTACCATTGGGCACACGCTCTTCAAAAAAAGGTGTTTTTCGAGTGTTTGATGTAAGGAGACTTTTTTAGTCTCGAGCCTATGTCGCCACAGCCATCCAGAAAACCCTAGTAAGTTTATTTTGTAGAGCAGGACAGTGTTGCCACGTTGCTGGTTTGGCTGGTGAAAGCATCTTCTGTTTCCAGAGGGAGAAGACGAGGTCTGGAGCCAAGCCTGTGGCGGCTCAACTTGGATGAGCAATTCCCAGGAGTGCATTTACTTTGGTAAATGAGTCTGGAATAGTTCAGTCCTGAGCTACAAGGTTAGGAAAACAACTCTGCAATTTTTAAGTCATCAGTGTAATTCTCGTGTGGCTTCAGAGAGCTTCCCTGCTACCCAGGGAAGGATGGCTGAGTCAAAACCAGGGAAACGGTCACAACTCTTCTTGGCGAGAAATCATGTATCGAGTGGGCAATACAAGCTGCTGACCAGCAGTCTGAGGTCTTGACCCTTCAGACCCACATAGAGGTGCTGCTCACAGAATAGTCCTACTGCCTTCTCCTGCTTCCACGCTTCCATGCTTTTGTGAGGTGGGAGCAGTTCACCAGTTCAGAAACGCAAGATTCTTCACCCCCAAATATCATTTCTGCAGACTGTAACTACACTGGTGGGACAGCAATGCTGCCCAGGGCACAGGGCAAATCCCTGTGGCATTGACAGCATCTCCCAACTCAGATCTGTGTATGTTTAAATATCCTTGGTGACCTGAAGTTGTGTATCAGAGTAGCTCATTGTCTCATTTTAAATGGTGTCCCGATACATGAAGCCATTCCTGTACCTCTGACTCTCCAGACAACCAACAGGGTGATGGGCTTTGGACCACTGAGTTGCTTTAGCAATCCAAATAAAAACGAAGGTTGGGAGCTCATTCGTATGAAGCGGATCCAGCTCTAGTTACCATGACACCATGACAATCAACTTGTTTACTGCTTCAAGGTACAGTCTAAACATTCTTGGCATGTCATTTGCATAGCAATATCCAGAATGCTTTGTGTCACTCTACTGTATTCGGGCTCTGCAAACCCATTGAAAGGTTTCTTTACATGTATGCTTAACTAAAGAGAAAGAAAGGAAGAGAAAGAAGAAGAGTGTTTCACTTTTTGTAGCATGTTTCATCTGAAGTGTAACCTAAACTGTGTGTAAAATTAAACATAAGAGCTGGATATATGTCCCCCATATATTCTGGGTAAACGGGAAGGGGGCTAGTTATCAACCAGAGGGTGGAAAGCAACCTAAGAAAATCTAGGGCTTGCTCTGGCAGAGGATTTAAGCACGTGCTTAACTTTAAACAGGTGATTGACTGAAATCCAGGAAAGAAAAGTAGAAATACATGGAGGAGTGAGAAAAGATAGATTAGTAGAAGAAGAGATAACAGTCACGACAGGGATTCAGCTTGGCTGAGTGAGCTGGCAGCGCTGCAGAAGGACCAGGACGGGTGCGTAGGGTGAAGGCAGTTGTGGCTGGGAGGAGCTGGTGGATCAGAGGGGTGCACGGAGAGCTGTGCCGGGATGCTGTGTACAGGGAAGCCAGCCTGGCAGTGAGTGATGCACCCAGCTAGCAAGTTGTACAAATTCATTTGGGTGCCCTGCACTGGGTGAAGCTCTGCTTGCACACCACTGCTGGCAACCTGAGTGTTGTCTTTAACAGTTGTGCAGGCAGGGCTGAGAGTGAAACAGAGCCCCAGAAGGTCTCTGGAAGGATGGGGCCTGGGGAGAAGACAGAAAGTGGGAGAAGAATCGTGAATGATGGGAGAAAATGGCCAAGGGATACAAAGATGGATATGGGGTCAGCGAGGGAGATGGGGATATCACCAGTCAGTGCAGGGACTGGGAAGCTGGAAGCCCTGGAGCTGATGCTAAGCAGATGTGCAGGAGCAGAGCAGGCTTTTGGGTGCTGGAACAGCTGGGATCTGGGTCAGGAGAGATTAAATCAACTCTGAATGGGGCCAGGGTAGGACTCAGATGAGCCACAAACACTGTCAGGACCATTTCACTGCAGTCACAGGCATGAGGTCCAGCAGGTTTGATAGTGGCAACTCTCTGGCTGCCTTGTCTTCCCTTTGTGCCCATAGCACAGCTAGGCTGGGGGGCTGCTCATGCTTAATAGAGCATCTCAATGTCCAGGAATTAAGGACAGGAGTTTCCCACGTCATCAACTTTCGCTTTCCTACCCCCTAGTACAGTGTAGTGTCCTCCCAGCTTGGGTACCTAAGAAAACTCAGATTTGCCATGGTAGCATGGAAAATAAATATCTTATGTGCATTCTGTGAACCTCTGAGACTCTAGTCGACTTGGAGCTCTTTTTCTCTGGAGGAAAGAATTTACGGTAAGGCATGTTAACATTTCTGTGTCTGCTATAATAAATGATTCTGCAATCCCATATAGTGCTCATAGCTGAGACCACGAGAGTAGACTCAGGAGAAAATCCACATCAGATATGGACAGCTTGCTCAGCAGGACAGTCTTTTACAGATCAGGCATCTCTGTGACTACCTCCAGGCTCTAACAATACCTCCAGATCACATACATCAAGCAGGCAGGCAGCAATTCATGCCAAGCATGAGCTGGAAAGCTGCCTCTCCACAAAATAGGTATATCTGATGTAGGATTATTTTTCTTTCTCAGCTTTAAGCAGTGATGAGACTCTCAGGTACAGAATTTCAGTGTGTCTCCTGCCTCAGGATTCAGTGTAGCGGTCAGAGCATTTTTGGGACCAACACCTAAAATAATAAAGAGCACAAATCCCTCTGAATCAGACGTGGACAAACCACTGATCCATTATTTCTGGGGGGAGATTGCTGCCATGTATCCCACCCATCAAAGTAGAGAAACCTGCAAACCATAGAAGAACTAGAGCTAAGATAAGATTCAAACATGGCCAATATGCTGTGCTGCCATAGCACGTTATAAGCTAAACAAAAAAAAAAAAAAAAAAAAAAAAAGGAGAGTTATTAATAGAGTTTTAAAATATAAGAAAGGTGTGCCCCAGAACTTAAATCCAGTTGTTCCAAGCCCAGTTTCTAACATGGTTATTTTATCTGATAAACTATACAAGCAAAAATCAGTGGTAAACACTAAGGGTGAAATATCAATCTAGTGAGATACCTACCCTCTCCAGATGCTGCCCACGGTTATTTACATGGCTATTCACATTCCCTATTAAAAACTCAACTCCTCACTTGCATATGCAACATCCATAACAAGCCTTGGTGGCTTTTCCAGCATTGAGAAATGAATACCTGCAGGTACCAGCACAGAAACCAATCTGAACATTGCTCTGCAGCGAAGCAGCGTGACCAGATGGTGTGCTCTGTCCCCCTTCACGCAAGGCAGACTTTTGTGAGCATGGAGCAGAACTGACCCAAGTCTGCAAAACGACAGAGTGAATTGCTCCAGCACAACCTTGGAAAAGGTTTGGGACACCCTTCACGGATCATACATACGCCCATCGTCTTCTGCAGCCTCATCGTCCCAGTTGTCACTCCTATTAGGAAACATTCCAGACGAGGACCCTTCTCACACTTTACCTCCCCCTGTGCAGTTATCAAGATTTTGACACCAGTAAAGGGACAGTTCTGGTCTGAAAGAGTCTTGTCTAGTGTGAAGGCCAGAGAGCAGACTGAATGAGATGGCTCCCAGGCACGTATTTGTGTCACTCTTCAGGTAACGAATTCAGTCCCTGTACCTCCGCTGCACCACCTGGCCTGTGGAGATGTTTTCTCCTCAGAGTTGCTGATTCCAGCAGATTTCCGCTGGGTTTGTATTATTCTAAGTGCAAAATGAATATGGCTTTAAAGAAAACCCAAACAACACACAAACATACATTTTACCATACGTTTGCTTAATTCCTTCTGCGTTGCCTTGCACACTACAAACCACCCAAACACCCACAGGCATATCTTGGAGGTCTTTGTGGGTCATCTGGTATTCTTTGGTATTTACCTGAGCATTGATGGGAAAGGGGTTTCTTAAGACAAACAAGCGTTATCCAAGACACTGCACAGTTTTTTAGCCTACCCAGGCCAGGATCGGTCAAGTAGAGGCAGTTAGCCCTCCACACAGGATATTTAAGTCTTTTTAAATCAAGCTACATCCAGATGTATTTGCACCGGCAGTCACTGCTGCCATGTATTCTCTCCAGCAACCTGGCTGCATCTGTCATCTCTCCTTGTGCTTCAGGTGTAAATTCTCCCATCAAGAACCATTTCATGTGTCTGGATGTGTGCCTGCTGCTATTTCAGATGTGCTGTGTCGTCCTCACCAGACTGGCAGAAAGGACCTACCTGCAGCAGATCCAGGTCTTTCTGGAGCAGCAACTGGAGGCCAGTCCAGACCAGATACTCCCACCCAAGATCTAAAATATCAGTACACATCTATGTGTAAGCATGGGAGCCACTACCCATCTGGCTGCAAAGTGCCTGAAATAATGTATTCGTAGTCTGTGGCTGATGCTAGTACTTTTTAATAATTGGAAAGCTGAGGCTGAGGAAGAGAATGGACACATCTGACAGGAACCACTCTCCCCAAGGCACATTTTGGGTCCATCCTGAGATTCTTTTGATGCGTTTCCAATTTGGTCTATATAGACCAATAATAAATATATGACGGAAATCTACTCTTTTTCAACGTGTCCTTTGCTGGGAACAAGCCTAACAGGAATTCTCAAGAGGGAAAAGGGAAATTTGGGAAAAATTGCAGCAGAATGAGAAAGGGGATATAGCAAACTTAAGAATGAAGAATTTTTTTTTCCCCTGTTTATGATCATTGCTACTACTTCTTCTAGGTTTTTTGGGGGGTTGTTTTTAATTTTTAAAAAAATCTGTATATACTAATGTATATATGGGTTATATAGTGTATAGGGTGTATAGGGTAGTTCCAGTGTAGCTATCTGTCCAGCAGCAGGCAGCCACTCCTGTCTGGCTACAGCCACATTAAGCAACAGGCCCAGCCATTTGCTGTCATCATCAGTGTCAGTATCCTAGGAGATCTCCTGATCTTGCATAATTACATCCCGATAAATGAGTACTTTGTGTTCATAGCAAAACCACTTTCAAAATTAATGTAATTGAGAGATAGTTACAGTTGATGTACCTGTCTTCAAATCATTCGGAATATCATACAAAAACATTTTATTTGGCATCTTTAGTTAACACCCACCTATATTTTAAAGTAATCACATTCACAGACAAAGTCATGTTGTCATTACAGAATCAAATTTCATTGCCTTTCTCAGGAACTTATGGATTAAAAATGAAGCTTTGTTATCCCAGTAAATTCATAGGTAGGATTCATTCCAAGTAAACAAGAGTGAAAGAAACACCCGGCTACCCCTGCTGTAATGCTATTTTGAAGCAAAACCAGTCCATTTACTCTAAACACTCTTCCAGATCCGTGGGGCCAGCTCAGAGCCAACACTGTGTAAATACGTTAACTGCAGATAAACAGAACTATGAAATTCCCATGTTAACAATATTAGTTTTATGGCTAAAAGCAACAACACTTAAAATACCAACGCATGCTTTCAGCTGTAAATCTATTTGATGCAGCCTTTGTGTGGAATGAAATAAGATCTACAGATAAAAATCAAAATCACATAAATATAAAAGCCAGATAAGGCAAATTAATATTATGAATGCTATAAGTACATGGGTATGTAGTGTTGAAAATATTCTTCATTCCAAACCTTTGTTTTTTCCAGGTATTCATCATTTCTCATATTTACATTTTGTCCCTGGATTGGTGAAGGGAGGGTGGCTGTGTATGGGATGGGATGGGGTGTGGGAGCCCCGAACACCAGCATCATCTTCTGTCCTTCTTCCCCTGCCAGGATAGCCATTTCTGCTCTGGGACACAGTCTTCAAAGCCTCAATAGCATTCAAAGAGTCTCCTCTCTGCATGCCATGGCAGAAATAACGCAACTTCTAGATAGAGATATGGTCAAAAAAGCATATACTGGAAATTATTCAAACTGTCTTTGTGGATTTGCAAATGTGGTTCCCGTCACAATCAGGAGAGGCTGGGCCTTTTAGATGCTAAAATGCTTAAGTAACTTTCAGAAACCTGCCGTCAAAATGGCTAGAGATAGAAAGTTGAAAACTGGCGTGTTATGACATTCGCTTTAGCAGAGATGCCCACGCTCTTCCCACAGCAAAATTACTTTAATTTGCCCAACCCCAGAGTCCTTGAAAACGACACTCTGAGCATTTGCTGTAATGATTTCTCACTAAATTAGAAAAATGCCCAACTAAGGAGGGATTATCTCTGCATGTGGATGTGGCATAATGACTGTCAAGTGCACTGAGAGCCCCACTGGGCTTTGCGAGGTACACAGGGTCTGCAGCAGAGGCTAGCATGTATCAGAGAATATTAATACTGTCTTGTTAGGGGCATCCATTGTGATACTCTACTGCTGCTCAGACAAAATTATACCATATGGGGGAATTCTCTTTGCTACTTTACATATATGAGGTACCTTTTAGGGCCGAGGATTAGTCCTAAATTGTCTGGCTGACAAACTCAGTCCATAAAGGACACAAGCACATGTGTCCACACACTCTCCATAAAGTGTGTGCCCACTGGGACAGCATCACTGCAAGATTCTGCCTTGCAGCCCACAGCCACTGTGCCTGCAGTGAGGATGCGCTGGTGAACTTGCACCCTCACACCCAGAAAGCCTCCTAGCTTCTCCCCAGAAGGAGCCCAGCAGCTCCAGTCCCACAGGACAAAGTGTATTTGTCCCCCAGGTGCCTGGCTGCTGCCCAGGTTTCACGGCGGGTGAGGAGCGAGCTGGGTGGGCAGTGCCACTGCCTCATCATCCCTATCACAAGCGGGAAAAACTGTCCCCGATTGCCCCAGCTCAGTCCCCAAAAAAGAGTGTGAGGAGACACATTTTTTTTTTTTTTATATCAGTGCTTATGCCATGAAGGGCTAGAGAGATAGCGGGAATGTGCTGGCAGACAGGATGCCGAGGGTTTCAACACAACTGCCACAATAGTGCTTCGATAGTGGCACTCAAATGCCCAGCGTTAGTGTTCCTCACATCCCACTGCCAGCCAACTGGCTCAGTCCCCTGCCACTGAACAGGCACAAGGAGCACACACACGCCTCTACGGATGCTCATTGACTTCAGTGCCAGGGCCCTGTTTAGGAGAATGCCAGACCCCTTGGAAAATGCGCATTAAGCTGTTTCTGTCTCTCTATTTTGCAATGGCTTTTCAAAACAAGTCTGGTAAATGTGGGCAGGAAGGGAGGCAAGCGCTGGAGAGGCTGCAGGGCCCTGCTGAGCCAATTAGAGTCCATTGAGGGGTCTTTCCTGTTGGAATTGGGCCACTCGGGAAGGAAAGACACATAGGGAACATTATGGGGCCAAGCACCAAGTGAGAGAGACTGACTCCTGTAGCAAGATTAGGTTTTAATTCCTCATCTGCCAAGTCTATACCCAACAGCCATGGGAAAAGGAGCCAGAAAGAAGCTGCCCACAAGTGTCCTAACTGCTAACTTGCCCCACCATCTCATCTCAGCCAGGTGATGTGGGGAGCCAACACAGGAGGAAGCAAGGAGGGAGAAGCCAGGGGTCTAAGGGTCGCAGGAGGCAGTAGGTGAAGGCAGGCCCCCAAGGAGAGGAGTAGCCCAAACATTTTGTCCCCATGTCCCAAACCTAATAGTGCGGCACTTGCCTAACATCACCAAGCCCTTGCCATCTTCCAGCCAGGGGGAACACAAATCAGGACAGTCACGGCAGGGCATGGATATTGCCTTGTGCCTGTGCTACACTGCCACGTCTCCGTGGTCCCCCACAATTCACTCCATCCTGGGGTGTCCTGAGGGGTCCACAGTGCCCTGTGGTCTGCAGGGCCATGCTCTCTGCTCACCTGTGGGATGGAGCTGCAGGAGCCTGCAGGCTACCTGGCCCCACAGCTATACAAATAGCTGCAGGGACCTGGGAAGGGCAGAGCGTGACATGTTTGTTTTATGGACAGGACTTGAGGCTGTGCTGGCAGTGACAATTTTACCAGCTCTGCCTTCACACTCGGTGCCCGGGGATCCCGAGCTCACAGCTCCCCACACCGAGCTTGGCTCTGCGTGGACCTTCTCCACGGGGATTTTCTGGGACGGTCGACATCTCCGTTCCTGGTTTTCCCGGTGGCCTCGGTTATTTCGGACCTGCTCCGGGATGAAAAGCAGGTCCCGTCCCGGTGCGGGCAGGGACGGATGGCAGCCCAGCGGCCCAAGCCGCAGGCTGCAGGGCATGAAACCCGCCGGGACAGCCGGTGCAGCGTCCGGGGCACCGGCTGCGGGTGCAGGGACGGCGGCTCCCGGCCACCGGAGAACGCGTCCCCGTGAGTCCGGGGGGAGCGGGGGTCCCCGCACAAAGGACTTTTCCCTGCGCAAACGGAGCGGTGGCGGCACCGCGGGACTCCGGAGGTCCCGCACCCTCGGGGGGGACAGATGCCCGTCCAGCACCACCACGTTTGTCACCCCCGAGGCTGCGGCACCTGCCGGCTGCTTTTCCGCCGGGGTTCTCCGCCGAGAAGCCGCGCGTAAAAACGGGCGCTTCACTTCCCCGACGGCAAAGAGCGTGGCCGAAGCGGGGCTGCCGGAACCCGGTGGCCGTGCAGGCGGGAGCCTCAGCAGGACCGATACCGGCACCGCCAGGTTAACGGGAGGCCGGGTCCATCCTTCCCTGGTACCGGCGGCGGGCACCTGGAGAGAGGAACCGACCCCAGCCGCCAGCCGGGTATTTGTATTCGCTTATAGCCGAACGTATAGGTGTGTGTAAATCATGTCTCTCGCTCTATCCCGCAAACTTGCGAGCGGGAAGGGAGGCGTGATGGGAAGGGAAAGGTGTTCAGCCGAGCTGGACCCCAGCCCGACCTTTGGCTTCACGGCGAGGACCGAGAGAGCAGGGAGAGCCCCGGGACACGGGGCAGGGGTCGCCCGCACCCCGTACCTTCAGCGTGGCCAGGAGAAAAGAAGAGTCCCCGTCATCCGCGCTCGCCGGGGCGGGAGAGTCCCGGTGCCGGGCTACCGCAGAGAGGGATGGAGAGCGACGGCGCTCCCGCCGCACGCCATCGGACACCGAGCGGCTGCTTTCTACGTGAAGGAAAGGAAATAAAACACCAACGAGCTTTTATTGTTAACATCATCATTGTTATCATCGCCATCATCGTTTCTCTGCACATAAATAAATAAATAAATATCTCCCGGGGGCAGGGAGGGAGGGAACGGAACGGTACAACCACAGCTGCGCGCCCGGCAGCGACGAAGTCGAAACAAAACCGCGAACAATTTTGGAAAGAAAAGGGATAAAGAAAAAAAGAAAAAGATAATAACACAAACCGCCCCTGACCCTCCCCGTCTGCCCGCTTTCGGGCACCGCCGAGTTAGCGGAGGGAGCCCCGGGACAGCATTCCTCCAGGTGGCCCGCACCGCCCGCCGCCGCGCAGCATCCGCGCCTGTCTCGGTGCGGGGGGAGCTCTATGAGGAGCCTCCCCGGCCCGGGTCTGCGCCTGCGGGGACACAAGTGAGACAGCACTACCGGGGGACGCCTGGGGTCCTAGGGAGCAGTTTATTTACAACAGGGCGCGCAGATACCCGCCCCCACGGCCGGGGGTCTAGAAAGGCGAGAAAGTCCTTCGTAAATTACACAGATTATACAAAATGGTATAAAATCCTTCGGCTGCATGTCAGCACTGGAGCAGGCAGGACTCCCCCTCCTGCTCTCGCCACAGTTCCTGGGGAGCCGGGGTGGGCGTGCGGGGGGCTAGGGGGTGACTGCGAGGCCTCTGTCGTCCTTCCCCGAGGAGGACGGAGACATGCGCAAGTCCTCGTCGTCTTCCGAGCACTTGGTGGTGGAAAGGGAAGAGCATTTGCAGCTGTGGCCGGCCCCCCCGCCCCGGTGGGAACTGCTTTTGCCTTCTTTCTTGTGCTTGACCCGTCGGTTCTGGAACCAGATCTTCACCTGCTTCTCGGAGAGGTTCAGGTAGGTGGCGATCTCGATTCGCCGCAGCCGGGAGAGGTACATGTTGGAGGCGAACTCCCTCTCCAGCTCCAGGAGCTGCGTGCTGGTGAAGGCGGTGCGCATCCGCTTGCTGCTGGGCAGCTGGCTGGAAGTGCTGTCTGCGGAGCGGAGCGCACCGTCAGGACCTGCCGGACCCGCCGCCGCACCCCCCTGCAGCGCAGGTCCTTTCTGAGCTCCCCCCGCCGCCCCGCTGCCCCGCCGCCCTCTCTGCGGGGCCGTAAATTCTCCCTCCCCCGGGGGGGACGGTGAGCCAGCCAGCGAAGGCCGGGCTGTAGCCCGAGCTCACGGGGTGCCGGGGCCGCCTCCCCCCGTCCCCACCATCTGGGTCGGAGTCTCGGCGGGCAGCAGCGGGGCTGCGCATCCCCCAGGGGCGCCGGCAGACAGAGATGCTGGGACTCCCAGTCCAGCCTGCGGGCCCGGGGCAGGGACTCCCCCGCCCCATGTGCCTTCGGCAGGGTCCTGTCCCTCCCGGGGACCCCCATCACCTCCCCGTTAGCATGCGGGCGTGCACCCACCCCCGCTCCCCACGCGTGCCCCCCTTACCCACGGAGATGCAGTGGAACTGCCGGGGGTCGGGCAGCGGGTAGGCGCCCTGGTAGAGCGCCGGTGCGTGCCCGACGCTGACGGCGGAGACGGAGTGCTGCTGGCGGGCCAGGGGCGAGTGGCAGTACTGGGACCCGAAGGGGGGGAAGGAGGCCTTGATGAGGGGGATGGCGGGCGGCGGCGGGTGCAGCTGGGAGGCGGTGACACAGAGCGGGCAGACGCAGAGCAGCCCGGCCTTGCGAGCGTGGCAGGCGCCGGCCGGCAGCCCGGGCAGGGGGTGCGAGGGGTGGACGGCGTAGGGGAAGAGCGGCGGCGGCGGGCTGGCCTCCCCCTTCTTCTCGCCCGCCTCCCGCAGCACCAGCGAGTCCACCAGGAAGGAGCGCGGCATGGCCCCGCGCAGCGCCCGCGCAGCGCCCCGCGCAGCGCCCGCGCAGCACCCGCGCAGCGCCGCTGGCCAGCCCGAGTGGTGCTGAACGGCGCCCGCCCGCCCGCCTTAAATAGCGCCCGCGCCATGTGATGGCGGCGCCGGGGCGCTCAATAGCCTTTCTGTGCCTCTTCTCTTGGCATTCACGCCGCACGCTCCCTCATTATTTCCCTTGTTAACTAAATGAACTGCATAATGTACTCTATTCTTGTCGACCCCACCCACGCCGTAGCAGGCGGCCTCTCCCCTCCTCTCCCTTTGGCGGGGTTATTTTCTCATTCTCTTGCGATTTAATATTCTTTTCTTTCTCTTTATCGCTCCCCTTCGCTTTCAGCCCAGCTTTCGGCCCGCTCCCCCTTGTTTATTTTGCCGGCTGCAGCCGCGCTCTCCGCCGACGCCAGCTTCCCCTGCCAGCCCCCCGGCGCCTTTCCCACCTGTGGCACCAGGTCGCCCACCCCCCCCAGCCCCGCCGGTCCCCCTCTCTCCCGTCGCCACCGGGCTGTTTCGTCCCCGTTACCGCGCCCGCCGCCGTTCCCAGACCCGCGTCTTTGTTCCCAGCCCGGCGCCGGGACCTGCCGCTCATCGCTGTCGCCGCCGTCGGGCGAGACCCCTGGGCGCTGAGATGTACCAGCCGGGGGCTCTGCCGGCAAGCACAATCCCCCGGCCCCTGCGTGGGCGTGGGCGCCTGGGCACGGATAACTGCCACGGAACTCCACAAGCAGCGCGGGTGTGCGGGTGCGGGTGTAGGAACCCCGACACAGAGATATCGGTCCGTGTCGGCGGCACCCACGGCGAGCGCCTAAGCGGAGGGAGAAGAGGCTCTCGGCAAACTCCGCACTCTATAGTTTTAGCGGTGACACCCACCATTGCACCGTCCCCACCGTCGCACCGTCCCCGTCCCCGCACCGCCGCGCACAAGCGCGCCGGGAAATCCCCGGGGCTGCGGGGACCGACTGCGAAACGGCTTCTTTCTCCCGGAGGATGAGATTTAGCTTAAACGCACGGACGGTGTCCGGATTTCTTAGCACAGGGATCTGCAAAAGTTCCAGCGGGGTCTAAAGCGAATTTCTGCGCCTACACCTGGGCTAAGGCGCACCGGCGCTTCCCCGCGCAGCGGAACGGCGTCGGTGCAGGGGCTCTCGGCGTTGGGCACCCTGCAGTTTCTTCATTTCGTAGGTGAATAAAGAATGCTAACAAATAAGAAAATAAAAAAGATAATCGGCATACCTTTTCTTCCCCGAACTTCCCATTTAATATACAGGGGAAAAAAAAACAAACGCCCCCGTCGACTCCCATCAAATGTGGGGAGGTTTGTCCCTACAGTAACCTGCCCGCCTCAAAAATAAATGTATTTTTTTTTTTAATGAAGGGAAGGAAAAGGCTTGGAAGCGGTGTAACCCCGTGTCTCTGGCTTGTAGAGGGGCTGTTCTTGCATGCAGTCGCGTCGCTCACTGAAATCTATGGGAGTTTTCCCGAGATACGGTTGATGCACGAGCCTGGAAATATATGTATGTGCACAAACAAATGGTGAAAAATACAGAACGAACAAAATCAAATGCTAGTAAAAACTTAGTCCCGCAATGATTTAAAAAGGATTTCCAAGTGTCCTTCCCCTCAAAGCGTTAATGAGGTTTGGATTTTTTTTGTTTGTTTGTTTGTTTTGTTTTTAAGGAACTGGTAATTTAAAGCATTTTCCCCTGGAGCTGGCGCCCGGGAAGGGGCATCTCTTCCCGCTGAGAAGTGGCCAGTCACCGAAGGGGGTTTGATTCAGCCTCAACCCGAGGGATTCCCGCTGCCCAGGGGCTGAACCCCAGGGCTCCGAGCCGCAGGGAGGCAAAGGGTTAACAGCTCCTGAATGCACACCAAGCCCAAAGCTACTGGGAAAGAATATCCAAAAAAATAACCAGTTTTTTTTTCCAGCCGCTGGACCTTATTGAATGTCATTGAAGAAAGTTTTGAATGCCAGATAAAGAGAGGCGAATTAAAGTGTGTGACAGCAGAGGATAAGCAAACACAAAGAGAACTCTGTCACACTTTGGGCAAAATCCGTGGGCTTTTTACCAAGCCTCTTCGCTATGATTGAATTAAGTAATAGGAAAACATTTTCTTTCAGTTTAGAGCCATTAGACAAAAACTTCAAAGCGAATAACACTTTTTAATGTGCAGCCCAACAATGGAATCTGTTTTGTGCTGAAATGTTTAAATGGTTTGTTGTGCAACTGTGGGCTGAAATAACCCAGACTGCAGCAAAATAGCATCCTTCAGGCCGTTTTATGAGCGCTTGAAGCTAGCACAGACCTTTAATCCCAGCGCTTTAAACGAGCTTTCCCTGTCTTTTTCGCCTCCTGCTCCCCCATTTTTTTTTTGTTTGTTTTTTGTTTAATATGGGAAATTCGCCTCGTATTTTTGCCATCTCGAAGCGACAGCCGCTAAACGAAAACGGCGCTGGGAGCGGGGGAAAGAAACTCGCCGAGGGGGTACGCGTTGCAGGCGGCTCGGCGGGGCGCGGAGGGCGCGGGGAGGAGCCCCTCACCGAGGCTGCGGGGCGGTCCCCGCCGGGAGCTGCCTCTGCCCCGCTCCGCCGCACGCCGCCGGGCTGCCCCGGCCCCGAGGGGAATCCTGCCAGGACAGGGTCCCCAGTGCCTCCGGGAAGGGCCGGCTCTTGGGCTCCGGCGGGAGGGAAATGCCGGGTGGTGAATGCTACCCCCCGCACTGGCTGTCACATCCCCCCGGAGAAGAGGGTAAGGAGAGGGAGGCATTAGGGTGCGCATCAGGTGGAGGGACCCTCAGTGAAGGGAGGGTCAGGTACCATTGTGGGGGATGAAGGAGAGAGAGGGCAAAAGCACTAGCACTGACTGAGGCATGTCTTCCCCCCTGGGAGCTGTGGGGTCTATGGCACTGCTGCCTGCGAGGGGACAAGGTGTCACACTGCCACTGCCTGGGGACAGCTGTATGGGCATTGGCTGGAAAGAGGTCCCTCATCCTTTTGAGGGACCAGCCGTTGCCTTTTGTGACGAGGCACTCGCTCTCCAGGGTAGCTGCCATTAATATCTAGGGGTGGGAGGTGACACACACCATCAGTCCCTTAGGAGAGCATGGAGAGGTGCATTAGTTTGGGGGAGGGGGGTGGGAGGTGAGGATGGGATCCTGCTGGAGTGAGACGGAGTCACTATTTCCAAGGAGACCATATCCTCGGTAACTAAGAAGGTCTCATGATTTGTGGGGGACTGTAATATTCCCCAGCCTAGCCTGAAAAATGATTTTCTAATGGCAAACAGCAAAATGTAAATCAAAGCCACACACCATGTGGTGGATTGCCCAAAGAATCTGCCTTTTTATGTTGGATAAACACATACATGAGCAAGCCCATAAGGTACCTGTGCATCACTTTAATTAATTTGTCCACCAAATGAATCTAGTTTACTTGAGTAACCAGAAATATATTTTTGAAAGATCACTGCTTTATCAGCAAAATTGAATTTTGTGGCTGTTGTACTTTCCTCATTGGCCTCTTGCTTCATTGAACAGGACTAACTGCATGAACAGATATCTGAAACATGTTAGTTTTGGCTCCTGACTCACACTGTGCTCTGTACAGAATGAATGTTTTCTTACGGACTGATCTTGCACACTGACACAACAGTGGGTGACCAGCTGGTTTTGCAGTGTTTATTTCCACAGCACCTCAGAGGAGAGGCAGAGCAAGCTCCGTTCTGCTGATGGACAACCAGGGTGAAGTGATGAGGGCTGGTACATTTCTGGGACCAGCAGAAGACAATGTTTGTGGAGCGCTTGTGTCACTCCATGTGTCACTCTATGAACTATGAAGTTCAGTGTCTGAAAACCACTGTATATTTTTTTGCACTGACTTGGGTCAAATGCTGGAAGTGTTTGGCACTCTCAAAGCCAGGGCTCAGGGAAGGTAAGTAGCCAGTGAGATGGTGAGAAGAACACAGGTATTGAATATCTGAAAAAAAAAAAAAAATAAAAAAAAAAAATCACTTTTTATCATTTGCTCA
Source organism: Fratercula arctica (assembly GCA_947846985.1). NCBI lineage: Eukaryota > Metazoa > Chordata > Aves > Charadriiformes > Alcidae > Fratercula > Fratercula arctica. The sequence goes on along the minus strand of CANTUZ010000001.1, from coordinate 22,980,760 downwards.
GTGGTCTACTTTGCACTGTCTGTGAATACAGTCAGAGGAGCAGAAGTAAAACCCAGTCTAAACACAGACCACATTGCATTGCATCAGACCAGTAGCCCATCTACAGCCTCAACTTCTCTCTAGCAGTGGCTATAGTGGAAACCTGAGGAAGTCTATGAGAAAAGGACAAGCGTAGGGTGATCCTTCCCTGGTTTACTCCTGGCCTCCAGTGATCCATAACGCAAGAAATTCCAGAAACACAGGTTATATGTTTGTGTTTAATTACAGTTCTTCCAAACTAAAGGCAAAACCACAGCTTTCTTTGTCATCAAGTTGCCCTATGTTTTCCTTCAGCTCTTGTCTTATCTATCAGTTCCTCCCAAATTTATTGTACAAATTTGTTAGCCTGCCAGCAATGGCCTTCACCATGCAGCCCAGCTGCTTTTCCATCATGGTTCATCCGCTTTCATCTAGTTTCCATCACAAGCTATCAAGGCAATAATTAATCTATACCAGTAAAACCTGTGCCACAGGAGGACCAAATCAAAGCTGCTTGTTTCCAGGACCTGTCTTTTTTTTCCTTTGATCACTTTCAACAGATGATATCTAGGGTAGAGATTTGCCATTTAGTTTTTCTTCAGGTCCATTACTTGCTAACAGGGTGCATCTATAAGGGAATCCTGTAATCACCTTCCAAGAAGACCGTTTGCAGCCCTGTTTCCCCTCTGTGGGTTGACCTTTCACTCAACAGGAGGTGTCAAAGATGTAACTGGGCAGAAATGGTGAAAAAGTAACAGAAAAAGTAGGAACATGTAAAATACGCAATTTAAAATAGACATTTTCTTTTATAGAAAGACCACATTTCAAATTGAAGGTGACCTTGTAAGACAAAGGACACACAGGACAGAGAAGTCCTTGAGAGTAATGAAGACAAGGAATTGCAAAAAGGAGTTGGATGTGGGTTCTGCAAATCTGTTCAAATTATTAAATCGTTAGAGATATGGTCCTTCAACCTCAGAATCCACCCTGTTTCCCAGCCATTTTTGATTGTCATCTTCTCTTTTCTCCAAATTTCTCACCTTTATGTATTCTGAGTCCTTTACAAACTGAAAGTTTTTGAGGTTATCAGTCTTCTCTTTGAGAACATCCAAGGGGAAATTCTGTCATCTCATAGGGTAAGAGACTATATTACAGCTGTTATTTCTATGAAGCATTTAAACAGTTTTCTGCAGCCTGATGAACTTCTTTGTAGTTTTAATCACATTCATGTGGCAAGTACTCAACAAACCATATTGATCTGTAGCATGTGTACTTGAGATTATGCATACACTGGTTTCAGTGTTGGCTTCTCATCCCCTGCCTGGTAGATTTGGAGGGTTCTGCAGTGATCATGGTTATTGCTGAATGAGACATCTGGTTACTGCATTCTGTGATGGAAGAGAGACAAATAAAGGTCTGTGCATAGGTACATTAGAGTCACTGTTAAAGATCTTTCTTCAACTTTTCATAAGTGAAGTTGTACAGCAAGCTGATAGGAAAAAGCAGAATTTCCCCAAGTAATTTAAAAAAGAATAGCAAAGAGATGAAGATGCTGGAGTCAATAAAGGCACTCAAGATTAAACTCTTTGCTTGAAAGAATATCAAGACTTTAACTTCCCAGACAGAGTTTCCCTAACACACTGAAGACATTTCCTATAGAGTTTTGCAATGCCGCTACACAGCTACATGCAGGAACACACCGTTAGCGTTGTCAAAGAAGGAGCATGGTGAATGGAGCAGGGCGTTTTTCTTTGGATCAATGGCTGGTAGGTTGTGCATGGAGAGTGGCAGGGGATGGGAGGAAAGAGGGAGGCTTTCTTGCCTGCAGCAGGGTTTCCTGGCCATTGCGGTGGCGTAAAGACAGAGCCTCAAAGTTGCAGATGAGAACTGTGTAGCTTGGTTCCTCCTTTGATGTTGGCGAATGCGTGTTCCTCAAGTGTTTCTCACACATGAATGTGAAATGATTATCTTAGATGTTTATTCAGCTTGTGTAAAGCAGACCTCACCAAGGCATGTTAATTCTTTTAACTTGCCAGTCCTGGCAGAAGGCTGAGAAGAGAACACTCTGAACTGACAAAATAATTTTCTTCTTTTTATTATATTTTAAAGACTTAAAAAGCCCTTTTGAATACAGTAGACTATTCAGAACGTATTAGGTTACATGTATTTGTGTCTGCATATCTGGATATGAACTTGTATATTATATTATTAAATATATCAATCGATATATCAAGTGTATAGGATGGGAGTGTACAGCCATACATAACCATATAGTAGCAATTTTATAGAAATCATTTACTGGAAGTTGAGCACAGTCATTTCTTGACCTCCTTGTATTTGCATGGAAATCTTACAGTACACAGCAGAATATTTTTTTAGAGATGCAAATCAAGCATTAGTTAACAAAAACACCCATGTGGATATTCAAGTCAGTGTATGACAAATGTATGTGATGGCACTGCATTTTTTTTTTTTTTTTTTTTTTTTTTTTTGTGTATTTCAAATGCAAGTAAAGCCTGGGAACCTCATTCTTCTGCTTCATTGTTTTTGTAAGTAAAATGACCCAACACATACAAAGTTTGGATTTGTAGTTGTTATAGTCCATCCTGGGGTAGTAAACAGACCTAGGAAGTTTCCTACTCAAAACGTGAACTTCACAAATCTGACTTGTGCTTCACACCCTTTTTGCTGTTAGATCTTCATCTTCCATGTTTGGAGAGTGGTGTCAAAGACTCTCCTGTCCTGTGGCCCCCAGTACCTGGTGTGCAGCACCGCAGCTGAGCTACTGCTGGGGATGTGCATGAGCGAGGAGGCTCAAAGTGCCTCTTGAAGGAACTCACTTCTTGGCTTTAGTCTAATGCCCCAATCCCTCCCATCATGGGCTAAGGTGGTTACCTCCATCGTGCTTCAGAGATACTGTCCATCACATGATCCCAAACAGAGCTGTCTTATGTTTTGGAAAGATAACCTAAAGCTGTGTGCTCTGATAGCTCTATGAAAGACATTATCCCAAGCTATCCTTATGCCAGTGAAGTTCAATGGGAATACAGCACACCCCAAAATACAAGTTGGATATCATGGACTTCTGGAGTCCCACGGAATTTGTCAGACCCCTGAACTGCAACTCTTGCAGTTTGTGTGAAATACCTACCTATGAAAGGACAAATTTACAAGATGTTTAGAATTTCTTAAAGAACAGTCCAGTACTCTTTGAATGTTTGAAGAACACACACAGTAGCCAATGCCCTCTAGCATTGTGTGGAGGGTGAGATACACTAGGTTTCTTTACATATGTGAGATGATACTTTTGTGGCAGTATAAATGCTTACTGGCAGCCATTCAGAATATTCTTTGCCCCCCTGTAAGAAATGGAATAATCTTAGTCAAACTTTATTCTCCTTGTAGTGCTACTGTGGGTACATAAACTCCTCTCAGCGTGTTACCTTCCACTGTACCCACTACAGACATACAGGGAACGCGCTGTTTTAAGAGGAGGGAGTCTGCATAAGAGCTGGCCACCTTTGACTCCCTTTGTAGTCAGTGGGGAGAAACAGGTACCTGCAGGGAGGGATTCATCTGGCTTACTTCATAAGTCCTTAAAATGAAATAAATCCCACCAGAAGTGCCTGTCTGGTGCTGCAGAGAATCCCTAAATCCCTAACCCAGATGCATGTGTCCAGGTGAAGTCCACTCATGCTGTTGCTCTGTACTGCTCTGTCTCGACTGTTGCCTTTTCTCATGGATGGAGGCTGCAACTGTTTGGAGCATGGACTCTCCAGAAGCTGTGGCGTTGCACAGCATGGTAGCAAGGAGCAGGCTGTGAGGAGGCACTCTACTCCATGGCTTCTCCCACTTTTGACTTCTACACTTGAATCATTGCGCTTCTGATACCTCTGGCAGCTTGCATAGCTGAGGTCAGAGCCCTTTAACTCCACTTCTGTCCCAGAGTATGGAAACTAGAACCCTGTGTGATAAAAAATGTGTCCTGGGAGACTGCAGTGATCCATTAGATCTTAACCAGACATTCCCCTTTACTCTGTATTTCATAAATTTTCCCTCCAGTTTTCCAGCTTCAGTCTTTCTTTGGATGCTCTCCTTACTTTTCCTCCACTTCTTCAGAGTGACTATAATTTTCTCCATCACAATCTTCAGTCTCTGTCTTTGTTGTCTTGTCTTCGGCCAGATCGCTATCTCAGTAAATGGAGCAATTCTTCTAATAGCTTTTCATGTAGAAGTATGAGAGAAGAGGTCTGAGTCTGGCTGAATGAAGGCTTCCAATTAGTCCCACCAAAAGATCAAACTAGGAGGGAGGACAAGCTAGGAGGATTGATAGTACCTTCTCCAAAGTTTTCACATTGCCCAGACACAGGACCAGGTAAAAAAAAAAAAATAGAATATGCCATAAAAGGACAGCATTTTTTCTGCCGCAGATTAGGAGACTCTACTTTTTTGATCACAGACACATAAAAAGAAATGATAAATTAATCTTGCCATAAAGAACAGGCTAGGGGAAAATCAGTGTTGTAATCAAGTAAGACGAGGAGAGAAAATTCAGAAATTTATGCAGATGTCAGGAGACTAATTGTGCCCAGAGATGAATAAATACTTCGACCCAATCTTCAGCACCAATTGAAAAAAACTCAGCAGTTGCACAAACCATCCCTTTTTCTTCCTGAGAGATTTCAGCCAAACTTCCAGTTATTCTTTTTTCATACCCAAGCTTGGATCAAATATTGAAATTATTTATTTCATGGTTAAAAACAGTTGGAAAAGGACGGGAATCACAGAATCATAGAATCATTTAGGTTGGAAAAGACCCTTGGGATCATTGAGTCCAACCATTAACCCCACTCTGCAAAGTTCTCTTCTACACCATGTCCCCTAACACCACATCTAAATGACTCTTAAACACAGTCAGGGATGGTGACTCCACCACCTCCCTGGGCAGCCTATTCCAGTGCCTGACCACTCTTTCTGTGAAGAATTTTTTCCTAATGTCCAGTCTAAACCTACCCTGCTGCAGCTTGAAGCCATTCCCTCTTGTTCTATCGCTAATTACCTGTGAGAAGAGACCAGCACCAACCTCTCTACAATGTCCTTTCAAGTAGTTGTAGAGAGTGATGAGGTCTCCCCTCAGCCTCCTCTTCCTCAAAGTAAACAGTCCCAGCTCCTTCAATCGCTCCTCATAAGATTTATTCTCCAGGCCCTTCACCAGCTTCGTTGCCCTGCTCTGCACTCACTCCAGCACCTCGACAAGTCTCTCATATTGAGGTGCCCAAAACTGGACACAATACTCCAGGTGTTGCCTCACCAGTGCTGAGTACAGGGGGCCAATCACCTCCCTACTTCTGCTGGTCACACTATTTCTAATACAAGCCAGGATGCCATTGGCTCTCTTGGCCACCTGGGCACACTGCTGGCTCATATTCAGCCGCTCGTCAATTAGAACCCCCAGGTCCTTTTCTGCCAGGCAGCTCTCCAGCCACACTTCCCCAAGCAGGGAGGGTGTCAGAACCCTGTAGATGCAGGCTGGCCTTTGGTGTGCTCACTTAATGTGCGTGCAACAGCACCTACAGGGTCTTCTTTGCTAGATAGTATCCTGGCCAGGTCGCTTAAGGAAAAGACAGGGGACTCTCTGTAGGTGGAACATAGCTATTATGGCAGTGTCTGAAGGGTAAAACTAAGGCCAATACATGTCCTCCAGCTGTTTTGTCATTAAAATAGCCACAGCTCAAACATCTTGGCAAATGCTCACTAATCTTGTCATCACATAGACACCCTCCCCTGGGCCTGGAAGGAGGGATGCAGTGCAGAGCCCTCTCTGCAGCCTTGCTGGTACCCACAAAGACTCCTCAGCACTGGCGAAGGCAGAGCAAGGAAAAGTGGCACTGAACATCCTACCCGTGTTTTCAGTTTTACCCCCTTTAACAGATGAGCTGTCCTACAGCAAGAAAAATAAACTGGAGCACGTCTGTCACGAATTTCTGTCTTATTCCTCCAGTGGGCACTCACTATCTTTCATTTAATCAAATCTCTTCCTTTCCAGCAATATAATCAACCTCATGTCAGGAAAGATCCTCCTTCCTTCAGAAGGGAAGGGAGTTTTTTTACCACCGATGGCCTCAAAACTAGATCTTCCTTTTTGGAGCTGAGACAGTGCAGGAAGGCTCCTGAGACCAATTTGCTTTGCTGTTTGGGGCAGGATCCTGCAGCATCTCTCAGTATAGGAAGCACCTTGCTCTTAAGTAAAGGTCACAGCACTTTGGAGGAGTTTGTGTCCAGCCTGGGTACTGCTGGGCTTCTCTCTCCAGTGCAGCAGTCATTTTGGTAGCTGTAGCTCACAAGTCTTGGCCTTACCATCATCCTCTTCATGAAGCTGCAGTGGTCTCTCTTCCATTTGCTTATGGTACTTGCCTGGGCTGATCTGTTTTAGGTTACCAACTTTTTCATCAGCTGGTCCATCTGCACTTTGGTCAGAGTGCTATTTCTGGTCTAGGGAAGCTCAGCTTCTCTCAGCAGCGATAACAACCAAATCATTTGCAACCCTGAGTGCTTCCACAGGGAGAAAGCAATCCTACAGCTCTCCCTTATTTTAGACATTTTGGGGCAGCTAATTTTAGGCTTGATTACTAATCATTTTGCTTGCACATACCTTTTGGCTTTACTATGGTACTTAATGTGAAAAGCTACTTTAACATACAGGATTAGCAGAACTTCCATGAGGCACAGCTGTTGAGCATCCCATTAGGTACAGTTCACAGCTTTTATCATTTTTTATACACACAGAGAGATACAGAGGCAGAGAGTGACTGCAAATATGTGTCTCTGCAAAGCTTCAGGACTCATTTCTCACAGACGTTGGGGCTTAGGTTCTGCTCCCCAGGTGTGTCAGGACTGCAGAGGACCTGCAGGTGAATCCAGCTGCAGGCTGTCACTGCCCTGGACAGGGGACATGGCCTCCTGGGGGTCTGGACCCCATGTTGTCCCTGCCCCAGGGCCACCACACCTGCTTCTGCACAGCCCAGGGTGGCTGAGTTAGCCATCTTTTTGCAAGCTCATCAAAGTTGGATTTTAAAAACAAGAGGAAGTATCTGACAGGTTTACCCTGTGTTATTTAAGCAATAGATTCACCAGGGGAGAGATGTGTTTCTTAGGGGAAATGAAAAGGGTCAGGAAGGAAGAGGACAGCACTATCATAAGGAGGTACAAGTGCAGGCCTTCTGTTGTCCTGTGCCATGCTGTTGCATGAGGGAGTGTACTGGTTGTTCACTTCCCTGGTGGGGTGGGTGACCCAGCAGAAACACATTTTTCTGAAGGATCTGACTGTCCCCGTTTTGGAAACATGAGTTTTCTTTAAGGGGCTGTGGCTGTGGCCCGTGGGGAGGGCAGTGCACAGCACGGCAGCACCATCCCGAGGGCTCATCATGGTCAGCGTGCAGCAGAGGGGCCCCATCCCAGCCTGAGGTCCCCAGAGCTGAGCAGCCCCATGGCCAGTCTCCCTCCCACATGGGCCAGACAGGACACATGGTGGCTGGAGAGGACTCCAGGAGTCCCTGCCGCCTTTTCCCAAGCCATCTCCGGATGGATCAACAATCCCGGAGCCAAGGCCGGGGTCAGAGTCGTTTGTTTCTCCCCAGCAAGTTTGCAAAGAACAAGCATCGCGCATGGCGTCCCCCCGGCCCCATGCTCGGCTGGGGGGTGCAGCCCTCTCCTTGCCCCTCGGCCTATCCGGCTGACCTTTTCTGTGCACACAGGGGGTGTTTGTGTGTGGCTGTGAAAGGGGGCCGCCTGTTGGTCCCATGGCCGTTGCCATGCTGCACATGCCAAAAAGAGCTGTGGCAAGGCCAGGGCATCACTTGGGAACAGTCACGGTGCCTTTGCCGTGCTTGCCAGCTGGGTTTTGGCCGTAGCCAGGAGCCCTCAAGCTCAGTGTCCATGATGGCAACAGCTCCACAACTTCTGTGTTGCTGCACATTTCAGAAAGGGTCCTCTGCCTCCTCATAGAGTAACACGGCTCAGATCAACAGTAAAATCTCCCTGTGAAGGGAGGAGACCTTAGAGCGGATTATTGTATTGGCTGCACATGGTAGGGAAAAAGAGCACAAGAGTATGTGTGTGCCTGTGTCTGTGTATTCAGGCCTGTCCCAAGCTTGTCTGTAAGTGAGACGCTCCTTTGAGGCAGGTGTTTGCAATATAAATTAGATGCCAAAAATATTCTGCAGCCACGACAGCTAATCAAATGGAAAGCATGCCCAGAAGTAGACTGAATGCCTGGTGAAGGATACTAATAGAGACAAAGTCATGACAAATGTTTCCCTCTCTCTGAAAAATAAAGTCAAAGAAACACCAAAGATGCCAGTAAAACATTTTAAAAAAATCCAAAACACAAACACACGCACACAGAAAGATGCAATGCCTGAGGCTGAAAATCACCGTTGTGGGGCCCGCGAAGCCTACCAGCATGCAGAACATAATTCAGCTCTTATATTATTTCAGATTATTTGTCAGGGATGAATACAACACTCGAGCGCTCTTCTGAGACCAGCTCATTCTGCAGACCCCTGGTTGCTCCAGAAGCTGCTGTTGGTGGGCTCTACCTGGGAAGCATGGCGGGTCCTGTCCCACCTCTGCCACAGCTTGTCATTTATGTCTCCTCCCTCCTTATACATTACTAGGATCGTGAAATAAATCTTGTCTGGTCTGCATTTCTGACACTGATCCTTGTATCATGTGAGTTGAATTTTTCAGATTTTTATTCACACCGATACATATTTAACAGAAGAAGAGGTGCAGTGTTTTAGAATCACAGAATCACAGAATGGTTCGGGTTGGAAGGGACATTAAAGATCATCTAGTTCCAACCCCCCTGCCATGGGCAGGGACACCTCCCACTAGACCAGGCTGCTCAAAGTCCCATCCAGCCTGGCCTGGAACACTTCCAGGGATGGGGCATCCACAGCTTCCCTGGGCAAAAAAAGAAAGATGCTCAAATAGTAACTGATATCTACAGCAGCTGATAAAGGCATTTTTTCAGAAAAATAAATGTGGAAAGTTTCCTGAGGATTTGAAGAACAGTTTCTTGTTTTCTGTGTTTCTTTTACATTCAGATCTTATTTCTCCTGGTTATATGGGCTTGTTCAACACAGGCAACGGGGGCAAAGCAGCAGAAGTTCAACACCTCTTGCACATGTCCCTTTGGTGTCCTCTCCAGCTACGCTCACAAGTGAGAAATGAGGGAGCGTTACCTCTGCTGCAGCTCCCATGAGAGGGGGGTAAGGCAGCGAAGATGTGAGTGCGGGCAAAGGGAAGAGCTCTGCCACCACCACACCAGGGCATGTGTGACACTGGATGGGGGAGGCAAGATAGGGAAAGAAAAAGACCAATTACTCTCCATCTCCTCAGTACCCAGGTAAAGCCATGCTTGTATAAACCCCCATTAAAACTCCCACTAAGCTGGGTGGGTGCACGCAGCCATTGTCCCATCCGCCTCCCTTACACACACATTCCTCCCCACCACCAGCTGCTTTCTAACAAGTTCCTTGGCTCTGCATTTTCAGCGTGTAATTTTTACAGGGTAATGCCCATTTCCGCTGAAAACCATCACGAATTCGTGTTGAGTACCATGAGGAACAGTGTAGGGTACTCAAGTGGGGCACCTCCCTAGGTTTAAAAGTGTAGAATTCTCAACTGTCTGCTCCTTAACTAACATGTACCAGAAGGCTAAAGTGTTGAGCATCGCAGTGCCAGAGAAACCTGCTCAATGGCAGCACAGCACAGTGGGGTTCAGACACGTACCAGCAGCAATAGCACACTGCAGACTTGCTGTGCTGGTTTCGCTTGGCCAAGTTACATGTTGTCACACTTGGAATTAAGAGGCATGGAACAGACCCTCCTCAGGAAACAGCAGTGTTGGGTGCATGGGTTTGAGTTGATTTTTCTGTTGTTTCACTGTTGACTTGGCCACCTGGAAAGCCGTGTCTGAGGACAAGGCTGAGTTTGCACCTCCCTCCTGCGCAGACAGAGCTCACCCAACAAGGTTGCTGGAGGAGTAAACAAAAAGGAAGGGAAAGCCACCTTTGTGGTATTGCTAGCCGAATGGTGAGGAAAATGTACATTTAACTTTGTCCAAATTAGACGTGAGAACTGTTTCCCAGTCTTTACTTGAAACTTCACCTCTGCTCACACACACGTGTGTGTTTGCAGGTGTTTTGGTACCATAACAATGTCAATTTACACTTTTCCCTGAAGTCATGGAGTTATGAAAAACTGGTGTGAGACATAAGTGAGACCCTCAGAATACATTTATTTACCTATTACTTCCTACTGTTTAAGTCCCTGAAGTGTTGAACCATGTAAACAAAAATGCCACTAATAAAGTTTTGACTTTTCTTGGAGCACTGGGTTCTTTATGTACCATTTCACCACTAGTAGCAGCCTAGTTCACATTTTTGGTCAAAACAAGCAGAGAAAAGTGTGTAATGCCACAACATTTTGAAATGCAACCCCTCCTGCATGCAGACTGCCCTTCAGTCTGTCGTTCAATGTGCATCCTCAGGCTCCTCCTTAGGCTCCTCAAGGCACCTTCTGACTGAGTGTTTGTACAGCACCAGGCTCCCCCATAGTCAGCCCCCAAAGCCTTCTATTTCCATAAGTTGACCCCAAACCAAGGGCGTGGAAGCCCAAGTTGTCAGAGTGACACTTCATCACAGCATTTTGCAGCTCTTCTTTCAGGTTCAGTGATCCTGGAGCAGCTCAGACATCGTATGTAAATCAATAGCGTTACTATTCTCCAGCCCAGAGAAAGGGAGGAATTAGGTCCTTCCTGAAATGCCATTCAAAAAGAGCAATTTTTTTCCAATCCAGCATCCTTCTTTTGTGCAGATTGGAGAGATGAGTCCAAGAAAAGCAGAAGACAGAAACCTTGTGACACATTTGCATTATTTTGTGCACTGTCTTAATTCAGAATGCCGGAGACGGAGAAGTTTTTAGCATTGAATGCCTGTGACAGCACTTCAGATATTAAGGCAAATGATTTCTCCTACATGGTAAGCTTGTTTGAAGCAACTTAACTGTTATGTCATGATCTGTCACATATTTTAGTACACGCTTGCTCAGAAATATACTTATGGTAGAGATACGAAAAACAACAAATTAGGAAGAAGCGAAAGCCACAGAAAGGTGTTCTGGTTAGCATGGCATTCAAAAAAATTATAAAATGAATAGTGAAGAGGATGGAGAACACCAAAACAGATAGAGCAATTATTTTACCATAAGATACTTATGTGTGTTAAAATACAAGGTAAAAATACGGAGCTCAGTGGATCAGAGGAGAAGCCTGACTCCTTTTGGTTGCGTTAGTCTCAAATCCCTGAGTGTGCCCGTGTCACCTGTCCCTAGGAAGGTGGCAATGCAGCTCCACTCATCACTTGTAGCATCTTGCTAAAGGCACCATGGTGTGAGAGTTGGAAGAACACGGTCCAAGCAAGGCATTAGGAGAGATGCTGCTGCACTCTAAATTATTGGGTTTTCACCTCAGTGCTGAAGGTCTTCACCCCAGCGCCCCCCTAGACCAGCTGAAGGCAGCCTGTGCAGTGGAGCGGTCCGAGGTGAGACAGTCCCCTGTAAATGGGATATTTCCAGTGGAGAGATACTTGAAATAACAGTAAAGCTGTTAGAAAACTAGAAAGCTAGCTGCAAGAAAAAATAGGAATCTCTGGTGTTTGCAAATGTAACAGTGAACGTATCCTTATTAGTGCTGGGGACTGGATAGAAGTGGCTGGTGGCCGAGTGTTTCATGTATGGCTGTCTCACAGTTCTTCCCCTCATGGCCATGAAGAAAAGAAGGAAAAAGCAGGTCCTCTGTGCCCCTGCGAGGGACAAGCACAGACACTGTGTAAAGGAGGGCGGAGGGAACGGATGAGCAATGCCATACCAGAGGATGTGCATACCTGCCTGCCTGAGCACAACTGCTCCCTGCTGAGTCACCTGCAGGATGGGATGAGGTCCCAGGTGGTGGCTTTCTTGGCACTTTAAGAAAAAGAGAGCTTGAGACTCCACCAATTCACTTCATGGCAACATTTGGTCAGTAAGACCTTAACCTGTAAAGGTTAAGGTCTTAACTCATAAGGATTAGAGACTAGCAAAATCAAGAGGTCAGTACTGGACGCGTTCCTGTGCAAACTGCTCTAGGTCAACCTGCTTTGGCAGCGGGGTTGGACTCAGAGGTCTCTTCCAACCCCTACCATTCTGTGATTCTGTGATTCTGTACTACTAATGAAAATGTAACATGGAAACCAAATACCATATATTTCTGAGGCTTCCCTCATAGTTTTTTATTGCTTCAAGTCAGCAGTGTTAGACAGCTTCACAACTAGAAGTGAAGACTACCAAAGGTTGTTTTTCTAGTATTTTCATGTCTTAAAGTTTCTTTTTCAGTAGAGCTTTACAATATCCCACCACAAAAAAAAACAAACCCCACACAAACCAACCAACACAAACCTCCCTTTTTCAAGCTGGTCATTACTCACCACCATTCTTCATGTGCCCATCACCACTTTCAAATGAAAACCAGCACCTTGTAAATTGGACAGAATGAGCAAAGAACAACTGTCAGTTTTATCCAATTGTCATTTATGGATTATGCTCTCCTGCAGAAAAAAACCCAACCTTCTGAAGAGTTTAGTGGCATCTGAAAATACTAGATATTTAAATTATTATGTTGTCCACAGTTTCAACAAATACTATTTTTACTATTTAAAACTTTGCAGTAAAAATAAAGAAGTAATCAAGAGAAATTCTCCCTTAGTCACGGAAAAATGTCCCTCCAAGAATAGCTCAGGAGAGAGAGACAGATCTTTCGTTAGAGTTAAAAACTAACAAAGGACACCCAAACATGAGAAACATCTCACAAAAAAATAACCCCTTCATTTGACTTTTTTTAAAAATGATGAATCTGGAAAAAAATGAAAAGTTTTCATAAAAATCTTGCTGTTCACAATGCATATCCAGTTTTTTTTTTTTATTTTCTCAGACCAACATATTGTACCTGCTCTGACACTGCTCTTCTCTACTGCTTCACATCAGTCTCTGGGCAGTTGGGCACGGTGGATGGCTCCTGGCATTTGTCCACTCCTTGGCATCCAAACAGGACTAGTGCTGAGAGACTGGGGGTGCTTACAAAAAAAACCCCACTACATCTATGCTTTCTTGCCTCAAATTAAACTATTTTTCTTAAATATTGCCACATCTTCAGGTTCCTGGTCAAACGTTCTTTGAAGTCAATGGAAGAACTGCCATTGCTTCCAATGGCTTTTGCAGAACTATCACCTTGCAATGCTTTCCAGTCTTTGTTGTTGTCCACTTTTCAATGGATTTATTTCATGCTGTTCTCCACACCAGCAGGACGCGTAAGGCTCAGAAGTCTCTGATCCTCCTTCCCCTTCATGATTTATCTTCACAAAGCTTTATTTCCCATTCTGACACCCGCGGGTCCCTGAAGCATGGTCCAGCCATCCTACCCACGTCCTGAAGGTGCCAATTGCAACAGCAGCAGCTGCTGAGCACTGTAGGGGGCCTCTGGACAAGGGGAATTCTTGTGTGACTAAACCCAAGGTAGGAGCTCATGTCAGGCAATATTTTACATCAGCACTTTCGTGGGGAAAAATAGCATGATTTTGAAGCAACTCCACAACCACCTCTTCATACCACACTTGCGTTTGGTCAGCAGAACAGCTTGAGTGTGTGCGAACTGTGTGCTTTCTGGAGAAAAGCAAAATGGGAAGCTCTGTCCAAAAGGCACATCAAGTGGGGTCCAACCTGTAAATGTAGACATGAGGGTCTGAACCAGTTACTGGCCCCTCAAGAAGCAACAAATCAGAGGCACAGTGGAAATATTTGATCTGAGGGACCACTCCAAAGCTCGTTCAGAAGATAGTCCCTCATCTGGAAATGAATGTAGAAGAAGGGATTACAGCACTGGAGCCTTGAGACTATACACCTGCCCCTGCTGCCTTGCACTGCTGCTGGGGTGGGTGCAGCCCCAGAAGGCGAAGGCACTCTCCCTTACCAGGCCATCCAAACTCACCATGCCGAGTCTGTGACTTTGTTTCCAAGTTATCAAGTGGATGGAAAGCTGAGCTACAATGGACAAACAGTACATCTAAAACTGTTCTTTCTACTCCTGATGAGTGTTCAGGTTTTGATGATTTTGATGAAGAAATAACAAGGATTTGGCGTCATAAACTCAGCTTTCTCATGCTGGGAAATCCCTGGCAACCATGAGTGCGACTTGCACAATTCACACATCAGTCCTGGAGCAAAGGAAGCCACCACTGGTGTTCTCCACTCATGATCTGTCCCTCTCTGTCTGCAATTCTGTGGCTATTTCCCAGAAGGTCACTTTTCTGAAGATTCATCTCCAGAAAAAGAGCATGAAGCAGAGTACACACTGACTGCTATTTGCCACAGCTTCTCCTGAGGACAATTGACCCACAAGCTGCACACAATAGAGCGTTTCTTCCAACACAGGAGGCTAAATCCCACCTAAGTCACATTCACTACCCCTCATCCATGAGAGAGCAGTGCACCCAGAAGTAGGAAAGCACTGAAGAACAAGTGTGTTAAAGCACGGAACCAACTGAAATCCCATTTCCATGTTAAGTCCAGTACAACACATCCACCTTACTGTACAGACTTGGTAAAATCAATGGTATTTTACATGTGATGACACTAGGAGTAGGAGACATGAATTTACATGTTTTATATTGTCTGACACTTTTAACCATTTTACAGGTTTTGCTTATTAGTATTAACATCACAATAAAATGAACAGATCTGTGAGAGGTAAGGACATAAGTGCAATGCAGTGAATTAATGCAATTAATAAAAGGGAGGACACTTGTCTTTCTGTAGCAGCAGAAGAAAACCAGACACAATATTCCCCAGCTTTTTTTCTGCTTGTGAAACTATTTCAGAGGTTCCTTTGTCCACTTCCTACATTGCTCATAGAAATGCTTTTCTAAAGCAGCAATTATTCATGGTTTCACAATGGACATGGAGGTCACTGTTAGAATCAAAAAATTAAAACCTCCAAATTTTTCTTTTACCATTAACTTCAAATATGGAACAAAACCAGTCTTTATTTCAATCAATAATAGATAAGGGTCAAAGGCTACACATTAAAATCCCCTCCATTAGGCACAGTCAATTGAATTTTGAAGTTTGGTTTTCTATTCTGGAGTCTTGGTTGGGAACTAAATGTAAGAAGAAGTCACATTTCCTGGAAAAAAAAAAAAAGACTGAGGACAAAGGGACCTGCTGATGAGTGTTCACACGACTCTGGGCTATGGCAGCAATACAGACCAGGTTCTGACTCCTAGCTCTAAGGAGGCAGTGATGGATGATGTCCCAGTGTGAAGGCTGAGCAATGATAAATGAGGCAGCCACGCTGAGCACACTCAGGGTAGCATGGTAGTTTTACAACACATCATAAAACAACACTGGCTGCTGCTTTGATGGATAAAATTTGTGGAGACTGGAGAGGAAATATCAGCTGTCCGTGATAAGGCATTGGGAAGGTCTGTCTGGCAACCAAACACAAACAAGAGCACCTTTGCTGGTGCCTCTGCTGGGAGAGCAAGAACAGCCATTTGGTAGGCAAATACAGCTCATGCCTTTGCTCTGTGGATGGCCATTGAGGGGCCAACATCGAGTGAGCAACAAAGGAAAGAAAGCCCCTGAGGTATTTTGAGCTTTGGTCTCAGACACACAGGTATGGTGGGACATTTGAGACCTTGCTCCTGGACTTTGGAAAGAGACAGGTGACAAAACTGGGTGGTACAAAATTCAGAGAGATTAACTGAGTCTGGGTTCATGTTTGCATTGGTTCTTTGAGTGGATTTTCCATATTGAAGATGTGGGCTCTAAATCCTGGGTGGGAGGAGAGTGTCCAACTGACACATGTCTGGTCACAGGGGACCCATCTCTGCGACCTGCAGGTCTGCAAAAGCAACCAGGGCCGGAGCTGGTTCTGGCTGAGACGGGGGACGTGATACGGGTAGTGGAGGGGGAGAGAGATGTTGAAGAGCATTGAGGCGAAATCAAAGCAACAGCCCTTTGCTAACGTCCATTCCATTGTCTCAGCTGTTGGCCATGGATGGCACAGAGTGGCAGGGTGAGGATGCAGTGAAAGCACCTCAGTGAGTGGAAGTTCAAGGCACGAAAGCACAGGCCTAGCAGAACAAACACTGACTAGGTTTGTGGTGGAATATAACGCCAAACATACAACCTCCGACACACAGAGGCTGGAAAAGGGAAGCGGGAGGAAGGTGAAGGTTGGCTGGCCCTCACTGCCAACTGGGAACCAGCAGGGGTAGGTACCCTTTGAAGGTGGCCCAAGCCATTCCCTAGAAGTACAGGTGCATTCCCCTCTACCTGACAGCTACATAAACATAGCAGGTACCAGACGTCCTCCACAGGCCTCCAGAACCCCCTGGCATGCTCACTGACTACGTAAGGATGGGAGTCATCACATCCACCCTTGGCTGCCCAAAATGTTCAAGTCAAGAGGAAGCCAGTCAGATGGGCTCCTGCTGCAGCTCAGGGAGGGAGGTAGGCATCTCCAGCTGGCAACTCTTCCTCCGGCAGGGCAACCTCATTTCCCTAGGACCCCACCCCAAAACTCAACCGCATATATCATCTGTCAGAGTCACACTCCACCTCTGCAACCACTCTGCAGTTACATTACCCAAGGCTGCAGACTCTCCTGTACATGTGCTCTTTCTGCATGTGAGCAGTCCCTTTGAGATAAGTGAATTTAAGAACATGCATCAGGTGTTCCATTATCAATGACTAAACTGATAATATGGATCCTGAATTATTAGTACAGATCCTATATAAAAATATGGAAATAAATAGGTTCATGCAATACTAAGGTCATATGCTGAACACTAACAAAATCTTAAGCCGATTCATTTTTGTATTAACAGAATTCTTTTTTAAATTTTGGTACCCATGACAATTTGCATACATTGCACAATGCAGGAGGTAGGCCCTATACCATCTTCAGATTGTGATTAAATGTGTGAATCAGTGAAGCCAACAAAATGGTCCAAGTTTGGAGGAGGAGGGAAAAAAAACGTATTTGTTTATAAATGTTTGTTTGTTTTATTTGATCCAGAATTGCCAATTCAGCAGCAGTTCTCAGTGGGAAGACCGAAAACAGAGTCTATAAGGCGACTTTCAGTTCCTTTTGCCCTCCACAATGTCAGAGTGCCTTTAAAAAGGACTCATCCTTTATTCAATTGAATTATTCAGTTTCTCTTATGTGATTAAATTTATCCTGTGTGATGGGCTAGATAGACGACCTACAGTATACCTAGAATATTGGCTTTTTTTTTTTAATCCCTAACTTCCTTGATACTGTAAACGTATGTATCATTGGTGTCCAGATCCAACCTGAAAACAGCAAATAGCTCAACTGAAATACAGAGATCTTCACCAAAAGAAGTAAATACCATGGGACGCCGAGCTCATGCGGAGATACCCACACAGAAATATCTGACCCTCCTGCCCAGTCCTACTCAGCCACCTACAGCAGTGTGGTTTTATGAAATGTATGTAAAGATTAAAAAGTCAGATCATAAATTGGAAAAAACACAGTGGTGGAATGTATTACAAACCCAACAGATTAAAATAAGTGTGCTGTCCTGTACGCAGTCTGCTGTGCCTGATAGCAGGAAGGTTCACAGGCAGGCATGTCCACATGGCAGATTGCTTGGCATCTCTCCTTTGAGAACCCCTGATCCCAACTCTTGTCAACCTGCTGTCCTGTAACCCTAAAGTCTGGACTATGCAGTCAAGGTGCTCCTTGCACAACACATGGTCAGATAATAGCAAGTCAGACATTTCTGAGTAAAATACATTTTTCTGCCCATGTTCGGTGCAGCATTTTTATTCACTGTGAAGCTGTACCATGTGCTTTGGAGAAAGGACTAGGAATTTGTCCTAGAGGAAGAAAAAAAAGGGGCATTACTATGCCTTTGCTCTTTCTATTCCCCAGGCTCTTAAGGAACACTTTTTGGACATGCTCAGTAGACTTTGCAGGGTTGAACAACTCTTACTTATTGAACGTAATCCATCTCAGGGCCAGACAGGGCCATCCTGGGATACAGGTTCAAAGAGACTCAGTTGTGTCTGTGGGCATCCTGCTGCATCCAAAGACGAGCAGGTGGAGAATGGATGGGGTAAGAGCTGGGCAGGAGGGGACGGCTGGGAGGAGTACACAGGGCCAGGGATGCCAAGGAGGTAGGACTGGGTGTATAGTGGAGATGTGAGGGCTGTGAGATGGTCCATGGGACAGCCTGGGCAGCTACAGAGTCTGGATCAGAGTCCAGGACTTAGCCAGCAAGGCTGGAGAAAAGCCTGTGACAGAAACACTGTCACTGGCCTGTGACAATGACTGACAAGAGGCTTGAAAAGAGAAAAAATGTGAAAAAAAATGGGAGAAATATGGATTGTGGTGGTAAGGAGAAATGGGATGAGGAGGATAGTCAGAAAGAGTCAGACAAGGGCAGAAGAGCTGTAACATAATACCACAGAAGGGAATTTGTGCCTAAGGCACACATTGAAGGGTAAAGCTTCCACGAGCTCTGAGCATGGCTTGATACCCTGCACTGCAGAGCACCCTGTGCAAAGCAAGGGAAAAAAGGGAAAAAGAAGCACACTTCAGATCCATGAATTGCTAAATTGTAATTCATTGCGAATGTTGCCCTACGGCTGCCAAAGCTGAATGCAGAGGAATAAGAAAACTGGACCCTGTCCCAGTCAGGGTATGTTTCGTCTGATGCAAACAAACATGTTTGCATTGATCTGGACCTCAAAAACACAGCAGGAAATAAAAACAGTTCCCAAGCACGAGCACATTAGCCCTCCCAATTCAAGACCAAGATGTAAGAAATGCCATTGAGGCATTTATAGCAACAGCTTTGCAAGGCCACCGGACCTCAGAGCTGCTGCTGTTGGCCACTGCCTGTACCCCATTCTGCTGCGGGTGTCTCGACCTGCCTCTGCTGCTGCTCTGTGTAGCTCTACAGTGTCCTCTATCAAGCTGGGTGTTGTTCCCCAGAATACTCAAAGGCTGGCTTTGTAGTTTTCCTTTCTTTTTCCCTTGGATTTTGAGAGGCATTAAGATCTTCTGCTGCATGTTTCTTTCTGATCGCTGCAGTGAAGTATACACCTGCAAATTCCCTATTTTGTATTCTGGGGAGTTAGTTCAGGTTTCCTGACAAGACTGTGTCTGATGGTTCAGGATGCTCTTCAGGTTCAGAATGAGGGTAGAACTCACTGCTGCATCTCACCTCCAAGATAAGTAATATAGAGAGCTCCGGACCTTAGTGAATAACACGTCCAGCTCCCAGAAATTATGTCTGTAATAATAAATCTAAGTTTGTCTTTGTTGTTTCTGCTGTGTTTAGCCAATAGCGGCCAGCTTTTCAAACTCTTCTCTACAATTAGGACACCATGCAACATGTTATGGTAGTTTCTTAGCCCGAGCTGAGAACATCATAGAACTCAGAAGCGTAGGAACTGGGACTGAGAAAAAATAGAAAACATGAGATGTTCATCAAAACTCCTAAACTTGGCACATGATGAATCTTACTGTTTGGTTTTTTCTTTTTTTTGCTGCTGCTGCTGTCAGATCAGTCTGTTCCATTTGCTGTACTGATCTGGCAGAAAGCAGCCCAGATGATGACCTTCTGTCCCTTTGCAGACTCCCCGTACAGTTCCTTTCCCCAGCCTTGTGTCTCCAAGTCTTTTCCCTCTCTGCTCCTTTTCATGTGGTCCCTCCGTTCTGTCACCTTGTACTCAAGGCTTGTGGTTCTAGCTGCTCGGCTTCTCATTTACCGGACAAGTCCAGGTGCAACTATCTGAATGAAGTTTAATTTTTTCTCCACTTTTCTTTCTTTACTCTTTATTTTATTTTTACTGCTGGGCTCTAAAAAGTAATATTTGGATCTTGTTTCATAAAGAAATAAACAGACACATAAAAGAAAAATGCACGACTATCACTGCTTCCACCTTCCCAAGTGAAACAACCCCCGAACTCCCATATTCTGTTGAATGGATAACAGTGACAACTGAATCTGGATGAAAATTCCTAATGACAATTTTCTGTCATAAAGACGTATTTGTCAAAATCAAAATGTGTCCAAGGAAGATACCAAACCTGAAAAATTTTCAGTTAGAATAAGTTGCAGTGGTTTGTCCAGACTTTGTTATTCCATACTAATAACATTGTAAAATATTCCATTTTGATAAAGTCAAAATATAATGTCAATAGAAAGTCAAATATAAAGTCAATAAATATAATTTGATATTTTTATTCCAGCACTGGTGTTACTGTAGCACATATATTTTATCATTACCTAATGTTTTATTTTAATGCTTTCACTTTATTGAAGTTAAATGAATTGTAAACGGAAAACATTCTGAATTACCAAAGCCAAATGTTTCAAAGATCCTAAATCACACTTTTTTTTTTTAATTCAAATGTGCATTCGGCAGGAAATTTAAAGTGCTGGCTTTGCCTTTGGATATAGTTCAATAAGAAATGCCAGCCAGTGAGGTGTATCCACAGCATTCCTCTCCCTTCCTCCAGCTTCCTTGGAACGGAGCAGTCGGCTCCTCGATGCTCTGAGTCACGGGACTCCTTGTACAGGTAGCGGTTATCATAACTTTTTCTTTAAAAATACACTTCATAAGCTGCCACTAACATTATAGGCCGGCTTTAAAGTTGATGTGGCTGATAACAAAACACATCAAGCACAAACCACGTTATAAGTGTTGATGGAAAAGACACCGGTTCTCAGGAGATTTTAGCTGCTAAAGAAACACATCAGTCCAAATGAAAACCCAGAAGCAAATGAAGTTCACATCAGCGCAGAGTTGGTAAAAAGGTAGTTCTTTGCTTCTTTTTCAAATTCTTTTTACTTCTGAAAAGCAGAATTTCATGAAACTCACCTAATAAAACACCAAAGTGTTCAAACTCATCTGCTTGCACCAGGGCAGGGTGTGCGGAAGGCACTCTCACTACAGCTTAAGGTTTTTGGTTTCAATGTAATAACATTAATTCCTCATAAACTGCAGTTAAAACGGGATGTGCATTTAAAACAACCAAGGATGTTCACAAGGCCTTTCCACCAGTTTGACAAAACCAGTTCAAACTCCTGATTTCAGGCAAGCCTTAGCCATGTTCTGCCACTGATGAGGCTGAAGTAATACATGGAAGGGAGATGTCTCCAAGAGCCTGCAAACCTGAAACAGGAGTGGTCAAAACAGACCATGCTCCCACTGCTCTGCTGCATGTTCATCTTCTTGACTTTCAGGTAGAAGCCTTTAAAGTCAAGCCCTTGTTTGCATGCCCCTAAATGAAGAACATTCTTGAAGGACACATCTGGGAGTGACCATACATTTGAGCAGTTTTCATCTATCCTGCAAACACTTACCTGGAGCAACAGGGAAGCCAAGCGCTGAGATGTTTGTTCTGCTGGTGTCTCCCACCTTATGTGGAGTTGTGGCAACAATAAAATAAGCCAAACTAGCAAGGAATATAATCAAAACTCTATGGAAATTAAGAGAATATCTTTGACTTCAGTAAGAGTATGAGAAATGATCCAAAATATTACTTTAATATTCATAATAGCTTGTGGCTCAGTGGTAAGATGTTAATGTACCACAAGCTTTAAAAAAAGAATTTTCCTGCATAAGCATTGTGTGTCACTTCTTAGATCAAGACAGCACTTGTCCAAGTCTGTGTGTATGAAGCAAAGTGAAATCATTACCTGATGAGAAGGAAAGTCTAGAGATGAGCAATAGGCAAATCACTGTTGAATTTCTTCTTCATCAGACAACCAAACAGAGATCACCTTCAATATTCTCTGCTCTCTGTGACCTTTGAATGGAGTAGAGATGATGTAATATTTTTACCATCTTTTTTTTCTCACAGCCTGCGATGTCAGTCTGTGTTCTGCGCTGACTTTGCCTTTTAACCCTGCACAGGTTTAAACCACTTCGATGAGACGCTCATAACCCTGTAATCTCTTCTTGCGACCTCATCCAAAGACTCAATTTCTGATTGACTCCCCTATGTTTACTCACCTGTATCTGTCTTGGCACAGTGGAAGAGAAAAAAACCTGTTTTCCATAACAAAAAAAAGCGCACATCCTCTCCTTCCCAATGAAATCTTAAAATACCTTGTGAGAGCCTTGGCAGTGGTCCAGTGAATACTCTCCTGTCCTCTTTCTCCAGTCCAGCTACCATGAGCAGAAGTAGTTGAAACTGAGACTTTGACTCCAGGGGTGCACTGCTGTCAGGGTTGGACCCTCCATGACTCTTGTTTGCAGTTTGGGAGCCCCATAAGAGAGCCATTAGTCTTTACTGTGCACACCCTGAAGACCCATATGGTAGGGAGAGCATGAGCATTTGGCTTTTCCTTTCCAAAAAGTGCAGTAGCTGTTATTCCTTTCCATACCTTCTGGAAACAGCCCATCTACTTTAATTCCCACCTGGCCTTCAAGCATTTCAGCAGAGAAAACGCGCTGCCCACCAGAGCTGTCCACCCTAGAGCTTTAGCAGCAGTGTCTTCTCTATGCAATCGCTGTCATCCAGCTAGGATGCTAGTTATGTTGCTCAAGACAAAGGTGAAAGGATCATAATCATTATTATGCTCATTTCCACCAGGCTTTGGTTCCGCAGTATTTCCCTTTCTTTAATGTAGAGTTGTGACGAGACATGAAATAGTGGGCAGCTGGAAGGTGTATTTCTCTCCGTTGTCCAGCTGTGACTCTCAGAGCACTATAAATTGCTGAAGATGTTGCCTTCTTGAGTCTTATATCCTTCTACTTGCTGATGGATGTGAGGATAAGTATAGTACCCCGTTGTCTGCAGTCCTACGTGATACAGGCACTCGCTCGCTACTGTACTTTGCCTGGATTGTCTCCTCACACGCAGGAGTTTAATATACACAGTGACATCGTGAGAACTAAACTTGTGTATACTCTTAACATTTTAAACTACTAAGTTGTTAAAACCTTTGGGGTTTAGGTTTTTTTTAATGGAACTTAAACTTGTGAATCTAACATTTTTGGAGAAAGATCAGATTGTTAAGGAATCAGCAGGACACATCACCGAGCTACAATAGGTTCACTTTCATGTGGATGCTGTAGCAGGCAAGCCTTCATGGAAAAACTCTGAATGTGAATTTAGCTAGTTTTGGATAAAGACGCCTTTCAGCGTCAATAAACACCATGAATGCAGCCACGGTAGAGTTACAACTTAATGAGATGAGGGGAAGTGCACAGGGTCAGGCCTCATCTCCCGGCCTCTGTCATGCTAATCAGCTGGGCAGCCTGCAGCTGAAAAACTGCTGGAATTTTTATTTGCATTTCATTTAGTTGGAAGGAAATTGACCCAGATGGTCCACAAAGGCAATAGAAGGCTGGCAAGCAGTCTAGTGCTGCACACTTTTCCGAGGGGCTGCACTTGTCCGCCCATCCCTCTTGGAGCCCAAAACATAAAAGATTAAAACAGCGTAAGGGAATTGATTTCATGATTTTTAGATAATTTCCCTAAGATTTCAGAAAAGACCTAAAAAACCTAATTTAATCAGCCAGGAGCTCAATAGTAATTAAAGGGAAGAAAAGCTGAGATAATGAAAGAGGTGGTGGGGATTTTTGCTGTTGCTGGTGGGAACCTTTCTTAATTAGAAAAAGTCTAAAATCTAAATGATGTTAATGGCGACAAGCATGAACATTTATTGCAAAGACACAGTATCCTTGGTCAACTTAGATGATTGATTTCCAAATCTGATAAACTTCCTTAGAAAAAGCTAAAATGATTTGCTATGCATTTGTCCAAGTCCCGTATTTCCATGTGTTTGCTCAAATGCACAATATCGATGCCACTGTTATTCATTTGGACACAGCTTAAATACTTGTGCAAGTGATGTGTCCACACCATCTGCTCGTGGTTTCACCTATTTTGCTTTGAAATCTTAGTTGAAACTCTAATAAAAATAAGGGCAATTCAGATTCCACCTACTTTTGCATTGCAATATGAGAGACTGTAACATTTCAGAGCAAGTGCAGCAGCCTCACGGAGGGACAGCTGATGGCAAATCTACTTAATTTGAAGATATAAAACATAACTGTAATCACATTACATAAAGTATTTAATCAGGACAAACTTTCAGCCATAAATTGTCACGACAGCCCACAAGTGCATGGAGCTGGAGTAAATGGCTGGGAATCACTTATCTTCCAGCTTCACCAGTGGAGGTGCTGCCTTTACCTCCACCCTGCCCTGAAAGGGTGGAACAAACTGGTCTTTCGTTTCTACCAGCATTGCTCTAGTCAGGGTAAATTTTCATCTCCTTGTACAAGCTGTCTTTTAGATGGGTATGTTGCTTCAAACAGCAGTGTATTAACCCCTCTGGTCTGGATAGTTACTGAATGCTTGCAAAGGAGTCTTCCCAGGGCAAGTTCTGGGGAATCAAATCCAGCAACTTCAATGGAATGAGTTCTGATTTCCACCTGTATAAAAGCATGTGTAAATCTGGACTGACCCCCTTGGGTTACTGACCTCACACAGGCTTTCGTTTTCATCCTGTCTTTGGGGAAATGTGATAAAAAGGCCTTGAGGTAACCACAAAACCACATGATGGTGTAGGCAGTGCGACAGCTCATGCAGGAACAGAAATCTCTGGGATTTTTCAGATCCTTCTGGTTCTCTGGGGACTTACAGTCGTTTCAACTTGTGGCAGCTTAACTACTAAGCAGCTGCATGAGTGCACCACCAAGGTGACCCGAACATACCACCCAGTCCCTGCTACAAGCCAGACAGAGACCTGGTCTTTGTCTTCCAAGGCATCGGTGTCTCAGCCATGAGTTTTCTCAAGGACTGTTCCTTCCCATGGTTGTGACAGTCACACTTGAGCTTTTGATTTTGTAAAGCTTACATAAAGCACTTCTCCATGGTCCTCTATGGAAGGTCTATTGGGATAATTTACATTTCCAGCACAGTCAGAAGTCCCAAACTGCTCCTAATGTCCCTCTTAACAGTTCAGTAGCTAAGAAAGAATGGAAGAACAATAGGAGGTTATTAGCTCCATTTCTTGATCTGGCAGCGGCCTCTTTAATAATCTAGGGCAATTTATAGGGCAAACATTTATAAGGGAGCCAAGATTTATGTGGTTCTGAAGACCAAATACTCAAGATATAACACCTTAAAGTCATACCCAAGAACCATAAGGCAGCATGCACAGCTGCTGTCCACACTGCAGGTGGATGAAAGAGCTTCTGGCACTGCAAGTCCTTGAATTATCATCTCTGAAAGACAGGAAGAGATCAGAACTTTCGACGTAGCTTCCAATACACCAGCTTGTCCTCCACTGTAGAAGGGAAGGATGCTGACTGTGGGCAATGTCTCTCTCACAGGGGCTGAACACAGTATGTAGGAGTGGTCTTGACTTGCTTGAATGAACAAGCTGGTGAAGAAACATTTTTATTTGCATGATTCTCCTATCTGCTTAGGACCCTGGAAGTGGGAGGACTTGACAGAAAATACGGAAGGCTGAAGCACGAATTGCATTAAACCCTAAAGCACAGGAGAGACCCCTGAGGAAGTTTAAAACAGCTCTTCCCAGTGGGGGTAGCAATGGCTTCACTGCAGGATGCTCCCCTGGAAATAGCCGTGGGCTCAGCAATGAAGCAGAGTGAAGGACTTAGAAAGGTCTGGATGGACCTTTAACATCACTTGGACAAACTTACTTGCAGACATTGGTGTTTGTCTCCTCTGGAGTCTTTTCAGTGCAGATACAATCCAACTTTGCAGCTGAATAGGGGCTCAGCGCTAGAACTGAGTGTGGCAGGCCCTGGTGCCAAGGCAGTGCTTGAGCTACATTTTGACTGGTGCCTGAAACCCAGATGTAAAACCAAAATTGCCTCCTCTTCATACTTACAAGGCAGAAGAAAAAAGTTTGAGGTAAGCTTGGAGCTTTTTAATTGTAGCTGTACTATTGCTGACCCAGTGCTGTCCCATCTGCACTGTGGGTGAGATGCTCACCACCAAGTGCCTGTTTCACATTTCAATGTTGTATGAAATCGCCCTGTTGTTGCAACGCTCTGGGGTAGCTATCGTGTGTAGATGGATGGAACTCAACGTACCATATGTGAGGGCAGCAGCAACCTGGGCCTTGTGAATCCCACTCATAAACCCTGCAGGATGCCCACAGACACATCAGGGCAGATGATGGACACAGCTTGCCTGTCTGGCCCATTGTGCTCATGAAGCTCATGCCGGATGAGTTTGGATGAATAGAGTGGAAATGGAAGTTAAAATCTGATAAAAATGAAGACACCTGTGAAAACCAGAATTTCAGAGCGATAGGATGAGGGGTAATGGTTTTAAACTGAAAGAGGGGAAATTTAGATTAGATATTAGGAAGAAATTCTTTACTGTGAGGGTGGTGAGACACTGGAACAGGTTGCCCAGGGAAGTTGTGGATGCCCCATCCCTGGAAGTGTTCAAGGCCAGGCTGGATGGGGCTTTGAGCAGCCTGGTCTAGTGGGAGGTGTCCCTGCCCATGGCAGGGAGTTGGAACTAGATGATCTTTAAGGTCCCTTCCAACCCAAACCATTCTGTGATTCTATGACTCTATGACTCTATGATTCTATGATTATTTAGTATGGTTAAAGAGGCTCACTATCTTCTTGGTGTGCTCTTCAGCAGCTATCACTAACAAAGTTCACCAGAGCACAAGCCGTAGTTGCCGGAGGAAATGGAAAGACTCAGTTCAAAGTATGGAGTGTAGCCATCAGAAGAACAGTTAGGAATAAAACTAAAAGCTGTCAGATAAACTAAATGCCATTCTGGGACTGGTGAGTCCAGTCGGCTCTCACTGCAGGACCCTGAGCACCGCTGGTTTCTCAGATAGTTTGTTTCAAAGCATTTTAGTGTCTTCACCACATTTTCCTTGAAGACTGCAAAAGTCAAAATTTGTTGGTTATGCTGAAATCCTGAGAAGGTCTCAGGCAAAGCAGGGAATGTTTATTCAAACATCTGGCGAGGAGAACTACAGGCTGAACTGGACCCTGCCTAACTCTCCCTCCCTGCTCAGCGCTGTTCATGCTGCGCTGGGACTCAGTTCGGGACCCGCACATCTGGGGAGCTGCAGGCAAAAGAGAGAGCCCGGAGGGAGGATGAGGAGAATGACACTAAGTCCAGAGAGCGTGATAAACAGTGAAAGAACTGGGGTTGCACTACTGTATGCCAGGGATTTCATGATAATACTTTGTGAATATGCCAAGAGCTGCTGCAAAGGAGTGAAATCCTCTTTGTGCACATATAGGACAAGAAATTATATACTTAGGTGCAGCGAGGAGGTTCCAGTAAGACACTAGGAACTTTTGCTAATGGTATGGACAATGAAGGAGTGAAGGTTGTGCTGGAGAGGTGTGTGCTGTCCATCATGGGAAATCTTTTAAGAACAGCTTGGACAAATCTCCGTCTGAAAGGTAAGGGTGATTGTGTCTTGTGGCAATGGTCTGGACTAAAGGACTGCTTGAAAACCCTTCCAGCATTATTCTGAGATGGCTTTTTTCTAGTCTTTTAGAGTGAATTTACTTTGATCACTTCAGCTCTCTGGATACTTTTGGTTTGATTATGCAGAGTCACCTTACACTGTGCATAAGGATGTCTGCACTGATGCACTGGTTCATCTCTAAAAACTGAAATAATGTCAAATACAGGGCTACAGTATGTGGATACAACTCAGCTAAATATAATAGGTTTACAAATTCTTGTCCTAAGGCTGAATTTGATCTCTGTGAACCCAATAGGAAAAGAGTCATAGAACTAGTAGATTACCAAAAAGCTAAATGATTTTAACAGAAGAGAGATTGTGCTACAGAACTCTGTAGATTAGTTTAAAATTCAACAGAAAGTTAATTCATTAGTAAAGTCACTCAAGCTTGACTAATAACAGTCTGAGCCAGAAAATCTAGCAATTTAGAGTAAACCTTTAGTCGCCAGCATAACTTGATGCATATGATGCCAGCTGCAGAAATTGCCATTTCAAACCTCGCTCTGGTTGGCACAATGGGAACAAATAGCTCTCAGCTGCAGGTGAAGCCTACCAGACCTTTCTCCTCAATCTTTGTATAGTGTCAGTTCTTCTTAAAAAACAGCCATTAAATTATCACCATTGTCTTGGGGGAATGGTGATTGATGCCTCTTCTTTTATGCTAACTCAGCTTGTCTCTGTGCTCTAAATGGGCTTGTCTTTGGCGTGGATGTTGGTAGTACATCATTAGGTTTTGGTACGCTTCGTGCCTCTCACTCGCTCACTCGCAGCTTGGCAAATAGGGCTGTCAGACGACGTGGCCGTTCAGTGGATTAATACAACTCTCCTGAACTCCTCAATACAAAAAAGCCACGGGCTCCCACCTGTTGGGGCTCTTTGCGGGGAGCGCCTTCCCCTTGTAAATGCTGAGGTGACAAGGTAAAATAACCCGGCTCTGCGTGTCTCTGGTATCTGTTGGGCTCCATCCCAGCTGCCGCAGGCGGCCTGGGAGGATGCGCACAGGGGAGTGGGAGCTGCGGGAACCCCCTACAATGGCAGCAGAGCCCAAAACAACCCTTTCAGGTGCTTATGTTCGCATTCAAGCACTGTTGCTTTGTTGTTGCGCTGCAAATGTGAGATAATCCCTCGTGTGTTGGTACACGGCAGAGGAGGGCTCATTTTGTACACAGCTCACCACTGTTCATAAAAATACAGCCATACACCTTTGGAGAGGGACCAAAAAGAGAAATGAAACCAAGGAGATAGATAAAGCTCTAAGGGTCTGTAAAGAGCTAAAAGTCTGTTCTGCTAGCACCAGTACAAGCCCACAGCAGACCCAGAGTCACTGGCAGTGCAGTTGTCCCTGTGACCACAGCCACTACAGCCCCGTGTGCTGTTTGCCGTGCCGGGTCCCCTGGGAAGAGCAGAGGGGCGGCTGCTGTGGCCAGGAGCCACTTCCCTGCTGCAGCACCACTGACCTGCGCTGGGACGGTGACTGACCCCGCTGAGCCAGGAGTTGGACCTGACTGCGCTGCGTTTTTGGATGAAGGGGGTCAGCAGTCTGTGCTACGCTTCCACCCTGAGTGAGTCGTTTCCTTGGGTGTTTCTGCAGAGCGGGAATAAGAGCTGCGGGATGCTCACCAGGTGACTTCTGAGAGCAAATGAGCATTTCTGAAAAGCTTTGAGGCGCTTTGACAAGGAGATTAATGGGACAAGGAGGAAAAAGGTAGGAGTGCTTGAAGATACTGTTCCTGTGTGAAAAATCTTTCTTCTCAAGACTATAAACCTGGAAAGAAAAGAGACAGGTTTTACATCTTTCTGGTCCCCCCACGTAGCATCACCCTTCACCTCGCTGGTCCTGTTCCCCCTCTTCCTCCCTTGCCCATTTTATTTCCAAGTTCTTCGAGCAGGGAAGGTTTCCTGCCACTTTTGAATCAACACAACATGCCTCTAGTGCTGACTGTGGTTTGTGAGAGCAAAATGAGCCTTAAATGCTTTATTTTTCCCTTTCTGCCCCTCGAACAGCCATAGTTTGAATTAGCTGTAATCTTCACAGTTTGTAGACTTCAAACTTCCAAGTAAAGACAGCGAGTACTAAAATAAATAGACACATCAAAATTGCTATCTTAAATGGACAAAAAAGCTTAGCCTATCAGCTATACATCCTACCTGGGGAGTGCGTGAGGCTTACCCAGGCATCTGTACTTCAGAGGTGGGCAACCTGAGCTCAGTGGTTGTTAGTCAGGGTCACATATTTAAGCAGTCTCTGCCTCAGGAGGGGGCCTATGTGTGCTGCAGCCACCAGAACACCTGGCAGACTTCACATGGACAACATCTCTTCCACTGAGAACCTTGTTTGAACCAAAGCTACTCACAGGACACTAGTGAGATTACTACCATGTTCATGGTATAACATAAGCCTCTTTAATAAGCGCATAACATGGTTTACATTTAACTCAAGTTTTGAATTTTTTTTTTTTGGTATTGCTTTTAGAGTGAAGAGAAGCCAAAACCTTATTTCTCCCATACATGGAGCATTGGGTGCATTTCAAGCCTCTGCATCTCAAGAAGGTTGCAGTGAAGTCAGAAGATATAGAAAAAGACAATGAAAACTACTGGGGGGTGGAGTGGCCACTTTATGTGGAGAGACTGAAAAGACTCCTTAGTTTAGAAGAGAGAAGGCTGAGGAGATGTGTACGAAGTTCACAAAACCATGAAGGTGATGGGTAAGGTGAACATGGAACTGCTGTTCACCAAACCCCTTTATGCAGGCACCAGAGAGCGCTCAGGGAAACTCAGGGAGATCTGTTTAAAACACACACAGGCCAGTACATGGCTGGTAGCAAACATCTGGAAATCATGTCCATAGAAGGCCGCAAAGGTGAATGGTATCAGCAGGTTCACAAGGGGATTAAACACATTTGTGGACAGCAGGCCTATGAGGTGGTACTCAGAAGCCTATGCAGGTACCTCCCACTAACACCCCATCACCTCTGGGGCTGGGGGCTACCAGCAGTGCGAATGGACCACAGCAAGTGATGAAACTCTTGTGCTCTCCCTCAGAGCACCCACTGCCACCAACAGAGACAGAGTAGAGGGGTAGGGGACCACTGCTCTGACCCAGCTGGGTGTTTCTCAAGCTCACCTTCTGCAGTGTCTCCTCCAACTGCTTCTTGCTCTCCCTAGAGCCCAAAGAAAGCTCTCACTACAAAGGGACAACTATGGGCTGGCAGGAAGGGGGAGCGTGCCATGGACTAGATGGTTCCCACACCTCTGAATGTGGTCCTGGAGTTACTTTTATTCTGCTTTGGTGGCCGGGAACAATATCCCTTTAGTAGAGACACTTTTAGAGTGACTCTGTTTACAGCCGACTCCAAACAGATTTTTGCAAATGTTTTCACAAATACAAAATAATCAGTCTGCTTTGGTGGCATTCAACTCCTTCCTCATCTCATTCCTTTCCAGAGATGTGAGGGGAATATGGTTTGCTAGGATGTTCATGGATATAGGCCCTCTGGCAAACATGCTCCTTCATGAAGAGTCACAGTAGGAAAGGGTCATCTGGTAAATCTTCAAAGCTCCAGGAATTGCCCAATTGTACATCAGAATAAAAAGTGTCTCTAACTTAACAATTATGGCCCAGTCACAAAATATAAAAAAAAGCATCTTAGGAATGCACAAAGCAATAGACAAAAAGTCTGCAGACAATCCAGAGACTGCCCAACTGCTGAGCAAATCGCTACAGGTGAATAATAAGACAAACAAAATCCTTATACAGATAATTTTGCAAACACGAAAATGTCAAATAAACTAGCCTCACTTAGGAGTCCTGTTCTAGCTTTTAGAGTCTTGATTTTGTACAAAATTGGAATAACAGAAAATAATGGCTCAAAGGGCTGTTTTAGATCTGGGTTGGGTTTTTTTCTTAAGTCTGCATTTGCTTCTTTTGAATGAACACTACGCCCTTGTAAGACTGACCTTTCTGAGAAATAGAAAATTCACCCAAAATTCACCCAAAAGCTAAGGAAACCTTTATTCCCCCATTTTTCCAGCCAGTTGACATCCTGCCACTACCCAACACCAAAGGCTTTCCATGTGTTGTTTCTGCTGCTTCCTTTCCTCTACATCTTTCAGGTGGTGAGATCTGTAAAATCATAATTATATGAACCTAGAAATAGAAGTAGAATTTACTCTTTTAGAGACCTACTGCTAGATGAAGAGGATTTTACTTGTTCCTGGACTTTCTTTTGAACGTTTAAACTCATCAGCGACCCCCGTGTGAGCTGCCATGTTTACTGAGTTCATTTGTTTTAATGGATTAAAGCACTCTGTCCTGGTTCTGCAGTAGCTCAGAGCTGGATGCAGTCTGCTGGAAGCACCGCAGAAAGCATTTTAGCCATTTCAAAGCTCCTGAGAGCATTGCTGCTCCAAGGGGACCAAGAGCTGACAGCTGTGTTTGGGAAGGAAAAGGAAAAAGGGTGGGACAGCCAAACTTTTGCTGAGCAGGAATCCAGACACAGCACTGGCCCACACCTCTCCTCTCTGCTTATTCCTTCTGCTGTCTTCCCACCACCACATCTCTGGACTCTGCACTGCCTTAGCATCTCTTAACTTCATAGTTGCTCGTGCCTGTAAACAGCTCTCAAGATTCAAGTGGGTGAGACATGAGAAATGAAGGGTCAGGTCTCTGGAAAAGAAAACCAGCTTCTCCAGATCCTGCAGAGATACACTCCAAGAGCCACCCTCCTCAGGCTCCCGCTGATTTCTTCTTCTTCAGCAGTCAGGATCACCCACGTTTCTGAGAGGCATTCATGCCATGCCCACCCTGCCTGTTAAGTCACTCCGTGCGCAGGGTGATGTGCGAGCTGGATGTGTGAGCCACCCTGGCTCCTGGGAGTGGAAATGTCAGTGGACCACTCGACTGGCTGCAAGGAGGAGATTTGCATCCAGCGTTCAGCGCAACACTCAGGTAGCTAAAAGGCTTTATCCAGGTGCCTAACTCAGGTGTCTAGGAGTATCTGGGAGGCCGCCGCAGTTGCTAGCACAAGTGAAGCTTACAGCTCTGCTCTGGTTGCTGGTGCTCTGGCCTCCATGCACATTCAGGCACACAAAGCTCCTGTGCCCAGGAAAGTAGCTAGAAATGGAGTTTAATGAGAAGATGAGACAGCCTGTGGTGATCAGGCACATGACAGCCAGTAGCTTCATTACACACAACCATCCCTTTTTACTCTCCCTTTGTTTTCCCACACTTGTTTCCCCAAAGCACCTTCATCCCTCTCTGTCCCCACCTTTAGTCCTTTCCTTCCAGGTCTTGCAGCAAGTTTTGTACAATCCCAAAATGTTCTTTCCCTTCTTCCCATACTGAGTCCCACACCCCCATAGGCACTAACCCCCTCAGTCTGTAAGGTGAGCAGGGAGCCTCTCACTCAGGGGCTGGTATCCCCAGACCATGGGGCTGGTGCCTTGTCTGCGACAGCCCTGGGAAGAGCAGGTTTCTCAATTAGACTATCTTGGTTTTTTTCCAATTAGGTTATGGGGGTTCCTGCTCTGTCATCACTGTTCCTCTGGGCTTCTTTGTGTTCATGGAGACAAGCCTTTAGTCAAACAACCTAACATCTCTAGGCAAGTGAATCCCACTCCTAATATCAGTCATGAAAATACTAGTTTCTGGAAAGCTGTACCAAATACTTGGATGATGCATGACCCTTTTTATTGAAATTATAAGCTTGCAGACCTTCTCAAGGCAAGTTGTTGTTTCTGAAGGTCTGTGGGGCCTGTCATTTGGCTGAAGTTTACTTTCATATATGTAATTTATTTTTATTTCACGCCAGTCTTCCTGATGTAAATAAGCCATGAACCTCAGCTGTAGGTGTGTGCAAGACAAGGTGACCAGCCCACTCCAGCCTTGTGCAAGTGCATCCCAGAGGCCAGCCAGGGTCCTTGGTGTCTCCTCTTGTTCACATTCCCACAGGGCAGAACCTGCATCCCTGGTCAACCTGGACCGCCCCTGTCACTTTGCAAGCAGCCTCTTCCTTCTCAGACCCACAACATCAGCTGGGTCAGCCACATGCAGAAACATCCCTTGGACAAGGCTCTACTCTTTACTAGGGACGAATGAAAGCCCCAGGTTTCAAGCTTTTTGATGTTTGAGTCCTAGTTGAAAATTAAATTAAGACTTAAACCTATGGTTTCTCTCTAAAGGCCTTGGGTTTTACGCTGTATTCCCAGGAAGAGTAAAAACTAGTTCTGACATTTGGCCTCCAAACGCAGATGAGGGTTTATTTCCTGACATGTAAAAGCTGATCGCTTCTTTTTACCTGATAGTGCAGTTGACCATGAGCATGTCAAGAGTCTAATGTAAAGTGACAAACCTCATCCCTGCCTGTCGGTGTGCTAAAGGGATTTAAATAATATTTATCTACCCCTGAACTTCACTATGCCCTATTGAACAGATGACTTGGAGCAAGAGAAAACCGTCAGTGAGACTGTCTGCAAGCTTCAACTTTTTTGTCCTCATTTAAGAGAGAGAAAGCTCTGATGAATCCCTTCAATGCTCTTGAAAAAAGTGGACAAAACTGCCACTCCAGCTATAGCCCACACTTCAAATGGCCGTGAGATGGCCTTTTCTGAATGTTACATAGTTCAAGGAGGCAGTGAAGTGCTCGGTGGAAGATTTTGTATGGGAACTTTAACTTCCCATTCCATTTGACTTTTGGTCTTTAAAATACAGGTCAAATCAATGAATTTAATGAAGGCCGTGGAACACAAAGGCTTTGCCTTGCATTTTGACCTAGATAAAGGAGAGTCAGTCCAGGTCAAAAGGCTTTAGCAGCACTTTAAGTGGTTAGTACACAAATGTGACAGAGTGTTTAGACTCTCGGAGACTTGCAAGACTCAGTGACAAGCCGTTAAAAGTATTTGAAATAGCTGCTTGAATGAACTTTGATAAGGTACTGCTATTGTCTTCTATTGTCTCTTTCTTTTCATACCAAAACACCCCCAAAAGAACAAGAGTCAATGAATGTATAATGCAGTCCCACTTTTACTGGATTTGGGGCTTCTTTCGGCCCTTTGGACTTTTTTTGTGAACTGTTTATGCCATTTTCATTCATTTCCCCACATTAAGCCTTTCTCAGCCTCTAGTGATTAATGTGACTTGTCAGTAAGAGCTTTTAAAATGCAATGATACTTTCAGAATCTACAACATGTCAATCGAACCTAAGATTAAGAACAAATTAAGGGTAAATTTACTCTTCTGAATCTTCTTGCGAGATGGAGCCAACGTACGTGGAGGTGGTGGTGGCACTTTCCAGGTCCCACAGAACAGATCCAGGCATCTGAGGCAAAACAGCCAGCGAGCAGCAGACCTGGATACTAAATTCTGGATCCATACCTTTCTTCTCGCTGGGATTAAATAGCCCAGTGAGACCATCAGGCACTAACACACGTTCGCATACTCTATGCAGGCATCTAAATTAGGCAGTTGAAATCAGCTTGTTGGTAAAGGTAAGTTTTTATTATTAACAATAAATATATTTTAATAGTGAAAGTGTACTGTCAGAAAGCGCACGATCGTAAGATCTGCCAGAAAGCAAATCTCCATTTAAATACATAATTATTCGCCGTTACTAGAAAGCATTTGTCCAAGGAAAACTGGTAAAATGTGTAACAGTTCATTATGCAGGACCAAATTTGTCTAGAAAGACCAAAATCCTAGTTAATTTGTATAAGGCAGAAAGGTTCAGTTTTGTTTTGCTTTTCAATTTTGTTGTAAAAACTCTGCTTCTTGAAAGCTTTCCAGGCCAGAGATCAGGTTCCCCCTTTATAAAGGGAGCTATTAATGCCTGAAATGGGCCGCTCTAAAGAACCACATGTCCGTTTCACATGGTTTGATAGCTCCAAGATTTTGCTCACTGTGCTTTTGGGACTTTTCTCAGTATTCTCTATAGCAAGATTTTTATTGTATTTTACTCTTTTGTCTGGTTTTTGTGTTCGAAAATTTTCCCTTATTCATTGACCAGCAACTTTCTGTCACCCATCTTTGACTTTTCTCCTTACATCTGCATTAAAGCTGTCATTTACTTCTGCTTTTTCCCCTCTCTCCATATTTGACAGCAAAAGCCTTCATCAGCTTTTATCCCTTTTTGTTCACATTATGACATAACCTGCGCAAAGTGGCACAGCTCCCCAATTCTTGTATATAAAATTTGCAACATTTTTTGAGACGGGTCAATGCCCATTTTTGGGATCCTTTTCTTTATCTGAGTACCGTGTTAAAACTTTTTGCAGATGTGAGCTATTCAGGAGCAGCCTGCGGCTGCATGCAGAGATGGGGAAAAGAAGAAAAGGCCTTCCTATTTTGCGATTGCCATAGTAACTCAAACATTGCCAGGGTGTTTGTCGGTTTGGTAGGGCACAGCCAGGGAATTTTATTTCCTGTGCAATCAAGCCCTCTACTGGAGATCATGGCTTGTATGACACAGGGTTACAGAGAGGACAGTGGGCTTGTTAGGCCTGGGATTAAGCATTTCACTTTAAAATAATACCCATTTGTATCCATTTTGTTCAACATAACAACAGCTGCTGGCCTTGGGATGACAGGCTTGCCTTTTTAACCAAAGTCTCATATGACATTTATGAATGGGGCAGACTCCATTCATTTTTGCTTTGAATTCACACTGGTTATTTTTGGTCATTTCATTCTTTTTTTTTTTTTTTTTTAAGCGTGTGGCGATAGTTAAATTGTTCCTGCAATTATACTCATGGTTTATGACAGGGGAAAATTCAACCTTATTTGGGGTGGCAAATTATTACCTTCATTTGAGGGCAAACAGGTTAAAAAAGAAAAGAGAAAGAAGCAAAGAAAGCATCTTACATTAGTATAGTGGAAGCTTTTTATTAGACCCTTAGATAGAGATGGAGAAACAAACTTTCAGGTGTAGGAGCTTTTCTTCAGACCTGAAACAGGAGCTGCAACCTTCAGGTTGAGAAGGTTTCTGCCTCCTTTCCAGGTCAGAAGAAGGACTTGCTGCTCCAAGAACTTCCCGTATTTCCAGGCTGTGGCAGACACCACCTCTCCCTGAAAACAGTGCTTTCCGTTCACACCTCCAGGCCATCCCTTAGCCATGGCTGCTGCTACTCCAAAGCACCCCAGCTTTCGCTTGCTCGTGGCTTAACTGAGCAGCAATAGCTCTGCTGCCCTCGGCTCCTGGTCACCTTCTGCAACAGGTCCTAGCAGAGGACGGGAGACAGATGCACTGACGCAGTCATGAGAAGGGAAATAACAGCTTATGTGGAAGCTCCTTCAATTTATCCATTTCAAAGGGAGTTCAGATTTCTGCTACTTTACAGTCATGCTTTCTGCTAACCTCAGGGCTGCAGTGAAAGGACTGAACCACCCAAGCAATAGTGACAAGGCTGAGAGACACCCTTCATCCCTCATTCCTTCATCCCCCCCAAAAGGGCTTGCTGTATTAGTTCACATTTTTAACCTAAAGCAAGTAAAAATGTGAGGACTGTGAGGACCCTGGCAGCAAGTTTTCCACCTGGAGGATGTGGGGGAGCTCTGCAGCTGCGGCTCTCATGGCCTTTGGCCCTGGTGAGCCTTCACGCTGGTGTCAGGTAAGCACAGGACATTGCCAGTTCAATCAGGCAGCAGTTGCATTCCTGCCTGAGATAATGCAAAAGAGCAAGGCCAGCGTGAAATGCGCTCGAAACTGCAGTTTGCCACAAGTGTTAGCCCTCCTTTCCCATCCCCACCACCACACAGCCAGTCCTGAGGCCAGGGCTGCCCTGAAGTCTCGAAAGAACTTGGGACACAAGTCCCACCAGCTCCTCTCCCAACTTCCTTGCTTCTGCAGCAGGGCTGCAAGAGATTCCCAGACTTTTCTTGTTGCACCTTTCCAACCTAGGACTCCACATTCACTAAAGACTTCCAGCTCTGTTTAAATACCAGCCAAAGTACTTAAAATCTGGCACATTGGGAAGGCTGTAAGAGAAGCCTCCCTTCTACGAACCCAGAAGTGAAATGGCTTTTTTTGCCCCTGAAATATTTCCTAGAAGAGACAGTCACCCTGATCTTTCACTCCCACCAAAACTCACATTTATGAGCTTCCCCAACCCAGGAAAGCAGCATGAAACAGTTTGGTGGAGCTTTCTCATGGGTGCAGGTGATCTTCTGTAGTGCCTCGCAGCTGCCTGCAGAAGCAAGATGGGGCAGGAGGAAGGAGAGTGCTCCTGGCAATACCGGCACAGAAAAGACCTGGAGCTTGGTATTAGATCCCGACTGAGGGAGAGAAGCTACCTCATGCAATATCAGATCATTAAAAAAACTCCCTTCCTCCCTCCCAGCAAGGTCCAGGATTTTCATACCTACATTATAAAAGAGGCTTCAAGTTAGAGAGGACTCAAAAGCTTCCTTCAATGCTGGTGACTGAGGGAACAAAGAGGAGAACTACTTGGGATACCAGAAGGGCTACAGTCTGACTTAGACACATGAATTACTGGGAAACATTTAATTAATTGTGCATTCCACCTTGTAAACCTGCCATTTGTATAAACCAGAGCTTCCTCAGTCCTGTGTCCTAATATCTTCAGGCTCCAATTCCTGGCTTACCAGTGAGATGTAGGAAAAGCCAATGAAGACTGCAGTTGTCTTTCTATCAACTTTGGAAATGAAATAAAATTATTTGCTTTCATAAAGAGGGTGAAGCAATGATATAATACCCAAAACCATTATTAACCAATTCTGGTGGCTCAAAGTGGGACTTTTCCTGCAATTGGTATGTTGTTAAGAGATTTGGAATCTGTTTTGTTTTGCTTTTCCATTCCAGAGTGGATTCACAGCTGTGAGACGGGTGGGTATGTCCCATACTGCCCCATGGATTCAGCCTTAACCAGGCTGGAGTGCAACCACAGCCATGACCCATTTAAGCTGTTTGGCAACAGAAATGGCTGGACTGAGCTGGTGTTGCCCACCAGCTGATGGCTTCTGTGGTTAATTACCCAGCCAAGCCCTGGGAAAGGCAGTGCCCTGTGCCAGGGGAGCTCGCCAGCTCGCCCCGTGGTCCTGCCCTTCTCCTCGCAGGCACTTCCAAGTTGCACCACTAAGAACCAGAACGAGCATTAGGATCACTGGCCACACAGAGTTCATAGATAAGACATTGGAAAAATCTCTTCAGTTGCATTTACTGCAGAATTAGCCTTTTTTTCAGTCTCAAAAATAAATCATTTAAGCTGATGTAGAATGAAAAGAAAATAATGTACATTTGGATGGATCTTCTTAAGTATCTATTTTCCACGAAGCACCTGCTTTCAGATTGAAAAGGCTAAGTTTAATATTCAGCTATCTCCCTGAAGCAAACAGGATTGTAGCCCATGACGACTTCTTTAAATATGCTTAAGAACCTGGATCCAGATCACTCAGGCCACAACGGGAGAAAAGCCTAGGAGAAGCCTAAACACGCACATGACTCCTTAACCCAAGGAAGATATTCCTCAAGGCCACCTCTCCTCTGTACCGCCCCCTCACTTTGTGCACAGAGGTGTAAACGTTAATGTGAGGACTTCTGCAGGGGCTGCCCAACACGTGCCCCTCTTCTGTATGTGCTCCCCACCTGGTGGGTGGCACTGCACAAAGCCATGTTTGGGCTGGATTGCAGCAGCCCTGGATCCCTTGCCCACTGCACGGGCAGGCTCGCTTGAGACTCAAATCTGGCAAATGAATGTAGAAACGAAATGCAACACAGAATAAGCTTCAGATGTGAATCACATCCTCCATGTGAGAGCACTTCTGCCGTGCACAGGCAGCTGGCTTGGAGCAGGCATGGCCAGTGACTCTGCTCTGGGACTGGATGGGGCTGCAGTCCATGACCTGCCACCTCAGTGCCCACAGCCATATAAACCAATTGTGCACCAACTTGTACCTAAGAGAATCACACACAATGAGGAAGAAGCATCTGGAAATACCACCAGGTTCACCACTTTGAGGACAGGATCTACCCATCCTAAAATAAAAATTCTGCCCTGAGATAAATTCACTGATATCAAAAAGTCTCATATGCAACCCAGAGGAAGACTTTCCTCATTAACGTAAAGCTGTCTACATCTTGCATTCCTGTGACCTCTCTACTTTGCCAGTAAATCCATCTTCCCTTTTCATCTCTCCTTTCCCTTGCCCAAAACATAGAACCCCACTGGGAGAGCCACTATTTAGAAAATAAACTTCATCATGCTATCATAGTTAACATTACTGTATTCTTTAAGTATTTCCCTGTTTCCACTACCAGCAATTTTTCCTCTCCCCTTACAGCAGGTAAAAAACTTTAGGGAGTTGGCATGCTTTTATGGTGTCCATTCTCTACCTACAGTCAAATCAATCCTATTGTTATCAACAGAAGTTGCACCTATAATAAATCATCACAATATGATAATGTAATGCTAGGATGCTTGGAGATACTTGTAACTCCTTGGAGATATTCAGAAGCCATTTGGACATGGTCCTGGGCAACCAGCTGTAGGTGGCCCTACTTGAGCAGGGAGGCTGGATCAGGTGGCCTCCAGAGGTGCCTTCCAACTTCAGCCCCTCTGTGATGCTAGGTTTAATGCTGGCTGTTATAATATTGCTAAAAACTCATTATGACATTGGTACACTACTGTAAACGGTTTTCAGAGAGTGAAGATAGCAAGAATCAACAAAGGGTGTTGCACTTCGAAGATAAGAGAGATTACGAAACAGCTTCACTTCTAATTTTCACCAGCACAAATTCATGGTAGCTCTTCTGATATCTATGGATTTGCACAGATGTAAGAAGGGAATCTTTCCCAAGTCCCATGGTTCTGAAACAAGAATATTTTTTAGGTCAGTCAAATAAAGCGATGCATGAAAACCCATTGTTATAGAAGACTTTACTTGCAAGCCATATCACATCATGCCTACTTATATTATTTGCAGAAGAATTTAACTTTTTTTTTTTTCCACGCGGCACTTACTTAATTTATAAGTTTTACAAGCCCAAGCAATTCCAACTGTTGTATCTGAATGCAGCTGTTCTCATCATGGTTGGACCTACAAACAGAGCTCAGGTTTGGTGGGATCGTTATCTTTTCTGCAAGTGAGTCGGGATTCCCTGGGCAGCAATGGATGCTGGGCCCCAGCCTCACGCTTCTTACAGTGTGAGAATTAGAATGGTAAGGGTATATGTTTGCCTTTAGGTTAGAAATATTAAAATCCAGAGAGTGGTGACCTTTGAAATAGGGAGGTAATATGTCTGTTATATGAATTTCCAAATTTACTCTGAAATTTTATATAAATTCCCAAATTTACTCTCCCAAATAAACTCCCAAATTTACTTATTTACAAAATATCTCCACGTAGCTCCCAGAACCGAGCGACAGGAAAAACTTGTCAAAAGAGTGCACCACATGCTGTAATCCGCTTCTAGGGAGAGCGCTGGTGTGGCTCAGAGCTTGTCTTCAAGATCTGCGCGTCTAAAATGCCGGTGGAATCTGTCTTCTTCGCTACAGCTGTTGTATGAAGATTATTATGGGACACCTAAGACACACAGCTGTACAGGGAAAATCAGCTCTGTTAAATTCAAAATTTGTTTTGTTAAGCTCAAAATTTGTGTGACGAAATAGCAGTCTACCGTTATTTCATCTGACAAATTTTAACAGAGCTTAGAAGCTACTTCCATCATTTTATCCTTTGCAGAGAGAAGGCTGCAGTGGGACTTAACTAAACCTCAGTACAATTCTTCACTGTGTTATTGCCCTGCCAAGTATTTTAACATGATATAAGCATCAGGAAAGCCAAATAAAACCTGCAGCCAACTCCTCCTCAGCAAGGTACATAGTGTACAGCTCCATTGCCCCCGCTGATGAAGAAAGATGCTCAGACCAGATGCCTAACGGCACCGGAGAGAGGAGAAAAGGGCCTGCACTAGCCATGGCTCGCCTGGAGCTGGCTCTGGCCCGGGAAGGGTTAAACACTTTGTGGTGAGGTGGGACAAACTTCACTTAAACTCAATTCTGTGGCCAGCCTGATTGTTTTGACACCTGCACTATGTGAGGGATGGCATGGTCTCCTTTGTGGCACATAATGGCACATCTTCATTATTGTTCTAATACTCTGAAAAAAAAAAAAAAAAAAAAATCCCTAATCTTTCTGTGGTGCCAGTGACTGTAACAATGCCGGGACGTTTTATTTTCCTCCTTGCTCTCTCTTTCCCTTAACCCGCTATTGTTGCCATAGCCACGATGGTGCAGTACTGCTGGTTCGGGGAAGTTTCTGTACTGTACCGCCCTGAGCGTATTGTTTAAATCTTTATTATTCAACTGTTCTGAAGATTTACATTTTTAATGGCTCATTTATGTAATCCCATAAATAAAGTAGCAGAAAAGCATCCCACACAAATGAGTGAATTGGGGTTTGAAAAAAGCTGCTGAAGCAGGTCACTCAGGGTCTCAGCTGCGGGGCCTTGATTGGTATCAGCGATATAGCCACTGTGGCAATGGACTTAAGACCACCCAGTCAGCCCCAAAATGGTGCATTACCAGGGAATAGTGGAATGGTGCTATAGTTCAATCTCCCCTATTTAGCAGGGAGCAGAGTTCTGCTGCAAAAACCATTTCAGCCTCAGACTCATTTACCTTATTGCTTTGACAGCTGCACCTCTCCCGCAGTAAAGTTTAGATGATTAGCTTTTCCCTCCTAGCAGCTGATGGCGATAGTGGTGGGTTTTTTTTTCCTTAACCAGTATATTCCTGGGGCTGATAAATTCCCTCTAAAGAGGCTGTGAATTCAAGCACCTGCCCGAAGAATTTGTTTTATAAACTGAGCGCTGAGACGGAGATATGTTCTAACAATTCACTTCTAAGCTTCTCCCCAGTGCTCCCCTCGCCAGCTCCCTCCCCACACACAAATCCTTCGCGAACTGTAAATCCTTTGAGTGTATCCATAGCCGCAGCCCTGCTAATGAAAGACAGGGAAGATATTTTGTTTCCAGTCAGTTCTTACCCTTCGAAGTTGATTTTTAGCTGCTGTCTCATCCCAGGGGCTCTGTCTGGGGGCATCCACCGCGTCTCCTGAAGCATCCTGCTCTTGAGGATGGGTACCAGCAGCCAGCTGAGTGTCCCACGTCTCGCACCTTTATGCTACTCCTCTGAGTCAGCGGGAGAAGTTCACCTAACTCCAGTCTTGAGTCTTTGGCACCACCTTTGGTCGGTGCCACCCCGGGCACATCTTTGGCCCCACCAGCTAGCATCACCCCGGAGGGTGCCCAGGCTCAGCGTGGGCAGCTTGCCTGCGGCTGCCTTGCTTAAGGGACTGCAGACAGACTTGAGCCGGCAGCCCCGGGGCTGGAGGACCACACAGGGGTAACTGTGGAGAGCTGGTCCTCAGCATGAGCCCTCGTCACCTGGACAGCTTGGAGCTCCATGGGCACCCGGGTCATGGCAAGACGGGGTAGCTGGTGCAGAGGGACAAGCTGGTGCTGCCTGAGAAAGGGACGCAGGACTGGCCACTCCTCCTCTTCATGCCCAGGAGCTCTTGTGGGGGCTCCAGTTGGTGTAGCACGTTTGGAGAACAGTTTGCCCTCCTATAAAATGGGAGGTGGACTCCCCTGCAGCTGCAGAGGGGTAGCTTGGTGGCAGCACAAACTGAGACCCCGTCATCATGGTGAGCATCTACTCTTGGGGGCCAGCAGTGGCTCATCCCCACCAGTTCCCACCTCCCAGATTGTGCTGACGGGGGTAACAACAGGCACCAGGCTGTCCCCACCACAGAACAGCCAGGCCAGGTCCTCGCAGCACTTGTCCTGGAGAGCTGCAGGAGCACATGGCTGCGAAGTCAGACCCATCCATCCTTCCCAGGTCTTCCCAAGGCTGCCAGGACCAATGCCAGCCAGGGCACGGACCACCGGACAGACAACTACACAGTCGAAACGATACGACCTGCGCCCAGCACCCAACCCGTGACACGTGGTCTGCCATTACCGAGACACATCAGTCCTGCCTTCCCCATGCACAAGTATTTTAAGCGCAAAGAAATGACGCCTTTTCCCCTAATTAAAAAGCAAAGCAGAGGTACGCCCGCGTGAAGCTCTGCAGTCAGATAAACCGTAGTGGTCCACAGGTGAGGGGTGGCCGGACAATAGCTCCTTCCTCAGTTTACCTGCTGGATCTCGTTCTGCCCGGCTGCGTGGAGCGGAGTCAAAGGAAGCTGCTCGGAGGCAGGGAGCAGGCAGCGGAACAAAAGGCAGGGAGAATACCAGCCAGCCCAAAGGAACAGTGGGGAAGCTGGTAATTGGGCCGTGTGTGTTTGGCTTTCGCCAGGCTAGCAGGTTTGTTTTTCCCAGGCTGGAGCCTAGGCTGAAAGAGACACGAAATTATTAAAGACCTCAACCTAGAAAGGAGAGAAAAGGAAAAAAAAATTGGCAGCGGTGGCTGGAGGTGAATCTCGAGTAATGAGAGCGCGGTAGGGGCTCGCTGCTCCCTCCCAAGGGCGGAGGTGCCTGGGAAATTATTTTCAACAGGCAAAGAAAAATGAAGTGTAGGTAAAATTCATTCCTGTGGACTTTTACTGCTAGTTTAACTCATTTCTCAGACAGCAGGGAGCCTCCTGGGCAGGATGCAACAGGTCCTGCTACGGAAAAGTAGAGCTGTGTCTTCCCGGTCCCTTCCTTGTTGGAAGAAGATTCCTGCAGGGATCCAAGTCCAAATGGGACCCGTTGGTGAGGCAGACCCAGAACCACCATGGGGAAGGATTCTGCCGCGGTAGGGCTGACATTTGGTCCTTTCACCAGGCAGAGGTCGCAAGGAGCTGTAGACAGACCTGTCTACCTGCAGGTCTGTAGTGGTCCTTGCAGGCAGGATGTGTGCAGGAGATCGGGCAGAGCCGAACCCGCACCAGCGCA
Source organism: Fratercula arctica (assembly GCA_947846985.1). Lineage (NCBI taxonomy): Eukaryota > Metazoa > Chordata > Aves > Charadriiformes > Alcidae > Fratercula > Fratercula arctica. The sequence continues at coordinate 22,936,212 of CANTUZ010000001.1, read as the reverse complement.
GCACCAAACCTGAGCTGCTTCACCCTGCTCATGCCAGGTGTTAGCATGGAGGACCACGATTCCTTGTATGTAATTGCAAAGCACACTATAGTTATAAAATTTTCAGTAAGGTAAACAACCACACTAAATATAAGGCAGGTGATAGGGAGGGAAAATACATTTATAGTGCCTCCCCCTTTTGGTTCAGGGAGAACCTGCCTTGAGCCTCGCGGTCCCCATCTGCAAGAAAAGGTGATGCGAAATCAAAAGAAGTGTGGCCAGCAGGTCGAGGGAGGTGATTCTGCCCCTCTGCTCTGGTGAGACCCCACCTGGCATCCAGCTCTGGGGCCCCTAACACAAGAAGGACACGGACCTGTTGGAGCAAGTCCAGAGGAGGGCCATGGAGATGATCCTATGAGGACAGGCTGAGAGAGTCGGGGTTGTTCAGCCTGGAGAAGAGAAGGCTCCGGGGAAACCCTATAGCGGCCTTTCAGTACATCAGAAAAGATGGGGAGGGACTCTTCATCAAGGAGTGTAGGGGTAGGATAAGAGGTTATGGCTTCAAACTGAAAGAGGGGAGATTTAGATTAGATATTAAAAAGAAATACTTTACTGTGAGGGTGGTAAGACACTGGAACAGGTTGCCCAGAGAAGTTGTGGATGCCCCATCCCTGGAAGTGTTCAAGGCCAGGTTGGATTGAGTAACCTGGTCTAGTGGGAGGTGTCCCTGCCCAGGGCAGGGGAGTTGGAACCAGATGGTCTTTAAGGTCCCTTCCAACCCAAACCGTTCTGATTCTATGGTTCTATGAAATCCTGCTGCTGGACAGGCAGTCAAGAGGGCTGGGGGAAGCAGTACCCAAATCACGATCCCCAGCGAAAAAATGGGACAGGTAGGAGTTGCTGGTGATCCTACACTGCTCTTCTGGCTTCCCTCCCTCTTTAACCCAGATGTCAGTGGCTCAGTGGAGACAGAGAGAGGTGCTCAGCTGGAGCAAACCAGCCCAGCTCTGCTGACGGCAGCACAACTTCACTGGTTTGTACCAGATGAGGATTTACTTATTGAGTTGGTGTCCTCTGCTTTCCTAGGAACCTACACTTTCTCCCAGAGATTTATTTAACCAGAATGATCTTCAGTGTTTGACGTGAACGGTGTCCTTGGGACAGCCATGCCCCACACAGCACCCTACCGGATCCTCGGGGAGGGAAGCGTGGGACCAGACCATGGGAAACTCCATCCCTTTCTCCTCTGGGCATCCCCCAGCTCAGCAAATTGAGACCAGGAGAGAAAGGAGGAGGTAACACTCAAACTCTGGACAAAACATATTCCCTCCTCCGAGGACTTTTGAAGTGCCTTCTCTGCATGGAGGGGTTCAGAGAGGCATTAACCCCCCTGTACTGGAGGAGGAGCACTAGAAACTGACCTAACAATGCCAGGAAATCCCAGTTAACACCTCTCCGCTGCTTTAGCAACGCAGTGGATTAGGCTGAAGAGCCATGTTTTAATTTAGGGGTCTGCTGTGGGCAGAGTTGCCCAGGTTTAGACATCCAGATTGTCAACGCCAACTATTTTGCTTACCTTCCTTTGGGCTTTTGCTATTACTCTGATGTCTGTTAATATGGTAGGGAGAGACGACTGCGTTTGCACATAATATACAGAACTAAGACAAAGCAATAGCTCACACAGAGCCTTGGTTTTCCTCATGTGTTATACTCCTTTCTTAATATTCTTAACTTCAACAACAGCTCATTACCAGGAATTCTGGTAATGTTCCTCATGGATTAGCTGCTTGCTGGTGTTTTTCTCTCTCTGAGACATTTTGAATGACTAACATTGGGCAAACTTTCAACCCTTATGGGACGTTTTAAAAGACACAGGCAGTTCCTCTCTAGGAAAAGCTGGAGAATTCAGAAGACACAGAGTCTCAAGCAGAATGCCCACCCACGTTTCCCAAAACCAGACTTTAGTTGTGTTTACACAATTGCTGTTAGGCTGCGTGTAATATTGCTCCTGTAGCACTTTCTGGAGCCTTTCCCCGTTCCTGTCCATGTGCCCCAGGAAAGCACAGATGGCCTGGGCGGGCCGCGGGTTTCATGGCGAGCAGAAGACCAGGGACATGCCTGGCTGGGGGTGACTGTGTGTGCTCCCACCAGTGCGGGTGGGAGGATGGCAGAGAGCAGCAGGATTTCCCCTCTGCTTGCTGGCAAGAGTCTCTGGGCTCTCTGGGGTTGTACTTTCACACTTAGGGTACAATTACATCAGTTTTCTACTGTGCTCCAGACAGCCTTTTCTCATCTACACCATTAAAGATGCCATTGCCTTCACTTTCTGACAAAGCTTTGAATTTTACCTTTGCGACTGTAGTCCAACACTGTTTTTGTGACCATATCCCATCCTCCCCCTCTACTCTGCCTTGGTGAGGCCGTACCTGGAGTACTGTGTCCAGTTCTGGGCCGCCCGGTTCAAGAAGGACAGGGAACTGCTGGAGAGAGTCCAGCGGAGGGCTACAAAGATGATGAGGGGACTGGAACACCTCTCTTGTGAAGAAAGGCTGAGGGATTTGGATCTCTTCAGTCTGGAAAAAAGACGACTGAGGGGGGATCTTATCAACACTTATAAATACTTAAAGGATGGGTGTTAGGAGGATGGGACCAGGCTCTTCTCAGTGGTGCCCAGTGACAGGACAAGAGGTAACGGGCACAAACTTGAGCATAGGAAGTTCCACCTAAACGTGAGGAGGAACTTCTTTGAGGGTGGCAGAGCACTGGAACAGGCTGCCCAGAGAGGTGGTGGAGTCTCTGTCTCTGGAGACATTCAGAACCCGCCTGGACGCGTTCCTGTGCAACGTGCTCTGGGTGACCCTGCTCTGGCAGGGGGGTTGGACTAGATGATCTCCAGAGGTCCCTTCCAACCCTATGATTCTATGATCCCACAATGACACAGAAGCAGCAGAACATGAGCCTGTTCGTCATGCCGTACTCCGGACCATAATGGTGCTTCACAGCTGATACAGAGCATCTGAGGTTATCTATAGGAGGCTGTGATGCCATTTTCTCAAAGCATCCCTATGTACCTATGCTGTGTATTCCTACATCTCAAATCCCCAATTATAGAGAAGAAACTAAGCCCCAGTTCTGCCCTGCTCACTGCCAAGGCCGCGGTGGCCATGGTTTGTCCACATCCACAGTCAAGGCTCATGGCAGCGGTGCCTACCGGGTCTGGAGGCCAGAGAGCTGCACAAGTCCATGGGACGTTATCAAACATGGCCACACTGGGAAGCCAATGGCCATCAGCAGAACAGCCAAGAGGACAGAGGTGAGGTGGGTGAGAAACAGCCTACAGTGCTTATGACCATGCAAAACCTACTCTCTATGGTACAGACTTATCCAGAGCAATGAGCAAACCTGCCTAACATCCTGCAAGGAAGCTGTAGGTGGGGAACTGAACTCTTCTCCAGGGACTTACACCAACATCAGAGGGCACTGCATCCCCCCTCCAGGGCACCACGCCACTTCCCACACAAGGTTTGTGCAGTTAGTCCTGTGCAATCACAATGTAAAAGACACCGGATGCGCTTGGGAGAACTACACAGAACTTGCACCGCTCCTTAGCCTGCAGTATTTGGCCCAACATTCCAGTCGTAATGCAAGGCTCATCATTTTGGGTAGAGGTGAATATTGTATGAACAACAATTTTATGTAGAAATAGCATATTCTTGCTTTCCCTTACAAACAAAAGTTTATTTTTGTTGCATACAGATGGAGATTCGGTATTTTGAGATTCAATATAGACACAGCCTTCTAGAAGCATTTTATAAGATGGGAGGGTAATGGCCTGAGAGTTACTAAAACCATATTTGGTAAATTTACAGTCTAAGTAATACTGAACTGATGTAAAATTAAAAAGCAAGGTACATCCACAGTGTTCATTTGAGACTTTGAGAGGCTGCTAAGATTTTGTCATAAAAGCAATTACTTGGCATAAAAGTATTTGAGTTTTTTTCTCTTAAGACTATCGTATCTGGAAATGATGATGTGAATATATATAGTTTGCAACATTTTTTTTTTTTTTTAATTGGAGCTATGCTTTCTAACATTTACTCTTGGCTATTTCCTATTGACAGTGACTAAAACAAAGAGCGTATATTAATGCAGACGAGAGTTTCATTCATAGACAGCGAGCTACAACAGGATTATTTGCAAGTACAAAGATCACTCACATGAATAAAGATTCAGTGGATCAGTGACCCTACTAATAAAATGAATAAAATCCAGCTCCAAACACAATCCAAATATGTTTTCTCGCTACTTATCCAAGCAAGTCTACTTTTGCGTTGTTCCAGTTTAATTAACTGAAAACACATAATTATTAATGAGAGCTCTCCGATAGGGCAGGAGAGGAAACATGCTTCTCAGTGATCAACTTGCAGCCACAACACAAAACCCAGTTCTGTTTGTGCAGGAAAAGCAACCCCCTCCTGCTACATTATTCCATTGATCTACAAACATTTACATCTCCTTTGTTAACTAGTTTTCTGTAGAAATTTCATAATCGCTAAGGAGCACTCTTACAACTGCACCTCAAGAAACTTCTGTGAAGTAAACTTGGATCAGTCTGAAAAACAGGGTCTATTTTTGCCTAAGTCGTGTTATACATCAAATCTGTCAGGCTTTTCTTGGACGTTCATGATTCATTGTAAATAATTCAAACCGGATTTACAAGAGAAGAGGCTGTACAATGAATGTAAGAACTACACAGCACTATATCTCTGACAGTCAAAACTAATAACAGTATTTCACAAAGCCCAACCATAAAATGTTTTCTCCTCCTCTTTCACATTGTTTTGTGATCTATGTTCAGCATCAGGTTGATGAAAATGAACATTTTGAGGATTTCTGTCCAACGTAATCTAATTAACAAGTTCTTGTGGCTATGGCAAGAGAACACCCTCACCTGATTAATCTCTGTTACCCATCCGTAGAACGTGCACTGAAACTAAACAAAGACATCAGTAGCTCACAGGTAAACACGAAACACCTTTGCAGTATCATTGCAGCAACATTAACTCCCATGTCCGTAACTAGGCTGTAATGTACTGCTACAGGAAGCCGAGACCAAGATCACACCTTTTAGTTATTTATGTATTTATTTATTTTAAGGACTAGGCATGTTATGAGTAACGAGTATTCTGAGTTGCAGCAGCTAATAACACATTTTGAAAAGTCATGTTCAGCTTTAAGCTTCAGGGTTTAAATCCTGTCTTTAAGATACCTTATAAACGTGATGCTGGTGCTGCACAATGCAAGCAACTGCAGACGCAATACAAACCTGGCTTTTTGCAACCATTTTTTATTTAAAAAGTGCTCAGGAGGTGAAGATTTGCCTTAAGAACAGTTAATGAGCAGCAGTTTTCTATTTTTATGTACACTTATGAAAGACAGCACAAAAATACAGAATCAAACAGTGAAAGATTAATAATTCACATATGTTCTGTAAGTCAGAAAAAAGTGGAAGTAGATCTGAACCTACCACCACCGATGAAGACAGGTTTCCTCCAGCTCTCAGGTTTAGGTCATATCAGATGCTCTAGTTGAGCATTGCTGGTACAGAAGCTCTCTCTATCAACAATCCACTCATTTTGAAAGCGTACTCTCATCACCTTCCCTACCTGAAAGCCTGGCTTAAATTGATGTAGAATCAATAGCAGCACTTATCCTAAAGGGGTGTTTGAAGGCCGGAGCGTGGAAAGCTCTCAGGACACCATATTGTCACCACTAGCCGGACCAGCAAGAATTCACAGGCATTTGTCCTGTGGAACATCTCCAGCCCCAGTCCTGACCAACGGTGAGGTGAATTCTCTGATGCAAAGACACATCCATCCAGCACTGTCACTGCATCCCGGCTGGTATCATGGCTGCTGTCCTTCCAAAAAGGATTATTAGGGAGAATACAACCAGTGTCCAGCAAAATAAGGAATGCAAACAACATCTGTTTATTTAAACCAGAGAGGCTCCTACATTCTCCAAAGATACTACTTTTTCATTGATTCCACTTAAATCATTGGAAATTTTCTGAAAGGCTGGGACTTCTATTCTAATGCTGTGGTTCCTGCAGGGAAACAGAGAAACTATCCACAGCTCCTCAGTGGAAATGTAAAAGCATCCCACTTTGTCGGATATGCTGACCCTAGCAGCCACCGGTGGGTGCAACGTCTGCTTAACTACCTTCCCGTTCCTCAGAAGAGTAATTCCCAGCTCATGCATCAAAATGCAGCCAAAGCAGATCTCCACTTCCGTCTCACCCCATGTCCTAGCTAACATCTTTCCAAGAGAGGCAGGCCAGCATAGCAAGACGAGCTATAGATAAGCCTATAGGTGGCACCCTTGGCCTGACACAACACTGAAGGACCATGAAGCGCTAATCCTCCTTTCCCTTAGAGGAGAGAGGCCCATGCCAGTTAAGAAACACATTAAAATCACTAATTCCACAAAGCATTTTCAATGAACATTTTCGATTTTATTGTCAACACACTTAAAAACGGAAACCTATGTTCAAAACAATTACTTCTGAGAATACTGAAATACAAAATATTTCACACAGAAGTTTGTTATTATAACGCAAACAGAATTGAGACGTAGAATGTGCCGTGTGTGTTACATGTGCTCCAAGTCACAAGTCTAAGAACTGTACCACTACAGAATTGTCACACAGGCTTGGAAAGTGAGCACTTGACTGTTTTTAAGTATCACCTTTGCACTTCTAGTATTACGTATTTACTTGTACGCTTCTTAACAGTGGACAGAGAACATGATGATTTTGTCTTCAAGGTTTGTTTTGAAAGCACCATGACAACAGACTGTTCAAACTACTTCCATACAAAGGGAAGATTAAACAGAGACAATTATTGCAGTTATGGCTTTTTAGGGGTAATGTTTACTATTATCTATGACAGGTTTGTGAATATACAATAACAAGCAAAATCAGTATTTCCGGGTAGTTCCTCCTGGAAAGCAAAACCAGTGTTGCCCATTTTAAATTTGTTCCTTTTATACTAAAGAAAGCAAACTCTTATATTCTATACAAAATGCATGTGCTTGGCCTGGCACTGACCAGCGTCCCCTTCTTCTAGACTCTGCAAAACTAAACTAACCCAAACACACAAAACTTCCTTATTGGTTAGCAGCAAAGAAGTTCTGCCAACTTTACACAATAAATAGATTTCTGCTTAATTTAAATTTATTTCCAAAAGAGTGACACGACTAAATGAGTTGTATCAGACAGTGACACACCTATCACGCTCCATCGCCAAGACCCTAAGCTTAGTCAGAGAGGGAGAGAGGAATGGAGCAAAGGGAGAGGAATGTCTGTTCTAAAACGACTGAAAGATTTATGCTGCACTTTGCTTTTCTCCTAAAGGTCCCAAAGAAAAGTTTTCTACAGCTACCTCAAGGTTACTTCTCACACAAGCAACTCGGTTCAAAATTCAATTCCAAACAGCATCTTTTCCTGAAAAACTGAGACATCCCTGCAGTCCGACACTTGATGACATTCCCGGCTTGTAACACCACATCTTTGTCACTCTCCTCCCCTCATCGTTTGTTTGATCGCTTTTCATGCGTATCCTTTGTGTGCTGGTTCCTGTTTCGGTGTCTCGGAGGAGAGTAGCTGACTCTCCTCCTGGACTGAAAGCTGGGTGTATATGGGTGAATTCTGCGTTTCTTTGGTTTTTCTTCTTTCCTGCTTTTGTTTGGCTCAGGCTCCTTACTGTCTTCCTTTTGCTCACGTTCTTGGTCTTGTTCTTTTTGAGATGGTAATGTGTTTTTGATGGTATTAATAAGAAATCTTTTATTTGTACCAGCAAGAGGACATTTCAACCTGTAAAGACATTGAAAAGTGATCAAAAGACAAGACAAAAACATCCTGAGACAAGTCTGAGATTTTACCTTCAATAATTTTAAGACAGGTTTGTGCTTTTGGCTTTCCTTGCATGCCACCTAGTGTAAACTCTCAGTACAGAATGATATACTCAAGGTTGTCTTCATTCTCCTTTTATCTTACTCTTTATAGGATGAAAATTATTTTACTTCAATACAGTGAAAGTCCACATGATTTTCACAAGGTAGTGCGTGCAGGGGGAAGCAGAGGATGCCAATATATTTTAAGGTTGACAGCACTTAACTTAGGTACTCAAGAATCAAATATTTAGTAACATATTCTAAGTTAAATTGGAATGGTTTACAAGATCACAAGCTACTGAAGTCAGCATCATTTAATGAACCAGGATACCTTGACAGTAAAAGATACGCTTGCATGAACCCAACTAGCTGTAGTAATAAAACAGACACAAGGCATATGGATTTTAATTTATATTTGGCCACCATCAAACAAAGTATTTTATTTGTTTTTCTTAAACAGAAAGGATACTTATCCAACTCTCTTCCATTGCTTCTGATTTTCTCCTCTTGCAGCTTAACACTTTTGCAAGTAATTTATCAGCTAGTTTTAGTAAACCAGTACTCTACATTTTACTTATCTTGTTGGTATCAGTTGTATGCTACTTATTCCCAGTTTATCATCTCTGAAAGAATGGTACGAGAAAAAACAAGTTTGAATATATTCCTGCAATTTATCCTGACAACACTTTTGAGTCTGCATGCTGACAGACAAGTTACAGGATTACTCTAAAAAAGCAGAGCTGCTGGAGATCACAGTGCCCATTACTGACTCAATTATGGAGTCAAAGAATCCTAACACCACAACGTTAAGATCATCTATTCTACCTGAATATTTTGCATGAGCATAGAAACTACACCCTGACCATTTAAAAACCTTTGACACCTCTGAATAATCAGAGGTATCAGAACAACAAGAAAACTGTAACGAAGATCATGTCTGATTACTTCGCATGCTCCATGGCTTTTAACTGGACATAGCATTTACTGTGGTGTTTGCTTCAGGTCTGCCTACTAAGCATTATTGATAATTGTTCTTGTCCTAAATTCTCAAAGAACTTAGCAGAGTCATTTTAGAATTATACATTAAACAGCCACTTTGTTTATTTCCACTGGGTACTTCTTGACACATTTCTACAGCACAGCTAGTTTTAGAGTTTTCTAAACTTTCTGCATATAAATCTACACTGTTTTGTTCAAACCCTGGTTTAAAAAAAAAAAAAGAGGTTTAGATCTATAGCTGTTTTGTAAACTAGGGAGACAGTATTTATCCATTAACTTTATTACTGAATAAAAATACATTGGTAATATATGTCCGTAGAATAGGGTTTCTACTTCAAGCTACATCAGCTATGAACATGGTGAACACACCATGGCACAGGTTACACCCAAGATATAACACAAACCAGCCAACATTTAAGTCCTCTGTATGTCTTATGCCAGCATTAAACTGTTGCCCCTCAACATTTCCTGCCAAGGAGGGCAGCTTTCGCTAGGCTGCATCCAGGCAAAAACTATCTCACATTTTTCTCCTTCCTCTTGCTTTTTTGCAAGAGCTAATGCATTGATTAAGCACTAATATATATAGCACCAGAATGAGACAATCCACCCTACATAAATTCACCTTGCTGAAGTATTTATTTCTTTTTGGCACTATGAGTGCTGCCTGAGCTATACTAAGGAAGAAAACCAATGAAAAATGCAGGGCTTCAGCGTCAGCTAAGAGATGCCATTAGTTGACCATCATACAGTGATAAAAGCGACTGGGCTTTCACAGAGCAGTAGTAAGTTAAAGCCCTGAAAAGAAACCTCAGTCCTTAGTTTTATTGACCTCAGACTTCAAAAAAAGCAAGTTCTGCCTTGAAGTCTTAAAGGAAATGAGAGGTATGGCACATGCTACATTACACATGCACACACACAAGCCTGTAATGTTTACATACATCCATGGTATACATGGAACTGTGAAGATGAATCATGAACTGTATTAAGCCACTGATAAAGATCCTTGAGATCATTCCTAATGGTGAGAAAATTGTAGAATACTTCTACAGCTGACCTCCCCCAAAACAAGCCTTTGGCTTGCTGCAGGTCTGATCCCACAATGCTCAATTCAACGACAGCTTTGCCCTCAATGGAAGTTCTGAAAGGCTGGGAGGGAAGCTCAGACTGTGCAAGATGGAACAATATACTGGTTTGTTGTTTTTTTGTTTTGTTTTGTTTTTTAAAAGAAAAACAAAACATGTTAAAAGAACATTAAAGTTGCGAACTGTAGCACGCCTGAAGCATGCCTGCAGGCATGACCAAAGCAAGCACACAACATGCAACTCTAGAGCAGTCTTGTCTACAAAACAGACTCCAGTTCCGTAGCAATGCATTCACTCAATGTAAGTGTTCACTTTTTTGCTTTGCATGCTCCAATAAGCTAAACCAAGCTATTCTTAGCCGCAGAACCTCATCGCCCTCCACAGATAAGTCCCACGCACCCCAAAATCTCTCCACTATGTGATGACAAAGTGTCAACCTTGCATTTCAAGCAAGAAAAAAAGATTAAATCAGTTATTGCAAACATAGGTCAAATCTTAACTCTACTTTAGACATTTAAAGCCAACTTCTGTGCAATAACACAGAATTTCCAGCCAATACCTGTCATCAAGTAGCAGCACAGTTCAGTACAGAAGTGTACCATACAAGCTCTTTAACAGTAAAACATGCTGACACCATTTAAGACACAAGGGTACAGTGCCACATGCCACAGTCTTTTCTCCGCTAACTGGACACATCATACAGGCTTGGCACAGCCAGCCTCAGCACACAGCGCAAATCCGATCTTTCCAGGAAACAGAGTTCATCATGCATGAACTTACAAGTTCATTCCTACCACTTCCAAACTGCCATGGAAAATACAGTACTTAACGGAAGAGTGACTGAAGGGGGGGTGGGGGGGTGGGAAAAAGGCAGCTAGAGGTTGTTTTGCCAAACCAACTAATCCAGGCTGCTATCCTTGCACAGGAGATCTCACAAAAGAGGATTCCTGCAAGCTTTTGTGTATGGTCTTGGCAGTGGATACAGCTGGCAGGACTTTGGATGGGAACCCGTGCTCTGATGACAAGATTTTAACACGTTTCCTCTGCACCCTCTGTCTGTACCGTTTCTCCTCCTCATCACATTCAAATGAAAGCGATGTAGTGGGATCACATTGCAGTGCTTCTGCACGGTCATGCAACACCCATTCAAAGACAAGATGCGATACAACATTTCGCAGTTCCAGGGCACTCAAACTCTTCAGCCTTATCTTCATTATTTTGTATTCTGCAGTACTTCTGACTAAGAGATTTGATATTGAGCAGAAAGCTATATATAGGAATGAGAACAATTTTAGGATCGTTTTACAATAGGGCTAAAAATAATTTAATGCTTCCAACATTTATCTGCTTTTTGCAATTTCATCTGCTTTTACAATGCAGAGCTGAACAAACCATCCCAAAATATCTTGTTTTCCATATCTTATTTTAGGTAAGCTTCTAAAATAAGCCAAGAAGATTACACTCAGTTCAGCCTCAGCTCACTTGCTACCAGCATCTTTGAAGGCCAGATCTATACACTGCAGAAAAAAAACCCCAGCCTCCAGAACTTGTCCACACAGTGGCTTTTGTGGCATTTTAACTGTCTTTCTCAATTAAAGCAGAACAACCTCTTAAAAAAGGACCTAACTCCACTCCTATAAGAAGCTTATGAATTATGTACATAGGACGAACAAAACCACTTAAGGAAAGCTGAGCTTTTACCTTGATCTTACCTAGACACACAATGGAAATCCCAATACCTTACCGCTTTATTCCATCTGATGAATCCAATAGTTTCAAATGCTCTTACACTATTTTTCCACAACTTCCCACCCTGGATTTATCTGGCCCTTCAAGTGTTAACTTTACAACAGCTGCTCTGATGTCTTTTCTCATCTCAGAAGTTCCAGCATCACAGCAGTATCACTGAGACTTCGCCACAGATTCTGCCCTCTTCTGCTCAACGTTTCTGGGATTAAGAAGCCTTCAGAAGAGGATCCTCCATTACTTTTCCCTCACACATTTTCTTACTTGTGATTAGCTCCACTAATGCTTGAACCAGACACATCAGTGCCAGGATCAACCTCATGTGGTATCATAAGGATGTAGGTAACCCACAAGAATCACTATGGCCATAGAGTATTTACAAAAGGAGCACCACAGTAAATAGAAATACTGCAGTTGAGAGCAAGAATCTTGAGGACATCCAAGGAACAAGTCAATACTTGAGAGCAAATAATGCGAGATCTACAAATACAACTATCCAGTATTTCACAAATTAATTTGCCACGGACCTAGATACTGCCAATCTAAGCAGTCCTGAGAACATGGAGGCCAATGAACTTAGACTCTTTACCAACTAAGAGCTCAAGCAGCCCATTGGCAATACTGACAGTTGCTCCATATCCAAAGTGTCTTGGTTAATTTCCCTTCCTGCATACACTGCCAGCCTCCCTATTTGGGATGAGCCTTTCTTCTACTAGCATCTAATCCCTACAGGTTGCAGCACCCACCCACGTCATCCACAGCAAACTTGTAAGACAACATAACACTGGCAAAACATTCCCAAACTGGACAGAATACTAACACCACTGTCCCCTATTCCAAGGCCAAGTCTTCATATCAGAGACTGTGGGCTAAAGGATGACTGCTTGGTACATTTTTTTATGTACCTGCCAGCTACGCTGGCTTGGATGTTTGCAACTTAGGCTCAAATAGCCACTGACTATCCACCTCAGACAGCAAGAAGTTAGGTAGGGGTGCTTGGGGAACTTCTTCAAGCAGTGCACTTCAGTTATGGAGAACTAAGCACTCCGGATAGTAATGGACCAGTGGCTTGGAACCTGAAAGCAATCCCAAAACCCTGTACGGAGGCTTACTGGCTAAGGTTTTGCTGCCATCAACACACACCAGGAGACACTACTCCTTTGTAATGGTATGCACAATATGGTTCCCTGGGAATACCACCTCCCCACACACCTCCCTTTAACCATTTCCTGTCAAATGCTACTGACTCCAGAAACGTATTTCCCAGTATCCATCTGGAATCAATGAAGTATGAGCAGCAGCAGTCTCTGCTCCTCCTTACCCAAGGACAGGTGGCAGAACAAATCTTTTCTTCATAGGCCGAGTTGCTTCAACTATCCAGTGCCAATGCAGGACTGATGGCCTTACACTAGATGTCTCCAGGGTTTGTGCATCTCTTCTCCAGGACTCCTCTGACAAAGGGCTGAGGAAATCCCAGAAGTCCTCATGAAACACACCTGTAAGTATTTTGAGTTTGGCAAGGAAGGAAGGTTTTGCGTTTTACCTGTTAAGACTGTGCTTTTAGACAAGTTGGTGATGATCTTGTCTCTTTGCTTTTACCAGTTAACGCTTCCCTGGATTTGGTCTACCAATACACATTTTCATGAACTAACTTTTCTGCTCATTTAACTTGGTAACCACAAAGCTCAGAGCAGCAGATACCTTCCTCTCAGTAGTTTACAGTTGCAAGGTTACACATCAGTCCTAGATCTAATAAGTCCTTCAGGATTTACTCCATTTTGCTGGAGTGGGATACTCAACTGAGCATAGCTAAGTTTCCTTCCAAATATCTTACCGGTGATCTCGTCTCCCAGGTCTATATGCAATACCTAGTTGTTGGGCCAGTTCAGAAAGATCAAACCAGCACAATGGGGTATAAAAAATGTTAAAGGGATGGCACCAGCAGCAGCTTCTGTCTGCTGTTTTATCTCTTGTGTTTGCACAACTTGACACTAAAGACTTATTGGCAGTCTACCTACAAGGGGCTTTTACAGTTTCTTTACGGCCACACACGCCAGCTGTATACTAGCCTATGCCAAACTCTATGGCAACAGATTTGTGATAAACTGGATTACTACCAGTCTCTTCAAGGAAAAATTCAGAGAAGGAGATTACCCAAAGCTGGGATAGTACCTTGAGGAAGTACTGCTCCTTTCTTGTACTTTTCTTCCTCCATTTCTGAGGTACTGGGTATCGGCCACTGATGGAGACAGGGCACTGCAGAGATGGATCCTTTGTGTGACCCAGTATAGCTACTCTCATGTTTCTCTGCAGTTGAAAGGATCCTTATTTCAACAGTCTCAATTCAGGATATCACCACGCCAATCCCTATGACAACAGTCTTCCTCTGCCTGAAGCCTTCTTGACAACCTCTCCTCCTATACCTTTAACACAACCCTGGCCCAGTCAGACACTATTTTACTCTATAGCAATATGCAGCTGTTCTGAAGAACAGGTCACCCTTGGATATCCCCTCCAGGATCTCGAGCATCAGACTTTGGCAAACTGCATGTTACCCCAAGCTGATCATCATGGCCAGCTGAGCAGGACCACTGCTCTTTTACAGACAAGGAATAGGCATAGTCAGAGCCAGCAGTAGAAGGCCATACATGCTCCTGGCAGGTATTCCAGACAGCACAGACGGCAGCGAAGTTGCACAGGGACACCTGGTTATCTCCCAACAGAAATCTTTAGTCTACGCACCTGGAATTAACTTGCAAATTCACAGTAACTGGATGCATGCAACACTTCACAGTGCTAATTATCTGTGTTGGTTTACCTGGCCATTTGACAAGGCTGACAGGTAAAGGCATGCTGCATCAGTATAGCTGTAACCACTCTACGGGATTAAACCGATTCAACTGTTTTAACATAAAGGGTATAAACTGCATCCCTAGCAGAAATACTGGGTAAAATATACAAAACACTCCCCAAACTTGTTTAGAAAATATAAAAGATTAACTTTTTTAAGCAAGACACTACTTTAATCTCTTCAGAGCTACCAAAACAAGCATAGACAAGAAATAAGCTGAGAACTTTATTAACCATGCAGGCTTATCTTATTACTACTGTTGGTGGAGGAAGCCAAACTTTATCTACAAATGAGTTTAACCCAGCCAACTGGTGCACTACTTATGTGAACATCCCTAGATCCAATAGCTTCTTATCAAAGTCATACACATTATTTTAAGATTAACGACCATTCTCAGCATGTTATTACTTCTTTAATTACAATTACACGCATTACAGTCCATGATAATCTAGCTGTAAAAAAACTGAGACACTGCATTGAAGAATTAATACTGTATTTCACTTAAGATTTAAATACTGTGATTATTTTCCCACTTGCTACACAAATTAGCCCCTAGTGTTTAGGTTTTTTTTTTTTTTTTTTTTAGTATTAAAAAATACCTCCTTCCAAAATTGGATTATACTTTGAGTTCATTTTTGGCTGTAATTTACACATGGATGCTCTACTAGAGGACCATTTAATATTTTTATTGTTTTAAGGGCTTAGGTTTCTTTGCCAGGCTATGAATTCTTTTAACTTAAACAGAATCTAACCCAGTAACATCTGGCCAGTATGTAAGTACACGCACACTGAAGCTATCCAGTATTTTAAAGATTCACGAAGTTCCAATCCAAACTTTGCAATTCCATCTATTATAAGGAAACATTATTACAGAAGCTACTCCCAGTTTTCCAATTGCTTTGACTTCAACACATTCGGTCAAGCAATTTCATGCAGGGAGAATTTACTTCAAGTTCTTTGTTATCTTGACTCAAAATTTTGCCCAGACAAATTAATACCTGGATGAAGACAAATTATTTAAACGTGAAGCAAATTAAAAGGCAGAGACTTCTGTCACACATTAAATGTAAAATTTATTTTGGCATCTGTCATAGCATTCATTTCCTCTTGGCACAACTTACCAACCCATAGCTCCCATTGTTTCAGCTCTGGTTCTCCCACGTTTTGCCTCTTTAAGTAACTCTTCCACAGCCTTCCTAAATATGAGGAAAAGAAAAAAGTTACCACTTGCAGAACACAAGAACTTGCCACTTTATGCACTTATGTAAAGAAAGTGGAGAACTTCTTCACTGTAATGAATTAAACAATAAAGAGACTACCAAAATCACCTTGACTTTTTTATTAAGATAATTCAGATTCCTACGCACCAACATTAAAAGAAACATTTTGACATACTAAAGGAATTAAAGCTGTTGCTAATACAACAATTGCAATACTAATTGAAGAGTAGAAATAAAGCGTGCAAAACTGGTATACTACACTGAAATGTCCCTTGGGAATGTTCTTCCCTGCTGTCACTTCACTTAGATTCTTCCTAAAGTCTTTCAACCACAGCAGACCTATTTTGAGCACAGTTAAACACCACCAGTAAAATAGCAAGTCAGAATACAGTAAAAACTGCAACTATCAGTTATCAGACTGCACTAGCTTTGTGTAACAGTGGAAAGGAGAGCTCATCTTTGTGACTATAATCCACGACCATCCAAAATTATCAACATTTACCTTATCAGCATCTTCTAGAACAAACTGGCCAGACTAACACTAAAGCAATTAAGTAACTATGCTCACATAAAAAGTCATTGGAGAGTGTAAATTATGCAAATTATAGGTAACTCCTGCAATGTCAGTCTTTGAGTTATCTCAAATAAAACTTAAGTAACCACAATACAGTACATGGTTGAAGTTAATGGGAAAACCAGTGAACGGATAATATGAGCCATTTATTATATAAATTGAATGCATAAACCAACAATTTGGTTATTTAAGTGCAAGCAACTATAGATGTCAACCAAAACCAACTGCAAGACAGGAAAGGAAAGCTGTGGACCTGGCTGTAATACCCAGTATGTGAAGCTAAGCATTAACAACGCTGACATCAGTAAGACTGAAGGTTTGAGGAACTGAAGGTAGGAGGTAATAAAGAGGATATTTATTGTTTAGGTCTCACAGGTACGATGTGCCAGAATGGTTGCTGGCATTTGGGCTATGTCAGCAACACAATCGTCATCTTGATAGTACAAATGTGTCTGTAGACTGTGCAAAAAAGGTAACTGCCAACGACTTCAACTCAAACTTCAAGGAAGCCACGTCCCATCATGTTGTTATGTTATTATCAGCATAGCAGGATTTTGCTGCTTTGCCACAGATTAAAAAAAGCCTGAGTATCAGTTTTGTTGACAAGCCAAAATTGAGATTAGAGAAGTCACGACTTGTCATCTAATAGCAGAAGCATGTCTGAAGAAAAGCAAACAATTCATATGGCAGGCCCATGTGACGATCTCACAAGTTAATGCTGGGCTCTAAACATCTAACAGAGCGGTTTATTACCATTTAGGTTATTAAAGTCTAATACACAACACAAGAGGTCTTAGCTTTAAATGCACAAACTTCATGTGCGTAAGAGGGAATTAAAATAAGCAGTACAGGACTTCCTTCAGCAGCTAATGAGAAAATCTTGTTCAGTTACACAGCAGCCTACATCTGTCAGTCTAGATCCAACCTTCTTCAGTTTGTTATGGTCTTAACATAAGCCTTTACCACCTCCCTTCACATTTGTGATCATGGATTCATTCATTCATTAGGATAGGCTGGTGACATTTTATAAACACAGACACACTTTTTCTTCTGTCTGTATTGCTTTTGGGCACGCTTTGGTTTCCCTGACAACAGAAGACAAACTGGCACTAAACGAGCACAAGTGTAACGTACACCAAGGTGTAGCTACTCTTTCTACAGTTATTCTGCAGTTCTGCTTGAATATAGTTTTCATATTTTATACTTAGAACCAGCTATCACGGAACCACTTCCTCACTTTATAGTCATTTTCAGCAAGCAATACTTTAGCTAAAGATTGCTAAACAAGCCTCCAGAATCGGTCACAGTTCTCAAACAACATATAAACAATCCCTTATCAACTTTTTTTAAAATGAATAAGTAAAAAAACAATTTAAAAAAAAATATATATCGGTCTCTTTTCCCAAGTAACAGGTGATAGGACAAGAGGAAACAGCCTCAAGTTGTGCCAGGGGAGGTTTAGATTGGATATTAGGAAAAATTTCTTCACCGAAAGGGTTGTCAAGCATTGGAACAGGCTGCCCAGGGTGGTTGAGGCACCACCCCTGGAGGTCTTTAAAAGACAGGTAGACATAGTGCTTAGAGATATGGTTTAGTGATAGCTTTTGTCAGAGGTCGGCTGATGGTTGGACTAGACGATCTGAAAGGTCCCTTCCAAGCTAGGCAATTCTATGATTCTATCCCTTTGTTCCAAAGGGAAACCATTCCATCCAGCATAAGCTGAGGCCTGTGCCAGACAGACGTGCAAATATTCACAGCTCATAACTTTTTCATTTGAGAGTTTGTATTTGAAGGGCTTTGCAAAGGAAAGCATCCAAGACTTCCATGGAAACAATAATAGAGAAATGGACCAAAAATTGTAGTATTGCTTCTCCGTGCACTAATCTATTAATGGCACATTGGTTTAAGGTTCTTCACAGAAGCCTCTCTCTCTCATATGTAGTTATTAGTATGATCTCAGTAGCAGCTAGGCTTGGGGTACTTCAAATCCTTTTTTAAGCATACATCTGATTGAGAGGACATGTTGCTTATCCACCCATAGCATGGGCATTCACGGAAACTGAGTCCAGGTAAGCCGTCACCCGTTGGAGTTGCCTGTACCCAGATGCTAAGTACAGTGTCTGCAGCCTCGCTGGCTGCTGCTGCTGCTGCCTTCCCATGTGGGAGCAGTGAGGTGTACGGGACAGCTACTGCGAAAGAGCAAAAAATAAGGGTAAGAAACACAGGCTCTACCACTGGAACATGGGAGATGTTGTATACGCAGATCTCCATGAAATTAGGGCAAAATTTATTTTTTGTCCAGACATAGAATTTGCTATTTGAGCAGCCTGAGCTAGTTTATGAAACTTGTCCTGAGCCTTCAAACTGCAATGTCAGGGGAAGGGGAGGAAAGAGGAAAAAAAAAAAGCATCTGACTTTTACTTACCACAATTAACCAAACTTAGTGATTCTGTTTTGAGAAACCTGACTAGGAAGCAGATTAAAAGCCACTGTATCTGCCACTGTTTTATAATTAGAATCATAAACTAAGGTATCTGAGCTACAAAGCACTACTAAAATACACACACATACATATCTTAAACAGCTATGATTCAGTTTTAGGGGAAACATCACAACAAATCAATATGGTGACACCAGTTCTACTAAGTTCAGTAGGAATTATAAGCCAATAAGTATTTGAGACTTCTTTTTTTTCCCTCTGGTTATATCAAAGATCAGACTGACTTGGCATCCATCTTAGCAGCCTTCTAAGTTGACATCTTCCTTTCTTATCAAACATTGTTTCCTAATACTGGTCTTTCAGCATCACTCTTATTCACTGCACCTTTACAAAACCCTTCTGACTTGCACAGACAAATGAAAAAATGCTCAGATCCTCTTTGAAATCATGAGTTTCCACTCACTGAACTTATATCCTCCACACAAGGAAGCCAAAAGCTTAAAAGCTATGCAAACAAGGTTTTTACATTTGCTTTTAGAGGCCTCTTGGGACTCCACATTCCTCACTCTCATCATTTTTACAGCTTGGTTACAATACAAACAGTCCTGTGGCTGCCAGCTTCAACTTCAAGAGTAGCAGCATGAGCAAAGGGAACACAGCATGCAGCTTTCACACCAAAACCACCCAAATACTAGAGGACTGATAGGAGGGAAAATTAGGGACAGGGGCACATTTAAGAACACTGGCATCTTTTATAGAGAGCACCACTTAAAACTTGCTGTGGCAATCCTTTCTGAGCAATCAAGCTTAGTTGCAGAATTACAGTAACATGAAGATATAACCAGTGTTTTTATCTGCAAGAGTATGGTCCAAGACCTATTTACATTTCTGAAGGATTAGACTTTTCCCTCTATGTTTCAAGGTTACAGGCAAAGCTCCTGCTGCAAAAATCCTAACAACTTGCATCACAAACACACGTGCCCAAAGAAGGGAGAATGTTAAAGGCTCCGAAGTCAGGCAAAACCAGAGATATTTTCTATTCCTTGCTCAGGGAAAGAGCTTCATCATTTTTTCTGAAAGATCAAATAGATAGACTAAAAAATGAATAATCGGCAATAAAGAGGTATGTCTGATACAGTTACAGGCAATGAACACACCATATCATTACAGAGACCACCTAACGTTTGTAATTATAGACCACTCTGTTAGGAGCAGACAGGCTGTATCTAACAGCCAAGAGGCCAGGCAGCCACAGCTCCATGCCCAGGTCCAACCAGTAGTAAAGCTGGAAATCTACTCCCAGCAGGCAGACACACACACCACACGTATACACCACTGGCCACACCGATGACAGACAGACACACAGAGTGCTCACCCCAACAGCTTCATCCTGCTCTTCTCTCTGGCTGGGTGTAGGAGCTCCAGGGCTTCAGCCCAACTCCAGTTGCTGGTACAGATCACCACCCACAGCTGGCTGGGACTCCCCGGTCCCCCAGTACCCAACCCCACTGCTGTCTTGCCTGTAGAGACACACAGGCACACATATGTGTCTCACCCCTAGAAGCCTCTCACCCTACAGCCTCTCCAGCAGGACTCCCCGCTGCCTCCGATAGCTCCTCCTGTGGTCTTGCTCTTAGAGATACACGCTCACCTCCCAGCTCCCACCTTATTCACCCACTCACCAGCTGATCCAGTTTGATCTTCACTAGCAGCCACACACTCCCACGCTTGCTCCAGTACTGCAGCAGAGATAAACAGGTCCCCAGTCCAACCTCAGTGGCTGACACTGTCACACAGTCCCTCTCACCCATGGTTTGACTCTAGCTGCTAGCACTGAGATGTACTCAAATAGAGTCCCTCACCCAAGGAAGAGCTAGAAAGAAATTTAACAGGAAGACAGGACAGAATGTGCTGGTCAGGCACAGGGCACAGCCAGGGAAATGTACCAACCAGCAGCCTATTCACACACAACCAGGCCTTTATATCCTCTTATTCTTCTATTTTCCCACTATTTCTTCTCCCCAAATCACCTGAACCCATTCCTTTCCCCACCTTTGATTCCTCCCCTACACATCCCATAATAAGCCTTACGCAATCTCAAAATGCTCTTCTCCTGCATCCCATAATGCGTTCCACACCCCTAGGCAGCAACTCCCTTAAGTCCCAAAGGCATTGACTCATCTTGATGAGTGCCATGCCTGGAGGCCAAGGCTGTCTCCTGGGACCAGCCCTGGGAGGGGCCCAGAGAAGACATTCATTCCTCAGTCCTTATTGTGGGTTCCCACCTGCTACTGTGTCCCTGTGCTCCTCTGGGCTCCTGGAGATGGACCTCTGATGGGCTGGTGGCTCCCAGGATGGGCCTGGGAGAAGCCAGGGCTGGGCACTGTTTGGGCTCCCCCATCCACCATGGTCTCTCTTGAGTCCTCTGTGGGTGTGCCTGGGAGTTTTTGGCACATAATCTAACAAACTCTGCCATCTCCACCCACGCCATCATCTCATTAAAGATCCCAATGAGAACGCTAATGAAAATAAATCTACTGGAATTGCTTCACAGCACGCAATCGGCTATGGTAGTGCACAGGCCTGGAGAAGGAGGGCAGCGTTCCTATTCAACATCTCCCAGAGTCAGAGAAGTGACATCTTTATCAAACATATCTTCATAAAAGACCTTCACAGCATTACTAACTGCTTGCAGTCTATACCAACCACTACTATTCAAGCTCAAAGGCCAGGCTGCTTGGCTACTGTGATCCCCAAAATCATACTCAAACCTACCTCCTGAGGCACTCTAGGTCCTGACAGCAAGCTGCAACCTTTGGGAAAAAATTAGCAGTTTTTAAAATCCATTCTCTCAAAGTAGCTTTATGCTGACTGTAGAACTTATTTTTAACCATGCATGGGACTGGAAATAGAAGTGGACGTTGGTATTCTGATTACATCTGAATAATTAATATCAAGACCTTCAGTCAAGTAAAGGACTAAAGATACTGCTTTCTACAATAAAGGAATGGTAATGAAGGCCAGTGTTACTTATAATTAACTCCTGTGAGCTGATCTGTCCTATCTGCTCACACTAAGAAAACCAATGAAAAGGAATAAAGCTGAAGCCACAACATAAAGTGCAAGAATGAAAAAAAAAGGTACAAACATGCCACAAACTTTCCAAAGTTTGTTCAAAGGCAAAGACACTCCACAACAGGCATGTGAATGCTCTTGTTCTTTGTCGATCATATTTTGTACTTACTTAAATATTCTATTTGTCAGTCCCGTGAGTGCTATTCGCAGCACACTTCTGTGCTGATATTCTCACCAGCTTGAGTAGTGAACATACCACTCCATTTCAAACACAGATTTTAGCTTGCAGATCACTTTTTTTTGCCATAAATATGAGAAAGAACGGCATACCGAACCCTGACACTTTGATTTCAACCGTTAAAAACAACAGTAAGAACTATCAATTAATTTCTCGAGGGCACAAAGCTTACTCATTAAAAAGTATAATTGGGATGTCTGTGCAGCAAAAATATTAGACTATCGATTCTCCACTCAACCACAGGCATCTTGTTACAGAATTACAGCATTCCTCATGATTCAGAGCAGCATCTCCTTAGGAAACACTTAATTCCAAGTAAATGATGCTCCAAACAAGCTTGGCAGGCACTTCTAATAAGGTATGGTAACCAAGCTAAAGTATTTATTGCTGTTGAAAGACAGAAGGGATTATGGAAGAATTTGCACACACAGTATAACAAAGCTACCTCTTTTATATTCTCAGAGAAGCAACGTATTTTCTGTGCCTCAAACACACAGAACAACCATGAAGACAATTTAGGAAGGGGATGAGGAAAAATGATTTTTTTTTTTGCATAAGGATGAAAATGGTGACCCCCTGTAATATCCCAGAGTATTTAGTTGAAATTAAGTAGGAAAAGCAAGTACGCGTGCTTGCAGGGGAAACAAACTAATCAGTTCCTAGTAGATGATGTATAACCTTTTTTTCTTGCCTACTCACTCTTGGATCCTATCTTCACAATACCATTAATTATATATTAACAGAATTTAGCCTTGAATTTTCTTAGAATCACACTGTATCTCAAGACTCTGAGTCTTCACTGACATATTGGCAAGATCACAGAGGTTATCAGATGAGATGGAGCAGAGGAAGTAATTTGGTAGAATGCAGCAAATATTATTTCATACACCTCTGGTATTTACAGCTTTTAGAATTTTAAAATCTAGAGTACAGGACAGTTACATGGTAACTTGCTAGTTAGTATTCAGCTTCGGTAGCTACCATCGCTTCCTATTAAAGTAACGAAAACATCAAACACAAGGTCAAGCGAGAGTCAGACACAGTAAAACTGAAAAATAATAGCCGGAAAATGTGTCAGTAATGATGAAATAAAACAGGCAAGATGAAGAGACTTCTCCTTAGATAACAACAAAAAAAAATAGGATGACTGACTTGTCTTAACAGATCACTGTTTGGAATGCTGGGACACAGAATTCGCTTCAGATCTGAAAAAATGTGCATAAAAATAGTTACACTTCTTTCCCCCCCCTCCTCCCGTGGTAAATTAAATAAAACCCACACATACAAAAACCTTAAGCTGTTATTTAAGACTTGTGCATTGCAAGACAAGCCTGAATTCAGACACAGACTACTGAAAATATCCCAAATAAACCCATTTTTAAACTCAAAAGTAGTTACCACTGTGGCTACAGAACAGAAATGCCATTATTTATATGATATAGCCACATTAGAAAAAACGTAAAAATTATAAACCCTAACTATCATCACTGTACTACTCACAGGAGAGTACGATCAACACGTCACTGAATATGAAACGAAGGAGTAATGTCTGTAACCCAAAGGATAAAGAAAGGTCTGTATCTCGAAGACTTTATGGGGAAGCGTATTTAGAATAAGGAACACCTAAGTATGACATCTAAATGCATACAGCATGAACTGAATTCAGGGTGCTACTAGCAAAGCACACCGTTAAGAAAGCTGAGGGTATGAAAAAGTAACTAATGATAGGTGGATGCGGGACAGAGAGTGATAATCATCAAGTATACTGTATTGTACTTATAATGTGTTCAGAGCTGATTAAACACATATGGAGGTGAACAGTAGCATGGACTGAAGACACCAGACAGCTAAACACTACCGTGTACCACTGGGTAAGTAACACCGAGCTTCATCCTCATGATCTACCACACTGCCATGGAAAAGAAATAGCAAATCCCAACTCAGATTGAAGCTATGAGGCTGGATAAAACTTCAAATCTGGTTCCTGGGAAGGAGAGCGCCAGGAGGAGCCTGCGGAGCAGACAGCTATAGTTGGTGAGTGAGCGGCTATGCCCTGAACTGCCCGGGGGGACTTCAAGTCCCCAGCATGGCAATAGCAGCCAGAAGACAGACAGCACGGCAGGGTTCAACTCGCTATGAATGAAAAATGTTTAAGTTTGGAACGGCACTAGTAAAAATAACATTCACACACCTATAGAAAGAAGCTTTAATTATTAAATTGATGATCTGAGAGCAGAAGTAGCTTATCGAGCATTAAAGACCGCTTAAGAAAGCATTATGCTCTCTAGTCCTTCCACCACCCAAGCGCTATCGCTTTTGTCCCATTTTAAAATACTTGCCAGATAGAAGCAGAAACAAGTTATTTTCTATAAGCACTCTCAAACACGGTTTCTGAGAAGGGAGAGAACCATGAGGAGAAAAGTTCAGAAAGCCTGAAGTCATTACTTCACTGTAATAGGTTTTTTAAACATCTGTAAGAAAAGTGCAGTTACTCACAAACAAACTTGCAAAAAAACAACAATCCACTAACTATAAATAGATTACCCCAAAAATCTGTGATCTATACACCTAAAGTCTATTTCTAAAGCAAAAGTAAGAGAAGCCTGCTGTGACTGAATACCCAAATACAGAAACCTGCATTTTAACCCTCAACATTTGCTTGTGAACACTGTAACTCAGTCCCAACGAAAGGCAAAGCAGAAGCAGAAAGTTTATCTTCTGACAAAACAGCTGCCAAGCATTTTGTATTATTCCATGCAAGGAACAAGGCAATCTTAGCAATTAGTCAACTAGCACATCTCCAATGCTAAAAATACAAGTTTGTAAGAAGAGAAATTTGATTTTTTTTGTTTTAAATTTTACCAAGTACACCTAATCACCAAATTACAGCCGACACTTTTCCATCTTGTTTCTAAATGGTACCAGTACACGTCACTAGAAGAGCTGATTTTTTTTTTAAATTATTTTTTTAAAGGAATGCATTTTCCTATCACGTAGGCAGATTTTCTGTATTTTCCACCGCAACCCCCTCAGCGACAGGCCCCAAAGTTCTGTCCCGCCTCAGGCCGCGCTCCCCTCGGGGTCACCCTCCCGGCAGCCGGGAGGGCCGCGGGCCGGGCTCAGGGCCCTCCTTTCCACCGGGGACCGCCGCCGCCGGGAGGGTCCGTCCCACGGCCGGAGCCAGCTCCGGGGCGCAGCGCCAGGCCCCGGCCGCCCAGCGTAGGGCCCCACACACCCCGGACCGGCGCTGCCCGGGCCTTGCGGGGCGGGAGGCGACGCCGGGCCCTGCTCGGCGGAGAGGCCCCGCCGAGGCCGTGAGCTCCCGCGGCCGCTCAGCCGCCCCGCTCCCCCCCTCTCACCTCTCCAGCTCCGGGTCCTCCTCCATGGCGGCGCTCGCTCTCTCCCCCCGCCCCCGCTGCGTCCCGGTTCCTCAGGCGAAGGCCGGCGTCATGCCCCGCTCACGGCCCGGCTCGGGGCGGAGCGCAGCGCCGGGGCAGGCGCAGAGGACAGCGAGGACCCCAGCGGGGAGGAGCCGGGGCGGTACGAGCCGAGCCGCCGCCACACCCCGCTGGGCACCTGCGGCCACCGGTGTCCGCCCCCCGCGAGGGGAGAGTGGGGGCAACAGCTGGGCCCTGCATGGCGGCGGGACCCACCGTAAATCCCCGCCCCGGCGGCGGGAGCGCTGCGGGTTCCACGCCGGGGAAAGAGGGCGTGAGACAGTCACCGCCCGTGTCTGACGGGGAGCGGGCTCGGCGGCAGCATCAGGGAGGCGGGAGCGGGGCTCGGCCACCGCCCCTCAGCGGCGGGGCCCCCCGGCGTTCGCCCCCAGGCAGGGCCGCGGGGTTCGGGCGGGCGGGGACAGGTCTCCGGGCAGGGCCGGCCCCTCCTCCGCTGCGATCAGGCGAGTGGCGGGGACACCCCGTCCCGGGGCTCCGCCGCGGCCCGCCCCGGCCCCGCTCCCATAGGCTGCGGCGCGCCCCGGGGCTGCCGCCGGAGTGGCGGAGCTCGGCTGTCACTTGGGCCGCGCCGCTGCCCGGCGGCGGCGGCGGGGGGGGGGGGGTGAGGAGGGGAGACGGGGGCGGGAGCACCGGCCCGGCCCGGCCCAGACGCGCTCCGCCAAGTGCTACCCGGAGTTTGCCTCCCGCCGGTCTCGGCTGAGGGGCGGCGGCGGCTGCTGAGGAGAGCGCGGCGCGGAGCCGAGCCGGCGGCGGTGAGTAACTTCCCCGCCGCGGTGCCGGCGTGGCTTCAGCCTCCCCTCGGCTACCGGAGGGCAGGGCGGGGGCCGGGCCTGCTGCGGACGCTGGGTTGGGCCGCCCTTTGCTGGGGGCAACAAGTAGGGGAGAGGGGCCGGGCCCCGCCGTGAGGGGCTGAGGGTCGGTGAGCGGGGTTCCCTTGCCCTCGGCCGGGGGGAGAGCGGCCCAGCCGGCGGCGGCACCCCCTCTCCCGGGGAGACCGGGAGGAACCTCCCTGGCGATGGCGGGGGCTCCGCCTGTCCCCTCAGCGCGTCCCCACGAAGGTGATCTGCGGGCTCTGGTGCTGGGGGACCTGCCCCGAAGATGGCTGTTTTGTTGGTTTTTTTTTTTTGGGGGGGTGGGTGGGTGTCCCTAAATTACACCTATCCTGCTGTGGTGTAGCTTTTATTCAAGGAGCTGCTGGATGGAAAAAAAAAAAAAAAAAAAAGGAGTGGAATTCCCGCCTGCGGGGGAGGCAGAAGAACAGCTGCAGGAGCGGGGTTTCAGGTTATGTGTTTTATACAGAGGGAACTCGGGGCTATGTGTAAAATAATAATAATAAAAAATAATAATACTAAAACTCTCGTTGGCAGCTATTTCAAAGTGTTCAGTCTCGTCCTCGGTGCTCTGACCCAGGCGCTCCCATTTCTCCCTACCCCACCCCCCCCCCCCCCCCATTTGCTCTTATCACTGAAAATGTAGTTTAAAAACTTAAAACCTCGCGTCTTTTAAACTTTATCAAGGCATACTTTATCAGCACTCTTGACAGAATATTAGTACTCGGTCAGCTAATTGAGAAAGCAATTGCTGGAGCTGTGCTAGTGACAAATCTGACAGTCCCTTGTGACTTTCCTTACCATGTTCCTAATGCATAGCACTGATTGTTTGCTTCTGTAGAAATCCACTATTAAGTACTCCTGAGCTTCATTTAATTCCTTTTTTAATTACATGATATTGTGGGTTTGTTTTTTGTCTCTGTGCAAAGTAAAAAATGTCTGTTAGGGATTAGCTTTAGGGTACATTTGAATAGTCTCTGGAAATAAATTTCGAATCATAAATGCAATTGAGCTTCTGTTCAAGAGAGAAACTGCTCTGAGCTAGGCTCTCATTAAATAAACACTTTGAATCACCAATTTTTTTTTTTTTTATTTCTCTACCCAATTCCTTTTGGCTTTGTGATGCTTTATTCTAAGCTGCAATCCAGCAGCAGATCAAGGAGGCTTAGGAAGAAACATCAGATGGTTTCAGTTAGTGTCCCTACTACTTCGAAAATAAACATGTTAGTACCATATGCTGCCCTGAATTCATTTAAAAAATTTTCTCAAAGTGGAAACAAGGTATGTCAGTGTACTTGCTAGAACCATAAGGCTTAATAGGGCCCTTTATCATTTACTCTCTTCTTTTAAACAATCAGCTCACTGAGGGAGGAATCATCCTTCCTGAACACAACACTATATAAGGTGATTAACTACAAATTCATCAGGCTGCAAAGAACATCATTGTGCCCAGTTAGATTTTTTTTTTTTTAAATAAAAGAGTATGTAGTGTTATGTTTTAAGGTGCTTGTGTTATTACAATTCTAAAATCTATGGATATTGGGGAAAAAAAAGGCATTATTTTAAAACGAGAGTTTTCAGTAATGAATTTCTAACTCCACTGACCCTTAACTCTGCCTAGTGACTTCAGCAAGAGGTAGCCCAAGGCCTTGGACTCAGGTCTGTGATTTGCAAACACAGAGTGATTTCCTAACACAGGGACTCGAATCTTCTATTTAAATAAAAAAAATTAATCTACAATTTTAGGGGTGAAACTTTGCAAGAGGAATGTAAGATGGTGATTGGGTGGAAAAGTACTGGTCTCTTAGGTTAGTTTAAAAAATAAGCTTACTAAAACCTGTCATGTGTAATTCCAAAAACGTCGGCTTTGACATTGCAAGCTTTGGCGTTTGTTTGGATTCTGCTCTCACGGAAGCACTGATGACCTCAGTGAAACTTTTTTTTTTTTTAAGGCTTTACCTGCACTGAACAGCCTGTCACTCTTGATCTTGGTATATATTTATGGGCCTGTATCACTAAAAACCAGCAGAAGTTTGTTAGCTTCTAGTTAAAACTGTCTACTTGAAAATACTTCAAAATAGTCTCCTCTTTTTTTATCCCATTTTTCTGTACTCTTTAAAAATGTCTTAATATATGTGAAAGCAACTGTGAAGTGATACCAGCAATATCAAAGTGAAATGTCTAAGGATAAGATGTGTAACTAGATACTAGATTAATATAAATTAATGTCATAAATCAGCAAGATGGTGCTTATTTAAAGAGCTATTAGATATTAAGAGCTGTAACTAATAAGAAAACAGCCTTCATTCCGTGTTAAAGTGCTCACCGGTGTAAAAGGCACCAGAGGAAACTGGTTGCCTATTTGATACAGCAGTGGCTTGTCTCTGATATTTGAAAATTCTTTGCTGATTTGCTTTGCAGAAGCAATTTTAATGTGACCCCATTGAATTGCATGCTGCTTAATTGCGTTATTAGGTCAATGGAGTTTGTTTAGAAATTGTAATGCCTTTCGAAGATGAAAATTCTTTTAAATATCAGTATTAAATTATGTAATCGGTGGGTATGATGTCTACGGAGCAATAAAAAATAGTAATGTTGCGGTGTGTGTTTTTTGTTTTTTATGGCCCCAATTCTGTAGATGTTTGCGCTTACATATGTTTAATTTTAAACACCCAAGTATTTATTTTGGAATTAGTAGGTCTGTTCTTAGGCTTAATGTTAAGCCTGCATGTAAATGTTTTCAGGGTCAGGATTTATGTTCACAAAGTTCATAGGATAAACCTGTCATGTGTTTTCATACTGGCTGTTCTGTGTTCTGCATGGGATAATGTAGGTAGCTGACTTCTGCTTTGGAACTGGGGGCTGGTTTAGCTACTGACATGTAAAGGATGCTCCCAGCCCTGCTGCCGCGTTAGAGCACTGTACCAGAGCTGACTTCATCCTTGCAATGTGCTTTGCAACACTACAGGCATCTCTTTTATTTCTAAAGTATTGTTACTGATATAAATGTGCATAGATGTCAATCCTTTACGCTCTTGTAGATGCTTATTTCAATTGATGTTTGTTTTACAAGTAATTTGGGGGCTGGAAGAGGAGGGGGGTCTCTTGCTGAGCCTCACACTGAGCTGCGCACTAGATGGTGAAAACAAAAGCTTAAGTCTGCAGTTGTTTGATATAAAAACAGGTAACCTGTGAACGTGCAAGATTTTTAATTGTTTTGCATGTCTGCGATTTTTCCACCCAGTTACTCAGAACTATTTTTCTTTAAAAAATGGAACCTTGGGGTAACGTAGCTCAATATTTGCAGCCTCACTTTTGTTTTAAGTAAGCAAGTTGTGATGTTGCTCTGGGGTTGTGGTATTTTGTTAAGAATGTCTAGAATTTTCTTGCTGTCATCACAGCAAAACAGACCAAATTGGGTAAAAAAGTAATTGTGAAGTTATAAATGTGTCAGCTCAATATAGACGTTACATTTTGCTCAGGCAGAGTTGGTTTACTTTGGGATGGAGTGATAGATGTTGCCTCATTTTGCCTGGCTGTTTTTCCTTCATTCCACAGAGCGGAATGTGCTTTTATATTTCATTGTAGAGATTTGCCATGCTTAGCCACTGTTTGATGGGGTGTACAGAATTTTTATGAGGAACCCCTGTTTGTAGAGCAAAATGCAGTTTGATCAAGGAGTATATCCAATATAGGAACTGATCAGGTTTTAAAATGTTGTAAATGGTAGTAATAAGCAGTTATAGATCACGAAGAAAAAGGAACTATGACTTATTTATCTTTTTTTCTAGCAATAGAGCACACAGGAAAGTGATGTGCATTAAAGGAGAACCCATATGTGTCTGGGCAAAGGGAGGAACCCAGTAGTTGTAGAAAGGCAACTGAGCTTTTGGATCAGGTTGCCTGGAGTGGTGTAGTTCTGTAAGATATTATTCAGCACAGTGGGGAAAAATGAACGACAAGCTACCTACTTCTGCGTTGGTATGTTTTTTGCAGTGGGAGTGATTTTGAAGTGTGTTACAGGCTGTGCTCCCCACCCCAACGCCTGAGATGGCACTGCCACCACGTGTTCCCATGGCCTTCTCCGAAGACGTTGCACAAGCCCAGTGGAAGGTGTCAGGATGCTGGTGTCATGCATTCCTGAGGGCTGGCTGGTTAGAAAACCATTGGGAATAAGCACAGTTTATGATTGGGCTTGAGTCAGTGTTCCTATACGTTGACACCTTTACCAGGTCTTGCAGTTGTACTTATCATGAGATTATTTTTTTTCCTTTGCATGCAATTTTTGCTTGAATCTGAGCTCTCCTCCACAGCCAACCCTCTCAATGCAGTCACTTTCAAAATTTTGGCCCTGAAAGACCAAAGAATATTAGTAATAGAGGGTTTTAAGCCCTTACCTTCCTGTGGCTTTCTTTGTTGTTCAGATTGGTGCTAATCCTCATTTCTGAGTTCATACGTAGGAAAAAGAAAGCCGGTGCAGAGGCTTTTGGCACAACAGAAGCAAATGGAAATTCAGGCAAAGCTAACGGAGGTAAAATGTTGCTGACTTGCGTGCTGAAAACAGTTCGTAGAAAGTGGTTTTCAGTGGTTGCTATATTGTGCTCGGATAAGCTGTCGTGTTCTACCACAGGAATGTTGTGCTAGCTTTGAAAGGACCAACCCATGGGGTTTTTTTCTGACATAAAGCAGTATTTCAGAATCTAGGCATGTTGTGATTTTTCTGGCTATCAAGTTTTGGTTGGCATTCCTGAACAAAGTCTTCATTCAAAAAAAAGAAGCCTGGCTGGTATTGGCAAGCATTCTTTGTTGATGCATTTTACTGTGTCATAACATGAATGTTCTTTTGTCTCTGTACCTTGTATGAGTCCCCAGAGAATGAGCTGTATCAGCAACATACACACGTGGCAGTAGAGTAGAGCCTATACTGGGGTTTTCTGGGGATGTAGCGATGTTATCCAAATCATCCCCCTAATTGACATCGCCACCTGCTACACCAGCAAAAACAAAAAAAAAAAAAAAAGAAAACCCAGAGTCCGCACGGGGCTCTTAAGCTAACCACATTTTACCTTCAACACCTTGGGTTCTTCCATCACCTTCAGTAACAGGCTGTGCAGAACAATTCAAAGTCCATCTCGTGGCTCGGTAGCCTACACCTAGAGCAAGTCACCTTTCAAGGAGGACACTGGAGATGTTGGTGTCTGTATGTGCCCCATGGATAGTGCACTGAATGTCTGCAATAGGTTAAATACTTGAATATGGACCATAAGTTGCTTCTACACGTTTGGAGGTTAAAAGTTATAGAAAAAAAAAAAAATCAGTAACAGCTATTGCCACTTCATGCAGAGGAGGATGCCTCATTGTTACTTCCAGGTTGATCCATTTATTTATCAAGAGCCCACCCTTCCTTGTGTTCTTGCCTCTTTTTATTAGATCTGTTGCCCTGCCCCATATCATAATTTTCTCCTATATTTTTTTTAAATCAAGTTGTTTAAAATTTGTGTGTAAGCAGACTGAAATAGCTGTAAGTGAAAGCTGATTGATACATCACAAGACCATATAGATCCTAATGTGTTGTATAAACTTTCTGGTCATGTTCAGAGAGTTTGCTATAAACCCCATTCTGATCCTACAGCTGTAACTGTACCCTTGGTACATACAGTATGTGTGCACCACAGCTATCACCCAAACCCCCGCTGCGCCCTGGGGCTGCCCCGACTGCTGACTGAGGTAACTTGATTTTTAAACTTTTAAAAAAACTTTCTCAGTTAAGCTTCCTCTGGAGCAGGTTGATGAGAATTTCCTTCTTTCTGGCCTCTTTTTCCTGTCTTTATGTCTTGTTTGCTACAGAGGGTTTTTTTTAGCCGTTTATTGTTACTGACAGAAGCTAATGAAGGCTCACCCATTGAATTAGTAAAATAGTTCCATGTCTGTGCTAGATCTTGCATTTATGTTAATTGTAAATTAGTACAAGTCAATTCCTGGATTGTTTTTACATTACTAAGCTGTCATTGCTGCTTCTAATGAAGATTGAAGCTTTAAAAATCACAATTTGAAAATCACTGCCCTATACTAAACCAGTATAAAATGCTATTCAGTCAGTATTGAATGCCTTCAGAATTTGGGTTTGCTTCATGACTGTTTTAATTCCTTTTAAATGCTAAAGGTAAAGCTAATCTTGCCCAGGTTATATTAGGCTAAAATACAGATATGTTTGTGTACTTGTGGATCTGTCACACATTTCATCTGAGTGTCTTAAAAAGGTATGTAAGTTAGATCTTTACATACACGTTACAAAGCTTCATAAGAATTCAGCGACAACCACCAAATGTGTTTCTTTTTTGAATCACTGGTGACAAAAAGGTATCTTTCTACTTCATCTGGCAAAATAACCACTCTTCATTCCTGGGTTATCTGGGGGATGGCTCAGCATGGCTGTTCAGTGCTGATACTTTTATATTCTATAGCTTCTGATACGTGTCTGTCTATAGCTGTAAGCGACACAAGCTGCATTAGGCTTCACCGCATGTACAGCAGCAAATATACCTCTTGTGGTGTATTTATACAGCATGGGCATGATCCTACATACATAATACTTGCGGTTTTAGTTCTGGGGAGGTTTTTTTTCCTCACTTTGAAATCCATTTTGACTGATAGCAGCTGACTTATCTATTGGCTGTGGCTCTCCTGCTTTCTGCAGGGAAAATAACTTCTGGTGAAGCAAAAGTGAAGGTGATTCAGTGGTGGTAAAAAGGAGAATCAGCAGCACAGCTTGTCTGTGCACTTGACCTGAGCTGTCTTGCCATGTAAGCAGAAAAAGAGAATCTATGGGAAAATTAACACTAAAGTGAGAGGTAATGCAGAATTTTGAGTTACTGGAATTTGAAATGAAACTGTTACAGTTCTTTCTTTTGCAGTAAGGAATGTGTGCCACCAACTAGAGGAATGCTGTAGAAGTGTAATGCTTTCCTAAGTCATATTTTGAGAAGTTTGAAAAGCTGTGAAGCCAGGAAATGTTCACAGCTAAGAGTCATGCCATTATGAAGTGGAGGATACTTGATGAAGAACTTTTGGGTACAGCTTGACATGGTTACCTCCTACAAATGATCAGAGCCATATGGATTTCACAACAGGTATCATTTGTCTTTAAATAAGTCTCAAGTTTATAGTGAAGGCAACTTATTTCACAGAGTAATACCAATATTGTGCTGTGATTATTTTTTTTTTTGCCTCAAAGGGTCAAAGAGGAAAGATTTCTGTTTTAGCTGTGATACTGACTTTGAGGATAAAGATGGTTTGTTCTTAAGCGTTGATGTAGGTGATGCTGTGTATACCTGAAAACCTGCAAAGCAGGTTAAGTTGAAATGCAGGAGAGAAGGAACTGTACTGCAGTGCACCCACACATGTTAGGAGCAGTTGCTATCCCATATATGCTATTTTTCATGTGATGTATCACATGCTGAGTCCTACTTAACCATCCCTACAGCTTGCCTGTACAATTGAATCTGCAGTGGTGACTCCATGGGGTCCTTTGTGGGCATGAGAGTCCTTCTGCCTGCTTCTGCTCCCGAGGAAGTCCCTGAATTCACCACAGCTGTGATGATGTGGTTATAGCAGAGCATCCCTTAGGCGATTTCTTTGCTGGGGCTCAATTGCTGCTGGTGCAAATCTGGTTAGCATTCTACTTGTCATTGAACTTACTTTACATATATGTGTGTATATATATAAAATTAATTTCTATATATAAATAAATCGAGCAGTATAAAAAGGAAAAACCCAAAGCCTGTACTTAATCTTTTCTTTCAACAATTTTTTTCTCTCTTTCTTTCTTTTCAGATCTTAACTTAGAAATCCTTCCAAATTTAGCTCTAACATTAAGCATTTTTTATGGAAGACTGAAGGTGAAATACACTAGGTAAAGGCATTACAGAATCTAATCCAATATGTTTTTACCAACTTAATTGTTGTTCAGTTCGGTAGGTTTTGGTTTTACTTCAGAGTTGTGGAGTAACTTTTTTCTTCTGGTGCTGTCAGCAGTTATAGCAATGAGGGGCTTCAATAGTGTGTTGTTTAAATAGAAGATCTGTATAAGTATTATTGATTGCCAACATTGATTATAGAAAATTTCATGATTAATTTATGGGTTTTATTGGGGGGATTTTCACATAAATTGCCACAATAAAAGTTTGGAATACAGTAAATGAGTGCTGGAAAAATAATAACATTTGTAAGATAGAAGGAGTTATTTTCTTAATTTTCCATCTGATGAGTAGATGCATATAAAAAGACAGACATCAGAATGCTTTTGCTGTCATGATATAATATATTTTTCTGTAGTCCAGAGGTTAAGTTCTGTCCTAATTTAATAATAAACTTATTCAGTTTTCTGACTTAAAATTAGCCTGCTTCTCAAATTTGAAATAAAACGGAAGCAATCAAAAAAGGTGCAATAACCAATCATTTAATCAGATATTAAAACTGTATTTAAAGATATTTAATATTTATTTATTTATAAAATTGTATTTAAATAGATTGATAAAACTCTTTATTGAAAAAAATGCTCTGCCTTAACATGAATTGAAGAGGATTAGGTTTTAATAAGATGAATTACTGTTTTTTGTTTGAGGGGGGAAAATATTTTCCCCCAAGGTTTTGCTTTTAAAACTACCATCTTTCTTCCCAGATGCTCTCGAATACATTCTGCATTGTTTTAGAACAACTCTAATCTTTAATACGATTATCTGTAAACTTCCTTTGTTTCCTGAGGGATTTTTTCAGATTATCAAATCATTTTGTATACAAATCTTCCTTTTCTTGGTGCATAACGTGTCTCCATTGTGCGCCCGAGGCAGTGCCCCAAATGAAGCCGACTGACATCAATTATTGATGATTATTCTTTGCACGCTGGCAAGTGAAATCGAGTCTCCAGCCTCGATTCGTGGTTCATTTCCAACGCAGGGTAATGGGAGCAGGTGCAGGGAGACACCGGAGCCCGTGCATTGATTTGCAGCGTAAGCATAGACAAGTTACTTAAGAGTATGTAGGTCTGAGAAGAGAAAATGGTTGGAGCTGAAGTTGTCACGTGTTTCTAAAGAACTTGGTCAGTATGTTTTCCTGGTACCTATACACCGAAATGAGAGGAGCTTTGTCCTCTCATCGTGGTGGTGATATTTCATTACACTGGAGTTTGGGATGCCCCTCCATCCCAGTTCTCTGTCCCACCGAATTGTGGCCTGATCTGATTTGCTCTGACTCCCTCAGACTTCACAAGCTAAAATTGTACTCCGTATTTCTCATGCACCAATAACTTTCCTTCAGTGTTTTTTTTTTTTAAGTGTGAAATCAGGCAATCTAACATTAGAAATGTGCTTGTTGAGTCCCTCATGCTACTCCCTTTTGTGTCCGCCCTTTGCATGGGACTGGGCTGCTGGGGAAAAAGCATGTGAACAGAAACCAGCAACTGGGTTACAACACAGGTTCAGGAAGGGTGGGGAAAGCTGAAAGGCAGTGGGTAAGCAAAAAAGTGGCATTTCTTAATTTTGTAAATCAGCTTGCAACCTGAATCATCATATTTTAACACTGCTATGTATAATTTTTGACATTGTCTTTTTAAACGACTGCAACAGTTGCAACAACAACATCATTAGTAAAATCCTTACTGATTATGAATTTTAGAAGGAGGTGGCAATACTGCCTGAGCTACAAGACAGCTTAGAGACAGGAGAAAACTTTATTATCCTATGGAGGAAAAGTAGCCTGCTTGTTTTTTTCTGGAGGACAAAGTGATCAGTGAGGATTTGGGTCCAGCCAGGTTTCCCCCACCACAAGTTTTTTCCAAAGCTGGCAGCATCTTGCGGCTCTGGCTACCTGGGTTTCCCTGCAGAGAATTCACTCTTGGGAATTGTTTTGGCAAGCTGTCTTCAGATTTTCTGAAGAACAGACAAAAGAAGGGAAATACAAATTTTCTTCAAAACCCAATGTGGAATTTCTTGGGAGAGAGCAAGCTGTGCAGGCACATGGGGATTTTTCATGTTTGAAGCTGTCAGAATCTGTTGTTGGGAAGAAGGTCAGATGTGAATACAGGAGCCTGATGTTTCTGCGCCAGGACTGCCGCTCTGTCCTCTGGATGCAGGAGTTCAAACGCCAAATGTAGCAGGGGGAAGTAAGAGGTGAGCAAAAGAGGATGCGTCTTCGAAGGACAAATCTGTATGGTGAGAGCTTCCCTTGCTGGCAAAATCCTGAGTAAGCAGGTGGGACTGGCGGCGTGCCCTGAAGGTTAATGTAGTCGGAGGAGGGGGCGAAGCCCTCCCTTCTGCCAGGGTTCTCAAGAAAGATGCTCTGAGAAGGCTTCTGGCCGCTGCCTCTCGTTTCACCTTGGATGCCGGGAGAAAGAAACGGTAGCTAGGACTGAGACAATGCAAGGCTAAAAAAAAATAATCAATGTATATAGTATCGGTGGCATTTAGAACCACGTCAGTTTCTCTGGTGGCCTCAGAGCCGCAGCAGGACCCGTGTTTCATTTCTGCTGTAGCTCAGCTGCCCCAGCAGGCTCGGTGGCTGCCATCCGCCCTCCCAACCACCTGAGCTGCCTGCCGCAATAGCTGAGGTTTTATGGTGCCTCTGAGGCTATTCCTGGATGTCAAGTCTATATTGGAGAAATACTGCCGAATTTTTTTTAGCACTAATGCAGGAGAAGTCTAGCTGAGCACCGAGACAGTGATATTGTTAATTTTCCAGGCTGTTGCTATCTTACTCTCAGCTGTCCCTAGACATCCTCACCATTTTATGTTTCTTCTCTAATGGCGTGAGCCGGAATGTCATAATATCCAAAATCAAATGTACCAGAAAATATAATAAATTAGAGTCGGGCTAGCAGAGCAATTGAAGAATAAACTGAATTTTAAACAACACAAGATTGCGTTATGAACTGATTGCTATGCACAAAATGCACCAGAGGAGTGCGACTTCATGTAGATTTACTATTGATGGCAGCATTTCCTAGATTGCTACTGGTAATAAAGAAATGAAAATGGTTTGAACTTTTGAGTTAGTACCACAACATAATATTGCAGCGAAGGAGAAGTACCATTCTAGTTATGCTGCAAAGTAATTCTGGAAGAAAAATTTTCTCAATGCTTTAGTTATTTATTTATTTAAGAGGTTTACATGTATTTGGGAACTCTGGAGTTTATAAAGCCTCAAAGCGAATGCAGGGTTTGGCATGGAAAGAAGTAAATTTGCCCTCAACTCCTAATTCAATTCTTCTATAAGAAATTGCTTTGGAAATGTAGCAGTAGAGTAGATTCCTCTCAATTCAGAAAACTGAGTTTAAGGACATTTAGTGAACTTAAGGAATTCTGAGGTTGTTTGCCAGGTCAGTTTTATGGCAGATAGTCTGTATATTTTATTTGAATAATTTTCTTGTATTTTTTATTTCATTAAAAACAGGTAACGCACATGCCTGAGATTTTAAACATAACTCTCTAGCTGTGATCCTAGTAGAGATGTAGGGAGATGGCAGAAGAACTTCTGGTTTTGTGAGATAGAAGTTAGCTCGTCTGAGCCCTGGAAGCTGAGCCATCCGTGTTCTCCTGATCTGTTGAAATGTGAAATGAGACAGTGCTAGTGAAAGCCACCCTCAAGGTTGCTCTAAGCGCCAGAAGCTATGGGAAAGGTTGTGAAATGCAAATAGTGAATAGCAGGTATTTGCTAAAAGATAACAAATGTTGTTTGAGCTGCTGGGTTGAAGAATCTGAGTGGGCTTGTCTCAAACCAGGACAGGGCTGTATGAAAGTGGATCCTGTGCAGGGACATTGGTGTTGAGGTAGTCGAGCTGCTCTTGTGCAGAGAAACCTGAAAAACGGTGTTGACTGTACTTTATTTTCTATTCATCCTAATTTTGACAATGCAAAGGAAATTTTGGAAGGATGAGATTTTTGGTGGCAATAATTCAAGCTCAAGGCAAGACTCTGCCACTTCCAAAATTATGTTCTGCAGTGGAATACCAGTGAATGGAAGGACTATTCGGTGAGAGAAGTCGAACATAAGCCATCTTTGGTGGCAGGAAGGAAAAAACCCCAATATTACTGCACTGAAAGAATCTAATTTTGTAGTGATAAGCAGCATGATTTGTTTAAGTGAATACTTCTAAGTTTAAAAGTTTAAGTTGTATTTAAACATGAAATGGTATTGTTTATTTTCATTATTCTTGTAAAATTTAAATAAGGTTCTCTACCAGGAACGCTAATGAAATACATTAGTTTTTGAAACTAATTTTATAAAATAGTGAAAGAAGGTAGTTCTTGTGAATTAAATACTTGAATATATACAGTAGCTTTAGCATTATTAAACTAATTCAAAATGCTGTAAATCCCTTTATTTAAATTACTTCACTGTGTCACGACCTAATGGAATCAGAAATTAATCTAGAAGATGCAATTAATAAACTGCTTACATCCCCCATGTAATATTTAAAATGAATTATTTTTCTGTATGTATTTTGATCACTTAATAACTTACCTCCTCACATCCATTCTGCGTCTCCACAGAAGTGGGCTCAGGGATCACTGGGAGGCAGGAGGGAAGATGCCCGGCTGCCTGGGGAGAGGGTAAGGGCCAGTTTCATAAACAAGCCACAGACCACCACGGCTCTGGTTCTTCAAATTTGTGTAGCAGAAAACTTGGGAGAATTGTGTTAAAAAGGAAAAAATAATCTTCCTGTCAATAGGGGAAAATAGGCAGCATTTAATCCATTTAAAAAGAAACAAAGTTGAGCAGTACAGGAATTCCTACAGGCAGGTTTTGAGGAAGGTCATCTTCACGATCTGATATTTCTGCTCTCTTCAATGGCAAGTCCTGATATTTTGTGAAAAATTCAGAGCTCTCCTGTGGTACTGAGGGACTCCCTGTTCCTTTTCCCCCATCCTCCATCCCAGGTGACTTCTGGTGAGTTACACAAACACCGTTTATCTTTGCAAGCTTTCCCCAGCAGGACGTGACACTTGTAACAAATACTTGTATGATTAAGCCTTTCTCTAGCAGTGGTCAGTCTCTTTTCTAATGCTTGATACCTAGTTATCCTAGCATGTGAAATCTGTGTACTATGGATGTGGTCTTAGTGCAGGCAAGACCACTTGAGAAACCTCGAGTGCAGTTGTTAGGGAGGAGTGTGATGGATAAATGGAGTTCTTTCAAGGAGTCCGGGAGCATTGTTTTCTTTCAAAATATATTAGTGGCATGGAAGAAGGTGAACGTTTCTGATAAAGTTTATTGCAATAGTAAATGTTAGAAACAAGTCAGCAATGTTGAACGGTCCAGATCGTTTTGGAAGCTGCAGGCAGTTGAATGATATATTACAATTTAAGCAATGTATTTTCTATAACATTTAGAAGCAGAAAATCTAAACCATTTCCACAGGGTGAATGCATCCTGGAAACATGCAGCAGTCATCATGATTAACCCTCGGAAAACAGCTCCGTGTTCAGTCCCACAGGAAGAAGCCTAAGAATCCTTTGAAGAAGGATATATAAGGGAGTATTAACAAGGAACCCAAAGGTGCTGTTGCTAGGAGATGGGGCACAGGCAGTACCTGGCACCTGCCAGTTTCTGATGTGAATGCTCTTAAAGAGTTAACACATGAAAGCTGGGAAGACTTTAAAAAAAAAAAAAAAAGAGTTACAGAAATTATTAGAGGCTGCTTTATGATATTTATTCAAGAACCCTTCTTTCCTCATGTAATTGGTAAATAAACCGTAGTGCATAAAAGTAATGGGAGGTTTCATCATTTTAAAGAGATGTTTACATATCTGGTGACATCGCTGACAGGCAGCTAATACAGCTAGGTAGGCTTGGTAATGGTTTGCTACAGACTAAGTAAATATCATAAACAGTTAAGGATGGGAAACCCTCAGGAACAATAAACATGGCCAACTAATACCAGTAAGTAGAGATTTCACTGTTGGATGCAAAATTGCAGAAATGTGTATTTAATGTGTACACGCAAACTAATCATTTCAGCTGGATACATCGTGCTGTGGGGATCAGCACTTAATGGTACAATTTCTATTAAGGAATGCTTTTCCTGGAGTAGGTGGGCAGGGAGCCAATGCTACGTAAAGTCACTGATGTCACCCCAGGGTTGCTGATAGTGGGGAAAGGTGGGACCAGAGAGCCTGAGACTGATGTACGAGCCAGCCCCATCCATCCATCCATCCATCCATCCATCCATCCATCCATCCATCCATCCATCCATCCATCCATCCTTCTGTGCCACTGCTGCTGTGTGTTGGACTGCTGAGGTTCATTTTATGGTATATTGTTCAGTCCTTGAAGGAAAATCTTTTAGTCTGGCAGTCAGCTTTCCAGTGGAGACTCTGCTATGCTTGAAGAATCTCATCAGTCTGTTATTTTAAATTATGTATGCCCCAAAGCAGGTATAAATGAACGCTCCTAGTGTGTCCATTAGACAGGGAGATGGACAGCCCATAAATTCAGATGTTGCTCTGTTTCATGTTCAGTCGAATAGACTTTGATGGTTGTAATGTAGCAGCACAAAGGCATTTTGAGTTCTGTGAATGCAAGGAGGAATATTAATTCAGTTCGGCTTTATCCCTGAGAAGTCCAATGGAAAAAATGAGGAAGAGCCTTTCACATATTTCATTACGTTCTTTTCCTACCTTGGTAAAAGCTGCTTCTCTTCAGCTTTAATAAAAGATGTAGTAGCTGAAAGGAAGCTTTTCCCACGTGAAGGAAAAGGGTGAGAAATTGCAAAATGAGTTTACAAGATCGTCAACAGAAATATTTCATGGGGCTTACAGAGGATTCCTTTGTATGAAAGTGGGAGAACTATTAAGTCCCTCCATGAGGCAATAGTTTGTTTGAAGTGGCATACCAATAAAATTGCTTCTTCCCTCCTAGCTTTTCTGCATTTTTGAAGAGGGCATGGAAAAAGCCCATCAAAAGAGTTCATGAAGGTTAAGACCTTTATGGTTGTCCGTGACTTTGAGGTTCTTAGGTAAAGACATTAAGTGGAGTGTACTGTGACTGTATCACGGGCAGTACGTTGTTCTGTCACACCTTACAAAGTTAAAAATGTGATGAGTTCAAAACGTGTTACCTCATATTTATGCACAACATGGAAAAGCACAATTGCTCAACTAAATAAACAGGACATTTCCAATTATAAGGTGCCGTTACCTTTGTGTGTTCTTGTCATTTATGAAATCAGCAGGTGGTTAATTAAATTGCTCCTTTGGACTCTTCTGAAGTCTGTGTATTAATTATATTTTAGTGGTGGTGTGCTCATCTCTCAACTTTTTAATGAGGGTAAAAGTTGTTTACCTCTTCCTTCGGAAATACATCTTTTTTTCTTGAGGTTAGTGTAATATGGGGTTTTGCGGTGGATTTTTCTTTCTTTCCAATAAATCTCATTATTCAGTTGCTCATAGCAATCATGTGGCATGCTTAGTTGAAATAAAATCTTAAAATCTTAATTTTCCTGCTGCAAAGCGCTGCTAAAACTGCGGAGTCTGTGCGTTAAACCCTGTGTTGATGGAGGGAATAGGTTCATGACTCAGGAGGAGAACATGATTCCTTCAGCCATTCAAGTCTTTTGAAGACATGGCTCCTGAAGGCAGTTGTGGGGCCCAAACCCAGGATTTCGCTTCAGCCGTTGGCTGAGCAGGCAGATGCTGGCTGTCACAGAATCACAGAATGGTTTGGGTTGGAAGGGACCTTAAAGATCATCTAGTTCCAACCCCCCTGCCCTGGGCAGGGACACCTCCCACTAGACCAGGCTGCTCAAAGCCCCATCCAGCCTGGCCTTGAACACTTCCAGGGATGGGGCATCCACAGCTTCCCTGGGCAACCTGTTCCAGTGCCTCACCACCCTCACAGGAAAGAATTTCTTCCTGATATCCAATCTAAATCTCCCCTCTTTCAGTTGGAGGCCATTACCCCGTGTCCTATCATAACACTCCCTGATAAAGAGCCCCTCCCCATCTTTCCTGTAGGCCCCCTTTAGGTACTGGAAGGCTGCAATAAGGTCTCCCCAGAGCCTTCTCTTCTCCAGGCTGAACAGCCCCAACTCTCTCTCAGCCTGTCCTCACAGCAGAGGTGCTCCAGCCCTCTCATCATCTTTGTGGCCCTCTTCTGGACCCGTTTCCAACAGGTCCATGTCCTTCTTGTGTTGAGGACTCCAGAGCTGGATGCAGTACTCCAGGTGGGGTCTCACCAGAGCAGACTAGAGGGGCAGAATCACCTCCACTGGCAGTGAGAGCAGTGCTAGTGTCTGGGGGTTTGGAGGGAACCTTGCAGTGGCGGGGCTGGGCTGGGGAACAGCTTTCATGCTCTACTTTTACCCCTTTCCTTTGCTGTGTGGCGTTTCACGACGCTGTTTCACAGTACAGCTAAAATCCCCATGGTAAAAATCTTGGTATCTTAGCAAATGCCATTTCCAGCCAAGACTTTCTCTGAATTAATGACAGTTGCGTGCTAGAGGAAGCCCATGTAGGTGTAGTATCAGTGTGTTGACAGAGGAACGCTGTAGCCAGGATTGATTTATATTGGTTCTCCAGATGAAATGGTGTATTACAGGCAAATGCTCGAACACCTCTAGTCTAGCATAAACATTGTCGACATGGTCATTTTAGTGCTGTTGGAAATGTCTCTAGCAAAGGTCAAAAGTTTCCATAGCGCGCTCTGGGTCTTTGAAATACCATTGCAGGTTTTATCTCATGGGAAGGAGCAGAATGGGCCTCGCTTCTGATCAGACAATTTAACTGCTCTGGTGGCCTCACCAGGGGTGATGTCTTGTCTAGGCCATGCAGCTGTCCTATGAACCAGAAGGACATTGGTCCTCTTTGTTATGCTGTTTATCCAAGCCTGTTTGTTTAAGACCATGCCAAGCCAAGAAGAGTCAAGAAAAACAGTTTTGGTACT
Source organism: Fratercula arctica (assembly GCA_947846985.1). Lineage (NCBI taxonomy): Eukaryota > Metazoa > Chordata > Aves > Charadriiformes > Alcidae > Fratercula > Fratercula arctica. Next base: position 22,892,832 of record CANTUZ010000001.1, on the reverse strand, counting down.
TTTTCAGACGGGTAATTTACTTCGCAATCGTGTTTTCTCAAGTGGAGGGTGGTTTAAAGACCACCCTGAAGTCTTCTGAAGCATCCACTAAGACCTCAAACTGAACCCTTGGCCACTGGAGCATAGTCGTCTCCTGCTGATTTATGGTGTTGTTTGTAGGTTTAGGGTTTTTATTTCATCCGCTTCATGGAACTAAGTAAGTGAAGGGAGAGGACGATGTCGTGAGGGATATGGTGGTTATCGCATTTAGCTGGCTGTAGACTCTCCTGCATGTCATTTGTATTATGTCCAGTATAATGGAAAAATAATACTTAAGTATTCAATTTGAAAGTGGAGTTATTGAAGTCCAATATACTGGACTTTATAAAAGCTGCTGTGGAAGACAGTGGTTTCTGAGTCTGCAAATATGCAGTATATCTAGTACTCGAAAAGACAGGAAGTTAGTTAATTTGAAAGAAAAACAGAATACTCTTTTTTTCTTCTTTTTTTTAATTGACAAAAGCAGAGTAATTTCAGGATGTGAAACTGACTTCCTGCACTGAGTACTCCTCCAGTTTTGAGATACTGAATTATAAAACTACACAGCAACTGAGACTTTTTCAGAAAGTACACGCAGTTTTGAGAACAGTTTCAACATTTCCTTTTTTAAAAAAAAGCAGTGTTTTCTGAAATGGAGGGGAGGAAAGAAAAATAACATTATATAATTGAATCTGTTGTTTTTCTTGCAAACGTTGATTTGCTTTACGTAACATTCATAGCACATGGAGAGCGTGACTGAGACGTGAAATGTCCTGTCTGTGTTGTAAAGCCACTATAATATACGTGGAGTTATTGTGAGTGTTCCTGCGCGTGTGATACCCGCACATGCTCCCCGGGCGTGCTTACAAAACTGTGGTGCGCTAGGTGTAGTAGCCCCGCTTCATTATGCATTCATGAGAAATTGCTGGTGACATTTTAGCCTGCGGTTAATTTTAATGTTAGGTTTTTAGGATTTGAAAAGGACCCGGTGTAAGAGAGCGCCCGCAGATCTTTTACTCTGGCTTCTGCTCCGGTTAGTATTTACCGAGCCGCAGCTCTCGGGGCTTCCCTCCTATTCGTGCGAGGTTGGGTGATGAGATGCATTTACTGCTTTAAGTAAATCAAACCCCGAGAGCTGCTCAGTGGTTATAGGAGGGGCTGTCCCTGTTTTAATTACCCACCAGTGAATTAATTTGTGTATACCGGCATGCCGACAACCTTTTTCCTTGAAGTTCCCTGTTGTCATGTGATATCCCCTCCTCCGGGAGAACAACAGTATATTGTTTCTTCTTTTCCTTTACATTGGGCAGGTATGCTGCGCTCCCTCCTCGCTGCCGCTGGGATGGAAGGGTAAGAAACGTTGACTAAAAAGGTGATGAAGGGAAGGGGCTGTTGTGCTCTGTGTTGCAGGGTTTGTAACAGATCCTCGGTGCCGGCTGCCGAGGAATCGTACCTGGGTGTTTCCAGGGCTCCGCTCGGCATTTTAAAGATGCTCTTCTTCGGAGGCTGGGCACCGAGTGCTTAATTGCAGGTTAGACCCCATGACAAGAATTACAAACAAGAAATGAAGGGAATGCTTTCTGTTCGGCTTGTTTCAGATGCACAGGCTGTTCTAACCCGAAGTGGAAAGTGAGTCTCTCTTGAATTATCTAGTTTGTGCTTCTTGTTTAATTTTATTTTTTTTATTTTTGCATTTCTCTTTCTGAGGCTTTTTTCCTAAATTATATGGTTCTCTGATACATTGTATTTAACAGGTTGATGCTTGGCAAAATGATGTGATCAGGAATCTAAATTTCACTTGCATGAATGCAAAGGCTCTTTCTGGTGATTTGCATGTCTGTATATGAATTTTTAAAGATTTAAAATTTTTAGCTTTGCTTAGTTGTAAAATTCAAGTTTAAAAACATTTCATGAATTATGTGAGATTTCTGACATCTTTGTAGTCAGAAGGTGAGAGAGGAGGAGAAGTGAAATACAACGAAACACGCTGATATAAGCAGAGGTCAGCGTACCTTCTGGCTGAAATTAAACCGACGTCCTCCTTTCTCACAGCTATTTGTATTATGTATAAATGCATGAGATGTGTATCGAGAGGGTGGCTGGGAAATAAGCTCTTAAATGCAAAAGCTCTTTGGTCTCCTAGGATACGTATGTAGTAATACTTGTACAGTTACCCATAAGGTTTTCCAATAGGCATCCTAGAAACCCTGGTAAACTTCCAGGTAGCCTTTATAACGACCTTGCAAAAAAAGGCTTCTCATTTCGTTGTGCAGAGCATGCAAACTTTAAGTAATACAAGTCCTCTGCTTAAGAGTTTTTTTAAAAAACAAAAAGGGATGATGTACTTCTAAAAAACAGAACGAGAAACACAAGATCATTCATGCATTTGTTCCTTTGTTTTTACTAAATCTGTTTGCTTTCAGGAATTCTTGGTAGAAAAACAAATGGTAAGGTCTCTCATTTGTAAGTATTCTGAAATAACTGTACTTCAGGTTTTCAAGTGGAAATGTCTGGCTCAGAAGAATAATTCCTGTTTCACCGTTTTTTCAGGATTTGGGGAGGGGAAGGAGGGAGAGAGAAAAATGTGAGAGCAAGTGAGATGTGAGGTCTGGCTCTTAGGAGGTTTTTTAATTGAAGATTTGAAATTGTTGGTGTGGTTCAGCAGTTTTGTTTGTGTTATTTTCTTACCCTAAGCGTGCTGAGTACCAATGGTTACAATAATTATTTGGGACAGGGTTTTATAGCTAGTTCATTGCACGCTTTGACCCCCAGTTTGCAGCTAAATAGGAATCTCTGAGCCAAAGTGTCCCCTTGGTTGCATTCACAAGTCTGAAGGGAGTTGGGATGGCAGTGGATAAGGTGGGTTTCCAGCCAGCCGGAGCCCCAGCAGATGAGCTGTTCTCCAAATGCAGCATCCAAAAAAAAAAAAAAAAAAAAAATCCATCTTCTATTGCATATGGAAAGGTGCAGTGATTTATTTTCATGCACTTAGTGAAAAAAACCCAAGACTCCTGGTAAACCCTTTAAGCTTTATATTTACTTCCATTTAGGAGTCAGGATTAGCTGAAACTAAAGCATCACAACATGCTTTAACAACAAAATAAGTATCAGGTCAGAATTTAACCTTATTGAAACTTCACATTCAGTTAAATCGGTCTGTATGGACAAGCAGTAAATCCGAGTTCATGTACTTCCAGTTCTGAAGTTTGTAAAGGGAAACGTGCGCAAATGACTCCTTTTAGCCAAAGTATGCTATATTATTGCAGTAGCTTTCTAGTTTAACTTAATCTGTTCTGTGAAAGGGTTTACTTTTCCCATCTTAAAATTGTTCAGCTAGGATGGCCTTTTCAGGACTCTTTCCTTTTCCTTATATGTTTTCTTTGCATTCACTCAATATACGGAAGCAGACTAGTTGCCTGGGATTTTATTTATCGTTTCTCTGTTCTCATCCCACATGACTGATAATAAGAGACAGTGTTGCTTGTAGTTGAGTCTGCTGTTTTTGAAGTAAGATGTCTCCTTTGAATGAAAATCTCACCATGTTCTTGACTGCGCTCCTGGTTTTCAGATGGAACACAGAAAGGACAGGATGAAGGCTTTTAATTACCCTGTTTGCCAACCTCTTGGTTCATTAAATTGGAATTACTAGCTTTTTAACTCTCAAAACCAGTGAAAAGCAAGGCTGCTTTTTATTGCAGTATTGCACTGTTCTTTACAGAAATGTGAAAAGTTGTTTTTCTGACCCAAATGTCTGTGTCTAGCTGGAAACTAAGAACTATAGAGCAGACTATTTGTGGGGGTTCCCTCATACTTCTCTATATTACAAGCTTGATGCAGAAGGGACCATTTTCAGGATAAAGTGTGCACTCAGGGTATTCCTTAGCTTTTTAGTGACTGTGCCAGGTGAAGATGACTTGTAGCATAGTCTCTTGGACCCACTAGATCCTGCTCCTGTGAGCCGCTGGACTGCCCTGAACTTGATAGTAAGTTTGAGTCATTTCTTATGAGATCTGGATTTTATGAACCGGCAGCTTGCAAGTGAGCTTCTGACTGATTCCTCGAATCCCCGTTGTTGCTGATAGGAGCAGAGAAGCTTGGAAATACGTTATTCCCAAGTACTCCATCGCATGCTAGGGCCATTGCATCAAGCTAACCTGGCCATATCAACACAGCTGCTGCTGCTGCTGCTGCACCAAGGGTAGGCAAGTGTCTACAGCAGTGATGGACCTTGTGTAGTATTTCTGGAGTCTCAGCGTCTTGGTGCACCGCACTGCTTCCTTTTTATGAAAAAGAGATATATCCCATGGGAATGTGAGTCTTTATCTCACAGAGACAGCATAATCTTTTGGGTTCATTTGCACGGCTCTCAGCGCAGTAGGAGCGTTGTCTGTGATGGTTTCTGGCTCTTGGACAATATAGCAATTAAAAAAAAAGAAGGGTTTATAAAGTTTAAAAAATGTTTCGTCTAAGTATCTGGCATAAAACATGTGAAAGTGTTTAGCATGGGTTACGAGTGAAAAAAAAAAGTATGGAAATAAATGAGAGTTTGAATTTTTTATGTCTGTGAACCAAACCTAACTTGTTGAGAAGTGCTTGGTTTGGGAAAATGAGCATTGTGGTTAGGGAGTGCAAAGAAGATGGGCACTCCTGAGGCTGAATCGTCTGCCTCTTAAAGACCTTTTTCCAAAAGCAATGCTAATGAAGTAATATCCTTCAAAGCAAGACTGGTATTTTAAGAGCTGGCTCTTAAGGGTTGAATACATAGAATAAATGAGGAAGTGAAAATTGTATCATCCCCCACAGAATCTCAAATGCAAAATTTCAGCCTGCTGAGAAGAGATTGGACAGGGAGGAGGAGGAGAGGAGGAGGAGGAGGAGAAGGTTGGCTCCTTCCCAATGTAGCATGCTTCTGTCAGCCTCTGTTGCTGGAGCCATTTTGACCACGGGTACAGAAAAGTGATGCCTGAAGTTAGGAATCCGAACGTCCTACCTGGTGGGGCTCCTCAGCGCATCACTCCTTTCCCACTCTCTTCCCAAAAATGTGGTGAACCAGAATTCCCTACTGGTGTGAGTAAATATCTTCTGTATGTTTTGCAAATTCAAGATTAAGTATCTGAGAAATGAAATGCATTTTTCTTTCGTAATTCTAGGCCTTTGGTTTTTTTAACAACTCGGCTTTTGTTTGCTAGATGAGCGTAGCAGTTGGAGCCCTGATGCCTCCCCACCCCACCAAACTTCTCCTGACCCCTGCCCTTGTATGCTTGTAGGACAAGAAGCCTTCTCTGAGCACTTAACCCTCTTGTACTTTTATTGGACAATTTTATTCTAGTTTATTTTTTTTATAGTTGTAGAAATACATCTGTTATATGTAATTTCTGCATATGGCTACCAGTTTGGTGTTTTACATAGGTGCGACCACTTACATGTCTTTAGCGTCATTTTTTTTCCTTTGATTTTGTTTTAATTTGTACTACTCGCTTAGAAGGTAACGATTTTCATTCGTCTGCCTTTGTTAGGAATCTTATTTTTTTAAGCAGAGAACCAGACTACTGAGGAAAGCGGACAGAAATGCTGTACCAGCAGTTCAGCGCTTACTCCTCCACATTATTCATTCTGCAAGGGGGAAGTAGGAGATTGCTGCTTAATATTTAGCCCGTCACTCATTTGAGAATACACATCAGGACCTGTTGGCTTACTGTGTGTTACTGTGCATCTTTGCTAACATTTTCACTTGAATCTTGAAGGACTTTTTCAACAGTGATGCAACTGAAGTAGTTTCTTTCTAAGAGCACTAACAGGATTCAAGGGGGGACACTGCAGAAGCCAAACTTTGCACCTCGAGCAGATCAGTAACTGCACTGTAAGGGCCTCCCTATCTAATAGGTGCTGAAATTCTATTTTTTAAATATACATATGTAGTACTTAAACATACATATTTAACATGCAGTCAGCCAAGCTAATAGGGAAAGGAACTGAAATAAACAGCTGGCAAACGTGGTTAGGGGGACAGAGAAATGTTTTAGGAAAAATTTTTTTGGGGGGGAGGGAGGTTGTTGGTTTTTTTTTTTCAACGGATGTTGTCTCCACTCTGTCTTGGTGGCTGTGGAATTACAAGGGCTGAAGCGGAGAACACATGATTCCTACAGTTGTACTAAAAACAAATACAGTGCTGTCTTTGCTTCCATGTTCTTTGTCTCTGTCAAATCTGTATAATCAGACTTGACTTTACATAGTCAACTCAACGTCCACTTCCCTCTCCGAATCCTGTCTGGAGGCCCCAGATCAAGTACTAGTCTACTGTGTATGTAAAGACCTCTTTACATACAAAATATTTAAATGTTTTTTTTTTTAAATTTAAGATAATATTTGTATATTTAAGACTACAGCTTTCTAGATCTAACATGTTCTTGTTATGTAAATTCTGATGATGTGTGGAGCCATTTATTTTCAGTATCTGTGTACAGAGTACATCTCTCTGAGGTACGGTACATGTACATAGTGACAGTGTAAGCAGAAGATCTCAATGTAAAGTTTTTATTTTCCTACAAGCATCCTACAAAATAATATGGAGGCATTTTGTATAAATACAAAAGAGCATGAGGACAGGTTGCGCTCTGCCTTTCCTGTGTGCTCAATGCTGGGGGTCTGAAAATAACCCTTTTACATGGATCAGAAGGAAAGTTCTCCCTGGAAATTAGGTGGAAAATAAGTTATGTAGAGCAGCAAAGAGAAATGTCTTCAGCAGAGTTAATAGGGAGAGGCGCAGCCATCACCCTAAAGTGTTAGGAATCAAAGAACTTGCCTTTATTGTAGAGTTAATTCGAGTGTCAGCTAGCGGATGGCATCCTGACGTCATTCCCAGACTCGGGCATGGCAGTGCTTTTGGGACCAGTCACCTGCTTGCCAAATGGTGGCCGGAGTCAGCACAGCTTTCCCAGTTCCCTGGTCACACTGGGCTGCAGACCAAGTCGGGTGGTTTTGCAGGTGAACCCATCACTCTGCATGTGGTACCCTCTACTCACGAGCGGGTCATGTCTCCTGGCTAATTTGGCCTGTGTGTAGGTAGCCCGAGTTAAACACTCTTTTAAAGACTGTGGGCTTGAGAAGGCTTTTTATTTTCTTCTTTATTTGTTTTTTGGAGAGTCCTGATGTGGTGATATTTGTTTTCATTCATTAGTGAGAAAACAAGCAGTCTCTAGGCTGGGCAGACCGGTTTAGGGGATTGCCGTAGCTCTTCAAGTGATGCTTCTGAGCTGCCGGGGTGCTGTTTGGCAGGTTGAGGCTAGAGGCTGAAGCCGCAAACCTTCTGTCTAGACCATCCCCTGCACTCTTTCTCCTGTACTTTCAGGTTTCTTCCTCTGGGCATAGGTTGTCATGGGTTCCTCACAGCCGATGGGCACTCGCTCCTGCAGAGGAGAGGAAGGACAGCATGTGGCTTATGATTTATCTGAGCCGTCTCTAAAGTGTCTCATCTTGGCTCCATCTCACACAGATCTTAGAGATCCTTGTTTTGAGAGAGATTGTTCTTTTTTTGTTAGCTTAGTAGGGGGTAGCTTCATTTTTTTTTTTCACGATGTGGCTGAGTTAAAGAACTGCTTAGTAACAGCATGGTTTACCTTTCAAAATAGCTTCCCACCATCACTCGCGTTGTGGTTGATGGGGGAAACCAGCTGTAACACGTTAATGCAAGGTGGCACATGCCCGAAGGAAGACATGGGGCTGGTGTTTTTCCCTAAAAATAGTTAGTTCTGCAATTTAACTACCCAGAAAGTTCTTCTATGCTTCTTTCCACCCCCAGCTTCTCTCTGTCATCAAAGCCATTTTGTGATTAATCCAAGTGTTGTCTCCCTGAATTTTCTCCATGCACACCCGTAGGGATGGGGGCTGGTTATACAAAAGAGCAGAAAAGGGAACATAGCTCACCGCTTCCTTCTTTATTTTCTTTGAATCGCTCCAGCTCTTTAAAATTTGAATTAATCAAATCAAATTGTCTCTGTGCATATCCAGGAACCAGCTACGTTTAATCTAGTTAAGTGTTTTCTGTTCATCCACGAAAGTCCCCGTTTCAGGGCAAAGTGTGCAGGGGAGGGCTTTCCAGAAGGTTTAGCATCTTAATGGACAGCTTTCTGCTGCCTTCATCTCTCCAAACAGAAAGAGTGGCACATATGGCAAGGGCTGGTGGACAGATTGCACTGCGGAAAATAACCATGGCGGAGAAGCAAATGTTTTACTCTTTCTTGCCTTTTTCCTCTGCTCCATCAGTGAAAAGAAAGCCTCGCTAATAGTCTCCTTGCGGTGGATTTTTGACCGTCGGGGTACTTTTTTTGCTCCCACTGGATATAAAAGCCCACCTGTTAGAGCAGCGGTAATGAGATACTGCTTTCGTTATGCTCTTTGCGCTAGGAAGGAAATTTGTCTTTGACTCTACCAGCAGGTAAGTGTGGGTTGTTTTCACTTTCGTTTCATTTTGCTTCTTTTTATTTATTTTCTTTTTTCACTGCTGCAAAATCCCCAAAGGGTTTTAGGAGCTTGAAGGAGGTTTTGTGGAGGTTTATTTTTTTATACATTCAGGCCTAAAAGCTGCGAACCTGCTCCGTTGTTGGGAGAACCGGGAGCATCTCAAGCCCACAAGCGCTTGTCCCACACGTGAGGGTTCCTGCAGTGAGGTGGCTTCTGAAACCAAGCAGGGTTAGCCCCCAGAAACAGGCTCTTCTCTTTCCACTTAGTAGAAAATTGAATGTACCCACAGAAAATGGATCTTCTTGCAGATTGTAAAGATGGACACCCTCTCTCTTGTGAAACAGGATGGCAGAGAAGGGCAAACACTTGTGAGCGAGACTTCAGGTAAGGTGGGCAGCCGTGGCTGCCGTGCCTGTGGAGGAGGAGGTGCAAGTTCAAGTCCTTTTCTCCTCCAGGGGGGTTCAGGCTCCCTGGAGGCCAGGAGGACGGCTCAGCCATCCAAACCTGGGCAGCTCTTGTTTAGCTTGGCTTGTGCATTTTACCTCTTCCTTTTTCAGCGTCCTTCTTGTGCAGTAGGAATATGCAAAGTTTCATCTGTAGATGTGTCTTTGTTAAAGATTCATACTCTTGTCTCCTTTTCTTCTATTCTGAGATGATTTATCGGATGTAGCTCAGTATTTGCTGTAAAGAATGGGTATTTCGTTGCAGACACCTCCATATGGCCAAAATCCTCATCTTCCCTGTCTTATTCAGGACCAATTTGACTAAAGTAAAGCTATTTTAATCTCCTGGTCCCAAAATAGAAGCTTTTCCATTTGTGCTTTAGAAAATGGCTGCAGGATGATCTTCGTGTGTTTGAGCAAAACCTTCTGGCCACTTGTTTAATCTCCGGGCACCGCGTCCATCTCTTTCCTCCACTCATCCCCTGATGTCGAGCATCCCTGGGTTTGAGGTGCTGGTTTGGGGAGGTGGCTGTCGTCCATCTTCACTCCTGAGGTGGGATGGTCTTGTACTTTCCCTCCGTTTCCCCGCTCTTTACATGTTTTCCTTCCCTGTTGTGGTGGTTGCTTGGACCCCCTGCACCTCCACGCTGCAGAGAGGGCAGGCATTTCTCCTCCCCGTTCCCCCACCTGGCAGCATCTCCCGCCACGCCGCTCTACAGCGGGGGCCCTTAATGGCGCGGCGGTAATTAAAGCCCTAGCCCCCCGTTGCCATGGAAATGCAGCACTCCACAAATACTGAACACAACTTAACGGTCCTGCTGATTTTCCCTAACGCTCCTTTTTCGCCAGGTTTAAGCAGGGTTTCGTTTCGCAACCCAGAAAAATACCCAGCAATACCCAGCAAGGGGAGCACGCGTGCACATCTTTTTTAGGATGGTGTCCCCTGAGGTGGGGAAGGAAAAGCATCGCCTGGGACCTGTTGCCTTTGCAGCGATGATGCCATGTCAACATCTGGTGTAGGGCTGACACCTTGGCTGTGTGGGCATTGCTTTCGTGGAGCAAAAAAACAAGCACAAAGAAATAATCAGTGGAGAGATGGTTCTACTGCAAGCCCAGCCTTTCCTGGTTGGGGTTCAGTGGAACAAAGTCACCACTCAGGCACAATTTAATTTAGTTTGAATTATAAAAATTCCATTTGTTGTGCTGAACAACTTAAAAAAACGTGGCAAGGGGATGCTCGTTGGTAAAAAAATAGATGTATTGGATAATTGCAGTGACAGTGTGGCTGCAGCATTAGCAGAAATCTGTCCCAGTCTAATTGCTGTGCTCTGCGCATCTCTCGTAGGTTTTTTTCCTGACTTTGAGCTGCCAGATGCCATCTTTTGACAACACTTTCATTTGTTTGCGTTTTCAAAAGAGGAAGAGTCTAACAGGATTACTGTCTCATAAACTTGGACTAGAATCGAATTGGGGTTTGGTATTTGAAGACAGTGCAGCCCTCAGATATCGGTATAATTAACATGGATATTGTAAAGTCAGTACCAGTTGCTAGTTCTGCTTCACTTGTTTGCTGTATGGCTTTAATATTAAAGCAGAGATTGTATCTAATGAGCTAGGTCACGCTTATTGGAAGATGTGGAATAACACTTTTCCCCTCTGGTGCTGTGTGCCACCTATTTATTCTCATCATGTTTTTTATTACAGTTTCTGCTATCTTTTATTCTTCCACTCGAGCGAGGGTCTGCTTTGAAAACAGTTATGAGTCATCAGCCTGACGCTGTAATTCCTGTGAAGGATACTGGACTGGGAGCTAAGAACTCATTTTTAATCAGTTATGGTGTGTTTCTGTAAGCAAAGGATGTAACCACACTCTAGTTTCTTTCTCCTGGGGCTTGTGTTGATCCACTCCTGGCTGCTAAGAGATGCTGTTCACAGCCCCGGTGTTTCAACAAGGCAGGGAATTTAGATATCCTGAGATCCTTCCGAGCCATCTGGGGTGCTCAGGTGCCATGGAGAGCAACTTCAGAAATCCTGTGACATTTTTAGATGAAGCCAGAGTGATGACTGCACTGTTGTTCGGAGTGATCGATCAATATGTAAGAGCATTTGTGTTGCCTTGCCAAGTACAGATATGACCAAAAAGGGCTGCCTGCCTTCAGGGTCATCCAAAGCCTTCGCCATAGCTGTTATTCCCTTCCATACCCTTCCCCACTCCAGAGGGATAAGAAGTGGATATGCTGGGGCATTCCTGTGCTGGCAGCAGGCAGCAAAATTTTGAGCCTCGTGGGGTGAGAAGAAGCTGCCAGCAGCCGGTGGCATTGAACCCACAGGAAATACAGGTGGGCGTTTTCTCACCTGCAGTTCGTTTAAAGCGCACAGTATAAATTAGGCATTAATTCAGTGGTTAGATACATCTCGGTGAGAAGATGTCCATTCTAGCACGGAGTGTTAGCCACAGAACTGAGAGATCTGCATCCCAGCGCTTTTGGCCCACAGGGACACCGGCGTCCAGCAGAAGAACAGGGGCATCACTCACCAAAGGCCTTTGCTTCTGGTTGAGGAAATTGCATAAATTAGTAATCAAAATAGGAAATTGTGGTATATTAAAGATATTTTTTAGAGAGATTGGTTGCTAAGACAGATATTTTCCTTAGTTATTTGCTTCTGGGTATAGTCAAATTTTTTTGTGAAAATTTGAACAGTCAGTTAATGGGCTCTAATTCTCCAGGATTTTAATGAGAGAATTTAGAAGTAGATTACTTAAATCTCTGAGAGCATTCATGGCAAAATACATACTTCCATTAACTTCAAACTGAAACTAGCATTAATCATTTGTGACTTCTGTAAAAAAAAGACAACCATAGCAAAAGGGCTAAGTTACTGCTACAATTCCAGTTTGCTTGCGGTTTGTTTTTTGGTTTTTTTTTTGTTTTTTTTTTTTTATAGTGCCCATTCAGACAGAAGGAATAAACATCATGAAATCTGATGTAGGTATAAAGCGTGACATCTTATGCTTTTGTAAAAATGTGTAAAGCTTCTCCAAAGAATTTTAGTTGAATCAATAAGTCAGAACTAGAGGAGGCCTAAGGATAAGGCTGTCTTTTTCAGTCTAAAATTGCTCTCATGCACACTCCACTTCTTAAAAAATTAAAATAAAAATAAAAGTTTGCACAGTTGGATGGCCAGTCTTGCCCAGTTCCCAAGTGGATTGTGATTTAAAACTGAAAGCAGGGCACCACCTGCACTGTTCGGCTGTTGTAATGAAGTCCCGGGAGAATTATTTCCTAGGGAATTATATGACTTGAATAACAGGTCTGGCTGGCTCTTCTACCCTCTTTATATTTTTTATAATTTTGACTGATTTTCGTGTTTGCAGCTTTCCTGAGCTGATACCGTGCTGTGGAGCGTGAGCTGGTGATCTGCAGTGATAGGAGATACAGGGTATTCATAATATTGGGTATTATAAATGGCAGTGCTCTAGTATTGTGGATTTCAGGGGTGCAGTGCTTTACATCAAGACCCTGCCTGCTGTCGCAATCGTGACTCAGACCATAAATACTGTGTTTGTGGACTTCGTAAATCAGTTGATATTTTGCACTGGGAATAGCCTGTAAAAAGTTTTGCAATTGATAATTAGGCAGCTGTGGTATATAATCAATACAAATCCTGGTGACTGATTCCTCAGTCATGGAACAGGCTTGCCCTGAATGCAGCACAGCAGTGGAGGAAGCAAATCACATCAAGGGAGGTGATTCTCCCCATCTACTCCACTCTGGTGAGACCCCACCTGGAGTACTGCGACCAGCTCTGGGGTCCTCAGCACAAGGAGGACATGGACCTGTTGAAGTGAGTCCAGAGGAGGGCCATGAAGATGATGAGAGGGCTGGAGCACCTCTGCTATGAGGACAGGCTGAGAGTTGTAGCTGTTCAGCCTGGAGAAGAGAAGGCTCCAAGGAGACCTTAGAGCAGCCTTCCAGTATCTAAAGGGCCTACAGGAAGGATGGGGAGGGACTTTTTGCAAGGGCATTTGGTGATAGGATGAGGGGTTATGGCTTCAAACTGGAGGAGGGTAGATTTAGATTAGATATCAGGAAGAAATTCTTTCCTGTGAGGGTGGTGAGGCACTGGAACAGGTTGCCCAGGGAAGTTGTGGATGCCCCATCCCTGGAAGTGTTCAAGGCCAGGCTGGATGGGGCTTTGAGCAGCCTGGTCTAGTGGGAGGGGTCCCTGCCCATGGCAGAGGTGTGAGAACTGGATGGTCTTTAAGGTCCCTTCCAACCTAAAGCATACTACTGTAATCCTATGAAATCTCGATGGGGTTTTTTTGAGTTTTGGGGTTGGGGTTGGTTTTGTGGTTTGGATTTTTTTTTTTTTTTTTTTTAAATCTTCTTGGTTTAATCCACTATCTGTATCTCCCACAGCTCTGCTGGCAGAGCGGTGTGGAAGGATGGTCACATCAGCTGCAGAAAAGGTGGTGGGGTTCGTTTATATGGTATTTATTGATTGTTTAAGCTAACAGGGCACTGGCAGCGGCTAGAGCCAATGTCAGCCGCCAGCAGAAACAGCCTGCCCCTGGCCTGAAAGTGTCACCACCGCAGCAAAGGCTAGCCAAGGGCACCAGCAGCATTAAGACACTGGGATGGGGCAGTCTTAGGAACAGGTCTGTCTGCTCATCTCCCTCAGTGGTGCGCAATAGGGAGGTCACTGAGGACAGACTCTTGTGGTTTCAGTAAATAGAGCTTGTCTCTGGATATACCTTTCCTAAGAAAGAAGGCTTGTCATGGTAATTTAAAACACGACAGTTAAAGTCTCGTCTCTCAATAACTTTTCTTATTTTACTTTTCATTCAAAATTTATAGTAAGCTATTTAAAAAAGTTTTTAACACACAAAAGGATTTAATTACAACCTTCCAAAAGAGGGGTGCATGTATCTTTGGCCATAGCAAGTATATGGCCAAAGTATCTCGCAGGTATATTTGCTGTATGACACTGCCTGGTGCCCTGTAGCAGACTGCCATGAGTCACGTAGACTTCAAAGCACAGAAATGGCTAGAAGCCTTCAAGAAGGTGAATTCGGGATGCTCACCGTCAGGGGTCCATAACCAGAGCTCCATAACTGCAATGCACAGAATGGTCCCTGGGTGTTTCCATAACCTTGCTGATCTAGGACTTGCTCCTTCCTGGGGACCTGGGTTACTGGGAGCAGGAGGAGGAGTCCTGGTCATAGTCAATAGTAGGAGTGGGTCTAGCACTTGGGTACACGCTCTTAAAATGGCTTTCTCTGCCTGTTCTGCATGTCCCTTTCCCCTGCCCTGCCTGCAGGTGTTGCAGGTACCCGCAAGTGCAATACAACACGTGCCGTGTATTCCTCTCCTCATGCCCTACGGAGCAAAATAATTTGGTAAAGTCGCAAATCAGTGCAGTGTTTTTCTAGAACATTTATCTGGTTTATTTTGAGTTACATAAAGGACAGCCATTAGAGGAGTCTCATCCCTTCTGCGTTAATCCAGTAGCATGAAGGCAGAGCGAAAGAACTGCACTTGGAGCACGAGGGGCCCTGTGCACAGCTCTCCTTATCTGCTTTCCAATCTTTCAACTCTTACATAATACATTTAAGACTGTTTTTTCAGTAATCTCTTTTGGGGTCTCATTTTGCATTCTTAGTCTCCAGTAACAAAGAATGGCTGTGCTCTTCCCTCGTGAAATCCTTTCCAGAAGGTGCACATTATCTACTACGAGGCAGGGCAATGATGAGCATCAATTTCCACGGCAGAATAGAAGCCTGGATTACAAATTACTATTTAATCCTTTTTGCGTCAAAGGATATAATAATCCTTGTAAAATGTGCTCTAAGTCTTGTGCTTGGCTGTGTGGGGTTAAGGGGCAAAAACCAAAACAGGGATCCTTTTAAAAAGGAAGACATGGTGAAATGCGTGTGTTCCACATGAATTTCAGAATATATTTATGACTACATTTCCACAGCTAAAAATAAAGATGATGGGCTGGTACCTAGACTAGCAGTTTTCATTTCTCCGTATGCTTGCTGCTACTCTGCTAGAATACAGCAAGTGTCTGTCATGAGTGTTGCTTGCTGAATTGCAATAAAGAATTTAGGTACAAAGTAAGCATTGCTCGAATTTGATCTTCCCCCCCCCCACCACCGATGAGAACATTTACCAAGACTAATGAATGCGGAGGTCTCATTTAAGAATGCGAGAAAATTTGTTCTATTTTCTAAATCATCCCATTGCGAGTGTCAAGCAATGTGATTTTGTAAGGGAGAGAAGGGTAAATAAGGTTAGGAGGGGTAAGGATTTAGTGTTTGGAATTGCAGACTGATGGCTGCACAGTTTCCTGACCAGGCAGCTGTTTTAAGAGAGGCAAAGTTTAATAACATACAAAGTTTAGAAGATAAATCCCACAGTGACAGAATTACAGTCCTTTGACTGACGTGATTATCGTCACATTGAGTATGCTGTGATTTTTTTAGATGAAAAGCAAAACAGGTTAGTTGTTTGGAACCAATGGCTTCATATGATTAGTTTATTCCATATTTTTATTACTAGCCTCTGTACTAAATCAAATGTGGCATATTGAATAGAATCAGTCCTTCTTATTGTGTAGCAACCCACACAGAAAACCTGAAGGTAAGCGGTGGCATATATGCAATATTACTAATGGAAAGAACAGAGTAAGCGGTTTGTTGCTGTTATTTTTAATGCAATGTATTTAGACCGGTAATGTGTAATATTCTACATTAATAGTCAAAATCCAAAAAAGAGAGTAGGACCAGATTAAAATCATAATCTCATACTAAAGAATGCATTTAATTACTTGGTCGTATAACCATTGTTCCATAATAGGGTGTTTTTGTGCTAGACGCTAATTGCATGCTTCTCGTGTGACATTGCATAATGCGGTGTCCTTGCTGTCACAAACTGGTCATCTTGCAGGGGAAAACTGTGCAGTGCAGCAGCTGTTATGAAGCCTGAAAATGTTTATGTTGTAAAAGGAATCGTACTTACAGATTTTTTTGTTGTTGCTGTCTTCTATGACAAATTTACAGAAAACAGGAATATTCTCTTAATCTGGCTAGCGGTTGTGTTTTGGTAAACCCAGAAGTCGTCAAAAGTTCTGACCAGAACTTTCGTTAATTCATGCAAAATGAGTAATTTTTATTTCTTTATTTGTTGCAGAAAATGACACTTGACTGAAGAGTGTAAGTCACCCTGGAAGAAGTTGCTTTCCTCCAAGCTTTACGTGAGCAACCCCATCCTATGCGGAGGCGGAGGAGGAGGATCCGTCAGCCTTCTTAGCTGTACAATGGGGACTACCGGTGACGACATGGCTTCGGTGGAGCAGAATGCCTCCTTGAACCCTCTGTGCTTCGAGTGTGGCCAGCAGCACTGGACAAGGGAGAACCACCTCTACAACTACCAGAATGAAGTGGACGATGACTTGGTCTGCCACATTTGCCTTCAGCCCTTGTTGCAGCCGTTGGACACTCCCTGTGGACACACTTTCTGCTACAAGTGCCTAAGGAACTTTCTGCAGGAGAAGGATTTCTGCCCGCTGGATCGAAAGAGACTCCATTTTAAACTCTGCAAAAAATCCAGCATTCTTGTTCATAAACTGTTAGACAAGCTGTTTGTTTTGTGCCCCTTCTCTTCCGTGTGTCAGGAAGTCATGCAGCGATGTGACCTGGCGGCACATCTCAAAAACAGGTGAGCGGTGTAGATGCTTGCGTTGCATGCTTCTTACACACCTGGTGGGCCAGTTTGTGTAGAAATCGGGGGCAGGAGCTGGGGAGAGGGTTGGTGGTGGTTTTTAAATTCACAGTAGAAGACAAGAGGAAATAGTCAGTCTGTAACTGTGCACAACTGGAGCACTGTATCCCGTTTTGGACATCGCACCAGAAATAGTGAAGAACGCTTGTAGAGAGTCATGGGGAGAACGACATGATTCATTAGAGTTCTCAAAAACATGATTTAGCAGACAAGTTAAAGAAAATGGGGGTTGTTTATGGTAGGGAAAAAAAGGCTGAAGGAGGGGAAAACGAGGGATCTGAAAACTCTGTCTGCAAAGAGGAAGGAAATAGTGCAATAGGAACAAAGGAGATTTAGTTCAGATTTTAGGGAAAAAAGGCTTTATAATGGTCCAGCACTGGCATAGATTGCTTGGGTGGTGATTGTATATTCCCCACTTTCAGAAGTATTTATGAACACGTTAAACCAACCTTTATCAGGAACGGTTGCGGCAGAACTGATTTTGCTTTGAGGGAAGCAGATGGACAGGGTATCTCTCAAGACTCCTGCAAGACCTATGTTTCTCTGTTTTTTTAAAAAAATAAATCTGTTTACTGAACAGGTTGATGATATGTCGTGCAAGGTGTAGTTTCTAGGATTTTTTGTTGGTTTGTTTTGATTGCGTATAGAACACTTCCAACACCCTGTTAATTTGGTAGAAACTCATCACTTCACACCTGTGGGAAGCTTTGGTGCAGCTTTCATGAGTGATTTTGTGTCAGAGATAAACATTTCATTACCTGCATCTAAATGTTTAGGACCTTATTTTAAACTGTTAATAATTTTATAGTAGTTCTGCTGTATGCTGTCCTACCCTAAATATTTAAATATTGAAAGGAGGCCATGATAGAAAGAGAGAAATAAGATTATTATAAGGTTGAACCCAATGATCCTTATGGTGCCTTCCAACCTGGTGTGCTCTGATTCGATGATTATAAAATTCAGATAGAATGATATTGTGTATTGTGCAGACTAGTGCACTTTGCACTTCCAGCAAAGGAATTGCCTCTGTACTGCCTGTGCGGTACCCTGCTACGTGAAGATATTTCATTCTTCTCTGTAAGGCAACGTCATTTTTCTAACGGGAAAATGTTAGACTTGTTTTGAGGGCTACATTTGACTGACTTTGTTTCCTCTATAGGTTAGAGAACATTTTCAGTAAATAGATAGAGGTTTTTTTAACCATTAGCTATTTCATTGCATGAGTCATGAACAAAAACATGGACATACCATCTATGTTAAAGCTAAAATATGGCAGAATTAATGAGTCAGGGCTAAAAAAATGTTATGCATATCTATACCAACTAACTTTACACTGTTCAGAGATTTATGAAATTATACGAGCAGTATAGAATTACATAGAGAAGGAAATTATGTATTCAAAGGAAATGCATCTGACTTCAAAGGATCCAGTTCAGGTGAATCGCATCTGCTACCAGAAAATATTCCCTGTGTACAACTCAATTCTATTTGAAAACCTATGTTCATTTTACAGAGAGAGATTTCAGAAAAGTATGTAACTGTCCCTGCAAAGAAGCATCAAAGCCAGAAGAATAAGCGTTGTGCATACTCATTGTACATAGACAAAAGGCACTAGGGAAATACAATTCAATATGTGAGCATTTTTGTCATCAGCATTCGTAAAAACAAGCATGTTGTCTGGTGACTCTTCACAAAAACGGATGGTACAAGTCCGAACTCGTCTGGTCTCCTTGGTCACAGACTGAGATGAGATCCTTCCATTTGCATGACTTCATCATGGGCTTTGTTCTTACCTGCTTTGCTTTCTTTCAGTTTGATACTCTGTCTTTCTGTCTGTGTTTGTCTTTCTGTCTTTCCTGCATAAACTTGAGCAGTTGTCCATTTCATGAGGGCATTTCATGGTTCGGTAGTCTTATCTGTGCCAGCTCTTTGGGCAAAGAGCCCTCCACATTGGGATTGAAAGCCCAGGGCCCAGATGGAGGGACAGCAGTGGCTGCGGCAGGACGCGAAGGGATTTCCTTTCCTGTTGCCTTCCCCAAAAGGAGGGTGGTATTAGCTGTGTGCCTCCTCCTCGGTGTGTGCCCTCGGTCCAGTCCAGTGACAGTGGTGGCCACCTGGATGGAAAGGTTTATTTGAGAGGTGTGTGGATTTACCCAATGAACTTCATTCCGAGTCTTGGTCTTTGTCCATCTAGGGACTCTTGGAGACCATCTTTGGGTGAAGGGTGATGTTGTGGACGAGGTTGTTTGGCAGGCAGGTGTGGTGTGGGTGTGCATGCAGGCAAGTGCTCTGCAGAGAAGGGGAGAAGAGCAGCCACCGTCTGCCTTGGGAACAGCTTGTTCACGTGTGTATTTACAGCGTGCCCTCTTCCTTCTTCCTCATATCCTGACAGCTTCCGGGGATTCAGAGCCTGGTAGGACCTTGGGCATGCAGGACATGCAGCAACCCTACGGACTGTGGTGGGCCTGGCGTTGCCTGGGTTTTGTTCTTCATTGTACCCACAGCATGAATGTACACGTGTGCCGTGTCCATCTCAGGGAAGTGCAGGGACTAATGAGGAGCCTTTCTCTCTAGGTTTTTTCCTTTTTTTTATTTCTCCACATGGTGTCCATGTTAGCCTAGGCTCTGGCTTGTTTCCTCCAGGCAAGTAATTTCTGATCTATATGGTGACTTGGGGGTGGTGAGGAAGCCTAACTGTTTGTTCAATTTATAATCCTAATATTAAACTGATTTGAGTTTAATAAAAGGCAAAGTGCTGGCAAGACTCCTGCTACATGTTTGTTTCGTCTTCTGGTTTCCCACTGTCGTATCCCTCACCTCTTCAGTCCATTTTCCTTGGTTGGCATCTCTTTGAATTGTATTGGGGCTGTTTACAACAGGACCACATAATTTATTTGTACATGGAACCCTGTTTATGCTCTCTTTAGGTATGTATGAAATATTCATTTACTTAATGCACAAGACTATTATGAAATCCAAGTGAGCTGAGTCACTAGCTTTTCCTGTTTGTCAGCCAGAAAAAAAGCTTTCAGTTGCAGAAGGCTGCTCATTTTCAATTCCTTCTGTTGTCTTGGGATGCCGATACGCATTTTGAGTATATGGCGATTTACAGTTTTCAATTAAGTTTGTTTGCAAACGTCTGAACACCTGTAAATTATCATTGCTGACATAAACGATGGCAGCAACTGCATAGTTTGATTTTTTGTAGATTAGTGAATCCAGTAAAACTCTACTACTGATCATTAAATGTAGGAAAGATATAAAATTCAGTATGATTACAATTTTCAGCATAGATTAATGTAAACCAGTCTCAACAAGCCCTTACATGAGCTAGTTTGTATTTCTAAGAAATGCAGTATGGTTGGTTAGTTTTCACTGTCTAAAAACATTCACACTCAGGTTTTCCAGTGTTGTTTTAATCTGCTCCATTTGAGCATAAAAGCTGGAAGAAAATGTCATGGTATCCAGCAGGCACCTCGGAGTGTGAGGTGATTGCAAGCTGCTCCAGCAAGGAGATGAGAGGCACAAGACACAAACTTGATTACTTCATGGTCACTAATTGCACTCCATGGTGCCTCACTGCAGAAAGGAAAATATTCTTGATTTATCAGTTTTCAGTTTCATCACATTCACTTGAAAACTGTGGTTTTTCAAAGTTAAACACAATGCACGTAATCTTGATTTAAAGGAAAAAAAGATATGGGTAATGCTGAGTTGTACTGTTTTTCCCAGTCACTTGCTATAGAAAATTTGTTAATGCTTAGTAAAGTAGGTGCCAATTCCGCTTCTAAATATCAAAGGTAGATTTATCAGAAGGAAATCCAACAAAAAATTATTGAGCTTCCCTGTGTATGATTTTAATTCAGGTAATTCTTACAGATTATTCAGACCTGAAGAAACTCTACAAAAACATACTCTGAAATTCGTACAACTTTTTAATGAGAGTGTAAGGCATTGTGTTTACTTATTGCTTTTGAGTTGGGCTTCAGTTTTCCCCTCCTAAATTGTCCTATGATAGTTTAAGTTATCATTTTGATTGGAGACATTTTTCCAAATGTTGAGGTCAACATTCAAGCCAATTTTATGTCAAGTTAAGTTTGAAATTATAGGATTGTATTTTCTGGAGTTGAAGTAACTATATAGCTATTCCTTGTGTGTCAGTCAGCATGTTTAATGTATGGATTTAGATTAACAAGATCCACGGGAAAATTAGTTTTATGAATACAGAATTTTTTCATTCAAAATCTTGGCAATCCCAGTTATTTTGGTGTTTATGGTAGTGCTGCTGAGTCCTGTTCTTCCCACCCGGTCCCACGTTAGCTGCAAGCACTGTCCCTACCCAGCTCCTTGTAGCACCAGGAGAGGTGAGGAGGATCTGTAGGATTTAACCTTTTTTTGGCAGGTCATTTCTCACACCTGAGTACATGGATCGGCCACAGATTCAGAGTTTCTCCATGCCCTACAGACTCTTTCCATTGCTGGAAAGGTGAAGGATCTTTCTGTGGTGGTTTTTTGCTCCAAAGCCACCTGGCTCCTTGTAGGCTTCTCAGATCATTGGGTGGGAGAGGGAAATGTGCAACAAAGACCCTCTTCCTTTTCTTCCATTTTATTCTTTTTTTGTTTTTCCTGAGTCTTCTCTAATTCTGAAATCTAGGTAACTTCTAGGGCTTCCTTTTCTCCCCCCCCCCCCCCTTTTTTTTTTTTGCTGGCAAAAGAAAAACCAAGACCCAAACAATTAACTTTACAAAGCGGCACCGTGTTTTACTCTGAATTGCAGCTGTAAATCTTGCCAGAATGACCGCTTAAGGTCACTTTGCTGGCAAAGTTTTACGAGCAATAGCAAAGGCATTTGGGTGGCTTCTTTGCAGTCTTTGCTTGAATCCAGCTCCTGCTTGGAAAACGATTTAGTGCAACTGGTTGGAGGCTATTTGGTGTGTTTGCTTTTATCAAACCTCTAGACTGGGCTGGAGCTGGTGGCGTAAGTTACAATGAAATCTTTCTTTTCAGTAGTCAGTGAGCAAATGTGTTTTTTGAGCCCCTACTGTTATTCCACGGAATACACTGTAAACTACATCTTAATTTTGTATGAAAGCCCTTTTTATCTGCAGAGAGGGATTGCTGCTAGTGTTCCAAGAAGGTAGCTTTTAAATGAGAAAACAGTCAGACTTGACTGTAAAAAAACCACCCAAACTTTTCTTCTCTGTCTGATATGGATTAAGAGAAGTTGAAGGTAAAAGCCTTTGTCACCATCCAGAATTAAGCAAAAGTTGGTCCTGAAGGGAGGAGAGGAGGGAGTCGATGAATATCAGCAGAAGTTCATTTTACATCCCAAATAACATCTGCCCTTCGAGTTTGCCGATAAGTAACGTCACTCAGTTGCTTTTGCTGGTTGTTTCGGTATCTCTACTCTTGAGCAGCTTGATTCATGAAAGAAATTAAATAATTTCTGGGAATTCTAAAAAACATTCCTGCCTTTTTTCTCGCTCCTAGCCAAGATTTTCTGGCTTTGTAGGGTAGATATGAAATGCCATTCCTGTAAGACACATTTCAGTCTCATTTCAGCCCTTATTTACGCAATTTGTTGTATGAGAATAGATTCCTGTACCCATAAAAACAATCTTCAGTGCTCGTTTTGATCCCAAGATGCCCATCTGTGTACGTAACTTGTTAGAAGATTTAGTCCAAAATGCTCTTTATCCCAGATATTTGGTAAAAACAGTCTTCGTGAAGGTGTGCACCTTTAGAGATTTATTGCCGCTTGTTAACTGTTACAACTGCTGTATGGTTTTGCTGTTTGTGAATAATACATTCCTACTGCCAATAAAAATCATTTTATGTTGCAAGTGGAAATGAAAAATCTCCTTCTAGGTGTGGTTGAATACCAATACTGGGCTTTGCTGCTTGGTAGGTGGCATATTGTGTATAAAAACCTAGGAATTGGCATCCCATTAATTAATGTCTTCACCAGACAGCTACTTTACTAGCAATGCAGCTCCGCTAAAGCAGGCTGAAAGTCATAATCTGTTACAATTACTGGTTTAATTTGGGGAAAAACCTGGGTTTTTTTCCTTTTTTGCCTTGTAGAGTGCTGTACAAAAGGCGTTCCGCTGAGCTGAGTAGGTGTGCTCAGGAGGCTGTTTACAATTCTTGATATTAGCCTTTGAAATGATAATTAAATATCATTGGCAAAAATAAACCTCAAATCTATTTGTATTTCGCGCGATGACTTTCATCAGCTGCCAGGTAGCGATGGGGGAATGTGCTCTGTGAAGGAGGGCGGAGGAGGGCCTGGCTGTGGTTTGGAAGGCTTTGACAGAAACAGGACACTTCCAGGGATGATTTTTTGTTCTGTCCCGATTTGATACAGTTTAAAAAAAAAATTTAAAGATTAATAATTTCCAAGGTGTGCTTTGCTATCTACACCAGCTCCTTTGGGATCCACGGGTCTTGTGAGCTGGCTCAATACGAGTCAACAGCACAGTGATTTGGTAGAAGATACCAAAGGAAGCATCTGGTTCGTAAAATAGTCCTGTAAGGCTAGATGGACTCTGTGTCCCAAGCTTGGTGGGACTGAAGTGTCGTCCTCTGACAGTGTCCATTTTGAGCTTTTCATTCACTTCTCTGCTGAAAACCGGCACCTCTATAGCAAAGCAGTTCAGGGACACAAGGACGTGCAGCTTGGGGTGGCTTTGTCCTAAACTCTTGTGCATCATTGTGGGACAGCAGATCTGTCAGAGCTCCTGGTAGGCAAGAGGTTTCCTCTGCAAGAGCACTTACCACTTGCTGTGTTGCTGCAGAAGTGAGTGATGTCAGAGATTGGTCCTCTGTTTTTTCCTGTTGCCAGTGGTAAGATTTGGGGAATTGTAGGGCTAACCCATCAAGTTAAAGTATTTTAGAAATTTTGGGGGAAGGGATTGTATCTTTCCTTTTCTTGGCCCGTTGGGATTCTTGTTTTGAGGTTGGCATTGTGAAATGATGAACAATAAAAGCTTCCTGCTGAGTTTCACCTGTAACTGGGTCTCTGGCCACCAGAATAAATTGAGAACAGCCAGATTTCTTAGCTGATCAGTCCCACTGCGCCAGTGATTTTATGTACTAAATATTACTTGGGCAAAACCAAGTAGTAGGGTTCTGTTCCATCATTAAAATCAGAGAAACTTCTTCACAAAGCAAAAAGCTTTCAAGTAATTTTAATCTCTTGAGCTTGCACTTTCTTAACTTTGAAGGCAAGATGACCATCAGGTGTAAAACACGTCGTGTTGGGGAAAGCCCCAAGAAGTGATTTCTTAAGTGTATCGTTTCATAATGTGAACCGTCTCTAATGTATGTATTCAGGCATATTTCACAGCACATTTGGGCTACCTTATGACATTCTTCTAAACATATATATCATGATTTTTTAATAGGTATATATAGTTTTATGTATGTATAACACTACTGGGGGTCACAAAAGCTGTACAAATGTCTTTATCAACATTCTTTGTTAACAATTCTTCAAAATCCCTCACACCAAAACAGTGTAACCATATAATTATCAAATCCCCTTCACAGAATGTCGGAACATAATTGTGATTCTCAAAACATTCCGGTTTAACAAGTTAAGACATCATTAGACTTCTGCTGTATTTTACTCTGTTAAGACATTTCTTCTCCTGTTGCAAAAATAAAACATTTCTCTTTTTGTTATAACAGTCTGTCAGGTTCCCAAACAGGGCGTCCTTTCAGGACCATTGTTCCTTTTTTCTGACACTTGCTACAGCATCAGTATCTTTAGGTGGTCAGCAGCTCCAGGAGCAGGAGCTTTAAGAAGGACATCAAATACTGTAAGAAACGAAATAACAGACGCTGGCAAAACTGTCACGCAAGCAGATGTAAGATTGATGTCCACATCCAATTATCTACACGTAAATGTAAGACCAGTCAATAAATGAAGGCTCTTTCTGTGAATTTGCAACATTGCAGCCCTTCTTTGCAATAAACTGTTGTAGGATTTTAAACATAAGCAAAAAAATTATTGCATTAAGAATAATGGGAACTCACAAAAATAAGTTTATAGTGAAAAGCGCCAAATGCTGATGGAGCATTCTTACATGAGGGAAGGCAAAAAATTGCACCTCCTGTGTGAAGTCAGGAAGAAAAAAGGGGAGGTGGGAGGAAGATGAAACACCTTCTACCGATTCAAGAGGAGAAGATGAGCAGAGCTGTCACTTTTGCTAACTTTTCATGCAAACTCCTAGCCAAGCATATTTTTTTTCTCAGTCTTTTAACATTTAGATTGCAATATAGGTAAAATTTTCATCTCTTTCCTCCCCGGAATGACCCCAGGAAAATACGATGCTTCCTTCTCTTGGCTTACTAAGGTGAAAGGAGATTGCTTCAGTGGGTCTCCAAATGTGGCTTTGAAGGGGGCTCCAATTCTGTGGAATTTTATGCCAGTCCTGTTTAAGCTTTTCAACAAGGTTTTCTTCCAGAAACTGGAATGTGTGTAGCAGAATAAGTTCACATTCAGAAAGTGTTACAGCACATTCAGTTCATGGCCGAAAAATTACATAGTAGAAGTTTTGTGAAGAAGGCAGTATTGTTTTGGAGTTCTGTCCACTAAAACATATTTTGGCCTTAATATCCAATGTGTTTAATATTTTTTTATGATTAGTTTGAAGCTGTGGCTTTGAAGACGACTGATGTAATTTGATGTAGTACTTGGGCATTTTGTGCTACAAACATTGCTGCAGACTTGAAGCATGGTGTCAACGTTGTCTTCACAGGTGTCCTGGGGCTTCGCATCGAAGGGTTGCTCTGGAGAGAAGGAAAACGAGCAAGCTGCAAGCCGATGCAGAGGGCGAGAGTGGTCCCGGTGGGACGGAGCCGCCTACCAGTTTATCTCCAGACGCAGATCAGGGAATAGTGCCGGCCGAGCAGAGCTTCACCTCACCCGCCCTTCCCGCGTGGACAGACGAGCCCAGCATCGACAATCCGCCTTTTGAGGAGAACACAGTAGCAGACAGTATGTCATCACTTATCTTCTCAAGTCTCTTTTATCAGATGTGGAAACATTTGTGGTGTCAGAGCTTGTCTCTTACCAACCATGAATGCGCATCTTCATCTTGGGCTCTTCTCTTTTGCAGTTCCTGGAGAAATATTAGTGGGTTTTGGTTATGTGCAAGCATACAACTGGGATAAGGTCACAGTTAGGAAGGAAAGAAATATCTCAGGGTGTGTGCCAAATGCCATGGTGCTGTATCATCATTTATCATATCATGGTGCAGTAGGTTATATTAATCTGCTAGTAGCACTGGCCTCGCAGCGAGTCGCAAGGAGTGTGTTTTCTGTAAAATTGCAAAAGTTGTTTTCTAAGATGAGATTTCTTTTCCCCTCTTCCCCCTTCCCCCCGCCCGGATCAGCAGCCTTCCCACACACGGAGTGCTGTCCTGCTCGAGCAAAAAGGCAGCTGAGTAACTCCTGCATCTGTCTGCACCGAACGAGCAGTAACGTCTGTAGCATCTGGGATCTTAGAGAGGAAGCGCTGAGCCTTACCACAGAGGAAGGTGGTCCTGTCCCCTTCCTTCTCCTCTGTATTTGCCATCCTGTAGCAACCCCCTTTTTCCTTTTCAGTCGTTTCCATGTTTGCTTCAGAAATGGGCTCCTTCTCTTGGCTTGGTAACTCAATGGTAGCTCCTAGTGCGGTTGTGAGACCAGCTAACGAGGCATGGCCACGTCATGCGCCATGGAGTAATCCCTAAAACATATTTTTATCATCATCACTAAATGTGAATACACAGCTGACCCCACTGGAAATTAAATATATGAAAATTATTATAAAGGATAGGATCCAAGGGGTTCAGAATATCCTTTCCAATCCAAATGATCCCATTTCAGGAAGCATGGATGCTACTAAGTCGTTAGAGAGCTGTTTCTAATGAGCTAGGTGTTCCAACAACTAGTGGAACTAATCCAATTGTGCTTGTTTAGTTTGTTGTTAAACTGTTGTCGTCTGGCTTGTCTACATTGTCCTTTGGTGATTTGCTTTATTGAAAGTGAATGAGGTATAAAGGATATTAATCATCTTTCTTTTTAAAAATAATTGGCAGCAAATCAACAGCCACCTACCTTGCCTGAAGGAGAGATCACTACTATTGAAATTCATCGGTCCAATCCTTATATCGAATTAGGAATTAGCATAGTGGGTGGCAACGAAACACCTTTGATCAACATTGTCATTCAGGAGGTTTATCGAGATGGGATCATTGCCAGAGATGGAAGACTTCTCGCTGGAGACCAAATACTTCAAGTATGGAACCTAATTACGTATTCTGTCCGCTTGCTTTCCATTCACTCCTTGCAGAACTGCCTGTTAAATGAGATGGGAGATTTTCCTTGTCGGACCATGTTGTGTAAATGTTAGCTTTGCAATTATCTGTTGGAAGGCAAATTAATATTCAGAGCAGAGCCTGTTGTCCAAGCACTTTTGGCTGTCATGCTTTATGTTGTTTGTCGGACCAGTCCCTGGAATTACTTTTCCTCCTTAGCATCTCTTACCAATGTTTAAAATTGATGTTTAAAATTGAGTTTATTTTTGTGTTTTTAAATGTTGCGGGACTTGATCTTTATTTCAGCTTGATGCCTGCTTTCTGAAGGAACCCAAGGTTACTTCTGGCTAACAAGTGGGCATAATTTGTCCTATGTAAAAAGCATTATGTGGATTGTAAGGCCAGCTTCATCTAAACTGTTATTTTATTCTGGCTTCACTTCCAATAGCCTAGGCAGTTGGCCTGCGTCTTTCAATATGTGTAAAAGAGTCGGTGATATTCTTCATCGGCATGATTTGAAGCAAGGTATTCTAAATACTTTTACAAAAAAGTAACCAACTTAAATTTAAATTGTTTGTTTATGATCGAGTGTGTATTTTTGTTATGTTTTTAAGTAATAAGCCACAGTAAAAAGATCAAATTCTATTAATTTTGGAGTTTTAATTTTATATTAGCGGAAGGGGTTGTTTGTAGGACTCGTAAGAATGGCAGTAACTGAGTTCTACATAAACAGGACAGTCCTCCAGCTTTTTTTTTTCTATTTTTAATCATTCCACTTGAAAAAAATATATTACCATCATTTCAAAATTACTTCAGTAGCAACGTTTGCTTTTGATCTGATAGCCTAAGATCAGTCCAAAAGTAGTATCAGCCTTTTTCATTTCACTTTTTTTGAAATCAAGCTGTTAGAAGTAACTTAAATACCGTAGTTACCCTTGGAATGAAATTAGTTTGCACTCCAGAAAATAAAGTTCCTTTTGAGAAACGTGCCTTTTTCCTCTCATGGAGTGTTAGCATAGTAGCTGGCCAAGAAAGCAACCCAAGAGGTTTCCAAAATGTTGCCTTTTTAACAAGCAGTTGCAGACGTTGATTGAATGCTGCCTAATTTATTTCGATACTCAAGGGCTCTCCTTGCTTGCCAGAATAGGGAGCTTGAGCTCCAGCGAAGCTTTGGAAATTCTTGCTGTTTGGGCAGGTGTCAATTACAGTTTCCAAAGCCGTAAGTGGCAATAAATTGACTATAAATAGGATTTAGAAGCTGCAGTGAGTCTTCCCTATCAATGGGAGGTGCTGGCACTGGGGCTGTCAGATGCTGGGGAGAGTCCTGCTGCCAAGGGAAGAAGTACAGAAGGTAAAAGCCAAAATTTTTGGAAGATACAATATCTTTATTGCTTTGAATTTACCTGTGTAGATGCTGAGCTATTGTATTAAAATGACCAGGCTCAGTCTCTGCCGGCTGTAATTAAGTGCAGTTTGATGCAGCTCAGCGTGCAGGCTTCAGTCGGGTATTTCCGAAAATGTCTTCAAAGGCTTTTATGAGCAGTAAAGGACTAAAAGAAAGCCAGAAAGGACTGCGAGGTGAAACTCAGCATTTTCTTGCCCAGTCAAACAAGAAGTATTACCCTTTCAAGATCTGAGGGAACAGCATTTAGTAACAGCTACATAAAAGCGTATGTTGTCTGCAAGGTATAGATAGGTGCCTAACATTTTCAAAGTGCTCCACAAATTGTCCCTTTTTTGTGCTGGACTGTGACTGTAATTCATGTAAAGCATGACCTAATGAGAATCTCTTTCCCCAAGAAATGCTAAGGCTGTTTAATTCTGAAATTGTGAACTGCCTTGTAGAAAGAATTACTACGTTTTATTGCATATATTCTTCTGTGCCCTTTGAGTGCTTGCATATTTTATGTATTTACTTTAGCTAGCGACAGCTAAAAATAAAACTAGATTTAATTTAAGGGCTCTGACAGATGAGCCCTAGTGGGTTTTGCTGGTGGCAGCTCTAAATGTTCTTTCTCCTAGCTGTGCCTCCTTTCCCTCTGCCCAAGGTTACAGCCTGTCTTGCGGCAGTAGCAGACCAGGACACGGCCGTGGCTCGGTGCTGCTGGGAGCGGTGGCTTTGTACTGGGCATGGGGCCGGAGATGGAGGTGGCTTAGCAAGGGTACAGCCACCCCCTCGCCCTGCTGAAACCAACATGGTCAAGTGGTTTGGCATTGACCTCTCGGGGCCCCGCAGCTCAGATGCGACGGCTGTCATACATAGATTTCTAAGTCCTTTCTCTTCCTATTTTTTCTTAAGTGTTAATATTGCTATTAGATGGTGGGAAGCTGCAAATTTATATTTTTACTTAGGTTGCAATGGGGACCATCAAAGGCTTAGGTAAGGGAGGTCAGTGTAGCCCAATTGGTGTTAGTTTCTATCTGCTGAAATGGGTTCCTCCATCAGGGCATAATAGTACGTGCAAAGGATGAAGTTTTAGTGTTAACTTTCAACCCCTTCCTACAGAACAAGGCAAATACAGCTTTCGTGCAGGTTTTTGTGGTGCTCCTGTTTTCTGCCAAATGCCATTGCACCATCAGTTTTATCTTAGCTTGATAGCGCAAGAAATGGCTAAAGATTACTGTTCAGTGGGCCCCATAACACACACAGTTCTTGTTTATAGAGAGTAAAAGTTTAATCTGTTTTTCATTTACAAACTGAATTTTGAGTGATGCAAGTTGTGAGTCTGAAACTGACCTAGTTGAAATTGGAGGAAAATCTCCTAAGTTCATGCTAAGACTTGAGAACTAGTACAACCACCTTTTCCTACTATTTTAATGAACAATTTTCATTATTCTGGATCTCAAGGTTTTTTTAAATTTTTCACATCATGGAAGTACTGCACATTGTTAGACATAAGCTTTCTTCAGTGGTTTGGATGTATTCTTTTTATGGCTATTATTTTATAGTTTTAAGTGATGCTGGGCTTGACACTGAAAGCACACACAAAGTTCTTGTTCTGGGGAACAAACAATGTTAAGATTGAAGGAAGACAAGCGTAGGAGACCAGGAGAACAAAAACCCTGGACTATAATGACGGAGGGTGTTCACTCTTAGAGAGATGTTGTCACCTTTGTGCGAAAAGGCCTCAAGTTGCACCAGAGGAGGTTTAGATTGGATATTAGGAAAAAATTCTTCACTGAAGGGATTGTCCAGCACTGGAACAGGCTGCCCAGGGAAGTGGTTGAGTCCCATCCCAGAGGTATTCAAAAGATGTGTAGATGTGGCACTTAAGGATATGGTTTAGTGGTGGAGTTGGCAGTGTTAGGTTAACAGTCGGACGCAATGGTCTTAAGAGTCTTTTCCAACCTAAAAATAGGTTTGTAGATTGAGCAGCCAAAATGGGTTTGCAGGAGAGGATGGAAGGATGAGAGAGGAAGCCTGGTAGGGTCGGATACGTAGGTTGCTCCAAGGTTGGTTTTGCAGTGAGCTCTGAATTTAGTTTGGAAAGGACTTTATTTCCACAACCAGGAACAATTAAACATGTGAAAATATTCTGATTTTTTTTTTTATTTTGGTGGCGGTGGTTGTTTTTTTTTTGCAGGTCAATAGCTTTGACATAAGCAACGTGTCTCACAACCACGCTCGGGCTGTGCTTTCCCAGCCTTGCTCGGTGCTGCACCTCACCGTGCTGAGGGAGAGGCGGTTCGGCAGCCGCACACACAACCACGCGGACGCCACCAGCTCCTCGCGGGAAGACAGCTTTCAAGTGACGCTGCACAAGCGCGACTCCAGCGAGCAGCTTGGCATTAAGCTTGTGCGCAGAACAGACGAGCCCGGAGTTTTTATTCTCGACCTTTTGGAAGGGGGGTTGGCCGCTCAAGATGGCAGGCTCTGCAGCAATGACCGCGTACTTGCAATTAATGGACATGACTTGAAGCACGGGACACCTGAGCTTGCTGCTCAGGTTATACAGGTAATTTGCATTCCCTGCCTGAGTCCTTCGCTCAGCTTTATTTCTTGGGCAAAGCCTGGGGTAGAGTCTGTCCCAGAGAGAACAGCCTGTGTAATGCCTAAAAGCCTGCAGCGATGCAATTTGCTGTGATTTATGTTCTGGAAATAATAGTGCAAAACAGGGCTTGCCTTGGCACCTAGCAGGTGAACTTCACCTCCTCAGAAGTGAAAAGTGCATTAGCCTTCCCTGGCATACAGCCCGAAGGTTAGAAGGCTGCTTGTGTGAGCAAGGAGAGTACCATGTAGCCTATTGCACAGCAGAGAAAAAAGAGGAGGATTATTATATTTATATAGGTACTGTAATTTTAATCTCTCGGTAAGCTCTGTAAAAGTGGGCTTTGTTTTGTATTGATTTGCTTGTGCATGGAATTGGGGTTAAAACGGGAAAGTGATTTGTTAGACTTCGTAGAGGCAACAGGTAGCAGCTGAGAAGGAAGAAATAGATCTTCCACGAGTCCCGTGCAGTAAAACTCATTTTCTGAGTATTCAGGAAAGGGCTATTCCTTTCCCCAATGTCCCAATGTCTGGCTTTGTTCTGGACAAAAACAGCACCCAAAGCTTGATGCAGTGTGACATATGACCCTTCCCTGTTCCCACAGGAAAACCTTTACTCCATGGCTTTCTCCCAGTCTGTAAGGAAACAGCTGCAGCACATCGCTGCTTCCTGATGATGGGATGTTGGTGAAAATTGCTTTGTTTTTAGGAAAATTGGAATACACTAATAGTAGGTTCTTGCAGTCTAGTGCAGTCATCTTTGCGTAACCCAGCACCACATAGAGAAAGAACTCCAATACAAATGAGATGAGTAGTAAATATTTGTTTCAGGGATCATTTCAAGAGCTTCCCTTGCAGTTAAAGGAAAACAACAACAATCTTGGGAGTTTTAATTTCTGTTTCCCAGTTTTTGTATACAGCGTGTACCCAGTTACACTGGGTAAGTTTTCTCTATTGAGGTGTGGGTTTGCGGCAATAGAAAGAGTTGACGTTTTAGTTAACATCTGGTAACTGAGTCTCCTGATACTCCTCAAACTCCAGAATTTGACGGTCTGCTCATATATAACACCTTTGTTGGAAGCCTCTTTGGGAATTACCAGAGGTGTTCAGAACTTTTGACGAAAATCTGCAGACCCTGGAGTCATCACGTGGGCATTTCTTTCTTTTATTGCTACATGTTGCAAAAGTTTGCAGAGGCTGCAAATGGAATTGGGTGATTTTTAATGTTTGAAGCTTCATAACACAAAGTGAGAAATGATCCTTTCGGCAGAGGATTTCCAGCTGATGTAAATGTAACATCAGATGCAAAAAAGGAGTGTTAATATCCCCTCCGTTCTGGGGGGAATTGCACCAAGAGGCAACTAAGGGACTGTGCAGTCCCCCAGGAACTGGAAAACAAGTTCTACTGTTTTCTTGTTTCATATTTCATCATATGTTTTCCTTCTTCTCTGCTGATAATTAATATCCTATCAATTTCATTACTTTTTTTTATATATTCGACAGGCTAGTGGGGAGAGAGTGAATTTGATCATCTCTAGACCCCTGAAGTCACAGACGGTCAGTATTATCCGAGACACCGGGACTCACAACAGCAACCCACACCAACACCAGTCACAGCAGCTGTTTCACAGCAGACCCAACTCACATAAGGTTGGTGTTTCTGATTCTAAGAGGTATAAATGCCATTTTACTCATGTGGTGGTGTAAGTGTGTAGCAAGGCAGGAAGAAAGGGTTAGATCTTCTTTCTTACCTACTTAAAAAAAAAAAAAAAAAAAAGATGATGACTTCCAGCTACTCAAGTCCTGCATCATGTCTGGAGCGGGAACAAAAGATAAGCAACAGCTTTTCAGTATTTTTTTGGATTTGCTGACTGCAGTGAAAGAAGCAAGTTCTCTGAGCTCATACAGCTGTAGTTGCTAGACCTTGTCTAAGACAGTGGCTCATGTGTTACTGCTGCGTGGGACAGCTGTCACTCAAGAACGTTATTTTTTTTGTTGCCGCTGTGCTTGCTGCAACCAGCAAGGACAGGAGATGTGGTACACACCATCCAGCATATAAAGAGCATGCTGGAGGGATGTGTCATCTCCTCCGGGAGCCAGCAGTGCTGGCTCCAAGACTGCGGAGTTCTGCAGAGTCAAGCAGGGAGAGAAAGGCAGAATGAAGAGACTTTCATGAAGCTAGTGTCAAATTATCTGGAAGACCTGCAGAAATAAAGCCTGTGCTTGAGATGTTCTTGTAGTTAGAAAAATATGACTTCTCACTGTTGAGAAGTTGATTTTGTGATACAATTGTCACGTTGGCCATGTCAACTGAGCCACCTTTCCTCCTCTGCACTCTGTTGGCATCACTGTTTAACATCGTACTTCTGTTGGGAGGATTTACATATGTTGATAATATTTTCTTTTAAAAGTTTGTGTAGCTTCAGAAAAGAACAAGTGAGGCTCTAGGAAGCTTGTTTTCCTCCTGAGGGACAAAGGTGAGGCTCCTGAATGCAGCTAGTGGCCATTAGTACTCACTACAATGCTAGGCCATATCAGCACAGTGACCACAGTTCATCTGCATCAGAGCTTGAACCCACTTTCCATCTGCTGGCATGGGTTGTGTTCATATCCTGGTTCCAAAGCTGATCCGTTGGCTGAGCTGATTTCCCTCACGTATCAATACCATCCCTGGGCTCTTTCAAAGTGGGAAGTCCCATGTAACTGCAAGTGGACATCTCCCATGTTTCGTACCATTTATCTCCGCCTCTCTCTCATTAACCAACAGTTAGTTTAGAAGTCTTGTGGCTTAGAAAATATTTATATAATTGCATGGCACCGGCCAGTTAGTCCTGAAGCCTGGAGACTTAAGAAGGAGCTGTCTTTATAAGCTATGGTATGTGTACAATCACATATGTGATTAACATGTATATGTGAGGAGCAGGGTCAATCAGAAGGAGCATGTGGCATTGGAAGTCGAATAGAGCAGTGTTGCCATTTTCCAAGAGAAAGCAGGGGAATAAATAGGTATTTGTAGTTGGAAGAATCCCCAGGTTATTTCTTCTGTTATTTTGGATTCTGTTGATTTAAGATGTGCCGTGGCTTGAATGTATCACTAAATATCCTGGAGAGACCAAAAGATTTGTTTCTGGTTTGTGCCCGCTCTTTTGACCATATGGTTTTGTACTGCAATCCTAAAATTTAGCCCATTCCAGTGTAGGATGATAAGAAAAACTGGCGTGAGATTTTCAAGGTGGGCCTTTCTAAACTTTTTGTCTATATTTAAGTATCTACATGAGCGGCTTTTTTGTTTTGTTTTTTTTTCTGACCTGGAGAAAATCCAGCTGAAGCCAATTTGCACTACGTAGTCCTTTTAAACCATTCTGCTAAAGTGCCAAAGTATAGCTTTGGGGTCTATTTAGTTGTGTTTTGTTCTGGTTTTGGTTTTGCTTTTTTTTAAAGTTTTAACAGTGTTATTTATCTTTGTCAAACAGGATCTCTCCCAGTGTGTTACATGCCAAGAAAAGCACATTACTGTGAAAAAAGAGCCCCATGAATCTCTGGGAATGACAGTGGCGGGAGGCAGAGGCAGCAAAAGTGGTGAACTGCCCATCTTCGTGACAAGTGTACAGCCTCATGGGTGTTTGGCAAGAGATGGCAGGATTAAACGAGGTGGGGCTTGGTTTTCCTGGTGGCATGGGTGGCCTCTCATTGCTGTTTGATGAGTACGTGCTGTGGAGTCAGGTGGTGTCAAAAAGTCTTTCCACAGATGCAGGGAAGTGCTGATGGATGCTTTTCTTCATGTTTCAATAATGGAAATCAAGTATTTAGTATCGCACTTCCACCTTTTCTAGGAAAGGGATGTTTAGAGAACGATAGCAGGGGAAGCAAATAAGACCAGGAAATGTCTGGTTAAATTCTTTAAAGCTGACGGTAATCCCCTGAGCAGAGGGTCTGCTGCGATGCTTAGTGCACGCATCCTGTTTTTGTGTTCAATGCGGTGGGCTGGGCCCCATCTCTGTCCGAGAAATCTCCGCCACTCACTGTAACATCTGAACAGCAGAGATGCTCTGATGGCAGGCCACAGTGCAACCGTGCTAAGTTTACCCCCGAAGCTATGTCGGTGTTGACCCTGGTTCCTGAATGCCACCTTATCCTTTGGGACAGCTTGAGTTTGCTGGTCGTCAGGGGTGCTACAGCACCCGTCCGTGTCCCTCGGATTTGCAGAAGGGCACCGGGAGGGGGAGGTTATGCTTGGTGCAGGTGAAGGCCGTCCTGTCTGATCGATAGCA
The DNA here is from genome assembly GCA_947846985.1 of Fratercula arctica. Lineage (NCBI taxonomy): Eukaryota > Metazoa > Chordata > Aves > Charadriiformes > Alcidae > Fratercula > Fratercula arctica. Next base: position 22,857,558 of record CANTUZ010000001.1, on the reverse strand, counting down.
AAGCATTTGATGATTAAAACATATTGTGCCGTATGTGAAACAAAGACTGCCTATGGGATCTCTGCAGTTCAGAGTTCACAGAATTACAGATTGTTTTAGGAAAGAAATTTAGGGGGGAAAAAAAAAAATGCTTCACAGATTGCAAATTTAAAAAGAACAGTGTGGGAGCATCTCTATATGCTTCTGAGGGAGGGAGATTTACACCCACATACCAACAGGTATGCTTCCTTTTTCTGTACTACTATGAAAAACACACTTGATGGAAGAATTGCAATTGGTCTTCCAGAGCATAACATTAAAGTAGCCACAGCAGCAACAAAAGTGATTTTAAGTTGAGCTGCACCCCAACTTTAGGTTTCCCTGGAAGGAAAAAGCTCTTAAAAAATGAGTCTCGTTCCAAATGTGACCCAGCTGTTCGCACTTTTCCTTTGTTTTTTCTGGCTTTCATCAGTAAGTGAGACATTGTGAGAAAGAGGAGACTGTCACTGCTTGGACAGTAAATAACATTCTTGTTTTCATCCTGAGGCTTTTTAAAAATATTCTGAAATAAGATAAAAATTGTGGCAACTTTTTGTTTGTGGCTTCGACTCTTTCCAGATTATCTTTGTAGAGGTGCTTTTTCTTTCTTCTAATGGACCGGGTTTTGTACCAACCTTTCCAGTAGTTTTTGGATTCCATTTTGTTCTCCCACGTAACAAGTGGGAGGTGTCCCTGCCCATGGCAGGGGGTTGGAACTAGATGATCTTTAAGGTCCCTTCCAACCTGAACCATTCTATGATTCTGTGATTCTATGAAGTTAGAAAAAGCAGAAGACCTAAAACACTCTGTGGAGCCTCACTTACCTACAAGAGTTGGTTACTGTGAGGTGCCTGTATTGTTCCTTCCATCATTCTTCTTTCCCTTTTAAAGTTAGGGTGGACCTACGATCCACCACTGGAAATGATTATGTAGTGGCATCTGCGATAGCAGTTACAGCCGAGATGGTGAGGTTCTTAGGTAATTTCTGTCTCAAATTTTCAGGGCGATATACCATAGAAGCCACAGCGTTTGATGTGTTATGTGGAATAAATGACACTGATCCAGCTTAATAATTCAATACCTTAATGTTTCAAACTGACAGTATAAGGCTTTGGAGCGGTTCGCACTCCCAGGCTGTTAGTTCAGACTGTTTCAGCTCCAAAAACTACAGTATTAAATGAAACCCTGGTGCGGGAGGTGCTGTCGGTAGGAACCAGTCTGACAGACTGATGTGTTCTCACTTGCGCCTTTGAACAGGTGATGTGCTGCTGAACATCAACGGCATTGATTTGACAAACCTAAGTCACAGCGAGGCAGTGGCCATGCTGAAAGCCAGTGCTGCCTCGTCAGTAGTTGCCCTGAAAGCCCTGGAAGTCCAGGTTGTAGAAGAGCAGCCCCAGGCTAATGAAGAACAGTTGAGTACCATCAGTGAAAATGAATACGATGCCAGCTGGTCGCCATCGTGGGTCATGTGGCTGGGACTTCCAAGGTACGGAATTAATTGATAAATTAATCAGTTACCAGTTTCAAGCTAAGTCTGAGAGAGATACAAAAGCAGAGACTTTATTAGTTGCAGCACATCGGCCCTTATTTCTGCCTGACCATCTCAGCTATATATGGTTGGCAGCCTGCTTATGAAGCGGGTTGTGAACAGGAGCAGTGTTTCCTTAGGAAGATGGAAGATGAATAGACTTGGTTTATCCCTTCAGCAACTGTAGTAACTACCCACGTGGATTCTTCTCATTGAACACAAGTCATTTTTTCTATTGTTTAACCATATCCTAACTTTCTGTAGGATATCTAAAACCAGAGAGATTATTAATAAAAACACAAAGTATATACCACACATCTCTTTGCTAATCTACAACCTAAACATACGAGGCCAAAAAATAACTTTAGAGTATTGGACAGACTTGCCATTCTGACAGACGCTTGACACGGGTGTCTTGCACACGTATGAGCCTGTAGTTACAAATCCCCATGGGTTGTTTTGGTTTGTTGTTATTTTCCCAAGAACCCACTTCCATCTCTTCCAAACATAAAAACTCTCCAAGATTTGCAGCGAGCTCCCTCCCCTTGCCTAATCTGCAGTCTGCTGGACATCGCCGTGTTTCATTTTTACTCTTCTGTTTTTCACTCTTTTGTGGTGACAGCTATAAGCTCATTCTAGCATTGCTTGCTATGAAGAAGAGCTCCCACTACGGCGAATAGTTGTTAACCTGCACACCCTGACTGAAGTTAATTCCTCTCCCTCTGATAGGGTTACTGGGCTCAGGTCTGTAGTTTAAGCATAAAACCAGAAGAAGAACCAGGCGTACTGGTAGCAGAATGCAGATGAAGATGACACAACCATGCGTTGGCCCTCCAAAGATTTCACACTTTTTCTGAGTTTTACTATCGATTCATTTCTTTTCCATTAATGAGTTACCTAATCTCAATAAGCAGCTCTGGGATTTGGTAAATGTGCTTCCTTTCCATGCTTCAGCAGTGGTTTATTGCTTATATACACTACGGATGCCCATGCGTGGACCTTAAAGTTATGCTCTGCATTGTGCTGCTGTTCTTTAAAGGAGGGTTGTACGTCAGTAAAGAACTTGGCATCTTTTTTACCCAAAAGTTAATTTCTGTCTTGTGGTTTGGGTTTTTTTTTTTTTTTTTTTACTTACAGTCATTGCCAACTTCATTGGCAAGAATTAATTTTCACAGGGGAGATAACATATACTGGTACAGTTAGAGAAGCATGATCTGAATTATTTACGTTCTGTGTAATAAAATGGTTAATCATTTATATTTTCATTACTGGTGATGCATCAGTTCAGAGGTAGCAAAGATGATACATGGATTTTTAGATCTTTACTTAAAGTAGAAAGAGCCTAAACTGACTGAGGGTGGAAGAAAAATGCTTTGCATTTTTGACTTGCAAACTAAACATATCAGGCATCCATTTTCCACCCACATTCTTGCCACCTGTGAAATCCCTAAAATGCCATTCTATTACTGTCAGTTTAGGTGATTATTCTAGCACTGCATTATTTCTTCCGAAGCGCATTTCTGTCTCAAGATTGTGGGGGTTTTTTTGGGAAATCAGTTTGAATATTGCAAAATTACTCTGGGAACAGAAGTCAACTCACCATCCCTCCCCTGCTCTTCCACAGTGGTAATGATGAGACAGCAGGTGTTGTGCCTACTATAAAAATATCTATATGTGGTATACGCGGCTTTTTCTCTTGCTATCCTGTGCTTCCATTCCACAGCTGCCTACACAGCTGCCATGACGTAGTACTGCGGCGCAGCAATTTAGGGAGCTGGGGTTTCAGCATCGTCGGTGGCTACGAGGAGAACCACACGAACCAGCCTTTCTTCATCAAAACGATTGTTCTTGGAACTCCCGCGTACTTTGATGGAAGATTAAAGTAAGCTAAAATAATAGGAGTAGTAATAATAGTAATTATAATCAGCACTTTTAATAGTTATGAGCTGGTGCAACTAATTGCTTAAGGAAATAAGTGCTGGGGGAGATCATGCAGCCCAGTAGTGCTTTGCCTCCCTGATGAGTGTGATGCAGGGAAGTACAAGGTGTTTCTGTTGGGGAAGGGGTGTCCATCAGAGGTGGTGCTTGTGCTGGCACCTCTGTCATCTCCTGTCCTCCTCCCCAGCTGCAGTGCTGATGTCACCTGCCATCTCCATCTCCCTGTTGAATGCTCCTTTAGGCCAAGAGACGTTGCAAAATGTGTATGTGCAGAACTGGCTAGTTCATAACATTTTTGTCTTCCTAGAGAACAGCTAGAAAATTAGAACTTAATTCTGTAAAGTGGGGAAAACTGCTTTAGCCTTTCATGTAGCCTTCTGAAGTCATTGCTGGAAACTCTGGTACTGAAGTTGGATGCTGCTGCTTTAGTGGAAAGGCAAGAAAGTAGTTGAAAAAGTCAGTACGTCTGAAAAGATAGGTAAGGAACCAAGTCCCCATGTCAGTGCCCTAAGAGTCATTAGTTGTCAGGAAGAACAGTGATAAACAAGGTGAGTTCAGTGGAGGCCCCCGAGGTGGGGGGAGCTGGAGCACTTGCGCTACAAGGAGAGGCTGGGGGAGCTGGGTTTGCTCAGCCTGGAGCAGAGATGTCTTCGGGGACACCTAACAGCCCCTTCCAGTACCTACAAAGAGAATGCGAAGAGAAGGTGGAGCCCAGGCTTTTCACAGTGGTGCAGGGCAAGAGAAAGAGAGGCTACGAGCACAAGTTGAACAAAAGAGGTTGAGACTGGTTATGAGGAGAAACTGTTTCCCCATGAGGTCAGTCAGGCACAGGTTGCCCAGTCTCTGTCCTTGGAGGTTTCCAAGACCTGACTGGATAAAGCCCTGAGCAACCTGGTCAGATCTCACAGCTGATCTTGCTTTGAGCAGGAGGTGGGACTAGAGACCTCCTGAGGACCCCTCTGACCTTAACTGTTATATGATTCTACTTAGACATTATGTTTGGATGCAACCCTGAGGTCTAATATGCGTATGTGCATCTTAGCCTTGCGTAGAATTAGTTCAGAACTAGGACATACAGTTCCTGTTAAAGGTTCTCTTGCTCATAAACTGATCTTCTGTGAAGGTGGCAGTAAAGAATATGCAACTTGAAGTTTTATGGCATGATTTTAACGTGTAGATTTACTTATAAAGTAACTTAAGAAAAAATGTACCTATGCCTAGAGCCTTGCCAGTAATTGATTTTTCAGTTCAATGACTAAATAAATAAATGAAAAAATAGCTTGGCTGAACACAAAATTACATTTTTTTTGGCCAACTATGAAACAGTTTGGATTAAATGAAAGATTTCAGTTCAACCCAAAGTAAATAATTCCAGATTGGGGAAGTAATAACTAGAAGGCTTCATACAAATGGAAATTCAAGCGTCATTCCTAAGAAGAGGGGAAGCGTAGTTGTGGTTACACTTACCCCCTTGTAAGGAATGGAAAAGATGCTCTTGTGTGATATTCTGATATAGTACCCCCTGTTCATATGTACTGTCTCACTGAGAATATGGACTTAAAAATGGGCCATCAACAAGGGAGAGCTCCTTAAAACCCGCACCGTGAGTTATCCTGGGGCGGGGCTTTTTGAAGCTGTTCTGTTTTGTTTAAATTATCTAAATGTTTGGTTTGGCCAGAGACAAAGGAGGAAAATAACTTCCCAGTTGAATAGTTAAGACAGCTTTCTGCCTACGTTGTCTGTCTGGTGTGATTTTATAGAAGGTGAAATGACTTCAGCAGAAAAACCCCGCTCAGTGAACTCTAGCAGTGTAGTTTGGGTGATGGGGTACCTTGGTTCAGGCAGAGAAGTGCTTTTAAATGCAGATTTGGTGGATGCTGGTCACACTGCCTCTTCTTCCTCTGCTCTGCCCCAGTGGAGGGCAGTGGGAGAGCTCAGGAGAGCATCGTTTGTCCATCCATTTCAGTGCCTCCAATAGTTGGGAGGATCAGTTTCGGGAAAAGCCTTGTTTGATTTCCAGAGTCGTGTTCGACTGCTCTGAGGGAAGCCAAACACACATGCAAATCACAGAGAAGAGGTACCTGGAGATGGAGTGTGCTCAATGTAGGAAGGACTTAGGTGTTTTTTAGGAAGTTTCTCTTGAGCTTGTAAAAACTGAAACTTAACCCTTCAAGGTCAATTTTCTCAAGGCCGACAAACAGGACCCTCCCAAATTTCTGTCCCCTGCTTCAAAACGCAGAAAAGCTACAGCTTCTCAGTTGAACCATCTGCTGAGGGAGGTTTCAAGCCAAATGGTTACATTTGACAAAATCGTAAGCCATTGAAAACAAGGTTTTCGGTTGGAATATGGTGTGTAACCATAAGTATCTTTACTTACACCTCCTACGGTAAAGCCATGTTGGGTGTAAATGCGTTATAATCCACACAAACAAACAGAAATGTTTCTGTCATGCATATGCTATCTCATTATCTTCTCTTGACTCCATTAGATCTTTCCAGCTCTCTCTTTTCACGTTTCCCTACAGGTCAGCTCTTAATGCTTAATCTCTGGTATTAGAATTGAAATCTAGTGATTTGGGAATTTCCCAGATGAGTTTCAGTAGTAAAACAGACTTAAAATTGAACCCCTTTGGGTGTTTTAGCTACACTTCCAACCTGAAGCAGACCTATCACCCCAGCAGTGAAGTGCTGTTTGTTGGTGTGTACTAGGTACTGCAGAGCAGTACTCATCATTTGTTGTTGTTTTCCTTCTTGTGTTTTTTAGGTGTGGTGATATGATTGTTGCTGTAAATGGACTATCCACAGTTGGGATGAGCCATTCTGCACTCGTTCCCATGCTGAAGGAGCAGAGGAACAAAGTAACTTTAACCGTGATTTGCTGGCCTGGAAGCCTCATATAGATTTTGAATCACTTCGGTTCACACAGCGTCTTTTTCTAGATAGCTGGCACAAAAATCTCCTCTGTCTTTTTTTCCCTATTGATACAGCTGGTTATAAGCAGGGCCAAAACTGCTGTATTTTCATTTTTTATGGGCCTCTCAGACTTATTCTATATATCTTCCCATCCTGAAATAGCCATTTCTGTTTGCTATATCCATTGCTGATGCAAATGCAAATATACACACGCTCACAGAGAAACTCCCACTCCGATACAGCTGTCATTGAGCTTTCCCCATCAGGCTTGTACAGTCAGTGGAAGAACTTAGTGGTTCTTCGGGTTTCTCTGCACAGCCCTCAAGTTATATGTGATATATAAATGTAATAGCCATGTGCTTGTTCTTCCCTGCGAAGAGAATGTGTGTCAGTACCGCAGTGACACATCTATCTGCTGCTATGAATCAAAATCTGTTTCCAAAGGTACGTCTCTTCATTTCGTAAGCCTTTCCATTTTTGATTCAATATTTCAGACTGATTCAAGTAATCCATCTTACTCATCAGAAGTTACTTGGTCCCCCAAATTTTTCTTGCAGGGCATCAGTGTTCATAGAAAAGTAGGACAAAAGCCTGATATTACTGGAATTTTTATAAAGTGCAATAATTGGACTCTTTGTTAGGAAACTTTACTATGTTACAGAGTTTGTATCCTATAATGACAAGAAATATGGAAGTAATTACTGTTGCAACGCTGGCAAGAATACATGTGCCCGAGGTCGCCTTTGAGTGAATGGCTTGCAGTGTTAGACTTTACTTTACAAATGAATGTTTTGCTATGTCAGAGAATTTTGATGAACATTTTTACGAAGATCATTTTTACCGTTTCTATTGTAGTTGTCAGCTCTCTTTATTCATGTGTGGAAACAATACTTTGACTTGTACTTTCTAAATGAGAGAATTATTTCCAGGAAAAAAAAAAAAAAAAGCAAGTTATTCAGAAACCATACGTTATGGTTTACAGGTGGGCAGGCTAGAAGGAAGGCTCTTTGAATTCAAGTCCAACTGCAAAGTAAGCTGCAAAGTTAACTCTTACTCTGTCACCTCCTGACAAATGTGCAAATGCCTTGATATCAAATGCTGAAACGATCTCTCTTGCATTTCAGGATATTATTTTCTTTTTTCCTTTAGAGAGCACCTGCCCTTAAGTTGTCAGTTAGAGTAATGCTGTTTATCTTGGATTGTATTTAGTGTTTTTACAAACCACCCTGTAACTTCTAGACTTTGCCTTCCCATGGTATTTGCAGGCTAAGCACCCATTTGTATAAGAAAATAGGGGTGGAGCGCAGAAAGAAATGTGCTGACCTGGAGCTAACCCTGCGTGTTGTCAGTGTTCTGCGTATTTGGAAAAGAGCTTCATTTATAAATCAGGTTCCCGACCTGAACTGATTTTATGAATGACCTCTGTATTGTATTATTAATTACCAGAGAATGTATTTGAGAATCAACAGCATATTTCAATTGTGAAGCATGAACTTTATTTTCAAACTTAGCCGGTATAACATCGGGGCATATTATCGCATGTCATTAACTCCAGTAGCTTTGTTTTAAAAAGAAATAAAGTTACTCTTTTGCAAAAAAAAATATTGTAAAAATCTCATATGAATGGTTTTATTCCTCTCTGTAATGTATGCTATTGGTTTAATTTCGTAATATTAAAATACAGAAGAATGTCCTCTACAGTATATTACTGTACTGAGAATCTTTGTTTCTGAAGCAAACACCAAACTTATTTGATACTCTAACTGATTTGAGAACAAGTTTCCTCCCACCCCCAGATGCTGTTTAACTGTATGCTTTGCTCTTAATACAGGTTTTTTTGTAAAGTACATCTTAGTGTAGCCTTTACGAATGATTTTGACATATGTACTAGATTTAATGTTTTTTATTTTAAAAATCACACTTTTCATCCAAAACCCTGCAAAAATCAGATTTTTTGATTTTTTGTTTCTTTTATATGTATATGTAACAAAAGCATGGGTTAGCTTAAACTGTGCGGTTTTGTTTCTGTGTGCTGTAGCTTTTGATCAGAATGTCTAGTGATAAAACCTTTCTGAATTAATTCCCTTCCTGAATAATTTTTCCCCTTTCTCTTGTAGCTGCATAGTTGGGTTCGGTTTTCTGTGCCTTCTGTTTTAAATTATTTCAAGGTTTTGGTTTTTTTTTTCCAGATATTACTATCTAGTTGTATGGTATTAATGAAGGATGAATGAAAATAAAAGTTCATTCCACTCATTGTCATAACTCAAAGTATTGTCTCGCTCTTTGCGAAAGATATGGGTAGCTCAGTGCAGACTCAGTTTAAAGATATTTCTTTTCTGCTGTGATTTATCATAAATTACAGTTAGTGAATGTACCAAAAGAGTCTGAGGGCATGGTCAGCCAGCCAGGGTAACGTACCAGCTGTTTAACCAGTAATCCCAGCACTGAGCAGCGTTTTTAAAGGGGAGGTAAGATCTGTGCCTTGTGGTGCTTCACCGCAAGCAGCGTTTCCTCTTTTCCCCTCAACGCCAGCTGGTACCGATCCGCTGGAGGAAGTTTTCACAGCATAGATTTGATGCAAGGAGACAGTCTTCCTGGAAACCTCAGTTTTAGAGCTGAAACTTGAACCTCCTGGTGATCAGTTCCCATCTCCATCTCCTGCAGGCAAGTATGCTCTATCTTTATATGTCTGCTAAGCTGGAATGAGTCTAAAAGCAATTTCTTAATGATTTGCAGTGAAGTTGCCCAAAACCTGGATTCTTATTCCTTGCGGTAGTTAGTGGGTTACGAATAGATGGGTTCCTTTAAAACAAAACCATGGTTATGTACAGAAACGCAAAAGAAAGCAGCCGCGTCTGCCAGTGGGTTGTTATCTTTTGTAGGCGTAAAGTAAGAGCCAGAGCATCGGAGTTTTGATTTTCAGACAGATTAATGAATCCATTGTTGCAGCTGAAGGTGCACAGAGCTGTTGTGTGAGGTGGAGGACCTCGTCATCTGTGTGCAGGAGCTTCGTGGGAGGAACACCTTCCCCAAACAACCCTAGGGATCTCCAGCGAAGAATATAAACCAATTTATTCTGCTTCACAGCATGCCAATGAAGCGAAATCTGAAGATATTTCATTTGCTGCTCTAAACTTCCTATTTAGAGTCAGGAACAACTGAGGGGGAAATCCAACATTGCAAAAGAATTAAGAATTCGTTTATTTGCAGATTCCCTAATAGATCTGGGGTGGGTATAACGAAAATCTAAGCCTGGATCCCAGATACAGTGTGACCCAGATAACATCAGAAGCAAGGCAAGTTCCTTTTAGTTAGGAAACTTGACCATTCATTTCTGAGGCAATTTTGATGGATCATAAAAATTTGTTAACGAATGGAGGTAGGAGATCCTGATGAGTTAAAAGAATGTATGCCAGGCAGGGCAGCAATGGTGGCAAACACGGAGTTAAGGCCACACGTGCCTGATGCCACGCTGCCCATGAAGATGTTCTAACACCAAGGAAGGTCAGTACACACCCTCATCCCAGTTGTCTCAGGAAAAATCTAAGCAAGAGTACTTACCTAAAAAGTGGATTTCTGCCAACACATAGAAAAAGGAGAGAGAGAAAATGATTTACAATGGCCTCATCACACCTGACATAAATCTGTGCAGCTAGTGAAGAACAATTCTTAGATTACTTTTGCCCAGAGGATGGAGAAAGCCTTAGACTTTATGCTTCTGGGACAGTTCAAATAGTGTTATATGGGTAAGAAAGCTTAGTTCTAGCTAAATGTTGATGTTGTCCTTCTGTTTGTTGCCATGTCACATGGATGGGTCCCCCTGGATATTTGCAGTGCGATACGGATGTGATGCCCATGTCAGTGATGCATTGCAATTGATAGGATGGCGATGAGCTCCCTTCTGCAGCGTGACGCAGGAAACTTCAGACAACTCCGAAATCAAAGAGGTCTAAGAGTCCAGTCAAAGGTGCAGAGCCTGCTCGGCATCAGCTGTGGCATAAACTGCGCCTGAAGCTTCTTTTAGAAGGAGGAGGAATGTTGTTTGGGTTTGGGGGTTGTTTTTGTTGTTAAACTATGCTGGTAAAGGTTGGCTGGAGGCATCCGTGGGCTGCAAGCTCAGCCAAGCAGAAACAGCGTGCTCCTCAGCGGGGAAAGCCAAGTTTGTCTCGCCAAAGGAGGAATGAGCCAACCGCTCCCCTCAAAGGAGGGGGAGGAATTGGGCAAGAGATGGAAGGGGAGAGCCCCTTCTGCAACCCTTTGGGGCAAATATCGCGTCTAGGACTGCCCCTCTTCACCCTCCTTTCCAAGTAGTAGCAGCTACCTTAAACACCTCAGCTCCCCTCCTGCATCTTTCCTACCCTGCTTTAGCCACAGCAGCCAGCTGTGGAGACCATTGCTTGGGTTTAAAGAGAGGAGGTGGTGGCATTGAGGCCGCTTTGCATCCCGCAGCAGGCTGCCGTGGTGGCGAATACCACCTTCAACCACACTGGAGTCAGCGGTCCTGGTCTCAGTGGTGACTTGGACATCTTGCAGGAAGGTGGTCTGCAGAACAACTGTCCCCACCGCTTAAGATGCAGGTTGTGGATCCACAGCACACAGAATAACCTCTGCCGTGCAGGGGGTTCATCTAACAGCTCTGCTTTATCCCCAAAGCGTGCTGTCTGGTGCTGCAAAACCGCCATTACGTCAGCAGCTATGTTTGGTCTTCGACAGCTCTTCTGCCATACCAGTGTTCGTAATCGTTAGAGGAACAGTTGAAGGATAGAGGGTAAGTTTTCATAAAACCAGGCTCTTCCTTCATGCTCTTACCTATTCGTGAACTAATCACATTCTCTGCAGCACTGTAATTTTCTGTTACTGTGCCTTCAGATTTGTGATAAATAGTGGCATATGAGCACTAAATGGCAATGGAAATTAGAGGTGGATGTGCTCTGTTGCATTAACTAGTTTACCACTAGACTGGACAAGATACGTCACGTAAGGGAGATGGTATCATAAGCAGCGAGAGAATTTAATTACAATGATGAGTTTAATGCTATGATGGGGTTTAGATGTAGCCCTGACATTAGCTACTTGTAGTGACTTCATTGCTTAGCAACCTTGGCACCAGGCAACCCAAAATGCCTTTTTTCTGGCCCTAAAGAAGGCAGGTATTGAGCCTTAACCAGCCTCCGGGCGAGCCCGGGCATCCCACCGGTCCCTTTCTGAGCGAAGAGCTCCGCTAAAGCCCAGTGGAACTGGGTTTGCAGTTTGGACCCAGCTTTGTACAGTAATGAGTGAAGCACGCAATTAAGGAATCCATTTGCTATTTCTTTCGATCTGGGACAAACCAGAGTGCTGGTGGCTTTGCTCCCAGGTTTTGCTATAAAGCGATTGCGGGAAGCTACTGAAGAGAAGCATTTTAATCAGATTAGAATAGATAAAGAGTATAACCCCTTGGTTATACAATTGAGCTTTCTAATCATATTAGACTTTAATACCAGCATCAGTGCCATATTGGAACAACAATCGCAAAAAGCTACAAGCATAAAATATTACAGATGCTTAAACATATTACAAAATGTCATCCACTGAAGTTAAAAAAAACGTTACCGTGTTTGGGGAAATGTGCCAGCTAGAAAAAAAAAAAACCAAAACAAGTGGGGAGGCTGCAGTCCTGCCTACATGTGCAGATTAAATGCCACACAGCAGAGGCAAGGCTTGACCTTTTTGCTTCTTACTTTTTTATTCATTAAATTGCTTCCCAAACAGCTGCTTCTGCCGCCGCTATTGCCCACCTTAGTCCTCATCCACCAAGGTGCTAAGTACACTCAGCTCTTTTTGCAGTCAATTAAAGGGTCCCTCGTTGTGGGATGCAGCCAGAGGTGGCTCCTCTTCACTGGTGAAGCCGCCCTGGGAAGAAGCAGCGTCAGCTCTGTCACACCTCTGCCATTGCAGCCCCCGCTCAGCATCCATCAGGGCTTAAAGCAGGAGAGGAGCGAAGCCAAGAGCCGAAGGAAAGGGGCTGCTAATGCACATCAAACACCTGACTTAAGTGGGTTGGTCTCCTGGCATCTACGTGTTTCCACTGATCTGGGTTTCCTCCGTGGGTCAGGTTTGCGAGCACAAAGGACCCTGCGTGGAAATGGTGGCCTGGAATCACAGCAGGCGATCGCGGCTGTCCCTCCTCGAGCGAAACAACCGAGCAACAATTCAACCCCAAAGCTTTTCCTTTCTTCTTCCCTCCAGCCGGAGTTTCCTCTTCCCGCAGGCAGGCTGGAGGAGCTGCGCAATTTGTTTTGAGTGAATAGAGTCAACGTAGCAAAGACCTCGAATTCGAACCACGTGGTGTGAGTGTGGCTGGCAGCTTGGCGTGGAGCGATGACCACGAGGGCAGCCGGGACGGGCCAGGAGCCACCCTCATCTGGGGTCCCTGGGACAGCTGTCTGGCTGTGGCGGGTTCTCCTGGGCCCTTGGAGTGAAATTGTGTTTTGCTGAATATTCTGCACCTCGTGGAGTCTTTCTCATCCTTAAACCAAATAGCATTTACCCTTCGATTTCTCTTCCCAAACTTCCTGTCATTTTTTCTCACCTTTTTGCGTGTTTCCTGCCCGCATCCCACTGCCATGATGCTCAGCTGCTCCTTTACAACTCTTTAAGTGCTGCTTTTCCCAAGGCATCTTCCAGCCTGCTAATGCTTCCTCCAGGCTCAGGGTCTCTCTGCATCATCCTCTGGCAGGTAGCACATGGTCTATGCCAGGAAAGCGTCATGGCCAGGTCCTGGAGAGGTCCCTCATCTCCATCACCCACCCCACCACCCCACACGCCGGTGGCCCCGGGGTGGCGGGAGGGGACCGCTCTCCAACAGCCCGGGAAGTTTGGCTCTTTGTGTGTTTCTTTGTGATTGACACCCTGGTAATTATGCACCTTATGAAGATATGCGGTGTAATCATACCCTTCTAAAAATGTCTTGGATTAAAAGCTTTTCCTGGGTCTTTAGGTGATGGGCCTGCAATTACAGAAAATGAACTGCATTTTAGCTTTCCACTGAAATTAATAACAGTGGTTCTCCAGTTGACTCCGTGAGTAGTTAATGGAACAAACTGGATGTTTCACTACAATATGGGTTTTAAAGCTATTTGAGAGAGATTTCTGTGTTTCAAATAGGAAAATAATTCACACGATGCAAAACCATTTTGTTCGCATCTTTGTGAAATAATGGCTCTGTGTAGCTTCAAGATGTAACTGTTTATCAATAATGATTTCAATGTGCTCTTCCATCCCTCACTGCACTTGGGGGGAATGACCTGCAGAGAACTTTGGAAAAAGAAAAACAAGCCAAGGAATTAATGATGCAGAAAAGAGCTCCAGCCTGGCCTGAGCTGCACCAATGGGTTTTACCATAAACCTTGAAAAAACAGATTTGTGTGAGTTCATGCAGGGGCAGAACAGCAAATATTCCGAGGCTTGTTGAATTTCAGTTATGCCATCTCCAACTCGGCTCAGTTAGTTAAACTCAAACTGTGATAATCGACAAATTTGGGAGTGCTGCTGGTGGGCTGCAAACCGTCTTGGGGAGAGAGCAGCCAGCCCCTCTCCTACATCCCAGTTCACCTGCCCCGTAGGCAAGGGCACAAATAGCTGGCGTGTCTTCTGCTGCATCTGCCTCGTTTCCTAGCTCCTTGCCTGCCGAGCGGAGGTACGTCTAGGGCATCACTCTTCAGGAGAGCAGAAAAGTGAGTGGTCCCTCTTTCCCAGGTGCCTTTTGCATATGAATTGGGCTGAGGATGGACCAGGATCCAACTCTGCACCTTCTACAGGGAAACCAGTCCCGCTCCTCCTCTACGCTGGGGATACTGGAGGTCCAGAGCAGGTTCAGACCATTTTTCCCATGGAGCGGGTATATGGCAGGGCCACCCTCTCTCCCTCCGCCATCAGCACCCGCTGCCACCAGCCCTGCCCACCCCTGCAGTGCCACAGTTGTTTGCCCAAGAAATGTTTCAACACCTTTGGCCCCCTGTCAGCAAGTCCACTCTCACAGCAGCCGTGTGGAGCTGCTCAGCCTTTTCGGTCACTGCTGGTCTCCCATAACTGGGAAGCTTTTCCTGGCACTGGCCTTTGCGGAGGCAGATGCCGAATTGGATGAGCTGTGTTCGCTCAGGCTGCAGCCACTGCTTTCCAGCACCGGCCACGGTGTTTTTGGAAACCAGTGACCCTGTCCCTACTCCTCTATGGACACCATGTCAGTGGTTGGGGCACCGTATCTAACAGCGCTTCTTTATTCTCTCATTTGGTTTGTGACGAGGGTGGTGACACACTGGAACAGGTTGCCCAGGGAAGTTGTGGATGCCCCATCCCTGGAAGTGTTCAAGGCCAGGCTGGATGGGGCTTTGAGCAGCCTGGTCTAGTGGGAGGTGTCCCTGCCCATGGCAGGGGGGTTGGAACTAGATGATCTTTAAGGTCCCTTCCAACCCGAACCATTCTATGATTCTATGATTTGCATGAATACTTTTATCTCCCACACAGCGAACACCTTTGCACCAGGTCGCTAAAGCAGAGCGGGCACCGAGTGCCCCCAGCAGCCTGGCGCCGGGGCTGGCTCCCCGGTCCCACTCCATTTGGCCAGGCAAGAGCCCCGAGCACACTCCCCTCCTGGCCAAGAAGTCCTCCCTCGGGCTGTCCCCCCTGGGGTGGTGGTTGGTCCTCGCTGACCCCCGCTGCGGACTGAAATATGCGTGTAAGTCAATGAAGTGCTTCTCCAGCAGGGACCTTATGAGATGCCTGCTCAGGGTTAAAATTCCAGAGATTTTTCCCTGCTGAATCCTAGATCTCACTCCATTGCCAAGCCACATTCCGTCTGTCTGTCTGTTTTCACCTGTAGTGGAGGTGGCTTCTGAAAATGCCAAGGGTAATTCTTTTTTTTTTTTTTTTTATTGTCAGTAGTGGTAGTTTCCAGCATTTCCCTCCCCCCGTCGGGGGCTGTTCAAGTGTCAGTGTTGCCAGTTTTCCTTCCTTTCCCAGGGATGATAGCATCATCTATGCGAGTTTTAGTACCTTCCGTGACATCAAAAATAGTTGTGTTTCCAGGGCATATCTCTCAGCTGTCCGGAGCAACCTGAGCTGGAATCTAAAGGAACTGTATTTCACAAGGAGCTCCTTGAGTGAAACGCTTGCTCTTATTTTTTTTTTCCTCTCCAAAAGCTGCTGCCAGAAATCTAGTGAGACAGCAACCGTAGAAAAATATTTTTCATCAGCTGAGTCTCCTGGGACTCAGACACTCACAGCAAAATATTCCCTCAGTCAATGGCCATGTACGTGAGCCTGTGCTGCCACGGCCTCCTCAGGGACCCTCTGGGAGGTTGGGTGGCCCTGATTTCCAACAATGTGCTCCGAAACCCCTGGCCTGGGGCCAGAGCCACTTGCAACAGCAGCGCTTGCACAAGGATGGGGTTTGGTAGCGTCCTGCTTCCCAGCCGGTTGGCAAGATTGGATGTGGTCAGGAGCCAGGGTGCATAATCAATCAAAACCTCAGGACAGGGAAATTGTAGGTAACTTTCTAGCATATTTTATAGATAATAGAATTTTATGATCGATATATTATGTATTATGCATTTATTATAATTACCCTTATAATTAACTATAACTACCTATATGTTATAGGTAACAAGTTATAGATAATTACCTAAAAGTGTACAGCCTTTGGGATGGCCCAGCATGGGCAAGAATTTCCCTTGCTTGTTCTCCTCCCAGCCTCGCAGCTCCTTGAGGCACAGCTCTGCTTCCCTACACAGCTGTAAATCAGTCCTAGCTGGGTTAAAAAAAACCCCTCCACGCTCCTTTTTCCTTTGCTTCTTTCTCTCCTAATTCACCTTCCCCTCACCTTTTATATATTCTATACCTTTCCCAAAGTGCCAAGACCCGGGAAGGACTGACCCCACCACCCCTGGACCAGAAGTGCTGCTGCAAGCTTCGTCCAGCACTGGTGATGCAACCCCTGGGCAGGCTTGGAAGGCATCCAGCAGCTAGGTTTCTGTCTACCCTTACTTCATTTTATTTCTGTGTCTCGTTATTTTTGTTGGCAAGGAAGGTAGGGGGAGGGATTGTTTTTTGTCAGGAGTGGGGTCCATCGAGAAGCGCCGCAGAAATGTCTTTCGGCAGACAGCTGCTGCCGCACACCCGTCTTCCATGAGGCAGAGGAAAACTTGCCCCGGTCTAGCGAGGTCTAATGCATTCGTCTGCTTTTAGAAAAACCTTCATTTACTGCTAGAATTGGTTAATTCTATTAGCAAGTAGATCAACTGCATCTAGGTCTTTGTGTGCATTATGGTCTCATGGGCTACACGACTACAAGAGGTGTCTGTAATGGTGCTATGGTGTAATTCATACTTGATTCGTCAGCACAAGAATCATAGAATCATTTAAGTTGGAAAAGACCCTTAAGATCATTGAGTCTAACCATGAATCTAACACTGCTGAGCCCACCACAGCCCTTCAGCTACTGCTGTTTATCGCTGCTGCAGCATTCAAGTAGCTGCTCTTTGAAATACAATTAAACCAAAAACTTGCTCTCTAAACAAAATCCTCTGTGCAGAGTCCCAGAGCAAATCAACCTTTTACACACGTGTGTGTGAAAACCCTGAAAGAGGAGGTTTTAGTGGCAACGCTGACAACCCCCTATTTAGAGCCACTCTGATGGTTGACCCTCCCATCATGCCACTACCTGATATTGGTGGCCTCATGGGGGCCACCAGCTGCCACGGGCAGGCAAGGTCTTCCCGGGCACAGCTACGACTTCATCTAGTGGACTCCAGGTAAAGTCAACTGGAGGGAATAAGATGTGAGGCCTGCGGCTCGTTGGAGAGTAAGTTTTACGAGGAGCAGCTGAGGGAGCGGGGGTTGTTGAGCTTGGAGAAAAGGAGGCTGAGGGCAGACTTTCTCACTCTCTACAACTACCTGAAAGGAGGTTGTAGAGAGGTGGGGGTCAGTCTCCCAAGTAACAAGTGACAGGGTAAGAGGAAACGGCCTCAAGTTGTGCCAGGGGAGGTTTAGATTGGATATTAGGAAAAATTTCTTCACCGAAAGAGTTTTTAAGCATTGGAACAGGCTGCTCGGGGAAGTGGTTGAGGCACCATCCCTGGAGGTTTTTAAAAGATGCGTAGACATGATGCTTAGAGGTATGGTATAATGATGTTTTTTGTCAGAGTTTGGTTGATGGTTGAACTCAATGATCTGAAAGGTCCTTTCCAGCCTCGGCAACTCTATGATTCTATTATTTTACAAATGAACAGCCAGATGTATATCTTCGTTGGCTTAGGGTAAATTCTTTATCAGCCGTATCCTTCAGAGGCTGCGTTGCTCTCCCACTGTCAGCTGTTCACAGCAAAGAATAAAGAGCTGCTCACCTGGGCTTGAGAGTGTTTTTTTTACCAGTCGTATGGGTTGTGATCCTGAAATGTAAAACCCATCGACGCTATCACAAGGAAGGAAGGCTGAGCACAGAGACGCATCTTTGCAATGCAAATTTCCGCGTTGTTTAGCACGATTTTTCATTGTCAAACAGATAAAAGCTAACCAAGGAGTGAGGAGCAAACCTGGCATGTTGTGACAGACACTTGCAAACAACAGATAAAATGTGCCGTTTCCAGCTTCAGCCAGGTGTGTCTGACTGTCATTCAGTGAGTCTTTGGAAGCTTTGAATATCAGATATTTTAATTATAATTGCTCAGTCAAGTCAATATATTTCTCAGTACAGGAGCAGCAACAGAAAAAAAGGATTTTCTTAAAATTCAGCGTGCACAGTGACATTGCCAGAATTTAAAAATAAGACAAGCACATTTTTTTTTTTCTAAAAAAAAGATTTAAAACTCATATATACAAAACAGGAACAGCAAAACAGACCTTTGTGCAGACTGCAAGTAAGCTTCAGCCCAAACTTGGAAAGAAACACAAGCTTTGGAAGTCCAGAAAGACTTCGTAATGTGTAATTAACGTTGTGTTTCCGAACCTTGAAGTAAAACACAGCTGTAGCTCTGCAATCTTCGAGCTACCCAGGAGTTTCACGATGGAGGAGAATTTCACCAGACGAGTGTCTCTCCTGCCGATGGTCTGGATGGGAGACATGAGGATAGAGATGCTCTACCCAGGCACAGATATCCATCATGTTGATATCTAATGTTTATTACGGGGAGCTTGGTCTCCCTTTCTCCTTAATGGAGAGAAATTGGCACTTTTAGGTGCTGGTCATCTCATCCTAATGTAGTTGTGCAAAATAAATCAGATGACTCACTCTGTGGACATAGCTTTTTTTTTTCTCCCTGTCTTGAAAGGGAGCAGGGATGAGCAGCCGAGATACCGACTTTTGCACAATAGCGTCTAAAGTTAGGTGAGATGAATCCTACCGTAGACAAAAGGAGGAGTTTTCCAAAGAAGTCAGACGTAAAGCCCCTGAGAGAGGCTGGTTTTGAGAGCAGTCAAGAAAGTGTAAGCAACAAAGATTTCAGCTGACCTCCCGGCACGCAGGTGATATCGGACAACATTAAGCACACATGGTAAGACACAAAAATGAGGCATCCAAGGAAGTCCTGGGGGTTGGGGTACTCAGGGACGTCCATGCTGTCACCTCAAGCCATCTCCAGTTAGGTGCTCCTCGGTTGGAAATGATGCGTCTCAGGCAAAACCCATCTCAAAGCTTGTGGTGTGGGGACTGTCAGGGAAGTGTGACCTCTTTAGGGGTAACATCAGGTAACTCAGGAATGAGCCATCCCCGGAAAGTTCCTGCACCCTCACTGGCTGCTGCTGTTGGCTGCAGAGAGCCAGGCAGTGATCCAGCTGGCGTTAGGGCACTCACCTTTGGGGTCCCCAGTTTCATGGAGGGAAAATGCCCATCCAGCTCGTGGTCAGCTGTGGGGAGGGCCCATCTCAGCTGATTTCACCCACCTGGAGGCTCAGCATCTCCTCTAATCGTGCCTCCATGAGCAGCAGGGAGGCCAGGAAGGAGATCCCTCCATGTACTTAGATGTTTGCCAAGCAAGGGTGGGAGGCTTTCATGCCCCTAGACCGATGAGGGGCTTAGCTGAGGGCCCTCCTGTGTGGCTAAGCCTGGGCGAGGGAGTACCATCATCATGCTGTCACAAACAAGTGGCAGCACTGGGAGACGGAATTAAAGGTAGGACATTTCCACTGGACACGTGCAGCGGCTGATTTTTAAAGAGAAGTTTGAAATGACACACTGTTTTGTCTATCGTACCAATTCATGATCTCTCAGAGGTATGTGTTGCCTGATACACCTAAACTGAACTACCGGCTCCCACCTTGGAGATATCCAGAAGCCATCTGGACATGGTCCTAAGCAACCAGCGCTAGGTGGCCCTGCTTGAGCAAGGGGGTTGGACCACATGACCTCCAGAGGTCCCTGCCAACCCCAGTCCCTCTGTGATTCTGCAATTCTGTGAACACTACGAATAATGTAAAAATAATACAAAAATGAAAAATGTTCCCAATGAAGCTTTTTCTGAAAAATGACTCTGAGATCTTATGAAATGGCAGTTTTCAAAAATACTTTCATCACTCAGGAGTACTTTCTCTCTGAAGTTTCATCAAAACAACACGCTTTGGTGGAAGCACTCCTGTTTCCAGGAGAAAGGGGGTACCTGCAGGGTCATCTCCCTCCCACCTGGCTGAACAGGGGTTCACCGCCACCATTCACCAGTCAGGCACTGCCATGGCTGGAGCAAGGGCATCCTCCCCCAGAGCAAAGCCCCTCTCCCCTCCGGTCCTGCCCCTCCTCCTCTGCCACCTCATGGGGACGTGGCCATGGTGCCAGGCATCCCTCCATAGTCACCCCATGGCAGCCAGCCTCATGTCTCACTGCTTCTGCTTGGGTTTTCATATATGCTACATACACGCTGGTGAGATATGGACAGGGAAACCTCATCCCCTTCCTCCCCTTCCATTGCTCTGCATCTCTGCACCTGGAGGGGAAGAGGATGGCATTGGTTAGATACCAAAGGAAAAAGAAAGAAAAGGAGAAGGTGGCAAAGTAGTTCTTCCCTGATGGAAAGCTCTCCTGTTTGTTCAGATCATTACCATATCAGCAAACCCACATAAAAGTACCCTTAATGTTAATACTTTCCCAAGACTGATTAGGTTTAAATTGGGTAGAAAATATTGTGCAAATAACTAGTCGTGCATAAAATCCTCGGTGAAGTTTAAACAGGAGTGGCAGAAAACAGGGAAAATAGTTTTTATCAATACATTTACACCTTCTTAGAATTTCCCTGAATTGTGTTTTACCTTGGCTATAAAAATGAAAACATTTAAATTTCTTTAAAATTACATTTGACTTAATTACAGCCAATCCCTAATACCAGCAAACAACCCATTTTACCTACTTTCCAGCATAAATAGCCACCAGCCTCATCATTTCATAAAGAGTTGTTTTTCTACATGATGTTCTCTATGTGCAGAATGTTAATAGCTACTATAGCTGAATATGAATAGGCTTTGTAGCTCCACTTGAAATATAGAAAAATGGCCCAGACATTAAAAAAGATAAAAGGGAAAAGGGCAGTAATGAATTTAGAGGAAAATGAACATTAATGGTACTAGCATTACCTCATGTTCCACATAACAAATTATTGGAAATCTGTCAAGCACACCAAATTATCTACTCATCTGCTGTTGTGGGGCCCTTTGGAGCCATCCAAAACCAGCAAAAGCAAGACAATTTAAGCTAATTTTACTATTTATAACAATAGAACAGACCATTAAGATAAATTAATGTCATTATCAAGTTTCTATGAAAATGACAAATACCGCTATTTCAAGCAGCTTTAGAAGCTGTTGACTATAATGAAATCTGCTGTACAGGTACTAAAAAGAAACACTCCAAGTAATTATTTTCTAGTAGCTTGTTTGTTTCCTTCACATTCATTTACTTTCACCACAATTAGTTCTGTACACAATATATGGTAACTAAACAGTCAACACTACGCAGCATTAGGACTAATTGGGCAATTACGATGCAGTTTTCAGCCTTTTAGGTCCTAAAGAGAGCCAGGAGTAAACATTTTAGAGGCAACAATAGCGGCACCGCATCGATTTGCGGGGTTGGAGTTTGAAGGAATACAAAGCAATGCGAGCAATAAAGCCAGGTAAAATGCTTTACACAAAACAGCCCGAAATGAGATGGTTTATTAAATGATCTAATTGCTGAGGCTCCCAGCGTGAGGCTGGACATGGCCGGCAGAAGCCAGCCGGGGTTAGGATTTCAGAGCAGGAGAGGTCCAGGGTCGGAGGTGGCACTTGGGGCGAGAACGAAGCCAGGTCAGTGGTGGCAGCCTCTGGCCTCTAATCTGTACAACCATCTAACCAACAGGCGGTGTTACACCAGGCAGGGGTGGGAAAACATGTGTGCTGGAAAGTTTTATTCATATTTTGACAAAAATTGTAGCTCCAGGTGTTTCACATGTACTGTTCCATCCCTTCCTGACCCTCGGCTCTGCTGTGTTAGTCAACAAATTATGCAAAAAAAATCGTGTCTTACTGCCAGTCTTGACTTTTTGCTTTGGAGGACAAAGAAAACAGAAGCTCCCGGTCCTTTCTTCTCTCTGCCACTCATGGTTTACTAGATGAGGTTGGGAAGCATACGCATGTACTGCAACTGTGGCACAGATGCGTCTCGATATGTGAATAAATTCCAGCCAAAGTGTTGATGTTCAGGTGCATTAACCAAACATGATGGAAGTAGCCATGGAAAGCTAGGTGGAGATGTCACGCTTTCTCAGGCCAGCCTGGAGTATTTTTCCCCCTGCAGCTCACTCACACGGAGGGCAAGAGGAGGACGAGGGAGCTTAGCATCCCTCTTTGAACTCCTTTTTGCTTTCCCCATTTCTGTAGCTGCCAAGCTTTTATCCGCTCTGTGTGTGGCATTTCATGCCAGCAACATAATGAGATAATTTGCATATTTGCACATAATTTCCACGCAACCATCTCCAACTTTAAAGGCCTCACATGGTTGGGGTGCGGGGGCAAGCACGGGATGCAGGGAGAGCTCACCGGTGTGGTGCTGGAAAGCGGCAAAGCAAAGCTCTGCCTGCGTCCCTGCCTGCATCCCTGCCCGAAGGCATGGAAGTTGACCCAGCAGCCTCCTCCTTGCCTGGAACACAGCTGAGTGGTTGAGCTGGGAGCTCCCCAAATTGCCATGGTGGAAGCCATGATCCTCACGCTCAGCTCCCTGCCACAAGGGTGATGCTCCACAGGCCAGAGGGCAGACATGGGGACAACCCATACTGGTGAGCTCCCAAGGACCTGGGGACAGGGGTCCCCAATCCCAGGGCTGCAAAATGGTCTCTGGTCCAGGGACAGGTAAGGAAGGCAGCAAACCCAGCCGCTGACACAAATACCCCTCCTTTCTCCTCTTCGTCCTGGCCAGTCCCTGTCCTGCACCTGGCAACGCTGCTGCGGCACAGTGGTATCTTCGTCCAGGTGCTGATCGGTTCTGTGCTAATGATAATGAAAGGCAATTAGTCTCTAAAAGCATTATCACAACATTCATTGCATTTATGACATTTTATTAGTACTATCAGTCAGGGATTTTATGAAGCGGAGGTTTGCTTTTTCCTTAATTAGACATTTATGAGAGAATATCAAATCTGACAATCCGTTTAGTAATTTATTACAAAATAAAGAGACTCCAGCTGAAATTCAGCTTTGGTTTATACGCCTGCTTTTGCACCAAATTTAACAGGAGCTGCGTCTATTTGCACCAGTGCAAATTTGGCTCAATGCCCTTGCGATGGACGATGCACCCATCAGTTTAGGGAAGGCTGATCCGTCCACCCTGCTCACAGCTGCTTCCAAAGGCTGGGGGTGCTCAGGCTGTGTGGGGATGCACGGGCAAGAGCAAAGGTCCCATGAGCTCTTGCACCAGGATGGGTTTCTACAGTAACCTCCCAAGTGCTGGAGCAGCTACTGGGGACCTCTGCAAATTGCAATAACTCAGGTCTCTGAGGCAGATGTAAAACCCAACACGATGGGTGTGCCACGACAGGTTACACCATCCCGTCTGGGCTACAGTAGTTTTCAGAGCTTGTTCTCCCACCACTCATCGAAGGCAAGACATAGTGGTTGGGCTGGCCCTCTGTTCCAGCTGATGTCCATCACCTCACCTTGCCACTGCCTAAAAGCTCTCCCTGGAGCAGCTGGAGCTCAGCAGCCAGGACACAGCCTGGGCTTAGTGAGCTCGGTCACTCAGACGTATGCCCAAGCCCTTGGGACCTTCACTTTGGTTTCTGCCTCAATACCATCCTTGGTCCTTGTGCTTTGTCCTGCATTTTCCATTATCCACCCAGATTCTTGTATCACTTCATCTCCAGAAGATGCTTCTGTATTACCAGTATCTTAAGGGGGCCTACAAGAAAGCTGGCGAGGGACTTTTTAGGATGTTGGGTAATGGTAGGACTAGAGGGAATGGATTAAAACTAGAGATGGGATGACTCAGACTGGACATTAGGAAGAAGTTCTTCACCACGAGGGTGGTGAGACACTGGAACAGATTGCCCAGAGAGGTGGTGGAAGCCCCATGCCTGGAAGTGTTCCAGGCCAGGCTGGATGGGACTTTGAGCAACCTGGTCTAGTGGGAGGTGCCCCTGCCCATGGCAGGGGGGTTGGAACTAGATGATCTTTAAGGTCCCTTCCAACCCTAACAGTTCTATGATTCTATAAAAGGAATTTTTTTATAAATTATTTTAAAAATTTCACACCTGAGAGCAGCAAGCATCTGTCAGCAGTGCCAGGGCACTCAGCACTCAGGGGTGGCTTTGCTGGGGTGCAGCAGGGTCCGGCGGTCTCCTCAGTGGCCAAGAGAGCAGCACCTTTCCAGGTGGCCCAGGGACCAGTGGAAGGCACAGGACAGGCGTGCACCATAAGCTGGATTTCTCAGTCTGCTGAGCCTTACGAAGAAAAGGCCTTTGAATGCTGGAGCCAGACATGAACTCATAAGGAAGGGAGCAGGACAGCGGTGCTGTGTCCAAGGAAGGATGAGGAATCGGGGAAAAGTAGGAAAACCTGTCCCTTGTGTACCTAAAGGGCTCTTGTGACCCCTGCATATCCAACCGCGTCTGAAAGGGCTATTTTAACCATGCATACTGACACTGTATCCACTTCTGGCCTCTGCAGTTTTGGAAAGTGTTCAATATTTCAGAAGTCACCAAAAAACCCCCACCACACCACATTTCAAGACCTGGAGAAAATGCTGCTGTGAAAAACCTGAAGAGCTGGTAAAGGATACTGAGAGCTGACCTGGCTGCGATTTGTATGAACTTGTTCAGACAGAAAACAGGAGATGCCGAGGGACTGGACGATAGTAGAGGAGAAAGTCACAGCAAGAGCTGAGGAATGAAGCAGCAGCCGCATGAATTCAGCTTGGAGTGGAGCGCAGAGCTCCTGCAGCCAGGCTGCTTAACCATGAACTCCCAGCGCCAAAGGCAACAGCCAGCAGCAGTTCCAGGCCGGATGCCTGAATTCCCACCCAAGTAATTGGGCTCCAGGCAGAGGTGAGCAAATGCAATGTAATAGCCTGTGATAGACAGGCAGCCTGCCCAGGCGGTTCGAGGTTCCTTTCTGCCCTTAAACGCTATGAATTGATGAGAAGGATCTGCGGGCCGAAAAGCTAGGTCAGCGGGAGCTCACCTGGGCACGCACCTAAGATACGCGCCAGAAAGGACCGTGGTGGAGAAAATGCTGAAATAGCACATCCCTGTATTGCATTTGCTGATTTTTCCAGGCTTTTAGCTCTGTGAATACAATATACCCTGTGAAATTTATAAACCAGAATTTTTTGTGAGGTCCTCTGCACGCACAGGAGCGTGATGGAGGCAGGAAGGGAGAGATTTATCATGGGAGCCAGTTACATCCTTAAATGTAATGTAATGGGTGTAATCCTACATCCTTAAATTCTTCTCATGCCACTACAAACAGATGAAACCCCACAAGATATGCATGCTCGTCTTCGCCTCCGAGAGAGACAGCTCGAGATTAGCTCCGGCTTTGGCAGTCACGGACATGGCGACCGCCCCTTGGTGCAGAACAGCAGACCCAGCCAGAAAGTGTCAGCCGCTCCCCGGGCGACCAGCCCCACGTCTACCACCTCAGCTGCTCTGCCGCCCGCCCGGCTTCTGTCTTTTCCTCAAGGGATGCTGTTTGGCATTTACTTTACGTAATAGCAGTAAAAGCGAACGCTGTTTTTGCAAAAAGAGACCCAAACAGGGAAAGGAATGTGCTGCTTAGATCCTTCATCCCGCCTCTTGCCAAAGTTGCTCTTACTGCGTTAAGGGAAGAGACAGACACACAGACAGATGGTGGAAAACCTGCAGGCACGCTGGTGAGGGTGCAGAGAAAGATAGGACAGAGCTTTTTCCCATTTCTTCATGATTTAGCAGGAGACGCAGGGCAGCAACATTGCTGTGGCTGGCTCTCCCCCTTGCCTTTGCCTGGGCAACCCCCCAAAAGCCCCAGTTCACCTGGTGGGTCCCTCTGACATGGGAAAATCATGATCAGCACAGAAAATCAGCACAGAAGATCATGATCAGCTATCCTGTCAACAAAGCTGATGTTCTGCAACACTCCCCAGCCTGAATAACCCAGAAAACCATGTCGTCACTAGTTGAGGTTGTTCTGGACTTTTCAGTTTGGGTTTAAGTTCTCTGTCTACACCCCAGAAGCACAACCTGGGTGATGATGAAGAATTCCCTTCCTCCCACCCCCCTGAGTATTTTCCCTTTCCCCCTGCTTATGAAGAGAGAATTAAGCCCTGATGTGAGCATGTTAAGATCAGGGACTGTCTTAAAAGTCCTCAAGTAGCCTGGCACAAGCCACTCCGAGGCGTGGGCTAGCACGGGAATTTAAGCAGCAGCAAACCAAATCCAAAGCGATTGGTGTGCGGCTTACTGAAAATGGGAGTTTGTGAGCCCAGAGACAATCACATCAGTGTACTAGCAAACCGAGCAGCACCAAACTGATCCTATTACATAGTTGTTGTCAGATGAATTCCATCAGATCTCTCCGTTTTAAGAAATGGATGGATTTTCAAGGACTTTTCCACTCAAGGAGCGCAGATGGCAGGAACCTGGTGCAGAGCTGACAACCAGCTCACTGCAGCGCACAGCAACCTGCAGACACGATGCTAATAGCTGCTTATTGCACGTTTCTCCCAGCTGGATGCAGAGACACAACCTCTTTCCCAGAAAAATGATCCACAGCACAGAGCGTGCCAGGTTGTACTAATGGAAGAGCCGTAGCCTCCTTAATTCTCTTTAAGCATCTCTCCTTTCCCCCAGGAGAAATCCCCCACCATTCCCTTCTGAAGATGGACAGAAGTGTGCTCCCTTCCACAGTAGCAACTAAAAATAACTAGCGAACATGGTTGCTCCCCAGATGAACCAAGTACCTGCCAGTCATTACTGTCCTTGCACTGATGGAGCTTTTTAATCCCAGCAATGCTTCCTGCTCTCTGCACAGCCTTTTCCAGAGAAGCCTCCTGAGAAGGCTGCAGAGGCGGGTCCAGAGGCTGCAGTCCATGTTTGCTGCCCAGTGAGTAGGTGTCCTTGGAAAGGCTTTGCCATGGAGCATATTTCATGCCCAATGGATGACAGCGGGTTGACTTTTCCTTTTAACACGGTGTGCACAGGCAGCGATGGGCTGTCTGAGCCCCCCTGCAGAGCCCTGTTATCTTGTAGAGCTTCTGCGCCCTTGGTGGCCAAGCCATGACCAGGATGTCCCAGCACTTCACGCACATTAGATGCTGCCAGGGGCCACTAATGACCCCTGCCCTCTGCCACCCTTGGGGCTGGGGACCCCCTCTGAAGGATTGTGCTTTGTCCACCTGGGTGTTCTTGGCATGAGAGAGATCTGGGGAAGGACGTGCTCAACCTGCATGATTTACAGCCAACTTGGAACAAACCACTTTAAACGGAGAAATTATTTGGTCAAAGAGAGTCTCGGGGCAGTGCTGGATGATGTAGGATGGTATGGCTTGCTTCAGCAGCTTAAGGAAAGGAACTGGAGTAAAAGTTGTCTGGAGATTCATATTTCTGATTTACCTGCACCTGGGGACACGAGCAGCTCCTGCCACACCAGAGAGCCTTGCTGGCACAGGGGACAGTTATCTTACCAAGACAGAGGGCTCAGAGGCAGTCATGGGCTGTCAACTTCCACAATTTACCTGTCATGTGTGCCTTGAGCTCACGGGGAGGGCTGGAGCATTAACTTACAGTGGCCCACAGTGAGGAGAGGAAAGGTGCACACAGAGAGCTGACTTAGAAACCTCCTCAGCAACGTTGACTTTGTCTCGTGCCTTGTATCTTCAAAATAGCTTTTAGCTGGAGACCAGGGGGAAAGCTGTTATTATGAATGCATTAGTGTGCCACTGTGGTGTTTGAACTGTGCATCTTCATACACACAACAGCTGTGGAGTCTATATGAGGGACACAACTACATGTACACGGAGAGTCTCAGACGTCAGGAGCAGCCACTGACTCTTCTGCCTGTGTGTGGGCTCTTCCCTGGGCTCCAGGATAGTGATGGAGGCACACCAACACCCTAGCAGCATCATGAATCCAAATGTTCACGATACCAAAAATTAAGGTGCTCAGGCTATGGCATGCTCAGCAACACCTACCCAGGACACACATGTTCCTCTCAGGAGACAGGGTCTGCTTTGTGCTGCCACCTCCACCATCAGGGACTAGGTCAGGCAGGAGACAAAGCAAGCTCTCTGCCCCCACCCATGGCCACCTGAAACACTTCTGCAACACCTTGGTGGCACCGCGTGGTACTGAGGTGTGTTTCTTGGTATTGCTGGAGTTTGGCAGTGTCATCTATCCCATCACTGCAAAGTCAACGCCACTGCTGAGGGTGTTACCACCAGCCAGATGATCACAAATACCTGCCCGTGCATGGGCATTACCTGAGTCATGGTGGGGCAGTGCTGCGTGAGGGATCCTGGTGTCTGGATGTGGGGTATGTGGTAGGACCATGGGGCACGTGGAAGGCATGGAGTCTGGTTCTTGGGCTGTATACATTTCAAATGTATTTGTATTGTGTACAATTTTATGTTGCCACTAACAGGACAGTCAATCCATGTTTCCTCCCAGCCCCAGCTTCAGCATTTGCTTCTAGTCTGCCCACCAATTGTGCCACCAGTGCAGTACAAGGTAACCAGGACCACTGTACTTGCTTGGAGGAAAAATAACCCATCTTTTTGCAAAGTCATTTTTCAGCTGTATCAGCAGCCTGGCTCAGCAATCACAAAACCGCACGTGCCAGCACAGCACAGGTGCGAGCGTTGTGGGTGGGAAGGAAAGGGCAGGGAAAGGAGATGAGAGCAGTGGCGGACGGAGAACTGCCTCCACGGGAGGCTGTGGCTTTGCGGTGAGCAGCAGTGCAGCTCTGCCCCATCGCTCCTGCAGCTCATTCCTTTGCCCACCTGGTAGCGTGTTACATGTTGGCTCTGGAGCAGCCATTCTGCAGCCACATTGTGAACAGAGTCAGGACTCTTGGCATCACCTCCAAAAAACACCTGCAAAATATTTATTTTTAAACCAGATCAGTTTTTCAGTCACGATTCGCAGCACAGACATAGTTCCTGCACAATTCAATGGGTGGTATGACATAGCATGGCCTGGAACAAGAGAAATGCAATTTACAGCAGCTGCTGAGATGCTTCATACAGTAACACCATTGACCACTGTAAGTCAGGACCATAGCGGGATGTGTGTGCCCACAAAAGACTTCCCAACCTTAACCACGACATTCTTCAACCCTCCCCTTCACGCTTTGCCAGCGCAATTTGTGTTTAACTCCTAATGATGTAAGACTTCTTAAATGAGTTGGGTCTCTTGTAAGATAGGTATGATAAAGAAAAAGGAAGTTCAGTAGGAAGTTCCATCTCAACATGAGGAGGAACTTCTTTACTTTGAGGGTGGCAGAGCACTGGCACAGGCTGCCCAGAGAGGTGGTGGAGTCTCCGTCTCTGGAGACATTCAAAACCTGCCTGGACGCGTTCCTGTGCAACCTGCTCTGGGTGACCCTGCTCTGGCAGGGGGGTTGGACTAGGTGATCTCCAGCCCTACCATTCTGTGATTCATTCCATGAAGTATGCAATATACCTTGTCACACTTGCCTCTGTGATGAAGACTGAAGAGATAAACATGAAATACGAACTGTTTTTTTGATGTTGTGGTCCATGACCTTTATCTCCAAAATTAAGCTCTATAAATAAATTATAAAACAAGCGCTGTAAATGAAATCCTGAAAATGATCACTTTAGTTATTTGAAGAACATAAAGAATACAGATATATTTTTAACCCCTGAGACTACAGGTCTTTGGAGCCTGAGCAAAGCTTTGAGTTCAGAGGAAAGGGGTGGGCCCCCAGGGAGGAGTAAGATGGGGGTGAACACCACGTACAGATGCTCAGGTTTGACCCAGCGTCTTGCACTGAGCCCAGGGGAGTCATTGCCACTTTGGGGGCACAGGGAGCAGTGAGAGAATCAGAGAAGAGCTGAAGCTCTTTCCTCAGTGAGCCTATCTGCTCACGCTGCTGTGCCCTTTCAGTTGAGAAATAAATCACTTTCTCCATTACCAGGTGTACCAGGGTGATGAACTGCACCCCAGAGCCCCAGTTCCACCCGGGGAGCTCACTGCACGCTCCAGACAGCACAGTTCGTACATCACCTTTGCTGCTGGCCTGAAGGACACGGGCAAGTTATGAGTAACTCATGAAACGGCAGCTTGAATTAAAGTGTGATTCACTTTTTTTACAGCCTGTTAATAGCAAACCATCTCTAGTTACAATAGTTTGTGGTAATAAATGACAATTAATATCAGATTTGTCTGGGAGAAGGATATTTTGCTGTCTGAAATGAAGGACATGAAATGATTTCGTACGCAGGTGCTGCTCAAAGACATGATTTGAGTTGCACATGGGGACCATCACAGAAGGTTAGACCAACACTATCTTTGGCCAGTACGGTCACAGGAGACAAATAAAATATCCAGAGTTGCAACTGCTATGGATGGAGGTTTGGGAATTTGCACCAACTGCTGGAAAGCATGATTTAAAACCTGGATCAGGTTTCTTAGGGCCTTCTCCAGTGAGGGTCTGAAGCTCTGGAAGGACTGAGAATCCCTGGCTGCCTGGGAGAGCACCCTGCCTCCGTGGAGTGTCTTGGCACCACCCCTGGAGGTACTTAAAAGACAGGTAGACATAGTGCTTAGAGATATGGTTTAGATTACTGATGGCTTTTGTCAGAGTTAAGTTGATGGTTGGACTAGATGATCTGAAAGGTCCCTTCCAATCTAGGCAGTTCTATGATTCTATGAATCACCCAAAGATTTGCCTCAGGTATTTCATTTCCTATTTGCTTGCATCTTACCTTCAGATACAATGAGGTCAGTTTGGGCTTTGCTTCACCCACCTTCATAAGTACTTTTTCTGCTGTGCACAAGAAACTTTGTGCTGTTAGGGTGGGTTTTTTTCTTTTTTTTTTTTTTTCCAAAAAGCTCAGGTCCCTCATGAAGGCTCTTACAGAAATGGAACTGTTGTGAAAAATCCTCCTATGAGGATTGATAACTAATCTAAAGTGGTTAAAAGATGTGAAACAAAAGGTGGAAAAGATGAGGCAGTTTTTCACAATGAAGCAGATAAACA
Source organism: Fratercula arctica (assembly GCA_947846985.1). Taxonomy (NCBI): domain Eukaryota; kingdom Metazoa; phylum Chordata; class Aves; order Charadriiformes; family Alcidae; genus Fratercula; species Fratercula arctica. Next base: position 22,826,471 of record CANTUZ010000001.1, on the reverse strand, counting down.
CGGGGGAGCTGTGCTGGCCAACGTTATCATAAGTGATTTGGACAAGGGGTGAATAGTGAGGTGACAAGTTTGCTGATGTTGCAAAATTGTCAGGGAGTAACAATGACAACTGGCAACGGGGAGCTGCAGATGGATTTTATGCTGTGGAGTGACTTTGAGGATAAAATGGAAGATTGAATTCAACGTTGATAAATGCTCAGTAATGTGCATGGGGGAAAACAATCCTAACTATGTATGCTCGGTGATGGGCTCTAAATTAGCTATTATCACCAGGGAAGAGATCTTTGAATAGCTCTCTGAAATACCAGCTCGTTACTCAGTGATGGTCAAGAAGGTAAATATGATGTCAGGATTTGTTAGGAAAAGAACAGAGAGCAAAACAGAAAACACCATTATGCCATAGTATGGATGTACTCAGACCTTGAATACAGTGTGCAGTTCTGGTCTCCCTACCTTAAAAGCATGTGCTAGAACTGACAAACAGTGAGATAAGGATACTAAAAGTATGGAAAGGCTTTTATGGGAAGTGACCGCAAATATGAGGACACTGAAGTTTACAAAAAGAATGCATCAACAGGGGTAAGACAGCGAGATGTTAAATTATGAATGACATTGAGAAAACAAAAGAGAATGGCTATTTGCTGTTTCTCAAAGAAGAATGGCCATTTGCCAATTCTCAAAGAAGAACAATAAGTTTAAAAAAAAAAAAAAACCAAAGTTTTACTTAAATTGTTTTACTTAAATTGTGGAAAACGTTGTCACAAGATATGAGACACAGGCACAGATCAGTTTTAAAAGGAATTAGGTACAAATAGCACAAGAAGAAAAATGAGTGCTATTACGAACAAATATGGCAATGCAACCTCTAGCTCAAGAAAATGGAAATACGTGTTTCCACAAGTATATAAGCAGGAATGGATATACAAGTATAAACACATACATGAATGCACACAAACACAACTATTCCTAAGCCAGAAGGGTACACAGCGAGGAAGCACCACTTTGCTTGCTGCTTGTACAGCCATCTGTAAGCATCCATCGCTAGCCACTGCCAGGTGCCGGTCTCTCCTAAGACCCATTCGCATCCCTGCCTTCTTTTTAGGATCACTGTCGCGGATGCCAAGCACTGTTCTCTGCCCTCAGGTCTCCGACTGGAGGTGATAGCCCCCACATAGCTGGTGCCAGGCACTGGGACACCGGCAGCTGGCTGGAGCCTCCAGAAAGGGAAGGTGCATCTGTACGTGACCATTTCTGTTCAAAGAACAGCGTCCGTGTGCAAATGAGAAAGGCACAGTAAAAAAAAGTAATCGACAGTTTACACCACTGATGACAAAATCCTGAGATCTACTGGGATCTGACAGGCAAGAACATTGTTCTTCTGTCCTCATATTAAGATTGGGAATGTTGCATGACAAAATTAAGTTAATAAATACCGTATCGACAGAGGAGCTTGGACCATAAGAACTAGCAAACATCAGGAGGGTTCAAGTCTTGGACCTGCGAGGGCAGGATCGGCGCTTGCAATCCAATGTTTTAATGTATGTCACGCTCCTTAGCCTGTGTTATAACCGAAGGGAGGGTCCCGATGCTGCCCTTTGCTTTTATGAAACAAAATAAACCTCGTGACTGACAAGAGGCACAGGCTTGCAGGAAAAACACGTGAGACTCTTCTCTAATGACACTGCACGTTCTTTGCTTTCTCCTGATTCAATGGACAGGTCTGGTAACGGTGAATGTATAAAAGGGCGCCACATTTCCAAACTGTTGAGAAATGAATAATGCATCGGGAAGCAAACATAAGCATTATTTCTCTTCTAATCAGTATCATGAAGCATTTTACAAATTAACCACTTTCCCCAGACACTTGCTGTATGAAGTAGCACTAGGCTGAGCCCCTATCAGGGTGGACGGTGCCATCTGCATTTAGAAAATTGCCTATACGTTTATTAAAGTGAAATTCACCCATTAATTAATTCTGTCAGCGTTTTCCCTGGAAAGTCCCATTAGCACATTGAGCTAATTACTACAACTAGCAGCACTAGGAGGTGTGTGTATATGCAGGGTGGGAAGGAGGGAAGTTATTCTAACTTAATAATAGAAAGGATACCTCATTCTTACATTTACATTAAAATTAAATTGACAAGGTCAGAATAACGTCGGAATGAGATAAAACTGCCACTTTATTTCCCTTCCATTTGCTGCAGGAGGAAAAATATATTCAGCACATGACAGAAGTCTTCTGAAGCTGATAAACCAGAAGGAATGAGACATTCTTCTAGTCAACCATTCCTACGTAACTCTGATGTTAAGTGTATTTTGACCTAGGACAAGGAAACTGCATTTGTGAAGCAATAAGCAATACCACCGTGGTGGGTTGACCCTGGCTAGACACCAGGTGCCCACCAAAGCCACTCTGTCACTGGCCCTCCTCAGCTGAATTCAACGTTGAATTCAAGAGAAAATATAACGAAAGGCTCCTGGGTCGAGATAAGGACAGGGAGAGATCGTTCAACAATTACCATCACGGGCAAAACAGACTCGACTTGAGGAAAATTAATTTAATTTATTATGAATCCAATCTGAGTAGAGTAATAAGAAATAAAAACTAAATCTTAAAACACCTTCCCCCCACCCCTCTCTTTTTCCCAGGCTGAACTTCACTCCCAATTTTCTCTACCTGCTCCTCCCGAGCAGCGCAGGGGGATGGGGAATGGGGGTTGTGGTCAGTTCATCACACGTTGTCTCTGACACTCCTTCCTCCTCAGGGGGAGGACTCCTCACACTCTTCCCCTGCTCCAGCATGGGATGCCTCCCACGGGAGACAGTCCTCCATGAACTTCTCCAACATAAGTCCTTCCCATGGGCTGTTCATGAACAGACTGCTCCAGTGTGGGTCCCCTGTGGCATCACAAGTCCTGCCAGCAAACCTGCTCCAGCATGAGATCCTCTCTCCATGGGTCCACAGGTCCTACCAGGAACCTGCTCCAGCACAGGCTGTTCATGGGGTCACAGCCTCCTTCAGGCATCCACCTGCTCCAGCGTGGGGTCCTCCATAGGCTGCAGGTGGATATCTGCTCCACTGCGGACCTCCATAGGCTGCAGGGGGACAGCCTGCCTCACCATGGTCTTCACCATGGGCTGGAGGGGAATCTCTGCTCTGGTGCCTGGAGCATCTCCTCCCGCTCCTTCTCCACTGACCTTGGTGTCTGCAGAGTTGTTTCACTCACATATTCACACTCCTCTCTCCAGCTGCAGTTGCAGAGGGTTTTTCTCCCCCTTCTCAAATACATTATCCCAGAGATGCTGCCACCATTGCTGATGGGCTTGGCCTTGGCCAGTGGCAGGTTCATCTTGGAGTCAGCTGGCATTGACTCTATTGGGCATGGGAGGAAGCTTCTGGCATCTTCTCACAGAGGCCACCCCTGTAGCCCTCTTTCTACCAAAAGTTGGCCATGCAAACCCAATGCAATTACTCCATTCCTTTTCTACAGCTCTCCTTGCTCAGGACAGTTTCCTACTTGCTGGTATGATGGCAGCACCTAGAGACCCTGGCTGGACAGGAGGACTCAGACGCACCACAGAGTTATCTTGACCTGCCTGGTTTCCTCGGTGAGGTGAGCCAAGGCAAGGTGAATGTGGTAAGCCCTTGGTTTGTCGAAACCAAGCAACTACATTAACTTGGACTTTTTTCATTGAGGTTAATGTTAAAAGACTTTCCTCCTGTGTCCCACAGGTTAGGAGTAGCTGTGCAGTCAGGGACTATGGCTTGGTTGATGGACAGTCCTTTTTTGTGCTGTGGTAACCATATCCCCACGATGACCGTCACTGTATGACCATCAAGTGAAACGCAGTGAAAACCCCTCAGGGACCCTGCTGGCTAACCTGACAAGATAACAGGCAGGAGGGAAAATAGAGAAGTAAAATGACTTTTAAAGGTCTTAGGGTAGAAGAAGGCAAATACTAAATCTAGGAATCTTAACTGCTTGTTGAGTCACCTTGCCAGCACACACAGTTGCCACACTAAGCATCTTACAAGTTTTTCACCATATGTTGCACATTGATACAAAAGAAAAAATGTTATTTTAACAACTCTCCTCCTTCATCACACACATGTAGCATAAATGCAAATATAGCCATTACTGCCAATAACACCCACAACCTTTCTATGTGGGCAGTCATCCACCTGCAAAGTGGGAGCAGCCAGGGAGGGGAATGGCAATAGGCAGATCACACACAGCAAAATACATCTGGCAGAGGAGCATATTATCCAGCTGACAACACCGGGACACGCATGGTGTGAATACTGCAGCAACACCCACGCACATGGGCTCTCCAGAGTCACACGGTGAAGAGGGGGGGATCCGTGAATACCGGGAATGTCTTAGAGACCCAACTGTCAGGATTGATGTGTGTACTGAAAACTACATCAAGCTCCACAGGCCTGCATCATCAAGGGAGAGGAATCAACTGCTGGACGTACTACTCCTATGCATATTACACAAGTACCAAAATCGAGGGGCCTCTTTTCACAAGCTACTGCAGAGCAGAGGACACCTTTGTAAGCGAGAGACTCAAGATAGAGTCATTGTAAAAAACGTTCCACCCCAATTAAACATGATTTGCTCTTACTAATTTTACTGTAGTACAATTCTTGTAACTATAATTATCTAAAGCTCTAAGCAAAGATACGCACAGGTACTTACCAATGAGCCCATCAGCAGTCCCTATTCTTAAGCGCTCTCCTGCATACATAACTTTCCTCAAGCCTTTGATGCCTTCAAAGTCAGTAGGACAGTTCCCACGTGTAAAGCAGCTCTTACACACACACGCCTTCAGAATCAGACCTTAAGTAATGCTTTGTAACCCCCAAAGCGTTTTCTGTTTAATGAAGAAGAGTAAAAAGTGTTTCTTTTTCAACAAGACAAAAATACTTTTAATGAAATTAGGACCCTGACCTCAAATAGAGAACTGGATTGTTTCAACTTGCTAGGGTTTTTACTCAGCCTTTTTGTGACATCCTTCCTTGCCTTCTAATCCTGAGAGATTTCAGCTGTATTCCTCTAGCAACAAATGGGTTCTCCTGTGGCTAAAATAATTGTATAAACAGGGATGCTAATGTACTCCCTTTAGCTGATTAGTATCAAGTTGTAGAGACTGTGAGTTCAGCTTGTACTTGTATTATAAATTCTATTAACTTCTGCCCCCAATCTCTATGTAAAGATACTGTAGGAGAGAAATAGCATGAAATAGGCACAAGATGCAAAACAGTTCTGTTGTTGAAAAATGAAGAAAAATTTAAGGAAAAACTTCATGTGTGTCATTCATGCCAGATGGCTGCTTATTTAAGTAATCAAGTTAAACAAGGTGCATCTAGGACTACCTTCTTTAATTTGATTATTTAAATGAATAAGCTACCTGTAAGGTAGTGGTTTGTGCAGATATAACCAGGTCATATTCAACTCTGGTTCATATTTGCTGATTTTGATATGGTTAGATCCAAAATGAATTAGTTCATCATTTCTCTATATAGCTAAATTGTTTGGCTTACAAGAGGAATGTTTTGGATCAGATGAGAATTACCCTAATGCACCAACTGACATTATGTTAATGCCTAGCAGATTAATGGTCTAGCAAATTTGCATATAATGAACATGGACCAGAGCCCTTTGCTGAAGTGCGCATCCCTGGGTGCCTACCCCAGATAATGGGCCCTTTCCGTATCGACAGGGAACGGAGAAGGGAGGAGAAGCAGGTTCTGTAATTCCTTTTTTATGTATTCAATAAAACTACCGCTGTAGCTGTGGAGGTATTGAGTAGTTACTGGTACGGGAGTGATTATGCAAATGACATTATGCAATTTTAGAGACTGAACTAACACCACCCTAAGACTCTACATTTGTTCAGTCTCCAGTAGATGTTTCCAATCCAAAGAGACACTTCAACAAAGATAAGTGCTTATATGGTCAATAAACAATGTGCCGCCCTTTTTCCTGGTAAACTTTGGGAGTGGTTATTATTTAGGGCTCGTCCAAAAACTTTCTACTAAAACTGTTTTTCTGGAAAACTTCAGTTGAAAACTGAGCAGCTTTTCATTTTTACTGAAAGAATGTCTTTCGTCTGTGGAATATTCTGCCCCTTCTGTCCCATTGAGCTATGTCCCAAACAAAGCGCATTTCGATGGGGACATGCCATTCTGAACACTCAGAGGAACTCGAAGTGGGGATCCTTTGAAGGCTCAGCTTAACTGCTGAGGCACAGTTTACTAAAATCAGTAACTGGTGTACTTTGTGAAATTTAATCCGGCTAGAAAACCCAGCCTAGAGAGAGCAATGAAGGTATGAAGCACCTCCGGGGATTTCCATATTAAAGCATTCGTGCCTATAATTTGATGAAATCTTTTTAGAAGTCGAGGAAAACATCAGTAGTTTTGTTCACTGTGCAAAAATATCTTGATTGCCAACAAAAAGCTAATAATTGAACTTCGTTGCAAATATCCAAATTTGGAAATGTGGTATGCTTTTTTCTGTTTGTCCTGCAGTCAGTTTATAAATGGCTGAGGAGGACTGCATGGGAATGTGGAAAACTAGGTTCACATAGCTAGCCTGGAGTGGTGTGGGATGACAAATTTTGATATGAAGCTGGTGCAGTGAAAACTTGAACCTGCCTTTCCCTCTTCTTGAGCCAGGATCTCAGAGCAAAGCCTTTGGCTTCAATTTTTCCAAAATTTAAATGTATTGAAAATACACCAAAGGATTGCCAATTAACACTTATAAAACAATGGAAGGAAACAGAGGAATAGCTTCTATATATTTACTCAGACATTTGTCACAGTTGCTCTGTGTAAATCACTTTGCTTGGCTCATGACTGGTTTTTAGACATAATTAGAAGGAACCATTTACCTTTTAGAGCATCAGTTAATTGTATTTCAAGCTCACAAAGTACAGTTGGTTTTCATTACCCACGTATGAAGCTGTAAAAGCAAAGCAAATGTTACTGTTATAACACGACATTCCTCTCCAAAGTTTACAAAAGCAGGGTGAGCTAATGGAAAAAGAACCACTAAATAAAGCACCAACTGGCCCGATTTCTAGGCTGCTTTTAACTTTTTCCCTTTTCTGGCCATTTAAGAAAAGATACTGCAGTTTTTTCTCACTTTATTTTTACCCAGACATGAAATGGCTAACAATAACTCTTATCTTTTTCAGTGGCATGTTGAAACGTGTTGGTCAAGATGAGTAAGTATGAGGTTTGGGTGTTAAAAAAAAACCCAAACAGTTCTGTTGCTGTATTTCCTTGTAAACAAGCAGACAAACAAGAAACTTCAGTTCTTCTACATATGCTAATTCCCTTACTTGTTAGGACCAGGCATGAATTTTATACTGCCTTGAACACAAGGAAACACTATAAAACTGCAGATTAGTAAATTAAGATTTTTGAAGATCCCGTTATGGTCAGTAACACTTACAGAAGTTCTCATTAGTGCATTTTGCAAAATGATTTTCCTTTGACAAATTTAAATATAATGAATGCATATGAGCCTTTACAGAATGAATAAATTCTGCTCAGTTCTTCTAACACCATCTATGTTTGTGAGTTACTTGATTTTAGCTGAATATGGGAATAATTCATTTGATTTCTGAGTACAATTCTATGTGTTCATGCAGAGCTGGTTTCTGAATTTCTTATCAAAACAATTACCTCCTGCTGCTCTTTATAGAAAAAAACATGACTCATTTCTTGTGGCTCCATCATCCGTGCTTAGTTTATGTAAATAACTTATGGTCTGACACGATGTAAGTATCACTGACATATGAATCTAAACAAATACATAAAAATTGCTTGGAATGTAAAGATGTCTCAGCACAATTAAAGTGCTTTAAAATTATTAACAAATAAATTCTCAATCTTCTACTCAAATACAGATTAGTTCCTTATATTTCAAATGGACTCAGCTTGTAGGACTGTAATTGCTTCTGAGAAAATGTATACATCAGGACCCCAGTCCTTCATTAGAATGTAAAAGGGCAGAATCTGAAAATCACTTCAGTCCTGCAGATTCCTGAAGTGATTCACAGATAAATAAGGCTTTTTTTCACCCAAGTTGAGGTCATAATCCATTGGGCGTGTGCCCTTGGGGTAGACGACCCCTTGAGGTCCCTTCCAACCTGAATTATCCTCTGATTCTACACTTCTATCACAAAGTAATAAATTGTCTTAGACAACCATTCCTCCTGGAGCCACAAACTCGTTCCTATAACCTCCATGCGGAGGGAGGGCGGAAGGGAAGGAGGAGGGAAACTATTGGAATTAAACATGAGGTAGATAATGCACTGTGGGGTCTGGAAGTCAGCAATGTACAAAGTCTGGGATGAGACAATTTACACAGGAGCCTGAAAGCTGGCCTAGCTGTGAGAGGTTTGCTGTCAATGCTCTCTGAGAGCACATCTGATATAAAGACAAAAGGCAGAGCATTACAGGAAAGGGTTAAATGCAAAACTCTGGATGATGAGTTTTCCACATGTATCTCCTGGAAGAATCCAGTCTGAGTTCTTGTTGGAACCAAAGGAGCTGTGAGGGCAGGTATGGACTGGTATGAATGCTTTGTTTTTGAAGGATGTAGATTTTTTTTTTTTCCCAAGTACATATTTTTTAAGATGATGACATCTTGGAGCTGGTAGAGGAGCATCTGCAGGGGAGGCTGATCATAGAGAACATACCTGATTTTCTTGAGATCATAGAGCAGAGCCAGTAATCCTGACAGTGGTCCCCGTCCTTATGGGGATAAAATAGAGTAGACTTTGCGGGTACTGTGTGATTCTGGAGGAGGCTTCGTCCCTAATCTCAGACACATGAGCTGCACCTACGAAAAGGAGCAAAGTTAAGGAAAAAATATCAAAATGAATACAATATATAGCAGCATGTTGTTTTATAATTCAGTTTGACAAAAATCAGGCACAGTGAAGTACTGAAGCTACCGCTGAGATTTCAGGAAGAAAAAATACGTTACAAATAATTCAGGAAGCATGAAATGCTATAAATCATTATTTTCTGACAACCCAGGTATGATAATCGATGTTTTTTCACATTCAAGAAGCTACACAAAAAGCAAGAAATTGGGCAGTAGGAAGGAATGCTCAGCCTTTTGAAGGACTTTTATTTTATTAAGGTTATGGGTGAAGTCCTGAGATAACGGGAGAGTCCTGGTAGAGCGCTCAGTGCAGCATTTCTTTATTGTTCATTCAGATGGTAGCAGTGCCTAGCCTGCGAGCACGGCTCCATTGTGCTAGGCATGGTCCAGAGGTATAATTAAGAAGAGACCTTGCGAAGAAAAAGGGAAAGAGATTCTGTATAAGTGGGTAAAAAGCTGAGAGGAGAAGCACGGAGATGGAGTGACTTACCCGAGGCCACAGGGCAGGTCAGTGGCAGCACTGCAGTCAAAACTCTCATCTCCCAGCTCTCCAGCCAAGAACCATCCAGCCAACACAAACACGAGGAAAAAGATGTAGGTGAAATTTAGGCCGTACGAATCCAGGGCTCTTTGGGCAGCTCTAACTCTTCTCTGCTGCTCCATCATTAAAAACAAGCCATGATCACTGACTTGTAACAAACAAATAACCTTGCTTCAGTGTGTCTGCAGCCATCACCCATGCAACTTACTTTGAAATTCTTCTCCCCAAGCTTCCACTCAGCCTGGGCTGTTTGATGCCTGATGCCTTTGTGAAGCTTTTGAAATTAATGCTTTAAAGCCTGTAAGAACAGCTCAGAAGGAAAAAGAAAAAAAAAAAAAAAGTCAGTTTTACATTTTTAAAAAGATGCACTTATTCTCCTCACAGCTGAGTTTTGGTGGCAGCTTGTGAGCAGAATAGCAAATGAGATTTTTTGTTGTGTTTTTCCACGCCAGTTTGTCTGGATGATGGAGAGCCATACTTTTTTCTCAGTTGTTTTTCGCTGCAGTTAGGCTGTAGGAAGTGACCTCCCCAGCAGAGGCGGCTGCTGTGGGCGTGTGGATCAAAGAGAGAGGACACACAGCCCTCAGCCACTTGAGCTGCATCGTGCCATTTTCCTCATCTTTGGGGACAGAGAAGGCCCCATATTTCTCCAGCTCCAATCCTTTCCCAGTCACTTGTCTATATGTGTCTATACAACATGCCAGGACAAATCATAGAATTGCTTAGGTTGGAAGGGACCTTTCAGATCATCGAGTCCAACCATCAACCTAACTCTGACAAAAACCATCACTATACCATATCTCTAAGCACCATGTCTACCCATCTTTTAAAAACCTCCAGGGATGGCGACTCAACCACTTCCCTGGGCAGCCTGTTCCAATGCTTCATAACCCTTTCAGTGTAAAAATTTTTCCTAATATCCATCCTAAACCTCCCCTGGCGCTACTTGAGGCCATTTCCTCTTGTCCTGTTGCCTGTCACTTGGGAGAAGAGACCGATCCCCACCGCTCTACAGTCTCCTTTCAGGTAGTTGTAGAGAGCGATGAGGTCTCCCCTCAGCCTCCTTTTCTCCAGGCTGAACAACCCCAGCTCCCTCAGCCGCTCCTCATAAGACTTGTTCTCCAGACCCCTCACCAGCTTCATTGCCCTTCTCTGGACACACTCCAGCACCTTGATGTCTTCCTTGTAATGAGGGACCCAAAGCTGGACACAATACTCAAGGTGGAAATACTTCTGTCTGTGAGCTGACCAGACTTTCTCCAGATCTGCTAGCCTCCTTGTAGGGAAGAGTTTAGTCTACACCAACAAAAAAGTTCATACTAACTGATTTCAGAAAGAATTGTCAAAGTGATGACCTGCGTCTCCAAGGACTAATCTAGTTCTCTGGAGAGCAAAATCAGCACTCAGTGATACAGCTGGGAACCCAGCACAAGTCTGAGTGCGCTCAACAGCAAGTTAGTTTTCAAGCCTTGGTCACGCAGACTGCAAAGACACCACAGATCAGATGATAAAATTTCTCCTGTAAGTGAAAAAATTTTGTCCCAAGAGCAGCGAAATAACTGATAATTGAATGGCCAAGGTTTGTGTTTTCTCTCAGTTCCCATCGTAACCATTTCCGCTGTTCTTCCTATCTCCTACAACAGCCCTACAATACGAAATACCAAAATTAAAGATATCCATATGCCCCCAGCACGTCCCCTGTGCCTCTCCCTTGCCCTCAGAATGTCCCAGTTCCTTCTCCCATCTCTGCATCCCTCGCTGCAGCTCTCCCTCAGCCTTCCACACCCCCTGGGCAGCTGGCGAGGCAGAAGGCACCGCGTGCCATGGCTGATCTGATAACACCTGTGTGTTAACTGGGCAGTCCACGCACACACGCGCGCACGTCTGGCCAACTGGACAAGCTCTTTTGCCAGCACAAGACAGTAATTTGAGGGTCTCTCCTCTGTTCAAGCATTGATTTTCACAAAACCTGTTAGAAATATATGAATATTAATAGTTATTATAAATGTGCAATATCTTTGAGGCCTCTTTTTGCCAAGTTGGGCTGAAGCGTCCAAGAGATTAAAACTGTGCTGAGAGAACTTGCGGAAAGGCAGACGGATAGGAAAACAGTTTGATCACATAAGCTTTTTTTGTTTCTTGAGGGAAACATGTTAAAAAGAAAAAAACCCAAACACTTACAAAATGCATAGATTGTATCTTAAGAATTATTATCAGATGTAATTAAATTCTGCTTTCAGATCTGAGTTCTTTACTGTGTACCGGGATAAAACAAAACAAAACAAGCAGTAATTTTATGAATTAATTTCAAAGAAAAGATTGATTGTCAGCAGATTAGCTGTTGTGTATAAACACATGAAACACCCTACTGAACTTACTTTTTAAATTGTTTTTCTTCAATAATTTTCAGAAAGATTTAAACTTTCCTCTTGTTTGCATTCCAAGAAGCTGAATGAGAACTATCCCGTGGAGCCACTCGCCAAGTGCATTTTGTAGTTTGTGCTTCTTCACTAAATTGTGAGAAAAACAACAACAAAAAACTAGCATCATGCGCTATATGCTAAAAAGTCTTGAAGGGAGATGATGAAGACTTGTTAAGGGCATTTGACTTTGATCATCTTTAGAGGGAGATAAAAAAGAAAATAAGATTACCTTGGAAAAAAATACATATGAAACCAGTCAGATTGTAAAGCCTCAGATAAAACACAACTCTTGGCAAGTTACACTGGGGAAAAAAAAAATAAAAGGCAGCTCCTCTGTCCGTAATGTGTGTTTTTTTTAACATTTACAAATTATTTTTGACTTAGCCACGCAGGGAGCCTACTTTCAACCCTCAATTTGAAAATCATGGAGGCTTTATAAAGTCTTCCACCTGCATCTCTTTTTTGCATCACAGTTCTTTATCCTCTAAAGGATGAAAACCCTGGCATATAAAAACTTTGTTAAGCTGTCACTATCAATGGAGCAAAAAAAAAATAATGGTTGACAAAGAAGAAACAAATTGCATCTTCGAATAAGTTTCCTTCATGCTCTTGTTAAAAGCTATAACCTCTGATGTTAACTAAATTTAACCCGTTCTGACCCTTGTGGTGGCCCTTAACCTCGTCTTTATTCTGCTTCCTGTGGTTGCTGAAGAAAACTGGCCCCGCCATTGGGAAAACGCTCTCTGTTGCACACAAAGCCCCAGCCTCGCTGCTGGGCTGTCAGGAGGGAGAGAATAGACGGGGAGGTCAGCACCTGTGCCGAGAAGCAGGTGACAGGGAACTGCTTGGACCATTCTGGGGCAAGTTGTAATAGTTTCTACCCTTTAAATATCGCACTGTAGTTTCGGGTATTCAAGGCAGCGAAGTTCACGTTTCCTTTGTGAATGCAGACTTTAAACAAATTAATCTATTGCTGTTCAACTGACTGTAAAATTAGTAGATTTACTGTTGCAAAAAAAAAAAACAAAAACCAACACATAGAAAAGGAGAGCTTTCACTTCCACTTTAATAAGGTCACGGATGTGTCCTAGGCTGCCAACAAAAGCAGCTTTTAAAATCTTCGCAGCTGAACCCAGCAACTTGCAAAGGCTGCAGAACAATGTCTTAGATGTACAGTGGAAACTCCTCTCCCTACAGTCAAGATGTAAAACTAGACAGTTAAAAAACTTCCTACACTGGGAAGCTTTAACTTTAATTGTGTGTCGCTCCAGGGACCCACGGGTTTGCTTTACAAGTAACATTTTAATAAATTCAGTCAGCCTTGCTTTTCAGGGAGCAAAATCAGTTCTTTGCCTGGATTCAGTAAATCAGCGCAAGCAATTTAATGGCAGAGTGTGCGTCTTCAAAAGATTTGTTTTAATTCCTGTAAGAGGGGCAGACCTCAGAAACCAAACAAAACTTTAGCTGTTTCAACTGCATTTGTCTATTCCGTGCAGGGCATCAGTTAGCAGTGACCATTTACCACTGAACAGAATTTTTGTGTTTGCTTTTATTTTTTGCCATCTCTTGTTAGAATAAAGTAAGAGAAGTGAGCATAGGAAGCAACTTCGAAAAGCTGAGGATGGAAAAGGAGCAAGCGAGCTACTCCAGAACCCAGCAAACTGCACACCCAGGATTTCTGTCCCCTTTAAATACGTGTTTGCTCTGACGTGTTCTCTGCCATACGGCAACGCTCAGCTCAGCACAAGGGAGTTTTTCATCCAAGTTACGTGCAAAAGTCTTTTATAAACATTAAGGGGGAAAATGAATACTACGGAGCGTGTAGAGGAGGCTCCGGCCCCTCTCTGAACCAGGGGGCTGCGGAGCCCCAGGGCCATGGCTATAACATAGCGGGGAGGTGGGGGCGAGCCGTGCCAGCTGCTGCTGAAGAGCAGGGCTGGGGAGGAGAAAAGACCCTGCTAGTCCTCCCCAAAGCTTCCCCGTCAAAACGCCCTGCAAAGGAGGGAATTACACATTAAAAAAGGAAAACAGAGGTGCCCGGGGTAAGCGACCCTCCAGATGCTCAGTGCTTTTGCAAGCATAACTGTGCAGGAGACTAATGGGCTCCCCAGCTCAAGAAGGACAGGGAACTGCTGGAGAGGGTGCAGCAAAGGGCTACAAAGATGATGAGGGGACTGGAACACCTCTCGTATGAAGAAAGGCTGAGGGACTTGGGTCTCTTCAGTCTGGAAAAAAGACGGCTGAGGGGGGACCTTATCAACACTTACACTTAAAGGGTGGGTGTCAGGAGGATGGGACCAGGCTCTTTTCAGTGGTGCCTGGCAACAGGACAAGAGGAAATGGGCACAAACTTGAACATAGGAGGTTCCACCTAAACATGAGGAGGAACTTCTTTACCTTGAGGGTGGCAGAGCACTGGAACAGGCTGCCCAGAGAGGTGGTGGAGTCTCCAACTCTGGAGACATTCAAAACCCGCCTGGACACGTTCCTGTGCAACCTGCTCTGGGTGACCCTGCTCTGGCAGGGGGGTTGGACTAGATGATCTCCAGAGGTCCCTTCCAGCCCCTACCATTCTGTGATTCTGTGATTCTGTAATCACAGCATCAGTAATAAGACTGGAAAAAACTTCTGTTCCACCTGCTGATGATGGTCCATGACCAAGAGCCCCAGGCACTGCATAAACCCAACAATATCAGTAATAAATTCCTGATGAACTTGTTTGGCACTTGAAATGTTTTGGAATAGATATGGAGAACTGCAGCTGTGGTTTAGAAAGTGGCAAGGTGTTCACTGCCCCATCCTCCATCCAGAGCCAGCAGGTAGGAGCTCCTTGCAGGTGTTAGTCACTTCAGCATCTTGCTTCCTCCTCCCACAAAATGCGTGATGGAGTTTGAATGAAAGTAAACTAGACCCTTGGGTCTCCAGGAGAACACTTTGCCATCCAGCTCAGGGCATTCTCACTCCCTGCTGGGCTTTACCAGCAGCTTAGAGTACCCAGAACCAATAGCTTCTGGGGGAGATCGAGCCCGAAACACAGAAGGACTGGAACCAGTTTGCAACATCCCCAGTGGACAATCAAACCCTTCATCCCCCACAGATCGGTTGTGAATGTGGAGGAAGCTTCCCGGTAGCACATTAAGTCTTGCAAGAGCGCATTAATAACATCCACACCAGCAGATCACTGCTGTTCGTGTCGGATGGTGAAAAATCTCTCCCTTTACCATCCTTTCTCCGTCTCATATATTTGCATTTTAAATTCTCTGGGGCACGCATTATCCATGCTTTGGCACGAGGTCTAGCAGAACAGGCCTTGATTTGGCACAAAAAAATAATAAAGTGGAAACGACGACTCTGCTAACCAGCTTGGGAAACAAAATGTCAAATGGAAAAAGAGACCAATGCAGATTTAGGAATTAAAAAACAACTAAACGACTGAGAATATTGTCAGGGATGGGCAGAGGATAATATGCATTAGGCAAAATAGAAGGGAGGAGGTTATTATTAACTGCGTTTATTATGATAGCGTCTTTCAAATAATTAAGACTGCAGTCCCACTGTGACAAGCACATATAAAACCACAGCCCCTGGACAATTACAGTGTAAACAGACACGAGACAAAGGACAAGGAGAAAGAGTACAATGATCCCCCAGAAAGACTGTGTTAATTGAGGACAAACAGCACGAGAAGGCTGCACTATTTCTTGGCACACTAAATTTAATTAGAAAGGCACGAAGTAAAACAAACATCAGGTTTAAACTTAATGGAATTAAATAAGGGGAAGGAAGAAGGAATGCAAGGTGCACGCTCCAAAGTACCTTGCTTTCATGCAGGTAGTTTTTATCACAGTGAAGAGGATTATTAGCTTTATTGCTCCTACTAACACTGCTGAAAATGATCTGTCTTACGGGGATGGCTGTCAGCGAGGCACTAGTAGGTAACCGCGGGCTGGGGCGCTGGCAAGCTCTCCTCTAATGCCTGTTGCAGAGCTGAGGAGGAAAAAAATAATCTCTCTCCAGGCTTCAGCTCTCCCAAAACTTCCCTTCATGGTTGTTCAAATTCCACATTCGCTTTCCGGGCCATGAAAAAGAGCAGTAAAAAACATTTCTGTCTTGCCTTTTCTTACTGGGGAATATTTCACTCTCCACAATTGGATGCTGTAGAATTTCAGTAATTTATACTTCAAGAGCCTTAAACTGAGATCCGGGTTTCTTAGGCACTCTGCTGACAGAATAGACGGCAATCCCACTTCCCAAAGAGCTTACAACTGTAAAGGCACAAAGCCTGGGTGAAATCAAGACATGAACAAAAGGGCGGGATGGAAAAAACAGGCGCCGTTTGCACAGAGTAGGTGACGCTACAGTTGTCAGCCAGGCTGTTAACACAACCCACCCTGCACTTCACTAATTCTGTTAATGGAATTTTTCCATATTCATTACTGCAGGGAAGGGGTTTTAATGAGAATAACGTGTTACGAATGAATTTCAGATGGTGAGCTGGTTTAGTAGTTTTGTGCTTTCACACGGTTTTACCATACGATGTCTTCGCGCAAAGCAACGACAGACTTTTTTGCATGTGCGTACCAAAACAGCTACACCAAAACAACCAGCGCGTGGAATTAAACCATTCTAAGACTGCAGTTAAGAATAGAAAACTTTTGAACCAAAAAAGAATGAAGCTCAGATTTTCACTGCATTTCTGCTTCCTGGGCAGGAAGTTGGGGGGGGAGGGGAAAGAGGGGTGACTTAGTTGTGGCCCAGAGCAAATAAGCTAAAAAGTCCGGATTTTTTTTTTAAGCGGGAAAGACAGTGGACAAGGCCTCTCCCTGCCCCCACAGCTCCTTCCCATGGCTTCATTTTGCACCGAATTCTAAACACGAGCTCACTTTCAGCCCGAGCGTTGTCCTCAGCTCCAGCCCGGCTGGCCAGACAGCATCCCTCAATAAACACAAACACCCCAGCTCCTGAAAAGACTTTCTCGGCACAGACCGCTCCACACACGTGCTGCCCCACCAGAACTGGAGCACAGCAAACTCTCACGCTCTGTAGCGTTTTACTTATTTAGTGTGTCACTGACAGCTGGGGGCCTGGGATTTGTACATGTATTTCAGCTTCTCTTTCAAAGGCAATACTTTCTATCCCCAAATTGGAAGGAGCCTGCAAGCCTCAGGCGGAGCAGCCTACCAAAGCAGGTAACAACATCCAACAAGGTTTCAGGAGGAATCACACAATGCCACAAACACACACGCTGCTGACCCCTGCAGACACATCTCTACCATGCAACACACACACACATACAGACACACGGCTGACGACCCACAGTGCAACACGCAGCGCTGTCTCCTGGCAGGCATAACATGGAATCATAATCTGGTCTGGGTTTGAAGGGACATTAAAGATCATCTAGTTCCAACCCCCCTGCCCTGGGCAAGGACACCTCCCACTAGACCAGGCTGCTCAAAGCCCCATCCAGCCTGGCCTTGAACACTTCCAGGGATGGGGCATCCACAGCTTCCCTGGGCAACCTGTTCCAGTGTCTCACCACCCTCACAGTGAAAATTTTTTTCCTGATATCTAATCTGAATCACCCCTCTTTCAGTTTAAAACCATTACCCATCATCCTATCACTACATTCCCTGACAAAGAGTCTCTCCCCATCTTTCCTGTAGGCCCCCTTCAGATACTGGAAGGCTGCTATAAGGTCTCCTTGGAGCCTTCTCTTCTCCAGGCTGAACAGCCCCAACTCTCTCAGCCTGTCCTCACAGTAGAGGTGCTCCAGTCCTCTCATCATATTCATGTCCCTCCTCTGGACCCGTTCCAACAGGTCCGTGTCCTTCCTGTGCTGAGGACTCCAGAGCTGGACACAGTGCTCCAGGTGGGGTCTCACCAGAGCAGAGCAGAGGGGCAGAATCACCCCCCTTGACCTGCTGGCCATGCTTCTTTTGATGCAGCCTGGGATGCAATTGGCTTTCTGGGCTGCAAGCATGCCTTGCCGGCTCATGTTGAGCTTCTCATCCACCAGCACCCGCAAGTCCTACTCCTCAGGGCTGCTCTCAATCCATTCTCCACCCAGCCTGTATCTGTGCTTGGGATTGCCCTGACCCAGGTGCAGGACCTCATGCTTGGCCTGGTTGAACTTCATGAGGTTCACATGAGACACAACCCCACGCCACTGCACCATCTTACAGGTGCAGTGAGATGGAGTGACGTATTATGGTACGCAGCCAGGTACTACAACAGCTTGGGCACACCACCTCGACACACAACACACACACAGAGCACTCGGCACCCACACACATCCCAATCACAGCCACAAACTACCATCTCCTAGCAGCGGTCCTTAGCCCACACCCAACTGACTCCCCCAGTGCAGCACAGGCACACGGAGAACCCACAAAAAGACACAACTGGGCGGTGGCACACCCAGGAAAACAACACAACCAAGCAATTGCACACGCAGAACCGGGCGGGCACACCACACGCGTATGTGAACACAGCAAGAGGAACATGCAGGTACAGACAAGTGTGTGCATCCATAGACTGAAATTCTCTATATACACACAAACTGCCATATGCAAAAATACAGCTGTATATGTATTTTTATTATATTTAATATATTAATTTAATATATATTATATATATTAAAAATATATTTATTATATGTATATTTGAGGAGCGGCTGAGGGAGCTGGGGTTGTTCAGCCTGGAGAAAAGGAGGCTGAGGGGAGACCTCATCGCTCTCCACAACTCCCTGAAAGGAGGCTGTAGAGAGGTGGGGGTTGGTCTCTTCTCCCAGGTGACAGGTGACAGGACAAGAGGAAACAGCCTCAAGTTGTGCCAGGGGAGGTTTAGGATGGATATTAAGAAAAATTTCTTCACTGAAAGGGTTTTTAAGCATTGGAACAGGCTGCCCAGGGAAGTGGTTGAGGCACCATCCCTGGAGGTATTTAAACAACGGGCAGAAGTGGTGCTGAGGGACATGGTTTAGTCGTGGACTTGGCAGTGTTAGGCTGATGGTTGGACTTGATGATCTTAACGGTCCCTTCCAATGTAGACGATTCCATGATTCCACAATACCCACGGCGTGGACAACACGCAGATACAGGCAGAAACAGGCGTGTGGACAGCAAGGCGTGCAGACAGGCTTAGCGCATACACACACACACACACACACACGCACACACACACACCACGCTTAGCGCACACACACACACACACACACACCACGCTTAGCGCATATACACCCACACCCACACCCACACCCCGCTTAGCGCATACACACACACACACACACACACACACACACACACACACACACACACACACACGAACGTGCGCACAGGCACAGCGGTGCCCTTGTGTCAATCTCATGTGCAAACCCGCGCACAGACACAGGCTACAGCTGTGGAGTGCGCACACGCGCACGTACACACAGACACACGTACACACAGACACACAAACACACACAAAGACGACACGCGTACACAGAGATACAGGGACACACACACACACACGGACAGACGACACACGGACACACCTACACAGAGACACACAGACGCAGACAGGCGGCGGCCCGGCCGGCCCAGCCGCAGCCCCGGCGCACACCGACGGGGCGGGGAAAGGAGGAGGAGGAGGAGGAAGAGGAAGAGGAGGAGGAGGAAGCGGAAGGGCAAGACGCGGCCCAGGCCGGTCCCTCGGCTGCTGCGGCGGCCCGGCCCGGCCCAGCCGGAAGGTAAGAGCCGCCCGGGGCGGGGGAGGCCGCTGCGGGCCGGGCCGGGGGAGGCCCGTCGGGCTGCAGGGGCCCGGGGCCCACCGACACCCCGCCCGGGGCCGGGGACAGGGTCACAGACACGGTCACAGACACGGTCACGCGTGGGTGTCCCCTGCCCGCCCACTGAACCCCCCGGCGGGGTCGGCGGTCCTTCTAATAGACAGTGCGCGATGGCGGAGCCGCACGGAGCGAAATGCTCTGACGCGCCCTGTCAAAGGAAGAAAAATCCGTCCTGAGAAAGGGTCGTTTTCTTTCTCTTGTCAGACAGCTAAGGCAGGACTTCGGAAATTTAAACAAGGAATGAAGGAGAATAAAGGTCAAACCATGTATTTAGCCGAGTGAGACTTACATTTCTTTAAAATAAGCTGTTATTTCCATTGCTGTGATACTGTTAGTTTTAGAAACCAGTAGCTGACAAAGGCAAGCCAGGTTCGTGTGAATGCCAGAGAAATTAAATTATAATATTTTATAATGCAGCTATGCTGTGAATTGATCCCGCACCTCCTCACCCGGTTTGCATCAGCTTTGTCCCTGCTGCTAAAATTTACAGTCTGTGCCGGACTCCACAACGTCCCCGTTTTTTCACAGGCGGGTTATTTTACTTGTTCCAGGGCCAATGCTGCTTACAATTAGAAATGGTTCCTTATCCTGCCAATTGCTTGCACCTTCTCCACGTGTAAGTATGCACATGGATACGTGTTTACACAATGACATACATATATATATGTATGTATACGTGTATATATGGAGAGTGGAATCACATTCCTCCCTAGGCAGAAGAAGTCACACTTGCCAACTCCTCTATTGTGACACATTTTTGATTTCCTGTATCGTCTTTGGCTTTTCATGTACTTCCTGGAAATACTCGGCTTGCTATAAACAGGAATGTGCCGCCCCAACATTAATGCTTGCGAAAAACTGGCACAGTCAATCGAGACTATAAATATCTGATAAAATAGGTTTAAAATTAAGGTGCTGTTTTCACTTTGAAGCATGGCTGAATCTGTGGAACTTGAGCTTAAGACAGTGAAGACACTTTTTTTATTTTTATTTTTTTTAAGTTTACTGAAATAATATTAGTACTTAATCCATATAAGACCAAGTCACCAGCTGGATTACTTCCACAAAATGACATTTGGAAAACTGAGAAAAATACAGAATTT
This sequence comes from Fratercula arctica, assembly GCA_947846985.1. Classification (NCBI taxonomy): domain Eukaryota; kingdom Metazoa; phylum Chordata; class Aves; order Charadriiformes; family Alcidae; genus Fratercula; species Fratercula arctica. The sequence goes on along the minus strand of CANTUZ010000001.1, from coordinate 22,805,667 downwards.
GGAGTCGGTGCTATGATAAGCAAGTTGCATGCTAGCTATGGAAGAGTTTTCAACGCTGGGATAAATCACATTTTCAAGTACAGTAACGGTCGCTTTGTCACATTTTAATGCCAAGGTGAAGATTTTGCATGGCAGTCTTACTCCGTATGGCCCAGGCGTTGAAATTCCCAAACCTTACAAAACATAGAAGTCAGACTGTAGATGTTGGTATGGCTACTGACGGACATCGCACAAACCGCCACTTCATTCGCTGTGTGATTAGGGTGGTTCTGAATTAACGTGGCTTCAATGAAACACTTTCCAAAGAAGAGTATCAGAACCAGGAAGAAAGTCCTAGTGTTAGATACTTCCTGAAAAAAAATCTGGACTGAAAATAGTGTGTGACATGCCTGTTTATTTGACAACAAATTCTCCCTCTTAAACATTGTCTCCTCTCTATACACAAAAAAAAGCTGTGTAAGAGTTAGAAGTTTTGGATTCTTTAAAAGAGCTCAGGCTCAAATTCTAAAATACTGAAGAAATATCAGCTCTTCATAAATTTTGTTCCTCTGTCAGATTTTCTCTCTGGGTTATAGCTCTCTGTCACTGTGAAAATACTGTAGATTGTTCATTCTGTGTAGTACCACCAGGCATCTTTTTTGAAGAGTAGTTTTAAGGACTAGGGTTTACGGAACTGGAGTCAAATCTTTCTAATATAAGTAGAAGAATCTGACTGAATGGGGGTAACTTGTGTTTTCTTCTTCATTGCTTCCTCAGAATGACTACCTTTTGTGTGATGAAACTTCTATGTCAAGCAACCAGAAATGAGAATAGATACGCAAAAAGATTCCTTGGTACTCTTCTGACACAAACACCACAAAAAAGGGTCTTCTCTCCATTCTGGATGGTGGTGCCTGACCCTAGAAAGTCACCTGTGTTTGGACTTACTCAGCCATTTTGTACAGCTGAAAAATCTCACACGGAACCAAAAACGAAAGCAGCATTTGGAAGTGTTGGGCGAAGAATTCCCTATCGGATTTTGCACGTGATCAACCAGGATGGAGAGAGCTTAGGAAATATGCACCGAGCAGAGGCACTCAAACTTATGGATCAGCATGACCTGAAACTAGTTCTCCTCCGTGAGAACGCAGAGCCTCCTGTATACAGACTAATGACGGGGCAGCAGATTCATGAAGAACAGCTCAGACGTGCAGAGAAGAAAAAAGCAAGTCCGAAACCAGGTACGTACATTGTTGGCACTACAACGCTGAGCACTGTCAAAAATGCTACATTAAAAGGGGTTTCAGCAGATGAAATCCTCTTGCTCGCATTTGTGTAAATCCAAAGCAATGTCGCTGCAGTCCACACTATTAAGGATCTGCAGTGGTGAAAATAAAATGTTAGATTACTGTAGTCTTCCACAGAGAGCCTTCTATTGCCTTCTCAGGATTTAATATTTTGGCATCTGCTGTCTTTTTTTTTTTAGATCTATTTTTATTTAAGTGACTATAACTAGACTCTGGTTCCACGAAACTCATGAATTTCTGTTCTTTTGCTAAGGCATAAAGTGACAGGCAGGTTTTCCAAACTGACCACCAGATACATCAGTGTAATTTTGTCACCACTAGTCATGAACCATTCTCTTCCTAGCTTGCTGCTAGGAACACAAAGTCTGGCGCCATTTCTTGTACATTTCTTTTTCAATATCAAATGATTTTCAGTGTTTTTTTCTTAAGTCAGCCTGCTCCAGCAGTTTAACAAACTGAGTTTGGCAAAGAGGTTTTAGAAAAGGCACCTGACCTTGTATCCTCTTTTCTTCTCGTCAGGCTAACAAAGTATCGGTGCTTTGGGTAGAGTTCTAATTTTAGAGGAGAGCACTATTGTGGTAGTGAGTTTTTCTGTTCAAGAAACTAAAAATTATGCAAGATGGTAACTACTTTAGAGAGTCATTAAGGAGGAAGAGACCATAAATTGTTCAAATATATCACAAGGCATCATACTTCCAGTTGAATGTTGCACTTCACCATTTAAGAAAACAGGCTCAAGCTGAAGAGCTGTCTAACTTCCAGGTTTTTACATGTAGGAATTTGCACACTAAATCTTTAATTCCAATGCGTACCTGTTTATCTTTGTTAGACCTGCATTGTGTGTGGTATGAACAAAACTGTAATTAAAATAAAAATACTTTAAGACTCCCGACCCTGAAGACACTTCCCTGTGTGCCACCAACATGCACTCACTCTCCCAATTACAGTGGTGAGTGTGAGATACCAAGGAGCCACCTTCTAAGGTAAGAGTGGTGCACGCTGAGACAACGAGATTGGGATGCTCTGTGTATGAGAAAGCAGCAGGGGGGAAAGGAGATAAGCAGAAAAAGCACCATGTTGCTTCTAAGAGAGCAACTAATACATGTTTGTCAGCTCTTGAGCCAACACAGTTTTAGTTCTGTTTTAAACAGGGATGGTTCAGAAGGAGTTATCCTTTTCTTCAGCCATTGCCAAGAACGACCTAGAAACCAAGACTAAACAGATCGCACAGTGGATTGAAAAGAAATATCATGTTAAAGTTACCATCCGGCAAGCTAAAGATAGCAATACAGACATGGTAAGTGGACTCCTGAAAGCTGGACCAATCAATTTCAGGAAATGGGTGTACTTGTATTAATTTCCACTATTCAGTACTGCCACGCTTTTTTTAATATATCATGTACTGCTAAAATAAGTGAAGGTCTAGGTCCCGTGAAAGTAACAGTTGCCCCACCTTCTAGAAATGTGGTCCCATAGAGACAATTCAAATACTGTGCTTTCCTAAGAATGCAATTATAATACTGTCTTTGACAGCAGAGTCTAAGCGGTTCCTACTCCTTCACAGCACCAGCTTATTAAACTGGGCTACTGAAATTTTCCCATCCATGCCTTAAGCCAGCTGCCCCACGGAAAAGTTTAACAGTATGGTTAAAAAAAAAAACACAAACCACTGCTGTATTTTAGCTAGATTATTTCAATAACCTAACTGTTCTCCTGTAGCTCCATTTGTGTAACTGTGGCTAAGGTTAGTTTTTCACTGCTGTGTGGAAAACTACTGGAATGATATTCCAAGACTGGCGAGGTCTATAAATGTTTATAAAACCTATAAAGATGTTAGGGAGCTGGTGGCAATTTACTATCAAAATTGCCTTGAGACTTGTCTTCATTGTCATTTGCACAAATATCTTTTTCATAAAGATTCCGTGTAAGATTTTTTTTTCTTTTAACATGTGTAGTGAATTAAGTTTCCTTGATGATTCTCTCTAATAAATTTCTGGGAAAAAATTGTGATATCACTTCATCCAAAAGGAACAAAAACTTTTTATAGGAAGTTGCATTCACAGGGAAAGGACAGCAAGAGCAAGAACTGGATATAGGAGGGAGCAGAACATTTCATGACACAGTCCAGATTTAGGCTGTCCTTAAATTTAAAAGTTTAATTATGAGCTTAAGAGTTCAGCTTGTTATATGAACACACTGTATCATTCAGTTCAATACTACTACATTCTGTGAACCTTAGAACAATACTGCCCCTTAAGAGGAAAAGCCTCATAATAATGTGCCCAAATCTAGTGGAAGAGGAGGGGAGGAGGAGTCAGGTGTAGCCATAATCACTGTTGTGGATGCCTTTAAACAGTAAAACAGGATGAGTCGGGAAATCAACCTAAGTGTTAGGAAATGGCTTAATCCCTCTGGTGACTTTCCTAAACCTGCTTATGAGTAAAGAACAAACGGTTAGGAAAGGACAAGCTGAACTGCTCAAACCAGGACTAGCAACTAGCTGGTTTCAGCTAATAGCTAAAGCACAAGCAGGAGATAGTGTCATTACAGAACAGCCTGAAATATTTTTTACCTGTGTTTATGCATTTAGTCCCTATTTTTCTCCTCCTTTTCAGTTCGTGCTTTTTGATCAGATTTGGGAGACTGTCTCTGAGAAAGCCACTTATCTTTCCAAGCCAAAAGTTACTAGAGAAGGAGTGAGTACCTGTATTTTGAGACACATGTCTGACAAGGAGTTGACAGCATACCAGAAGATGGAAAAACAGAAAAACAGTACAGTAAAGAAAGATGAAAATGAAGATCTGAAGTCAAGTGAATTGCATCAGTGACTTTATGAAGAGGTGTAAACAACATTAATTTCTTATTTTAAAAAAAATAATACTATAAATTTAATAAAGTTATTGTTGAACTTTGCAGTGGTCATTCCATGAAGAAAGTTGTCTCAGTTAACCTTTACTGCAGAGTCAGAATTTCAACAGTTGGTATTTCATTTTCCGTGGGCTTATCCATTGTCTTGCTTTCTGTCACAACCACATCCTTTCCCGGCTGCGTTTTAGGAGGAATGTAGCCGCTCAGACGAGAGGCTAAGCTCCTCTTAGGACGAGAACGCTTTGCCTGGCAGAAATAAATCCAGAATTAGCAACTTAACATATCTATGGAGCAAAAACTACTAAGGTGGCACAGGGGAGAAGAGATCAATGAATAGACCAGCACTGCATTATTTAAAGGAGCTTCAGAAATTAAGCATCTCCCAAATTAAGTAGATATCTGGCCTGTTTTCCTGCTTGAAGTTACATTCTAAACCACATAATGTTTACCCTCCCCTGAAGCCACAGGGTATGGTTAAGATGACTTTTTCAAGAGTGTAACTTACTTTTGAGTTCAGCTTTCTCTTTTCAGGATCATGTACAACTGCGTGCCTTGCTAGGCTCTGCTACAGTTACAAATAGAAAAAAAAAAAAAAAAAGAGTTAGGTTTATCATTTAAGATTCTGTGATGCAGATTAGAACAGTGTAAAAAATACATACCTTCATTGCAAACACTCTTCCACAGCCTGGATAATCACAAGAGAATGGTTTTTTCTCCTCATGAAAAGAGAGGATATGGCTTTGAAGGTTAAATACTGTTGTGTAAGTTCTCCCACATCCTTCTCTTGGGCATCGGCAGACTTCCCTCTCTACTGCATGTATTTTTTGATGCTGCTTGAGGTAATCTTTCCGTTTAAAAGTTTTGTGACACTCACTGCAAACTATCGGCTCTGAGTGGGAGAGAGACAGACAGGGTATAAATTAACAGCTTCTTACAGGAGCTCAGAATCAAACCCTAGTAGTGGCTCTAGAACAATGCTAAAATCCACGTGACATGCAAGTAACTTAGAGACTGGAAGAGAATAACACAGTATGAACTATCCAGATCCAAAGCGTTATATTGTACAATTTCTCGTTAACTGGATCACAGAGCAAATTTAGTATACTGAGCAGCATTTTCATCAGTTAAAGATCTAGCCAGTCACAACCCTTTAACCAATAAAGTGGTAGTAAACAAGTTTGTCTAGACACAATGACAAGTTGATGAAATGAGGTCAGCAAGGACTCTTCTTCAAATGAGCAGTTTGTTTCCTATTTGTTATCAAAAGTTAAGTTCTATTTACTAAAGCATTTGGAGTTTACCTGTATGACTGTCTTTATTATGTTTCAGAAGCTCTGTCCAAGTTTTTCCAGTAAATAAGCAGTTTTCTTTCTTGCATGCATAGCCTGTTGGAAGGCACAGATGTTTACAATCACTAAGATTCTGGCAAACACAGTCCAGTTCTACAAGGGGGAACTCTACTATTATCATTTTAAAATTAAAGGCCAGTATTCCTCCTCTCCTCCCATACTGCACAGTAATGGGACAAGAGACAACAGAAACAAATTAGAACATGAGAAAATCCTAACAGGTTTAAGGAAGAAACCTTGTATCACTGACACAAGCTGTCCATAGGGCTGTGGAACCTCTGCCCCTGGAAACATTCAAAACTTGACTGGACACAGTCCTGAGCAACCTATTCTCATTGACCCTACCTCGAGCAGGGAGTTGGACCAGATGACCTCCAGAGGTCCTTTCCAACCAAATGATTTTAGGAAACTCTATCTCTCCTTGCTTCAGTAAAGCTACTTCCTCACCAGCCATACACTTTCACTCACACAGATGAAAATAACTGTAATAGCACCATTCTATCAAGCAGACAGGATGTTTTTTAAACGAACCACAGAAAGTCAACACTATTTAAACAACTATGAACAAGCCCCCATCTTAAGAAAGGAATGTGTTACAAATCGCAGCTTTCTGGATACTCTCCCTAGCCTCTTGAGTTTGTTTGTTTTTTTTTTTCTCTAGCACTTGAAAGCTGAAAGAATGGATAGGAGCGTAGCAGGATTAGCTAAAACATACCTGACCACCTCCTGACGATTCCACTTAAATACCTTTCACATAGGTACATTAATAACTTTAAAAATGCAAGCTTACATGGTTTTGCCAAGGCTTCATAGGAAATTTGTGGCAGAACTGGCAATTGATCCTAACCTCTGGAGGTCTAGGCTAGTGCCTTAACCATTAGCCCATCTCCAGAAAAAGGATTATTGGCAAGGAAGCACATCAGGAGAATAAATGACAGCAGGAATCCTGAGCTCTGCCACAAGTACATTGTAACTGAACCCTGCAATGCCTTGCAATTGTATCCCATTTGGCTATTCAAAACAGGTGTTCTTGTTCTCTTGTTCTTTTCTGTCTGGATCACTAGGCCCAGAACACTTCCATGTCTGTCATACATCCCTGCATACTCTCTGTACTGGAAGAAGTCCTTTTTCCTTTGCTAAAACATAACTGAAGCAAGAAGAAAAACTGTATTACCTTCATGTGTCTTCTCGTGCCGCTTTAGTCGACTTGGAGTAGAAAAGTACTTTCCACATCCTTCACTATTACATCTAGGTATAAAATACGCTGGTTTGATTTCTTTCACTGCATCTGCATATTTTTTGTTCTTTATGTCAAGAACGATTAAAGTGGACAAAGTAACCCAAGTTTCCCCTTGCCTAGAGATCTGTTCTGTCCCTCCCCTGCCTTGTAAGAGTAAATTCCATAGTATGTTTTTAATAGAGGACTCTGATCCCCTGGAGAGTTAAAACTACAGTATGATTTCCACGTATACAGCAAGTTAAGCTTTGGCTAAAGAATCAAGCCTCCTATCATCCCTACACAGTAGGCTCTTAAAACATAAGAGAGAGATAAAAAGCGGAGAGTTTAAGTGGCTTGTAGAGATCTAGCCATCAGAGCACTAGCAGTATTTTTGTGCCTGTCACCCAGCCATACTAGTGCACTTCACTTAAGTGCAACACTCCTGTAAAGTGTGTTCCACCTGTAAGAAATGCAAGGCTGAACTTTGCTTTCATCAGATCTATACTAATGTGTCATGTAAATAACGGAGTTGCGATGCACAGCTTCTCAGATTGGTGTCCAAGCCTCTCACCTTTTTTAAGCTACTACTCACTTCAATATTAGCCAAGTATCTGCTTTTTACTGGAAAACAGAAGTAGTTGCATCTTTCATTACTGTGCAAGCTCTTATGCTTGTATTTCAGACTCTGTGAACTCAAAGTGTTTTGGGGTTTTGGTTTGGGTTTTTTTTTTTTTTTTTTTTTTTTTTTTTTTTTTTTTTTTTATTATTCCTGTGAACCCGTAATTAATCCTAAAAAAATGGCTGGAATGCTGAAGTTACAGAGCACCAAGACTGTTGCTCAAAACAGACTACTAGGCAAAGGACCAATACAAGAAACTTACTTGAAGCCATGACTACAAATTCATGCCTTTTTTTTTTTTTTTTTTTTTAAACGCTACATCAATGAAAAGGTTGAGAAAAGGCACCTGTTTTCATCACCAGTGTTTAAATTGAGTTGTTAAAGTTCATTATTAAAATTATCCACCTACTTGAAGGGAGGTTCATTGGTGTGGTGACACTGATGAACTTTAAGTTGCTGATGTTTCCTGAAAGACTTGTTACAGCCTTCAAAGTCGCACTATTTAGGAAATTGAGTAATCATTAGAAGCCAAATAATGACAGCCCAGTCCACACGTGTTTGCTGAAATCCCAGTCGCAGTATTTGAACTCATACAAGTACCGCATAATAACAAGTTGAAATACTTCACTAGATACACAAAAAGGAGCTTGTTTAGCCTCCACTTTACAGTATCAAAGGTAATTACTCACCACATATTGCTTTTGCCGATTTTGATGCTTGCGCTCAATGTGCTTCTTCAAGTTTGATTTTGTTCCAAATTTCTGATTGCATCCGTCAGCTGTGCACCTGAAAATGAACTGCATTTTTTACTATCACTCCCAGCGATTTGGTTCCTAGGCAGATACAGAAATCATTGGATAAGACGAATACATGAAGAATAACCAAAACTCAAAACCCAAACATAAAAATTTGCTTTAAAGACATGAAAAGACAGAGGCTGTTACAATCAAAAGCCACAGGAAAATTTATCAGAAGAGATTTTTAATAAAACATGTAAGAATTCCTAGCTCCTAATCCATGACGTGCAGCTATTAATGACTTACTAGCAGGAGATAACTGACCTTCCTTCTTTTAATTCTGTATTCTAGGGACAGATATACCCATTTCTTTAAGCATCTATTATGGATCACTGCCAGATAGGGGGTTTTAGGCTAAGGAGATTCCCCACGTCTCACCCTGTGTGCACTGTGATGAGTGTTGTGAGTACTGTTGTGGCAGTACTCACGATACCAAAGCTAGGCAGGCATGCTCTGTACCAGCCACATACCAGTTTTAATTCCCCTTCATTTCCATAAAGACACGCATGATCCATTTTAAGAAATAAAAAACTTGGCCTTACTCAAATGGCTTTTCCCCAGTGTGCGTAAGAAGGTGTCGAGCACGGTGGAAATCTCTGGTGAAACCTTTACCACAGCCTTCATAATTGCAAACATATGGCCTCTGAAAGAGAGGGAGAGGGTTGTTCAGAGACGACACCCCACATCTCAGAGTGCTCGGCTGTTTCCAAGAGGCTGCCTTCAGCAAGCTGCACCGGTGGCAGTATTTCAGAATATTATGGTTTGAGGAACCCACAACAATTTATAGTCATTCAATGACCCCTCCCCACCCGGGAAGGGAAATCAGGGAAAAAAAAAAAAACATGGAAACCTGAGGGTTGAAATATAAATAGATTCAACAGAATAAGACTAGATAGTTAACATTAGTAATACTAAAGAACCAATATTGATACTGATACCAACACAACATATACAAGGATTATCCTCAGCCCATTCTATCAGCAGGAAGCTATGTGCTCCCAGCAGTGGACAGCAAATGTCAGGGGAGCGAAGGGCTCAGGAGTCCAGCACTGGGCAAGAAGTTCTCAGGATCGCAGCCATCAAGGGAGAGAGTGAATTTTGCTGCAAATTTTCTAATTTATATTTAATGTCACGTTCATGGTATGAAATAATTCTGTTGCCCAGCTTGGGTCAAGTGCCCGGGTCTCGCTCCTCACCCCCACACCTGGTAAGCGCAAAAACACTGAGACCTTGAAGCCCGCCTACCATAGCCGGCTATAAAGTAAATATTTTCACAAATAAGACACTAGAGTCTTCTAAAATTACAGTTTTCCCAAGCATTAGAAGAGAAATGACTGACAAGCAAAACTACTGAGAGATAAACCAGCCCCGTGTCGCTCAAACCAGGGCACGGCCACGACCCACGCAGCCCCCCTCCCCGCTGTCCCGGGTACCCCCGGGGGGTGAAGCAGGCTCCCCGTCTCCCTGGGGATCGAGCCGCGCAGGCCGCCCGCCGGGCCCCTCACCTCAGGCGCCCCTCACCTCCCTCCCCGCCAGTGGGGAGGCCCGAGCGGGAAACCCCTGTCGCTCCCTCAGGCCCGGCCCGGCTCACCTCGCCCGTGTGCCGGCAGAGGTGGGCGTCCAACCGCCAGGCCTTGTTGAAGGTGGCGTCACAGTCGGGGAAGGAGCAGATGAACGGCCGGGCGGGAAGCGCGACCCCGCCGCCGCCCTGGTGCGCGCTCCCCGCCGCCCGCTCCCCGGCCATGCCGGAGAGCACGTGACCGCCGCCGCGCGCAGGGGGTGGCCCCGCCCGCCTCCTCCCCGCCCGCCTCCTCCCCGCCGCGTGCGGGCGCATGCGCGATGCGGCGGGGGCCGTGGGGGCGGTGGTGGGTCTGCCCGGCCCGCCGTCAGCTGAGGGGCGGCGGCAGGGCCTGAGGGCTTGATCCCGAGAGCAGCCTGGGTCCGCCGTCCCGTCTCCGTTACCTCATGCGCCAGGCGCAACCGCTCTGTTGGTAGCCGGTGTGGAGCCACCTCACACAGCTGAGGAGATCCGGCCATGAGCAGAGAAACATGGAGTTGCCGAGGTCAGAAGGGACCTTTAAGATCATCGAGTCCAACCATTAATGTAATGCTGACAAAAACCACTACTGAACCATGTCCCTCAGCAGCACATCTACATGTCTTTTTAAAACCTCCAGGGATGGCAACTCAACCACTTCCCTGGGCAGCCTGTTCCAGTGCTTGACAGCCCTTTCAGTGTAGAAAATTTTTGTAATATCCATCCTAAACCTCCCCTGGTGCAACTTGAGGCTGTTTCGTCTTGCCTTACCAACAGTTACCTGGGAGAAGAGACAAACCCCCATCTCTCTACAGCCTCCCTTTTCAGGTAGTTGTAGAGAGCGATGAGGTCTCCCCTCAGCCTCCTTTTCTCCAGGCTGAACAACCCCAGCTCCCTCAGCCGCTTGTTCTCCAGACCCCTCACCAGCTCCGTTGCCCTTCTCTGGACCCACTACAGCACCTCAATGTCTTTTTTGTGGTGAGGGGCCCAAAACCAGACACAGTACTGGAGGTGGGGCCTCACCAGTGCCGAGTACAGGCGGACAATCACTTCCCTAGTCCTGCTGGCCACATTATTCCTGATACAGAACAGGATGCTGTTGGCCTTCTTGGCCACCTGGGCACACTGCTGGCTCACATTCAGCCACTGTCGACCACCACCCCCAGGTCCTTTTCTGCCAGGCAGGTCTCCAGTCACTCCTCCCCAAGCCTGTAGCGCTGCATGGGGTTGTTGTGACCCAAGTGCAGGACCTGGCACTTGGCCTTGTTGAACCTCATACCTCAGCCCATCCATCCAGCCTGTCCAGATCCCTCAGCAGATCAACACTCGCACCTAACTTGGTGTCATCTGCAAACTTACTGAAGGTGCACTCGATCCCCTCATCCAGATCATTGATCATCGCATCATCTGCTCTGCTTTACATTATTTGAGTCGTCACCTGAGCTTTATTTTAGGAGATATTCCCCACCTGCTTCAGTTCTCCCCACAGAGTGAGCATGTGGGACAGAGGGAGAAAGCTGGAACGGGACAGTGACAAGGGAACCATCCCATCCCTTCTTCTCCGTATGTGTCCTGAGAGCTGGGAAAGCCTAAGCAGATGGCAGTGCTTGGAGCAGTCTAGGGAAATGGGGGAGGAAAGATGGGGAGAATCAGGAGCAGAATGAAGCCTGTGGGGGCTGGCAAGGAGACATGAAGTGAGATGTCAGGAGTGCCAAAGGATGTGCACAGCATGCGGAGGGGAGAGAAGCTGCTGGGCAGAGCAAGGAGTTCATGCCAGAAGCAGACCCCTGTGGCCCTGGGAGATGTCTTCTATTTTGCTCATCTGTAGCAGGATTAAGGGGAGGGCTGAATCAGTCAGACCCTCACAAAGCAATGGCAAGAAATCACCTTATTTTCAGAAGGGAAGTCAGCCTGAAAAAATTCCAGCTTTTAACAAATACTAACCAAAACACTTAGACAAAAACATTGCTATGTTTTTTGTGTGTCTCAGAATTGCAATAAAAAGCAAACCTGAAATTTAAAAAAGAAGTTATAAATCTTTTTTTTTTGAGACTTTGCCTGTGAAAACATGATATTGCCTGAGGTCTCTAGCACAGGTGAGGAAATAACATGCAAGGGAGAAAAATTTCGAAAATGTCGCTACTGGCTACAACAGAGAACAAATATCCATCACATTTTGCTCTATGCAATGCCAGTCATAGATTTCAGCAGAGTTCTCTGGGAATTTTAATGCAATTTTGGAAATACATAAACAGAGGATAACTCCAGGCCTGAGGGATTCTCATTGTGTTGTGCTGTTGACGTCTTCTGAGGTGACTACAGAGGGAGGATTTTGAAGACTTCTATTAGAGCTGGAAAGAGCAGTGGGTTCCATTTCAGATTTGATCTTCTTATTTTGCACTGTGGGAGGTGGAAGGTAAACATTCTGAGAGGTAGTTCATTCCCTCAAGTAAAAAACTTACACAACTCCCTCATGCACACATATAAAACCCACAGGGTAGTAAACTCCTCAGACTCTGATTAAAACTACTCCTTTAAGCTGGCAGGATCTACCCAGAATTAAATATCAATCCAGGAAAGACTGCACATAGTGCCGTGGATACTTATTTCCCTCCAAAGAACTGCTGGGTGAATGGGCCATGTATCTTTGTCTACCAAAGGCTGTTTCATTTTCCCACCCCATTGTTCTGCTCTAGGCAAAGTTGTATTTACTTCATTTTCAAGAACAGCATTTCTCTTTATGCAGCACCACTGGATCCAAAGATCTTATGTTTATGAACGTTACACAGAAATTATTTCAATATTTACTAATATGCACATAAATATGGTTTAAATGTACTTACAGAATAGCTGTGGAGTTGCAGGAGCAATTCCCCCGCATGAGAAAGTTTGCAAACTGAAAGATGACTTCTTCCTATAGACTTATTGCAAGCTACATATTGGCTGTTTAAAGCACCATATCTAAGATCCCTTGGCCTGGTCCATTGGAGGTGGGATGCAGAGTGACTGTGACTTAAGAATGATGGTAACTACTATTTATGTGTTTTTAGTTGGTCCCTGAAAGTTTTGAGACCACAATTGCAATTGCAGTGTCAACAATCCCACAACAAGTCCAGACACATGCCTTAAAAAAAAAAAAAACCTTTTGGCTTCCCAGAGTAAGTGGAGAAATGGTGTTGAGCAGCTCAATAAAGTTGGCAATAATTGTCAAGGAAATTTCCTGCAGTTTGTGGATAAGTTCCTTGGCTATGCATAGGGAACTGTCACACCAGGTAGGATGGAAGTGGAATAAAGCAAAGAAGTAATTCTAGCATTTCTTATAAATCTGAAACTTTGAGCTTTTTAATAGTAGAAATGTGAAAATATTGCTGTGGCAGATGTGCTGGAAACCTATGCTAATATGATCCATGATCATTCCAATGGATAACATGATTGTGTAAGACAATCTGTGTATGACAGCAATAGATAGATCCTCTCTCACAGACAAAGCAAACATGTAGCTGAAAAAGACTTTTTCCCCTCTCAGCAATAGATACCTTAAAGCATGAAAACAACAAAGGTTTTTTGGTTGTTGTTCATTTTTACACAGTGGAAAAGGGAATAAACTATTGCCTGTTTGATTATTTCCAAGGCTGTGAGGAAGCTCCAGTAACAACGTTTGAAAAGATAAAAATAATGTACCACAGTCAAATGTTTTGGCTTTGATACTTGCAATGGGTGATACTAACATGAACTCAAGACATCATTTTCTCTAGAAGCTCATGGGAAATCAGAGTAAGTATGTCCTTCCAGATATTTGCTCCACCCATATACAGCATACTGTAGGAAAAGACATTGGAGATAAAGCTATAAAGGCTGTGAAAGAAGTTCTCAATCATTTTTCCTCATCAGGATTCAGGATTGCAGATGATACTCCATTTTGGCAATATTGAATATGTAGGAGTGTTGAGGCATATCCCCACAGGATGATTATTTCCATAGTTTTCAGTTGAAAGGATGTCAAAATATTACCCAGATGTCGGCACTCCTGCAAGGCATTTAGTGTGAATGCATTCGTGGAACTGCTATGTCCTTTGAGGCTGGCAAAGGGATGCATCTCCTCAAAGGTTTCAGACTTGACGGAAGGGGATATGGATAATAAGAATCCATAATAAGGGCATACGGATAACAAGAAGGAAGAATACAGTAAGTGGTCAGTAAAGCTCACGCTTCAGGAGCCTGGCATTAGGAAATTATCTACATCCCAACTTAAATTCTAGTCCCTGAAATTTCTTAAAAGTTGTGGAATTAACTACTTTTGTCTGCCCAAAATGCAGCAGTGAAAGTAACATTTGTTTGGGTAAAGAGCTTTGAGAAGAATGAACTTACTAAATTTATGTTAACCTGAACTATAAAATAAGTTATGTTCAATTTTACAAATCCAAAAATTATTATTTGATTAAAATGCATTACAAGGCATCCAAGTTGCTTAGTACCTTTTTAATTAGTAAATTTTAAATTGTTCTAACTGAATTATGCATTTGTATACCACAGAAATGTACCACTAAGGGGGAAAAAAAAGAATGCTACATGGTGGGAAACACGTATTTCCTTAACACAATCCTTAAAATGACGTTGCATCTGTTTGCCAAGTAGTCATCCCTTATTCCCACCAAGAAGGCAGCCTCGATCATACTGTTCTGCATAGAATCATAGAATGGTTCAGGTTGGAAGGGACATTAAAGATCATCTAGTTCCAACCCCCCTGCCCTGGGCAAGGACACCTCCCACTAGACCAAGTTGCTCAAAGTCCCATCCAACCTGATCTTGAACACCTCCAGGGATGGGGCATCCACAACTTCCCTGGGCAACTTGTTCCAGTGCCTCACCACCCTCACAGAAAAGAATTTCTTTCTAATATCCAATCTAAATCTCCCCTCTTTCAGTTTAAAACCGTTACCTCTCATCCTATCACTACACCCCCTGATAAAGAGTCCCTCCCCATCCTTCCTGTAGGCCCCCTTTAGGTACTGGAAGGCTGCTATAAGGTCTCCTCGGAGCCTTCTCTTCTCCAGGCTGAACAGCCCCAACTCTCTCAGCCTGTCCTCACAGCAGAGGTGCTCCAGCCCTCTGATCATCTTTGTGGGCCTCCACTGGACCCGTTCCAACAGGTCCATGTCCTTCCTGTGCTGAGGACTCCAGAGCTGGACACAGTACTCCAGGTGGGGTCTCACCAGAGCAGAGTAGAGGGGCAGAATCACCTCCCTTGACCTGCTGGCTATGCTTCTTTTGATGCAGCCTCGGATGGGTTTTTCTGGGCTGCAAGCATGCATTACTGGCTCATGTTGAGCTTCTTTTCCGCCAGCACCCCCAAGTCCTTCTCCTCAGGGCTGCTCTCAAGCCATTCCCTGCCCAGCCTGTATTTGCGACTGGGATTGCAGTGGCCCAGGTGCAGGACTTTGCACTTAGCCTGGTTGAACTTCATGAGGTTCACGCATGCCAGGCACAAAATTGTTACTTGGTACCAGACTTGAGCCCTAGAGCACTTGCCAAGACCAGCCCAGGTTGTAAGTGACCTCAAAAGATCATCTGGTCCAACCTTTTGTGGCAAAGGGAACCTAGCTGCGATTATCTACCATGGTGTCCAGTTGTGTCTTGACAAAAGTTGATGCAGCAGAGGGGATAGAAAAGGCTGTTCCTCTTAAGGGTTTGCATCCCGCAGGATTACTATAAACAGAAATGCAAGAAGACCAAAATGTGAAAAGCAATCAAGAGAAAGCCCCAGAAAGCTGGCTGCTTTCCTTGTTAGGACGAATGTGGATGAGAAGAGCTGGGGCTGGGAGAAGGGCCATGGAGCTGGTTCGTATCAAGGAGGATCAGCCCAGCCACACTGTCTGCTGTATGACTGCTCTAACCTTCCCTGTCATTTTCCCCAGTTCCAGCCTACTTGCAAGGTTATATGGACCCCAGCCCCCCAGCCCTCTTTTCCTTCTCACAACAATAATGGCTTTATTCTCTCCTTCATCAGAGCATGGGCCATTCCTCTTTCCCTAAATGACAAGCTTGTCCCATATCTAAAGGCAAGTAGATGAAGCACGCGTGAATTATGCAAACAGGATGCCAGAGGTAAACTGTAGTTGGGATGTTTCCTTGATCTCTCTGTTTACAGAATTATAGCTGGCTTGTAATGGTGCCAGTGTCCTCAGGAGCCCTTTCTAGGGATTTCTGGGAACCACAACAACATGTTAGGAAGAGGATGGAGTTAATCAGTTGGGCTTTCCTGCTGCTATATTCAGCCTAGCAAGCTGCCTCCGACAGATGTTTCTGCTTTTAGGCCACAAGGAACTTTATTGACTGGCTTTCCCTGTGTTCAAGAAGCATGTAAAGCTGTCAAAGACTTGTTTTCCATAAGAGCATTTGCTTATCAGGTGATGTTTTTCTATCTCTGGCATAGCAGATTTTAATGAATCTCTCAGTACACTGATCCCCCAAGAAAAGAAATAGGGAAATCTGCGTTACCTGATTTTCTCTCCTGCCTGCGGGAGGCATAGGCTGCAAGCGACGGTGAAGTTACATGGCAGAGCTGGGTGGGGCAGTGCCCAGAACCCCCTGCTCCCCAGCAGCCCTCCCATCAGCTATCCTGACCAGCCTATTATGAATAAAATTTCCTGCATGTCATACAAACCAAATTCGAGCCAGCTCCCAGGTGTTCCTTACACAATTGAGGCCAGTCAGTTAATATTGCTGTGGGGTCTTGTATCTCTACCCCTCTCCCATGGCTTGCAAGACAAGACAGGAAACCTGACTCTGAGCACCTGTGTGAGCTGGCTCCCTGCAAGGTTTCTCTGGATGAGACAGGGGAAAGGAGGGCTTGGGCACAGCCCCTCTGTGGGCTGTGGGGTGACGGAGGACCCCTCTCCTGGAAAACACCTCCTCCCTCCATTCCTGCCCCTGCCTCACTGCGTTTGCCCGGAAGGATTTACCTACTGGAGCATTCAGCTCACCTGGCTGTTAGACAGGATCAGACAAGACCAGGTTAAAGCAAAGTGGCCCTGATTCTCCATTTCACCATCATTGTCCCCTGAAGTGAGGAAAGTTACCCCTCAGTCCCCTGGCACAACTCCAGGAAGGAGCTGCCTGCCCAAAGGACGTCGATGGGGTTATCGGTCCTCCCTGGCTCAGGGCACAGCCAATTTGCAGGAGGGACATAACACCCGGCATTGTGTCTGCCCCACAAATGGTGCCTTTCCTGATCAGTCACAACTATTTGCGCTCGCAGCACTGGCCTCTGAAGGCATCGCATTACGTGGGTCAATAAGGACAGCAGTTACCTATCTCACCTAAACTGCAGGTGCAAAATTATGCCTGCAGCCATATGAGGCCATAAAAACCAGGCATCCTCCAAAGGCAGGTTGCAACAGAAGCTGCCCCACAGTAGCTGTACAAGTCCTTCCTCTCCTGGCCGAGCCCCGCGGGGTGCTTCTCCAGCACGTAGCCTCTTCATCTGGAAGAAGGAGAAATGCAATTCCACCCGTTCTCTTCTGGCAGCAGTGGCTAGGAGGGATGGTTATTTTAGTGGACCATAACATTATTGTAATAATTGCTGCTTCAGCAGGCAGAATTATTAGCCTGTCAGTAGTGCGTTAGACAGCAACACTTGTCTCAAATGCCTGTTAATTATCTAAATAAGCAAATTTGCTTCCTTTCCCACCGTGGTCACTAGTCTCTTGTATCATTCCTGCAGCCAAAGCTGTGATCTTGCAAATACCCCTGCATGTAGTTGTTATTGCAGGAGTTGCCTCGTCAAAGCGCAGAGAGGCTGCTGATGCGAGGAAGAGATGCCGGACTAGTTCCCTGGGGCCTGATTCAAATCCTTTTGCTATCAGCAGAGAGATGCTCCCAGTCTTTCATGGCTTTGAATTATATCCTCAGATAGTAACTTTTTCCAGGCAGGAATTTTGCTTCCAACGTCTCTTGAATACACTTGAGAGATCTGGCAGCTGATAAAACACTCAGCCTTGAGCCAATACAGCCAGTGGAGCCCCTGAATGTATTGTATTTTTTTATAAAATAGAGTATTTCTCCCAGGGAAAGCAACAATCTGATATGCTTTCTTGTCTAGAGTCAGACCTGCAGTAGCTTTTTAGTTACTCGGAGACATCTGAAACCTGAAAATGTGGCTTCCAGTGTAAGGTTTTGAGGCTGCAGATATCCACAGGGCTTCAGTGCATGCCCTCTGCCAGGGTTTGCCCTCCCCTCCACCTCCCCCGCACCTGTCCGTGTACCACCATCGCCTCCTTTAAACGCCAATGGACTCTGCTCCAGCGGGCAGGGCTGCCCGCCTGCTCTACCCCATGCAAGCCAAAATCCCAGGAGAATGTCTCCCCTGCCATCATCGGTCAAACAATGGGATGGCTTGCCTGCAAAACCGCTGTCCCCCAGTGCCCCCATCACCCCAGACTTTCCCCAGGCTGCTCTGCGCAGGCTGTGGCAGTGAGGTCCCCATCTTCAGAAGAGCATCTTCAGAAGGTACATTGGTGCCTCCAGGCTGCAGACCCCAAGAAGGTGCAGCACAGAAGCAAATCCCACGAGGTGAGCATGGGACATGATGGCAGCTGCTGGCGTGGGTACAGCATCCCTTGAGCAGGGGCCAGGTGACCCCGGGGGTGGCTGGTGGTGCACAAGGAGCCTGGAAAACATTGTCCTACCAATTTGAGTCATCTCAGCGGTGTGCTGGGAGCCAGCCCCTCTTTACCTCCCACCTAATGAAGGACAGAGAAAAGGAAGTTCCTGGCCCTCCATCAGCCTGCACCCAAGTTAAGTGCCAGGTAGCCACTCAAATTCCTCCCTTTTTGGTTCAGATCTGCACGGAGTCTGGAATGCAATGGCTGCTGGAGGAGTCTGAGAAAAGGAAAACCCAGAACTTTTCCCCAAGGGGACCGTTTTATACAAATCTCAAAACATGAGGTGTCTCACAACAGTATTAATTTTATTCATGGATGTTAGCAAGAGTATAATGAAAAACATCATCAAAATCCAGGTAAATTTTGCCATCTGAAAAGGAGATTTACTTTCCCAGCTGTGGCTGGTGACCCCACAAGTGCAGAGCTGTAGGGCTGCTGCTCATCTGGGGCTGTAAAAAGAAAACCCTGTGCGTTTAGTGAAAGCGAATAGAGCCATCTAGTGACAAGCGCAATGCATTCTTCATTTCATGCTGTGAAAGATCTTCACAAGCCCCCCAAAGCCTGTGTTGGCCACCAGGACAACAAGGCATGGGCATGGGCAGCCCCTCTCCCAGGTGTGCGCATGACTGAGCCTCATGAGGTTCACACCACCGGAGCTTTGCGTGGTCCTCAGCAAAGCTTTTGGGAGTGGGGACAGCAGCGCCAAGCAGAAAAGGCCGCTTTGGTCATCAACAAGGTCTGGGTTGGGGAAGAGCCCGTGGTGCCTTGTAGGCAGCTGTGGGGGCCAGGCGCAGGCAGAGCTGGCCACACAGCAGCCACACAACGGGCAGATGCTGCTCTCATGTTTGTTGGGAGAAGGAGTCTCACCAAGCTGATTTTGAGCTGCTTTAGCCAAATGAAGAAAAATTCAGGACAGAAGAGATGCTTCTTAAAAAACATTAAAAAATAAATCAAAATACTTTTTGTTTCAAAAGATGCATGAATTTTATTTAAAAAAAAAAATTAAAGGATTCTAGAAATTGTATCCTTTTTAAATGAGGAAATATTTGACAATGGCATTGCCTGTGACCAAAATAAAACTCTTCCATAATTTTTTATCACTAAAAGTTTGAAAAATTTTGAATTCTTGTCAGGGGAAGCATTTATTTTTCTTCTTCCTTTTCCTTCTCTCTTTGTCTAGCACATTCCTCCTGTCCTCTGAAGAATTCACACAGCGCAGCTCGTTATCAGTCTAGCTAATTACATTACTGCACTTCCCAGCAAATTAAGATCCAAAGCCTGCCGTTTTACAGTAAACTCTCCAAAGAAAGGGATAATGAGGTTACTTAGCAGGTTTTGTTCCTCAGGTAATTTCCATACACTTCTTAGTTTATAAAGTGGGAGATAAGGTAGCCACCATAGCTTTTATGTTAGCCTTCCCAAGCATCGTCCAGGTCTCCTGGCATTTCTGGGAAGGAAGGGATTCTCCTGCTGGAGGCCCAGAGGTGAAACCATTTGCCGCAGGTTAGAGAGAGACCAAAACCAGCTCTTGCCCTGTCTCTGCTGCAAGCAAAGCCGAGACACAGACCAGCTGGGTGCCATAGGCTGTATCCACACAGCTCAGTGATAGACCCCCAGGGCAAGGTGGTTGTGTCCCAACCACAGAGCCCTCAAGCCTAGGTCTTCTCCTTACCCCATGAGGTTTCCCCACTGCCAACAGACAGGATTGTAACCTTGTGCCAGGAACAGAAATCACTTCAAAGCACCCGAAATGGGTGCGGGCTGCACAGCAGCCCATCAGAGCAGTGCTTTCATAGGACAAGGTTGGAGCTACCTACAGGAGTGTGGAGTGAGGCTGTCTGAAGATGCAGGGCTGGGACCACCACATTAGCTCTGCAGCAAGCGGGCTGGTCGCTGCCAGCATCACCCTGGCTCAGGGCAGGCGGAGACAGACTGAACCATACCAAACTGTGCTGGGAGGGGGAAGGACCTGAACTCTAGTTTTGCAGAGAAATTCCAGCTGTAAAGCTTGAGTTGACTCAGGGTGGAAACAAACCCAGCACCGTCTGCACCACAAAACACCCCAAAGCAAAACAATTTGTTTGAGGTCAACCTACATGTTTGGATTAGCCTCTGGTTTCTGCTTTTCTTCTGAAAACAAGAGGCCAAAATTTTCCTTTCATTGTTCCCACAGAAAGGTTTTCTTTCTATCAGATGACACAGGTCTTTGGACTTTTTCTACGTAATGATTTGTACGTACCTGCAGTCCCAGACAGGAACTCAGCACTAGCATCCTGGTTGTTTTGCACATCCCTAATTAAGCCAAGGTGAAATGAGTGGATGTAATGAACTACCAGAGTGAAGTGTGTGGAAGGAGAAGAAGAGCAGCATGGTCATCAAGGGAGCAAAAATGCTTTTGTACAGGTTTTAATTTATAAAAATAATTCACTTCTGATGAATGATTCCCTGCCACTATTACCTGATTATTGTCAATCTCTGCCACACTTAGCTTTGTTAATTTAGTTATGCATTCCTCTTCCCAGACCCTCTCAGCTCCCTTCGGCCATTTGTGGGTGAAAAATTCACCCACATTTTGTATCTCTTCATAAATCTGCATACTAAAATCTACAGCAAGAGGCTGTGCTACGTGCTTGCCCAGCACTTAGCACAGTAGGGTTTCCAGTCTCTCACTGGGCTGTTATAAATAGAGCGCAAGCGCCTTAATGGCGCATGGTTCTCCCTTACCCTGTCATCTGAAGGTGTTACTCCGGTCACGGTTAATTGGGTATGGACCTGGGAGCGACAAGTTGGTTCACTCAAGTAGCTTTAATCACTTTAGAGTCGTGTCCAAAGCCTGTAGCTGGCTCACAGTGCTGGCTGTGACACATAGCCAGGGTCAACCTTTCATTTAAAGGCCTAATTCTGAATGTATTTGAACAGAAGGCTCTCTGTGAAGACCTGTTCCACCAGACCCTCCAAGTGCTGGAAGCTGGACAAACATACGCTGTGCTTTCTGCAAAAGACTCCGAGCAAAACAGCTTTCTGTTTTATTTGAAAAGTTTCCATCTCTCCAGCAAAGAGAAAAAACTAAGCCCTTCCTCAACTCTGCATCAAGCTGACAAAAACAACTGTTTTCCACAATTTTACCTCATATCTGTTAATAAGTCCATGACTACAACTGTCTTGGATGATAAGTCATCAACTAGACTTACTCATCGGACTCTCTGCTCCATCTTTCCTGCCTACCTGCAAGCTGTTGCTCTTCCCCACAGGGAGCAGCTGCCACCCCTCTGATGGGTGTGTGCCAATTAGCTCTTAAATACACCCTGTCTCCCTCAGCAGGACGTGGCTTTTCCCTACTGTAAAAGATTTGGGGGGAGGAGGGGGAAGGCGGGATATAGAGCTGAGTCATTTAACTTTGTCTCTTAGGATAAGTCTCCTTTCCTCCTAAAAAGAACTAACCCTCTTTATAGCTTTTAACTGTAGTTAGTGTGTCTGGACCACATCCTTTCTCTCTTGCATCTCTCCTTTTGGCCATGCTGCGCCTCGGTCCTGCTCACTGCCATTGCTTGTGCCATCCGAAAACACACACCTCTGTGCCACTTGGGTGCCCCTCAGAACAGACTGATGCTCTTTGCAGCTCTAACCTGAAGTGTCAAATACCCGATGAGCTGCTGCTGAGGAGTGGCAGGGAGGGATGGCATCCGGACAGGGATGTTAGCGTGGGGAGCTGCGATCGGCTCAGGGAGGATCTGCAGGCAGAAGGAGAGATTGCATCAATTAACTAATGATACGCAGGGGGGTCAGTTCGGGTGTGCTCACTCCCCATTTCTTTATGAATCATTCAATGAAGAATTCATTTAGAGGCACATTTACGTATTTGCCGTACTCTGAAGATGCCATGCATGTCTGCACGGAGACATGTTGCGACCGTTTGCAATTGCCCTTGCAAAACTGCCTGTCAATTGAGTTAATTTATTCCTTTTCTGTATTTCAATACGTTGGCTGGCCAGCGGCTTTCAGCTTTACCTTGCATTTGAAACAGTCCTGCTAAATAGGTGCCCGGTCCCTAATTATAGGGACAAAAGAGCAAGGTTTCAGAGCCCAGCACAAACAGCTTTATTCAAAATTATCTTAGTTGAGTCGTCTGTCTTCAAGGAAGAAAATCATGATTAATTGATTCCTGGGATCTGACTCACTGACTGTCCCACTGAGCCCAGTAAAGCCAGTTTAAGCAAAAGAGTCTCTATAGGCTCCAACAATGGACTCTCAATGTATACCCCCTCCCCCACGCAACTTCTGAAGCTTGTAGATGGTTTCACTGAAGTTTTATGACAACAACTAGGGAAAACAACTTTGGGAATTAACATTGCCCAGCAAGACACAGCCTGCAGCATGTTTTTTATGGCCAAGAACTCACAGCGTTCCTGGCTTCATTTCCTCACCGCTCGCAGCAGTCCCCTTTTATGGCAGGGCTGTCCCCCGCCATCCCCTGCCCCCTGATGCTCAGGGCAGCATCATGGGCTCAGACGTAGTGAAGACAATGACTGGGGCAGCAGAGAGATGGGATTTGAAAACCTCCATGAATTAAAACAAGGATAATCTGGGCAAGGTAACAACTGCTAGCTTGCTCTTGCAGCCAGCACTATTGAGGCACATCCCTATTGCCCAGGCAGGGCACTTTGGGTGGTGGGAAGGGCTCCATCAGCACAGGACTGGGACCGTGGGCAAACATGGAGAAACACCATGGACTTATGGCTTCCAGTGTCTGAGCTAAAGTGCTAAGAACCAGCTTGATCATCTCTGCCCAGCACTGCCCTGTGTGGTCCTCTCCTTGGGGCCATTGCAAAAGTCACAATCTGCAGATGCATGAAAAGCTGGTGTCACTGCTATCACTAATACCAAGTTTCCTGGGCTGGTAGCCAGGGTTTTTCCTTTTCAGCAGGTACTTTATAATGTAACAATCCCATTCACATAAAAAAAAAGGAAATCTAGAAATACATTCTCAAAGAAAAGGATTTGTTCCTAAAAAGTCAGTGAGGTTGGTACAGGACCAAAGGGCAGGATCTGGCCTGCAAAGCCTGTGGTGAAAGCGATTGGTAATGAAAATGCAGCATTTTGGAGGACAAGGCAAGACCTTACAGTTCTGGGAATAATGCAAGAACCTCAGAAACCAGAAACACACGTCAGAGCTTATTTTCTCCCAAGGTGGTTGAACATTAACAAAGCCTACATTAGCAGCAGCGCTGTGTCGCTGGCAGGAGGGGGTTTGACACTCGCTGCAAGGGGCCTTCCCCTTCTTCCAGGATTCTCTGGTGTGTCACTTCAGCTTGATGTGTCAGGCAGGCTGCAAACCTCTGCTCTTGCCTTCAGTAGCTGGAATGGTTAGGTAAATTCCAGGCCAGCCAAAATCTGGAGGGAGCACACCTGAGCTCTCCTGAGAGAGGAGATGGCTGTGGCTGAGCTCAGCTTCCCCTAAGCAGGGATTTCTGTGAGTCATAACATTTTTTTGACTCCAGCCTTTACTAAACTTGGCTGTTCCCCAGTCATTTTAGCCCAGATTTTTCTAGCAAGTAGGGCTTGGCATTTGCAGACATGCTGTCTATCCCATGAGAATTTTACCTTCCTCATTCACTGGCAAAGAAAGTACCATTTGTTGTATGAGTGTAGGAGACAAGCAGCAGCTTGTGGTTGCATTATTAATTATTTACCACAGAAAGCAAATTTCCCCATCTAGGAACATTTTATTTTCTTTGTGGACAGGAGAGGATAGGGTAGTGAATGGCCACTCATGACAGGAGAATGCAGGAGTGGCGCTGCCATCCCCGATGGTTAGGCAAAGATGCATCCATTGATAAAAAATCATTAGAAATCACTTGTCCACGCAGGGAACCCTTTTTGTGATGTTTCCACGCAGGAAGACAGCCTGGCAGTTAGAGCCACCCTGACGGCACTGCCCATGTAATGGTAGCTTAGCTCTTTAGCATAACAAGCTTGACTCAGTCTGGACATGTGAAAATTATCCATCCACTCGCAACTTAAGCCTGCCCTGCCTGAATTTTAAGTTCATAGATAACTCGGCAAAAGCGTGAGCTAGTCCTGATGAAACCCTCCTTAGCTCTGTTACACTATAAAACCCCAGGCCAGCTGGAAATATTTGTGTTTGAGCTCAAAGGGAGGTGCAAAAGCTGCTTGATGATCTCATGCTGCCCGTCTTTCCCCTTTCTTGTGTGTGTGCCAAGACAGGAAGACTTTGTCCTCAGTCAGTGTTAGTTTTGATCCCCTGGATGACAGTGGGAGGATGGTGGGTGCAGCTGGGACGAGCTGCATTTCTCTGCAGGCATCTCAGCGCACAGCTGCTTTTTGCACAACATTTTTGGTGTAAGAACTCCTGTGAAATGGCTTTGCTTCTGTCACAGGAGCATGGAGGGACCACAGTTGCTGGCTTCGGCCAGATCTTCCACTGCTGTAAATAGTCACAAGCTCATTTCACCACCTGAGATACGTATTTCCTCTTGTATGCTCACCTTAAACCTCTTGTCACACAGTGGGAGCTCTCATTAGAGAGCAAAACCAGCCAGCCCCGGGCAGAAGCATCATGTAGCCAAGAATCCGCTGGCTGCTGTTAGGACAACATAGTAATTTACCATCTTCCTTCTCTTCTCTTACCTGTAATTATGCTTTAGACACTGGTCATCTGTTCCCTTCAGACCTATAATCCAGCAATCTTTCCGGTCCTGTCACCTACAAGTACTTATTTGTTTGCATAGTTAGGAAGACTTAAACTTCTTTTTCTGCTCATTTGGGAAGACAGAAACTGCAGGGAATTTATCTGGCAACGTAACACCAATAATGTGCCTCGCTTGGAAAAAAACCTATAGGTTCTTTAAGTGTTAACCATATGGGCGTCACTGTAAAAATGCTCTGAAAGCCTCAGGAAATGTTAAATGAAATCACAGCTGTGGTGGGGAAGGCAGCAAGGCAGCCATGACTCGGTGTGGGCAGAGATTCCCCTTCATGTTGTACACGCAGCCATGTCCGTCTCCAACATATCTAACAAGATATAAAGTTGTAGTGTCCTGTATGGTCACTAAATTGTCTTCAGTAAGTGACTATGCGTATTTGACTTTGGCACCTTTCTAGCAGTGTGGAAAGCATTTGTAAGGAACCATAAAAAGTCATTACATATGCAGAACAATTGAACCTCCTCAGCATCTGTGGTAGGAAACACATCTGTCTTCTGTCCCTTTCTTTCCTAAATGTCTCCCTGAATCAGCTTTTATGGGAGGGTCGTAAATATCCCTTTCTATTCGAATCCAGGAGTTAACAATACCCCCTGTGACCATAAACACAAGATGTTTCATTGAGGAAAGAGGTGCACTCAAGTAAGCAGAGATCTTTGTGACAGTTGCTGCCAGTATGGTCCCCATGCACCGCTAATCACATTAGTGGGAGAGCACGGAGGTGGCCATCAGACAGCAAAAGAAAGAGGGAGAGAAAAGCAAGACTAATCTTGTTAAAAGGGAAGCAAAGATAGACGCTACTTTTACACAGAAGCTTATAACGTCCCCATTTTCCCAGGGCTGGAATCACCTGGATGCTCTTGGAGCAGCACGGCCGCTGCTGTCGTGGAAGCAAACATCCCCACATCTCACTTGTGTGTACTGAGGGCTGGTTTTTCTTACAACTCCTTGCCTGCCATGTGCTTGTTCTCTGCCCAAGCAGCCTCGAATCCCTCCTGAAGTAGAGGTTTACTCGCCTCCAGATGACTTTAAAAGCAGTAGGATTGTTTTTAATCCCCTGTGTGTGATTGTTTTCCAACCCACAATTTTTAACAGATGAAACAAGCGCCTAATCTAAACATGCCTGTATTTCATCATTCCCCCCCCGAGGTGGCAATATCAGGTGTTTGAAGGCACCTAGTCCCTGAGTTAAGTCTTTTGCTCTGTGTGAGGATGATGCGCAGATTCCAGCCATGCAGCTGCATCACACTTTTCTTACTCAGGGAGTCCCAAAGCACCTCCCAAGCTGGGAGCTAAGGATTAGCCAAGCAGTCACTACGCAGACCCTGACAATCCCCATGGTCGGGTTTCATCTTCTAGTGAGGGCACACAATCTTGCCAGGGTGTGGGCCACGGTGCAGAGGTGTTGTCCCAGGGCTGAGGTCCTCTCTGCCTTCTCCCTCCTCCTGCATTTGCTGGAGATGGGGCGAGGGAAGGGGGTGCAGGAGGAGAGGTGTTCCTCACCAGATGCTCACTGAAGTGTAGGCATCAACACGTGCACCAGCCCACACCCACAGTCCAAGATACTCCTGCACAGTGTTGAGGCTCTCCAGCCAGCTGGGAGCCCGGGGCAGGAGGTACCCAGACCAATGAGCTTCCAGTTCAACTAGGCAAGATGTGAATTTGGGGAAAAACTTTTCCCTTCTGAGGAACCAGAGCCTGGAGAGGCAGTGCCACATGCCCAGGATGAGCCTCCAAGCCAGCGCTGGAGAGCTGATGGACACAGCCATTCCGAGTACTTCTCCAGCACCTTGAGAGCAAGATGGTCCCTCCTCCCACCACCAATCGCTGTGAACCTCTCAGAGCGGTGTTAGTGGGCCCCCTCCCACGGGGTTTAATATTGGAAGGGAAAACAGTGTCTTGTTATCTGAAAGGAGCCTTAACCTGGTTGTATACCCACGCCTGTTTAATCAGTATCATACCACACTGCTGAGGATGGAAAAACAAAGCGCTTGCGTCAGTAGATGGGGTGTCTGCCGCTGCGTGTGCCGGTGCCTCGCCAATTAATCAAATGGGGAAGGGGAGAGAGGACCTGATGGACAGGCAGGAGAAATCCCTGATGGAAAATCTCACTTGTTTTTGCATGTGGTGGCGGGGTCAGGGTGGGGAGGAAAGGAAGAAGCAGATGGAAATCTGGGAGCGAGGACAGTGGTGATGGCTTCATAGCTGAGAGTCCATGTCCAACCAGATGGGGAGGGGATCAGCCACTTGTTGCCTTGGCATTTCATCAAGCTCTTAAATACAAAATGCAAAACTCAGACCCTCTTAGCATTAAAATTATGATTTCAGTATGGACTGCTGGTGGCTAAAGGAGCTGGAAAGTGGCTATTATCAGTGTCCTGGGGTACTTGTGCTCCCCTTGCCATAAGGGCTGGGACTTTCCAGGAGGGGCAGCAGCACCGGGCAGGAGTGGAGGGACTGGCAGCAAGAAGAGGAGAGTCTATGAAGGAAAAGCTCTAGGGATGCTTTCAATGATGTTCGGGAAAGGCTGCTGGGCTGAGGACATCACCCCGGGGAGCAGAGGCTGTGCAAGGCAGAGACCCCAGGATGAAGAGTAGGCCAGGTAGACCTGATGTTTCTGAGCACCGGTGAGCAGAGCCACTTGGTAGCCAGCAAACCAAGGGGCAAACCTGAAATTCATATCTTGCTCTTCCAAGCAATTAATGTTTTATTTCCCAGTCCCAGGAGTTGATTGGTCAGACCAGGACTCTTCAGCCCTGCTGCTCCACTCTTCTTTCTGCCCCCTTCTCTCCCTGCAGGGACAACCCTGCACTCCAAACTGGGTGGCATCAGGGGTACCTTCCCTCGTGCCTGCAGCCTCTCCCACCTCAAATGATACTGGAATTGACTATTTAATCATGGATGGGATTAGCGACTGTTGGGGGAGGTCCTGGGACCCACCCAGAGCAGGGAGCCAGGAGCTGCAAGGGGAAGGAAAGGCAGCAAGGGGGATAAAGGGGAGGGGGCTACAGACACCAGGGAACAGGGCAAAGGGGGGCCTGGAATGAGGAGAAAGAAAAGCCAGAAGCAGCTGATGGGGGAGCCTGTTTTCTCACCGATGATGTCTCTGATGAGAGGGTAACAGATGAAGGAATGAGGAATTTGGGAACTGCAGAAAGTCAGCATTTTTGCCTGTGCAAGCCCTTTGCAGGCTGTAGGGGACATTCGCGGTGTGCAGGTCTCCGTACCCATGCTGCATTTCAACTCCGAAGGCAATAGGCAGCCCAAGTCCTCATCCTGCTTGCCTCTTCTGTATGTACATAGTCTGGATTACTACTATTATTGTTATTATTATTATTACCATTATTACTGTTATTACTAGTTGTAGTAGTAGTACTGCTATTAATATTATTACTGTTGTTATTATTATTATTTCCTGATTTTCCCAGGAGTCTGGACTTTTGTCTCATATAGGTAAAAAAATCATCTGTGATTTCTCTTAGAGACAGAAAACACCTTGCTTTTTCTCTTGATATCTGTGCGGCCCTCAGATACAATTCGTTCATCTCCTCAACTCAGCCAACTTATTGATCCTTCCCCTGGGCTCTGACCCCTCCATGCCTTCTCTGTTTACAGAGTTATCTTTAGCATTCCTGCCTCCTCACTGCTGCTCAGGGGCAGCAAACAGTTCAGATAAAATTGATCTGGTGGATATGAGGAAAGATGTCATGAAGAAACCTGGGGCATGAGGCCATTCACAGTCTCTCTGCCATCACGTAAGCCGGCTGAGGGTCAGTTCAGCATTAACTGGCTCCCGAGGTGGGTTCTCATAACAAGCAATGCTGAGCAACTCTGAGCATCACTCACTAAGTGCAAACTGGGGTGTCATTACAATTATCATCATCGTTGCTTTTGTGCAATGTATTGGACAAACCCTAATTCCACCTTTCTCCTTAGGAACACTCACAGGTTTTGAAGGCCAGACAAATGGTGCAGCCCACCCAGCCTGACCTGTGCGGTACAGCCCAGAGACTCTCGGCCTTAGTTACAGCTTCAGTCCCATGGTTTTGCGCAAGTGCATGAGTGTCTGAAAGTGGAGCAGGAGCCTTCTCAGTGTATGCCAAGACCTCTGTCAGGGCTGCCTCCAGCTTTGCAAAGGGTACTCAGAACAAGTGACCTCTTCTTGGGGATGTGCTGTATCTTCTCCATTTTTTAACCATAGATAGGCTACACAAAGCTTATATTAGAGTAACTACTTGCAGGCCCAGTCCCTCTCCCTTGTTCCCCTGTCCTGCAGATGATTTTTGGAGGATTACGGATCCACGGAAGCCACACCGTAAACTTTCTGCTTCTCTCAGGGAAATTACTTCACCCCTGGGCTACAATGTCAGGTTCCTACCCAGGTGCCCTGCTTTTCCTCCTGAAATGCCACTTTTTCTTCTGCAGAGTGGCCTAAACTCAACCACAGGGGTGAGATGGTGGTGCATGACTTCCCTCTGCAAAGGAAGAGCAATGTTTAACCTTCAGGCACCACCGTGCTTAGCATGGTGGTGACCGATTCCTGGCATGACTCCTTTGCCTGCCCTTCCCCAAGGTGTGTGGGATCATAACTCCAGCTGTGCTGTGCTCAGAGGGGAGCACGGGAAGGGGAAGGACCCACAATTCACCCCACAGATCACGGGCAACGGCCTCAGTCCCCTTACAAACAGATGATCCTGCTGGAACACTGTACACCTGTAAATTGGTAAACACTAAGTATAAAAAACCCACTGCCTCCAGAACTCATGTTTTTTGCCACTCTAGGTGAGGGCAGCTTCAAGCATGATTAAGTGAGGACTCCATTTCCAGCAGCTGTGGACACCTATTTACTCTCCAGGTCTTAATCAGCACAGGCACTCGAGTGGCACACAGCTGCAGCAGGCAGGCTGACGGCAAAGCTGCTGACCAGGACGAGGTCCACTGGAGCAACTCAAGGGCTGTTTGCTTGCTGGTTGTTCTGGGCAAGCTCATCTGCCTGACTTTCTCTTCTGCAAAGAATAAAATTCATCTAAAGAAGTTGGATGTATAGGAGTCTTCCCTTCATACTAGTTCTATGTGCTTTATATATGTCTCTTTTTATGTACAGTAATGACTGTATTTTTTATAGCAGCCTGCATCAGAGGAAACCTGATTTCTAAGGTAAGTGGGAAAGTCTGCAAATGGTAGTTGTGAGTTGTCCCAAGGAAAGGCCAAAGCAGCTTAAAAAGTGTCTTGGTGTGGCCAACTTGACTTGATGATGTAGCTCACAGCAAACTCCAGCTCTTGATTATCTTTGGAGCCCTGATACTGAAAAGGACAGGAGCATCATTACTGGGGGGAGCGGGGAGTGGTAAGGGTGATGCTCTGGCTCGTATGGGGACCCATCCAGATGAGTATGAGTGGAGTTATATGTGATTGGGTATTATTTAATCAACGTATCAAACCAAAGTACACTGTATGATAGGTTGGCTCCAAAGCTTCATGTTCCCTCATGATGTGATGTCCCTGAGCGTACAGGTGGAGCTTGTCCATGCTTGTCCATGACCTCTCAGGTGAGCACATCAAATGCAGCCTGAAATAGGTTGCCACTTCTGGCCCGAGCAGCTGGTGGTCATGCTGACACATTGACCAACTTCAACAAGCCTCCATTTTATTCTGCCTTACTGGGCAGATCAATATATTCCAGGTGTCCCACGATATACTCCAAGTGTCACACTCCAATCTGAAATACCCCTGGCCTTTTGACTTGAATGGCTTTGCATGGTTTGGGACTAATACGAAAATGAATTAAGAAGGGCTCGGTGCTTCTTTGAGGCAACTGTATTTACCCCTATGCTGCTGTAAGCTGTTCTAGGATAACGTCGTGTGTCTGCACGGTTGGCTCCATGGCTAGAGAGGGTGGCCCGCAGTGTGCTGGGTTCAGTAAGAGCTCTCCTGGGCTCTGGTCTGGTCTCCAGAAGTCTGACATTGCAGACATCTGCTGAATTTACTGCTAAATTGTTTCAGTTGCTGAACTGCAAGAAAACAGCTTTATGTTTAGAGCCCTTATAGCCATGACCAGTGAGAGCTAGGGCAGTTTGGCTGGGCCAAAGGGGCTGATGGGCTGGACACCGTGAGACACCAGAGATGCCGTGCTGTACTCCAGCACAGAGAAAGTCAGTGGGAGAGGATGGGGTACAGAAAAGGTCTTTAACCTCCAGGCTCGTGAGCGCAATTGCCTCACAATATAAAGGCTTCACTCTGCATTGCTGCAGCCCAGGAAACTTTTGGGAGCTATCTTCAAGGGCTGCGGGATGGGACCCAGATGCCGGCAGCAGTGGAGCCTCAGCTTGCAGCCAGGAGGTGGGTGCGCAGGAGGGTCGGAGCAAACCACAGAGCTATTGGCTGTACTATTTTCAACTGGGAAACTTGGCACGCACGCAAGAGCAGAGCTCATGTAACTTACCGCTGCAGTCTTCAGATGAAGTCTGTCTGTATTATCCCCATGGGTTTGATTCACTCACTGCGTTACCCCAGAGTGATACCAGCATTACTCAGCGAAAGCGATACTGCAGGGAAAGGGAGCAGTGAATGGGGCAGGCTGGGATTATTTTCTCCTTTGCGTGATACATGATGAGCCACTTTTGGAGATGCTACAACAATGCATTTGAGAGGAAGAAAAAGGAAGAATCAATACATTCCAAGAGACCATTCCACACTGAATCATATGGCACTTCTCAAATTGTCCATGGCACATTAGCTGGGGAACAGTTTAGACTGTGATGTTCCTGCAGTCTTACAGTGGTCGAACATTTGAAGTTTAATTCACAATGTTCAGTTTATTGCTGTCTTTAAGCCAATATTTACCAATGTTTCTTAGTTGTCTGAAATGAAATTAAATGCATGAAAGGCATGCTACTTTTTCAGACCCCAATGTGCCTTGGGCAAGTGACATCTCTTTTATGATCCCCCAATGGATCAGGCATCTGACACAACGAACAGGGAAAAAAGCCATCGCATTTCAGAGGCAAAGCTCACCATGGATCCAGCTCCTTGGGCTGCCATGTGCCTTCACTTCCCAGAGAAGGTGTTTGATGCTCTGTGAAAGACACTCAGACCATGTCATGAGGTCCCATTTCTGCAGTATCTAGAAGTAAGAGCCTAATTTCAAACTTAAGTGTAAATCCATGGGCTGACATGTACTTCACTATCTGGGAGAGATTTGAAAAACCTGAGCACATCACTTCCAGGGCTCAAGTGAAAATGAGAAAAATTAGAATAAGAAAAAGATGAGAAAAGTAAAGAGATATTTGAAGTGTTTTGAATCACAAGCAAAGACATGATGAGGAAAAAGGAATCTTTTCTATATTTTCAGCTGCAGTTAACTCAGTGATCTGTGTGTGTCATTATATGGCATGCAAATGAGACTGTAACAGTCCTCAGTCCAGGAGAGGAGTGTTGTTCTCTCCCACGAAGCGTAGTCCTTTCTCTGCATTGCCCCTGGTTGTCATCTGCACCTACACCAGGGAAAACCCATCAGCCATGGAACTGTTTGTGGTGACTACGGCACGGATATGTGGAAGGGTGCAGTATCTGACACATCAGCCACATGTAGACCTACGCCTCTGTGCTGGTTTTGGCTGGGATAGAGTTAATTTTCCTCATAGTAGATAGTATGGGGCTCTGGTTTGGATTTGTGCTGAAAACAGTGTTGAGAACACAGGGATGTTTTAGTTACTACTGAGCAATGCTTACATAGAGTCAAGGCCTTTCCTGCTCCTCACACCGCCCCATCAGCAAGTGGGCTGGGGGGACACAAGAAGTTGGGAAGAGACGCAGCCAGGATAGCTGACCCCAACTGAGCAAAGGGATATCCTGTGCCATAGACGTCATGCTCAGCATATAAAGCTGGGGGAAGAAGGAGGAAGGGGGGACATTCAGAGTTACAGTGTTTGGCTTCCCAAGAAACTATTATGCATGATGGAACCCTGCTTTCCTGGGCATGGCTGGACACCTGCCTGCCCGCCCATGGGAAGTGGTGAATGAATTCCTTGTTTTGCTTCACTTGCATGCACAGTTTTTGTTTTACTTATTAAACTTTTTTAATCTCAACCCATGGGCTTTCTCACTTTTACTCTTCTGATTCTCTCCCCCATCCCACCGGGGGAAAGTGAGTGAGCAGCTGCATGGTGCTTAGTTGCCAGCTGGGGTTAAACTATGACAGTCCTTTTTGGTGCCCAGTGTGCAGCTGAAAGGGTTTGAGATAACAATAGATTTGATTGGAACATGCTAGATTGAATTTGTAGCTGTTATTGCTGTTTAGCTGTTAATTGGCAGGCTTCTGTGCTTGCCATGGGGCTTGCTTGCCCATTCTGGTCACCCAAGGTCCTCCTCTGTGAGCTTGACCTGAAGCTGAGGGTGTCTGCAGTGAAAGTCACACAGTGTATGGCCTCTTCTTTGTGTTTTGGGGCAGGCTTTGACTGCCACCCAGCATGTGTCAGAGCTCCCTTTCCCACATTGCGGGGTTGGTTTTACACTGGGGATGTCCCGACTACCAGGACCAAAGGTGGGTTCCCAGCACACTCTGAGTCGCTCTCGGAGGAACCCAGGCTTGCAAGCAAGGAGGGAAGTCACGCTGCGCATCGGGGGCTGTCCCCTGCAATGTGACCTGCTCAGCCCCGCTCGCAGCTCATGGCCTGGGTGAAGCAGCTCTGTTTATGCTACCAGATGAACCCTCCTCTGCTCTGCTGGGGACACGGGGCCAGGAAAGAAGGCTTTCCCTACAGCTCTCTTGGGCGGACAGATTGCCACATGCCTGGGAACAGGTACACAAACACTGCTGAATGCCTGGTGTATCATCTGATCTGGATTTTTAAATGGTACAGGAAGGCACTGTGTTTGATTCCAGGGTGTCTAATGGGTCTCCGTGGAGGGAAATCAATGCCATTAATACGGGAGCACCGGTCTGTTTTTTCACTGCCTCTCAGCACCGATCAATCACTGCAGGCTGCCACCACCTCATTCACTGTCCAGATGGCAATATCCATGCCTGCGTTTTTTAAGCTCTTGTATAAAAGAGAGAAAATCAGGCTCTTCCCAGCTGTAAACAACATATCTGCTTGCTAGCAGCCATGCACAAATAGCCTGGTGTCCCATCATTTAGCTCCCTCCCTTACGAAGCATCTTCCCAGACTGTCTTCAGAAGATCACCCGAGTGCTACTTTATTTCTTCTGTTACACAGGAAAATGAATAGACACAGTCCTGTATTTAGAAGGGCTTTTATGCCTCTTCTTCCATTCAGATTGGTGTTTTTGTCTTTAAGGCAGCAGATCTGAGAATGATGCAGTTTGTTATGTGGATACATCAGATTTTGGAAGGAGGGGGCTGTTAAATGTTAAGTTTCTTGATTTTTGACCTTAGTTAGTCCTAAAGACTCAAAGCTCTCAGTTGTGTCTTTGCCTCATTTTGGTACCAATCATAAGTTTTTAGGTGAGGATGCTTGATAAACAGTGAGATTGGACAAATCTATGCGTAGCAACAGCAACTACCATTCTTCACCTGCTGAAAACCAGGGAAAGCTTTTCCCAGTTTCAGAAAGCTACATAACAAAAATGTAACCACACTTGTTCACTGCTACAGATCAACAGATGAGATTATGTGTTGTCTTTGTGGTGTTTCTGAAACATCCTTTGATAGACGTTTCCTCTAAATGGCATTACTTGAAAAAAAAACAAGAAAATAATCAAAAGTAGTAAAAATTCTGATACTTTCTGTCTTTACACTAATGTGATAAGTATTAGCTAGCATTTCTGTAGTCATCAAAGTGCTTTACTGGGTTTAAATTATGCTGTGTTAATATTCACAATCCAGAACTACCAAACTTCCATTCCTTAGAAAAGAAGAAATCTTTCTTTTTCAAAAATCAGTGAAAAAGATTCCTTTCCATTATAGAGGTGGGTCCTGTTCTTTTTTAAATTGAAAGCTTGTGCTACACATTTACACTTCTTGCAGTTATGGTGTAAGTTAACGCCAATGTTGTACAGTTTCCATATATTCTTTTGAATGCGGTCTACATCCTTGTGGACAGCAAGCTTAAAACTTTGCTGGTTGCTGTTGTGAAGGCATGAAGACATCATCTTCCCTTGTTTTTATGCTTGCGATTATTACTATAAAATTATTGTCATTTATATTTATGTGTCATTTTTCCAACTACTGTTCAGACACATAATAAGAGGCGTGCCCTGCTCATGTACAGTAGATAACCAAGATCACTCAGTAAACATAATTCTCCTAAAGATTATGGAACGAGTTTGTGTTCCATGTTGCACATCCCTTGTTCTTCATTCTCCTTTTTTTCGTTGGTTCATTTTAACGCCTTTCTAGGCTAATGTGACCATCCCCATGTTCCCGCACCTTTCTTCGCCATTGACTATTGTGATGAACTGAGTTGTTGCATCAAAAGCAAATCCCAGCCTGATAAGAAGCGATAGCACGCTGAGCAAGTTTTGTTCCTCTTTCATAGATTGCTTGATTCGTCTGATATAGCCTTAAATTATGATTGTCTCAGTTTCCCCGGCGTGGTCATTTGGGTGTAATGTCTCTCTGCTGCTCTGTCAACTTAACAGGCCTGAATAGTCAGAAGGCAGTGATAATAAAGATGGATAGCAATCTCTCTTAGTACCACATTCAAACTTCCTTGAAAAGGCACCAACATGTGTTGAAAATAAGCCTACACCTAGTGGAATGTTTTATCTATTGCACATCCATTGGAAATGCACCAAGTCAGAGTTCTCCAGCTGAGATAACCTTTCAGCGGAGCAAGAGATGCCACATGACCTTTATGAAATCTCACTGTGCTGCTTCTAAAACATCCTTTGTTGGCAGATTTAGATACATGAACCAGAATAAGTCCTTGCTAAAATGCTCCAGCCCTGAGGGGGTCCCAGGTAAGCTTGAGCTACAAGCTGCAAGCCTCTACAAGTAATCAACCAGTGCTGAGAACCAGCTGGATCACCTGCAGATGTTAGCTGTGGTGGTAGACACTTGCCCAAAGGGAACTGGATTGAAGTTACTCAGCTTTCATCAGATAGCAAAAATTATCCCTCTCTATTGACCCCAGTTGCTTTGAACTGTGAGTGTCCAATAAGAAATGGCTCTGGATTCCAGCTCCAGCTCCCATCTGACCTACCTAGCTCAGCCACTCCATTTGACAGGGGCAGAATCACCATGGTTTCTTCCTGGCATTGGATGATCAGTGCAGAAACAAGCCTTTGTCATTCTGCCCTCAGCACTCATACTCTTGGACTCAGCTTGACTCTTAGCACAGCACCACAGACCACAGCCCTTACCAGAGAACCGTCTGCATCCAGGTCTGTAATAAACTCCACATCCTCAGCTCTCAATGGATCATGGTCAGAGGAGGCCTCTGAGATAACCTTGGCCAGTTAAAAACAGTCCAGATTAATACTCTTGGACCTGGAAATGACTGGAGTTAGCTGAGGGCATGAATCACTAATGTAGCAGTTTTGCTCCTGACTGCTATCAAGGAGATGGAGATGTGTCCCCTGACCAGGATGGGCCAGGGACAACAGCTCAAGCCATTGGAGATAAAGTCAAATACCATTACTGCATTGTCTTTTAGTGTGTGATTGATGTATGACATTCTTTACTCATGCAATATCTGCTTAAATGGCCTCAGATTGTATCAAGCCAGCTCACAGGGTGCGGTTGCCGCAGGCACTTTCTGGGAAGAGAACCATGTCTTGCCTTCATCCCCTCTCAAGTTTAAAGGCAGCTACAGCCAGCCTTCTCCAGCTAAAAGGCAGTGGAGATCTCCTGTGACAGAAAACTCAAAGTGAGAAAAATATAATGTTCTGGAAGATTCACGGGGTTCTGACTGTACAGGATGGCAGACCTCCCACATCTCCCTGAAATCTGGACCTGCCCTTGAAGATCTCCCCCGAGCACTCATCTACTGGGGTATCTGCTTTGGCCTCTAAGGAACCTAGGGTCAGCTGAATTAGTTGCAACAAGCCTGAAACCGTGGACACTGTAATAAACTGCATTCTTATTTTAGGCAACATCTTGACTTTGATGAAGACTAAGTTTTTAAATACATTTCAAAGAAACATTGTGAGCTGGCCTGAGCATCTGGCAGCTCTGGTTGGTGTCAGAAGAGCACAGGTGTGTATATTTGTAGGTGTACCTGCTCCTGAGAGCAGAAGAAGCGGTAAGTGTGGACCTCCTCAGGACTAGGAAGATGAGAACCAGATCCCCAGCTGTGGCCAGCTGGGGTAGGCTGACCACAGTCAGTGCTTCACTTGGTCTCGCTGCATGAGGAAGGTGTCCCTCCTCAGTACTGTCAAACCAGGGTCCTTCATGAGTTGTGATGGGGCCTTCAGTTAAACCATGTATTGTGCTGGTCAGGCGGTCAGTCCCAGAACACACCTCAGGCACCTGGATCCCTGAGCCCCCGATGCAGCATGTCAGTGAAACTGTGCGACAGGACTGTGTTAGTCATCTGCCAGTCAGTGCCTCACCTCCTCTCTCACGGGGTTTCATTCACATAGTTCAGTCATCAGACACAACTATTTGTGAGGAATGAGAGTCTTCAGGTTAAGGCATGGAGTGGGGACTTCAGAGATGAAAGTGCGGTCGCTGGCTCTGCTCCAGGTTCTCTCTGACACTTTGGGCAGGCCCTTTACAGCTCTGTTTGCCACCTACTCTGGTGTGTGAACGCACGAGAGTGGTGGGTGAGCCAGACCACCGACTCTGCAGAGCTGCAAGGTTCCCTGCAGTCAGTGTAGGGACAAAGATGTAATGGCATCTTTAGTAAGCAGTCTGAAGAAACTTTAACTTCTTTCTCTGGATGGTGATTATTGCTTGGATTAACCCCTCTCAGAGCGACCTATTCCCTAAGACTTGTAGGAAAGAGATACCAACAGATGCTCTGAACTTCAGGTTAATGGAACACCCACAAGAGATGGCATGAAGCTCTGCTTGGTATTTGCTCCTTGTCCACCTCCAAAACCAAAATATTCTATAGCATAATTGAAAGGCAGATTGAAAAATAGAGGAAAACAGTGGTTGGACAGTTTACTTGTTGGCAAACTCAAGAGTGGTTCTTCCCACAGGCGTCCAGAACAGCAGTTCTTGAACTTGGGGTTGAAGGGAGGAGAAGGCCTTCTCTAGCCCCCCTAGCTTATACCTCAGGGACATATGTCAGATGCTGAAAAATGGAGGTGAAAAGCCCCTGGTGGTTGTCTTTGCCCTGTTCACTTTTCTGTATCTTCCTCCCCACACACATACCTCCACAAAATTCTTTTCTCTTCAGGACCTGTATGAAGAAGACAACGCTTGTCTGAAGCCAGTGACACCCTTTGGTGACTCATCCCTCCTCTTGCCGTCAGATTCAAGTAATCAATACATCTCTCAAAGGCTGAATCTCAGGCTGAAGTCCTGGCAGACGGGAATGAGTCTGGAAAGCCAGTTTTGGAGTCAGGACCACAGGCTCCTGTGTGCACAGGAAGAAGTGTGGGAGCAATGAGGACCCCAGTACACACCAACATGTCACCATTTCCATACCTCCCATGCTGAGACTGACACCTCCATATGAACGATCCGTGCTCAAGGTGGTTTCTCCTGCACACCAGAGCTCTGACTCCCCCAGAGCCTCGTCTCCACCTTACAGCTCTGCAACAGATGTCCACAAGCACAGGAAGCCACCAAGTCCCCAGTCTG
This sequence comes from Fratercula arctica, assembly GCA_947846985.1. Taxonomy (NCBI): domain Eukaryota; kingdom Metazoa; phylum Chordata; class Aves; order Charadriiformes; family Alcidae; genus Fratercula; species Fratercula arctica. Next base: position 22,766,890 of record CANTUZ010000001.1, on the reverse strand, counting down.
TCACGGACAGCCCTGGCTCAGCAGAACCCAGGAGTCCAGGCTGCCTCATTACCTGCAAGACAAGCTGTCAGCATGTCACAGTCACGTCTGATGGACACGTGCCCACGCATCGTTGAAATGAGTGTATTTTTCAGAATATTCTGACTCCTGCAGGTTGATGTTCAAGCCTGGAAATCCCTGTCCTTGCAGGGCTCCCAGCCAGCCCTTGCTCTGCCCTCAGCCCTGCTCGCTGGGGATCAGGGCACCCCCCTGCATGGCTCCCTTTGCCTCCACCGTGACAGCAGGCACCACTGCTTTGGCGTTTTCCACAGTCTGTGATTCCACCTGAGTCGCAGTAAATGCTGTCATCCATTTGGGGAGCCAGGGCAGGGGAGACATTTTCTGTTGAGTCTTGACTTGGGAGCTGTCGACCTTCATGTTTGCGCCGGTGGGGATACGTAGCGGGTGTCAGCAAGGTGCTATCAAAGAGCTTTCACAGAAGGAAGAATTAATAATGTCTGCTTCTTTCTTTCACACTTCTGCAAGACATGATCAACCTTAGCGTTATGATTGATGGCATGAGCAAAGCCTTGTTGGCGCCGTCTGGAAGGCAGGTGCCTATTATTGAAATGAAAAGACAAGGGTGAAGGTGTCTTGCAGGGCTCACAGCTCCCCTATCAGTGCTGGAAAGTCGAAGTGAGTGGCTTGTTCAGGGGGGGTGTATTTGCTGACAAAAGTCTGTGCAAACAAGGACCTTGCGAGAACGTACAGGGAACAGCTGCTCTGTATCTGGGAAAGGTAAATGCAGTTTGCAGAGCAAACTCACTCTAATTCAGGCAAATACTGTTACAAGCAGTGTAGCTGAAAAGAAAACACGTTTACTGGGATGTTAACATGACTTGTATCAAGTGCAGGGAAAGGGGGACGATGCCCATGTCTGTGAGCCTGCTGCCGGAAGCAAAACCTGCTAAGAAAACCCCTTTGCATGAAGCATCTTGCCTTGACCAAACATCCTCGGTATCTGGGGTGGAAAAGTGCTGGGTACCTGGCAGGATTTGGCCTCCACAGGCCCAGTCCAATCACTAGCTCTGGGCTTTTGTGTGCAAAAAAGTGCTTCAGACTTCGGGTGCTGCTTTGAGCTGCCCCCAGGGCTGCGCTGTGGCGGCACTTGGCAGGGAATTGGCACCTTTTGGGAGGCTGAGACTGAGCATCCCCACACTGAGCATCCCCAATCACCGGCCTGTCAAAATTTCATAGAATCGTAAAATCATAGAATCGTTTTTGTTGGAAGAGACCTTTAAAGATCTTCCAGGCTTCTTTGGTTGGAAGACAACTTTGGTTGGAAAAGACCTGTTATCCCGTGTTTCTCCCTTCCCACCTCCAGGACCACTACCACCAGCGCCCCAGAGGGAGAAGCTGGAGGTGCCTTCAGGAGAGGAGGAAGAGCTGCAAAATTTGGGGACAGAGCCCCACCTCGTGGATGCAATCTCAGGCCCTGCTCACCAGAGGCCTTTATGGGGTGGCTTGCGAGCCTTAGCAGAATCTGGTGCCCCACATCGTACCTGCTGCCACACCGATTAGTCTGAGAGGTTTTATCTCAGTGTCAGTGACAGAACAATGTCATTCCCGCAGGCACACAGCACAGGCGTGGGGCAGCGCCTGGGTTTTCCGCTTCCACAGCTCAAGGCAATCTGTGCAGCGCGTGTGGACGGTAGCAATATTTGTGTTACCATTGAAAAGAAAAAAGAAGTTTTATTCCTTACAGCAGGTTTATGATTTAGAGCTGGAGAGCTGGTTGAAAGCCAGGCCAAGCATCTTTCATTGAAGCAAAACGCAATTAAATGGCCTTTTATGTGGCCTATGTGATCAGACTGGGCAGCAGTAGGAAGGCATCAGGCAGAGTAGACCTGAGGACCAAGGGATTACCCACAACGGGGTCAGCCATCACGGGAGTGCTGGCTAGGGGAGCAGCTCAGCAAGCAAGGACATGGCCCAGGAGAGGCTACAAGTCAGCATCTCTTTGAAGCCAGGTATTCGCTGTTTCTGTGTAGAGAAATGGGCCTTTTCTCTTTTTCCCACCTGTACTCAAGAGAAGATGTAGCCACTTTGTTCAAAAAAAGTAGGATGGTAACAACAGACCGTTCTCCTCCTCCTGCTGGAAACCCTCCAGGAAGGTCCTGAGGCATCAAACCAAGCCAGGCAACACCAGAGCACAAGGGTAAGCAGCTCTGAAATCATTATCCAGTGGCTCCCACAGAAAGCACCACCAGTCAGGAGCTCCTGCGCCTGTGTGAGGAGATGCAGGACTGAATCTGCTCCGTCGGGTTCATTTGATTTCTGTTGACTGCTTCTTGTTCCTGTCAGGAAAACAAAGTGAACTCATCCCCTTCCAAAGCTTCTGATTTGGGAAATGAAGTCTAAGTCTGCCGTATGGCTCAGAAAAGCAATGCTTCATTTTTCCCAAACCCTGTTATTCTGTCTACCAAAAAAAAAAATATTTAGCAGCCTATGGCTGCTACCCTCGTGTAACTGTGGCTGCTGCACTCAACATGTAGGATCAGGGATCCTGCAGGGATTATTTAGATAGAGTCAATGTGGTAGAAAATCTTCTTTCCATTTGGTTGATATACAAAAAACTCTACAAACATCAGCGATGTTTTCAAACTGAAAGAGGATAGATTTACATTGGATATTAGGAAGAAATTCTTTCCTGTGAGGGTGGTGAGGCACTGGAACAGGTTGCCCAGGGAAGCTGTGGATGCCCCATCCCTGGAAGTGTTCAAGGCCAGGCTGGATGGGGCTTTGAGCAGCCTGGTCTAGTGGGAGGTGTCCCTGCCCATGGCAGGGGGTTGGAACTAGATGATCTTTAAGGTCGCTTCCAATCCAAACCATTCTATGATTCTGTGATCCTATGTTCTTTGATCCATTTGATGCAATCAGGGATGATCACATCGCACACTGCTAGGCTGATTTTTTTTTGGTTTTAATACAGATATTTCCACCCTATATTTCAATGCCTAAATTCCTGTAAACCACAGAGGTAGCTCAAAAAGCCTTGGATTTTGCATACCAGAGCACGGAGCTCCATAGAGACTGTGGGGAGATCCTGCTCCCCAGTCTGCTGCTCAGCACTCAAGAGTTCTCAGTAGGAAACCCAAAGCGGCAGCCAAAGCCACTGGTTTATCCAACTGTTGTTGTTTCTGTTTCTTTAGGCTGGAAGTTTCCAATGTTTTGCTCAGGAATCACCATTAGTACATAAAACGAGAGTGCTGGTTAGATGGCAAAGTTCATCTCTAGCACCAGGCGCTGGTGCGAGGCAGGAGGTGCTCAGCCAAAGCAGTTGCCTTCTGCTAGCCTACAGCAGCAGCAAAACCCTGGCCAAGCCCCAACGGCCTCGTGACAAGCACTGCAGGGCGTAAACTTGGCGATTTCTAAACCTCTTGCAGTAAAAATGCAGGGGTTGAGCGGTGTGTTTATGTCTGGGATTAATGAGACTCTTGGGGACGGGCTTTGGGGGGGATTGCGGGGTTTTGGTTTTAAATGTTTTATGTAAATGCTGAACAAACACCATTAGCCAGCTCAGCACTTATTAATAATTAAGCTGGGTAGCACCGAGCTGCTTTCAATTGATTTTTAGAGGGGGAAAAACAAGCTGGAAATTTCATTTCCATGAGACACGTGTAAAGAGACACGACAAGGGACTAACAGTCTCTGAGGAGCACGAGCTCTTCAGCGCCCAAGGCTGCCAAGGGTGACACTCTGACGGGGACATCCCTGTCCCCACTACCCCCATCGGTGGCAGGGACAGAAGATGGGGTGATGGGGGAGGCCAGCTCCTCTGGTCGCTGGCACCCAGCTCGGTGATGGTCTCCCTGTGCCTGGCAGAGATGACACCAACACCTCCTCCCTTTTGGGCTCACTCCTTGCACAGGAACCAGCAGTGGAGACAGAAGTTTGGGTGCTGTCCCCACGTCCAACGTGGGTGACAGGAATTTTCCCCACTCAGGGCACCCCCAGCTTGCCTGGGCAGGTGCACAGGGGCTGCCAGGGCCACCATGCATGGCCACCACAGCTGGGCACCCTCTGAACATCCCCACACCATCCATGGGCTGGTTTTGAAGTAAACCTTCCTCTCAAGCCTCCCTTCCCTGCCTTGGCTCCTGCCTGCGGCGGGAAGGTGGCTTTTTGGGAGGCTCTGGGGGTGAGATTTGCACGCTTGGTGCCTGGTGCATGGGTGACATCTACCGACCATGTCTTCAGTTTCATTTTATGCTTTTACGACTCTAAACAAAACCGTGCCAAGAAAGCGATACCTGAGCTTGTGTGTTGTTATAGCTGCTTGTTTACCTGTCCCGGGGTAAAAGCCATTAAATTATTTTTATAACTGCGGTAAGGCTGTGTGCCCCACGTCAGGGCTTTGACAAAAGGCCAAGACTTGCTTTTCAAATGGAGCAGGGCAAAGCTGTAGGAAATCTTTAAACATGAATGGAGGTTATTCCCCTGTAATTTATTCCTCTGAGATTTATTCCCCTGTAATTAAGATTAGATTTTGGATCTGTTTCTTTAATGGAAAATTCACAACCAGTCCAGAGGAAAACCGAACATGTGAAGTAAAAACAGTGAAGTTTTCTCTACAGAAAAATACTGCCACTGGTCCAAGGATTTATTTAAAAATGGCAAACTAATGGTCATTTCTCTAATGTTTTTTACCTTTTGAAGAGTAGAAGGTGATAGTAACAAAAAAAAAAAAATGCCTAACTGCCTCCAAAAAAACAGAATAATAATTAATCCAACAAATAATTGCAAAATGCCTGGATTCTTTTTAAAAAAGTAGTTCCAAGCTGGTGGCTTCTGGTGTGATGCAATATTATGTTTAAGCTTCAGGTAGTAACACTTGGATCCATCCTCAACAAATTGCCTTGGCTGGATGTAACTTGCCAAGTGCCTGGCTGTAGGCAGAGTCTGGCCAGAGGGCTGTAACTGGAGCAGTATTGCTTCAGGTCTTGGCTCTTGCATGAGAGTGAAGCTTGCTTTGCTTACTTACAAATGCTCACCCATGCAGCCACAAAGGAAAAAAAGTTGTAAATACAGCACTTAAAGGCTCATATTCAAAGGTGAATAGAAAGTAAACGACACTTGTTCTTTCAAATATTGTGATTTTTAAGCGTTTTGTTATTTTGGCAGCCGGCGTATAATTTGTGAGTGTTTAGGCAAGGTGAGGCTGCTGTAGAGACTGTACGAGCAGTACTTTGGCATTCACACAGTGTAATAGCTACTGCAATATCTGCAATGCCATAAATGTTAATCCAGCTCATCCTCTTTCCCCATGTTATCTCTTCACACCTATAGACAGCTGCTAAAGCACAAGGCTGGGAGAGGAGGAGTCCTACTGGAGGACAAGCTAGAATAGCGTGCCCAGCTGTGACACAGGATCATGAGAGAGCTGGGGATGGGACAGCTGGTGCAGGCTGGGGGTAGGCAGCTTCAAGATCAGACCTAAACCTGAACATCTCTCTTTCACCCATGTCACCCATTCCTGAAAGGTGAGCACTCAATTACTGTGAATTTCTTAGTATCTCTTCCCAGGACTGTGACTTTCCATTCAATACAGTTGAGCACCATCTCACTGCTGTTGGTCCAGTCTCCGAGGCTGCCAGTTCTGCCCCTACAATGCCCCGATCCTCCTGTGCACTGACTGAGCATCTCCGGATACCAACCCAGGGGGCTGCCATCTGCCTTGACCTCCGAGGAAATTCTGTCCAAGACCAGTCCCTGAAGAATGCTGCAAGTTGTTTTTTGCCCCCCCCCCCCAAAGCCTGGCCTTACATATGTGCTGTGTCATTTTCTACAAGCTGCCTGATAATTTGTCCTGGAGCATCTAATGAGATGCTTTTCAGATACCCACAGAGATTAAATACTGCTTTTCCCCGATGAGAAAAGGTGGCAGGTTTATCTGGTGTGACCTGTCTTTTGTAGATCCATGTGCTTTTTTCATTCCTGTTTTATGACCGCTTCCTTGGCTTTCATTATTCAGCTTTTCATGGCCATGCAAACTAATGGGCCCACGGTTTCTCCAGTCTCCCATACTCCTCCTGAGTAACCTCAGCTCAGTCCTCCTTGATTATATATCTGCTGCAGATTTATAGGTCTCAAGTGCTGCTGCTAAGCCCAGTTAAACTGCTTTTATTACTTCTTTTATATTTTTTCCAATCTAAATGTCTCTAGATTACTTCCATCTGATCTCCAAAAAAGCTTCCCTGTGCTCCAAAGCAGAGTGTTAGTTCAACCATTAATTGCTGCTTCCCCCATAGTTAACAGTCGGTGCTAAAAATTGGAATACTGTAAGCAAGCACAGTGTATTTTACATGTGATACAAATGACTAAGGTTATGCTTCATCTTGTGAATTATGAAATAAGCTCCTTCTGGAGATATAAGAATGGAAATCATGCAGAAAATTACTTGTTCAGATTGTCAACCATGTGGATGAAGAGTGTTTAACAGCTTTAATGTCTGATCTCAAATGCTAGACTGGCTGAAATTTAATGCAGCTTATTCTGTGGTGCTCTTTTGGATAAGATCCTAAGGATAAAGAAAGCTCCTGTAAGGAAAGCTCTTGCATTTTAAGGTCCTGTACTTTTTTTTTTCTTTTTTTTTCTTTTCTTTTTTTTTTTTTTTTTTACAACACGATTTAGCTCAGACATCCTTTGGCAAAATTCTCACTTTTCCCATTAGGTGTTCTGCTCACCTACCCCCGGCTGACATCTTCTAGCCCAGAAACAATTTAATGGTGCCTTATAATTATTGCTTTTAAAGCCCTTTGGAATTTACAGCTGTATAAATGTCAGTGGTATTCTGTAAAATACCAGTTAAGTGAAAGTCTTGGAGATGTGCCCAGCTATGATATTGCCAGGAATTTGGATATAAGTGCAACGTGACTGTTTTGGATAAGAAAGAGATTAGGGAAAGTTGCTTTGATTGATAGTTCCTAATAATCGTGCTCTGGGCGCTGGAACAGAGTTTGCTCTGGTTTTGATTTATTCGTTCCCTTGAAGCCTTTTCCATTCCTGCAGAGGAAGGAATTGCTGGGCACTGGCTGCCCTGGCAGCCCCTGCTCGCCCAGGATCACCTGCAGCGCTCGCTGCTTCCCAATAAATACTGTCATTTGGGATGCCACAAGATGGTGCCAGCAGCCAAGGGAAACCAGGGCAGGACAGACCCAGGGAAATCGGCCTGATTTGAGGCTGTCAAGGGTTAGTTAAACACGGCTCCCGGGACCTCTTCTTTCTCTTGCTAGTAGAGGACAGCAGTTCCAATCTCTTCCAACTGCTCTTAAAATATTTCTCATGTTCCTGCACCGCACTTCAACAGCCTATTTTAGGATTCAGCTCAGGATGCTGTCGGGTAGTTGGCATTCCCTCAAAAATTTAATTTTTATAAAAAGACAAGCACTTCTGTTGTTTCCCCTAGTTTCTAACAACTGTTTAAAATCAAGTGATATGGAAAATCTAGTGATCTCTGTGTCTTAATCCTTCATGTCTCATTTCTTTTGGATTAATGTTTGGCTGTGACTATTTTTGTTACTTAGTCATTGCAAAATCAAACCAAATTCCAGTGTTCCTTTTAAGAAATTGGTTATTCTTTCTGAATTATGATGATGGGCTTCTTGAGGGGAAATGTTGGGATCCTGATCCTGATCTGCTGAGCGGAAAGCTCACCTCCCAGTAAACTGCTGCCCAGATATTTCCCATCCTTGAGACTGGATATAAAATTAAGTCCTGCATGAACTTAAACTTTAAAACTCACCTGCACTTCCGTTGGGAAGCCTGGAGGTCCATGTAGAGTGGAGCTGTAGCATTGCTCTTGCCATGGGGTGGAAACAGGGCCAGGGAAGTACCCTGTGGACCCATCACTTCATAGAAGCTGGGCAAAAGGAGGAGGGACACGGACTGTTCCTCAGCCTTTGCTCATACAGGCTGAAATAACAGGAGCACTGCAGTGGATTGAGGGAAGGCATTATCCCCTCTAATCAGCACATGCTAGACCATGTCTACATGCTGCATCCAGTTTTGGATTTCCCAGCCCAGGAAAGTCATCAACCAGCCAGGGTGAGTTCAGCGGAGGCCACCAAGTTGTATTCCTGGAGGTGATTCGGATGAATTATCTCTGAAGAGCCTTTCTCTCTCCACTGGTTGCAGAGGAAGACTAAATACCCAAAGTTAGGTGATACGAATCTAGCATGAGGTGAATGGCTGAAGGTCATAGGGTGATCTGGACAACCAGGACAGAAAGCCTAAGTTTCTTAAGTGTTTAGCAGCTACTCTAACAGCTGACTCGGACTCGGTTTTACTCTTGCTCGCGTGAGTGACCAGTTTGCCAGGCCTTTTTCATTGGTTTCCGCACATGCAAAAGTTAACGTTTATGCAAGCTTTCATCATAGGTTACTCACTCAATGCATGTAACACCCCGGTATCTACACTGCCTTCTTTCAAGTGATCCAGTCATCATTTCACCAGTAACTTTTGCACTGAAACAGACTCCATAGACCAGTGGCGTCCTACAGACTGATGTGTAGCACTGGAAAAGAAACAGGCGTGATCAGCAGTTCCTGGTCTGTGATTTGCATTTGGGAGTCTTGCTGATTGATGCCGTGGTGCTGAGGTAGCCATGGAAGTCAATATTTCCGGCTTCCAGTGTTCAGCCCCCTAATCCACGCTCATTTTCAAAGGTGGAAGCTGAAGATGCTTGGCAGTGCAGGAAATCAGGCCTCTTGTGCAAGTCTATAAATACAGCTATAGATGCCAGGCTGAAGTAGAGCGGAAAACAGATACAGCTGTCTCTAACATAGCTGTTGTCTTAAAGAATCCTGAAAGTTCCATTACACAAAGCTCTTGTCAGCCACGATTTAAATGGTAATAATTGTAGAAGAAATAACCACCCTAGAATCTTCTTCGCTGTATCTGCAAGCGACAGGAAGAGAGAATAAAGATTTAAAATATTACTTTTATCTCAAAGACATAAAATACGCAGTGAGACTTTTGCTTTCCTTTAAGAAACCAGTATTCTTGGAAGTTCAAATGGTTGAAAAGCTGTTTGCATTACATAGTCACCTCAAGATGATTTCAAAATTTTAAAATGATTTAAAGAAATGATACTTTTTTCTCTTATTCTGCTTGGTTTGCTGTCCCTGCAGCAGCTCTGTACCAACAGAGCATGTATTCTCGGAGCACGCAGTCTCCTCCCACAGTGGTGACATTTAGGCGCAGCTATTTAAGAACTCGGCGTACGAGGCTCTGCTACAGGTTATATTGGATAACAGAAGAGGTGTCTGGGAGTCTGTGACCTTTAGTGCAATAAAACAGTGGGATAATAAGGATCAAAATTTAAATCCTGAGGACCCACAACCAGCATGGCTGGTGCCGGGCCCTCAGAGGAAAAGCATCTCTGGAGCTGTCTGTCACAGCTTGCTTGATATGCCACATTAGCATCTCTCCCATGCTGACCCCACTGAAATGTCACAGCCCATTTCTTTGAGGCCAAGCATCCAGTGCTGGTGGCACAAGGTTGTGTTAGCTCTGAAAGATTCCCCATGTGTTGGCCTGAAGACGGAAGACAAATCATAGAATCATAGAACCATAGGGTTGGAAGGGACCTCTGGAGATCACCTAGTCCAACCCCCCTGCCAGAGCAGGGTCACCTAGAGCAGGTTGCACAGGAACGCGTCCAGGTGGGTTTTGAATGTCTCCAGAGGCGGAGACTCCACCACCTCTCTGGGCAGCCTGTGCCAGGGCTCTGCCACCCTCAAAGTAAAGAAGTTCCTCCTCATGTTTAGGTGGAACTTCCTATGCTCAAGTTTGAGCCCGTTACCTCTTGTCCTGTCGCTGGGCGTGCTATCTCCAGCTCAGACCGTCAGATTGCCCTTTCAGAGCAGCCTCACATGGATTTAGTCCAGGTTTTCAAGACCATAATCTGGGGGAAGTTTTGTGCTGTGTTGCAGAGAAGCAGGGTCTCCTCCGAGAGGGCTGGTAGCGACGTGCGTGTGAAGCAACCCCGGCTCATCCCCGCGGGAGAGGGAGCTCCTTCCCTTAGGGACAAAGAGAGTGGGGATGCTCAGAGCTCTGGAGGGAGCTCTGGGAAATACCATCACCTTCTTCACAGAGTGTAGGACTTGTTTCTTAGATCTTGCCTCTAGCATAAACACTCGTGTGCCTACTTGCATGTGTCAGTGTTTATGTGAAACGGGGCTTCCCAACACACTCACCTCCAGAGGAGGGGAGAGACATGCCCCAGGAGACAGACACACAGCTGAACACGCTCCTCGCTGGTGGTCAACGCTACTGCATGAGCATGGAGTAAGAACCTACGTAGAATAGTGTAAAACTCTTCCAACTCTTACATTAACCTTATTTTTCTGGAGAAAAAAAAAAGGATAGTAATTTTAAAAAGGATGTTTTAGAAGCAGTTAAAATGTGCATAAACCTATGGCCAGATTATCTCTGTAAATCTTGGTCTAGTTTTCAATACAGGGCAATAAAACCTCCTGGGAAACAGGAGCTCAGTGTCCTTCAGCAAAAACCAAACAAAACCTCCCTGAGTTATTTTAGAAACCTGAATACCGCTGCATAAATATATTTTCCTCCTCCAAAAGGCAGGTCACAGCAGCCTTAATTATCAGAGGCCAGAATGGAAACAACATAAAAATAAATCCTTTCAAAGTTTGCTCTCATTACCACATTTGGCATATTTAAACATAAACACCATCTGTGTTTATCATGAAACACAGCGATAACCGCCATCCGCTCTCGCAGTGACACCAATGTTTATGGAGTGTTACAGTAAGGGGCACATGCAACGCTTCCTCAGAAACTGCGCTCCCCTGAAGTTATTTGCTCAGCCACCAGCTGCCTGCGTAGATGGGAGGCACTTCTGCCAAGAAAAGGATTGCCGTAGAAGAAAAACAAAGCCTCAAACCTTACTCTCATGGCAGCTTCTTCTAGCAACCCCGAGGAGGGAAGTAGCAGAGAAAGTTACTCACAGCAATGAATCAAGCCGTAAAACACGCTTTGTGCTTTTAATGTTTTAACTCCCACCAGGGGAGGGGGAGCACCTGCAGAGCTCTGGGGTCACTCTGCTGCTCTGCACCCTCCTTGGCAGAGCGGGGACCCGCTGCCCCTCTGCCCTTGCACCAGGCTGGGGGTGCTGCAGGAGGGCCATGCAGATGATGAGGGGGGCTGGAGCACCTCTGCTGTGAGGACAGGCTGAGAGAGTTGGGGCTGTTCAGCCTGGAGAAGAGAAGACTCCAAGGAGACCTTATAGCAGCCTTCCAGTACCTAAAGGGGGCCTACAGGAAGGATGGGGAGGGGCTCTTTATCAGGGGGTGTAGCGATAGGACACGGGGTAATGGTTTTAAGGTGGAAGAGGGGAGATTTGGGTTAGACCTCAGGAAGAAATTCCTTACTGTGAGGGTGGTGAGGCACTGGAACAGGTTGCCCAGGGAAGGTGTGGATGCCCCATCCCTGGAGGTGTTCAAGGCCAGGCTGGATGGGGCTTTGAGCAGCCTGGTCTAGTGGGAGATGCCCCTGCCCATGGCAGGGGGTTGGAACTAGATGATCTTTAAGGTCCCTTCCAACCCAAACCATTCTATGATTCTAAGATTCTATGCTGGGGGGCGGGGGGGGGGGTTGGGGGGTGAGGGGGGGCACATGCCACACACATGGGCTGAACTGGGCTTTCTCCTCACCCTTGCACAGCAGCTCCCAGGTAAGGACAGCACGGTGCTTGCCCAACTCTGGTGCAACATCCCCAAGAGATCCGTGGAGGGTTTCTAGGCAAACAGGAGCTGATGGTGCCAGTGGGAATGATTCCTCTGTGGAGCTTGCTCTGACGGCTGTATGTGCCCAAGGGTCTGGGACCCGGATGGTGTCTATTTGAGCTCACAGGCTGCTTCTGTGCGGAAGCAAAAGCAGAATTAAAAGACAAGGATGGGAGCAGAAGCAGGATATGCCCCGCCTAAAGCTGGGATGCAACACTGCCAAGGGATGATGGTTTCATCACAACCTCTTCTAGACACCATCATCTAGCCATCACAGGCATTTGGAGCCCTCCCACTGGGACGAAATTGTCCTGTGGATCTGTATCCAGGGGCCAATCAACCCAGCAACATGTCCTCTGTGAAAGCAAAGCCATCAGCAATCTGAAACACAAAGCCACAGGTAATGTGGCAGGAGCACCTTCACTGCCAGCTGTGGCATCAGGACCCATCTTTGGTTCTCCCTTGATGACACACAAGGTTTAGGCAGACTGCTTATATTAAAATCTTAGTGTGTGGTGTGCTTCACCACGCGAAAGAGCTGTGTGAATAATTTTGTAAAATGGCAACTATTTTTAGATGACAGAAGTAATTACGTGAAGGTGTAACAAGATCTTTGACACTGAAAGATTAAAAAAAAAAAATAGACATCCAAAATGTGTTACATCACCTAAACCTGAATAGCCTGGAACAGTGTCTGATCTCCATTGCTCCAATATCACTTGCCCAAAACCAGTGAAGGTGAAGAAGATTGATACTGGTATCATTCACAGCATAATTTGGCTCGTTATCTCCCTTCATGTAGAGGTGGCATTGAGTGGTCTGATGTGTAACAGGAGTACATTGAACCATGCAAGGACATTTCAATTAAAACTAAAACAAATAAAAAATCCGCAGCATTAATGTTAATTTGCTCAATTCCATCCTGACGACTTTATGAGAAGCAGAACTGCAGAAGTTATCAGAACCACAGACAGCAATTTCACAGTATAAACTCTCTCATCAGTAGTATGTTCCTAGTGTTTAATTTGAATTTTCCTTTTCTTAATTTCCTCTCATTTACCCTAATTACGCTGCCAGTGTGTTTGCCTAAGCAATTTTTCTCTGTCAATGGTGTTTACTCTCTGCAGATATCTACAGACTGTTTTCACATCTGCCCACACACTGTGTTATATTTTAGACAGACCCTACTCAGCTTTATGATTTTCCCTTATAAGTTGATCACTCCTGACAGTGTGGCTTTCCTCTGGACTCTGTCATGCCACCAAGACGGTGGCCTCGGGGCACAGCGTACGCTCCCAGAAGCTGTGAAGGCAGCAAGGATGACCTGCATGGTAAGCACGCTGGCCCACGCCCGGAGAAGCAATTTTCAACCTGTGCTTAACTTTAAGCATGTGAGTAATCCTACTTGCTTTACTGAGATTACACATGCCCTTAAAATAAAACCTTGCTCAGCTGCAGTGCTGGAGGGGGACCAGAGGGCTCTGTCTGTTCTGCATCAAGCGCATTAAAACAAGGACTTTTCACTCATTTTTCTCTGACATAATGCCTGTGTGTGAATGGAGTTCAAGGGGTGTTTTCTTGCAAATATTTGTCCAATTCACTGCCCACTATCGCTTCAGTGTCTCCAGATGTGCTCTCATATCTGCGCTTCTCCTCCCTACAAATTTTTGGGGCTTTAACTTTCCAGAACGAGCTCATGTTCCTCCAAGCCAAGTTACATCAGCCCCATCCCTGGAGGTGTTCAAGGCCAGGCTGGATGGGGCTTTGAGCAGCCTGGTCTAGTGGGAGGTGTCCCTGCCCATGGCAGGGGGTTGGAACTAGATGATCTTTAAGGTCCCTTCCAACCCGAACCATTCTGTGATTCTTTCCAGCTTAAAAAGAGCACTTGGACAAGTGTGGGGATGAAGATAACTTTGGTGATAGGTTTACTCTGAGAAAATACGACTTCTGGTGGAAACATAGGTGAAGTGTCTAGCAGGCAGTGTAGGACTGGTTTCCGGGGGGGTTTATGCTGGGTCACTGGATTATTTTGTGCCACCTCCAGGACTTTTTCCAGTGGCTGAGGTAGCCCTAATGTACCTCTCCCATAGAGCTTCCCTGGTATCTGCAAAGGCATTGGTCCTTCTCTCCTGCTTCCTGCACGTTCACAGGGTCTCTTTTTCTCCTATATTTTGCCATTTATTTTTGTGAAACTTGTAAAAACTGAGCTCTGGGACATATTGGGTCATGTCAATCACAGTTTGATAGTGCAGCAATAAGGAGGAGCACCTGCACACGTCCTCTTCTGCCTAACCCACGGTATCACAAGAGCTTCATTTCTGTAGCAAGCTAGGCTAAAAGGAGACTTGCTTGAGGAAACAAGGAGCTACCTCAGATAATTGATGAGTTATGAAGAGTTGTACTGTGCTAATCATGTTCTCATTCTTTTTAGAACAGAATAGAATAGAATAGAATAATTTCAGTTGGAAGGGACCTACAACAATCATCCAGTACAATGACCTGACCAATTCAGGGCTGACCAAGTTAAAGCATGTTGTTAAGGGAGTGTCCAAATGCCTCTTAAGCACTGACAGGATTGGGGCATCCCTCTGCAAGGCCTCTTGTCCCTCAAGACAGTCAACAGCACCTCCCAGTTTAGTATCATAAGCAAACTTGCTAATGGTGCATTCAACTCCTGCATCCAGATCGTTGATAAACATATTGAACAGAACTGGCCCTAGAATTGAACCCTGAGGAACACCGCTGGTGACTGGTCACCAGCCAGATGTAGCCCCATTCACTACAGCCCTTGGAGCTCTGCCCTTCAGCCAGTTCTTCACCCAGCGCACTGTGAACACACTCATCCCACAGTTGGACAACTTGTCCAGAAGGATGCAGTATCAAAAGACTTATAAAACCGCCTTCCCCTCATCCACTTGGTGGGTGACCTTATCATAGAAGGATATCAAATTAGTTAAACAGGATTTTCCCTTTGTGAACCCATGCTGACTGTGCCTGATGATTGCATTGTTCTTTAAATGCCTTTCAGTAGTACTCAGTGTAATCTTCTCCATAATTTTTCACATCTGTAGTTCCCTGGGTCTTCCTTCACACTGTTTTTGTAGATTGGAATAACATTGCCTAGCTTCCAGTCAGCAGGGACCTCCCCTGACTCCCAAGACAATTGATAGGTGAGTTTTAAGTGAACAACTGACAAAATCAGGGAGATCTGCAGTGCTGAGTGCCTTTAAAGACTGATCTGCTTTATTTTGTTGTCCAACTATGGACTGAGGAGCATAATGCTAGTTCTACAGTTCTGTAGCTTGGGCCACATTTTCTGATGCAACATGACCTACAAAAAAGAGCTGAGACTTTTAATGTCTGGTTGTACAGCACCAGAAAGGCAGACAGATGTTGGCGACTACTTCAAATAGCTGAAGCTTGAAGATGTGACATCTGTGGGGAAAAACAGTATCAGTGTGTTTGAACTCCAGGAGACCATGCAAGCAGTTGCAACACTCACCACAGCCTTCGTCTGCAGTAGTCAGATAGTAAAGTAGCCACAGGCGTGGTGTAGAGAGCAGAAAGATGTGTGGGGGAAGAGTGAAGGACATCCAGAGGTCCTGTGCTGAAAAATGGTGTGTGCTCATGGAGCTACCATCCCACCCCAGCTGCAGATGGCACGTGGACTCACCAAACCAGGGCAGCCATTGCTCCGTGCACGGTGGGGAGGCCTGGGCTTGCTGCTGGCATCACTGGTGAGGGAGCTACTGGGATCCTTGAAACATCCGTACACAGCACAAGGGCAGCCTCACCTCCAAGCTGGTGGTAGATCTGGGCTCTTCCTTCTGTCAGGTTTATCTTATCATGAGTTGAGATCTCAAAAGCCTTGTGTTATTGAGCCCAAGAGTCCAAAGAAGTTTTCTTCTGAGATACCTGATTATTCCTTTAGTCTCTTCTGTGCCAGAACAGATTGTCTCTGCTTTTCTTAAGAGCAACCAAGAGTGTTAGAGCAGTGCAGAAGAATCCCTGTATTGGATCTGGCTGAGGTGGAGTTAATGTTCCCCATAGCAGCCCTCAGAGTGCCGTGCTTTGCATCGATAGCTAGAAAGGTGTATATAACACACCGGTGTTTTGAGTACTGATGAGCAGTGCTCGCACAGCATCAAGGCTGTATCGTCAAAATTCCCCCTCTCACCAGCAGGCTGGGGGTGGGAAAGATCTTGGGAGGGGACATAGCCGGGGCGGCTGACCCAAACTGACCAAAGGGATATTCCATACCATATGATGTCTGCTCAGCAATAAAAGCTAGGAGAAAGGAGGAGGAAGCGGGGGGGGGGGGGCGGTATTCATTACTTATGACGTTTGTCTTCCAGAGCAACCAGTACGTGTACTGAAGCTCTGCTTCCTGGGAAGTGGCTGGACAGCCCCTGCTGATAGGAAGCAGAGAATAAATCTTCTGTTTTCCTTTGCTTCCATGTGTGGTCTTCCCTTTCACTTTATTAATCTGCCTTTATCTTGACCCACAAGGTTTTTTCCCCATCTTATTTTCTCTCCCACCCCATTCTGCTGAGGAGGGGAGTTGATAGAACATCTTGGTGGGCACCTGGCACCCAGCCAAGGTCAATGCACCGCAACACCATTGACTGCAACTCAGTGTGAGGTGAACATGTCCACAGCCTCTTCAGCCTTTGAGGGCAAGTGGCACAACACAGCTTACATTTGCTTGACTAACCTGCCTTTACCTACAGCTAAGGCGTAGACCCATACAGTCCATTGGGTCTGTCTGTACATTGGGTCTATTGGGAGTGGAACGGCACCCAGGCATTTGCTGTGTAGAGGACTAGCTGCCAGGGCCCAAAACCATACCAGGCAGTGTGCTGCTAAGTATCCCACCAGGAGAGCTACAGGCTGGTGGTCAAAGCCCATGTCCTATCCCTTTCTAGTTCACTTGTATAGGTGTAGTCAGAGACCAAAAGGAGGCCCAGAAGGAAAGGGGCTGTGCTGGAAACTGGCTGATGAAGATCAGGGTAAGGACAGCCTCTGGTGGAGGTGACAGTGCTTAGAGCTAAGCCATAGCTGGAGTAACAAGCCAAGGCACTGTCTCATCAATTGCAGTTGAGCTGCCGAGAGAGGTGAGCCCTGACCCTTACAGGAGGTGTCAGCCTGGGAGATGCAGGCAGGGCAGAGGAGGAACAACCATGTACACCAGGCTGGGTGGACCCACCACACACACCAGGCTGGATGGACCCACCATGCACATGGGGGCTGGTCAGACCATTTCTTTAAGAAAAATCATCCTCTGGCTGGGAGCCCAGATTCTCAAACCTCCAGTGAAGCAAGACACCCTCTCTCAGCACTGCACATACCTTTCATATTTCTTTCCCTCAAGGAAGTGTTTTGTGATGATTAATGAATTATGAAGGTCACCTTTTCGGTCTTCAGCTCTCGCTGAACTCCAAAGAAAACAAAATCCGGAAGAGTTCCAGATAAAAGTCTCATAGCAAATGCATCCAGTTTATTTATGATTATGCTCACAATGGACTTACTAAATACATTTTTTTTAAATAAACAGAACTTGAGACTGTTTGTGAAATGCAGGGGTTTTCTGTTTTAAAACATCTGCTGCCTATTTCTTAAGAACCGTTTAGGTAACACTAGAGCACGTCCAGATATGCATCTATTTCCTGGAAATTGCTTAAACATTCCTCAAAAATGCAGAAATCTGTGCCTTTACCACCCCAGGAAAACCTAAGACTAAAATAAATGAGGCTGAGTAGATGCTAGTTGAGAGAAATTCAATAAATCTACCCTGCCCATGAACTGTGTTGGTATGTAAGACTGGAAAGTTTGCTGGCAGGAGGCAGAGGAGTTAACTTTAAGTCTGTATAACTCAAAGTGATAATCCATGACCCTGCATGAAGCAGCCCAGCTATTTCAGCAGTGTGCTTTTTCTAATGACGTGCCTATTGAATAAACAACTGGACTTGTGTCTTCCTCCGCAACTGAAGATGCTCTAGACAGGAATTTCCTTTTGAGTGTCTGCCCCATTAGATGGTTAATAATTTATATCCTTGGGGATATAAATTCTTCTACATGCCACGTATGAAGAGGCACTAGGAACATCTGCAGTATAACTTTTCCATGAGATGTGATCCTTGTCAAACATCTACATGATGTTTAATGTTTTACCCCCTCTGTGTCAATAAGAGTCCAACTGCACTCTGATATCCAGGGGTCCTATGAACAATGTTAGACCTCTTCCAGACTGGCTTCTTCTTTTGGCTTTCATTTTCATAGCTGTCTTCTTACCACTTGAAAGGAAGTCAGGGAATAAAGTCAGATTCAGTCTTCAAGGTTCAGCTACTGACATGTGCTCCTGAAGAGTGCTCCGTAGCATGTATTGCTGCTTCCTTCCTTCCCGGTTCCTCAGCTCATAACAGCCTTAAAGTCCCTCTGAATAATGATACACCCTGCCCCAGTTTGTTTGAGCCACACTGAACTGACTTGAAGGATGCAACTGAGATTGTAAGAAGCCCCTTTGAACCTTTGCTAAGCTGCTGTCAGGTGGCATGTAGATATCCCATCCCATTCATTTACAGTGCCTATTACTGTTCTTTTCTAGAAGGAAACAAAAGTCCAGTTCCTCCAAGTGCATGCTGGAAACATGTCTAGACTTCACAAGTACCTGCCTGTTATAGATATCATGATAAAACTCATTGCCTGTGTCTAGTTTGCTGATTGTTGGTATCCAATAGATGAACACAGCCCATATAAGCTTGTGAATTTGGGATTAAAGCTGCCCTAGAGTACTGTTTCCCTCTTACAGAACTACCACGCCTCATTGGAGACTAATCTTGTTCTAGACCTGGGGAAAAGAAGAAAAGAAACAAGCACAAGAGCTGTAACATAATGTGATGTATCAAGTCTGGCCCGCAAGAGAGGCTTGAGAAACACATATAAGGACTTTGATGAGACCACGATGGAAAAAGCCTTTCTGATCTTAAATGATAAGCATGCGATCCCAGCAATGAGCTGCCGCCCGGGCAGCAATTCTTTGGGACACATTACTTTACCTTCAGACCCCACAGATCAGCTTCATAGCAGAAAGGCGAGTTGGTGCCCAGCTGCTCACAGCTGTGCCCACCGCTTGGCTCGCGAGTTGACCCAAGGGACTTACTCCCTGGAGCCTTTGCATAGGACCCTTCCAGCTTTGTGCTTGAAGGTTTTGCAGAGCCTGATACATGTGCAAAGGCTAAACTGATAGCCAGATTGGTTTATATTTAGCTGGGGAAATAAAAAACATTATCACAACCCCCTAAGGATCATCTTAATTAGTTACAAATGTGTAAATTCAAAGCACCTGCAGTCTAAACTGCCTCCTTGTACTTAGTGGTTTTGATCTTAGGTCCTTTGCTCCTTACCCTTACCCTGCATTTAACCAATTAATTGAAACACATCAGCCTTCTTCCTTGCCATGTCAAAAGAAACAGCTGTATGCCAAACTCTCTTATTCCCGCAGATGAAGGGTTTGTCACTTGGTCAGCCAGCTAGCCACAATAAAACCTCACAACATCTGGTTTTACGCTGGTGATTGACAGCACATACGTTTCTTCCTAACTGGCTTTGTCTCCGTAGTCATCAAATCAGCTGCACAGCCTCCCTGCTGCTGAGCTGTGTCAGAGCACCTTGACCTCTGGACATCACTCCAAACACTTCGTATCCTGGGAACAGCCGCACCGATTTGCACACAACTCTTGAAAGAGGATCAGTCTGGATCCTGCGTTGTCTGGATTTGTTATCAATGAAAATGCACTGATCCTACTGAAGTTTCTTTTCTCTAGTTCTTGTGTGGCTGACGGGGATGCTAAATCTGGACACGACAGCGTGCTTGATTTTTAGTATTAAATACGATGCCTCCAGGCCCCGGAGCTCCTTGTGCTATTCAGGAAGGTTAAATTCTCCACCAAAATATCTGAGGAGTATTCTTAATTCGAGGAAAAGAATGGGAGTCAGCCTCTCGCAGGCAAAAATTAGCCATTCCTCTTCCCTGACTACAGTGGGTATGGCAGAAGAAAGGGGGAATCTGGCAGGAGCATCGGCTTACTGACAGCAAAAAGGTGTGATACAGAATATGTCACCTGGAGAAAGTCCTCCTAGTCAGAGCCTCAGAAACAGAGACAAGGCCCCTCCCTCAGATTAATCTCTTCAGCATACATTAGAGGGTCCCTAAAGCAATTCTCACTTGCACTGCAGGCCAGCAGGTAAGAAGGGTTGCTGTGTCATCCGGGAGTCATTAGAAGAGAGAAAATTTCCTTGATTGAGGGACTTCAGCAGCCTCCCGGCTAGGAGACTCGTGTTTTCCTGGCAGCGGCAACCACCTGCTGATATGACTTCTGTCTCATCTGTGAAGAGAAAATATTGACCCTCTCTTGGGCATGTGTTTGGGATGGAGATTGCAGTTAAGAGCAGAACCGAAGCTGGGATACCGAAGTCTTGGCATCTCTTGGATGCAGAGCAATGGGTTTTCTGCTGCTGAAAGGACCAGCAGTGAGGTGGGCAATGCCCCCCTTCTCGGGCAGGGTTTAGCCCGTGGCCTCACTCCCATGGCTGACATGGCCAAAGCGTCACCTCCCTGCCACATGTCCGTGACAAAGTAAGCATGGTGTTGAGGATAGTTAGACAGGTGAGAAAGCAGCCTCGGCACAACTGACATTGCCAAAAAAAGACCCTCAAACAAATCCTCAAATGAAGAGTAAATATAATCTCTTGATAATAAAATCTCCCAGGAATTAATCAGGTTCATCTGGATTTATGGGGTAGGAAGCATTCGCTCTGCTCTGATTCAGTTAAATAATGATCTGTAGCAGCTGCTGTAAACTGGGTGAGTTCACTTCTTTGATTCAGTTGTGCCTACGCACTTGGAGTCAGCAGCCTTCTCCTGCGCAGAGCTATCTTCAGAAAGTTTCTCACTCCCATGGGGCTGGGGGAGCTTGCCGGCTGGCAGTGATGGGGCCGCACCTCCCACCCTGCCCATCACGCACGGATAAACCACAAATACCCAGAGGCAACAGCCATGGCTTGCAATGAAGTCCCCCCTTAGAAACTTGTGCTCTGATGGCTTCAAAACTCTGGGCAATATTTTGGCTGCTGACATAATGCACCACAACCTTGCGTGTGTTCGAGGTGTCTCCCTCAGCTCCACACCTCGCCAAGAGACCTGCCATCTCCCACCATGTCCTGGGGCACTGTGCACCTTCATAGAATCATAGAATGTGTTGGGTTGGAAGGGACCTTTAAAGGTCATCTAGTCCAAGCCCCCTGCAGTAAGCAGGGACATCACCTTGCAGGAGGGGACTGTGTCTCTGCACCACCAGCAAGATGGGGGCTGTGGTGAGAGCTCGCAGATGGGTGGTTGGCACTTAAACAGGCTGAGCTCATTCTTATACCACCACTGCATTAACCCATGGACTAGTAGTCGATCACTGCACTATCACATGCGGAAAGGTGGGTTGGGGAATGGGTGTTTGGTTGGTTTTAGCCTCTATCACCAAAGTCTCTCTTTTCAAGATTTCCTCCTGTTCTGTTTTTTCTAGCCACTTATCTGCGGTCTCAGTCCTCCTCCAGTCTGTGGGGCTGATGGATGGTCACCTCTTCCAAGAGTGACATGTACTTTCCTAAGGCATCTTTCACCCATGGAGACGTTCCCTTTACAGGCAGACAACTCTCCTCCCTGCTACTAGAGAGAGATCGCCTTAGAGGAAGGTCTGTGTTAATAGACATTGCACACCCTGGACACAGACAGAGGTCGTTTCAATTTGCTAGGTAGGCTCGACCATCCAGGCAGGACAATGAAGTTATTGCTGTCCAGACCTGTCTATTTTGGGTCTTTATTCCTAGGTCCCTGTGACATGTACCATGGGTAGGTGTTGCACTTCACAGACATTTCTGCCAAACTTACTGACATTGCAGCGGTTGGAAAGGGCACTGATTATTTTTGTTGTGCTTTTCAGTTAGGAGTTAGGACGTCTTTCATAAATCTTCAAGGAGGAGAAACATAGCAGTAAATAGCTTCGGATTCTGGCCTTCTTTTGTTCTTGATTTTAACAGCTCCTGTCCTAATTATAATCATTTGCCATGTGATTTTAAAGCAATTATGAATTGACTGTAATGCATGCAGATTACTGATCTCCTTGTCATGCACAAAATTCATTCACTCTGCCAGCAATTTCAGACACTGAACTTCAGCTTGTGACTCACAGCTTTGCGTAAATGATTCTACAGTAAAACCTGTGAAATAGTAAACCTTCGATAAACATTTTTTCTTTTACAGATTCTTCAGTGTTATTACTCCTTATAAGGACTCTTTGCCAGCGGAAAAGAAAACACTCCCACACAAACACAGGCAATTTAACTGGAGACCTTTTATGAGGTAGGTGATTGTTTTATACCTGAGCAGGTATTTATTGCGAATTACACTTAGTTACAGCAAAAATACCATGTGGGCAGAGATGCACTAGGGAAGCTGAGAGCAAAACCTCGCCAGATTCCTTGTCCAAGAGTCACAAGGTCATTTCCTTTGGTGCTGTGTGCGAACTGGTGCAGCTCCAGTAATACTGGCTGGAGGGTGCAGCCTAGGAGGAGAAGCTGTCAAACACAGACCATTCCTTAAAAATTAGAGGCCCCTCCAAAAGCACATGGTGTTCATGAATTCAGGCCAAATCAGTCACAACAATGAACAGGCTTGCTTTGCAATTGGTAAAGTAGACTGAAGTCTGATGGAATAACTGAAAACTTCATGGAAATCTAGATGTCCTTCCCCAGACTTAGTCAACTTTACTAGATTATTGCAAACAATTTCAAACAAGACTGCCAGGGTCTCCTCTCAGACCATTCGATATACCAACACTGGCACAATTGGTCTCCAGTGTCAGGGAAGCAGCAGATTCACTATATATCCACAAAAACCATTCATCTGGAATTTATGGACAGCTAGGAGCCTGAGAAGCCAGCCTGGAAACTTGGGATGTCACTGCCCAAAGTAGTGGGCAACCATCTGAATCAACAGGGATTGATGGCTTGGCACAGAATCGTTACAGCTGGTCACACCCTCAGGAGAGGGAGCCAAACCCAAACCCCTCAGTTGCAGTTGAAGTTGTGCCGTGTGCTTTGGGCTGCAGAATTACACCAGGCAGTTCCTCTGGATTTTTCATTGCCTGCCCAATACTCCTTTCAGCAGGGTAGTGGTGATAAACTTACTACAGTTTCATAGAATCATAGAATAGAATCATAGAATATGTTGGGTTGGAAGGAACCTTTCAAGGCCATCTAGTCCAACCCCCCTGCAGTAAGCAGGGACATCTTTAACTAGATCAGATTGCTCAGAGCCTCATCAAGCCTGGCCTTGAATGTCTCCAGGGATGGGAGCATAAAACATCAGGTAAAACTGATTGCTCATGTGGCTCTTCTACAGAGCATAGACTGACTTCCAGCAGGCAAAACGTGCTAATTAACAGCATCATCCCTGGGAGGGCAGCCCATGGCTGTGAACATCAAGATCAGCCCCACTGACCAGAATGCCCGATACACAGCTCTGAAGCAACTGTGCTTCTGTCTATCCTGTATAATACTTTTGAAAGCTGGGCTTGATCTTTTGCTGGTATCAGCCTCAGCATCTGAGGCTTAATTCATATCAAAACAAAGTCCTTCTGGCTCCGGAGAGGACCAAGCCAGGCCCACAATGATGGGAATTCTTTATTTTGTGGAGAGTAAGCGTGCAGCTGCCTCACAAATGCTGCAGTTGTTAGCAAACAATGAATTAGTTCTATTTTAGCTCCCCATAATAAAGATCTTGCAGCAGTGCAATAAAGGAGAGGAAACATAAGAGCCACTTGGAAGGGAACAACAGCACTACAGAGTGAATGAAGCCTTTATCGCACAGCGGTCCGACAAAACCAGGATTCCACAACTGGGGCAGAGGAGCAGCAGCTCGGTAGCGTGCAGCCCTACACCTACACCTTCAGGCAATTACATAAGCCAAGATGTCACAGGACCCAGCACGGTTAATTGGAGGGGATGACTATGGAGACAAAGCGTAGGATGACTCTCTGTTCCACAGATTTGCAAATACTTCACATTGACAAACAGGTCAAAAGATCCTGGCCTCTTCTTGTTTTCGTGTCCTGAGTGAGTGCACTTGCTGTCAGGGAGGAGCAAGGGCTCAGTGGGGACATGGCCAGGCAAAGCCATGCTTGCAACGGAGCTCAGGCGGGGACTGTGGGCAAGGGCCTGAACTTAAATACAGTCCTTGAGCAAAGGTGAGGTGATACCCAGTGTCCTGATGCTCACCCCGCAAATGTCCCCAGAACAAAGCACATACTGTTTTAGCAAAGGTACGGTTCTCGTGCCTTGCTTATGCAAAGAGGGTGTCTGGAAAAGAGAAGGAGAGCAAGTGTGCAGTGCAGGTGTATTACAGGGAAATACCTGCGGAAGTACTGGTAGCAAAACAGTGGATGCATGAAATGCTGCCATGGACAGCAATTATGTATTTTATTGAGTCAAATGGAACTTGGTGGGACTTGTTGACAAGACAGAAAGTCCTGGAGATGGTCCAGGCATTACTGTAGTCATACCAAGGACTTGGTGGTATCCCTTTCAACCCTGAAGGCAACTGTGATCAACGTGTCCATGACCTGATCTTAGCCCTCCTCATCTTCTGCCATGTTTCTGACAGCTCTAGCTCACAGATTTTCTGCTGCTCTCTTCTAAAGATTTGCTAGGAAGGACAGAAAGCAACCCAGGGAGCAGAGCAGTTCACGCATTTAACACATCAAACAGATTGTCTGTCTGTCTGTCTATCCATCCAACCATCTATCCCTCCCTTCCTTCTCAGGTAAAGTCTGCAGAGAGGGGCATGGTTGAATTGGGTCAGTCAGGAGATGGGACAGGTGGTCATCTGGGACCTCCCTTGTCCTCTGGCTTCCACCTCCTTCCTTTCACGCCAGGCAGAAGTTGAACCCCAGTGGTACTTTCATTAAGCACAAGTGACTCCTACAAGACTACACTTAGCCCAGGCTGTCCATGTCCATGACCCCGTACAAGGGAGCTCCAGTAAGAACTTACTAACTTTGTCTAAGAAAGAGGTATCTTTGCTGGCCAAGGCCCACACTTGTTTATGTGAAAAACACATAAACAAGTGGAACTAAAAGTGTAAGAATGAGGAACTAAAAGTGTAAGAAAGGATGCACCTACACTGAGTAAAGGAGAGCCAGGGAGAGAGCTCAAGCACTGGATCACACGCGTGGTTGTCCACACTCTGAGCTCACTCCCTGGCTCCAATTTGGATCTCTTGAATTGGCTCTTTCCAAGAGAAATCTCCTAGAGAAGGACTAGCCCTGAGCAGTGTGAACACCCAGAGCAGCACGGCGCTGAGGCTGGGGGTCCATCTCCAGCAGCTTTTAGTCTCCAGAAATACTAGTCTAGTCTCCACCGTATTTAGCAGTATGGACAAAGCCATGCAGACTTTGGATACTCAATACGTAGACCTCAGGTCTAGACCTGAGGTCAGTCCTCAGGCCATTAGCATATCCGTAGACTTCCAGATACAAAAAGAGGTTCATGATCACATGAAGTAGGATATGAAGTTCATTCATGATCCTGGAAGTAGGATAGGGTTGAAAGCCCACAAATGAATCAAGAAGCACAAATAGAGGTGAGGTTATGAGCATAAAAGTTTGAGAAGCAGCAATTCAGTCCTAAATAGGACTTACCAGGTTTTCTGGGCTGAAAGCAAATGTATTGCTCTTTAAGGAGATGCGTGCAGTGTTTCCCATCCCTGACTCCTGAATATATTTTTATCAAGTCAAAGGCAACTTGAGCTTGTCCCTTCTCCATTGGGAACAAAATGAGATGAGAATCTGCTGGTGGCAACTCTTCCTCTAAAATCAGTGGATGGATCTTAAATAATCATCATATAACATTTCCTTCTGTTTAGGAGGGATTTTTTAGCAGCTGGCTGGTTTGGTCTTGCTCCACTGCCCAAAATATGAAACCTGGAAATGGCAAACCCCAATTCAAACCCTGACTTCTTCTTTGGTGCCTCAGGCAGTACCTTGAATGTCTTCTCCAGGAACTGGGAGTTGGAAGATTTGGGAAAGTTCAGCTGCCAGCAGTCAGTAAGACCCAGAGGAGCATCTCTTCTGTGTGAAAAAGCCTTCCTCCTTCTTCTTTGTATCTGCTTAGGGTTTTTTCCTTCCATCCTTTTGGTACCTCCCCTATAAAAAGGAACATAGTGATGCTTTTCCCACCTCTGTGGCATCTTTTGGGTGACTAAGAAGCACTGTGTGTAATTTTATGACTTAAGAGATAAAAAGGGAAGGGCAGAGCTCTACCACTTGCTACTGCACTTAAAGCTGTAATTGTGTGTAAGTACTTGTAAATATCAAGGCCACCTTTGGGAACAGCTATGTGTAATGGCTCTTCTTGCTATATTCCATTTGTCCAGTATAACATAATGGCTAAATCAATGTAAAGTGTCATGCATTTTTTTTCTGCTCTCCCTGGGGCAGTTCTTTCCAGTTATGCATGTTCAGCTTTGATCTCCAGAAAAATCAATGGAGATTTAGTTGTTCTCGAAGAAAAACAAGCTAAACATTTAAAGCATTTTCTGTCATCTTGGCATGGAATATGTAATCCCTCTCCCCCTCAGGTTGCCAGAAAGAGCGCTCGACTCAGCAGGCTTTTGTGAAATGAGCAGTAGCATGAAAACAGGTTTATACTTAAAGGTTGTTTTTCTTGGGTCTCATTCTTAACCATAATCAGTGAAATTGTTTTCACTTGTATTCTCATAAAAGAACCGCTACCACTTTGCTGTTCCTGAAAAAATAAAGGCAATTTTCACACACACACCAAAAAAAAAAAAAAAAATCTGACCTACGTATCCATCCTCTGACATTCTCCTTGTGTCAAACCCTGACTTTTCAGTTCGCTTCTATGCATGGTGTGAACACAAGAGAGATGCTCATGATGCAGTCAACCAGTGACTGCAAGAAGACACGGCATAGCTCTGAGACTGTATGTGGGAGTGAAATATCTGAAAATAATAAAAAACGAGAAAGCACATTAAGTGCAAACTGAAATTTATCTATGTCTATACAAAAATAAATCTTTACAGAAGATGTAGGAATACATCTGTAATAAAACCTTCATTTTGGCACTTAGGTCTTCACGGTGGCTCTTGCCTCCAGTTCAGCCTTCTGTGCTTTTCTAAAGGTCAGATGCCGCAGTCAGTAAAATAATGCCTTACCTCTCACGCAGCCTTGAGAAGTGGTAAGATTTCATGCTCTAAGATATAATTGTGCTCTTATTACAGAGAACAATTTTCAGGAATGATGCAATACCATCAGAACATCTCTCCGCAAAGAGTATCGGGGGCCTCCGGGGTTGAAGACGTCGCACCCAGAAAGTTTGGCATCACAGTTCACAGGCTCAGCGAAGCAGGCGGGGAAGCTGAGAAATCCAGGGCTACCAAAGCAATTCACTACCATTTTGGAAAGTACTTGGCTCTGTTTTTAGCAGCTCAAATGCCGGAGTTGCCTGGATGTCAGAAAGGCAAAACATCTGCTTGGGAGCATCAGAGTTTCAACAGGTAGAAGGTAGAAGCTGTGAAAAGCACCTTCCTGGGGCCCCTTGACGCATCTCTCTCACGCGATTTTCCTTCCCGTGGGTTGTGCGGAGGTTTGGGAGGTTTTGCTTGGCAAACAGAAGCAAACTGAAGCAGGTTTGACAGTCCAGTTCAACCAGTTGCTTGCGCTTCTTCCAAGGAGGAAGGAAAGGAGCCAAATCCTCCTGCAGCGTGTGTGGGTGTATCGGCATATCGGCCGTGTTGTTACCGACATTACCAACGAGGTAAGATGCACGGTGAAGCCATTACTGTCCTGATCACACCCTCTGTGCCCCAGGCACCCCTGGCTCCCCCGGCACCGAGCCTGGTGTCGGCATGGGGTATATGTGGGTCTGGTAGGAGGAAAACAACATGTAGTCCTGTTTTTGAAAAAAAAAAAAAAAAAAAAAAAACAAACAAAGCAAAAAAAAAACCCAAACAAAACACCTCTCTGTTTATCTGCAGCTGCTTGGCAAATGATGTCATCAAGGCTGTTTCATCGCTTTAAGAGGAAAATGTTTGTGTCAAGCATCTTCCACAATGCTTGTGTGAGGACACAGCGCGGGGGTGGAGAGCACCGGGAGCCGACACACATCCCCCTAGGGCTGTGGTGGCCGGTGCCACGGTCAACACCTGCTCTTGGCAGCAGCTTAGTCAGCAGAGGACGGCAGAGGGGAGTTCGAGAACTGAAGAAGTTTCTCCCGATGCCACCCATCGAACGTGGTGTCCTTGCAGGGCATTTGTGGTGGGCAGATGAGCTGGGAAATGAGGTCAGAGGATGTGTGGTGTTTGCCTCTGCAGGGAAGCGATGGTGAAACAGCCCACGGCAGCATTTCCCAGTTTGTCTCACTCTCTCTCCCAGCTTCTCTGGCTCAGCCGAGCACCAGCAGCCACGCTGCAGACATCTCCTAGCACTTTTCTTAAAAGCCACAAGCCAGCTGCAACTTGACTGATGTCTTCGAAGTAATCTGTGGGAAGTTAAACTGGCAAATCACTCCCATTCTCTCCTCATCTGACCAGCGGAAATTTCTGGAGAGTAAACTGAAGCAGGCCAGGCACATGGGCCACTGGGTCCTACTGACAGAAAGAGGCAAGTCTGGGCTCTGCAGGCATTAAGCCCAGCCCTGCCAAAACCAGGCAGCAGCTACATGTCACAGGTGGCTCTAGAAGAGTGGTCAAGCACACAGGAGCTGGAAAAGCAGTGTTTGAGACTGCCTAAGACAACTGGGCCTTCTGAAGACAAAGACCCCAGGAGATGTGTTAGCAGGGGACGACAGCACCTCCTTCCTGCCCGGCTGGACCATCCGTCACCCATTTAGGCCACTGCAGCGGAGACAAACCCAATTACCTGCTGACCCTTCAGCTCCTCCATTCATCTCCTTCTCCAGGAAAAAAAAACCACAGCGACCTACGCAGCAAATGTCCCCACCCCAATAGCTCATGCTGGGTAATGACGGGAGGACGGGACACGCAGCCTTGCCTGTGACGGAGGGGTGACAACCGCCCTCCTGGCACAAACAGGGGGCAGGGAAGGGAGCCAGCACCCCAGCGACGGGAGCAGGGACAGGGATGGGGACAGGCACAGGCAGGGGGTGCAGCTGGGCTGTAGAGGTCCAGGAGGTTGTCCTCAGCAGGTCTGGAGCCAGTGCCTCTGCTTGATGAGGAGCTCAGCAGAAAATGCTGTGCACACACAGAACAGATGTTTAACACCATGATATTGCACACACAAAAACAGTATAGCTAGGCATTACAGGGATAATGCCAGCAAGATGAGAATATTCATTTATTAAATGCTGGAAAAGAGGAAAAAAAACCAGCCTTTACTTTTCAAAAGACCTTGTAACTTTCTCCTGTGCTAGCTGTTTTGCGCTCAGCCTTAGCTGCCACATGCGGGTCTCTGTAAGGCTGGGGACAAGAGGCAAAACCCCCACACTGGGCCACCACGCAGCCAAGGGAATGCCCTGCTGCAGCGATACGTCCCGCTCAGGTGCCTTGTGGTGCCTGGGCTCAGTGTTAGCCTCTGTGTGGGGGGCAAATAAGACTCAGAAAGGTTTTTCCAACCGTTACAAATTTCTCATAGGGATGAACCTACTAGCCCCAGCCTACAAGAAAGCTGGGGAGGGGCTGTTTGCGAGGGCATGTAGCGATAGGACGAGGGGCAATGGTTTTAAACTAGAGCAGGGCAGGTTTAGATTAGACATTAGGAAGAAGTTCTTTACAATGAGGGGGGTGAGACACTGGAACAGGTTGCCCAGAGAGGTGGTGGAGGTTCCATCCCTGGAGACATTCAAGGCCAGACTTGATGAGGCTCTGAGCAACCTGATCTAGTTGAAGATGTCCCTGCTTACTGCAGGGGGGTTGGACTAGATGGCCTTGAAGGTCCCTTCCAACCCAACATATTCTATGATTCTAAGAGCCTCCCATGTCTGTTCTGGTGTCATTGATCCCTGTGGTGCTTATTGAGCTCATTTCAGGAGACACGACTAATGTCCACATCCCACCCTCTTTAGAGGCTTATTTCTCTGAGTCAGGGCTAAAATGGTGCCAGTAGCTCCCATCCTTGTCCGTGCAGCCTCCCCCAGGCTGTGACCCCCAGATCAGGATCGTGCCCACAAGGTTTATGGTTCCTGCAGGTTTCTTTCCTCAGCCGCCTGCTTGGGCTCTCCCAGCTGAGCATGACCCTCTGCCCAGTGTTAATTGATAGCAACAAGGGCCTGGTTCAAATTAGAGCTGTTGCTAGTAACAACTTGCTCAAGACTCAGAGCACAGCCCCGGGAAGATTAAACAAAGCTGTCCAAGTCCTCAGTGAGCAACATTTTCTCCGAGCATAAGGGATGAATCAAGGGGCTCAACAATCCTGGAGGAAGAAAAGGGCAACAAGACAGCAAGCAGGGTGATGCACAGTCACCAGCGGTTCCCTTCCCAAAGCACAGCCAGGCCCTGTCTGGAGCTCCCAGGAGGATCCACAGCTTTCCTAGCTCACCCCCATGGATTGCGTGGCCATTTCCTTAAAGTAGAGAGAAGCTGGAGAAGGGAAAAAATCACTGCAAGCCATCCTCCCTCCTCCCTTCTTCTGTCTCCACATCAGTAGATTGACTTAAAATCATACAATTTAAAAAATAAGCTTTGTAGCTCAGGGTGCCTTCTCATTTTCTGAGCCTTTGGGTCACATTAGATCATAGCCCATCAGTTTCCTTTTTACACGTGTAGGCTAGAAATTTGCCTTCAATAACAGCAGAGATCTATCTGGAGGAGCCCATGGTTTTTAAGTAAAAGTCTATTTTTAGAATAGGGTAGGATAGAACAGAACAGAACAGAACAGAACAGAACAGAATAGAATAGAATAGAATAGAATAGAATAGAATAGAATAGAATAGAATAGAATAGAATAGAATAGAATAGACCAGTCCAGACCATTTCAGTTGGAAGGGAAATACAACAGTAATCTAGTCCAAGTCACACCATGGGACTTGTACTCTGAACGCAAAAGTACGTAACATTAGAAATAATTTAGAAAAATGAGTAAGGGAAGAAGTCTGGCTTGCCTTTGTGGAGGGTTTCTATTTTCTTGAGAGCAGCAGCAGTGGCTACATAAACCTATCTGTATTACTCAGTCAGGAGAAACACTGTCAGTGTTTGTCAGTAATAAAATCTTCTCTCAGTCCACCTGCTTGTAGATAGATTATACAGAATTTATGGTCAGGAGCAGAAAGGAAATATAAGAAATATAAGAAGTACAAGAAATGTAAGAAATATAAGCCTTCTGAGTTTGCATTCTCTTTGGGAAATCTTTTATTAAGGCGTTTGCTGCTCTAAAGTGTCCCTAGGACAAAAATTGTTGACAAACTTCAGGAGGTCTCCTGAGGTTTCCCTATTTTAAGTACTGATTAAATGCTGTAAACTCTTACAGCAGTTGTGTTGTAGGGTCTATAATTTCCTTGATTGAGTGTTCACTGTTGTATGTATGATGCTCATCTCACAAAAGCAACATCATGTTCCTTTCTCTCACCCTTGGCAGTGTGCAAAATACCATCCCAAAACTAGATCCCACCTTGCTTACAGTTTTGCAGCAAATCCTGAGTGTTCACTGGAAACTAAGACAAAGCAGTGAACACCCGTGGGTTAATATTTTTATATGTTGCTTTGGGGAAGCTGTAAAACTCCAGATTGCACAAGCTCACCAAGGAATAGGTTGATTTCGTTAGGAAATGTGGAGGTCTGGTGTTCGTTTGGTTTTTTATGCCAGACCCATTCCCCGCAGCAGGCATCCCAACGCTGGTGGGGAGAGACTTGTTCTCTTTCATTTTTCCAGATCCCTTTCACACTCGGCAGTGCACGCTCCCAGAGCTTCTCTGGGTGCTCGGGGAAGGCCGGCTGATGGGTCGGTGGGCAGCCTTCAGCCTCCCCAGGGAACGGGTCCAGAGGAGGGCCATGAAGATGATGAGAGGGCTGGAGCACCTCTCCTATGAAGACAGGCTGAGAGAGTTGGGGTTGTTCAGCCTGGAGAAGAGAAGGCTCTGGGGGGACTTTATAGTGGCCTACTAGTACCTAAAGGGGGCCTACAGGAAGGATGGGGAGGGACTCTTTATGAAGGAATGTAGCGACAGAATGAGGGGTAATGTTTTTAAACTGAAAGAGGGGAGATTTACATTAGACATTAGGAAGAAATTCTTTCGTGTGAGGGTGGTGAGGCACTGGAACAAGTTGCCCAGAGAAGTTGTGGATGCCCTATCCCTGGAAGTGTTCAAGAACAGGTTGGATGGAGCTTTGAGCAGCCTGGTCTAGTGGGAGGTGTCCCTGCCCATGGCAGGGGGTTGGAACTAGGTGATCTTTAAGGTCCCTTCCAACCCAAACTATTCTATGATTCTATGATAATAGGCCATTTCTCCAAGGAGCTTGTGCTCTCACAGGCGCCCACTTGCGTGGCTCCATCATGTTTGAAGCCATGAAGAGATTTAAGCCACAAACAGCGACGGAATGAAAGGCATTTCTTTAGCCTGGAAAACGGGAAGGTTAGGGAGGGCCCTTGAAGATCTGGTCGTGTGGAGAAAGGAGCTGAAATGGACAGAGACTCACACCTGAACAAAGCAGATGGTACATTGAAGAGATGACAGAAAGATGGGGCTGAGCAGGGCTCAGGAACTTGTCCAGCTTTGCCAGCACCAGAGCAGGAACATCTAACCCTACTGCCCTCTCCTTTCTTCTTTTTTGAGTACATCTCTAGGCTGCTCTTAAAAATTCTGGAAGGTGAAATTTTATGGGATTGCTGTGCTCATTTTGCAGAGCTAACAGTCCAGACTCTCAGAAATTATTTCCAAATTTCTGGCCTAAACCCCCATGCTGCATCTTAGATCCGTTACTTCTTGTCTTCTCTACAGCTGATGTGGAGGAGAGAAGACAAGCCCTGCTGAGAGGGAACTGAGCTTTGGAAATACCTGAGGGTGGGAGGGCTCCTCAGCACTAAGCCTGTGCTTCTCAGAAATGAGATGAGATCTGAGCTGGTGCTGTGGGTCCAAAGTGCAAACGGATGGGGGATTGCATTCTGGAAGTGGGATCCCAAGGAGTAACACTTGTGACCTGCTACTCTAAGCCCAGCTGAAGGCATGGGAGGTCAGAAAAGAGTAACTGTGGCCCAGAGGGTATGAAAATGACAGCTGGGAAGAAAACCATACCCTTGTGCCGAAAGACCAGGAGTTTGTCTAAGCAAGTATCTTCTTAATTAACTGACATGCAAAATAAGAGATAACAACAACAGGAAACATGGGCAAGTAACAAAAAGGAGCATGTAGGCATTGTTCATCCACCCTGGGATGAAATCAGAAAGGAGAAAGCCCAGCTGGAGCGTAGACTGGCTAGGGACAAAGACAAATGCACAAAGATGTTACACATATGTTAGCAGCAAAAGGAAATTTGGAGAAATAGTGGATCCACTAATGAATGGGGGAGACAACCCACTGAAGAGATGGTAAGCAAAATATCAAAGTATTCAATGGCTTTTTTGCATAGGTTTTCATTGGCAGAGCCTATTCTTACACTTTACAAGTCCAGCATGATTTGGAAGGAGAGGGACAACCAATGGGAGGTGCAATAAATGAGGGTCTACTGAGAGAAGCTGTAAGTATTCAGATCCAGGTAAGCAGATGGGATTCACCTGAGGGTGCTTATGTGACTTCATGGCCGCTGCCCATCATCAGAAAGTTACAGTGATCAGGGACAACTCTGACAACTGGAAAGTCTCCTGCAGCATTTTCATGCAAAACCTGAGCAAATATGAGTTGGATGAACAAATTGTTAGATGGATGGAAAATTAGCCAGACCATTAGGTCAAAGAATAGTAATCAATGTTGTGATGGGCCATCTGGCAGCCAGTGATGAACAGAGGTCCCCAGGGAATGACACAGGAACAGATATTGTTCAATATTTTCATCAGTCACCAGGCTGATGACACAGAGGGTACTTTCAGCACATTTACAGATGGTAATAGCTTAGAAACAATGGCATCCATCTCCATTTGGCAGAGCTGGTAGACCTTCAGTCCAGACGGACCTTGAGAAACTTGGGGCCTGGGTCAATAGGAACCCCACAGAGTACAACAGGAGCAGTGCAAACCCTGTGCTTTGGTGTAGGATGGCATCCTACTGCCTACATAACAGCCATGATGGAAAGGACCTGAGCTTTACTATGAGACTTCAGTGAGCTTTTACTGCAAGTCACACAAACCATATACTGGAGATGCATTAGGACCAATGTGACTGGCAGTCAGAGGATAGCTATTATTCCCTTTCTACCCAGTTTTGGTGAGGCTGCCCCAGAAATGTTGTCCCATTTTGGGATCCCCAATTGAAGAGGTCGTTGAGAAATTGGAGAAAGTCCACTGGAGTGCTGCCAAGATAGTCAGTGGCCTGGAGCGCATGATTGTGGCCTTTCAATACTTAAAGGGGGCTTATAAGTAAGGTGGGGACAGGCTTTTTAGTAGGACCTGTTGCAATTGGTCAAGGGGTAATGGTTTTAAACTAAAAGAGGGTAGATTAAGGCTAGATATAAGAAAGAAATTTTTTATGATGTGGGTGGTGAAACACTGGCACAGGTTGCCCAGAAAGGTGGTAGATGCCCTATCTCTGGAAGCATTCAAGGTCAGGTTGAATGGGGCTGTGAGCAACCTGCTCTAGTTGAAGATGTCCCTGCTCATTGCAGGGGTGTTGGACTAGATGACCTTTAAAAGTCCCTTCCAAGCCAAACTATTCTGTGATTCTGTGATCTGCAAAGAGATGCCAAGGGACGTGGGTTTGGGTAGTCCAGCAAAGAGGTGGCTTAGGATAGGTCTAAAACCACCCTGCACCTACGTGAAGGGGAATGACAAAGACAACGGAGCCAAACTCTCCACATTAGTGGCAAGCTATACAGTCTCTTTTGCATTATAAAAATACCACTCCTATGGGGTCAGTTACAGGTATCACATCACTGGGGATATTTTGAACTGCAAGGTAAAAAAAAAAAAAACCAGAAGAATTGTCATTAGGGTCCTGAGTATCCCAGAAAGTCCAGAAAAGACCCAGGATTGAATGCTATTTCGTGTAGATCTGGCTAATCTAGGGACAATTAGATTTAAGTAGAGTGGATACGGATCAGTCCACAGGGCCTCGGGGCTGGGATTTAGTCATTGGCCTTCTTTCAGCTGGCAGCATGGGCACAGCCACAGAGACTTCCAGAGGAACTCTTCCCTGTGGCTGTAGTTCACATACCCAAGCTCAGTTACCTACCAGCAGGACATGGAAGACCAGGAACGGCACAAGCAGTGAAAGGTGGAGCCCACTGTGTTACCTCCATGTAAGTAAGAAGCTGCAATAATTGCCAGTTTCCTTTGCACAGCTCAGAGGCACGTGTCTGTGTGGGGAGCAGAAGTGCCCTTTCCTTACCTCTCCTTCTCTGCTGTGTCCTCATGGAGGTGGACCCATGAAAGTGCCAGTTTCCCCCAGTGTTTTCCCTTCACTGTGCAAGGGGGCAATGCAGGCAGCAAGACAGCTCATTGCCCAGATTAAAATATCTCGGTTCTTCTTCAGATCTTGCTTATATTTTACCAGCTTTGTACCTGAACATCTCATTAACAAATGCAAATGGACTCTAACGTCTGCTAAGCAAGCTTGCTCAGAAATCCCTGAATCAATCAAAAGCCAAAGAAAACAACTCATTGCATCCTAGTGCATGAGTTCTTAGAATTTTAGCTATATTAGGCAATACTTCTTTGTTCACGCAAATTAGCCTAATTGCATGCATATTTATTGTCCGCTGCTCTTTAGTATCTAGGCAAAATCAAAGCAGGCTGTTTCACTACTGACATGGCTCTTTTGCATAAGAAATATGGACAGTTTTACATCAAACTAATAACACTATTCCATTATTCAAAACCAGAGCTAAAATTAGCAGTCACCTCAACAATCAGACGCATATTTTATCTCCAAGGTATGAGCCTGAATTAGCACAGACCTCTGCCTCCTATCAATAGCCCTTATTTCTAAATAGGCTCTTCTACGCCAAGATCATTGGTATGAGATAGGCACGTGAGAGTCAGACTACCTCTTACATTTGCATCTCCCTATTTAAATTCTAAAAGGACTCCAGGGGTCATACTCCATCTGCATCCATTTGCTATGTGCTGAAAAACTACATAAACCTCCGGAGCTGATATTTTATGTACATTTTTAATAGCAAATCACTTCTGCACTTGCTGGTACCTGTTCAAAGGGAAAATGGAGTCAAACCCACATGCAGAACTGCACCTGCTTGTGCTCACTCCAGAAGCACCAGTGCTTTCTTGAGGTCCTCCTTAAAATGATACGGCACTTTTTCCCATGTTGGGTGGCTGAGGGATGGGGAAGCCCCAGCACAGAGTAGACGCTGTAGCTCATCTGCACACTCTAAATAACAGCCAAAGCCTTGTTGTGAAACAGCCATGAAATGGTCCATTAGGAGGTCTTTTAATAGGCCATATGTGAACAGCACTTGGACAGATGGAAAAATTCCCTCTTGACCAATGCTTTGTTTAAAGCACTTTACTCTGCAGGGACATTGCCACCTTGAAGAATGCTATAAGCCCAAACAAAGCTCTCTGTTTTAGCCTCTACAGGCTGTCTGAGACATGAAGGAGTGAGAGAAAGGGTAAAAAAAATAATCATAGTTGTAGCATAAAATCCTCCAATGTCCCTCCTGCCTGTGCTGATGGAGTGGTTACTTCATGTCTAAAGCCTGGGCCAGCTTTTTCCCAACCCGGTTCAGAGACGGGTGGAGGAAATGTGGTTGCTCAATGATAGCGAAGAATTATGAAATACTGTAAATCTGGACTTGTCACCTCATTGCTGGGGTGCACAGACTGGGGAGGGGGTTGACCAAGATGGGGACTTCACCCAGGGTGGTTCTTCCCTGTGGAGGAGCAAAATGTTCAGATGTGCCTCCTGCTCTTCATAGGCTGTAGACGACGCTTTGCTCAGAAGCTGCTGAGGTGTCTCATTTCAGGTGAGGGTAGTCCCTCCCCCCGGCTGCTGGGCAGGACCCAGGGCTAACTCCTGGGGACCAGGGGGCCAGTTGCCCCCATCACTAGCACTGGGCATCACAGGGTGGCAGCCAGGCCTTTTCCTTCCCAGTGGCTAAGTGCGACCCATCTATTTGCACCCATCATCCTAATCGCATCCATATTTATTGCCTGCTGTTGTGTTACAGGTAGGCAACACCTCCTCAGCTGCTTCAGATCCTAGGGGGCTGCCAACACCATGCTGCTGTCGCTGCGGTTTCTCCATGATCTCTGCACTCCTCGGGTCCGGGTTAGGAGCCTCTTAGGGTTAAAGAGACCTTCAGACTTCTTCATATCAAAAGAAACAGCACCAGTGACAAGTCTGCTTGCTGAGCGTGGTTCAGATCAAATCATGTTCTTGAAGGCTCCTGGAAGGGTTCAGGGCTGTGAGCCCCAGACAACAGGCGCATGGATGTGCCTGCGCTGGGATTTGTTTGCAGGAGGGGAAGGAAGAACCAGCTGCAGGGCTGGAGTTTGTAATTCCCCTCACTGCCCCAGCCAGGGGAGAGTTTAATCCCCTCAGAGCTGCGCCCAGGAACAATATTTGCTGATATTGGCTTAGCATCCCCAAGGGGAAAATTACTATGAAATGTTTACAAGGACCATTTGAAACCTGAGAAGAGGATGTTTTTAGTAATGGGGAAAGAGCCAAATACCTTACAAGAGAGATATTCCAGCTTTAAGAATTAATTACCCTTTCCCAGTAATGCAGGTTGACTATTAAATAACCTTGCGCAATTTCCTGGACAGATACATTTTAATGGCAATATTGCGCACAGATAAGGGAAAAATACAGTTCCCTGAACCATGGCCCTGCAAGGCCAGGGAACACGGGCAGATGCCTTTGCCCAGGCACTTACCCAGCGAAGCCCAGAGGACGAGGCATGGGGCTAAAGCATCCACCTCTACACAGCAGCTCCCACCAGAAGGGCCTCTGGGTGAGGATTTCTCCTATGGATGGTTATTTCCAGTCAAGGAAGGAAAATATGGATAGCAAACAACCAAGTGCTTTTTTAAAAACCACAGCTGTAACATCTCTGGAGTGCTATAGTCATTATGCAAACTTTACTACATAGCTTTTCAGATGTAAATCGAGTATCATAGGCCAGTGAAATGGATGCTCAATTTCTATATCCTGATTTTTCTTTTGGTAGTGTGGGAAGTCACAATGTGTATTTATGCTTCTTTCAGTCAAGAGCCTCAAGCAATGAATGTAATAAGAAAACCAGTTTTCTCAAAATGATTTTCAATAAAAAGGCATTGCTTTCTCCTCTTTTTTAGGTAGATGGAAAGAGGAGAGCAGTGGAAGAGCAAGTCTGAGAATCAATGGGGTTTTATGGAAGTCTGCATTGTCACTAAGTACCCAAACCCTGAGCTGAGCTACTGTTTCCTGAGCCATGCTCTAACTGATAATACGCTTTTTAGGGATGTCACTCGGAAGGTGTCTCAGGAAGACAGCTCTTTGGAGGATTGCATGTACCTCAGTGCAGTGGTGCAGCAACAGCATCACCCCCACAGATATTGCTCCTAGAAGGACAACTGGCTTCGGATGTAGAGTTTAGGAGCAACTGAAGAGATCCTGTTGTCTTACTGGTGTGAATCACCGATGGCCACGTGCCAAGTGCAACAACTGTGGCAAAAGTTCAACTTTGCCTAAAGGACTTTATTCTGAACCTATTCAGATCTCCCTAAACAAACAGCAACTCCACCAAAAGCTACTGAAGTCCCCCAGAACTAAAATTGTTTTACAGGGGGGCTGGGCATGAGATGCAGATTTGTTTCTAGTCATCCATCCATCCATCCATCAATCCATCCATCCATCCATCCATCCAACCAACCCTCGACTACTTTTGCTCCCTGTCTGAAGCAGGAACCCAGCTCTTGCCCACAGTGTGAACATGGTCCTTCTTGTCCACAGTCCGTCTTGTGCACGGTCCTTCATATGAACAAACCACAGAAATACAGCATCGAGGAAGCAGCCTGGGTCCAGGCTGCTCGAGCAGGGCAGAAAGCAAGGGGGCATCCATAAAGCCTTTTGAAGAAAACATCCCTATCTCTGTCTAGGGATCTGCAGCTCCTGAACTGAAGCACACAGAACAGGTTGATGGCAGCAGCTATTTTAAAATTCATGAAGTCTTAAAGCATTGCTGGATGATTTCAGTGCTGGGAGATAACTAGACAAAATAGCCCATCGGGGGGGAGATGCTGATGTAGTAGCAGCCATAATAGTGCGTGATGCCGCACACGTTCCTGCTTCTGAAAACCCACTCATCCATCTTGTCAGGGGAAATTGTTGTGATTCTATTTCATAGCGGAGGTGGTGGGAGGAAGGAGGCAGAGGCATATTTTCCTCTGATCAAGAAGAAAGGCCAGGCCATGCCCCATTTACCCTCCTGAATCCGCCCTGGCCTCTGGGTGAAGGGCTTAGAGACTGGCGTTGGCAAGTGTTCAGCAGGGAGGGTGTGAATGGCCACAGCCCAAGAGAAACAACGCTTTGTACCTCCTCTGCTAGCACATGAGAGGTGCTTTTCCCTCCCTGCCCCGGTGTGCCCCTCTTTGTCCACTCAGGACTGAAGAAAATGCCAGGGCAAAATGAACTGGGAGCCAGTGGGCTCCTCCCACGCTTTGCCTGTCCACTTGGGGTCACACTGGCCGAAATCTTATGGGTGAAGGTAAATCTGTGCCAGCCAGGCAAATTCTGAGAAACAGCTTAGATGCCTGATTTATGTACCTGTACCCAAAAGCATCATCCAGAATGCCCCAGCTCAGCTGCTGCCTTAGGCTGGAGGCAGGTCAGAGCAGCTCCCCCCCTGCCATGGGTGTGCTTTAGCCAGCGAGATTCCCCATTACATCCCTGAGGGGCCTCATCCTGCTCCCTACATGTGGCCAAGCTCGCCCGACAGCATGGGGAGGGGATGGGAGTGTTTGCACCTCCACCTGAACCTATGTAACAAGGAGCATCTCTCTAGGTTCTCCCCATAGGAGAGAGATGGGGAAAATCACTCTATTTACCCTCCTGTCCATCTCTCCCCATCATGTGCCTGGCACCCTCCTGCCCAAACTCCCCCCTGTACCACCAGGACAGCTGACGGTGGCTTTTAAAGGCTCACAGGGGGGCAGCGGGAGGCACCAGAGATCGGTGCCTATTGCTTTTTTTCACCTGGCCTTTGAGGACCATGGTGAGATGCAGACAGGTCCCGTACACATTACCCACCCTTTTAGCATATTTTGTGCCCATGTGTGAGCTGGATACTCTTAGCAACTTCCTTGGTGAAACTCTGTGCTAGATACCTGAGTAGGAAATCAAGCTTCATCATTTCCAAAGACAAAAGCTACAGTTAAAAAAAATATCCAAAACTGTATCACAGTGGTAATTTCTCTTGGAAACAATTTGTTATCCCTGATTTCAGGACCGTGAAATGCTGCATAAATATCCCACTTGTGATTTTTCAACTCCCTTTCAAACTTCCCTGCGAATATGTGTCCCATGTGGTGAGTTGGAGGCTGCCAGGGATGTGCTTGGTCTCATCAACCCCATCCCTCTGCTCCCCTTGAGCCACCAGTACAGAGTCCTGGCCTGGCAGAGCACCTCTCACAGCAAAGAAATATTTAAAATGTGTTTTAAATGGTACTTTGATTTGTCCAGGCTGCCACCATGTTTTTGCACTTCCATGAATTAACTCAAGAGTTTGGGAGTCAGTTTGCAGTCCCAGTTTCAGTCTGGTCTTGCAGGTCTGGAGCTGCCTCCCTTCAGCTCTCCCATTCCCTCTGATAGGGCAGCACAGGGCCTTCAGAGAGGAGATATCCAGCTAACGTGCCTGGACTGATGTTCTGCACGTGGCTCTGGATGGGGAACAGTGCTGCTGGCATCCCCCACCCAGTGCTAACACAGGCCTCTGATGCTTTCTGGCAGAGCATCACCCGTAACTTGCTCAGTCACCCTTCCCTTACCACCATTAGGAAGGCTTTCATCTGCACATCAAGAGTGGAGGCATCCCAGAAAGCTTCAAGTCCCAGGGGTCAGAAACAACAGAGGCTGCCCGCTAACTGCAAGGCACAGCAGCATCCCCACAGCACAGGGACTTACACAGCAGCTACCTGCCTCTCCTAACAAAAAGGAAAGAAGGAAGTCTTTGGACTTAACCTATG
The DNA here is from genome assembly GCA_947846985.1 of Fratercula arctica. Taxonomy (NCBI): domain Eukaryota; kingdom Metazoa; phylum Chordata; class Aves; order Charadriiformes; family Alcidae; genus Fratercula; species Fratercula arctica. Next base: position 22,725,747 of record CANTUZ010000001.1, on the reverse strand, counting down.
AGATTAAATAAAATAAAAAAAAAAGAAAGAAATCTTACTGGAGTTGTGCTTGAGTGGGGACAGCAAGTTCCCCCCTGTACAGACTACTCCACTTTCACACTTCCTACTCAGCATGGAGCAGAGCTTTATTTTTTACCAATACCATGCACATACTTCAGAGGCATATTTCAAGTGCAAAACCCACATTCCATGCTCAGACATCCAGCAAACAGTTAAAAAAAACATTCTAGTGCGGCTTAGAGCTTATGTGAAATAAGAGTAAAAAGTCTGACCTGTTTCCAATGGCTACAAAATTGCCCTGGGGGAAATAAAGATGAGAATCCTTTTAAATATAGCTATTTTCTGTTAAGGGAACCTACGCATCAGTCCTTCCTATCACACATCTCCAGAGAAAGCAACAGCCATCCCACACACTCCTCTGCTGCAGATTGCTCAGCACTTTGTCCCATGATAATCTGTAGGAGAAACTCAACCCTCCTGATAAATGCTTGGGGCTCAAAAGATTAATTCTGTGCGTTAGATCTCTAAAGCACATCCGAAATTGGAACTCATTCCTAACAGCTTAGCACCATTCAGGCAATTACGGGTGCAAGCAAAACAGCAGTTTTGAGGGAGGAAAGCGATCCTATTATAATCAGAGTTCTTACAGGCAGTTTTATATTTTCATGTTTAATAAAGCTTTTTTTTTTTCCCTCTCTCCATATAAAGCTCTCCATCAAAGGCTTTCCAAGGGTTTTATAAGGCAGGTGAGTGTTACATCATCATCATTTCCATTTTACAAACAGGAAACTGAGACCCCAAAAAAGCCATTTGAGCAGCAAAAAACAGCAAATGGAATCAAAACCTCATGGCAAAAATTCCCTTCTCCAACTACCTCTATTTAGTTGCTATGCAGCTTTTTTTTTGTGTGCATGTAAAAATAACCCAACCAGTCAAACAAGAGAGAATGCCAAGGAAACTGCAAGCTTTGACATACTTACTTCCATACTGCTGGCATTAGTACAAAAATAAAGATTTTTATTAACTAGTTTACAAAAATAAAGTCTATTGAGTCACACAGGATCTCATCGGGGGGGTAGGGGTGGTGGAGGGGTGTTATTTGACTTTGGAAGATAAAGCCTGTTTGAAACGTCTCTTTAGATCTTGCATGTTGGGAGATTTGGGGCGAGGGATGATGGACGACCGCCTCCTGTCCGTGCTGCCGGCATGCTGTAGTTTGCTGACTTCCTTGCAAAGATACTGGAAGACATCGCAGACGCCCTGGGAGTCGTCACTCGTGGAGATTTCCAAGAACAGGCTGCCCAGTTCATTTGCCAGCTGTAATCCCTCTTTCGCCTGTACTTGCCTGGCGTGAAGGAGGTCTGCTTTGTTCCCCACGATAATGACGGGAGTCCTGGCATCTGGGTGGACCTTGCGGATGTGCTGGTAGAGAGGTCGGACCGACTGGTAGCTGCTGTAGTCTGTGATGGAGTAGACCAGGAGGAAGCCCTCTGCCCACTTCACGCACCAGGAGAGGGAGTCCAGCACCTGCACGCAGTCTTCCTGCACCTGCCGTACCACGGGGAGCACAAATTTGGCATCAGGTCATGAAAGCATAAAGCCTGTATCATCGATAGCACCGTTAAACACCTCCAAAGGGAAGCCTGACCTCTGGCTTAGGAGACTAAGCCTGGCCTTGTCGGAAGCTGGGGCTCTGAAGCTGAGCCTTTAGGTGTCAGAGAGGAACCGACCGACCCGAAGCACGAGACGAACCGATTGACCCGGAGCATCTCCCTACCTGGATGCACCCCGGCGTGTCTTGGATCTGCACGGCAACGTGGTCTCCCTCCAGATGGACCAGCCTGGAGTAGAGGTTGCCTGGGGAGCAGAGACCCGTCAGCCACAAGCCGCGGAGGGGTCCCCACCACCCCCCGCCCGCCACCGTCGCCGCCTCACCTGTGTTGGGCTCGTAGTCCCCGATGAACCGCTTCGTCAGGAACCGCACGATCATGGCTGAAACACAGAGCGGCCGCGTTAGGCGGGACGGACGGACAGACGGGAGAGGGGAAGGGGGGGAGGGACCGCCCCGCGACTCACCGCTCTTGCCGACGCCGCGGGCGCCCAGCACGGCCAGGCGGACCCGGGCGCCGGGGGGCCCCGGGGCGCACTCGGCGATGGGCGCCAGCAGGAAGGGCTGGGACATGCTCGGCCCGCGCATGGGAGGGGCGGCCCGGCGGACGGAGGGGAGGGCTGGGCTGGGCTGGGCTCGGCTCGGCTCGGCTCGCAGCACCCGGCGGAGGCGGCCGCCGGCGGCTTTTAAAGGCTCCGCCGGCAGCGCCGTGGGCGGCTCCACTGGACGTACCGCCCCCCTCCCCCTCGCTGTACCGCCTTTCCCCCCGCTGTACCCTCCCCTAGCTGCGCTGCCCCCCCCCCCGCTCCCCACCCTACCGTCCCCCCAGCTGTACCGCGCCCCCCCCGTCTGTACTGCTCTGCCCGCTGTGCCGCACCCCCCCTCGCTGTACCGCGACCCCCATGGCCGCACCACCCAGCCCCCCGCCCCCGCGGCCGTCCAGCCCCCGGCTGCCTCCCCGCAGCTCTCTTCCCACTTGTCCCCTTGGCCGCCCCACTTGCCCCCCAGTTATACACACACCTCACTCCCCGCTGCCCACCCCGGTTGACCCCTTCCTCCCCCAGCCCTGGGGCGAGGGGTGGCCCCTCCGTGGGCACAGGCGGCGGGGGACAGCCCGGGCAGGTGGCGTGACCCGCAGCGCCGCTCTGGGGGCGGACAGCAGCAGCAGCCGCCGCCGCCGCCCAAGCCCCGCCGTGCCTGGGAGGGTGCCCTCCGCGCCCCGAACCAGCCCCAACCACTGGAACAGGCTTAACGCGCCCTCCCCGCGGCGAGGGACTCGGGTCACGAAAGAAGGGAAAGGATATGTCCTCTTATCTCAGGCTATTCCATTTCCCACACCCCGGAGCATCCCTCCACGGCCAGCGTCAAAATCCCAGCTTGTGGATCAAGCAACAGCCAGCCCTGACACCAAAGCGATCCCCACGGTGTCCACAAGGTCTGGATCGGGCCCTGGGGGGGTTTAAAGTGGAAGAAATTTTGGAAGAACAGTGCTCTACCACCAGACACCGTTAAATGAGCCCTAAGCCCACACGCAGCTGTGTGGGCCACCACAGCCCTGGCTCCTGCAAAACCGCTTTGTGTAAGCGTTTACGAGGTAAATAACCCATTCAGGGGGTGCTTTGTTTTTATTGTTATCAGAGAGACAACACAAGCCAGCAGGGAACGACATGGAAGATGCCCACAGGTTGGTAACTGTAAAAGAGCGGGATAGGTCTGTGGTCCCACAGTCCAGCGCAGACTCCAGGGATGGAGCCAACACGGGAGCTGCAGAGCTGATGACCAAGGGCAGCCCAGGTGACCCTGGATGCCCGCACGCAGGCAGATGAGGTGAACCCCAGCACCAGCAGGGCTGTTCTCAGTTACCTTCCAATACAGCCCTCAGAAGATGCACACAATGACAACAGGTCATGTTCTTCCTCACTTTCCTCTTGTCCTCCCTCTTACTTTCTCCTTAGCTCCACACAAGAGTCCAGGTACCCCACCTGCAACGCACTTTGAACATCCTCAGCCCCAGTCCCCCCAGTGACATGAAAACTCAGAACAAGGGCACCAGGTAACACTGCCAGATCTACTCTACCAGCGCCAAGGCGCTCCTGAGGAAAGCAAACCCTCAGCACTGTGGGGACAAGGACGGGGAGGGACTGCCTCCCACTTCTGGGGGGCACAGAGTTCACGAGAGGCACAGAGGCACAGCTCAGGCTCCGCACCCCACAGCGGCCAGAGGACCAGCCACCCCCCCACAGCAATGTTCTGCCCTGCTTTACGATTCTCCCCTCATCCCCCCCAGAAATGTTCTACCCGATGATGATTCCACACTGCTCTTTACTGAAGAGTTACACACACTTCACAGTAGTTAAGAACAGGCTAATTAATATCAGTTAAAGTACTGCCTGCGGAAAAGCACGGTGGAAGAAGTGCTGTTGATTATTGCTGTTACTCTAGTGTCTAAGAATGCCTACGGTATTATCAAGGACACTTCTCACCTCAAAAACTGATTGCCTCTAAAATTTCTACTTCACTTCCCATCATGCCAGTGCGCTCTTTTCTTTTTGTAAACAAGGTTTCTCTTCTATCACCAAAAGCCTTTGGTTTCCAGAGGTTCGTGCTATTATCATCTCCTCCCATTGTCATGCACCATCACTTGACTTTGGCCTTGCACACAGTGCCAACACGGTCTATTTTCATACACTTCTTTACAAAAGAGCTATGGGAGTACATTCAGTGAGCCCTTGAAATGAGGGCCTTCCAGGCAGATGATCACTCGGCACCAAGCTGTGAAAGCAGTATTATTAAACAACCACCATCCCCTAAACTTGCCCGTTTCTGGACATCTGTCAAGCTCATGCAGCCTTGCCCGCTGCTGAGAGCGCCCCCAAAGGGCAAACGGTGATGGTCATGAGCAGAGATGACAGTGCGTGAACCTAGGTGGGAAATGCCGTGAAGGGACTCATTTCCAGGGAGCAATGGGCTGTCTCTCCATCAACGCCTACTCTGGTGCAACAGGAGCAGTTCAGTAGGTTGAAGCAGTTGGGGCTCAGGTTCCTCACATTCAGGGGCTCAGATTAGCTGTCCCCATTCTGCAGGCCAAGCCATCCCGATGGACAGGCCTCAAAGTTGTTCCAAGGATCCTTTGCTTTCTTGGCTGGAAGTCCTCCGTGGAAGCACCAGGCTATACTTTCACTCATCCCATGCTGATGACCCATGCCACCATCCCTATGGTCTATCACTATCCCCTTTCTCACAACAGCTCCACTCAATCCCACTCACATGGAGTCCCAAGGACACCATAGTGCTGCCTGACCCACCTCCCTATTCCAAGCTCTGGTAGCATTCAACAGCAGGTACTTTTGGAGGAGGGAGTAGGCCTACTCCTGTGGCTGCAGCAGGGAGGACATCCTAAGAGCTTCTGGAGACCCCCTTCTCTAAGAAACAAAATGGACAGCATTTCCCTGACATTGTGGAACTGGCTAGAAGTTTTAGACTTAAGACTGGCAGGATCATGTGAGATAAGGAGCAGCAGGCACAAAGCTTTTCCATGTGGAGGAGCACTGGTGGGAACTTTTGCTGTGAGCTGGCAGGGCTTCACCACTCTCCTATAAACTTTCAGGAGCACAAGCCCATGTTCAAGGCTGCAGCTATTCCTTACATTCCCCAATTCCTGTTGGTTAATGGCTACACAATTTGGAGTGGGCATGGACAAACAGGCGACTGAGGGCCCAGAGGCCATCACCCAAAGCCTCTTCCTCCAAATAGTGAAGAATAAAATCAGCAACTTCAACACGAGCTTTGTGTTTCCTGGGTTTTCGAGCTGTACAGGTGCTGCTGATGGGAGTCACATCCCCACACAGCACCTGAGCCAGGATGGTTGTGACTATGTAAATCCCAGCAGCTACAACTTGATTCCTATATAGACCTTGGCAGTACATCCACTGAGGTAGATGCATGGACATGAAATGCTCCTAATCTGTGTTTTCCATTCCATCACCCTCAGAATCACAAGGATGACTGTTTGCCCCCTGCACTGTGGGAGACACTACCCACACCCCCAAGTCCTGAGCCGCTACCCAGCCAACGACGAGCCCAGTTTAACCATGTCTTCTCGCCACGCATCCTGAATTACAGATCCCACTGTATCTTGCAAGGATGGAGGAAGCCTGTCTGCCTGTGCTGGAATAGGGAGGATCACATCCTCTGGCAGGTGTCTGCACAGTCCTTGGCACCCTCTGGACCAGTCGGGACATCCCAGCACAGCATCTGTGTCTGGGATGCCAGTCATCCTTTTGATCACGAGGGCCACGAACATGCCGAGTCCAGGACTGCACTGAGAAGGAAGGACAAGAGGGTGAACATCAAGATTGTTTCCCCCGTTTGACACGTACAACAGGAAGATAACAAAAGCATGAATTGCTTGTATGTCCTCGTGACAGCTGCTTACCCGCCTGCCCCCCAGGAATGGGGCTGGAGGTGTCTGCACATACCTTGCCCCGCTCAGGCATGCATGCTGTCCCTGCTCCCTCCCAGGGTCCCCAACCTGCAGCTCTTTTGGACAGGCATGGTTCCTCTTCCCCAGCCCTTCCATTGACCCTTTCTGGCCACACACAGTATTTACCACTAATACTGCCTGCACAGCCCTCAGGAAACCTTAGATCATCATGTCACTGATACTCTAAAAAAGATGAAGCTGACAGTTCCAGAGAAGGCCTCCTTGCTTCTTTAAGAGACAACAGGAGATTTTGGCAGGGCCTTTGGCAGGGAACCAGCTGTAACGGTTCAAGGCAGTAAAACCTGGTAAGGAGAAGACAGCTCAGCCCCCACCTCCTAATGAGGCTCCATGGAACAGAGACAAAGCACTACACTGAAGTGTAACGGCTTGTGCTAATCCATAAGCACTATGAAGACAGTGGTTTCATGACTGAAGATGTCCTCACAGGCAGCTCTTCAACAACTTTTCGCAATACACAGATCTCCCTCTTTTGTCAGGACTGTGCAAAAACAGGACAGCTAAACACATGGCAAGCAAGCTTCAACAGCAGATACCAGGACGTGGAAATATCCGAGCTGTGCTTCTGCAAAACTGAGATTACCAAGAAAACCACCACTGCACTGAGAGCAAGTAACAGGTAGCGGCTACCAACCCAAGAGAGATCACATCTTAGTTAATTTGTTCTCTTTTCAAATATTAAAAACCCATAAAAGGCTATTCTCTTCCTGTACAAACCAAATTTCATTTTCAGTCATTTCTGGGAATCCTGACCAAGGAAAGCATTCCCTCCTTCTCCTCCCAGCCCACACACAGCTTCCAAATATGCACTTATGAGCATCTACTGTTGGCATAGTGACCTTAAAAACACTGAGACTAAATAAATTGAAAACCATTGCAATGCACAGCACCTCTGGAAGCGCAGCTCTTAAATGAGACCACTGCATGCTGTCCAGTCTTATTATTCCAAATTGTTGAAGATAAATTCAAAAGTTTAGAACTACCCACCACTTATAGTTAACCATTTCATCATGATGCTCTAGCCAATCTGCTCCAATCTTGACAGTCAAGTACAAAACAAACACAGAACCAAGATAACTTAAAAAGTATGCATGAGAAAATTTAAAATACCAAAGACCATACCCTGTAAAACCTCCCCCTTAACTGCTTCAGAGGCAAAGCCTAATGGAAAACAATGTTTATCTTGTGGGTCAAGCATCAATTTTAAACTGCTGTGGAAATCCAAAAGCCAAAGAAGCTACTAAAGATCTAAGGCTTAGTACACAGACCTAGCTGCTCCAAGAAAACCCCACTTGATCATAAAAGCTAAGCGCATAAGCTGCAACACTAAAAGTTACAATGAACCTTAATGATGATGAACCTCATGATCAATGAACCTTGCCTTGCTTCAGGTGATGCTGCTACACTCCACGTCCAACTCATAGTGTCAAAATACAGTACTAGAGTCATGTACCAGTCTGTGGATGGGTAAGCTTTGCTCCATCTTCTTCAAGGAATTTCCAAAGTCATTCCAACTATTCCTGCTCCATCTTCTAAGACAGGAGCTTGGAGAAACTTCAAACGCAATGCCTGCTCACTGCGACTTCGAACCTCCAGTGCCTAGAGCCTGTCACCCTTAAATGTCAGGCCAAGCCAGACAATGACTTCAACTTCCAAAAACCACATTCCATGACAATGGGAACACCCACCATTGAATGTCAGGTAAATCCAATCAGACATTAATCCCTTAATTTATAAGCAATCTATAGCTGGTTTGACACTTATGCATAAGGCACTTCAGAATTAAGAGAAAAAGCAAACCTCGTTATCTCTCAATTTCTTACTCCCAAGCTGTCCTGCAATTAACTATTCAATAATTTCCAACAGTCGATACCTGTAAAGTGCTTGAAGTCACTGTCTTCTCTAGCATTTTACTCTCTCTACATGTAGACATTAGTTTGACAGCACTTAGTTGAGGTAGCTAAGCAACACCTTAAATCATGCAGAAAGGCAGGTGGTTATTTATCCATATCCGTAATACAGTTAAGCCTGAGCTTACGGATGTTCAAAACTACCCAAGCAGGCTACCTTCAGCAATTTCTTTAGCAAGTTTCACGCTGTTTCACAAAGCTTACAGAAATAGCATCGGTTAGCAAGTAGTCAGCTCAAGGTGTTCTTCCATTCAAGAAACACTGGTCAGGTAGCACTAGGTTTTTTTGAATTATCAAAAAAACCAATGGTATGAGAAGAATGCATTAGAACATCCAGGTAGATTTTTAGATTCAACAGACACGCGATAAACATACAAAATGCAAGTTTGGCTACACCAGCCAATTCAAATGATAAAAATCAAATTACAAAGGCTGGCAGTTTTGGCATTAAAGCCTTGTTTCTAAACTACTACTATTTCCTAGGAACGCCTATTGGTCTGGGGATGTTAAAAAAATCCTTCTTTTGCAGGTCGCAACAGTTAAACACCAAAATCCACCCACAGCCATTTCCCAAGAGGTTGCTTTCAAAAACAGTTTCCACAACTCTGGAATGAATCTGAGGCCCCTTAGCCAAAAGCTTCTATCAATGAAATCTGAAGCCCATTATCTCTTTTCCAATGAAAAAATTAAACCTTCAAGTGACACTGTATAATTCTTGGTATATGCTCTTAGTTTGCTGGTGAAATATTCCATTTTCTCTCCTATTACCTAATGATCATCACTAAGCATTATCAAATTTCAGTGTTCCCAGCAATTACGGATCAGCAAAAGCTGCAAATGATTTAAATGACCAAGCACCACGTAAGGCAAGTTAAATAAACAAACCTCAACAAAAGAAAAGTTATCTAAAGCATCCATTCCAGAAAACTTAAGGAATCAACCACAATCACATACACTTGTCCAAAACCAGATCTTTAATTTATTTTTTTAAAACATGCATTATGCCATGAATTCATAGGGAATTGGCTCCAGCAGCTCTGGATCCTTGCCATTAGTTCTCACAAAGTGCGCTTCTCTTGGTGGAGCAGGCTGTGAACAGGAAGAAAAAAAGAAAACTCATGTGGCACTAAAACTCAAAAGCAACCTTACAGAAAATTCATTTTGGTAATGATTTAACACATTATTATATAAACAGTACAGCAATTTTACTATTCCTAGTCTCTTTAAAATTTGATTCACAGAACAGCAGTAAGAAAATGATTTGCTAGAAAGTGTGCTTGACTTTCACTGCAGAATGAAACAAGTTACGCTACCCTCCACAACTTACTAACCCAAATTAGCACAAAGTGATGTACCCTGCAGTTCCAGAAGCAACAGCCATTATCGCCTCTCTAAAGTCTAGTTACTCATTCTTTTCTTAAAGGGTTACAACAGGAACTGTTGCAGCTAAATTCAACCAAACCAAAGACAACACTGAGCCTAGAGATCAGACAGAGCTTCTGCTGCAAGTCAGCAACAGAACAGGAAGCATCCATCCCCGTGTTCACAGCCAAGGATACAATTTCCACCCAGGAACAGTGCAGTCCTGTTCAGGCACCAAACACACCAGACAGCTCAGATGCAGACACACTGATGCTGCCACTTCACTCTTAAAAAAAAAAAAAGTAATCTCCTGCAAAAAGACCGTGAACACAAGTGAGGGTGGTGGCATCAGACACCTCCAACACAGTCTGCCAGAGACCTAGATTTTTCAGGATGCTGTAAGCAGCTTCATTCATGTGGGGTGGGGTTTTTTTGGTTTTGTTTTTCAAAGACAGACAGAAAGAGCTCAGTTTGCAGCATAACACTTGTTTTGGAAGAAAACAACATTTTACTCAACTGGTTTGGTTCTAGTTGTTTTGGGGTTTTTTTGTGAACTGAATCAACAATGTGTCAACTACAATAAAAATATTACCTGACGTTTCAGTTGAACCCAAATGCCTTTTTCTTTTGCTTCCTTTTTCTTCTTTTCATTCTCCTTCACACGCTGCAGAAAGCTGTCTCTGCTCTTGGAATGTTTAATATGCTCAATACGCACATTAATTCTCTTGGCAAGAATCTTGCCCCTAAGAAAGGAAATCAGCTTTTATTCTACTGCACTTGAAAGAAGGCTACTTCAAAGCTAGTTTTATGACCTTCACACAAGTAACTCCATAAGCTCAATTATAAATAGTTTTTCTTTAAAGGGCAATCACTCAAAATACACTGCTGCAGATGCAAATCAGATAACATATATATTAATAAGCTTTGAGTTATATAACAATGTGGTGACAATTTAGGATTAAGATTGTGGAGAACGCGTAATTTTAACCTTGTAGCATACAAAGAACTGTATACCACTGTACTCCAGTCCAGTTACTGGGAACAAGCCCAACTTATCCTTTTCTGACTAAACTGTACAAAATCCAGCTGAATACAACTACAAATTAATATTTAAAAAGGGCTTCAGTACCAATGTGAAAGTCAGCTGAATATCCCATTAGGTATGCTAGAATAGACTATTTCAGTTGGAAGGGACCTACAAAGACCATCCAGTCCAATGGCCTGACCAATTCAGGGCTGACCAAGTTAAAGCATGTTATTAAGGTCATTGTCCAAATGCTTCTTAAACACTGACAGGCTTGGGGCTTCGCCCACCTCTCTAGGAAGCCTGTTCCAGTGTTTGACCACCCTCTCGACAAAGAAATGCTTCCCCGTGTCCAGTCTGAACCTCTCCTGGTGCAGCTCTGCACCCTTCCCACATGTCCTGCCACTGCATACCAGGAAGAAGAGATCAAGGTAATGACACTTCAGGTGCTGCTCAGAAAAATAAAAACTGTTTCCTCTGACAGGATCCAAGTCAAATGAGCATCATTTGCTTGGGTTATAAAAAGGATATACACTTTACCCACCTTGAATGACCAATCAAGACAATAACTGTCTAACTGGCAAAGTGAAAGGAGGGTGCAGTTACAGATCAGGCTTCCCAAATACAGAATTTCCACAGACAGAATTTCATTACTTACTTAACCTGCTTGTTAACAATAATGCCCACAGCGTGCTGAGTAACATTATATACCCTTCCAGTCTTGCCGTGGTAACACTTGTGGGGCATACCTTTTTGAACAGTACCCATACCCTGTTAAGGGATAAAACAATAAAAGAGTGTAAACTTGAAGTTGGAACAAAAAATTAAGCAACATCAAAGACTTTTCTTTCAAAAGTTATTTAAAGTACACACTTCAAATTATTTGAGATTGATTTAAAAATACTCCTATTTTACTCATACATTAGAATTTATAACCATGCATTTTATATCTGAAGGCTACCAAATTTTGCTATGACAATTCTGGTTGCTTTCAGTGTCGGTGAAATGATTGATCACTTTGCTTTCAGCAAGCAATCAACAGAAGACAATCATCATCAAGCTCCAGTGCGTCAAGAAGTGTTAATTCCGAACAGTACAAACAAGCAAATTACACACCATCTTCTGTGTCATTGTTACGAAAACTCTGCATTTCAAATGTAACTAAAGGATTCAACAAAGTAGGAATCCTTGGTGAAAGGCTTTCAGACTCACTAAAATTTAATTTTGAAAGTACAGTTCATTTTAAAGGACAAGTTCTAAAAAATACCAAGCATGGGAAATGCTGCTTCACCTTTTTCTCCTGTATATCTATGATATATGCTTACATTTATTTCTTGTAGTTTTAATGTGACTTTGCAATCACCTTCCCTGTACATACTTATTTTAACTATAGTCCTACAATAATACAGACACACAGAAATAACTATCAGCTACACCATCATAAACTATATATCTTCTGAATAGCAGGTGCAAATCAGGCAAAACAGAACATCTACTAAAATCACACCTGGGGTTCCTATGAAAGTAGTGCTGGTAGGCACCAAACAGCAAGCAGAGTATTAGATATAGCATCTTTCACTCACTTTTTTCAGCTGAATACACATTAATGGAGCACAGTTGAATATATTAAAAATATATACACACACACATACACACACACAAAAACCCCGCATAAAACAGAATGTGACACTGAAGCATCGCTACTGGTTCAGCAGCACTGTCATTCCATTACTGCTTCAAAAGCGAGCAGTGGGTACTTGTGTTGACACACATGATCCGAGTAAAAAAAAACAAAACCACAAAAAACCAAGACTACCTCAAGAAACTGGAGGCTGTAAAGGATTACACTGCTTTAGCTTTTAATTACATAGCACTGTAGAAAGTACCTTGATATCAACTATATCACCCTTCTTGTAGATGCGCATATAGGTAGCCAGAGGGACAACGCCTGTTAAGAGATAAAAATTTGAATACTTAGGAAGCTCAAAATTTCACACACACACAAAATGGGGTGGGGGACACAGATCATGCATTTGATAAAGTTTTCTTAAGAACACCTCAAATTTAAATTCAATTTCAAAAACGTTAAGCTAAGAAAACATCTTTTTTTTTTAAAGCAGTAATTACCTCTTCACACACTCCCAATTTTAAATAAATCCAACTCATGAAAAATTAATAGCGTTCCTAATACAAAAGCTGAAAAGGCATTAAAACTATTTACTATTTCATTTTGAACACAGTTATTTTCCCCACTCATTGCTAAGAGGCAAACCATACATTTTAAGTAAATTAACTGTTGAAAAATCTTCTTCACTTCATCTTCAAATAAATTTTTAAGCACTGACAAAATTAGCATTGTTACCAATGCACAGTGCAAGAGCTAAGAGTTTACTCGCATACCATTTTACAGTTTTCAGCCCAAGTTGTCGGATACCCTTTGACAGAAGCCATTGTTTTACAAATGCTACTTAGGGACTGTTGACATCCAACACATCTGTAACTTAATGCAGTGTTATTACAAGGTATACTCACCATGCTTGCGAAATGGCCTTGAGAACATGTAACGTGTCCCCCTCCTCTTCCCCTTTGTGTTCGTCATTTTGGCCAATTACTGTAAAAATAAATGCAAATTGTTCAGAGTTCATTCACTAAAAATGTGACTGACCATTTTCAGACATTTCAGAAAAATTAAGTCTTTAATCTTATTCAGAATGCCACCATTTCCAAATTGCTGGGTCAATTTAAGCAATATTATTAGCTTAGAAGCTCATATAAAACAATATTTAGAGGACCACAGGGTAACTCAGGTGAGAATGGATGCCAGCAAGTCACCCAGCTCAACCTCCTGCTTAAAAGCAAGATCTACGATGAGATCAGATCAGGTTGCTCAGGGCTTTGATCAGTCAGGTCTCAAAACCCTTCAAGGGATGGGGAGAGATTACTGCACAGCCTCCCTGGGCAGTCTGTTTTGAGGCCTGGCAGTTCTCACGATGAAAAACTTTTTCCTTATGTCCAGCCTGAGTTTCTCATTTTGACTTAAGCCAGTCGTTTCCTATTCGGCCACGTGCGCCTGGTCCCTTCCAACCCAAACCATTCTATGATTCCATGATCCGCCTTCTTAGTAACGGTGCTGTTAGGGGCCCCCCAAAGCCACCTCTGCTCCAAGCCGAAGAAGCCCAGCTCCCTCGCCCTCTCCTCACAAGGCATCCAAAATGCAAGATCTCCACTACCGGATTTATCGCCCACACCGCGGAGGCCGCCAGCCACGACGCACGTTAGCGAGGCCCGACTCCCGCCGCAGCCGGCGGTCCCCGCTCCGGGGAGCTGCCTCAGCCGCCCGGCCTGCGCAGGGCCGCCCCCCGGCCACCGACAGCCCGCGGCGGCCGCGGGGACGACCGGGCCCGCCGCCACGTGCTGCCGACTCGGCAGAACCCCGCTCCTCCGCCTGCCTTCCTCCCTCCCTCCCTCCTTCCCTCCCTTCATCCCTCAGCAGCCTCCCGGCCCAGCCTGGCCCGCCGCACCGCGGCCTGCAAGCCGCGGCCTCCCCGCTCCCTCAGCCACCCCCCACGCCTCAGCAAGGCCATGCCGCCCCCAGCCGGAGCCGGTGGCCTCCCGCCCCACCGCCAGCACAGGCCCGTCGGCCTTCCCACCGCCACCCGGAGCCGCTGGAGGCACCTGAAGCCGGCGAGCGAGACTCCAGGCACGTCCCGGCGTGTGTGCCACAAAATGGCGGCTATGGGCGAAAGGGAAGAGGCGGCGCCGCGGCCGCCCTTAACAGCGGGGCCTTGGCGGGGCTGCCCGCGCCGCGCCTGACTGAAAGTCCCGGCGAGGCGCCTGCCCGCCCGCCTGAGGTAAATCTGGTGAAGGAAGCGTTCTTCCGCCCAGCTGTACAACCACGAAACTCCCTCGGCAGAAGTTTGGCCCTTTCGCTAAAGCAGGGACGTGTTGGAATTTTTCATGATTGCGCTGTGAGACGGGGCTAGGAGAGGTTTGGTGGCGGGAAGACGAGGCAGGTGCCCGTCAGGGATCCTGAGGGGCGTGTCGTGTGGTGAAGTGGCTGGCCCGCTGTCCATAAGGAGTTGTGTTTGGTAATGTAAAATACAAGCAGCCAAGAGGTTGGTTTACGACATTAAAGAAGTACATCGAAATTTAAATGTGCAGTAACGTGAGCCTTCTGCTGCTGTGTACCAGTCAGAGCTGCCTGACTGAGATGCAGGTAGTCCTGGGCAGGAAAGCATGGTGGGAGAAGCAAGCCAACAGCAGAAGCAAAGAGGCAGCTCAGGTTCGGGGTTTTGTCGTATAATAATGCCATAATCTCCCGATTTGCATGGCAGATGTTTCCACAAAGATAAATAACGTATGGATTCTGAACAAGGAGCCTTTGTACGGCCACAGGTTGCATCAGCTGTGTGGCACCTGGAAGCGAAGCGGAGCGGCGAGCAGCTTCCTGAGCTGATGGTGTGACTTGCTCCCTGCGTGCATCCTCAATATTGGAGCAGACGGGGATCATCATGGGAAGCTAATGGCAGGCGGGAGTGAGTCAAAAGAGGGCCTCCCTCCCCTGAGCTAAACATGCCGGGGCAGCTCAAAACTTGTCTCGGCGAGAAGTTGGCCTACTGCCGGAATTTTTGTTTTGAATGAAAGAAGCACTTATTTAATTGGGGGGAGGGGTGATTACTTAAAGTGGCATATAAAAACATATTTGATCCTCTGACTAACCTCACAGTTATTGTAATGTTGTCTTGCAAAACTTAAGCCCCATTTTAAAGCTAGTTTAATATTTATGGATTGCAAGAATGGATATGGAGGATTAAATACACTATCAGGTTCTGCCTGCAAAGCTAGCTGGCAGGGCATGTTATGGCAGACAATTGCCCTGTCTCCACATGAAATCTCTTGGAGTAAAGTGTTATATTTAGAAAAAATCTGTCTGTATTCCAGCTCCGCACCATGAAAAATTTAGAATGTACAGCACCTGATACCTATGCAGAGAAAATCTGTATCATTTAATACACATTCAGCCTAGGTACCATAAAACTTTTCCAAGTATGAAGATGAGCCTGAACAGCTCTTACATGGGACAATATATTGGCATATTGGCAACAGGTATTGGCAACAGAGAGAGATTTCAGGGAGGATATTGAGCAAAGTAAAGACAGGAAGCCAAATCCTAAAAGGCATTATTGAATAAAGGAAGGTAGGCATTTTCAGTGAGCTGAACGCCTTACTCTTGCCAGTGATTTACATAGAGGGCAAATCTTTTCCACATCAAGCAGAAAGGAATGGGGAAGAAACTCCACATGTTGAAACTCTTGTCTACACATAGAGCATGTAAGTGTAATTCATAAGGCAGCAGTAACTGTGAACTTAATTGAACTTTGCTTTGTTTGGAGCCAAGTAAGACATTCAGGATTTGCTACATTTTTTTTTCCTGAATAAATTGCAGGACGGGTTTATTCAAAATTTCAATAATGTTTTTGTTCATAAAATTTACCTTCATTAGCACATTCCCAGCGTCCTTCTTTAGCTCCACATTTCAAAGAAACAATCATGTTTCACAGTTGGGCTCCATTGAATCATTCACTGGGCACGCTGTCTGGGTCTGATCCAGAATTCCATCCTATCTACCAATATGTGATACACGGTTTCCCAGAATTGTATCCTACTGAGCACTCAAAGACTGCAGAGTCTTTGTGTGTTGGTCACAAAAGGATTTCTTAATAATGGCTATCTTGAGCGGATAAAGGTGCACAAGTTGTGGGGTGAGTTCTGGTCTGGAAACCAGAGCTAGCAGCCAAGCAGATGTGGGGGAGACCTGCAGGTCTACATTCCAGACTACAGGTGCTTCCCTTACTTCCCTGCCTCGTCCCCTCACAAATCCAGCCTAAACTGCTCTTGCTTGATCAAACTGCACTTGTGGGATCCAGATTGCCATTTCTCCTCGGCTGTCCAGCAAACACCACCTCTGGTTCTGCTTCAGAAACAGCTCATCCTCAAGACTGGGGTGAATGTGAGGGGCAATACCCAGCTTAATGTGAAGATCAAAAACCCCATGAAGGTTGCAGGCTTGTGCTCCACCCATGAATGCGCTCTGGAAACCTTACTACACCATGGTAGGCTGAATTTCCCTCGTACTCTTCCTGGCTTGGAGGCACAGCAAGGCAGGGAAAGCAGCTTGAAAGGGAGGGCTCATTAGAAGTCAGGAGAGCGAGGACTAGAGAAACATCACTTTGTTTTTCAGAGTAGAAAGTACCATGCCAAAAAAAACCAAACCCATTTCCAGTCCCCAAGCTCCCATAGTCAGGATTCTGGTATCTTCTCTGAGAGAGACCCATTTTGTTTCTGACACTTCTCTGCAGCATCTGTCTGGACAACAGCTCTTTCTGAAGAATAAATGCACTATGACGATGCTGCACATGGGGTTGTCAGGAATCCTTCACTGAAATTTTAACGCACAGTGGGATCTGGCTTGCTCCTACGCTCAGAGGACCAAGTGATACACACAGAGATCTCGGCTGTGACATTCCATTTGTGTTAGGTTATTCAGCAGGGGTGTGGAAGGAATTTAGATTAATGAGAGTTTGTAAAGGACTTTGAGGTGAAAAATGAAAAATATTCCCCTTCAGTAGGGTGTAGGTCTCCTGTGTCTCAAGTAATGCATTCATTACATGAAAAAAAAAAAAAAAATGTAGCGCTGATTATGACCGGAGCAAAATTTTAACAGAAATAACTGAGAATAGGTATTAAATAAAGAGGATTGAAGTCTGCAGTTCCTCTTGTGGTAACGCTGCAAAACCAAGAGTCTAAATTGTGAAGTTAATTGGTTACCCCATAGCAGGCTCCCATCCATAGAAGTGCAGCATCTACCCTGCACTTTTGATCAAAAAGTTACTGACCAAAGTCATCTGTGTCGTCCCTTAAGTTGACCCTGTTGCATTGTTCACTCTTTCTAAAAGGATCTTGTTATGTGCCATTTCAGAGTCCTGCTTCTGTCCCCTTTCACAGTCTCTTTAGCTCCATGACGATTCAAACTCTAACAACCTTTTTATTTCTGGTAGTCAGTTCAACTCCTCATCCACAAAACCCATTCTATAAATATAAGCCTGAGCCTAGTTTCATGGGAGTTAAAATAAACAAAATTTGTGTTTAAGCGACCAGTCATCTCTGAAAAATGACTATAAAGACAAACTCCTTGAATGGGCTCACTGTGGAATCACAGAAGTGCCAGTACAGGTGTCTGCATTGAGCTGCATCACCAGTGAGGCGTTCCATGGAGAGAGGAATGGAAAATAACGACCGTGTGCCTTTGACAGAAATGAAAAGGCAGAAACTGCATAGGCCAAGAATTGTGATGGGGCCCAGCACATCACACGTGGGTGAAAGTTTTCATTACACTAATGTTACTTATACATTAATTGCTAATTCAAAATGTTACTAGGTACAGGTAGATTGATACTGAAGACAAACAAATGTCCTTTTTTCCATCATTATCTTGACCTCCGTATAAAATCTGAAATACTGAGTAAGTTCTGTCATTCAGCTGCTTATTTGAATAACATGGCATCCTACTTGTATGTCAGTGAATACTGCATTACTGACCATATGGAAATCATAAGGAGCTTCCAAGGAAGGTGTTGTGTAACTGTGACCAGCTTCTCATGGGTACCAAATAATGGAATACATTTACCAAACTTCATTTCAAAAGCAATTACTATTCCCTTCCTCCCTTACTAACAGAGTGGCTTCTCAGGAAACTGGTTTCATCAATGCAGTGTTTTCTCAGACTTCTTGTGCTACTACTTTTTTCACGTCATCTGTCTCTGCGTAACCTCCCCTGAGGCCAGACCATCGAGCCAGGAACAAGCAACTCCTCATATTGTGAGCATCAGCTTTGCTGTGTATTTAGTTGTTTTGACTAAAGGTGATTAGCCACTTGTATGCTGGCGCAGCTGGTAATTACAGATACTTTTTGCTGTCATGGAGGAACTGAGCTGCTGCCATCAGTAAATCTGCATAATGTGGGGATTTTCGTGGGGATTTTCTTTTGATAATGTATTGAATATAAGTTTAGAATTAATATTAAAATATATTTTAAAAAATCTGGTATTTCACAATGCCCCGTAAGCCCTTTGCTAGCCCTCTCGAGCTATTAACTACAGTTTAAGAGATAATCATAGAATCTTAGAATGGTTTGGGTTGGAAGAGACCTTAAGGATCATCTAGTTCCAACCCCCCTGCTGACTTAATGATTAGGAACATACTGCTATTTTATCTTCATTTGTTTATGTCTGATCTTAGGTGTACTTCTAGCTGGAAGAACAACGATTGCTTTTTTTCTGTAATTATTTACACAGAAGAATATCCCCTTTACACCTTCATTTTACTAAGATAAATAAATCAGGCTCTTGGAGCCTCCAGACATGTAGCAGGCTCTGTGCATTTGCTCCCATTCCCACACGTCTCTCTCGAGTATCAGTGATTAGATTTGTATACAACAGTCCCAGTTAGCTTATTTACCGTGCACAGAAATTATTATTTCTGAGAAACTTCCTGTTGTTACTGATGATGACCACAATCCACGAAACATGAAGCTCCGGGGGTTGAAATTATTTTTTTTTTCCTGGCTGTAGATGTTTCAGTGCTTGTCCTTAACCTACTAGCCAGGAACTAGGAGACAATTTTTTAATCTAACACTCATGCAACAGCAGGCCTCTCAGTGGCACAAAGGCAGTTCTTATATATTGGTGATTTTACTTAGGCAAAACTTTCAGTGTCTTCAAAATGTTTTTGTCTATAAGGAATAAACAGGACAGAATTGGCCTTTAATCACTTTATAATACATTGGCCAAAACAAAACAAATACACTCTAGGAAAAACTGCAGACTGGCGGGGGCCAGGCTTAGTTGACCTTTTCGTTATCTGATTTCTAGCATGTGACTATTTTATTCACTATAAAGTGTGATTTTAACAGAAGCTCAACCTATGCCAATTGTTTTTTTCAAGACAGGCTTGACTTTGGAGGGGCAAAGAGATTTAGCTTTAAGTAGATCTGAGTATGAGCTTTGCTGCTGAAATGTAATACCTGATGTAAAGTATCGTATATAAGAACAGTTTATTGTAATGGCACACTAAGTTTGAACTGATGAAATCTCACTGAAACTATATTACAAAACTATTTTTTTGGTGCTAATTCTGAGGTGAGTTTACTGATGGTACCTAATTGTTGGGAGCGGTCAAATCACTGGAGGGCAGGGCAGCTATTGAGAAGGACTGAGACAGGCTGGAGAAATGGGCTAACAGGAACCTTGAAGTTCAGGACAGGCAAACACAAAGTCCTGCACTTGGGCTGGAATAGCCCCAGGCAACAGGGCAGGCTGAGGGCTGGCTGTACGGAAAGGGGCTTTGCAGAAAAGGATCTGAGAGTCCTAGTGGTTGAGAACAATATGCCCTTGCTGCAAAGTCAACGACATCCAGGACTGTATTAGCAAGAGCTTAGCCAGCAGGGCAAGGGATTCTTCCTCTCCATTTGGCACTTGTGAGACCACATCTGGAGTATGCATCCTGTTCTGGGCTCCCCAGGACACAAAAGACATGGATGTAACTGGAGCAAGCCCAGTGGAAGGCCACCAAGATGGTCATGGGGCTGAAGCACAGGGACACGTGAGAAAAAGCTGAAAGAGCTGGGTTTGATCAACTGGCAGAGGAGAAGGAAATCTTATCTCTCTCTTCTGCTGTCTCATAGGAGAATGCAGAGAAGATGGAGACAGACACCTCTCGGGGGTGCACAGTAGGACAAGAGACAATGGACGGAAGTTAGAGCATGGGAAATTCCTGACTCAAGATAATGAAAACATTATTAATGTAAAGGTGGTCAAAAACTCAACCGGGTTGCTCAGAGAGATGGAACTTACATCCTTGGAGCTATTTAAAACTCAACGCTGCCCTGAGCAACCTGATCTAGCTGGACCTGCTTTGAGCAGAGGATTGGACTAAAGACCTCCGTAGGTGCCAGAAGTTGTTTTGAGTCGATGATTCCAACATCGCAACACCAGCTGCTGTAGTTTACCAAGGCAACATGCCTGATGGATGCAACAGCATAAAGTAAAGCTGCGGGTGTAATCATTCTCTATTCTATAAATATCCTATGGCATTGTATTAGCATATTGGTGTCTGAGGTAGCCATTTGTATTTCTCTGTTCTAATCAGAGCCATTAACATCATTGTTTTTAATTGCTTATGAAATGGCAAAGAACCCTGCTGGAAGGAAAGGACTATATAAAATACTGCTAGTTTATTTCAAATAAAGGAATGTTTTCTACTTAGTGTTAGCTGAGTTCCAGTAAGCACAAATTTAAATTTGACTTCAAACTATGCCAAATTGAATTTGGTTTTTTGTATGAACACATAAAGACAAAGAAGAATGTTTATGATTTTAATAGTGCTACAAAATGCTCTTTTTAATAATGCATGAAGTAACCAGAGTTATTGCAAACTCAAGTACTGAGCAGATTGTAACAATCTTTCAGTAAACATTACTGTCTTACTCTAGTTCTACCTCTCTTCTGGATGCTGAAAGAAAATCCTATCCTGCCTTCGTAGCCTCTTCTCGAAAGAAAGCGAAGGAAGAATCAAATACAGAAACTACATGAATAAAAAGCACATTGTTCTCTGCATTAAAGCACTTCACGTGTGATTATAACTCCAATTATATATTCTTTCCTAGGTGCATTAGCAGACTTTGAATTTGTGGTCAGAAAATGTCAGCCTTCACGGAGTGATTTGCTTTTTGCAGGTCAGCCTCCTTTCCAAAATGGGAAATGGTCTGTAGCTTCTGCAGTCTTACACGTATCAGTACCTTAAATGATGAACCTGAGACAGAGCCCATGACAGCACAAGGTACAGGTGCTTTAAAATAGTTATATTTTTTAAAAAATACATGTGCTTTTATTTTCACCTTGTTTTGAACATTGTCAGTCCTGCCACCACATTTTTCAGTTTTCTAGCTTATTGAGCCAGAAACTTGCTATAATAAGCAAAAGGTGAATTTCTCAAGTAATCTTCATTGCCTGAACCCAGGAACTGTGGTTGCAAGGGAACTATCAAATATCACAAGGCTTGCGATAAAATAATGAGAGTTGGCTACGCTCTGACAACCCCTGTCGATGAGACAACAGCTGCTCCGAACAAATACTACAGCCAGAAAATAACAAATTAATGGTCAATCAAGGGGCAGTGAAATGGAGAATTAACAAAGGATAAACTTGACCAAGCTATGACCAACCAAGGATAAACTAGACCAACTTTCCCATATGTGTAATAGGAATAGTAGTGCGTATTTATGGAGCAGGGTTATTGTTAAGGATTGATTCATTAATATTTGTGAAATGCTGTGGAGTCCTTCATGGAATATGCAAAACAGTAATGTGAGCTAATTAACATACGTGCTGCTCCAAGGCAGCCGCAGCTTAACCAAGGGAGAGAGGCAGTGCAGGTGAAGGAGCAAAACAGGGAAAAACAAATAGAGGGCAAACGGCAAGAAGAAGTGCTGCAGGGGGAGAAGAGGAAATGAAATCGCAGGGGAAATGGAGGGAGGAAATGAGGCCATACAGGACAAAGAGGTGTTGCCTGGATTACTGCAGTATAAAGACACAGGGCACAAATCCATATGAAATTGAGCTTTATTAGTTCTGCTGCTCATGCAAGAACCTGTGGTTGGTTGGTTGTTTTGGGTTTGGGGTTTTTTTGTGTTTTTTTTTTTTTTAGAAGAAACTAAGTACAACCAGCAAAAAACAAGTATAACCAGATGGGAGTATTTAACTGACCATCTGCAAGTACAGAGGGGAACTGTGGGTTTTACAGGGTACAAATCTTCCACGAGAAGAAATCAAAATCATTCTACTTCTGTATTGCTGACAAAGAGAGCATTGTTTGCAAACTGATTGCAACATGCACTTGAACAATAGCTTTAGATCAGCGGAAGCACAAAATATTGCTAGCTGTGACATATGTTTCAATTAAAACAAAAATAATTAACCACCCATTAGTGTCACGAAAAACACAGGCTATTAACAGTAAATGCTCTTTAGCAATTTTATTATCTCCACAAAGCTGTTTCCAGTATTTTTTCTCCTCTTATTGATATTTTTTTTCCACTGCGTAGCTATCTGCATGCTGGTTTACATATTCCTCCTCAGCTTCCTTTATATCTTGGTACTGTAGAGAAGTGATTAGTGGGGGAGACTGTAATGATACAAAGACTCTTCACCTGGTGGCTGCCTGTTGTCACATTCTGTGTCACTGTTATTACATGACAGCTAATCTTGCTTTTGGAGAACTGCTGCGAAGATCACAAAAATACCATCTTGCTGACTGCAGCGGGAAGCTTTGCTTGTTGTTCTGGTAGAGAACACAGAGACTGAAAAAGCATCTTGTACTTCTTGCCTCTAGCAATGGGTTTTCCAAGTTAGTGTTAGAGCACTGTCACTGACTCCTGAGGTTTTCATACCAAGGAGAAACTGGAATTACTGAGACTCTGGTTCCCTTAGTGCTAGTGTCAAGGATCAAAGACATTAATTTTTTAAGAAAAGGTTCTATTATTGAAAATATTTCATTACAATATTAAAACCTCTTATTTCTAAATATACGTGTGGCCCTATTTCTCCAAAAGATTCTGTTCAGAGCAATGTCAAAAAGCAGTTATTGTTTTCATGCCTAGCTTGCGTCCTTTCGTATCAAGATCACTGAGACCCAAACTATACACATTTTTCTTGCAGAATACAATGACATCTTTCAAAAGAGTTACGATTTTATAAATGGACTCTTTTTAAGAACTGTAATTTATTTTCAGTTAGAATTCCGCCTGCCTTTAGGAGTCTAAAGACTCAAACAGCGATAACAGTTCAGAAATCTACTGTTATTTTCAACACAACTAAATTCTTATATTTTACAGTCTTATTGGATATCTCTCTTAACTTTTCAGATGCTGGTAATCCTTTGTGTAATAACAGGTTAATTGTTTGCCAGCTATATATATATGGCAAGATGCCCAGTATCAGCTGAGCTGTGAAAATGAAAATATCAAAATATCCCCACGTGAACTCTGCAAGAAACAAATATTACCCTCTGCTTAAAAAAACCAACACACAAACCAACAAAACCCAACACCCTTACTGAGGAAAGCTTTGCTCTTCCAAAATAAGTGTAAGGGAAAAATCACCATGAGCAAATTTTACCCTGCCAGAGAAATCCCACCTAATTTATTCTGTTTACAGATTTGGTCTAATAATGATTACATCTCTCATCTCTTTGTAAAATATTCTGAGATTTACTGATGAAAAGTGCTAAGGAATAAAAAAATATCTATTGTACAATTATAGTTTGTACAGTTTTCTGTGATAATAATTTATTAATGTCTTGCTTATGATTACAACTAAGACCGACTTTAATCTTTTGAAGCTATGAATAAGATGTTTAACTACTTGCTCAGATCCTCCCATATCCAGTTACTCTGCTGTCACCTTCCTGTCGTGGCTCCCAGAGAGCATGTACAAGTTGTTATGAAAATAGTTGTATTTTCTGAAAATGTACCATCAACATAATTTACAAAGATTAATCTACTAATATAGATGTTTAACTACCTGTCGGTCAGTACAAGATGGTTTGATATAACACATCTTTCCAAATATATTTCCTGTTTGTCTCTTCTGTTCCCCAGAAGGATCCAATTTCACTCACATAATGTGTTAAGATTCGCATTCTGTATAATTTGATGCAGCTTCAGGTTTGCTTGGAATTATGAAATTCAAGTTGGGGAAAATTTATCGTATGTCTTACTCTCTATTACCTCATAGCACAAATCCTGAAACACCCATTTCCCATCAACGACAAGGCTGGTTAATATATCAAGAGAATGGTGGATGACCTTCACTGGGCTATGTGTCAATAAAAATACAGATGGTGGATTCAGATGGTTTTCTTGCAAGGACCAGACCCCCTGCTATTATGTCTGGATCAAAATTAAAGAGTTTCCAGAACAAGTAAAGAGGTATATATATACACAAAGCAACCTGTTCTGACCTCAGATCTGGCTCCGCTATGAGCAGAAGGTTGGACTAGAGACCTCCAGGGGTCCCGTCCAACCTGAATTATCCTATGGTCCTATTATACTATGATCTCGCAGTCATACTTGTATACTAGTCCAACAACAGATGTGGTATGTCAGCAATAGTCCAACCAGTTGGTGGTTTCACTGGTTAGCAGAGGGGTAAATAGATTCATGGGACCAATTCTGTTGTGAAGCAACATTAATAAAAACCTGACATGCCCCAAAATCAGCAAAACCATCTGTAGCCACAGACAGATGATACAGGCACAAACATACCTGTACCATGCCTACTCTTCAATTTCTGAAACCAACCTACCCACGCACCCTACAGTAAGCTAGGTGCCTGCCAAACCACAAGATTATGAAACAAGGAGCAGCACAGGATGAGCAGCAGCAGTTTACACTTGTTATATTTTCTCTTTGCTCCTCTGTGTCTGTTGGTGCCTCTGTACATTTGGAGTATAAGTTCTTCAGAAGACAGAACGTGGTTTTCTCTTAACATCTTACGTAGTGACTAAGGAGGTGAAGGGCTCTGGCCTCTGACTTATGTTTCTATGTGTTATGGTAATTTAAACTCTATGTAGTAACAGCAACTACATGCTCCGAGAGACTTTCAGGGCAGGGAATTAATTCTATCTGTTCAACTAATGCACTTCTCTGAGAAAAGCATCTATTCTTTAACTGAAGCCCTTAGGAGATACTAGATGTGCCATTTCTCTTGGCAACATACTCCAACCATTAATGTCTTCCACTGTTAAAAAATGTGTGTAATTTCTAAGTCAAATGTCTTTGATTTCAGTTTACAGGTATTTTTCTTGTTATGCCTCTCACTGTGCAAGATTAAAGATCACTGTAGCCACCTTCTGGTCTTCTTTTCAATAAGCCAAACAGATTGTGCTCCTTAAGTCTCTCCATGCAAAGTATTTTCTCCAGCCTCAAGTAATTTCTGAGCATTCTTTTGACACCAAGGACACCAGAGGCTAGTGCAGTATTACCACAAAAATCTCCCCAATGCCATATGTAGAAGGAAAACAATGTCCCTTCCTACTTGCCACATCCCTGGTTACATAGTCAAGGATTCCATTACTTGTTTATACCATAACATTAGAACAGAAATTATTTTTTGCTGTCCTGGCAACTGTCAACTCTTAATTTCTTTTCAGTCACTGCTCTCCACAACACATTCCCTCATCTCTGCAGACATGACCTGATCACTGTATTTTTAAGTAACTCTACTTAATGCCTATATCAAAACACACTGTATCTGAAAGGGATGAATTTATCAAACAATACAGATCTTATGATAACCCCAGCCTGAATTTAATTTCCCATTTAGCCACTCCCTTTCTCTTCACAGCACATCAGTTTTGCTTTCTCATTGCTGAAAATACTAATGCATTTTATTTGTTTTTCTGAGTATTAGGATCCTTGTGCTGTCCTGACAGCTTTCCTGAGCAACTTTACCCTTCAGAGCTGCTGTTCAGTGGATCCCACCTACCAGTTTCCTGAATAAACTGGTCTCTTCCCCTAAAGCCAGGGTCTGTAGTCTACTGCTCTCCCTCCTCAGCCCCCACAGGATGACAAACTCCACTCCTCAGTCACTACAGCGCAGGCTTTGATAACCAAGGCATTGATTAATGCATCCCCCAGCTCTTCCTTGTTAGTGAAAAGCAGATCCCGCTGCATATCACCTCTGGTTGGCCCAGCCAGGATCAAGAAGTTTTCCTTGATGCCCTTCAGAAATCTCCTTGACTGCTTGCATTCTGATGTGTGGTGCTTGTAGCAGATGTCAGGCAGGCTGAAATTCCCCCAAAACTCAGGGTCTGTGATCAAGAGACTTCCTTCTTTCTAGTTAAAGTTCTCCTCAGCAGGTTGGCTGGCCAGTTGGCAAAGATGCTCTTGTCGCATTTTGTCAGGTGGATCTTGTCTCTCCCCAGTGATACAAGATATGACTGATATCTTTTCTCGGACAGGGTTAGTTACCATACTGTCTATATGCATTACAGCGACTCCGTAACTGCTTTCAAAGCTCTGTGTCCTCAAGCATACACAAACACACGCAGTCCTGGTCTACCCACCCTTTTTCCTTAGCTGGTCAAATACTTGGAAGAATTCATCTGTGAATAATTCCAATCACCCCAAGGGGCTTAATGATGACAATTAAGTTGTAATTTCCAATTCTCTTACCCATTGCCTCATATTTTACCTCATTTTAACGGCCAATGGTATAGAAAGTGTTTCTGTATTTCCCTTCATTCTATGTAGCATGAGTTCAGTTTGCTCATAACACAGCACCTCAGTTTACACAGCATTTAAAAAAAAAAATCAGTCTCTCTCTATGTTACTAATTTAGCATCTTCCCAGCTGCTCTGCTTAGTCTCCAGCCACCATTAGCCCACACCTGTCAGATGCAGGCCAGCATAGCCATACATCCCCCACTCTATTTGAAATGTGGTCCAATACTCCACAATATCTAATTTTTCCCTTGGAACTACAGAAAGCAGCACTTCACACTAAGTATATTTTGCCTTCTTTAATTTATGGGTAGGAAGAAACTTCAAGGCAATCTCTGACTTTCCGTCTGAGTGCCTTTCAAGATGTCTGCAGTTTTATATGGCCTGTACAGTTCCACTTGATGCCATGTAATTGTTTCCAAACTGAATTATCTCCCAGATAATCTTACAAGCTCCTGCAATAGTGCAATTGCTTTTTGTGTTACTGCTTCAGGGAGACAGCATGCTGTCATATTTTCTTCATGCCATTTTCTGAAGACTTCGTCCACTCTGTATTGTACAGGGGTATCTCCTGTAGTATGTCTGATTAATACTGTAAGGAACTGTATTACAGATGTATCTTGCAGCGTTGTATTTCAGTAGATAAACTGTTGGATATCTGAAGGTTTGACACTTCTAGCCGGCCAAATATCCATTCTTGCTTTTTTGCTCATAAAAGGCCAATCCACTTCTTTTGTTTCTATTCTTTCCCATTCTCCTGATGCTGTCCTCCCCCATGGTTTCTGTGGCAACAGTTTCTGAATGTAGTCATCCAAGAGGCATTCGTTTTCTCAGATACTATACTTTTGAAATATACACTTCTAGATCACTGGTATTATATAAAATAATTAACTGAGGATACTTCAGGTTGCAACAGAATTCAGTTACAAGACTTTCTAAAGTCATATTCTTTATGTTTCAGATGAAGGAAAATTTACTATTTCCATTAATTTAGTTGCTAAATAGTATTTACTTCTGACGATCATGGGAAGTATCATGATTTAATCTTATAGATATTAAAATGTCTTTTTTACAGTGAAAGGATGTGTTTATGATCTAGGCCTTATGTGCATAGACATTATTCTTAATAATAATGCAACTTGATCTGCTAGAAGTTTCCCATATACGAAAAAAAGACAGGGAGAGCCATTTAATGTCAAGCATTGGAACAGGCTGCCCAGGGAAGTGGTGGAGTCACCATCCCTGGAGTTAAAACGTGTAGGTGTGGTGCTGAGGGACATGGTTTAGTGGTGGGCTTGGAACTGTTAGGTTAACAGCTGGACTCAACTATGTTAAAGGTCTTTTCCAACCTAAATGACTCTATATCCTAGCTAGCTTTGTGCTTCTTTAATGTCGACATCAACATCTTGAACGAGTCACCCATATTTCCATTATAGTTCGCAGATGAACAAGCGTATCTAGATAATTCATCTCATTCCCAAGTAGGCACTTCAAATAGTTGATGCGACTGCTCTACAGATCAGCCTTATTTTCCAAGATGTCTGAGGCTGGGGCATACAAATCCCGGACTCACAGGAACCAAAGAGCTGGTAATATAGAGCCAAAGCAAGAAAAAGAAGAGAGGAATTCGTAGGTACATGCCTCCCCATGCCTCTCCTCCTGGGAGGGACCCTAGAGGAACGGCTTTGACAAAACAACCACTGTTCAGATGTCAGAACTCACTTTGAAGTTAGCTTGGCATTAGAGTGATTAAGCTGATAGGAGGCAAAAGTTTTCTTAGTTCTATTTTTTAATTTGCTTTTATCATTTGGCTATGAGTTATGTCTTTTCCCGCTCCTCACCTCCCCAAGCTGCAAGGGAACTCCTTCCCTGGAAGCAGCTCAGCATTTGCATTAAAGAAACGTTCACCAACTTCCCCTCCCTGCCCCCAACTCTTCCACTGGCAGCCCCAGCCATAGGATTTCAGCTCTGGGGCCACAGAAGAAAAAAAGAAAAGTAATGCCAGAGCCCTGACAGCAGCCAGAGAGGCCCCTGACACCCACCACCATGCTCATAGAATCACACAGAATGGCTTGGGTTGGAAGGGACATTAAAGATCATCTAGTTCATGACAAGCCACAGGCAGGGACACCTCCCATTAGACCAGGTTGCTCAAAGCCCCATCCAGGGATGGGGCATCCACAACTTCTCTGGGCAACCTGTTCCAGTGTCTCATCACCCTCACAGTCAAGAATGTCTTCCTAATATCCAATCTAAATCTCCCCTCTTTCAGTTTAGAACTGTTACTCCTCGTCCTATCACTCCACTCCCTGACAGAGTCCCTCCCCATCCCTCCTGTAGGCCCCCTTTAGGTACTGAAAGGCCACAACAGGGTCTCCTGGGAGCCTTCTCTTCTCCAGGCTGAACAACCCCAACCCTCTCAGCCTGTCCTCACAGCAGAGGTGCTCCAGCCCTCTCGTCATCTCCGTGGCCCTCCACTGGACTCACTCCAACATGTCCATGTCCATGTCCTCCCTGTGCCGAGACCTCCAGAGCCAGGCGGGGTCTCCATGTTGTGGCGCGACGGCAGGGTTGAGGGGGGCGAAGCCCCGCCCCCGCCCCGCCCGCTCCGGGCCGCGCACGCGTGTTTGGCGGCGCCGGGGGAGGCGGCAGGAGGGGGCGGAGCCAGTCCCGGAGCGGAGCCGGCCGGGGGGCGGGGGCCGGTGACCCGGCGGCGCTAGGGCCCGGCGGGAGGCGGGGCCGGGCTCGCGCGGGGCCGGGCTCGCGCGGGGCCGGCGGCGCGCGGAGCCAGCCTCGGTGGCGCCGGTGGAGAGCCGCGCCCCCGGGCGTTGGGGCCGTTAGAGCCGTTGGGGCCGCACGCGCCCCGCGCCGGGCGCTGGCGGGGGCGCTGAGGGCCGCCCCCCTCGCCTGCCTTCCTCTGCCTTCCCTTCCCCTCCTACTCCCGCCCGGCCCAGCCCGGCTCCTCTCGGCTCGGCGCTGTGATTGGGCAGAAGATGGCGCTGGGCGGATGGAAATCCTAATGACAGTCTCCAAAATCGCCTCCATCTGTACCATGGTGAGTGAGTGAGGGGCCGGGGCGGCCCTCTCCCGCCCTGCCGGCTCCCCGGGGGTGGGGACGCGGGGCGGTGGAAGGGGGCTGTGGGGCGGCGGCCCGGCGGTGGGTGGTGCGGGCGGCGTGGGGACGGGGCGGCGGGGAGGCGTCCCTGGCTGGGGAGGGGGAGCGCGGCCGTGGGCGGGGATCGGCAGCGGAGCCGGGTTAATCGGCTTTGGGAGACTCAGCCTTGATGCAGACGCTGATGGGATTGGATTGGGTCGGGGGCGAGGGGGGAATCCCGGCTGTGGAGGGGATAGTGCGTGGGGTTTGAGCACGGCTTTGCCCCGAAGTGTGCCGAAAGCTGGAAGGGAGAGTTTTAGGACGTTGCCTCCAGTTCGGGGTTGCTTAGTGCAGGGGTGTTTTTAGGGCAGGGTTTCTAGAAGTGCCCTTCTTCTCCCGATCCACTTCGGAATCGTCCCCAGCTCTCCGAGTACTTTACTCATGTATTGGGGCTGTAATTGCCTTGCCTATTAACAGGCGGGTGCTGCTCTTGTTACCCGGAAAAGTGTTGGCATCCCGCGTGATCTGGTCAGCCAAGCACGTTCCACCCGTTGGCATGTAATTTGACTTGTTTGCATCGATCCGGGTCCTGATAGGAGGCTTCTTCCAGTGATTGCTTTTTCATTACTCTCTCTCTTGATAAATTAGAGCTATAAGCAGATACACAGGTGTGATAAAGCTCTCTTGGGTTTTTTTAAAGAGGGGTGGGGAGCTCAGTAGATTCACTGATGGAGGAATGCTGAATTTAAGGAAGGAAATATCCATTAGTCAGTAGAAGTTACTACTTGTCGTGGAAGGGATGTGTTGGTGGTTCATAGGTGAAGATCTTGCATTTGTGGTCTTTTGTATGTATTCCACAGCCAAATGAAAGTTCCTGTTCCCAAATCTGTTTCCACAGGGGAAGGGAAGAGATGGTTAAGGGGAAAAATGCACTCTGTCATCTACTTTGTTAATTTGCTGCATTGGGATTATAACATATCATAATGTCAAATTGTGGGAGATGCTTACATTTTATATTATTGGAAAATGATTTATCGTTTTCATAAATCTTGCTGCAAAGAGGCTTTAACATCTCAGACGTTTCACAGGTCACTCATGAGAATTTTGAGTAATGTTGTTTCTGATATGGGAGATCACATCTTTTTGTTTGGACTTGGAGAGCCTGACTTCTTGAATTCATGAGCCGTATGCCAAGATCTTTATATGGCCAAGTGTTATAGGACATATACCATGTAATTCATGAGTTTTCGTTATCTGAAGTAGTTAGATTTTAGGTTAGACTGTTGAGGAGTCAATGTGATTGATCCTTGAGCTAGGACAATCTCATTTTATTGCCATTCTAGCTAACGTGTTTTCACCCACAGTTGACCCACAAGAGGCCTTTGTGTCAGTGCTGGCCTCTTGATTTAGGTCCAGTGTGGGACCTTGCTTTTCTGCTGCTGGACAGCATAGAAGTTGTAGATCTGGACTGGCTAGGCAGCTAGTTTAACATTATTATGTATGTATGGTTTTTAGAAATTACGTTATGTCATTAACATTGAGGTCAATCCCAAAACAATTTTTTCAACTAAAGATCTTTTGATTAACTAAAGTGTCTATATCTATGAAGCTGAAATTCTGATGGCAATTAGGTATTATCTGTCCAATCATAATCATGTGCACTGAGGTGGATAAACTCCAGGCATAAGGTTTTTCCTGTGCCTTTATGATGCATGAGCTGTGATATGGGACAGCTAGCATAGGATACCTGCTGTAAAAGTTTTTTCAGCACTTAGTAGGTAACATAAGATTGTGCTTAAAAATATTTTGGTAAAGATAGTGTGAAGAAGCATGTGGTATTTACTGTGGAGTTGTTTAGAACAATGTGGTTATGGTCAGGCATATCTTCTTAGTATTAACAAGAGCCATATACTCATGTTTAAGTATAAGTGTTTGCAAAAAAAAAAAAAAAACAAAAAAGAAATATAATTAGTGAGTAATAATTTTTTTTTCTGGCAATTCTTCTTTGTGTCAACCCACTGTTTGAAAAATTGCCGGACAACTTCCTAAAAATTCTTACAAGTTTTTCTTGCCTTTCCCCATGCCTCTTACAAGAACTCCCAGGCTGTTGCTTCTTTTCTTGTGTTTGGTTAGTACAAAACCAGCAACAGGCAATTTTTGTCAAGAGACAGTTTGTGCCTACACAAATCTAGTGGGCACGTACACTTACAATCTGTAACAGAGCAGTCTGGAACTATGTTGAAGAAGCTCTTCCATTGCAGTCCTGTGTTTCATGACTTCCTTTTTTATATCCAAATTCAAGTTTTACTTGTACTGACTCACTTATATTTTATGCATCTTATCTTTGTTGTTCAAGCTCTGAATATTAGAAAGCAGTATATTACATTTTACAGTACTGGCAGGTAGTGTGGGTACACTGAAGAGTGATATCCAGTATTTTTAGTTTGTTAGCCACAGTGCCATTTGAGATGATCTTACGAGAGCACATTCTGTCTACAAAGGGTTGGTTCTTTTGTATGCTTCCTTAGTTCATTGATCCGGTGTTCCTACTAGTGGTGGCAGAGCTCTTCCCATAGTACTGCCTCCTAGTGTTGCATCCCTTTGAGCTTCCTTGGACTTCTTTGCTCTACATCACCACTCCCGTGGTTTCCTAGTGCTGTAGTAAGTCTTAATTACATGGCTGGTGATTGTGGAAAAGCACTGGAAAATACCTTTCCCCTTGAGTGGCTTAGGGTTTAACCACTGTTCTTGTTGCAAAATGGATGAGGTTAAAAGTGTGTGGTCTTTTTTTTTTTTTTTAATGTCTTTGCAGTAAAAGTAGAATTTGGTCTTTTATCCTCATCCAGGCATTAAACTGCAGTCAAAGTCTTACCTGACTGCATTATATGGGGTTTTTATGCATGGCTGAGAAGTGGTAGTAACCTGTGCTAACTGCAATGAAGATGTGCCCCAAGCTATACTCACCACGAAACAGAGATTGAATCTAGTACTTCTGACTTCTGCTTCTGTTGTCTAGAATCCAGCAAACACTTGCCAGCAGTTGAAAGGTATCGAGTCTTATAGTAGCTGCAGTAAGGAAAAGATAGAAATTATCTTTGTAGTTTAAAAGCTACAAAAAGCTACAAAGATGACAGTTTCAGACATACAGAAGTTGTAATGGTAGCAGTACTTGTTTTTCAGTGTTTTTTCTAGAAACTGGTTGATTATGTTAGCACAACCTGAAAAAGTTTAATGAAGTTTTAAAATTATGTTAATCTAGAAGCTGTAGCATTAGATATTAAAACCTTTTCTTCATGTTTCAGGTATTTGTCTATATGTTCCCTTCTCTATCTGCCAGTTTAACATCTTATATGCAGGGTCAGTGCCACTGAATGTCTTCAGTGATCCATTCAGCCCCCCAATACTGACACTGAAAACACAGTTCGTAGCTAGATGTCGCTTGTATGATGTAACAGTGTGTTCTGCGTGAGAAATCAGTGCATATCTTACAATCAAAATTTTTGTTTGTTTTTGAAAGAAGTAAGACTTGTGGAATCATGCTGAATGGCTGGCTGTTGTCCTTTTCCTGCCTGTCTCCTGTCTAAGGGTATTGTCACCAGTATCCTTTTGCCTGTTTCAGTCACATTTGACAAGGGTGAAGAGGTCTCGGAGGTATTTGAATTCAAACAAGAATGTGAGGGGAAAAAAGGTGGCTTAGAAGGAACAGACGATGGAAGTGCCCAGCTGAGGGAAGGCAACAGTGCACCTACCTCAGATGTCATAGCAGAGAGGCACTATAAAAACACTTAATTGCATGAAAATTTTATAACTAACTGTGAGATAGGTATACATACATGGACTTTATTACTGCTTAAGGTATTACTTGTTTACAATAGGGTTTTCAAACCTGATTGTGAAATCTGCACTTCGTGTAAATTGGTGTTTGCAGTCAGCCAGAAATGACTATGATGTACGCATTCCTGTTCCTTCTAATTGCACTGTCTCCTCTGAAGCACAAATTATAATACTTAAACATTAATTGATGATCAGGTTAACAGATTCCACAGGAAAATGCACAGAAGACTCATGCTGGAAGAAGTGAGAATTGAGAGTTACAGCAAGGAAAGAAAAGTTGTGGGAAAACACAGCTTCAAAGTGAGGAGGTGACAGGAAAAAAAAAAAAGCAGAGGAGGAGAGGACTAAAGTAGCACAGAGAAAACAGCAGTGTTATGGTGTTCCTCTATACAGCTGTCTGACTTGCTTATGTAGCAGAGTTGGCAAGAAGGAACATGTGCTATGTCTCAGCCACTGTATTTCACTCTGGCATCATGACCTGAATCTGCCTTGATCAGTGGACTGGAGTGTTCAGGCACATGTTCTGTTGTGGTGATTCTGTTGCAAGCACATGAAATTTTGGAGAAGTATGTGTTAGACAGTTGGGGTAAGAGCTTAAACCACAGTAGGGAGGTTCACTCATCTGTTGGAATTCTTATCAGGAGAATATTTCATGATAAATATGACACTAAGACTCAAGCATGATTGTAGCATTGATCATAATCATTTTTGTAGATGTAATATGCTACAATATGGTAATAAAAGATGAGTCTGCACATTTGCTCTTTAAAATACTAGGTTTGTGACACTGCTTAGTATACTAATTAATTTAGACAAATATGTTTTAAATTTACATCAAAATATGAATTTGACTTTAATATAAAACAAATGTCAAATATGAGACGTGATTTAAAAAATCCTGAAGTTGTGTAGCTGTAAAGCAGTATTTTTACCAGCACAGAGAATTATTTAGTTGGCATATAACTTGGTTGGATAATTTCAATTATATAGATGTTCCTTTTTACCTGTATATATACATATATTCATCTTGCAAGTTCTAAGCACAAAGAAACAATGAAATACAAACTTGTGCTCTAGTCTTGCAGCAGAATTTTTATCTCTGTCAGTGGGAAGAACTGATCCTATTACTAGAAAATCTTGAATGCTTAGATGGGTCATTTATATAGTCTTTGTATTTACTTTTTAAACTACTGAAGCAACTAATTTGCATTGAAACTTCTAGGAATGATTCTGTAAAAAAAAGAAGTGGTAAAAGGATGTCAGTCCATTAATTGATATTGTCTACTTTTCTCTTTCAAATTTGTTGAAGGGAAGAGGTGTATAAAAGCCCTGTATAGGGGGGTAACTTCGGCTTTCCTAGCTTAGGAAGCTTGCTAAAGTTAAATGCTTCTAACAAATTATTTCTTTCAGTAAGGTCTATCTGATCTTTCAGTTGAGGAAAAAAAAATAAATATCTAGATCTTTTTGTAGCGTAGAATCAGAGTGGTGTATTAACATAAATAGACCAGAACTGGAAAGCATTTTTACTATTTTTCATAAACTCAAATTCTTTTTATAATCCCATGAAAATGGGAAATTATAAAAGCAACATACTTCTTTTTATGAAACAGGAATTATGCAGGTTAAAAAAGCATGTGAAACACCACAGTGTGCAGTTCATCAACAAAAGAAGTTGAGCAAATATGTTCTTTTTTTCTCTCCCTCTGCATTTTGGGTGATTAGACAAGTCTGATTTTTCTAAAAGATGAATATAATGTTTATAACTGTACTTTTTAGGCAGTGAAAGATTTCTAAAGTCACCATCATATCCTCTTTTAAATACATCTCTCCAACTTCCTGTCTTGTCTGATAGTGTAATTCAACCTTTAACTAAAAGTCTTGGAAGGTAATAGTTTTGATCCCTTGGGACCCCACTTAATAAGTGTCATTATGAGATGTGTTGCACCGATGCTATTGAAAATCCATCTGATCAGAGGAAACTGAAGTAAAGGCACCTGATATCATAAATATCATTACTCCAGGAATTATACAGTATAAATACGACTTATCTTGTTTGCAGTATTTTAGTTTTTAGCCACATGATTTCATTCGGTATTGAGCAGGTAGTAGATAAAGTCCATTTCAAGTCTGGCACCAATTGGGGAAGAATTGTAGAAGCATCATTACGTCTTTTCATGTTTTGAAGATCCATTCTACGAAAAGACAAGCCCAGAGCCTTAATTCTCCAAGTCTCAGCCTCATAGAATCATAGAATGTATTGGGTTGAAAGGGATCCCCAAAGGTCATCTAGTCCAACCCCCCTGCAGTAAGCAGGGACATCTTCAACTAGATCAGGTTGCTCAGAGCCTCATCAAGCCTGGCCTTGATGAGGCTCTGAGCCTCATATGTGAGCGTAACTTATCTTTGACTTCAGTATTTGAAACAGAAGGAAGTATGACTATTATCTAGTTGCTGTGAAGGAAAATAAGTTGTGTTTGCTCAGTGGGACTCAAAAAGATGGGTGTGGTAGGCATACCAAATGTGAAGAGAAGGTAATTTTGTGCCATGCTATCATTTTCCTTGCCCAGGCAGAGATGGTTTTGCTTTGTACTAAATGAAAACCCTTGTGTTAGAATGTACAGGACCATGTCTTAAACTAATTAGTTAAGAAAATAACACTATCTGTAAGTATTTGAAAAATATGAACTGAAACTATCCAAATATTTTGTAGTTAGATTATCAAGTTGTGTATTACTAATGTGTGTTCTTTTGCAAGTAAAAGAACAACAAGGATTATTGAATCCCACTCAGCATATTCCATTTCTGCTTCCTGGGCTAGAAACAGTATGCATTTCCATTTTGGTTAGCAGTTGAAACAGCAGATATAAACTCATTTAATATAGTTATTCTGTTTGCTCTTAATCCTGATTCATATGGAAAAGTATGAATTCACGTGTTCTGGTAAAACATAGCCGAAAGAGTAGAATTATGTATTTCTTCTTTAGCAGAAGATTCCATCAGTCACAGTGCGTTAATTAGTGTAGGGTATGACATTCTGTATACTTTCACTAGTGGTACAGACAAGGAAGAATCTTCTAATACACGGCAAAAAAAGGTGAAAACACTAGTAAATGAGTGCTTTATACTGATATTTATCTTTGCCAATTATAAATAATTAAATTAATTTTACACTTGTAATGTTTTATTCTTGTTCAGGAAAACGTTGCTATTCTTGGTTAGTGAGTTTCCCTTTTACTTGTAATGCCTTTCTGTCACTAGGAAGAATAAAAATTCTGTTTTGGGGGGAGGGGGGTTGTTGTTGTTCATTTACCTATAGCTAAGGCCATATTTGAAAAATTTGGCTTATGTACACCTATGCAATGTGGTTTAGTTATGTGAGTCACCTTTTATCTTTATTGTTCCTTGCTTCTTGAGGGAGGTAAAGACCATTGTAGGGAAGGATCTAGCATAGTACATGTGTGAAGGGAGAAATGGATTTTCAGATTTTTGACAACAAATTGAAGTCTTGAGATAAGAAATTTCTTTTAAATGTGAAAGTTTTGGGTTTACTCAGGGTATTTACAAGTCAATAAAGCTAGAGGATAAAGCTGTTACAGCAAACTACTGAAAAGATGAACCACGGAGTTATCAACTGATATTTATTCTAGAAAGGGATAGATCAACCTCCCCCTACCCCACCCCAATAAGACTGACACCAGTATAATCTTAAAAGCACATTAGGCTGTATGTGAATCACGTCTTTGTAAGATAAATGCTGCCTACTAGGGTGGATGATAACAATGAGGTAGGACACTTTAAAACTGCAATTGTTTGCCTGCTTGCTGACATGCTTTTAGACAGTATTTTTAATGTACGGTGGCTTTTTTTTTCTTTAGGCAAATGCTGGGTGCATTTTCATTTGTGTTTTAGTTCAGGTAAGGTCTGTGCAGTTCTGAAGTGATTCTTCAAAGCATCCCAATCTACCGTACTTTGGTTTGCATCTGGAGTGGTCTTAGAGCACACAAATCAGATTCCTCTTGGAAGAAACTAAATCAAGCAACATAGTTCAGCTGCAGCTAGTGTTCTGCCACAGAGGCAGCCTAGAACTAGTCTGTCAAAACCCCTCTGAAACCCGAAGTGTGTATGTCAGATCATAAGCACCAACAGCTTTACAGATTGTCTCCAATTAGTTTATCCATATGTTAGCTGTTAGTGTGTGTCTCAGGAGTGCTAGTTCGACATGTAGTACCACAATAGTGTGACCTCTGAGGCAGTGAGAAAAGGCAATGATAAAGTGGAAATGGCTTTGAACAATACTACTGCTTTAACAAGTGAAAAACTAAACAAACAAACACAAAACCAGATCATAAGTCTGGACTTTATTTTTTTCCCCTTTTCCATTGTAATGTACTGTGTCAGGGTTTTTTCAGTTTATTTTAGAACTCTGAGAGAATGTATATCTGTAAAACTTGAAAATCAGGAAAATTCAACTATACTTAATTAAAAGATACTACACTTTCCTCTCCCACTGTGTTTTCTGGGCTTTGATTCCAGTAAACTGAAATAAAGCACTCATTTGTTAATGTTAAATGTGTTAATTTATAGAAACCTCGAGCTCTTTTGAAAATAAAATTTGAGAAACTTAATTAAAGGCCTTCCATGGTTAACACGTATTCTTATCCCTTCCTGAAGAAATTAGCATCTAAGGAGATCTTTGATAAATCCAGTAATATAGCCTTTTTCTTTAACTTGGGTGAGATAAGCAATAAACATTCAACTGATTTTTAACATGATTCAACTAAGATTAGTCATTATTTATCTCATATCAGTTTGAAGTTAAACACAGGATGAAGTGTATAGTAGTTCAGCTTTACACTTAACTTTTACTATGTGTGAGAACACTGTTTTATAATCATTGATATTTTAACTTTGTTTCCAGGATCATTTTCAATAACAAATAAAAGTTCAGCAAGTCTTGATTTCATATTGTGTCCTTGTGTATACACCTCAGTTACTGAACTTCCCACTTTATAAAGCTATGTTGCGTTAACTATGACAAATACGTGTTCTGTATGCCTGGATAATTATCTCCGTGCTGGAAGGAGGGTAATGTAAGGCAGTGTTTGGGGGCACATAGGTTTTATACTAATATGATGCAAAAACTGGTAAATGCCAGTACTATTGCAATATTAGCTTTTTTGTACTTCTGTTGTGCCTCTGTTTCTTCCCGCTTCTAGGTAATGACCTTGTACACTTCTGCTGAGAAGGACAGGGAAACTGGAGGTCAGTGTACTGACCAAAGTTAATGATGTTCCTTTCTGTGCCCTGCACAATGTCAAAGCCAAGTTGCTGTGTGGGGACTGAGCACCTATTTTACGGGTTGTTCAGAGAGCCCCCAAAAAAGAGATACTAATTTTGGGATGTTCCGCATCCCAGTTAAGTGGCAGAGGAAGAAATTCTATACTCTGCAGCATACATCACAGACTGAAATCTCCCAAGTCTAGATCCCAAGTCCTGTAAGTCCATCTTGGCTGATGAAAAGAGATAGACTCCACTACTGTCTCTGCTGTCTTGTCCAGAAAGTCATATGGTACTGTGATAATTGGTGATGTCAGCAGTGCTTCCTCTCTGCATCTGTATTTGCATAATTGGAGAGTCAGCTGGGACTGTGTACTTCAATGCGGAATGGGAAACGTTTTATAGTGAGGGATAGTTAGGTTTTAAAATAGCTTTTACGGGTCAGATGTGAACATGCATTTTAACATACCCTTTCAAGCGTCTGTTGCATACTGTGTTTTTGCTCTCTGCAACCAACACACTGTGCACAGCATAAATGATTACTTTAGGGGGAGGAATAACATCCTTTATGACAGACAGAGAGCTGTAGAGGGAAGTCTAGGTAGCTTGAGGGTTTTTATATTGGTGTAAAACTTCCATTCTGGTTTGCAGTAATAAAACATGCATAAGCAACTGCATTCAAACATAGGTAACGCTCTGCTTTGAAATCATGTGAAAGTCTAAGCCTTGAGTGAAACAGCCTTGAATAATCAGAAAACCAAAACAATATTGGAGTATCTTAGCAGGTCTGTCTCATTGCCAAGACAGGATCTTTATTGTGCTAGAAAACCAAATACAGTGTTGAAGTCTTTACAAAACAGAAACATCAAAGTTTGTACCATAATATTCTTCCTTCCAAAGACAGAATAAAGCAGCTACTCCACCCTAGCTTGGAAAAGAGAAAGAATTTCCTAAAAGTCTGCTCTTGAATTTATTTATTTTTAAAGAAGTAGAGATTTTAACAATAGGATTAAAAGGCCTCCACAGTTCCTTTTTTTTATAGTTTATTTGTAAATAATATCCACCTTGTCAGAGCTCATGGGTATATTTTAATAAGGCCACAAATTAAATATTCAGAAGTTGTGGAGTGCTTTAAATGAGGCTTTGTACCCCTTTTCCTTACCACCAAC
Organism: Fratercula arctica; assembly: GCA_947846985.1. Lineage (NCBI taxonomy): Eukaryota > Metazoa > Chordata > Aves > Charadriiformes > Alcidae > Fratercula > Fratercula arctica. The sequence continues at coordinate 22,685,629 of CANTUZ010000001.1, read as the reverse complement.
ATCACCATTTGAGAACAGCTTCTAAAGTAGTAAGCCCTGCAGCCAAATCCCCGGTAAAGGAGAGGCTTTATCATACTGGAAGATTGCAGGGGATATGACTGGTGAAAAAGCAGCTGGGGCCATGTTGTGAATGGAGCAGAGCTGTACTGTCTCAAGTGTGGAGTTACGATATCTTTTGCTCTCGTTAAAGTTGTTACCTCCTAATGGGCTTTTGACCATGTGTATCCAGTTTCAGAACTACTAAACTAGACTGTGTAATCGTACTTAAGTTCTGCAGTACCACAATCACCTCATGCAGATACCACGTAACAGAGTTTCGTCTTAATTTTATACACTTTGAAACAGTCCTGATTTTAATTCTATCTCCCTCTTCCCATCTGTAATTAATCTGTGAAATCCTGTGTGCTGTTTTTTAATGCAATTTTTAATTTTGATTTAATTTTATTGTTGTAATGTCCGGAGCTATTTGCTACATCTTTGGTGTCAAGAAAGAACTTGGGAAGGAGTTGCATCAGTTTTTAAGATTCTTTGCTATATACTGTGTGCTATTTTAGCTTCAGTTAGGCCTGACTTTAGACTGGAATATTTATGCTCATGTATTAGTTGATAGAGGAGATATGTATATATAAACCAATCAGTGTAAGAGCTCATAGAAAGCTAGTTTTATTTGTTCTCTGAATTTTCCAGAGTAGAGGTTTTTCTGTCTCTAAATAAAAAACCTCTCTTTCTTTTGAAACTCAATGTTTGTTGCACTATTTCAGTCAACAGTCATTGGTTGGAACCACAGAGTAACCAAAGTTACCTTCTCTGACTTAAATTTTTGAGGATCAGACCCAACAGATTTGTTGGGCAAAGGTTGCAGCATTTGGAATGCACACCAACACTAGCTATACTGTGCTGGTTTTTAATATTACAAAGTTCAAGGTATTTAACAAAGCACTTTGAACATTTTATATTTTCAGTGTAAGACAGACAGACCAATCTCTTTGCTTCTTACAATCAATCGTCATTTCTTAACTTTTTCTGAAATGTGCTACACAGTATGAGAATCACACTTGTTAAGAGGAGCTCACCATTTGGCCTGGTATCACCTGCTTTGCAATACTGTGTTAATGCAATTGTTATTAAAGAAGATCTGCTCTGAAAATAACAAATACAGTATATCAAAACAGCGTAATTGCATGAAAATACATGAAAATTATATAATTTCGAGATGTTTTTGAACAGAATGTATTTGGAAACACGTATCTCTAAGGTATTTTGGATTTTGTTGGAATAATTTTCTGGTGGTAAAAGAGTGTTAGGTTCTTTATTATAAGTATCTAAGTATTAAGTTATGGCACAGAAGACTTGCTGTCTGCTCTAAGACCTGTGTGTAATGATTTTTGTGGACATTCTAAGCATTCTGAGAGTGCAAATCTAACAGAGAACTCAAAGGACCAATTTTTCTGCATTCATGGCTAATACTACACACACACCCACCCACCCACACACACACCCCCCGCCCACCCCGTAAATCAAAATAAATCAAAAAGTGTTTGTTTGGCAAATAAAACATTTGCCTGAGCTAACTGGACAGTATGCAAATCTAAGAATTAGGATTGAAATATGATGTGAAAAGCATTACTGTGTCTCAGTACCAATGATACAAAACATAGCTGGTTCTTGAACAACAGCTCTTTGCCCAGATGTCTACTGTGGCCAGACTTAGAGTTGTCACTGTGTTTTAGATGCCTGTGATGTGTATGAGCTGCCACCCATGGCTTTAGTTACTGATTTTACAATTTTCAGGGACGAGTCATTTATCCTTGCCAAAAATCTTTACTTCTTTTTCTCAACTAGTTAAACTCACTGTCTGCATAGTTGCCACACTAATATTTTACTGATTTTGATTTTTCTAGGGCGCCAATGCCTCAGCTTTGGAGAAAGAGATTGGTCCAGAACAATTTCCAGTCAATGAGCACTATTTTGGTTTGGTTAATGTAAGTTTCAGTCCATAACTTCATTGCTTTGAAATGCCACAAGTGTATTTGTTAAATTACAAGACTGCAACTGAGTGCATAAATATATTGCTGAAAGATGTAGTAATGGAATATACATACTTCTTGAAATGTGTTTCAATATTCAGTGTATTTGTTGAAATATGCTACTGAAATAATTGTTGAAATTGGACTGTGTTTGTAATACTTTATTTCATTTTACTAATTGTAGGGTATTTTTAAATCACCTTCTTGCTATTAAAATGTGTAAGTCTTTTTAAAAAGCTGTTTAAGATGTGTAGCTTGTAGTTCATAATAAGTGAATAAATACAGTAAAAGAAAAAAATGTGTGAAAGAATATCGATAATATGAAGTGTTCACATCTGATACTTGTATTAAGATTTAAAAAAAATCCTGAGCCCAAAGGGGAAAGCAATGATGGAAAAAACATACTGAATTGTTTGATTTAATCATTAGTTTTAAGGAATAATTTGTATTTAATTTCTGGTATTACCCATGAAAAGTATAACTTGTTAGAAATTGCATCATTCTGTCTAAAATGAAACATTAAATGATTTTCTTTATTGGGGCTTCAGAAAGTACATATTTAAACCAAGTTGATTTAACAAGAGCTATCGTCTTTCTTTTCTTAATGAAACTAATTACTTCTAATGCTTTCCTACTACTATAACATATGTCTCTACCTCTAGGTGCATAGCACTGACATGGTTCAGGAGTCTGCAATCCCAGTATGCACTATGCAGTCAGTAAACACTTGCTGATAAGCTAATTTACATGCATCTCAAATGCTATTAGTAATTTTTTCCTTTGTCATGAAAGTTGAAATACCTTCAAAATCATGTGTTGTTTCTCTGAAAAGAGGAAATACAGTAGTTTAACTGTTAATACTCATTGTTAGTTCTGTAGCAGAGTTTAAGCTTTCCGTCAAAGCTGCTGTTATATTTTTCTCAAAACTATTATTCTATTGACAGAGAACCTATTTTTTCGTAATTTCTTGTCCAAGTCCAGAGAGGATTTGCTCATATCTCAAAATAGAATGAATATTGTTGCAGTATTTGTTTTCTATGTACAGAATCTGTTAAGGTTAACTTGTGCCTAAAATACTGGTTGATATAACTGCTGCCTCAGTGTCCCTTTTTGAATGTAACCCACGTTTTTGGCATTGAAATGCTTCTTCTAGAGAGAGGAATTAAAACACAAAAGAAATACTTGAAAACTTGCAACATCTTCAAAGTAATGTTAAACAATCAAATATCTAAGTGTCTGAAGAGCTCACCCACCTTTGTTCTCAAGAGACCGTCACTTCTAAAAGCTTGTACTATAGACTATGGCAATGTGCAAAAAGCTTATGTTGTCTTGGCCTTGTCTTTTTATAACACTGGCATTTTTTTTCAACAGTGGTTTAGCTGAAGTCTTTGTCTTCCTCCTTGGTAATGTAATACAAACTCTTGTTAAAATGATCCAAATATTCATACAATAAACAAACTAATGCAGATCAACCTGCAGATCACATATTAGAGAGAAATTCCAATCCTCTAAATTAACAATTAATTTCAAATGTTAAACTGAGGGTAAATATATGGTACTAACCACTTTGACCTTTTTAACATCTTCAAATATGAGGCTTCTTGCTCAGATTAGCCCAAAATATAGGGAAAATAAAGTTTAAAAAAAATAAAAAAAAAATTCAGTATGAAGTGGCCCAAGCTTTTAGAATATCCAGAATGGTACTATGGCTCCCCTCTCCTACTTTCTGTGTATTTGGAGAAAGAAACATTGAACATAAAACGTGTTCTTGTCAATAACTAAACTTGTCCAGGAGTGGGTTATTATTTTCCACTGATGTTTTTCTTTGTTGACATTTAATAGGACTGAATATTTATATTATGAGCATATTAATGAGCTCAGGTCATCAAAACCTGCGTTTACATTTCGTTACAAAATTTGTTCTATTTTATGTACTTTATTCAATAGAAAAGACCAGTCTTTTAGCCTATACAGTGTATCTGTTATAACTGTAGTTGTATACATGTATTACATTAAGACTTAACAGTAAAATGGTATTGTACACCTAAATGTTTTACATATTTTGTACCCTTAAGAAAAGTTTTGATAAAAGACAATGTTCCTAATATATAAGGAATGTCAACACATTCTGGCTTTCTGTAGTCCAGAGGGAGTAGGCAATTTGAGGAGAGAATTGTCTTTAAGTCATTGTCCTCAACCATACACATAAGAGGGAAGCAGCTAAGATATCTCTTAACTTTGTGTAGTACAGGAATGTTGCTTATTTTAGCTTCAAACAATAAAGTTTTATGGACCAAACTTCTTTGAATTGTAGTGAAGTGGGATTCTGTTACACCTATGGCACACTGGTGCTGTGTTTTTCGCGTACGGTGGCTGGCTAAGGAAATTCAGTCATATTGTCGCTTGGATGGTTATCAGGTCCGTTATACGGATTGTGTTTACTAGCACAGTATGAATATGCCGTAAATGTGTAATAAGCTTGCAGAATTTAGATCTATCTGGAAAAGGAAAGGTAGTGACATCTTCATTAGCAAACTATGGCCAATGGCCATTCAGAAAGAATAGCAGAGCTGGTGATAATTAAAAGACATATTAGTTAATTAGATAATAAAGATTTCTATCTTTAGTGATAGAAATCACAGTGAAGATAGAAATCATAGTAAAGTGATAGAAATCACAATTTATGCCTTCGTTGATTTCTGTAATTGTTTTATAGCAATTACAAGAAGTGAAGCTCTTAGCATTTACTGCTAAATTTTTCTAATTTGCTTATCGATTTTGTTTGTCCTAACTATGTCCAGAGTAATGGAAAAAATGGTGATAATGTGAAAATCAATAGCTCTCTTCCAGTTGTGTGATAGCTAGCCATTTGAGATGTCTGGAATGCAGGACAGAATTTCAGATGAAGATGACAATTTTGAAAGAGAGAACTGTCAATTGTAAATGTAGTGTTTATCTAGAGGTAGTGCAAAAGAAGAGAAGGCAGAAATACTCTCTCATCTCCTCTCCAGCTTTGTGGCAGAATCTAGGGATTATTCAGAGGATGCGCTAATAGAACCATTTGAGATGTAAAAGAAGAATTAAGAAAGGGCAATTATGGGAAGCATATGGAAGACCAGATGGTTGATGGAATGTTTGATTCTGTCAGCCTAAATGGAAAATTCAGCTTACTCTTGAAGGAACATTACTGTTCACTAAACCAGCAGGAAATATTTAAGATACATGATAAGATGAAAATGTTATTAGTATGATGTCCCATGCACATGGACAATCGGGAACATCCAAGTCTGCCTGTCATTCTTTCCCTCTACAGCGCAGTAATGCAAACTATTCAAATCAATGTGCTTCACAAGTTAAATCAATGATTTTATCCAATAAATATGAAATAATTAACATTTTTAATCTCATAAGAGCTACTCTGGTACCTCTTCATCAGTTTACCAGACTTCTAGAGCAGAAAGTTTGGTTATTCAGTCTCTTGCAGTGGATGTGTGTTTTTCGAGAACTCCTACTTACTGGTGTGGCCCATTGCAACAAATAAAGTCATCAGAGCTGCCAGTGCATCAGAGCTGGAAGGAACCCTAGTGCTGCACAAAGACAGTGTTTTCAGCAGATCTAAGTTCTTTTAGACCTCTTGTTCATTTTTGTAGGTCTGTGGGGTTCAACATCAAAGGTTCTTCCCAGTTGTATGCTGCATCTCAAGAGTAAACTATAAGGCTATAAGGCTTAGTGAGTGTGTGGTGGTTTTGTTGCAACTTTCCTGACTGTCTCATTTATTTTTTTATTTCCACACAGGTTTGGGTGTTGTTTGTGAATTAAAAAAAAAAAAAAAAAAGGCATGTACAGTATTTTTGTGAAAGGAAATAATCTGATTTTCTGATTTCTCAGAATTTAGAACAGAAGAACAATATGAACTGAAAAAAAGAGAAAATTTAGTTTTTTACTTTTCTTAAATATGCACATCTTAAGGTGGTCCTCACAGAAACAAGGAGGCAAGCAATAAACCAGTTGAAAACATGAGTTAAAATAACTCTGCTGTATATAGTCTCTATTACATCTCTCTGAACGCGATAGAGGAGTTTCACTATTCTGTACAGGCTGACAGTTTAAGATACAAAATTACAATGATGGTCTTTATTACAGTTTTCTACTGTGCTTCTGAGGCAGTGCTAACTGTAAAGTGAGAGGACAAGGAAGGTGTCTGTTGTTGGCCAGCTTAGCAGGAGAGATGAGTAGTGAAGAAGCAGAATTTGAAGGCAAAGGATAGGTGTTCAGCAGGTGGTGGGAAGATGGGGAGACTGGAGCAAGGTCTTGGGTGTTTTCTAAATGAGGGGTGTGTATTGGAGTCAAAGCTGAGAAGTAAAGTAATAATGGTGGTAAGGCCAGCGTTTTTTCATGTAGCAAATTCCCTATTTACTTAGTCTGTAAACCTCCCCACCTTTTCCCCCTTGTTTTTTAGTACAGGTACCATTACAATTTTTTGATGATTGGAAGCTTTTATTTTGAAAAGATTTTATGTTTTGAAGTGATGAAGACTGATGCTTTAAATATAAAACAAATGTGAACTAATTAAATTTTCTTCAGGAGTTTGTTTTCAAACAATCTTCTATTGCCTACTGTCTTTCTGAATTTGGTTGAGGAAAACCTTTTATGAACTTAATCTGCTTGCTTTTATTTCCTACCCAGAGGCATGTAGGTTAACATACATTCATATTAAATTAATCTGAATTTTGTTTGGTGTTCTGAGTTTTCTGTTGCTTTATATTTTGGTCGTCTCTCACTGCATGTTTGCCATTCTAATTAAATTATCATCAGACTGTTCTTTTTAAAATTGGAATGTTATGAAATTTCTAATTTGTTGCCTTTTCATCTTTTGACACTTGCTGTAGAAATTTTAGCACTTTTCCCATTCGATTTAATTTTATGAACTTTCTTAACATTTTAACGTAAATCTCTTTTTGTGGCTATTTTTAATTATAAACTCATAAATAGTTAGCTTATGATATTAAATGTTTTGACATAAACTACTGTGTGATTTCGTCTGCTTCCTTTAAGAAAAAAAGCCCTGTTTTTTCTCTTAAGCCCATTGAGCTGCTTGAGTGCAGATTTGGACCACAAAGAAGCTAATATAAGCATTTTCCCTAGCTTAAGGAAAAAAAAAAAAGATGGACTTTAATTTCCTCACTTTTTAGTATGGAGATCTTAAAAGTAATTAATAATTTTTTGAAAATACTTCTTACTCATTCTTTGAGTGTGTCTTGGGTATTTGGAAAGTACTTCTTCATATTTCATTAATTTCAAATAAAGGAAAACAATTTACTTTCCAGTTTTGTGATTAAATTGCATGGTGCGCTTGTTTGTCATTGTCTTAATTGGGAGACAGCAAAAAACAGTTACTTCCCTGTTATTCCTAAAATGTAAAGGCTTTTAGTTCTTTTTCTCTATTGAAAGAACCTGCTCTTAAAATATCTCTAAATGCACTCTTTTTGCTATATAACAGTCTCCCCATCAAAATATAGTCTTAGAATTTGCTACCTGTATATGCTACTATCTTTATTTATTTAAAACGTAAATATGAACATTATTTTCACGTTTTACAGAATGTGTGTAGTAGGTGTGTGCTTCAATTTGCAGGTTGAATGACTGCAGCTGAAAGGTTGGATTACTTGCTGAGGGCCTTATAAAGATTTTTCTGACAATTTCAGTGTCAGATAATAGGTTTCGCTGGAGGAGGGCAGCATAAAATTGAGAGTGGCTCTATTCACTGGCAGCTCATGATGCCTTCGCAGAGGTGATGGGGAGGTTTACAGCATTGGGGTGAGCTGGAGACAGTGTCAATGATCACAAGGCTCAAGTGCTTAAGAGCTGGAAGGAGTCTGGGGAAGAGGGACATCTGGAGTGTCCTGGTACAAAGAGGGTTATGGATGCTTTTCTAGCTGCCCCCTTTCAATTCAGTGGCTTGTCTCCTTCAAAATGTGCGTGTCCAAATTGTGCATTCTTTTTCTTTCGGTCTCGATTTGAAACTACCAACTGTGCCATCGCTTTGAATCCTGAACAAGCTGTCTTGTATTGTTTTAAGTAAACTCTGAATGCCAATCCTGTCACCCTAAAATGAGAACTGAAAATGTAGGAACAGGTTAAAGCAGTTATTTCTGACTTTGATCACAAGTAATAAGATTTGGAGAATCCAATTTCTGAAGTGTCTGAGAAGCTCTCAATTTACAGCTGAATTTCTTCACAGTACAAGGTCATGCTGTGCCTTCTTTTTACTGTTGTGGCTGACTTGCGGTAGATGGATAGATATTTTTACCTGGACATATTTTGGGAGCTGTGAAATTGGTGGTATTTGTTGAACATTGACCCAAGTAAATGCAAAATATGACTAATAAATTAAATTTAAAAGTGAGACAAAATCATATAGCATTGTTCAAGTTTACCTAGGTTTTTCTTGCGTTTACTTACAGTGTACTTGTTAATCCTTGTAAAACAAGAAAGTCAAGAAGAAAAGACTTGCAGAAAATTTGCCCCTGCTTATGCATTCTCTTATACTTTGGCTTTATTTTTACCTCTCTACAGTAATACAATGGAGGCTAATAAATCTCTCTCTTATTTTATAGTTCGGGAATACATGCTACTGCAATTCAGTTCTTCAGGCACTTTATTTTTGTCGACCATTTCGAGACAAAGTCTTAGCATACAAGAGTCAACCAAGAAAAAAAGAGAATCTCCTTACGTGCTTAGCTGATCTCTTCCACAGTATAGCCACCCAGAAGAAAAAAGTTGGAGTAATACCTCCCAAGAAATTTATAACAAGATTACGAAAAGAAAATGGTAACTTTTTTTTCTTTTTCTTGTGTAATAATCATAGGAATTGTGATTTAATTCTGAAGGTGACATAGTGGAATACCTACATATTTGTTACGCGTGGAAGGTGTTCTTGGTCCTGCAGTAGAAAGAAGAGGTGACCCTTATTCACCTTATAACTCTGGAGCCATTTTGGGAGAGAATCCTTGTCTCTCTCTCTTTATGTAGAACTGAGTGTATTGTCAGTGACTGCTTATGAAATTGCTTGCTAATTTTGCCTCTCTATGAATTGTATTTTTATAATCATAATTCACTCTAAAACTTTTGTTCCGTGTTTAAAAAACACATTAGTCTCTGAATGGAGGAATTGATCTCCTAAACTGAGTGTGTGGAAAGGACATCAAGACTTCCCTGCAAGAATCTAGCTTAAAAACCCACAAATTTTTAAATTCCATGAGAATTTATGCAATACTTAGCTTGACCTACTTTTTAAAGGATTAATGAATCTTAAAATCACTAAGTAGTTTTGGATAATTTTTTTAATTGTCATTGATATCCTAAATTTCAAGAGATTTCCAGAGATTTTAAACATTTCTTGTTTCTTATCTGCAGGGCTAATTGGTTGAAATGTTTTAGAAAATAATTCCATATTAAAATGTAAATGAAACCTTGTAATAATAACAGTGTGAGGTACCATATTTAACACTGCTGCAATAGACATTACTACACTGTTGTATAGTCTCTCCAAGACTATATATGCAGACTAAAAAGGTGTTTAAATGTTATGATGAGCATCTCTGTAGTAAAAACAAGAAGTAAAGTAGTATAATGACATTTCTAATTTGAAGTGACCCTTCCAGCAAATGCACACCATGAGTTGTAATAATATTGTTTGAAAAAAAGCTTTCAGGTAACGTACAATCTCTTACCTATGCAGAATAGAAAACTGTCATTCAGTTCTTCGGTAAGTATACTTGAGTCAGTATGCTTGTATGTTGATGAATTTATGAAAGTAGTTAATTATGTCAATGACTGTTGACTAACTATGATGAACGTGGAGAATGGTTCAAACGGAAAGCAGAAAGTAAACCACAGGAGCCATTAAGTGCTTTTCAGAAAGAGGTCTTTTTAATGCTTAATTATGTCATGATGCTAAAATTCTAAGCAGGAGAAGGCAATTGGAAAATCTTCATTAGAGAAACCAGATGTGAAAGTTCAGCTTTTTTGGCTTTTGGATCTCTTTTAATGATGATACTCTCACCTTTTCTACAAATAAATGGCTAAATTGTCAGGCAGCATAAATTGTCAGGACATCATATATGCTATTAAGCACTTACAGTAAAGGTATACAATTTTGAGTTTTAAAGAACAGTTAGTTAAAGAATCAGGTAGGTAAGCAACGCTGATCTAGATTCTGTTCCAGTCAATATCCAGCTATACCAGAGTGATGACTGAGAACATAATCTTAATGTATTCCAGACCACAATGCTGCTATTCCATCTTTATTTTCAAAGTCTGAATACAACATAGATATATTAATGATCTTAAAGCTTAACTGGCTGGTCAGCAGCTACTGGCTTGAAGTCCTCTAATCATAAAATGAACATGTGTAGCTTTCATTCTGTTGTATTTAATGCTAATTTACTGACTGGACACATAACCCTGAGAGGTCCATGATGTAACACTGTGAAGAATCTACGAAGTGTTTTACCTCAAGAGACTTGTAGCTCTTGTTCTGCCTTGATTTACTTGATTAAATAAAGACCTTAATAGTTGGCTAGACTCAGAGTTGAACTTATTCTTACTTCTCAAAAATAGTGTAGTAGTTCGTTAAATAAACTACTTGGTTCATACTTGTGGCTGACCTATTGCATTACCTAAGCTGTCCAAATGATCTAGATCAGCATCAAATTCTCCTACTTTGCTAATAACTCAGGATTATTATTATTTTTCCTATTTGGAGTTTACTCCTGGATGCCATCAAGCGAATTATAATAAAGCTTCCATGCAATCCCTGTATGCACTTCAAAACTTAAGCTTCAATGAGTATCTTTTTGCTTCATCTTTCCAGTCCTGGGAACCATCCCTCCACTGAAGGCCAGTCTCTTAGTATTGCTACAAGCAAATTGCAAGTTACAATTAATTGAAGTAATTACACGTTAAAAGACTTGTATGTTATTAGCCAGTGATATAGAATGCTTTTTAAACTGGCAGGTAAATGTTCTTATAACAATTCCTAGTCATAGAGAGAAGAGGTAACTATTACTAAATCTGACTCAATGCCTTTATGGTTTTCTTAGTCCCGTTCCTAATATGAGGATTTGTGACAACAAAGGATTTCTCAGGTTGATATCCCAGGGGACTAAAATAAACGATGTTTTCAGGGTAGTACCAATTTGAACATAAGCAAGAGAGTAGACTAGACAGACTTTCTGTAAGAAAGAGAGTTCAGATTTATGCTTTAATCTGTATCATTGCTATATATCACAAATATGTGCCAGTGAAACTGTTCTCCTTCCACTGAATTAATCCTAAAACTATTATGCTTAGAAATGTTGACAAACTGAGGACAAGAAACAGAAAGCGCAGTGAATCCATTATCATCTATCCAACAAGTCCACCAGTAATAAAGGTGCCCATATACCAATCGCCAGAAGCAGTATTTTGCATCTTCAAAGACAAATCTGTCTGTTACTCGAAGACCTAATTTGGAACCTGTTTGTTCTTGCTGTGGCTAGAACTTTAGGCTAATTTGACATGGCTTCTACAAATACTACCTTACTTAAAGAACTTTGAGAAATAAAATAGTTGTTTAAATATATCAGTATCTTTAAGTTTTTAATCTCAATCTTCTTTTCATTGCTAGTATTGATGACACTGTGCTTATGACAGAGCAGCAGTGGACTTAAAACCCTAAAGTGAAAATAAATAAAGCAATGTTTTGAGCATTTATTGTTCATGTTCTTCCTGTGACAGAACATGTAGACGATGAAACATTTCCTGTCATAATTTCTCAGTTCGTTTCTGAAGATATCAACATCTAATGCCATTTGAGATGCCCTCTGTTATCCAAGACATTGACCTAAGCTTGGCAGAGATAGCATAGCCCCTGTAGGGGATCCAGGTCATCGTGACCTGTCATCTGGAGACTGGATGGGATAAGCTGTAACATTTCAGGGGGCACTATATGTAGACCTGTGTTTTCTTGCAGAATGGTTCACTCTTCTGTTAATTCTGATCAGCTGAGAGATTTCTGTGAATGTAAGCTGACTTGCCCTCCCCTGTTCCCACCCCCTATATTTTTGGCTTAGTTGGGTTGGTGTTGTATTGCCATGAATGATTCAAGACATGAAATGAAGACTGGTTTTGAAATTCGACTTCTTTAAAAACTTTTTTATAGCGTAGCACTAACCGGTTAATTAAAAGATTCTTCTGTTGTTTTATCTTGTAGAGCTTTTTGATAACTACATGCAACAAGATGCACATGAGTTCTTAAACTATTTATTAAATACAATTGCGGATATCTTGCAAGAGGAGAGAAAACAAGAGAAACAAAATGGTCGCTTACCTAATGGCAACATTGACAATGAAAATAACAGCCCGCCAGACCCAACCTGGGTTCATGAAATCTTTCAGGGAACATTAACTAATGAAACCAGATGTCTTACATGTGAAACTGTAAGTCTGTTTATACGTCATAAAATGAATTCTTCCATGTCTCAGAACTTCATGTTTCATGATTCATTTATCTCAACAGACTAACATACTAGATTAATTTACTTCTTTAGAAACCTTACATTCGTCTGAAAATTTGCATTTTTTCTTTGTTAGTGAGAAAACTTCAGCAGCTGATGCATGAATTGTAGGAAAAGACTCTTAGTATTAGGAAAATGCTCAGCTGAATTTTTGTCAGTGTGATCATAATCAACTTCAAAATTTAGATTAGAAAATTCTAAATTGATGTATTTGTAAGAGCAATGAAGCCTGCTGCTTGGACATGTGGAGTTCTTCTCAAATTTTATGTCTTAATAACTTAATGTCATGCATAGTGATACATTCCATAAATAAGTATTCTGAATCAGTTTCCACCTATTTCTAGTTTTTAAATTTAAAGCCATTGTAATCAAGATACTATGGTTGGTTTTTGACACTGAGAGAGGAGACTGGGATTCTCAAAGAACATAACTTAATGTGCAGGAAAAGTAATCCTTTCTTAAATGTCTAGCCACAGAAATTCTTCTAATACTAGAGAAATAAGCTCCTTCTTTGGCTAAGCTATAATAAAATTTTCTTTTAGAATAGCTCTACAGTAAGAGAAAGCATATAGTTCAGAAAAAATCATAATTGAATTTTACCTACTTGAGAAAGCGAAAAAGCATGACAACTTGAAAATTACAGTAATTCTGTCATGATCTATGCCTTAGATATTGTAAAAAGCTAAATGACTGTATTTTGCTATGACTCTTTATACCTATTTTCATTAAGTTAATTAGATAATGCACACATTTCAGCATAACGTTGGAAAGGAGGAATTAATCAGATTAAATCTATATATTTCACATGCAATTTTCTCCGTCTTCAAGAAATACCCACCACTCACTTTATTTCAAAGAAAATAGCTTCCTAATGTCGTATGTAATGTAGCTTCAGACTTCAGTAGATCTTGGTATTTTGAGTAATTTAGGTGCTGATTTCTAGCTACCATACTTTTTTTTTTTTTTGCCTGGTAGATTTCCCCTCCCTAATAACTATTTCATGGCAACTGTCAATTGCTTCTGTTTTAGTTCTTGAACTGCTTTTTTTTCTTCTTGAAACATGAGTTTACCTTAGTCTCTTGACGTGAATGACATCATTACCTTTCCTCACTATGGCATAGTGAATTACCGCTGTCACGATTTTGATCTAGGTACAGTCCTTAATACAATTTTAAAATGCTGATATGCTCTGTGCCAGCTTTATTAGCTATCAGGCTTATCACAATTTTGTGATTTTTACTAATATTGCTCAGTTCTATTTTTTTGTTAAGTGTTGCTGAATAGGATACACCACATCTGTCTGCCACTGTGCCTCCTTGGCCAGTTGACTTTTAAATTTGGTGTTCTAATACACTTGCTTTAGTATATTAGGGCCTTTGTTTTCCAAGCCCTATCAGCTTCTGTCTATTCAATACGTAAGCTTGTGTCTAATTAAAACACAGTGACCTGAAAATGGGCACTTAGAAACACATTTAGATACATTAAATAAGTAACACTACTGTGAATAGTGTCTTATTTTCAAAGATAGTGAGCAGCTGTGACTTTTTTAATGTTTATTGGGAGCTGTTGGCATTCAGAGTCTTTCTGTGTTTAGAAATATAACCTAAAATGTCAGGAGTACTTGGATATATCTTATGTAGAAGATTACACAGCAATTGTGGATGGATTAGTGCTTCTTAATGATAAGACAATAACCTTAGTATGTTTTTTATGTAAAATTGGAATTTAATGCATACTTAAATATAAAGCATAATATACCTCTGCTGCAAGTGAGAATGATTATCTTCTAACTGGCCAAACTTACTCAATGTTCCTAAAATCAGCATGGCAAGGTTTTATTCCAATTTCAATTGTCCTGATTATAGAAAAGAACTGCTTTCCAGGACACACTGTGCCATTAGCCTGTCTTTAAGATAAAAAATGAACTGACTGAAGATTTATCCTCAGTTTAAGTATGGACAGTGGAATATAAGGAATACAGATATGATTCTTTAAGAAAGATTTGTGTCATGGGTCAAGCCACACTATAAAATAATTAAGTTACAAAACAGATTGTAAGTTGTCTTTACATACTTTTAATGTGATTTCTTGTTATCATACTTTCCCCCTTCCTTGACAGAGGCAGTATGATGACATAAATATTACAAATTTTTTGTGGCGAATTGATAAAAATGATCTAGAAGTTCATTGGTTCTACAAATTTCTCTCACAATTTAAGGAAAGAATAACAGTATACCAGAAAATAATGTAATTGACTTCATTAAGATTAAATTTGAAATGGCTACATGTGGGCAGTACTTCTACAGAGAAAAACAGGAAATTGTCTTGGGTTAAAAGCACCAAACACATGGATAATGTTTTTCTCCAGCTTGCTCTTGTGTTCAAATGACTCCACAAGGCATAAAAATCTTTGGTTCAATTCTACTGTGGACTGAGAGAAGGCAATAAGGAAAATCTCAGTGGTCTCTCTTACAGGAGTACTATAGAAGCCTTAACTATGCCCTACTTTTTTTTTTTCCACTGTCTTTTGTTTATCTTTTTTTTGTTTGAAACAAAGATAAATCATGCCCTTTGTTTCAGCTTCATTTAAAAATAGTTTCTGTCTTAGCACACATGGGAGCCTTCAGTTGCAAAAGCTTTTTTGTCAGTGAGCTCATTCACATTGCTACTTAAATTCCAAACGGAAAAAAATACAGATTCCATGAGTGTTAGCCTTCTGAGTTTTCTGTTCTGTGTGGCATTGGTTGTCAGAGTAGAGCTGAGTTGTTTGAGTGCAGATTACATCCTTGATGTGAGAACAACATGCCATCGCCTTTAGGCAAAATACTGGAACACCCAAATTCTTCACTATTATTCAGATGCTCATATTAGGAGCACACAGATGGCTTTCTGAACACATCAGGGCTTGATTCTGCAAGTGATGAGGTTTTCTGACTGTGTCTGTCTTTTTTTCATTCTGTAGATGATTGAAATATATAGCATTGGCAACTTTAGTCTAAGGAACTTAGTGATGTTTATTTGAAAGAGAATGTTTATTTTGAAAGGGGGGGGAGGGCTGGTCAGAGTGGAATGTGACTTTTTAAAATCATTTTTTTTTTTTAAATTAAAACTGTGTGAGTTAACGTTGGAGAAAAAAGTGCTGTTAAAATACTAATGTTCAAAATATCTTAAAAATTAAGAATAGCAATTTCTAAATTGTCAACATAGATGGAAAAAATCCACTTGACTATTCTTTCAATAAAGCCTTTAATGGTTCCTCATGATCCAAAGTGCACAATGGACTGGCTAACCTGAAAGAGGTTCTTCAAAGCAGTATTATCAGTATTATTACTAAGAATGGAAAAATTCCTTTTGCGAACTTCTGGTATCGGTACCAATCATTTTTTAACCAAGTACAACACATCCCTTTCCTCTTCTCCATCTCCTCCCCACCCTTAGAGCTTCTGCGCAGGATGAAGCTGCCTGTGAAATCTTTATTGTTTCATGGAATTTTCTTTGATTAGACCAAGAGAGAAAGAATTATCTAATTGCATGTCTGAATATCACTGATCACATGACTCCTAAATTCCAGCTATCCTAGCTGAAGACTGAAGCAGAGTATTTTCTAGAACTGATTTTTTTTTTTCTGAGCCATTCTTAATCCCTAGGCTAAGATGTTTTCCACCAGAATTCTTAGTGTTATAAACACAAGTTTGGTAATTCCAAAAGTGGTTTGCAATGGGATATTAATTCTCAAAAATAGTTGTCTTGACCACCTGTATTTTTCTCTTTATTCTCTATGTATGCTGCCCTTAGCAACCGTGTGTTTCTTATCTCTTGATAATCAGAGAACAACTTTCCAAATATATTTTTATCCTAAGTTGAAAAGGGAAGATGAATCTCATGTGTTTTAAAGATCAACTGACCTTGGGTCTCCTGTAGCTGTTTAACTTTTCCCATTTTCTCCCAAGAAATTGCAGCCAGGCATCTTTTCTAAAAGTATTTACTTTTGTACCTAGGAGTCATAAAAGGCAGAGGACATTCTCATCAGAGGCACTGAGTATCTCTAGATACAGAGAGGAAACACTAGCAGACAAAAGTTAAGGTTGCAGATTGCCATTTCCTAAATATTTTAATAACATAGTTGATTTTCAGGGCAGCTGAAATCCATCACCATTTCTCAGGATTTGTGATGGAATTTATTCTCTGATTCTAGGAATTTATTTTTTACTTTAATTGTTAATTTCGCATTTTTATAAGAAATGTCTGTGCACTACTCTGCCTCTATCAGACCAAGTTCCAAACTCTCATTTACCAACAAAGTTGCTATCTGCTGCTCATTAAAGAGTATGAATCTAGGCAGGAAGCGGCTTCAAAGTATTTGTGCTCTTTATTAGGGAGACTATGATATGCAAATACATAACTTTCAACTGGAGGGAATCATAGGGGAAGAACAGAGGTGACAGTACTAAATAGAAGAATCCTAGCAATTGTATTCCTTTGAAAAGAGTGAGGTGTAGAAGGAACTTGGTATTAATGTTGTTAAGCTGAAATCATAGCATGACAACTGGTATTATACAGCCCCACAGACATACACATTTCCCTATTCCTGAACAGAATCAGAAACAGAGATCTAGCAAATCTCTGAAATAGAAAGGCCACTTGTAACAATTTTTAAAAGGCTGTGATAAGGTAAAAGATACATTCTGTCAATAGAAAATGGTACTGAAAAACTGAGGTAATTTAGTATAACTAGTTTTAATCTATTGGTTCTTTTTTTCCTGTAGATAAGCAGCAAAGATGAAGACTTCTTAGACCTTTCAGTTGATGTGGAGCAGAATACTTCAATCACTCATTGTTTAAGGTATATGCCAAAATTTGAATTTTCATAATATGTCTATTATCTGTTACCTAGAAAGGAAGAAGTAAAACTAAAAGCTCACAAACTTAGCAAATTTTAGTTCATGTACTCTTAAGAGTATAAAATTATGTTTATATTGTACTTGTTTATATGTATAGTTCAGATAAGAAACTAGTATCTATAGCATTTCTTTTTCTTTTTTTTTTTTTTAATTCAGGGGTTTCAGCAATACAGAAACTCTGTGCAGTGAATACAAATATTACTGTGAAGAATGTCGCAGTAAGCAAGAAGCACATAAAAGGTACATCAAACTCAGGGAGGGAAAAAAGTAACCCATGTATTTCATGAAAATACTCTTCTGTTTCCTTGTGTGTATGTATGAGGCAGGGGGAGAACATTATTTTCTTAATTTTTCTCACTTTTCTTCCACGTAAGAGTAGCTTGGTTGCATTCCTCCTGCTTGAATTCAATGAACCTACTTCAGTGAGTAATGAGAATCTATGTAAAGCATTTTGGGACTCCTTTGATCATTATTTATTTTACAAATAAGAAAAAGAATGGTCTTAAGACCAAAACTAAGTTAAAAAGACAAGTTAAAACAAACTACCAGTGACTAATCAAAGATTCTGTATAATCATGAAAAGTCACTGATTTCATGTGACTTTTAAACTTGGTTTTGTCTTGATGATAAAATAATTTTTCCAATTGCTTTAAGAATCAGCTTGATATCACTTTTTTCTGATTCAGTCATAATGAGGCTTGTAACTTTTTCTGTTAACTGAGTTTCTGGTTTCTTAAAAGTGCATACTTAGTTGTGCTAAACTTCTGCTTAACAGGGTTCCTGAAAAACATCAGAAGCACTGTGGAAGCTTGAAATTCATTATGTTTAAAAACAATTATTGTCTGCCTAATAATTCTTTTAGTCTTGTTTACACCTTTGAAAAACATCTGATTTTGTGTACTGTGTGGTATTTATTATCTGAGAAAGTATTTGGCTGCTTATGGATGAGTTGAAGGGATGGGAATGCTGACATGCTCTACTGGTTATACCACTGATTCTGGTTATTTGGTTTACCACAGATTTAGCACATGGTTTTTGGCATATCTCATCTGCATGTCTGCCTTCACACATTGCCTAAGCTTACTAATTGGTGTGTATTAGAGGTTGTAAAGCCAGGTCTCTCCTGTTGTTTTCTGTTGCCTTAGCTCTTATCTCTGTGTGGGAGGTAATGTGATCTCTGACCAATGCAAGCTGTGTTGGCATAAACCTGTACTATAGGCACTGCCATATTGGCAAAACACAGCTTTTTGTGTTTATATTTTGCTTTTCATGTGGGGCTTAAGTTCAGTTTCACTACGGTCATAATTTTCTTCCATCTCTATAACATGGAGCTTTCTGTGTTAGTGTCAGCTAGCAAAGGTGATATACTGAATTTCTTCACCAGTGAAAGAGTGCTATTATCAAACACAGTTGCATTATGAGAAGAGGACTTTCATTTTGAAAAAAGAAATAGAGCAGAAATTATAGCTGTACCTCAGTAATATAATAAAAATGTGACTCTGCCTAAAAATAGTTGCTTCCGTCATCTTTCTGCTCTTCTCCAGCTTTTTTCATTTCCTAGTTCCCTTGTGGGCCATGGAGAAAATTTGAGTCTAGCAGGGTTTCCTACAGGTTACTATCAGTCTAAGTTTAATGAGAAAAAGGGAAGAAAGATGAGTTTTCAAGGATTTGACCGCTATCTTTGAAAAAGGATTGTCTTGTGCAAACATTATTTCCTGACATTCTGAAAATACAGTTTTAGTAGACATATCTGAAACCTGGGCTGTGTTGTGGAGACTTTTGAGCTGTCTTTCAGGGATGAAGGCGCTTTGAAAAATTCAGCACACTGCTGATCTAAGGCAATTAGCTGTGTGAAGAAGCAGAGCACTTTAGCTTGGTTGCTCAGTGAGTATGGGCAAATTTATTGTCCGGAGTGTGGAAGTCTGTGTTTGCTGCCAGGCCAGCTGTAGTTGAGGATTTGCAGGCGCTGATGCAAGATTTCAATACCTCAAACTAGGAAAAGGGGCCAGTGAGCCCTCAGTAAAACTAGATTATCACTTTCTGGTTTTGACTGCCATAAAATAATGCTGCAACTTTTGTACAAAATCATTGTGCTAGAGCTCAGCCTTATCTTGTTTGGGTGGCGTGAGGTAAGGTGAATGACAGTGGGCTATTTGTATCCCTTGGCAATGTTAAATGAATGGCTTGATAGGAAAACTTGGAGTAATACATATGTAACAAAGTGGTATAACAAAGCCTATTTTAGAAAGCTTGTTTTACGGAGAAATTCGACTGGAACAGGATCTCTGGAACAGCTTTGTTGCAATACCTCCACGGTATACAAAGTGGGATCTAAGTTTGTGTTTTGGGAACTCAGGAAAGCTATGGGGAGGTATGTTTAAAAATTGAATTCTGTGCTATTCAGTCATATGTCTAAATTATTATGTGGGTTCATCATGGCTATTCTTACCATTGTATATTATAGCTTATTTTTTCAAATACATTTGCAAGTCTCTCAGTTGTTAAAGTCCACCTTTAGTTTAGCAACACAGAATGTGTTCGATATTTGGTAAACAGCTGATTCTTTGAGCATCTTTTAATGCTTGCAAAAAATTTTAAAGACTTCAGTAAGACAGGTTTTGTGTTTACTGATACCAACTGAATGTTTGGCTGGATATTGGAAATAATGTTGATTGTTGTTTTGTTTTCAGGATGAAAGTAAAAAAGCTGCCTATGATTCTAGCTCTCCATTTGAAGAGATTTAAATACATGGATCAGCTGCATCGATACACAAAACTCTCTTATAGAGTAGTTTTTCCTTTAGAGCTTCGTTTATTTAACACCTCAGGAGATGCCACCAATCCTGACAGAATGTATGACCTTGTTGCTGTGGTAGTTCATTGTGGAAGGTAATAACTATTTTACGCAAGGGATTTTTGTACAAGGTTAACTATGTTTAAAAAACAAAACAAAACACCTAATATCACATAACTCAAATAGCATTTAAAGACATCTTAAAATAAGTTTCTAAGGAAAGAAAGTATTGTGGGGAGATACTACCAATCTTGACAGAACATACGGCTTTATTCCCATGATAGTTCATTGTGAAATGTGATAACAGTGTATTTCACATGACAGATCTCTGTATGAACTTAACTACATTTTAAAAAAAAACACAAAACATGTGATATCATATAACTAATAAAATTTAAAGATTTTTTTTAAAAAGTTTCTTAGGAAGGAAAGCATTATAGAACAGATCCCTTTATAAAGCATTTCCTTTAGGGTGTTGTGTTTTGTTGGTTTGGGTTTTGTTTTTTTTTTTAAGGGTTGAGCAACAGAAATACATCTGTATATTATGAGTTTTGTAGATTACTTTGTTTCAATTTGCATTTGATTTTGCTATGCTCAATAATGCTTTTGTGGCTTCAAGTCTTAAATTTAGGGCTGCTCTACAAACTGCTTATTGAGTAGATAAAAGCCCCAAAATTGAAAATGATGATTTAACATCTAGAATCATAGAATAATTCACACTGTGAGGTCAACTTCTTAAAGCTCAGAGCAGGCATAGCTTTGACATTAGATTAGGTTGCACTGGACTCTATTTCATGACCAGGAATGCTGATTTCACTGCCTCTTTGGGCAGTTTATTCCAGTTCATCAGTGTTCTCACAATGGGGTTTTTTTTTCCCCCCCTATATCTGGTCAGAATTTCCCTTGCTGCAGTTTGTGACCACAGCCTCTTGTCCTTTCACTATGCATTTCTGAGAAGAGCTTGTCTCTGATTTCTTTATAACTCTTCTGTCTGGGGTAGTGGAAGACAGCAGTTGGATTCCTCATTTAGTCTTCTCCAGGCTGAATAAAGCCAGCTTCCTTGGCCTCTCTTCATCCGTCTGGTGCTGTAGCCCTCTGACAAATGTAGTGGCTTGCCACTGGACTTCCTCCGGATTATCAGTCTCTCTGTTATACTGGAAAGGTCGTGTCTGGAATTCCCATGCCCAGTTCTGGGTCCCAGCATGCAGAGTGATGGGGATTATCACTTTGCTGCTGGCTCTGCTCTTACAGTACAGCCCCACATATGCTCAGCCCTGTCACCAAAATGATGCACTGCTGGCTAACAGCTCAACTTATTGAACTCCTGGGTCCACCTAGCCAGCTGGTTTACAGCTGGTGCTGTTGGATGGAGTTAGTCTGGCACAAGACTTGGCATTCGTACTTGTTAAACTTCATGAGGTTCTTATCAGTCCATTCTTCCAACCTTTTAAAGTCCCTCCAAATGGCAGACCTGCCCTCTAGTTGCCAATCATTGCCCTTTGTTCCACCCCCATTCCTCCCTAGATAGACCTAGGATTAGAGTAGAGATAAGCTGAGTAGATCTCAAGTTGGCCAGGACAGTTTTGGAAAATAAGCCTTTGTGCCATAGTCTTCTGGGACACTCTTGTTCTGGATTTTAAGAAAAATAGAACCTTTCATTTCTAACCATTCTGTCTAATTCTGACCATTTCAGTCTCACTCATTCAAGCTGCAGTCTTGGAAACTTACCCATTCTCAAAGCCACTGCAGGAGATGAACCCAGTTTTCATTGGGTTGTGTGATTTGGTACGCAGACGTGTCCCTCACAGATGGCAACCTTCCCTCCCTGATTGAGACATAAAAGTTTTATGGGTGCTGTTCCAGAACTGCTTTAACTAGTTGTCCACTTTCAGTTGTAAGGTTCAGCTATTTCAGAAAGTATATTATTTCCTTACTTGAAATCTGATTAGAAATAGGAAACTTTTAAAGTTCAGTTTTTTTCTGTTGTAGTTGTGGAGAAATTTCTTGTCTGTCATAAACTGAAGAGCTGTGCATTGTAACAGTTTTAATTTAATTGGGATCCCTTCTCATTGCTGTGAGGATTCTTGAGACTTCTAAACTGTCAGTTGAATTCAGTTTTTGTTTACAGTGGACCAGATAGAAAGATTCCTGAGTGAGACTGTAAATGAACAGCAGCTCTACAGCTTTTTTTGTTCTGAAGATCAGAAATAGTTTGGAATCTGTTCTGTCCCTATGAAACATCAGAATGTTTCCTTGGTTTCACTTCTCTGTCTCTTTTTTCTTTTAAATTTCATTTATATTTTCAGTGCCTTTGCTGCTTATTCCTCATTTGAAATTATAATCCTTTTTTTAGCACAATATTAAAAGTAGAGATAAGTAAGACCTCATTATGAAGATGATATAAGTGGAGGGGGGAAAAAAAAGAAACATCCAAACAAAAATTATACTGGTAGCCATTTTAATTACTGCTTTTCTACAAGAAAAAAACAATTTAATGGAAAATAATTGTACATACGTGTGTGTTATTGTCTGTGTTCTTTTCTAATTTTATTTTACAGTGGCCCTAACAGAGGACATTATATTGCAATAGTGAAGAGTCATGATTTTTGGTTGCTTTTTGATGATGATATTGTTGAGGTAAGCTTTGTGTAGCCCTGGACTTTTTCCTCATACCAATCAAGAGTGCGTGCACCCCTCTTGTTTGTTTGGATACTTAAAGTAAAAGGCCTGGTATGCTAATGAAAAGAGGGTTCAACCCCAGTCTAAACGAGCAATAGCTGAGTGCAGAGCTGTGTCTTACAATTTGACTGTACAATACTTTGAATTGTATTTTCACAATTTTCACAATGAAAGAAGCTTCTTTGTTTATGGCCACTGTTTTTCACCTTTGTTTAATAAGCTATTCCTGTGGCCAGAGGACATGACAAATAAAGATATAGAAGGACATGACAAATAAAGATATAGATAAATTGGTTTTACTGCAATTCTTTTCTGAGGGCAATTTGTTGGAGCAAGCCATTTGTCCATATTTTCTAGGAGCTTATGATTTAATGGAATGCATCAGTCTAGTAGTCTGTTTTACTGAGTATTCTGGATTGCTTCACACAAAGGTGTATCAAAATTGGAAGCAACTTCAGATTTTTGAGATTTTGCCCTAAATTTTAAAAGTTAATCCCTGAAACAGGAGCCTTTTGCCTCTGGTGGTATTCCTGCTAATATTAGCCATGCTTCCAGGAATTCTTATTATTAAAAAAAAAAAAAAAGAAAATATTTCTAAGTAATTTCTTGGAATAGCAAAATTGCCTTCACTAGTTTTGAATTTGTCATCTTTCTGTTTCATCAGTTACCTTTTATTCTTTATTGATAGAAAGAGCAGAAACTGCTGGTGTCCCTTTATTATACCATCTCAGATTTTTAGCGTGTTCTGTCATCTTCCTTTCCTTCCCTCTTGTCTATGCTTATGCATGAACAGAAGTATGATTGTGCTTGTCCAAGTCCTTTTCCTGACTTTATTTGAATTAATTAAATCTATAAAATGAATAGTTTACATGTTCATTCCAATACACAAGAACTGCATAATTGAAAAGAAGAAAAATGAGTGAGACAGGTATTGGACTTATATTGTGAATTGACAGGAACAGTCAAGGGTATTGAAGAGTCCTTATCTCCAAGCCATGTTATGGACAGTTTTTCACACAGGAAATGACAAACATGGAAATATACAGAGCTGTTAGGAAAGTAAAAGGATTGCCTCTGTGTTTTATCAAGATACACAGTAAATTGAAATGTCTCTACAGGGTCAAAAGTTCACTTTCCTCCAGAGAAAACAGAGAGCGCTGTAGTAGATCTCACATCATTTCACAAACATCAGAGACAATCTTTCCAGTTCCAAAACAGTAACACCTGCCAGTAATGCCTTTTTTTTTTTCTCTTAGCCCTTCTAAAGTGGAAGGAGAGAAACTTTCGGTTCTTAAATCTGAAACATCTCATTGACTTTTAGGCCCATGATTTATCAAGTTGGAATGGCTCACTCCTTCCTGAGGGAGGTTTTATTCCAAGTAATGGGAATGAGATTAAATAAAATCTGCCTAAGTGAAGGAAAATCTATCTTTCTGACTTTTTGTTTGTTGTATCCTAATTGCCTTTGATTTAAAATGTGGCAAGAGAGCTTGCTTTCAGTTTCTTTTGTAGCTGAAAATTATGACAATGAGAACTGGAAATACTCTTTTCACCTTCTCAACAGAACTTTTGCGTCTTTCCCCCAAAGTCTTGGTTATAAGAGGCTTTCTAAGCTAACAGGATCACAAGCAAACATTCGGTGTGAAAAACAGAAAAAATTAGCCTTCATTCTCTGCCTTCTCCTTATTCTCTCCTCTGCACTTGATTGGCTTACAGTGCTTAGATTTAGAAATGATAGTTTGTACTTAACATTCCTCATATTGACATGGAGTCTCAATGGGATATCGTTGTCTGTAAAATTTTTCTGTGTGACAATGCACATAAGATTTCACTCACAGTAGGTTCATTTAATATATATAGCCACTGCCCTCTGTGCAGTTGATGGCAGAGGGGAAACCAAAACATAACAAGTTTAAGAATTATTTGGATTTTGTTACTTTATGTAATTATGTGGACATTATTTTTGTTTGACAATAGTTTTTAGAATGGAATTTAGTGTCATGCATATGCAAGATATTCTTACTTTAAATTTTTGGGTTTTCACATACAGAAAATTGATGCACAAGCTATTGAAGAATTCTACGGGTTGACATCAGACATCTCAAAGAACTCTGAGTCTGGATACATCCTCTTCTATCAGTCTCGGGATTGAGGGTGAACTGTAGTGAAGAGAGATTTTTATGCCTCACATCTTCCCTATCTTGGAATGGAGCAAGCACTGAAAAAAAAGAAAGCAGGGAGCTCCAGGGGCAGTAGCACAGTTTGCACATAACTAAGCAGAGAGTTTGGGATTCTTAAAACCTTCGTATCATTTTCATTTTATTTGCTCAGGTATCGTGCTGACTACACATCTCCACTGCATCCCATAAGCAAAAAGAGAGATACCAGCCACTCTTGCAGGAGCTTTTCGTTAGGTAATACTATCTCTGTGGTCCTAATTCAAAGCCCATTAAGGTCACTGGAGAACCTTTCATGGACTTCAGTGGAATATGAATCAGGTTCTAACTGCACTGCCAGATTGGTGCAATAGGAACATTAGAAATCTGTATTTTATCCAGACTGTGTATAAAAGGTAAAGGACTCTCTGTGAACTTAGTTTTTTGTGCTTAAGTTGGGAGGATTAACAAGTAAGCAAGAAGATATATCTGGGCCCAACACAATTGCCTTCTTGATGGTAATAGTTTAACTGAAGATATAAACTGGTGTCAGGGAGGCAAGTATGTTTTGCTTCTCTGAAGAAGCTTACGTTATTTATAATGTATGATCGGGAACAATCAGTCAAGATTATGGCTTTTAATCTCCGTATGGGGAAAGATTTGGTTTGTAATAGTTTATTTTTATTTATAAATTATTGTAACTTAGGATCTTGTGTATTGTCCTTTATTCTAACAAGTATTGGAAATTTTATATATTAATTTGAATTAGAACTAATTATGTTTAAATGTTAAGGAAGAGCCAATATAAATTCTAAAAACAATGCCTACGATATCTCTAAAAAATGAATAACACAGAAGAGAGATTTCCTTCTGGAGGAACTGGTATCTAAGTGAGGTAGTTTATTTAATTAAATTAGAATATCCTCTTTCCATTAATGGGTGGAAAAAAAAAAGTGATCAATCGTAAGAAAGTGATGGTGCAGTGGTGGTATACTGGTCTTTATAGTTCTTTAATAATTTGTTAATGATTCGTACTTCTAAGCAAATTAGAATGATTTGGATCAAAGTAAACCATTTTAAGAATATTATTCCCTCTCCTAAAAATGGATCCACTTCTGTTCCCAATGGCATGGGTGACTATCTCAAAAACCACTCAAGGTCTCAAGTATAAATTACATTTGAGTAATAAGAAGGAATAGGCTTGGAATTTCATGAGACTGAAGATACCACATTCTTTAAAGGTAATAATACTTAAGTCCTGTAGAGTGAAAATTTCTGAAACTAAGCAGTTTACCTTGCTTTAGGTTTATGAAACAATAGCATTAAGAATTAAATCTTGACAAAACACCTGATCTGTAAGAAAGGTGAACTATTGTGATTTGACATTCTTCCACTTACCAGTACATTGTCTGACAGTAGCTGAATGTAATTTCTGGAAGGTCATGGGATGTGCATTCCAAATTATGGCAATCAGGTCTTGGATGTCCTTGGCACTCCCTCTTCAGCTAGTGATTTTTACATTATTGTAATTTTCTACGGTAATTTTATTGGTACTGTTACAACTTTTAAAAAGAATGTCTCCTGTCTGCTGCTATAACTGACTATTTACTTACCTGTATCTTTTAGCTCAGGAAATGACTTCACCTATTCACTCAGTTGAACAAATCTTTAACAGGGTCACTAAATAAATTGGGCTATTTAGCAACTGTCATGCTGTAACAAATTGCTTTTGTAAAATGCAAAGTTTCTAAGGCCTTGGTTTGGCTAGAATTCTTTTATATAAAAGTTATGTATCATGATTAAACAACCAGCATTGTAAAGTAAAGCTTAAATATTGTGGGAGATGAAGAAAATATGATTGGATTTTTCTTAAAGGATTAGATAACTTTAAAAACTTTTTTTCAGCTTTCAGTGGGAAAAGGGTTAAGGGGTGAATCAGGTGGATAGTGGTGCATGTTAGAAGGATGAAGTCCTTTGCATACTAAAGGTATAGTATTGTAAAAGAGCTGTCACATTACTTTTTGCTAATTGAAAATATTTGGATTCTTCTTTCTTTTTTTTCTTTTTTTTTTTTTCCCCTAGTTAAAAGCTGAGGCTAGTTGTTGAATATTTTATACCCTAACAAAATTTAAAACATATTTGTTGTTTCACTGGTTTTACTCCTGCAATGTATTTTTATAAGATACTGACTTTTATTTTGTATAGTTTTTTTGAGATAGTATTCCAAATTATAAATTTCATTTTTCTTTTAGTGCAGCTGAAATAATTGTAAGTTCTTAATTAAACTAATATCAGAAACTGCAACTTAAAAAAAAAAGAAAAGAGGCAGGGAAGTACAAAATACAACCGATCGGTATGTAAAATATTATAGGATTTTTTTCTTGGCTGTAATACAGTGGGGAGTGTGGGAAAGTTGTCAGTTGTTGTAAATGGTGGAAATTATTTGCTGTGTAACTATGTAAATGTTAATTGGGACTACAGTCCCCTATTTTGTATATTGGAGCAAAAAATTCTATTAAATAAAGTATGTTCTCTAAAGGTAAGTACTGTATCCTTTGTGGAGCCCGAATGGTCAGTCAGCTGCCTTTTGTGCTTTTCAGTCTTTTCAAAACTTAAAAGTATCTGGAATTTCCTGTATTAAGATAAGTGCTCTGAGCCATGGAGGGAGAAGTGTGCTTAAATACACTGCATTATATATCTTTCTAGATGCGTTGTTATGAAAACAGTTTAGTGGCAAACGAGTTTTTGGTGATGTACTTCTCTGGAATGAGTTTTTAAGTTGGTTTCTGAGGCAGAAGAGAAGGGAGTGTTTTGAAATACTGCTCTTTCTTGACTTCCATTTCCTAAAAAAAACCTGTACCTTGCATCCGAGTTACCTAAGGGATATGCATCTGAGTTACCTAAGGGATTTCTTGGATCTCCACCTTGTGTGAGGGAGAACAGAAGGAAAGAAAAATAGGAGTGTTAACGGCACTAACATCAGAGAGAGATTGACCAAAGAACGAGTCCAGCATCAGGAGAAAAAGATGCAACTGGTTACAATATCCACATATGTTTTCGTATGAAGTCGTTCTTCACTTGGAGTGTACGCTACTGTTTGTAACAAATGTATATACTGACAGTTTTACAAACAGTTCATACCCTGCCATGTTTGTAGTTGTGATGCCCACATCCATGGCCTTTAACTGCATGAAACTAGTGACTGGAGGTGTTCAGGTACACCTATGAATGTTTAAATTGAACTGTGTTTTCCAAAGTTTGTCATAAATCAGATTTCGTATCTTTAGGTGACACTGAGATGTTAGCACATTTGATGCCACTTCAGATCTTCTGCCATACCCTTCAACATCTTCATAGGACTGGCAGAGATAACAGAAGATGCACAGAAGATCTGCATCCTTGTGGAGCAGCAGCTTGAAGCTAGACAGGACATCCCGGCTTGTTCCCCATGTTTGTCTCAGTGTTTCCACAAGCGCTATTGCATACGCACTATTTGGATCGTATTCAGATGAAAGTCTGTATTGCTTGGCTACTTTTTTGTGGTGATGTTTGTAAGGTTTGAATCCTGAAGTATCTGAGGCCTCTCTAGTTATTTTTGTAATTCCCTTATTAAAATTAAAGGAACTTTATCTTGTGCTATTTGGTCCAGTCTGTCAGCTGTAGGTTTAAGATGATCGTGTATAGACTTACTATTAAGCTCTTCCTTGTAACTAAAAGAAATTTTGATATGTGAAATATTCAATCTTCGTTTTCTGCAGAAATTTCCAATTGGCCTTACCAGAAGAATCTCAACTGTGTACGCTTAATGTCATAAACAGATCCCCATAATCTTCCTCATAACTGTTCATTCAGAATTAATAGTTGTCCCTTACTATAGTATACCTCCACAACATGGATTATAGAAGAACGGGGATGAGTTCTCTTATACACAAAGCTTTGTTGTCTTATACACGTGAAGAGGTGACATCTTTTTTTCTGTATTACTGCTGACTTTGTTAAATGACAGAATTCAGCTCAGGCTGAAAGACTTTTAGACACTTTTAGAAAGTGTTAAAAATGCATCAACAACTGAGGATGCCAAGAAGGGTTGGGTGGTGGTTGGTTTGTTTGTTTGGGTTTGTTTTGTTTGGGTTTGTTTTGTTTGGGTTTGTTTTGTTTGGGTTTGTTTTTTTTTCATTTTTGGGTTTGTTTGGGTTTAGGGGTTTTTTTTTTAAATTTGTCAAGAGCAGTTATTTGAAACCAGCATGTCATCCCTTTAGATGAATTCATAGGTTAAACCAGCAGTATATGTGTCTCCAGTTACCTTTATCTGTAAGAGGAGAAAACTTCATTTCAGTACATGTTAATAATCTGTGGATTGCAGTATTACATTGCAGATACTTTTGTGACTTTTTTTCTAAAAGCTTAAATAGTCCAGATGCAGTTTGTTTGCTTTCAAAGAGTGACCTGACAGTCTAAGCTGTCCACCCCCTGTTTGTCTGGGTTGATCTTAAGTTTGTATGTCTTAGAAATTCAGTCTTTGTTTTCCCTCTTGGTAATGCAATATGCACATTTATGGTTTCTGTCTTGTAAGGCCTCAGAGTCCTCTAACCTCTCACCGCATAATGCAAGATGTATAATACATTAGTCTCTTCACATGCAAGCCTCTGAGTACTCAATTATTACTGAAATTAATATTCTACATAATCTATATTCAAGGGTTGCTCATTTTGCAGCAGCTTTGCCACTGATTGATTGTTATAAATTAACTATGCAGGCCAACTACCATGCAAACACACACAGGCATCATCTTTATATACAGAGATCTCTGGAATCTATTGTTTCCAGTATTAACAATAGAATGTGGTGAGGCAGAAATAAACTTTCTTTGTTCTGTGTTAAAAAATGTCTGCAAAATTGTTTGCCTCTTACCTTTTCTTTCTGGTTTTTGGTTTTTTGGTTTGTTTTTTTTTTGTTTTTTTTTTTTTTTTTAGTGAGTTAATTTTTAGGCTAAACCTAAGAATCTGCTATTTTGGTTGATGAATCCCTTTGGGGGAACTTGTGTAAGAATGTGTTGGATTTATAAGGAGGGTTGTTTGCAGACATCACCAGTTTTGAAATAAACTGAGTAATATCTCCCAGTGTCTTCCCAAAAGTACGAATAAATTACATTCTCTCTCTCTCTCCCTCTAACGGCTTGTGATTGCTGCCTGCATAAGAGATTGTAAGGATTCAGAAAAGGGCAGGGTACTTTCTACATAGCTCTTTGTGTAGAACTTATATTGGCAGCATTAGAGAGCTTTAATTACAGAAGGATCATCAGTCGTGTCCTTGATCTGCATTCCGCAGGTTATGTAATCCAGGAGAGAAAACGCGCAGCAGGATCTATCGGAGAATATGGAGAAGTAGCTTTACAATTATTTACTAACATACTAGATATAAAAGCAACATTTCCTAAAAGATAAAATGTTACATTTAATGGAGATTTCTGGTGTTTGGAGAATTTAGGGAGTGCTCAAAACATCCTGCCATTCTAGGGTTTTGTTGCTTATTAAAGAGTCATGCTTTTGTGTGTGTGTGTTTAATTTGCTATTTAAGCCTATATTTGAAATTTCCATCTGTACGCAAATTTGTTAAGTTGATATGATTGTATTAATGAATGCTCCTCCAGAAACAATTTCTGCATATATAGCAGTCAAATGGAATATAATCTTTTAATAGTCTGATCTACAAAGCATTTTTGGCTATTAACTAGGATTCATTTTTGTATTTTCTGTTACTTCTTTTAAATTAGAAAAATATTTTATTAGAATGCTATATTTTTAAGTGATTCAGTATCCATGGATCTTACTGCTGTCAAGTAGCAGTTGTTCAGAATTTCGATGTCATCACATCCTAATGCAAGTTGATACTTGAGCTGTGATCGTTACATTATTTCAACTCTATTTCACTAAATGTTGCTTCATTGTAATGGCTGCTTTAATCAGCTCTCATGAGATGTGCTAATGACATTCAGCTCCAGTTGCATACTTGCATACTTGCGTGCACGTTTATTTGTGTTTCTAGAAGCTGATTATCCTAATGTTATGTCACGTCAGTCTTCTCTCTGCATCTTTCATGTCAAGGAAGGCTGCTGATACACAGCTACAGGCAATGCTTGCTAAATTACTGAGTTGTATTTCAGAGATGAGATCAATGTTTAAGATTTTTGCACTGAAAATATTGAGCTTTTTGTCTTCTAAGCCTCATGCCTCTCTGGTGAAAGTACTCTTCAGTATCAAAACCACTTTTTTGGAGTCATGAGATTGAGCAAATACAACCTTGATGTACCCCTTTCTTCCTCTTTTGAAGGAGGCTCTGAAACACTTCACTGTTTCTCCCTCAGATTGTTGCAGAACCAGGAACATACTTGAAAATGGAAACATCTGTTTTATAGAATCACAGAATGATAGGGGTAGGAAGGGACCTTCGGAGATCATGTAGTCCAAGCCCCTGCCAAAGCAGGTTCACCTAGAGCAGGTTGTTCAGGAACGTGTCCAGGCGGGTCCAGATTATTTTAAAGTTTGCTTAGAGTTCGGTGCGGAGGCATGGCCATATTACACAGAGGTCTGTCAGAATGAACAGCAGGTTCTGTTAAGAGCTGTTAGGAGCTGGATCCCAAGGAGGTATCACGGTGTTTGCTAATCCCAATGTATTCTAGCAGGACCCAAATTTTGCTAGTATCTTCATCCGTGGTATTTGCAGAGCAGCCACCAAGAACCTTCAGTGAATATTTAGAGAAAAACTGCATTCAGCAGGAATGTACTTGTTAAGCATATGCAGGGCTCCAAGATTGGCCACTGCTCCTTTTCATTCCCCTTTTTGGGATGAAAGGGCGACCATTTTGAAGATAGTGTTGTTATGTGTATAGGCTCTGTATTCACTCACCTGTTTTTGTGATAAAATTCTGGTAACTTTTTCTGAATTGCAGAGTATTAGGAGGAGGGACTACAGGTTGAGATCAGGAAGTATGTTCCACATATATATCACAACACCAATTAGCCTCTTTTTCTATATAGATATTACATTTAGAAAAATTCATAATCCACCAGGGGAGAAATGAGACAAAAGTGACTATAGTTCCTAAACTGTCTTTTGTCTTTCTTCATTATGGGATTGTGTGCAAGATAATATTTATTTGGGGGGGAGAGTTTAAAAAAGAACAGTGCATGGTAATTTTGTGCTTCAGGGAGTAATAGTAATTGTTAAATATTATAAAGCTAAAACAGTACTTTGGGCTAAATTTGGTAACTTTCAAAAATAAAACTAGCATACTGAAAGCTTATTAATAAGGATTAGAGTGAGATGAAAAAAAAAAACAAACCCAGAACCTTGAAGTCTTCTAAAAACAATGACCATCCTACCAGACTGGAAGGAAGAAAAAAAAAAAAGGGGGGGGGGAGGGGGGAGGGGAAAGAAGGGAAAAGCTGTAAAGCTGTTAGTGCAGGCTGATAGGAGCGGTCTGTATTATACAGATTATCAGCCTACACTATGCGCCTACATGTCCAAAAAATGGCATCTCCTGGTGTTTATGCTGCATGTCAGAAACATCTACGTACATCAGAAGACATTCATTCAACGGAAGACTTCCATAACGAATGTACCTGTGATAATAGTTTACAGTATGTGAATATTTGTAACTGGACAAATACCAGCTTCAGTTTTGGAAATTGTCTGACAAGGAATAACTTAAAAACACAGTTGCCATGAGTCCCAAAAAATGAGAAATTTTGGGTTTATGGGGACACTGAGTGTCATTCCCTGGAGTCCTGAATTAATCCAGTCCCACTTCAGTATTTCCCTTTGAGAAAGTGTGTGTTTTTCAAAGAGCTGTCACAAAGCTTCCCTGGAGGACCCCGGCATGCCTGCAGCTTACTCTGCTATAGCCTAGCATTGCAGCCTCTCTTGAATTTGGCACTGTGCCCCCAACATGAAGAGCACGTTAAAAACTCTTATCTTATAAAACATTCCTTGCAAAATTAGTGGTAAGACTGGACAGAGGGTCACCTAAACTGGTTGCCTGCTCTTCCGCTTGTGTGCAACAGGTACAGCAGCTTCTAGGACTTATGCATATCCTTGGTGTTTTTTATATTCGAGTCATCCTTGCTCTAACTGGCTCTGGTGGTTTCTAACTGAGGGGCATTTAGCATCTGCTCATGAAGATTATTTCATTAAGCCGTGATCTGACTCCAGTTTCCATTGCTGGCAGGGCATGGATAGAAAGCACTTCCTGACGTTTCGTGGCTATTTACGTAAGTACTAAGAGCAACACTACATTTTCCTTTCAGTTCCTTCAAGGGCTAGATAAGATTGTAGGGGTCAGCATGCAGAAAGATTACAAAAATCCAATTAATCATTAGATTTAATAGAAGTTATGTATTTTAAATACCTTTGTCAATAAGGAGCAAAGACATTATAGTGCAAAATCCATAGTAATTCCTGCAGAAGTAAGCAGTGCTGAAAATTTGTGGTCTTGAATATCTGAGAGAACAAACCTTCCAGGTCCTCCATACAAGCATATGGACCCTCAAGAAGCAACAGCTCTCAGAGCATTGCCTTGGAGATGCTGATTCCATGCAAATGACTTAATTTTTCTGGTGAAATTAAAAGTAACGAAGCCTTTTTCCCATTCTGTAAGCAAGGTCTACATAGATGTTGTGGCTGGAGATATTCTTTATTGAAAATTAGTTTGATGGTTTGTGATTAATAATTTACTGAAATACTTCTCATAAATGATTGTTAGGTGAATTAAAGTTCTAAGTCTCCTTATATCAATGCTTGTTTCCTATTGTTGCTGTTATTTTTTTAATTATAGTAAGGAAGATGTGGAGCTTAGAAGTCAGCTGTCACATTAACATTCCATTGAGAAGGCAGATTGGTCCGTTGTGGATGTCTAGATAATTATATGTAAATCGCTGCCTCTTGCTAATGGCCAACTTGAAGATTTTTCTCCACAAATCTGTCAGTTCTTGAATGTTTCTCCTAAGCGTGAGGAGGAATTAAAACACATTTTGACATACTCATGCAAACGTAAGCTGAATGTAGACATGCAAATGCTTAAACTCTGCAGTATCTAAATAGGGATGTTTTCAAACTGCTACTTTTATACTGGAAAACAGGCTATGTATTTAAAAACAAAAACTTACGAAACGCAAGTGCCTGAAGCTAATCGTCTCAATATGATTTAAAATTCTACTTGTCTTCTGAATATTCTGTCTGCGTTAACAGTAGAACTCCCCTAAAATGAAAAGGAGCTACACAATCTCAGTGTCTTTGGAAAGGCCATTTTGATGTAAATGCCTAATACAGACTTGGAAGCCTAACTTTTTACATAGAGTTGACAATTTTGGCCTGATTTATTAATAGAAGTTTTCAGTAGCTTCACGTAAGGTAAAGAATCCATCTCATGGATGGTGGTGAAAATCTACAGTTCCACATAATTTTAAAAAAAACTTTTTGCATTATTAAATCCTAGTTTTGTTAAAATCACTGGAGGTAGGTAATAGCAATGGTCAAAGCATTAGGAATGTTCTAAATGTGGCATAATAGCAGAGCACATTGAAACCTATGCGAGCACAGATTTGTGTTTATGGATGATTAATGCTATTCATACAGAAATACATCAACGGCAAAAGCTTTCACAGCTAAGTGTGGGAGAGAAGCTCCGTCTTCTTTAGTCTTCTGAAAACAGTCTTTGCTCATAACTTTGCTGTGCTCATTTAATTGCACAAATCCTTCACCAGAATTTAATCTAGTCTCCTTCAGACACCATTCGGGACTTGCAGAAAGAATTCACAATACATTTGGATTCCTTTATAAGCTCAAATGAATGAGTTTCAAACTAAAACTGAGTTGACAAATTCAGTCAAACATAGTTATGATTAGTTCATTCACTGTTCACTAATAGCTCTATTTTTACGTGTAGAATTTTAAATCTTCAGAAACAAATTAATAATACTTGGAGAACTGCGCTTATTCTGTGTTCTTATACTGTTGCCCTTAGGTTTTTTTGTTTTTCATAAGCATACATACTATTTGAGAAGAAAAGACCCTTCTTATGAAATGTAATAAACTAAATTACAAATTTATATAAGTATGTACATGTAATTCTGCGAAACTGTGTATGTCGTTCATAAAGTACTGAAATAAACATTTATGATGATCCTGATTTAATGAAGTGCAGTTCTAAGCTACAGAATGGCTGGCCAACTGGAGGCCTTGGGGGTTTTATTTTGTAAATCATGCTTTGGCTGCCGCATGTGTATATTGGCTTTTCCCTGATGCCTGTCTTGTGCTCTTTTCAAAGAGCCCTGAGAATAAAAAACTAAACCTGGTGTTCCTGTTTCTGGATTAGAACTGATAAGCAAAGAGGAATACTGGCACTGTACACGTTACATGTACTCAGTTTCATACCAACTGCAATTAGTGTTGCCCCATGGTACTCAAGAACAAGGCAAACTGAAACACTGTGGTTATGGAACAGATTTATCTAAATTCATGATTTCTTGAACAGGCAATTGCAGGTTCACCCTGGGACTAACCTTCAGTGACTTCCAACCGATGCCAACTGGAGAGAGCCGGTGGTCCTGCCGGGACACCCTCTTACCTGGGCTCCAGGTACGGCTCTGGCTCTCTTGTGGGAGGACGAACATTACACTCTGCCACAGAATTAAAACACTCTTGTTAAACCAGTCCTCCAAAAGCAATAAACATACAATGTGTGCTAAGTATTTGATTGTCATCAGGAATTTCACTGATGACTAATGGTGTATTAGGGTTTTTTTGGTTTACAGTGCTGTTGTGAGGAAAAGTGGTTGCATTCATGTCAGTGATACACGCTTTGAAAAGCAGGGCTGCACGAGCAGCTTTGTGAGAAGCGGGAATCTAGTTCTGTTGAAACATGTTTCTCTTTCGGTGTCAAAAATGAAATCCAACAATCTGCTTGGGCAAACAATGGGATTGCAGAAGGGAGCTTTGAAGGAGTTCCAGCTTGTTGAGCGTGCCGTGGGCCACCTACCAGGCAGTGCTTGTCACAGTAAATATAACACCCCGGCGCTCTGAGCCCTGTGCGAGCTTCCAGGAAGACACTGGCTCAGATCCATCGTGCTACTCCTGGCCTTCAGAGCGCCAGTGGAACGTGTAACTTTCTCAAATCCCATCCTGTTCTCTCGTATTGCAGTCGACAGAATGTAGATCAATGACCAGGATAAAGTCCACTAATAGGGTACGGTGCTTTCTGAAGAAGGATGGCTCCTATTGTATTTGTACAGTTGTGTCTTCGGTGCTACAGCTGGGTAGGGATTTTACAGCAAAGATAATTTTGTCAGAAATTGGCGAGTTGCAAAAACTGAAGTGCTTTGTGGGAATGCCATTCACCGATTTGTGGTGAAACAGCTGCAGAGCGAAGAGAGCGCTCGGTTTGCTTGCCGGCCAGCTCATCGGACAAGTTTATGGGCAGCCCAGATTTTAGGACTTGAGCATAACTTTGCTGTGTGAACTTTTCAGTGGCAGGAGATCCCACCTGGCGGAGTCCTTAGCCCACCAGGCTACAGGGTAGTCATGAGGGTTTAAAACAACATAAGTATCTGAGGCTGCTGTGATTGTTTAAGGTGTCCACATGCTACAGTGGCTTTAGTCTAAGCATTTGGGTGCTGTTGCATATTCACCAGGAGGCTGAGTTGACATTGCCTTCCTGCCATTTCTACTCTTTGCATGCTTGACTTCACAAACTTGGTAATATTCACTGAGGTTTGTTTATAGCTTTCTGCATTTTAATAAAAGACAACAGGGGGAAGCAGAGGTGTTTTCTTGTGCTGGTAATTTATCAGTCCGTAGAAGGAATGGAAATTTTGGACCCATCTGAAAAAAAAATGGCATTTGGGCTAACAAAGCAAGAGATAGGATGGGTACCTTCTGAACAGTTTGGTGTGAAAAGAAATGAGTCATATGAGATTGCAAATGGGATTCACAGAGAGTTTTCAAAGAAAATAGGTGGCCACTGTTTTCCACTTAACCCTTCGTTGTCTCATGCCTGCCTATGAAGAGTTTTTTGATTTGTTTTCCCATGCCATCCCCTTGTTTGCTTTTAACTCCAGGGAATTAAACAGTTGGTTAGTGAAAGAGCAGGAACTATTCCCTTCCCAAAGCTGTGTTCGGACAGTGCCTGTGGTCAGACCAGGCTGCTCAGGGCTTTCTCCATTTGGGGCTTGAAAACGCCCAAGGCAGAGAGTCCACAGCCTCTCTGGGCAACCTGTGCCACTGCTTGACTGTCCTCACTGCAGGAGTTTCTCCTTGTGAGTCTGAACTTCTCTCTCTTCGATTTATGACGATTATCTCTCACCCTCCCACCATGTACCACAGAGAATACCCTGGCTTCCATTTTCCATGTTTTACTATTATTACTTAATGTGACCTCTTGTCTATCACAGAGCTCTGAATCTCAACCAGCAGCTCCTGTGGGACACCTCTAAGTGGTACATGACTCTTCATTTAAGGTGCCTCTTGCTGGCATTTCTAACTAGGCTACTTATTGGACCTTGGTACCCCTCTCTGCTGCTGCCTTCACACTTCTCATGTATGGTCAGTCTGAACCACCAATGTCCGCCCCTCCCATCTGACTAGTCTCTCCTTCCCCTTCACCTCGCTCTCCCTGACTCTGGTCCCAGTTTCTCTGTGTGTGCGCCTCATTTTCTGTATGACTGGCTCCCCACTTCCAAACTCCACCTGCATCTCAGGGCAGATGTCTGCACCCGCGTGGTTCTACTCTCCATTCCTCCCTCTGCCTTCTTCAGCCCTGACTCATCCCACCAGCTCCAGTCCTGCTCTCCTCTTTCTCCCTCTCCCTCCTCCTCTGGGATCCATCTGAGACTTCTGCCCTCTGCATTCAGACTAGAAGTGCTTGACCTCTCCCTGCTCGGGCTCAGCAGCAGGATGCTTCTGCTGCAGATTCAATTTTAACCCCCAAGCCCAGCATTTGCCTTGTGAGTTCCACCTTTGAGACCTGCAGACCCACAGACCCAAGGCAGTCCTTGTGACATGGTGTTACCCTTCGCCAGGGCCTGAGCCACGCTCCCTGCCAGAGGGGACACTACCATTTACTGTTTTCATCCTGGAAACCCCCTCTCCTGTGTGGTGTTTTTGTTGTACTATACAAAGGCTTTGTGCTTCAATTCCAAGACTTCCTACCTGTCAGTGGTCTGCTCCTCATCTCTATCTGCTCTCTGGCTTTGACAACCACGTCAGCTTAATTTTCCTAACAAAGTCACAATACCTTTCCCTCCATCTCCATTTGTGCGTAATATGAGTGCTCTGCTTAAAATTAGTCATCTGTAAACTAAAAACACTGGCAAGATGACTTCACTTCATTATCTCCTTCCTAAGCAAAATTATCCTTCAAACTCACCTGTAAAATCATCTGATGCATCATGTCTGCTGCTAATAATATCATAATTTTTCTGATTTTCTAATTTTAAATTTGCACCGCTCATATCCATTTATATCTCCCAGTGAGTTACTGTGTTATCCTGAGGGTGCTGAGGGTAACAGGTTCTTACCGTCTGTTTATACAGCATGAGCCCAGTGGGGCTGAGGCCCTATACACTGTGGAAGGGCAAGCATAGCAATCACCATCTATGGACAATATTAGACACTCAAATAGGAGGCATTCATTATTGTCGAGCTCAGATTTATACTTGTATCCCCCGTGACAGTGATGGAAACTACATGTTTTTATTTTGTGATGAAATTAGTTCAGTATTATTTCTAATTCCGTTATTTTTTCCTCCTTTGGTGGTGGTGGTGATTTCCATCTGCCATGGGATTGCTCACTCTCAGCTCCATGTAACGCACTGCCGTTTTAATGTTCTGTCCTGTGTAATGGGCACGTTGGGGTTCCCTGCTGCTGTCATTAACCCATGGCTGTGGGAGCCAGGAGGACCATGGGGGCATCCCAGGGGGTTTCCCACAGGATGCTGGGCTCTGCTCGCCCAGCTGTGACCCCCAGCTTCAGGGCAGGGTGATTTACCCAAACAGCATCACCCCTGAAACCTGGCAGATGCCGGGTAAGGCAGGGAGGAAGAGCCGCCTCTGTGTTACAACATCTGTTCTGTACGCTGCTGTGTCCTGGTTTGAGCGACACAGGATTAATTTATCTTTTAGTGATTTTACTTTTCAGTAAGGTCTCTTCTAATGCTTGGGAAAACACCATTTTTAGAAGACTCTAGTGTCTGAATTTGTGAAAATATTTACTTTATAGCCAGCTATGGTATGCGCGTTTCAAGGTCTCAGTGTTTTCAAGCTCGCCGGGTGCAGGGATGAGAAGGAGCGAGACCCGGGCACTTGACCCAGGCTGGGCAACAGGGTTATTTCATACCATGAACATCACATTCAATATAAATTAGAAAGTTTGCTGAGGGGTTCTCTCTCTCCCATGATGGCTGTGATCCTGAGAGCGTCTTGCCCTGGTGCCAGACCCCTGAGCCCTTCCCTTCTTCCTGAAGCCATGGCGCTCACAGTGTCCCACATCTGCTGTCCCCTGACGGGAGTGCACAGCTTCCTGCTGATGGAATGGGCTGAGGATAATCCTTGTATATTTTATATTGATATCAGGATCAATACTGGTTCTTTGGTATTAATGTTAGTATTTTATTTTGTTAGCAATTTAGTATTAATGTTTATTTGTTAGTAATTTAGTATTAATGTTAATTATTTAGTATTATTCTGTTTAATCTGTTTATATTTCAACCCTCGTGCTTCCTTGTTTTTTTCCCGATTCCCCTTCCTGGGTGGGGAGGGATCATTGGGTGATAGAATAATTGTCTAAACAACAATAAACTGTTGTGGGTTCCTCAAACCATAACAAGCTGCCAAACTGCTGCTGGGTTTAACAGCAGGCCTGTCCCACCTCTTCCGCACTAACAAACGAGCTTGCTAGAGGATCGCTTTCTGCCTAACGAAGGGCATGCGACCAGCGCTGAGAATTTCTGGTTTTCTGTCGACGAGTAATGAGGGGATGCAGGATGGACCCCTGGAAGTTGTGCCTTTGTGCTCGTGATGGGAGAGTGAGTTGTTACCATGCATCTAAATAACACTCAGGTTTGACACACTGGTTTTCAAGGAAGAGAGATGGAGTTTTCCCAGCCACTTGCTGACAGGATGCTGCTGCTCCTGCCTTAGGTGGCAGCTGCCTCCCCAGCCCCCATCTACAGCGACTCCCCTGGGATGGGCTAACCACAGCCATGGGGGGCACATCACCCCAGAGCCCCCCGCCTCCCTTTTCCTTGTCAAAATACCAGCTCTTATCCCCCCCAGGGGAGGTGAACAGCTTGTCAGCAAGGCAAAAAAACCTCAGAAACAAACTCTCAAGGAAGGGTTTTACAAACATTGTGCTTATTCTTTACAAAAACGGCATGAGGCTGTAATCAGGAGTAATGAGAGGAGGTGCAGTTCCAACATGCCGCTAATTAGGTACTAAAAACCTGAGCACAGTTGTCAGCACCTCTCTCTCCAGCGATAATTCAAAATGTGGTATTCCTTCCCTGACAAATCCCCCTGGTGAATAAACAAACTGACATTCGGTTATAATCACCTAAAGTTATGGCAGAACCCATTCACTTTAAGCCGTTACACATCTAAGAACAGTCTGGCAAAGTCAAGAGGACTCGTTCCAATTACACTGAAAAGCGAAAATATATTGCTGTCTTTTTTTTGTAAACAGTTACCGAAAATTGCACTTGTTATTTCCCCACAGCCGATGGCAGTAGCGCCGCTTCCTCGCTTGGCCGGGCTCCAGCCCCAGCCTGTGCTGTGCGTCTGCCACGGCGTGTTTGGGAAATCAGCTCCCGAGCTGTAATTTATCCCTCCAGCTGGTGCCTGCGCAGCGTTACTGGAGGGAG
Source organism: Fratercula arctica (assembly GCA_947846985.1). Taxonomy (NCBI): domain Eukaryota; kingdom Metazoa; phylum Chordata; class Aves; order Charadriiformes; family Alcidae; genus Fratercula; species Fratercula arctica. The sequence goes on along the minus strand of CANTUZ010000001.1, from coordinate 22,644,603 downwards.
GTGCTAATTACCTGGTATTAATTCAAGCAGAGGCAAGCACACCGCGCTTTTCTAATCAGTAGGTAGGATGAAGATGTTGGACACTGGTCCTACCTCTAACAACCCCTTGGTTTGCTTTGGTGGTGGTTGCGCTGGGCAAAACGAATGTTACCAGCTTGCGGGAGATTTTGATACTTGGATTTTATTTCCTCTCTATCCCAGCTGAGAACAAATACACAAATGTTGGAAACTTCCTCTGAGTCAGAAAGCCTCAACACGCCTATTTTCAGATTTTAGATTTTCCTGTTAAGTGGATGTTATTTGGAGATTCGTGTTTATACTTTATAGTGGTTTTGACAAGCCGTGATGCAAAGGGTGCAGACAGTGCATATTTATTGCTGAAATCTTGGGAGAAGGGAAAGCACATGCTTCTGTCTGGAAAATATTTCCTTTTCTAGATCACACTCTTAAGTTCTGTATTTCCACAGGGAAAGCGCACACACCAAACGCTGGGCCGTGCAGAGAGAGATGCTGGGTGGCACTGAAGCCATCTGGCAAGTGAGATCCATCTGCAAGGCGCTGGGGATGCTCAGGAGGCTCCTGGTCCTTGGCCATTGCTGTGTTGGACCCTCCCCAGCAGCCAGCAGCTCCCCAGGGCCCTGGGGTGACAGCCCACCCCAGCAAATCGAGTCCACCAGCCTGGGGGAGACCTCGCCACGAACGACTGGGAAAAGTTTCATGCTTGATCCCCAATGGATCGAAAATCCATGGAAGCCCTGATGGTTGGCATTACTGTTCTTGGTAACAGGTTGGATTAACCGGGAGGTCTAAGGGGGCTGCAGCTGTTTGACATCCCTGCCCATGGCTCCCTGGTGTGCTGCTTGGGGCTCAGGGCCACACACCCACACACCCACCCCCCCTGTGATTCACAGAATCACAGAGTGGTAGGGTTGGAAGGGACCTCTGGAGATCATCTAGTCCAACCCCCCTGCCAGAGCAGGGTCACCCAGAGCAGGTTACACAGGAACACGTCCAGGCAGGTTCTGAATGTTTCCAGAGACGGAGAATCCACCAGCTCTCTGGGCAGCCTGTGCCAGTGCTCTGCCACCCTCAAAGTAAAGAAGTTCCTCCTCATGTTGAGATGGAACTTCCTATGCTCAAGTTTGTGCCCATTACCTCTTGTCCTGTCACTGGGCACCACTGGAAAGAGCCTGACCCCATCCTCCTGACACCCACCCTTTAAGTATTTATAAGCATTTATAAGGTCCCTCCTCAGTCATCTTTTTTCCAGACTGAAAAGACCCAAATCCCTCAGCCTTTCTTCATAAGAGAGATGTTCAGTCCCCTGATCATCTTTGTAGTCCTTTGCTGCACCCTCTCCAGCAGTTCCCTGTTCTTCTTGAACTGGGGAGCCCAGAAATGGACACAGTACTTCCTGCTGCTGCCAGCCATGTCCTGGGGAGAAGTTCACTTCCCAGAGCTTTGAAGGCTGGGAAACTAGAGGTGAAGGTGTTTTCCTCTTCCCCTGACATTTACCATAGAAGCAAGAGCAAAATCCAGATGAGGGATGTCAGGCAGGTCGGCAGGAGCTGTTTAACCCAGGAGTTTGATGATCTGAGCAGACGCGTTGCTTTTGCTTCAGAGAGGAGCAGGATTTGGGCTCTCAGCCCCCAGTGACATGCTGGGGCACCAGCTGCCGTGCTGGTGGGCTCCATGGGATCCTCTCCTCCTCCACGCCCAGTGGCTACTCCTTGCTGCAGGGCAGCTTTCCTCACCTGAGAGGCCACACCGTGGAGAAGCTTTCCCTGAATTTTGTGCCCCACCTGCAGCCTTCCCTCCGTGCTGTTTCTCCAGCAACTTATGAACCAAACCTGAGCAAGGCACAGGAGTCATCAAGTTTCTCCACACCTCATGCACGCTGGTGGACAGGGAAAGGAGAAGACCCAAATTAATTTTTCTACTAGTTGTTTATTTTAAAGTTTTCATAATTTTCATTTTTCTTGAGGTACTGGGGAGTGAAAACCATCTCTGAGAGCTGAAGATGGAAAAAGCAGCTCCCTGCCAAGTGTCAGTGACTTTGCCCCAAATCCCAGGGATGTCTTCTTAACACCCCTGCCCTCCCAAGCTCTTCAAATACTTTGGGTTTTCATCACAGCACTTCCCTTGTACAGAGCGGACTATGCATCTTTTTAGGCTGAATGTCATTTTATTTCCATCCTAGTTTGTATTTTCCATTAAAAAAAAAAAAAAATTCTTCCTCCAATAGCTCTATTAAGCCACACGTCAGCACTCATTTTCGCTGATTATTTATAGTCCTTCATTACGCTTATGCTGGGTCTTTTCTGAAAAGCTTCCATTAGGGGCCCTTAAACCTCAGGACGGGGAGGATGGTCAGAGGTGGGGCAGGGTTGAATAATGGCAGGATGTTTTGATTCCAGGTATGACATGAAAACACCGACGCTGGTACCAGGGCTGGGGCCTTAGTTTGGTTCAATCTGCCTTGCAGTGCTCTGCTGGTGTGCAGCTCTCTTAGAAACATCCTAAACTAGGGCGTATTCTTGATATAAGCAAATATCCCAGGAGTTCGCAGCTGACCTGACCTCCAAGCCCTCTGCTGTGGACAACGTCATTGAAATTAAGGTCAGCATCCATCACCAAGTGTGACACCATGGCTGAGCCTGGCTCATCTGCCTCGGGGCAGCCCCAGGGCTGTGCCACCGTGCTGCAGCTCTGCCCAAAGCCCAGAACCGGCTCCCCTTCCCACCTGGACATGATCCCAAGCGGCCGAGTCCGGCCAGCATTCGCATTTCTTCAGGTGCTCCTCTAACCCATTGAATCGCACTTCCTGCTTCGAGGCTAGACATACGCACTAAAGTCCCACAAATATTTCAGCTGTCATCAAAGGCAGAAAGAAAGGAGTAGGCAGTCATTTATTTTTAGAGCTGATGATAAACCCATGGAAAGGATTTTGCGGTTGCGTCCATGAATATATCGTTCCACTTCATATGAATTATTCACCCACTCTGCCAGAGTTTGTTTGTTTGGAGCAAGGAGTGACTTGGACTTCCAAGCATAAATCCTCACTCGCCATGTCTGAGGATCCCTCCTGGCGTGGTTTATACGGGCTGGCTTGGTGGCGGCCTTGCGTCAGCCCCTCAAGTATGTCTGACTAAGGGAAAGACAAGCGGCCCATTGGCTTGCTGCCGTCGGCGGGGAGGAGGGGGACTTGGCACGGCAGAGGATGGGAACGGGGGCTCTTCATCCCTCCCCAAGCAGCTGAGGATTGTGTGCTGCTGTTAGCCAAATGGACTGTTCCCCCTCTTCTTTAACTCTGAAAAATACAACCCATTCCTCTGGCAAATGCTTCCAGAAAAACAGGGGCTGCAGGGAAGTACCAGGGAGAGGAGAAGTTCTCCAGGCAACGATGCAGCGGTCTCCCTAGTAAACAGGCACGCTAGCGCCACGATGGCTCGGGTCCATGTCAGCCCATCTCTTAGTTAATTGGCTGATGTTTTGCTAGGACGTAGAGAGAGATGATTCTGTTATTCCAGGTAGAAATACTAGAAAGAAAGCAGAAAAAAGCCTGTGGGCTGTGATGAGCAGTGGGTGTACAGGTAGCATGGGCAGCACTGAACACACAGCAGCTGCCAGCCGTGTTTTCCTGTGGTAGTTAGGGCCTCGGGTTCAGCACAACAACTCAGGTTGTACCGAAAACGCTAAAGAACTGCCTGCAAGCAGTCCTGACAGCGATACTGAAACTTGAGCAGAGATATGCTCGATCTGGAATGAAATGAAAAGTCCTTGGGGCTGGGGGTGAAGACGGCCTCCACCTCCAAGTGCTCCTACTCCACACCCCACAGCCTTGCCAGGTTTTTTTGCAGGGAACGGTGTTAAAGCCAGCCACTGTGTCCCTTCTAGATTTGTTTCTACCCAGGTCTGTTACATATAAACTATACAAAGAGACCAGGAACCCTCCCTCAGGCTGAGAGGACAATGCTGGCTGGGCGTGAGAAGCCCCTTCCTCGGTTTCCACCTGTGTGCTGGGTTATTCGCTGTACCGTGCCCAGGCCACAGGCTCATCGTGCCTTCCCGCCCCATGGCAGGCGAGTCACACACGGACGCGGGCATCGCCTTGCAGAATGGAGACAGGAGCCTCAAAAAGACATGGCAGGTTTGGGTCGCTTGCTCTCTGCAGCACTTTCTGCTGGCTTGGTCGATGCAGCTCCCTGCTCAGAGGGCAGGACTCGGGGTTTGAGTCTTTTCCCTGCTCTGTCTGTGCCACCGGGGAGCGTATTTTATTCCAGTGGGGGGAAAGAGGTAAGAGAGGACAGATGTTGGAAGGCTACATTGCAAGTCCCTGGGGTGCTTACCAGACCTTTCTGTGAACTATTCCCACTTCACATGAAACGTCCTTATTTCAGGTATATTATGTGAGAGATGTAATTAAAGAATGAGAGGCGCCCAGATGTGCTTGCAGCGGAGAGCAGGACGTGCTGCCTGCGGCCGCGGGAGCCCTGAGGAGCTCGATGCCGGGCAGACGGGGATGAACACGGGCAGGCATCTATTAAGCATCTCCCTACAGCTCTGCAGAGCCCCAGCTGCCCACGGCTCTCATCTGGATGAGGGTTTTCATGTCCCCTGGAAGACAGGGCAGAGGTAACGTGCCCTTCCAGATGGTCAGCCAGAATTTCCCCAAAGAGACAACCGGACCCAGCCTGAGTTAGCTAAAGCAGCACATCTATTTTGAGGCACAAAGGAGTAAAAGATTCAGCAACACCTACAGAAAGGTTTTCAAGACCCTTTTTTTAAATCCAAGTCTGTAGGAGGTGAAGATATTGCATTGCGACACTCACATTGGGCTCTTTGGTTTAGTAGGTCAGATTGAGCACAAATGTAACTTCATTCCTCCCTCTTCTGCCTGCTGTCCTCAGATATAGGCCACCTTCCCTTGGGATACAGTCAAACAGTAAAAGATCTGATTTACAAAGGTCCAGCCTACCTGTACCACCCACTGCCTTCAGCAAAGCTCAGAGATTCCCAGTGTGTGCAAAGAATCAGAGGTTGGTACATGGCCTTTACACATAGCCTTTTCCCTGTAGGTCTGCAGGAGCCCCACACCCGTAGTTGTGTGAGATCGCTGTGGAGCAAAGGGTTCATCCGATCCAGGGACTGGCTGAGGGTTGTGCTTTGCTCTCCTGCTCTTCTGGTTGCGGCACACTAAAGTGCGTGAAGGGTGGAGGAATGCTCATCCCTATGCAACTATTTGGAAGGGAAGTGTGAAGGGAAGAAGCCGGCTCTGCTGGTGTGGGTGCCATAAGAGCTGATGGCTACAGGCAACCATGGGCCCTCTGCAGTTATTTTTGGTGGGGATCACAGGCTAACTTGGAGAAACAACATGCAAACACTAGGGCCTGTCAGCTCAGTCCAGGTACTCTCTGGGGGTTCCCTGAGTCACCCCACTTGGGTCTCCTCCAAGAAAGGCTCTTGCTGCTAGGAGGTTGGAGAGACCCTGGGGGCTCTTCTGCTTGGGAAAAAAAGCCACTGGAAAGAGGAGGAGCACCTTAAAATGAGAAGACATGAGTGGAATATCCTACTACATCTCAACTGGAGGAGCAGCACAGCAGTGGGAAGACAGAGAGTCTTCATGCTGCCTCTCTACAGCCCACTTCAGCATCCCCCACCCCTCTGGGGGAATGACTTTGGTGGGATTGCCTCAGAGAACTGTGCATTTTCTTCTTCAAAATGTGCAGATAAGCACGAAGGTCTTTACGAAACCCTCTAGCATTACCATCTCCACGTGGGGAGTACAAGACCGCACAGCAAGAGTGGACTGGTAACTCTTGCTACACAAATTTGCTGGAGGACCAGGGGCAAGACTTTGCAGTGTGATGGAGGGGTGCAAAAGCAATTATGTCATGACCTTCTAGGAGGGTGGGGGCACCAGCAAGCCAGAGCTTTTGCCAACTCCCTGCCAGCATGAAGTCTTTCGCTGAAAGGCTCCTGCTAAGAAGAGCAGTCCCTGCTCCTCTCCACCATCAGCTCACATGGGATCCTGACCTGCCTGCTGGGATGGCATTACTGCAGCTATGAATACCATAGCAATATGATTTATTTCAATTAACCTGTTTTCTGATTAGAGTGATCAAGCCAGCAGTCACACATTTCATAGAAAAGGCTTTCAGTATATTTTTTCCATCACTAGTGCTGTCAGATGAGGAACCTGGGATCCAAGTGCTGAAGTGTCCTGGGCTTGCCGTCGTCTCGTCCTGTGTCCATCACAGATGCTTTCTGGCACCCAGCTGAGTCAGTACGCCAGTGCCATCAGCACCAGAAGAGCTGTGAAGAAAAACCCTCTTCAGCAATATCGATATTTTCTTGTGTCATCTGCCATGTCCAGGAGAGCACCCGCTCAGCTCTTGGACTGAAACCGCAAGTGAAATTTCATGGGATTATAGAGTGGTTTGGGTTGGAAGGGACCTTTGGAGATCATCTAGTTCATGACAGGCCATGGGCAGGGACACCTCCCACTAGATCAGTTTTCCCAAAGCCCCATCCAACCTGGCCTTGAACACTTCCACGGATGGGGCATCCACAACTTCTGTGGGCAACATGTTCCAGTGTCTCACCACTCTCATTGTGAAAAATTTCTTCCTTATATCCAGTCTATACTGAAATCTCCTCCAGTTTAAAACCATTGCCTCTTGTCCTGTCACTACAGGCCCTGGTAAAAAGTTGTATCCCCCTCATCATCTACTGTATGTGGTATGTGGGTACGGGACCGTGGTCCCTCCTGTGTCCCCGTCTGCAGTTCAGGTGGGGAAGGACCAGGAGGTGGTGGCTGGGAGTTGTGGCAGCTCTTACCAGTGCTACCCTGTGGGCGCTCATCCAAGGCCGGCCTGCGGGAAAGCTGCTGGGGTGTCAGGGATATGCCTTGTGCCTACAGTCGTGGTGAGAACCTGCATCTTGTTGCTTTTCTTCTCAACAAATTGTATGTGGGTGGAACCAATTATATGTAATGTACTTCAGCTTCCTAAACGCAAAGCATAGGAGGCTAAAATGTGCCCCAGATTGACGTCAGCAGTATTTCAAGTGTGTAGCTGAAGGCAGCATCCCTTTGATATCTGTCTATTAGTATCTGTTTTGCTGATGTCATGGGTAGTTTTTTCTTCCATTCGCCTGTTTAGAGTTTTTTTAAACTGTATTTTAAGTAATGATTTTCACTAGCAGAATGAAAGAGAATTAGCAAAGACTGAGATGGGGGAGTGTGTAGCTGTTTCAAGAGTATGATGCTACAGAAAATATTCCTTTGAGCTTTCTGTGTTCAGAAATAAGCCCAGAGTCACATTCTTTGGAGATGCGAAGTACATCACCCACAAGCCAGCGGATTCTAACCTGTGCCTGTGTCTCCCTGCTCTCAGGGATCCAGGTAATGTTTTTTCTTTCATAAGCACATCTAGTCAGTGTGAAACGGTTTCTCAGCAGCTTCGGAAATGCCAGAGCTGGCTCAAAGCTGCGCAGGCAAATCCACTTCTGCTGCAGGCAGAGGGGTGAGTGTGGGGCATGGGCAGTGACATTTGAGGGGGTTGGGGATGGAGAATAGCCTTCAGTGGGCAGGGGCTGGGCTAGCCAGGGGCGGTTGATAGGATGTGTCTCTCCACCCCACACCATCTCCTCCCGCATTCCCTTGGGGAAGGGAAAATCCCTCATTAGGCTCTCCCAGGTTTCGGGAGCCAGAGTAGGGGATGCACAAACAGCTGGGGAACGTAGACCACCCCCCAGAGCCACGCAGGAGCCTTCCCGCAGGTAAACACACAGCCCCTGCGAAGGGTGTGGGATGCGGCCCTTCAGCAGCTCTACGACACTAAGCCAACAAATGGGAGCACCTGGGATTGCATGGCAAGCTATGGGAAGATGCACACTTCTCACTTGTATGGAAATTACTATTAATTCAGACAAGGAGAGAGATTTATTTATGAGATGCTGGGCTTATTTAGCGCACCCAGTAACCAGCCATCTCAACCTGCCATTTCTGGCAGCCCCCAGCGCCCATACCCGTCATTGCCACCGATGTTTTCCCTGCATGGGGGGAAAAGAGGGAGAAAAAGAACAAGAAGATTTGTCTGTCTTCAAAAAGACCACACTTTCAGTAGCTGCTGACAACCTTCAGTCAATATATTTCCTGTGCTAACATAATATTGATAGTAATGCTTCATGCTGCAGATTTGGTATTAGCAATAGTTCTACATATGCATCTGAAAACTCATATCCACCAACTAATGAAGTGTAATTAGTAACTGGGGCCTTTAATGATGTTATTTTAAATAGATTGTTCTCTATGGATGGTAACAATGTCAGTCTGTTCTCTGTATCATTTCCTTGAAAGCTCTGACAAGTACTTCTTCCCTCCTGATAAGGCCACTGCTCAAGGAGCTGAGAAATGAGGAGCAAACCTGAGCACACAGGCAATTAGTTGAAAGTACATCTTATGCCTTCAAAAGCTGGTCCTATTAAGGGGCACTCAGCCCACCACACTCAGGCCTTACAGGAAATATCCTAAGAGATCATTCAGGAAAATTTGTTAGGCAAAAACAACATGTGCCAAACTCACTCAGGTAAAAGGACATTTGGGTTCCTGAGAAGCCAGCAGCCACCACCCTGAGGGCTGTCTATGCCAACAGCTCCCAGCAGCCTTTGTTCCTCCCAGTGCTCCTCATTCCTTCTCAGCATCCCACAGCCATCACACCCCGATGTACCCCATGTCTCTGCCCATCTCACCCCCACCAGCCCCATTTTCCCCAGCTCTCTGGCACCACCTGCCTCTCACAGACACTTATCCATCCTCCTGGCCTGTCCCCAGGACTGTCCTCTGATCCCTGCCTGCAGCCCTGCTTAGTGCTGGGACAATTCACTCCTGCAGTAGCAGCAGTTAGGGGAGTAATGGGTGGCCAGGGAGAAACTAGATGGTTGGAACTAGATGATCTTTAAGGTCCCTTCCAACCTAAACCATTCTATGATCCTATGAAACTACTGGAGCTGTGAGTGGATGTGGGGGACGAAGCTGTGCAGAGGGATGCGGCTCAGGGAGGAAGGCGATGGGACTATGAAACCTCTCTGCCAAACAAAGGCAGAGTGAGGTTTAGAAGCTGGCCAAAGCTGGGGGCTGTTCAAAAGCAGCACGAGTACTCCCGGCATTATGGGCCAGGAGGCTCGGGGATGGAAACCTTTCTCCAGAAGCAGGTCTTCTGAAGCTGCTAATGCTGAAAACCGTGGTAGTTCCTCTTATTTCATGCTTGCAAATGGAGAGGAGCAACTTTGGCTCAATCTGTTCCAAGTCCATCTGAATTTAATACCTACCCTGGAAAAGTCAGCACAAAGTTAAGGCTGATAAATTTAGACACAGATAAAACCTTCATTGCAGGAAGTGTCTGTACAGTGGGGAAAGGTTCGGCCTTACCTAAAAGGACTGTCCTGAGCTGGGAGCAACTCTCCTCAAGCGAGTAGGAGGAAGACACGTAAACTCCACTGATGCGGACCAAGCAATGCCACTTTGCCCTAACTCCTAGGGGAATTCACTAGCTGTGCCGCATTTCATGCCAGAGAAGCATCCAGACATAGGCTTGTACTAGGCTTATTTTCTTTCTATTGTTTCTTTCTCAGTCTCATGCAGAAGATGTACCTCACCCGACTGATGAGGACCGCCACACACCACAGCATGTTTGGTGTTAAGTGCAGGCAGATCGCTGCCTCGGCCTCGCTGCAGTCGTCGTTACACGTGAAAGCCGGCAAAGGATGCTGCAGTAATGAGCACGGCAGCAGCATGATCGGCAGAGCAGGGATGCTGTGGCAGGGACTGTGGCATGAGAACCTCATTAGTCAGAGGGACAGTCATGCTGGGGTGACTCAGCTTGGGAAAAATGTGCTTTTTTTGATGACTTAATGAGAGGTTGTTTAGTTGTTTATTTATTTAAATAATTGCTATTACTGACTCATTGCCAGTGGATGTTAAGGATGAAGGCAGCACAATGGCACTAGCTTACCCAGCAGCCTTGTAGTTATCAATTCAAAGTACGCTCCATGTGGTGCCACCTGTAGCTTGGGCTCTCATTTATGCCATCCCTGTGAGTTTGGTGGCTTTACAATTTTGCCAAGTAGGCACCATTTGAACTGAGTTTTCCCATGCTGGTGGTCTGCCTTGAGCTTGTCATTAGTAACAGGACTGTGGTGTTTCAGCTGCTTCCGAGAACTAAATTAGGCGGAAATGTTTCGCAGATGACTGTTTCGTACATCGCAGGACCTAACAGTAGAAGATCTGGCCTCAAAACACCACCACAAATCATCAATGCTTTTGAAATTTATTATCCTCTGCTTTCTCAGATGTCACATGTTCCCCAGAGACTTCTCCAAATTCAGCATCTCTGCGGATGCTTTATGCCAGCGCTGAGCCTGCTCTGCTACAGCACGTCCCCGGTGCGTCACCCATCCTGCACACAGGCCATCTCTAGGGGACACTGATCCATGCTTTGTCCACAGGTCAACATCAGAGCAGGACTTCCTCAGCAATAGTTTATTTCATCTGCTGGGTGCCATGGACCAGAGGCTAGAAAGCCTCTCAGCCCTCTGCTTTTGATACTTCTCCAGTTGGCACAGAGAAGCAAGAAGGGAAAGGAAGTGTCTTTGTTCAAATGCCAGACAGAAACAAGTTCATCCAAGGATAAAATGTATGGGGGGAGGAGGAGGAGGGCACTAGGAGACAGACAGACTGGAGACAGAAGGGGCAGAAGGGGTCAAGCTAGCTTGGGGGGGATAAGCAGTTCAAGAACAGCCTGTAACCAGTACAGCACACTCCTTTCTTGAAACCTGGAACAGGACCCAGCACTGGCAAGTCTTCACATTCCTCTGCAACCAGCAACATCTCTGCCATCAGCTGGACTGGAGATGGCATGGGGTTAGCAGTCGGGACACACAAGCACTGCCACATGGACATCCCCCGTGGGTTTTGCAGCAGCTTGTTGGCCACCCAGCCTGGCAGCCAGCTGCCACATCCCTGCTGAAAGCTGGTGGGAGGCCCCTGGAGTTCACCACAGGGGAATTACTGCTGGTACGTGCCCTGGAGAGAGAAGGAAGGAAGGAAGAGAGGAGGGAGAGGGCTGTTCATGCTGCTGTCCTACAAACCCTCCTCAATGACAGAGAAGACATCGCCTAGAACACTGGTAGCACCTGGGAAATGCCACCACCCATGTGACCTCCTCACCATTCCTCAGAGAGTAGGAATGATTCTTTCTCATTTTATTCCTCATGTGAGTAACTCCATGCCTTAGTCAGCAAACCTGAGTGGCTCCAGGAGCAGAGCACACCCAGGAGCCTACAGCACATCCCCTGCTGTCACGGCTGACAAACTCCTCATCCATTCCCTAAGTCATTCAAGCCACCAAGGGAGACAACTTGTGTCTGGTCTTCCTGCTCACCCGGGAAGACTCTGTCCCAGGCTCTGACTTTTCAGAGCACTCTTCAAATTCTGAATGCCAGCCTCAACTTAGCCAAGTTTTTTTTATTCAGGCTTTTCAAAGTCTGAGACACATCATGTACTATGCAATGGGCAATCTCTGTGCTAATAGGTGATTCTCCAAAGAAGCACCAACCTGAGAGTCAGAGTATGACTGATTTTTTTTTCTATTATTACTTGTTCTCCTGTTGCTTGTATTTGCAACACCGAATATTTTGAGAGATATTACTCTATGTTAGCTAGAGTTATTGCACCAGACTGAACTTAAACAACAGCAGTGTGTTGCCAATATTGAAAGTCCAAACTGACTGAGAACCCAGCTATAAGTCTACTGATTTTGTTCTCGCTTTGCTTACACTTAAGCCCAGATCATCTCAAAGAGGACAAGAAATGCCTGTGAGAGCTGCAAAATTGAAACTTAAGCTGCATATCAGCAGAGCTTTCTGGAAGACGGATTAGACCGTGAATTTGTTTTATTGGCTGTTTAAAATGTAACTAAATAAAGCTATAAGAATGTGCTCTAAGAATAATTCAGCACTGTCAGAAAGAGTAACTGTAACATCTCCAGGTCTTCTCTTCAGCAAGTTTTTATGATTCTCAGGAAAAGAATCCCAGGTCCTGAGAATGTAAAATGGATTTCTCAAGTACTCGCAGTCGCAGTTGCCTTGGTCTAATTTTGTGCCAGCGCAGCACAGACAGGAGCATGGCGACCTATGTCCAGGGTAACAGAAGACTACTCAGCCCTTACGTGCATGCCAGCCTCCTGGCACCTCCTCTCAGACAAGATTACCCTTTCTTTTGCCAAAGAAGCATCACTGAGCATAAAGTAGTTTTTTGGGGGCAGATCAACCCACAGCAGTCACTCATCTCCTCCCTATGCCCTAGGAAGCTCCACTTCAAAAATTCCAGCTCTCGTCTTCCCTGCAGCTTTCCCTGCAGCCTTGGCACCAGCCCTTGCTTTTGGGAAACATTTTCTGCCTCGTCCTTTGGGTCACATTTTCTTTCTTCCACTTTTCTGTCTTCCTCACCCTTCTCCCTTTCTTCAAAGGCTGGCATTTGCTTTCCTTCACCTTCACTGTCAAATCAGCTAGCCTGCGTGTTTGTCCCCGTGTCCATGTTCCCCTGCCCCATACAGAGTTATTTGCATGCCCTCCTGCTTAAGGATCCCCTTGCTTTCCCCAACCTTATTGATGAGTCTTACAGGCTTGTCTCTTCCCACCTGTCCCCTTTCCTCCAGCATCATCTAAATCACTTCATCATCTCCATCAATTCCTCACTTTCTGGTGCTTCACCCTGCTTCAGGACACCCCCACGCCGGTGCCTTGCAATGTGCTGGCTGGGAGTCCAAGGATGCACAGACCTCTGTAGATATCCCGTGCCTGCCACTGACCTCCTTGAGCCAGCGGGACCATCCAGCTCATGTTGACTTCAGGTCCGTCATGGTGTTGGTCTCCACAGCATGTTTCTGCTTGCAGCAAGCCCATTCTTGGTGTGCCCTGTGTGTTCCTGATGCATCAGGCTATGGCACAGACCAGCCTCCAACAATGACAACAAGTTGCTTGTAAGCATCATGTCATAGAATCATAGAATGGTTTGGGTTGGAAGGGACCTTTAAAGATCATCTAGACCAACCTCCCCTGCAATGAGCAGGGACATTTTCAATTAGATCAAGTTGCTCAGAGCCCTGTCCAACCTGACCTTGAATGTTTCCAGGGATGGGGCACCTACCGCTGCTCTGGACAACCTGTGCCAGTGTTTCACCACCCTCATTGTAAAAAATGTCTTCCTTATATCTATTTTGAATCTACTGTCTTTTAATTTAAAACCACTACCCCTTGTCCTACTGCTACAGGCCCTGCTAAAAAGTCTGTCTCCATCTTTCTTATGGGCCCCCTTTAAGTACTGAAAGGCTGCAATAGGATCCCCTGGGAGCCTTCTCTTCTCCAGGCTGAACAACCCCAACTCTCTCAGCCTGTCCCCATAGGAGAGATGTTCCACCCCTCTGATCATTTCCATGGCCCTCCTCTGGACTCGCTCGAACAGGTCCATGTCCTTCTTGTGCTGAGGACCCCAGAGCTGGATGCAGTACTCCAGGTTGGGGGCGGGGGGGGGGGGGGGGGGAGGAATGTGTGTGTCTCACCAGAGCAGAGTAGAGGGCGTAGAACCACCTCTTTCCACCCTGGACATCCCAGCCTTTCCTCAGCTGGGTGTCCTTCAAGCAGGGGATGACCACAGCCACCTCCCACGCTGCCACCCAGCTGGAAAAACAACTGGGGGGGGTGGTGGGGTGGTGGGGGTGCGTGTGTGTGTCCCTGAGAAGTCCTGTACCCCGCACTTTAACAGCTCTGCTTTAACTGCAGATAAAGGTGATGCAGGAGATACAACAACCCTTGCGGGGGGGGGGAAGGGTGTCCACCTCTCCCCTCCCCGCCCCCGCAAAGAGGAGGGGGTGCGCTGCGGTGCCACAGCGCCACCTGGTGGATCCAGGTGGCTCCTTGTGCTACCCGGTCCGTGTCCCCCCCCCGCGCCTCGGTGATGCTCAGACAGCCTCCCAGCGTCGGCATCCTCCTCCCCCCCCCACCCCGCCATCAACTTCCACATCCCCATTTTTATTGCTGAGCACGATGTCATTTGGTCTGGGATATCCCTTTGGTCAGGTTGGGGGGGGAGGGGGGGGGTCAGCTGTCCCGGCTGTGTCCCCTCCTAATGGTTTGTGTACCACCCTCCCCTCCCCCGCCCCCACCCCTCCCCCCAGCCCACTCGCTGGTGGGGCAGCGTGAGAAGCAGAAAAGGCCGTGATGTTGTGTAAGAACATCTCAGCGATAACCGAAACATCCCTGTGTTGTCAACACGGTTTTCAGCAGAAACCTAAAACATGGCACCACACCAGCTGCTATGAAGAGGTTTAACTCTACCCCAGTCGAAACCAGCACATTCTCCTGCAGATAAATGGGGGATCAAGAAGGGGTTCGAGAAGGACAGGGAACTGCTGGAGAGGGTGCAGCAAAGGGCTACAAAGATGATGAGGGGACTGGAACACCTCTCTTGTGAAGAAAGGCTGAGGGATTTGGGTCTCTTCAGTCTGGAAAAAAGACGACTGAGGGGGGACCTTATCAACACTTATAAATACTTAAAGGGTGGGTGTCAGGAGGATGGGGCCAGGCTCTTCTCAGTGGTGCCCAGTGACAGGACAAGGGGTAATGGGCACAAACTTGAACACAGGAAGTTCCACCTAAACATGAGGAGGAACTTATTTACCCTGAGGGTGGCAGAGCACTGGAACAGGCTGCCCAGAGAGGTGGTGGAGTCTCCATCTCTGGAGACATTCAGAATCTGCCTGGACGCGTTCCTGTGCAACCTGCTCTGGGTGACCCTGCTCTGGCAGGGGGGTTGGACTAGGTGATCTCCAGAGTTCCCTCCCAACCCCTATCATTCTGCGATTCTGTGATTCTGCGATTCTGTGATTTGAGATCCCTGGTAACATACATCCCCGAGGACACTTCAAATTTCGTCACTAACAGCCTGTACTGTAACAACAGGCTGCATGACATACGCTTGTGTCATATTGCCTAGTCTCAAACCACAGCATCTCATCAGCTCTGCCCATTAATCTGGAGAGAAATGTGACTCGGCCTTGGGTCCACACTAGTGCCATTGCTTAGGAAGGGGAGATCTGGATCTGAAATATCTGGTCACCATTGCCATTACCAAGTTACCCACCCCTCAAGCCTGAAAAGTGTTGGAAAACCTTGAAAAACCTTGAAAACCAATGTCTTTGCTTACAGAAGGTGCACAATATTTCCTTCTGTACAGGTGACTCTGAGGAGAGTTAGCAAGGAACTAGCAATAACACAGCCAAAAGACTGCTTTGGTGTAGACGAAATTCCCCCGTCAGAAAATTTAGCGGAAGCCTATTCCTGCACAATCCCATGGAGCGCTTCTTGGAGAGCGGTGAGATTCCCATCTCCTCTGCTCCCAGTCTAGCCATCTATATACAGCACATCTGCACAAATTAAACTCACTGCTGCCAGAGCTGTTACAGATGTCCTGCTCCCTTGCTTTTATCAGGGATGGCTGCAGCCTATTACAGCTCACCCCCTCCCGTTTCCATTAGAAACAGCCATGCATTTTCCCTGAGGTTTTATAAAACTGCCCCCGTAGATCCCATGGGGAAGTCAGGCTGGTCAGACGGAGGGACAAGCTCAGGACACGGGGAGGGGCTGAGCAAATTGTGGATTACAACCTTGTCCTACCACACCTGCGCGTCACCCTCATTTTTTTCTACCTGCAAAATGGTAAGAACGAGGGAGCCCTTTTTGTCTGCAGCCCAGGAAAAAAATCCCAGAGGCTGTGGAGGCATGGGTTGAAGCTCTCCTGATGAGACCTAAATATTCTGTGGAGAATTGTGCTTGTGGGCTCTCCTTCCAGCGGCGGACGTGTGACCTGCGGGCGGGCAGTGCGTGCCACCTCCCTGGGGTCAGCAGAGCCTGCCGCTCTGCCTCCCCTGCCCGCTGCGCATATAAACGTGCCATTGGAAAAGTTATGAGCTTTTTATTGTCACTTGTGGAGTGAGATATTGAACCATCGAAGTGCTTATTCATTTCTGGTTATCTGATTGTCATAATGTTTCTAAACTGCCAGTTGAAGGTAAGAGATAAACTCCAGCCAGCCTCAGACTGAAAGGCGCCTTTGACGTAGCTAGGTTTTTTTCATCAGGGGATGATATATTATTTATTGACCCACACAGGGTCACCTGGAAATACTTCACGCAGGGAATCGAAAGGGAAGAGTAAATACTGAAATCAAAGGCCTGCAGGACCTTGTTTTGCCAGTGGGAAGGTTTTTTTCTGCTTGTGTGGCTGTGGTGGACCCAGCCCCGTGGCTGGTGGCTCTGGTTCTCAGAAGGAAGAGAATCTCCCATGCCCTCTGTCATTCCAAGAGGAACAAATGCAGCATGGAGCAGGACAGGCAGATATATTATTTTATTTCTCATAGAATTCCCTTTCCCTGTTTCCATAACCTCGTTCTTTCACACCAGCTTGGAGATGGTAAGCAGAGATTTAAGGACCAACATGCTGTTCACAGCTCCTTCAAGGAGCAAACGGCAGGGATCTCCCTGGGGGTGGTGGGGAGACCCAGCACCGCTGCCAGAGGACATCAGGCAGGAGGGACCCTCCCTGTCCTCTAGATTTCCCAGGGCTGCTCTCTAAAAACTAATACAGATGCATGTCTGTGAAACAACATTCACATTGTAAAATGAAAAAAGGCTTTTCGGAGGCTCAAGGGAGTTGTGTGTGTGCAAGCGGTTCAGAGATAACAATTTTCTGAACAAATCTTTGGTGTTAGCCTTTCAGCACATAATTTCAACAGAAGACAGGAGAGCCATCCATCTGCTAAAGGGAATATTTACCTTTCCCATTCTGCATCTCACTTCACTGTTGCTATGGTCACATGTTGTTATAATTGTCTTTTATTAAAGAGAATGTCTTTTAAAGACTTTTCTACCCAATGCACCCTGCCAGCTTGCTGGTTCATGAGTGTCTATTTACCTATTTAGCCTGTCTGATGATGGCATTTTTAGGGCCCCAGGGTATTTGGTTTCCAAGCACTGATAGAATTAACAGAGAAGTTCCCAGCATGATCATGATTTCCTGAAGTTGAAGGCAAGTTGAAAGTAGTGGGGTTGGATTATTTTTTTTGTGTGTGTGTGTGAATAAATAAAATGCCCCTTTCTGAAAAAAGAATATGTGTGAAAAATCTGCCTTTTTATCAATCAAATATCAAATATAATAGGCTGAAGGAGATAATTTATTGTAACTTTTCTGCTTGGAGATCTTCTGACAGAATTTAGTCTAGTCTGTTTTTCAAAGGCCTCCAAGTGGCCTTCTGTGGTCTACGTATGGATTCTACAGTTTCCTTTGAGCCGTCAGTACCCTAGGAAAAAGTGTCTTCATTTCAAAAGAAAATTTCTCTGCGGCAAAGCCTCACTACACACCAGTCTGGGTGTGAGCAGTGAGGCCAGTGCCTTCTCCACAGGAGTTGATGGAGTATGTCACACCTCTGTCCCTGTATCTTGCACCTGGGTCATCTTTCCAAAACAAGGATCTTGGGGAATGAATGGGATGTGCACTCAGATCCCATCACAAACTGCAGCTGAGAATTTCATCTTTCTGATTTCAGGCCACAGTCAGTCCCATCTTCCCGAGCACTTCTCCTGGTTTGCTGACATGGGCCAGTTTTATAAGGGCGCCCTTTACTCCATCATTCCCATGATCATGGAATCAGAGAATCGCAGCACAGTTTGGGTTGGAAGGGACCTTCAAAGATCATCTAGTCCTACCCCATGCCGTGGACAGGGACATCTTTTGCTAGACGAGGTAGCTCAAAGCCCCATCCAGCCTGGCCCTGAACACCTCCAGGGCATCCACAACTTCTCTGGGCAACCCGTTCCAGTGTCTCACCACCCTCATCGTAAAGAATTTCTTCCTTATAGCTAGTCTAAATCTACCCTCTTTTAGTTTAAAACCATTACCCCTTGTCCTATCAATGACCACATTGAATGACGCCTAATCAGAGCAGACCCCTTTTTAGGCTTCTCTTCGTGTGTCCTCCAAGTTGGGAAGTCATCTGTTGGTAACTACTTATTAGCCTTGTTTGGTTGGAGCACGCAGAGCAGTTGAGCTGGCAGTGTCCCCTTCGCATTGAGTGTGAAACATTGGCTGAGTTCAGTCTGACCTGGCAGCGGGACAGAGCTTTCAAAGAAAATCGTGTCTGTATAAATGTCATGAAAGTGGATAGCCAGATGGAGACAAGGACCCTTTTCAGCAACTTTGCTGAGCAAACAGCTGTAGCTGAGCTCTTGGCTTGTCAGATGCCAAGGAACCTGCAGAAGTGAGAGCTCTTATGAACCCTCCAGATGAAAGCAGATCTGGAGTCAGGCATTATCGCCTTGGATGCTGGAGTTGGTCACAAGGCAGGTCTGTAGGCAGGCAGGCTTTGGGAGGCTCGGGGCTGAGCGCAGCTCCTGAAGCAGCTCCAAATCTGCCTTACCACCGCTTTGCCTCCTTTCCTGGAGAGAGCCCTGGCTTGGGCAGGGTCAAAAGCAGCACATTGGTCAAAAGGAACAGAAAGCAGTGAGGGTGGTGGGACACTGGAACAGGTTTCCCAGGGAAATTGTGGATGCCCCATCCTTGGAAGTGTTCAAGGCCAGGCTGGAAGGGGCTTTGAGCAGCCTGGTCTAGTGGGAGGTGTCCCTGCCCACAGCAGGGGGGTTGGAACTAGATGATCTTTAAGGTCCCTTCCAACCTACGCCATGCTATGATTCTATGATTGAGTCTCACCCTGCAGTGAGACAATAATGCTGATGGCTCTGTTGGCCAGTGCGTGTGGGCTGCTGGGTGGCCAGTATTGCAAACAATAGCCAAGCCCTAAATGAAGCAAACCCAGCTCCATAGCTGTGTTTCTCTGCTCACGAGGTGTCCATGTGTTGCCCAAGTGAATGAGTAAGAACTGCTTTACAGCCCAGGCTGTGTCCCGTGGAACAGGGGAACCCCTCCCCACCGAGGAAGGCTTACAGGGCTGTTACATGCCTTCAGACACAAGGTCCAGGCTCTGTCTGGCTCAGCACGTCCTTACCCACCACAGTCCAGCCGACGTGTTCAGCATCCATGCTGAGGCACTGTGTCACGCCGGCAGGACCGTCTGCAGCCAAGGCCACCCCAAACTGCATTTCCATGGTGATCTGTGCTCCAGCCTCATCTCTCTTGGTCACCCAGCACACAGCAGACCTCACCTCCTTCTCATGTCTCTCACCCCTCCTGCCCTGTTCTCCATGGCGTCGTAATTTTTCTTTCCACAATGTTCTACAAGGCAAGCCTCTGTGGTCCCAGCTGGACTCTCCACAGCAGCTGCTGTCACACAAGCCCGCTTTTTAGGGGGAGCATCCATCCTTGCTTTTGTTGGACTGCTTTGCCACGGTGTGCTTGGCAGCTGCGGGGAAAGCTGTGCTGGGGCTGCTTGGGCACCGCAGCAATTACATCTGATCGTTTGTATTAAACAGTGGGATTGTGGAGCCAGCACCAGAGGCCAAACTCAAGTGGTTTTAATGATTGGGAGTTTTGTGCTCAGAGGATAAAATAATAACGGGATGCTGATATTTTACTAGTGTTGTGCAGAGTATTAGCTTTCAGGGGAAATGGGAAAGAGAGAAAACAGCAGTCAGATCTGCACTGCTGAGTTAATTGGGCAGAAACAGAGGAGTTTCATCTTGCCTGATACCAGTCACTGATCATCTGCTCCTAAAATCTGCCTGTCTCTGGGTGCCACCTCTGCCATGTCCGTCGTTGTGCATAGCTGTTTTGAAACACAACGTGGATGAGAAAAGCAGGTGATGGAGAGGCGAAGGTGAAATTGCACAGTCAGAAACTCACCCTTCCTTTTCCTGGAATGAGGAGGTAGGAGGAGAGGTTGTGGGGGTTGTGTTCCTCCTCCCCCTCCTCAGCATCCCCAGGTGCAAGAAGCGCTGCCTCGAAAGGGAGCAGCTGCAAGAGCACAATTCGGTCCCATGTTCAACTGTGTGATTATTTGCAGTTAGCTCTCTGTAAATCCAGTAGCTGGAGTATGATGGGACTTAGCTGACCCAGTTCCTGAGCAGTTCCCAAGATATTTAGAAGAGCATTGCTTGTCACTAAACCAGGATGGCACAGGGATGATGATAACATAGAAGTGCCCATACCAAGCCAGCCCCAGCCAGCCCAGCAGCCTGTCCCCAGCAGATCACTGAAGAGAGGCAGAGGCTCTTCCGTCTTGTTAAGGTTGTGTTTATGCCCATCTCCAATGGCTCTTGTATTTAAAAATGCTGATGGGAGGTTCCTTCTTCATCTTCTCCAAGCCATTTGTAATTTATAACCTGCTAGTGTATCCTCCTGTCTGGTTTTTGGGCTAAAGAGTTCTCTCTATGTGTTTTTTCCAAGCACGGAAGCCTTTCTGTACCTTTGATCACCTTTGTCAGCTTTCTCCATATCTTTCTAGCCATAAAGCAATATCCCCTGTCACCTGTCTATAATGCTGTGTAAATGCTAAGTAAGGCCATGTGTGCCATTCATTAAGCTGAAGGGAAATCTTTGGAGGTGTACAAACCCCACAACACTGAGGTGCACACAGAGCATGGCCCTGTGCGTGGGAGGGTGGATGCAGAACAGACAGGCCATAGTGGAGACAGGAACGTGGAAAGAAGGAATATCTGCAGGACCAGAGAGTGAGCAAATGCTCAGGGACACAGCATCCTGCCACAGCCTGGAATAGCCAATAACGAATGCGAAATCCTCTGTACTGAACACTGAAAAATGCATGCTGAATGTAGGGAGACGCTTTAAATGCAGGAGGGGTTAGACACATCCTTAGAGATATAAACCGTGTTTCTAGGACTCCCCTGAACCAGGCACTGGAGATCAACCTGAGACAAAGGGCTCAGCCACTCAGCGGTCTCCAGCCGTGTGCAATGAAGTGCAAAGGGCCAGTGCTGGCAGTTACAGGTAAGTGCAATATTTAAGTGCCTGTCCTAAATTCCCAGAAGGGCCTGGGTTATACAAGGGAAAGTCTCCATGTGTGTGGAGTCTGGTCTCACTGTTCATATGTCATGGCAGCCTGGGTCCTAAGACAAGGTCCTCACAGATTCTTAGCAAGATCCTCGGAGGAGTGACTTTCTCCGTCAGTGTCTGTGATTGATTGAAACGTATAACTATAAAAGCTGATGCTCTGTTATACTCAAATTATAGCCCTTTTTTCCCTCCTAGAGCTAGAAGAGATATCTGCTGTTCAGGGTGGCTTTGCAGACCCCATGTGCTGGTGACACCGTCATCCCTGGAGATATTTAAAAGACGGGTAGACATGGTGCTTAGGGACATGGTTTAGTGGTAGTTTTGTCAGGGTTAGGTTGATGGTTGGACTTGATGATCTCAAAGTTCCCTGCCAACCTAGACGATTCTATCATTCTGTTAATGAACCACAAACCGAGCCATCACAGCACCTTCCTCTAATGCTGTCCCCGATTTTGCCTGCCCATCTCTGTGGCTGGCGCAAGCCTCAAGAATGGCAGAGATGTGAGTCCAGTCCCTGCCTCAGCACAGATTCACAGAATCACAGAACGGTTTGGGTTGGAAGGGACCTTAAAGATCATCTAGTTCCAACCCCCCTGCTGTGGGCAGGGACACCTCCCACTAGACCAGGCTGCTCAAAGCCCCATCCAGCCTGGCCTTGAACACTTCCAGGGATGGGGCATCCACAGCTTCTCTGGGCAACCTGTTCCAGTGCCTCACCCCCCTTACAGTAAAGAATTTCTTCCTGACATCTAATATAAATCTACCCCCTTTCAGTTTGAGGCTGTTACCCCATGTCCTATCATTACACTCCCTGATAGAGAGTCCCTCCCCATGCTTCCCGTAGGCCCCCTTTAGGTACTGGAAGGCTGCTATAAGGTTTCCTCGGAGCCTTCTCTTCTCCAGGCTGAACAACCCCAACACATTTCAATCCATGTCTCCATCTTGCCAGGAGAGGTCTGTATTGCCTGCCATGCTGCTAGTCGGTGTACCTAAGGAAGAAAAAGAGTGCAAAAAACAATTCTGGGTCATCTGAGCATTTGAAGAAGGGAAGGGCTTTCTTACGGAGCAATTTTTCTGCCCCATTGCAGAGCCCAGTTGTGTGTTGGGTGGGACTGCTTCTCCTTGTGTGCTGCAGGAGGAGCCCCAAGGCCTCTGGCTCAGACATGGACCCTCACCTGGCTGGGCAAGCCCTTCCCCACAGCCCCAGCGGATTGATTTTAAGGAAGGCAGAGGAAAAGGTCACCATCAAAGATGCCTGGTAGGAATCGGCCAGGCCAGGGACACTGTTTCTGGTCCTCGGCCACCAGCCTTGCTCCCTTCTGGCACTTTGGTGTGCTGTTGCTTCCTCCTTGGCTGCTGCCTTTACCATGACACAGAGATCAGCTAAACCAAAAACTGTGTGGTTGTGTCTTTATGCGATGAATGTTGAGGCTTAATGACAAAAGTGTAGGCACTGTTGCCTTGAAAATGTGTTGCTAAGAAGCAAATGAAGAGGCTGAAAAATGCAAAATACGGGCAGCAAGGGAAAACACAATCACAGCTATGGAAGGAATTCAGAAGCTGTGCTCATAGCTCCCTATAATCAGACACTGCAAGGTCTAAAACTTTGCTTTCAGGAAGATACCAAAGCCATTTTTATTTGAGGGCATAACAGCCAGGTGCTATCATCAATAAATATTTTAATCACAAAGTAGAAATCAGCAAGTAAATGAACGAAACCATTCAATAATGTCTTCACCTTCTTCTCAGGGATCTTCCTGGAAGAGTAGGGAAGAGATGTGGGATGGGTGAACATGGGACGGAGCCTGTCTGAGGCAACATTACATTTTTTTCCCCATGTTATTCTTGGATAATACTTAAGTGGTCAGTGAAGAGTGTTTGAAACATCTGTTCGAGCCTCAGCAGAGGAAAGAATGGAGTCCAGAACATTTTAACCTTTCATAACAAATACTCCAAAGGTGCTCTGAGTTGCCTGCAATGACTTCTACAAAAGGTATGAGCATTTATAGTGCTCCACATACTTAGTGTGCCTGCAAACACCAGCTAATTAATCTAAGTAATATCACAAAGCAAATTAAGCTATTTATCTTCCCGGAGATAAACCAGAAAGCAAAGTTAAAAAAAAAATAAAAATCAGCTGCCTAATAGAATACCTATTTAAAAGGGGAAACTGTTACAGTTTTTAATTTATTTCTCCAGAATGAAGAAATTTCCTGGTGTTCCTGCTGTAGATGAGTGCAGAACAAATGGAGGGGCTGCATCACATTCATTTGGAAGGTTTGTTTTTCCCTCCCGTGTTACACCAACACCAGCCCATTGTTTTCAGAAGCGTCATTTTTTTCAGCAGATGTAAGGACTTGGAGAGCCGGAGTCCTAATTCCAGCAATTGCTCCTTCAGCTATTGTCTTCCTCTTCCATATGCATACAAAAGACGACATAACAATACACACAAAAATATTCTGATGCTGAAATTGGGCTCAGCTGCCTTTCTGTTCCGCTCCCCCCACACACACACCCCCACCCCCACCATGCTTTGCCTAAGCTAAACGAAGTGTTCATTCGCGGGGCTGAACTCATCCAGCCTAGCAATCATCCTCTAAGAGCTGGGCACTTGTTTTGCCGCGTTCTTCCAGTCTCTCTCGTGAGCACACGGGCGAGAGCATGAGCCGGAGTTAACCGGAGGCCACAGCTCTCGCTGCCTCTGCAAACCCCCACCTGGGCTTTGGCAGAGCCTGACTGAGCTGAATAAAGGCTTTGAGGATGTGGCCATATAAACCAATGTAAATACTGTGTAACAACTAATCTCCATTGCAGAGGAGGAAGTAATGCAGCTTTATGAGTGGGAAGGTCAAGGAATGTTATCCGCTTTTACTTAGGAGTTTTGTGGTCTCCATTTACATTTTATCCATTTGCTTTTCTGTTGACACTGGCTTGGCATAGAGGAAACTCATGCAAAGATCAGATTGCCAGTCAAGATCCTGACAAAGGAAGGAAATGGTCATTGATTACAAGGGACCTGATCTGGCATTCCTCGTGGAGCTCCCTGCCCCACTGAGGAGCTCCTTGCCCCACCGCAGAGCTCCCTGCCCCACTGCGCAGCTCCCCGCCCCTTGGCTGGCTGCTTTAGATGCCTCTGGAGAGCAGAGTGGAGCCTGATGCTGGTCCAGGGCCGGCAGCGGGTGCCTGGTGTAGCCTGCAGACTATTCATTACCACCACGCTCGGGCAACTTCAACTGCAGGAACCAGCTGAAGTAGTTCTGATCGTTCAAGAGAGACCTGGGCTTGAACGCGTGTCTGTTTGCTGACCACTCAACCAAAGGGAAACCAAGAGGGGTCAGAAAGGGATTCTGTCTCCACCATGTTCCCATCATCCGCCCCCAGTGTTTCACCTTTTGGAACATTTTCTCATATAATGGAGCATAGAGAGAGTGACAATAGGCACTTCTAATGATTCTGATCTCATTACGAGTGTTATTCTTTCTAAGTGTCCATCTAACAACAGAACACATTTGCATACTATTATAGATCCATTCTATGAGTATATATGCACACAGACACACACAGTTAAATACCAAGCACAACCAGCTTATAGTTGAATTTTTTTTAAACACACATTTTCTGAAAAGTTATGATAGCGTACTTTGTAAAACGCGGGAAAGATTCCTAGACTTTATGATTCTAAAACATAACCAGTAGAAATTAAGACCAAGGAAAACAAATTGCATGGGATCCACAAGGAACTGGAAAGTTATTTTGCTTTGGAAATTAGCAATCCAACAGATAACCCCTTGGTTTTAGGATATGCACTGGCATGTAACACAATGCTCAACAGATTATATGGCATCAGTTCAGGTCAGATTTGTAGTTTCTACTCTCGGTCAGAGGGTCCAAAAGTTAAGAAAACTCCAGTTGTGTCCAGTTTCAGATTTACATCTGTGAACCAGAGACTGGAACCTGGTCTTGCATACTGGTCCATTACAGGAGTTAGAGAAATGCTAACCCAGCCTGATCCCTCGTGCTTGTTTTTGCTCTTGATTTCAAATGTAACAGCAGGGAATTCTCTGCCAATGCAGAGGAAATTAGGAACACTGGGCCATAGTAAGGGTTGAGTGAATAGCCCACCAGGAGAGAGGCTTTGCCCCTGCCAAGGTTTTTCTGGGCTTGGGACAGATAAACTTTCCCATTGGTGTATGCACATGCGTGCATGCACACACACGGAGCTGGCCAAAGCCTCAGGGACTTTTGCCACCATCCTGTTAATCATTATCGGAGCAGAGCTGTATTCTTTGAGATCTCTGACCTGTTTTGCAGCCCTGAAGGGTTTATTGCAGCCAGCGCAGCCTTGGACGGTGTTTGGATTGCGTGCTGACAGCCAGCCAGCTGGCCGTGGTTCAGAGCTCAGCGATACGGAGCGTTGCAGGACTGCCCGTTTGTACTCCTTGGCCTTTTGGGAACATGGAGCAACTCCTGCTTCCATCAGCCAAGAGGGAGTGGGCGGCCTGAAGGACGGGGTGAGCAGGAAGAAGCCAGGTGAATTTTCCTTGGGTGATAATCAGGTCACATGGACATCGTGGTTGCAAGAACATGGATTCAGGACTGAAGAGCAGTCAGGTGAAATGGGATGGTGCAAGGAGACCCTCTGTTTTCAGTGGAAGTGGTCTGAACACACAAAATCTCATCCTCAAATCTTATGAGATTCATGCATACAGAAAAGATTTCTCAAGGTCTTTGCTTAATTTCATTTAGTTGCTTTCTTTTTTTTCAGGAGTCTGGAAGGTTTTCCTGAAGCCTTTGGTGATTTCCTGAAGCCTTTGGTGATTTGCTGAAGCCTTGAACTTCAGCAAGAAGTTCATTCCATCTTGAATTCATTCAAGACTTTAAGTACTGTCCTATTCCTGCTCTCCTAAATTGTAAATAATTTCAAACAAAGAGGAATCAGAACCATTTTGTCAATTGTTTTGATTAGACAGTATCTTGCTGCCTCCTGCATATCCTTTGTGGCTGGTGACTCTCAGGATAGACATCTACTTCAAATCCCATGAAAGTGAGACAGTAAAAAATCCATAAAGAAGTGCATTAAGAGTTCAAACCCAGTAGCCTTCCTGGGTAAGGGGCCTGTGACTAACTAGACAATCTTTAAAGGTCTCTCCCAACCCAAACTGTCCTATGGGTCTATGAGTCTACAATAGGCGCATCACCATGCAGTCACTCAGGGAAGATCCTCTTTGGAACACGTTCCCAAGGGGATATGAATAAAGGAAATGGTTCCTTCTTCTCAGTACCGGAAACTCACAAAAATCATCTGCACCAGTAAGAAAGGGCACCAGCCATACTACGCAGAAGGCATCCCCATGGGATCAAAAGGAGGGAGCAGAGCGAGCTGTCTCCCTACTTTAACCAGAAACAAAGCTGTTCAGGCTGAGAGATTTATTCTTTCACATTTATCAAGAAGGCATTAGGAAATGGAAGGATGTTTATTTCCACCGTCACCCCAGTAAAGTTTCAGCTGGTTTTGTCATATCTCCATACATCCAGATTTTATGTTGCACTGCCTTAAGTGTCACCTATGTGAGGCACAGAGTTGTGGGTAAGCACGAGCATGTAGTCACAGACAGACAGCAAACCCAGTATCAACACCAGCCAGGCCTGTCAGATAGGCCAGGCAAGCTGGCTTTCTGCTCAAGTTAATCAAACCCCCGTAGAAGCTTCTGGAGAGCACAGGGGTGCCTGGTCCTGGCTGCTGAACTTCACACTTCTGTGGGGCCAGAGCTGATCAAAGGGGTTTGCCTGGTTCCAGGGGGCTGAGCCCTTGCAGAAAAGTGTGTGCTGCAATCAGGATGCTGTATCTGCTGTAATCCTTCTTTCTTCAAAACACAGAAAGTCATGGCTTTTTCATGAGACCAGGAAAGGGCTCTATTGATTTTTTTTTTTTGCATGTGCGAAACAGCAGTACAATTTTGAGCCTCCCCTGCTGTCTCACCAGTTCAAATCCCCACGCTTTGCAGAAATGACAATTCTGTGCAGGATGAAATCACTTGGAACTAACCGGTACAAAGAAGACTGCGCACTATTGACAAAAGCTTTTTCATCAGTTACAGCCAGCTGTCTGGGTGCGTACTCCGAAAACCTTTGAAATTCTGTGGGCTGAATCACTTTGGTTACATTTATCCATAATCTTCCTCAGCATTACTCAGGAGTTTGCAGTAAGCAAATTTTACTCATTAGGGATAATGAACATAATTCACGTGTAGTTCCGCTCCATTTTACCAACTACATCACAGGCAGTCATCCTTATGGTATAAAATATACATGTTCAGCAAAGGCTTATTTTACTGCAGTCAATAGGACATGAAGGCACCGTGTGCCCAGGAAAGAACAATTTAGGGAAATTAAGAGCTGTTTCATGAATGCAAGAAAAAAGCTCACTTCCAGCATCTCTCTGCTCTGTGGCTTCTTCGGTGCCTAAGAAAAGGCAGCATGTGTCCAATGGGGACACAAGGGATATAAAACCTTCCCCCAAGCTGTCACCGGAGCCACCTTTAGATCTTGAAGATGGACCTTCTTGATGAGTGGAGAGAGAGCATTAGCGTGTACCCAGGGCGGTCAACTGCCATGCACTTCTCTGTGGGTCATCTTTTTGGGGTCTTCCTGAAGGCCAGCAACCCTCCTCTTGGAGGGAAAATGTTCAGTTCATCCCCAGAGGTGAAGAGGACAGAGAGGTGAGGTCTGTGAAAAAAATCTCTGTGGGGACTGTTCCCCTGTTCTGACAGTAACAGCTGATCTCCTAATCTTCATCCTGTGCAACAGCAGAACGGAATGGCTAGTGTGGCCTTGTCCAGCTGGTCTAAACAGAGAGCTCTGCGCCCTCGGCAGATGTCTTCAAGTTCTGCTTTTAAATGAACCAGTCCTGGAAATTTTGCAAGCCCTGACTCACCTGGGCTAATGTTTGCTGGGACAATACACCACCCTGATTCCAGGTACCTTAATCATTTGCCTTTAGCCTTTACTAGGATTTGGTACAGAGACCTTCTTGGCATGTAGCAATGCAGAAGATGATCTACACTGTGCTGAACACCTGAGGGTGGAGGGAAAGCAGGTTTGCTCTTCACTGAATATCATAGAATCATAGAATTGTTTAGGTTGGAAGGGACCTTTAAGATCATTGAGTCCAATATAGATCTGTATGGAGGCAATGATGCCGCTGGTACATTTTATTAGTGGAGGGGATAGCACAGGATGCTGCATACGCTTTTCTCTGCCCCCAGGAAGGGAGCACTGTAGGTATATACCCCAGTACACAACGTGCAGAGATGCACTCACGTTTCTCCTGTATATACGCAGCTTAGTTATTCTGATCTAGTTAAAGATGTCCCTGCCTACTGTAGGGGGGTTGGACTACATGACTTTTAAGGTCCCTTCCAACCCAACACATTCTATGATTCTCTGATTCTATGATTGTGACTACCATGGTGGCTGAGGCCAAGGAGGTGAGGAGCAATCCAGACTGCTCTCCAGGGCTGCCAGACATTACCATCTTCCTCCATTGACAGCAACACTTAAATGAGGTACTTTGAACACGTGGCTTAAATGCAGCACATAATGTAGAATGACAGGATAGAGGCAAGTAAGAGTATGAAGGGCTGAAAGCAGGAGAGCTGACACCAGAGACAAAGGCCTGCCAGGGTAATACAGGGTTGCGAAGAGAAACAGAAGAGCAAGAATGAGAAGTACAGAAGTGGAGAAGTCTGGAAGAGTGAAAGAAACAGAAGAAAGCATAAGGGTTAACTTTGGTAGCAGTTTCCCTTGAACAGGGAGGGGCGAGAAGAGCTGAAGAGAACAGAGAAATGAAGAACAGATAGCAGAGTCTCCGGGCCTCTGATTTATAGGGCCCATATCAATGCTTAGTCACACAGCACTTTCGTTTTCCAAAACTGCCCGGTCATGGTGCAGAAAGCACTCATGCCACCGCTGCACAGTCTCATGCAGGATCCTTCCCGTTCCTGGTCCAGGGTGCAGAGCTCTGGTGGGTGCCTCCGCAGAACCAGCACCACAGCCTCAGCACGTGGGGGTCTAGAATTTCTACCTATTTAAACTAAGTTTTTACAGACTTTTTGCTCTGCACACAGCAATTTGTGCATGTCTCATCACTAAGGAACATGGATTTTTTCATGCAGATAATTTAACATGATGTTGTGGTCCCACATCCTACAGCTCCCCAGTGGAAGTCCCTGCCTGGAGTCATGCTGCTTGGAGCGGGAGGTTCCCGTCCTCCCCATTAGTTTAGTTGGTTCAAACCATCTCTTTCAAATCCAAAAGCAAGCCCTGGAACAGCAATGTCATGACCTGTGGTCACCTTCTGAGCACTGAGGCTCACTAGAAGGCCACCCACACACAGGATGCTAGACACTGACTTTGCAGCAGTGTGCGCAAAATGCCACAATCGTCACATTTTCTGTAAACTACCATCCAACAGAGTAAGTGCATTGCCTATATCCCTCTGAGTAGTGTTAGATAATGTGTGAACATTTAAAAGGCCTTTTTTTTTTTTCCTTTTTCCTATAGAATAACATAACCTGGTACAGAGAGAGCAAGTTCACACAATTTAGACGTGCTACAAAGTGACAGTGTTTGATCAATCAACTGACTAATTGCATCTGACTGCGGCAAGTAGAGATTCTTCTGTCCTGAGTGTGCTTGCAACCAAGCGAGGAAGAGAACTGGGTCGCCTAAACGGCACGAGGCACTGGCCAGCCAACGCAATCAGTCACTTCACTCTTCACTGGCTTCACTGGCTTCACAGTCCCATCACCTTCACTGACGGGAAAGTACAGACAGCTCTGTGGTACCCCTAGAATCTTTATCCAAGATGTTGCATGCCAAAAAAAATATTTAGGCTAGGCAGCATTTTGTATTTTTGATATATTCCTAAAAAGTAACTGTTATTTTATCACCTAATCGAGGTATGTAGCAGTGTTTTATTACCAAATCTGAAATTTATTACAGTTGTTTTGTGGTTATACACAAGGGTTGAATTAGTGCTTTATTACTATAAGGAACTCATAACAAATACCTAATTAAGGTTTCTTTGTATCTGTCTCTCTTGTTTGGAATTGTTCCAACACCAATTTCTTGCTAGCCCTGAACAATTGTTACTATTAGTGACTTCAATGCCCTGAAACAAGACTGAATTAAGTGTTAGACAAAATGTGATTGCACCACCAAACTTCTAAGTAGTTTGATTGGTAAATAATACAATAATACCAATTAGAACATCACAGCCGCTTATCTCATAGACATTACATGATAAAACAAATATGTAGCTGTAAATGTGTCTTATTATGGTAGTGTATAGCCCGCATGATTTAAATTACTTGTAAGAAACAACTAAGCTTCTTTATGAAGTCAGATATGAGAAACAGTGGTCTGCACCCCAACTTTGTGAATACATCATCACAGAAAACACAAGCAAATGAAAGAAAAACAATTATTAGATACTATTTTGTGTTTCTGAGTTCCAAGTAGTATTTCACGTGTTATTTTGTGTCTTCAATGAAAAAAATCCCAAGGATAGCCGGAATATGCATGAAAAATGTGGCCTTGTGGCAGCAAAGGGGGAAGAATTTGGTCTTTGTACTAGCCAGAAGCGGGGCTTTAAATCGTGAATATAGGCTCTCTTTTGTCATTGCCCTTCCTGTGTAAATAACAAGACTGCAACACATACACACCTGATCCTGGCAGTAATTTCCTTTTCCAACTGCATCTCCCAGGCCAAAATTGTTCCAAAGAACAAGAAATATCCCAACAAGTGATTGACATAGCCTCCTGCACCGTGCAGCTATTTAACTTCCAGCTCAGGAAGATGATGGTGCTGATGTGGACATCGTGCTTCTGAGAGGTGCTCCGGGCTGATGAAGTCAGCAGAAATCACTGCTCAGCACCGCAGCGTGATCGTACTCTTGAGGCTTAGGGGCCTCAGGGTGGATGCTGAAGGCACCTCATTTTCTATTAGGGATTTAGTCTTTTGGAAAAAAAATGTGAAAGAAAGTATGCACAGAGAACATACAAGGCACATCAGTTTGGTTTCCTTATAAAGAAAGTAAGGAAGAGGCAAGGACTGTGACTTGTCCAGGGTCGTAGTTGCAGTAACTGGGGAAGATGGGAACAGAAGGTGGGTTTCATTATTTCCCACCCCGTGGACAGACATGGCACCAAACCCAGAGAATCTCACAGAATTCATCAGGACTAAGAATAAAAGAATCATAAAATGTTTCAGCTCAAACTTTCTTTTCTTCCTTATTCTGGAAACAGTCATGCCAGCCGTTTATAGATAACTTTCTTTCTCTTTCCTTCTTCAGTTACAACTTTATTCAGTTCCTCTCCTCCTCCCCTCTTCTCCCTGCTGCCCTAGGACTGGTGAGTGGGAAAGGCAAATGGTGAAGGCCAGTACTTGCCCCACAAACTCAGCAGGCACCAGGGCTGGTGAAAATTCTCTACTCCCAGCTTTTATGGCAGGGTGCAATGGATGGCTTGTGTTTGCTATTTAAACAAAGGAGCCTTGGACTTAGAGGGAAGAGCTTCCCCAAGAAGCTGCTGACTCCTGAAACCCAATGTCCTGCTCCTTATCAGGCCAATTTATGACAGGTGTCATAAATGTTTTATGAGACCCTGATGACTGCATCGCTGAGCAGGGTGGTGGCAGCTGCCTCCAACTTTGTGCATTGTTGACAAAAGATCAAAGACCAGATTTACCACCCTGATAAGATCGGATGGATAAGAATCCTGAACTGACTTTTTCCCCGTTTCCTGCACAGACAAGCACGTCGCAGGAGTTATTGACAGAGGCTCAATCCTGAAGACCTTGTTTGGACAAAACTCCTACCAATTTCTACAACCCTTACCCTAGGCTTAGTGGATATTCCTTGAAATGGGCAGTAAGGTTTGAGAACTCTCTTGATTTAGGGCTTGGACTGAAAACCCTTCTTCAGAGAGTCCCTGGACAATGGAGCACTGCAGGATCGCTTGTCCTGGTGGGGTCAAGTTGATGGGAACCACCATGCATTGTCAGCTTCTCAGTTTGTTAAAGCTTGTTTGTAGTGCACAAGTTTGTAGGTGCACAAGGCCTCCCTACAGCTGTTGCAGAGCTCAGGCTTGTTCCCATATGTGGTCCTCCAGGCTGGGATTTGCTGACCAGTGGCATCCCACTGGCTCAGCCCAGTGGAGGCAGCAGCTGGGAACATGGCCTGCATGACAGAGACCGGCCAAGCCTGTCAGGCACAATGCACCTGATCTTCCAGTCCATCCCCCAGGAGGGTCCTGGGGTTAGTCTGAGCCAGGTCTTGAGGTTGTACTTGTCCTACACAAGGAGACGTCTCTCCTGGGCATGTCCACCAGCACCCCCTGCACCAGGAGCACTGACTCCCTGGCTGGGCACTGAGGTCCCAGGGCCTAAAGGCTGCAACATGAGGGGGACACTCGATGCTGTCAGAGCACATTATACCTGCCATGATTTTTAGGACATTAGATGTGTTAGCAAGCTGAAGAAAACAGACGATAAGGCAGGGCTGCAATGCATTTCAAACATAACCAGAAGTCCGAAGAGTTGACTTCTGTTCCTATTTTTTGCTGTAAACTGTCTGGGTAATTGTCAAAAAAATGTATGCCTCTTTTCCTTGCCTGGGAAGAGAAATATTTTTAGCTTTGTGTCAGAGGATTATTTCATTATTAGTAGAAAAACTTTTTGAGACAGCTAAAAATAAGACACTGTAGAAACACTGGGCTCAGACATTCTGTGTTTGTTGCCTTTTTTAAGCAATGCATGAGCAGAACAACGGTCCTCCAATGACACAGGGCATGCCCACTCCCTGAAGTTTGTTTCCCAGGAAGCCTGACTCCTCACTCAAAAAATGGCCAGTAACATGGGTTAGCGAGACCAAATATCTTGGAAATTGCCTTCAGAGCTGCTTGAGCAGCAGAAAGGATGTCTCAAAGCAATAGGCTGGCCCACGGCACTTAAATACAGGTAACAGTATGAAATAAAGAGAGGTAAAGTGGGATCTAAATTTCCATCACCAAGTTCTCAGAGCCAGAGCCTGCTGTAAATCAGAGAAAATCAGTTGCTTCACTGCCAGCCATACCTGGCCAGAGAGAGACTGATGTTCCTCTGCTTGTAGAGCAGGGAAGCAGGATCTGATCTCATTAGGAAAGATTTAGATTTTCTCGAGCTGACACATGCCAAACAACAGGTGGGCAAACAAGTGGCTCCCCAGGTTTGAAGCGTGCAGGTTGCTGGGAGCTGCTGTCTGGTTTGAGTTACATTTTCTTCAGTCTCATTGAAAACCAAAGATTTAAAAAAGGGCGAGTTTAAGAATTTTTCCTCTGTCCCCAGTGGTAGAAGTTTACTCCTCTGTAGCTCAAAGAAAGATACTTCTATGGGAAGGTAGGGCTTGGTGACCATAAAATGGCCCATCCAGCGGAGATGGTTGGGCTTTACACCCTCTTTGTGGAAGTTTAAGTTAACTCCTCAACGTGATGGAGAGTGAAAAATCAACCCTAGTGTCCTGAATTTTAAAAACAGCACATGGAAAATTAACATATATAATCTATCATGCGATTGCAGGATGTAATAAGAACAAATATCCTGTTATACAATTAGGTGATCATTAGGCTTCTGGTTACTGCAGTGCCATGCTTGTTTGCTGCTATGGGAAGTTGAGGTAAGACTCTGCGTGGGGTTTGGCGGTGCAGTTGCCATCCCTGTGCAAGCAGGGGCACCAGTAGAGCAGAACTGATGGGGCCACCACCAGCCCCTGTGCCTGGTCCCCCTCAGTCGAAAAGCGATGGTGGGGAAAACCCCTGCTCCCCGTGGGCCGTGGGACCCCATCGTCCTGGGCTACAGAGCGACTGGTGTTAAAATACGTGCCAAGGACTGACGTTGCTTGGGTCTGCTGCTTCTCCTCCGTGGGGAATTAAAGCTGGTTCCCAGGGGAGAGGCAGCGGGGGAAGCATCCTGGTGTGGGGCAGGTCTGGCAGGGCAGGAGGGCAGGCAGCAGAGCTGGCGCAGAGACAGCCAGCGCCGCCTTTTATAGCGAGCGCAGGCAGGTGGACGCGGATCTTTATCTTCCCCGAACCTGTTTTCTAAACATTATCAACTCAGATTACTGTCCACAAATTTCACTCCAAAACTTGAGAGTAATAGGCTTTTACAATGCAGTAAAGGAAGATATTAACTGGTTTGGGGATTGACTAGACAAGCATTTACACCACTCTTTTATCAATATTGCCATAATTTGACACTTCTGAATGGAGGAGGATTGTAAAGCGCCTGCAGACCCTGTAAAACATGTTAAATGGAGATTAGTCTTACTGCTTAGTTTAAGCCTAGTAAAAGATAATTAAATTGACTGATGCAGCTGTAAATCTCACTTTTATCAAATCCTGGCTCTCTTTGTCCTTATGATTTTACAGCATCATTAATGTTACTGTGACAATATCATTAATCTCCTCCTGCTGTTCAGAAAATGAAAGGCAACCAGCAGACACTGTATAAATCAGCTCTCCCCTCACTGGTGTTATCTTTTCTCTCATACAACTCAGACACACATCTAATTCACAGGATGATTTTGTAAGCTGAAAATTAATTGTAAATATACCATACTGTTTCTTTCTCTGCTGCTTGTGTGAAAAGGTTTTATTAGATTTTTTTTTTTTTTTTTTTTTTTTTCTGAAGCAAAAAGGGATTAGGAATAATTCTTCAGTGTTCTTCAGTGTTTTGATTTGGTGATTGTTTGTTTTTTTTTTTATTTAAGTCTTTGTGTCAGCAGTACAACACAAGACCATCAGGTCTACAAGTGGAGGTACACTGATGGTTTGGAAATACTGAGAACTCCGGCTTAAGTCATCAGGGACGTATTTTTTATTTGTCCTGATTGGGGAGAATTAGACAGGGATGGCTGACTTTTTTTCCACTTCTGGTTTCCAAGTGAGGACTGGGACTGAGCTGGGCATGGGGAGGAGGTGAACAATCTGTGTGGGGAACTCGTTGCCCAACAGCACTGCATAAGAGATCCTGAGGTAGTAACTGGAGCCCCCCAGCATGTAGAAGGCTTTGCACTTCTGCAATTCCCAGTTGGCAGTACGGATGTGACAGGGACTTTAGCTGTATGGACTCAGGCCAACCATGCTACTTGCTCCCAGGGCCCAAAGGCTCACCATCGTGAGCTAGTCTAGATGGAGCCACTGCGTGTCCCAGGTTCAGGCTCGCCAAGGGGAAGAAGCTCTTCTGCCAGGCGTAGCTACAGAAATCTGGGATGGAGATAGGTATGGGATGCTCCTGATTCCTCTGATGGAGAGAAGAACCAGCAGGCTTGTAAGAGATGACTGATAAAAAGTCACCTGTCCTGGTGTTTCGTGGTAGTCACCAGAGGCTTTTGGAAAACGCTGGAGGCATGCAGTCCTCATGACTGCCTGGGGGTGTCACGCTGCCTCACCACCGCATCTCAGCTCAGCGTCTCCCCCAGATTATTCCATCTTTCTTTCCTTCCTGTGCTTCTCCCCTTCATGATTGCATATGATTGCAGCCTGAATCATATGGGCTTTTAATTTCTAAACCACTTTGCTCTCTGAGGAGGGTCACTTGGTTTCCTGAGATGTAACTGAGGATGCTGGGTCATGCACCTTGCGTTGGTCGGGGCACACCGAATCCTCTCTCTCAGTGTGAGGTGGACAACATAATTCCACCTCAAACAACAGGAGACCTCAGATAAGTGAAGTTCAGATAACCACCCTGTCTGCCTTCCCCAAGGTCAGCTAGCTCAGCAGGGCTTTATCCACATTGTTTTACCCAAGATGTTTACCCGTGATCCAGGACTAAATCCCTTCAAAGCTGGGTTTCCACTCAGGCACTTCACCTTGGGTGGTGGGTCTCACATGACTGAAATTTTGTGTGGTCTTTCTGAAACAAAAACCAACAAACTCCACAGTCTGAATGCTGATTAAAGCCAAGTGGCTCCTCCTAACAAGGGATATCAGCAGGCAAACTATGAAGTTTGCAGCTAGGATATTCTTACTGGCCATTTTCTCTGGCTATCTGTATTTTCCTGGTTAATTCAAGCTTTGAGGCTGTCCCATAAGTCTAATATATAACCAGAATTGTGCTGTACTTGGCTGAAGTCAATGGAACAAATTGGGTATTTTAGCAGTTTATGGGGGAGAGTTTATGTAAAAAATATTTTGGAGTTCATAATCTAATGTTCGAATTACAGTGAAGCCTAACTATAGTGCTTTAATCATCAGCAGCTATAATTTCACTCCAGTATTTCTTTAAATTCTGTGGTTTGAAAGTCCAAAAGATAAGAAGCACTTCTCAGCAATGCAAATAGACGCAGAGCACGGGGTTCACCTAGAGACCAACCCTCCAGCCAGGGCTGTGCTTACCTTTCCAGCTCCCAGGTATTCGGGAGGAAGAAAACAGGGAGCTCCCTCCAACGCCAGCTCTTTCTGATCCTCAGGGTGGGCAAGGTTTGCCCCGCTCCAAAGATCCAGGGCAGCCCCAGCACCTCTTTTCTGTGCCAAACCTGTAGATATGCATCCAGAGCGGTTCATAGGTGGTCCCTAAGCTCTGCAAACGGAAGGAATTTATGGCGAGAGCACAACAGGTAGCAATGGTCTGGGATGAAGGGGTGGTGGGAAGAAACACACAGTTAGCTTGGGTATGCTGTGTGCTAGGCTTAGCTGTATTCTTATCCAAGAGTATCTATAAAGAGGGCTGAATAGTTTATTTCTAGGAGCTGTGTAGTTGATGCCTGTCAGGGACTGTTCTCCATGGTTGCGGAGGATTCATCTCCCTAGGTGGCTAATCTCAGTCTTGCAAAACGTAGGTGTTTAGCCTTAAGCTGCTCATCTGAGATACCTGAGCAAGCAAGGGAGATAGACAGCCATCTCCTGAGGACAGTTCACCAGAGCCCAGGTTTAATAACCCCCTGAAGGTACCTAACTCTCTCCATTGACTATGCAGGTGGACATCTTGCTTGGACTAGATGCGTGACATTGTGTGGGTCCTGTCCCGTAAAGAAACAACCAGGAAAGAAAGAGAAACCTGCATGAGCAAACCACAAGGATGACTGTGCAGGAGTCCCAGGCGTGGTGTGGGCAGCTCCCTTCCCTCTGCTGCCTGCCAGGGACTTCTGTCACACGGACAGCCCCCGTCTCCCACTGCCTGGGGCAGGCTGGGAAGGGACGTCATGCAAGGCAGTTCAGCGGGACAGGAGATGGGCTTTTCCAAGCCAGGGACTGGGTGTCCTCACAGGGCTCTCACCACTCAGAGCTGTCCCCCAAAGCTCGTGGGGGACCCTCCAGCAGAGCCCCGTGCCTGGCTCATTTCACAGGTACCGTGACCTCAAAACTCCTCTTAGCCAGGTCAGCAGGTGCAGGGGCTTAAAAGTCCAAGGGCAGGGTTTTGCCAAAGTCCATCCCTTTATGGCGCACAAAGGTCTGCCGCCGCAGCCGGGCGCCTCTGCTGCGCCCAGGGGTGAGGCCCCGGCACCCGTGGGCTGCCCTGGCTCCGGGTGGGCGCCGAGAGCCCTCTCTGCCCTGGAAAACATTTGTGCCCATGCAAAGCACTGCTTTTTTCAGAATAAAGCAAATCATCAGCCACAGCACTGGGTCCTGATGGCACCAGCGAGGCTCAGAGGCGCAGTCTTGCAGCAGTTGGAGGGGCTCCGGCCTCTGGTCCCAAACTAATGACTCAGATTATCTGGAAGCTTAAATAGCAGAAGATACTGAGTGTTGTTACTCCTCAATAAAAGGTGCACATTATTTGATTCTAATTATAGTTAGTTCAAGTTATTTCCGAATGATTAGCATTTGAAAGAGATGTCAACAATTTTCACTTTCTTTAAATGAAGGGTGATAGTCTTTTATAGCAGAGTATAAAGATATCAGCTGGGAAATCTATGGCCATCAATGGCTTTTTTTTTTTCCCCCTTTATCTATTGATATAGCCCTAATTTGACACTTGTCTGTTGAGGAAGCTTGTAAAGAGACTGCCGACCCTGTAATGCGAGTTAAATTTAGATTAGTCTTACAGCTCACTTAAAGCCCGGTAAAGTGGTAATTAAATACACTGTTGTGGCTATAAACTCTCAAGTACCTGGAATTAGCTCTATTCCTGACACTGGCAATGTGGCTTCATTAGAGTTTGTACTGTCCCCTGCCCCCGGGGCTCCTCCAGATGCGGAGTGGAGGTGAGCATCTGCCTGACCACGGTGCCCAGACCCTGCAGCCTCACCCAGCCTTGTGAAACGCTGCACCTTTGCTGCCACAAGGTTGCTTCTGAGCCTTGGCACAAGGCTGATATGACAACACTTATCTCTAAATTAAAACCAGAGGTTATAATCTGGGTCAAAACCATTCAAGTTATCAAGAGAGAAAAGATAGCTCTGCCCTGCTGTCGGGGCAGGCAACAAATAATTTTACGTTATACTATCTTGGCTTCTACTTTTGAGCAGCATTAATCATTTGGGAACTGAAGCTGTCAGACTTTGGCCAGGGTTTCATCGTGTCTGTGCTGAGCTCTGTAGCAAGAGAGAGCCCAGATGCCCCTTCGCTTGTGTCACCCACGAGACAAATGTGCCGCAGCCCCATGGGGACAGCACAGGGTGAGCTCAGCCCCAAAGGAGAAAGGGTGCTGGAGGAGAGCCTGGCAGTCTGTCCTTCCCTCATAATGACTGGTTTCTTGGGCCATTTCATTCTGTCTCTGTATTCCTGGCATTGGATTAGGAAACCTGGAGCAGGGCAGCTGGCTGGGAGACAGATAAAGCCTTCTCGCAGCAGAACATCACTATGTGCCCCTTGGTTTCTAAGGATGCCTCTGCTTGTTTCTTTGGTAGGGAAAGGGATCTAAAATACGCCAACACTGCTTTCACAGATACCAAAAGGAGAGAATCACA
Source organism: Fratercula arctica (assembly GCA_947846985.1). Classification (NCBI taxonomy): domain Eukaryota; kingdom Metazoa; phylum Chordata; class Aves; order Charadriiformes; family Alcidae; genus Fratercula; species Fratercula arctica. The sequence goes on along the minus strand of CANTUZ010000001.1, from coordinate 22,605,577 downwards.
CATCAAGGAAAGTCATGTAAAAGAGAACAGGTTTCAGATTTGGTCGCTGTGGCTCAACAGGCAGCTTATGATAAAAAAACCTTGAAATACATTCAGTGCTCTTGGCTGTCTCAGTTCAAGTTTTGTCCTATATCTTGTTTGAATTTCAATCATTATGATAATTAAATTTTTAAGCAAGCATCAGATCATATTTTGTAAGAACAATTACTTACTACTTTTATTATTTTCTTGGCATTCATGGTTCCCTGTAATCCATTAAACAGATAACATTTTGCACACTTTCTGACTGAAAAATATGTAATACTAAAAATTGTCAATAAGCAGCAGTTACAGAGAACCATACAGCACAAAGCAGTGGCCACCAGGCGGAGGTGTCTTTCTTGAGCCTATGATTCAGTGAGGATGGGATTCATTCTGCCTGGTTTCATACATGTGCCAAATGGAGACCTCTGCATCTGACCTTGTGTAGTCGAGGGAAGAAACTTGGTTTCTTTCACATTCGGGCCTGACAAGTCATGCCGAGAAAGCGCCCAGTGTCACATCTTCCTTCCCATCACATGACCCAACCTGTGTCTTCTTCACATGGACAGATACTTGGAAGGGGGGTGGGGGGTGGGGGGGTGGGGTGTCTGCTGAGGGTACCAAGCAGACAAGCCAAGGGAAAGCCTCTGAACTGAATATATAACAGGGGATGGGCAAGGGAGGTATTACAGACACTTGTCTGTCTTTAGTCTTCCCTTGGCATTTGCTACTAACAATCTCTGCTAGAGGCAAGGGGCAGATGGATTTTGGGGCCATTCATTTTCTAAATTTGTTGAGAAACGGGTTGGGTGGTGCCCACTTTTAGTTCGATGCCAGCCTGGTGGGACCGTGCCATGTTACAACCCTGCCCTGCTTGGATGTGAAAGGATGCGAAAACTCTGTCCTGAAGTAGCTATGTAGGAAGAGCAGTTAAATTTTCAGTGAAACCCCCTCAATTTAGCAGCTTGCCCATAGGTTGCTCCATGCAAGCCCAGCCCCTAGGCTGCCCTTACAGGAGGTGAGGGGAGCAGTGCTGCCAAGCCCAGGGCTAGTCCTCCGAATCACAAGCCAAGCTCAGTGGGCTGCATTGACATCATCTCTGTTAATGATAGGTGTGTTACACACTTATTGTGCAGACATCTAAATGTAGATATCTTAATCTTGGTCTTTTATTGTAAAAAGGGGATAGCTCATAGTAAGTGCCAGTCAACGTAAAAGCTTTTGGAGTCAGATCCTTCTACGGAATGCTTTACAGCGCAGCAGACTTTATGACGCGAGGCAGCAAGAGAGATTTATACTGTTTAGACAAGGACCATGACACACACACTGCTATTTCTAGAAAGCTGTTTCAAGTCACTGATATTCAGGATGGCACAGAAGAAATGCAAGTGTCACAAAACGAAAGCCATGGCAACGAAGGGACCGTGGTCAATGCCAGCAGCCAGCGCCTGTCCCCGGCTCCGCCGGTCCCCGGGAGCGCAGCCGCCGGCGGGACGATGCTGCCACCCGGCGGGGGACATCCTGCCTGCCACCGGGGAAAACTCCCTGCCCGGGAAACCTGTTGCCACCTTTCTCGATGGGATTTTTTTTTTTTTTTTTTTTTCTATTAAAACCCCTGGAAGCATGAGCTGTCCTGAACCGTGCCGCGGCGCTGGGTGCGGAGGGTGCGCAGCACCTTGGGAGCCCCTAAAAGTTGAGGATTAGAAGGAAGTGAGTGACTAAATCATGTTATTTTATAACTTTCAGCTAGTTGTTTTGCTGGCCTGGTGCTTTGACTGCAAGAAGGAGAGTGCTCGGCAGCTGCTGTCAAGAAGGGGCAAGGAGCTGGACTTAGTTTCTGGAGCAGGGATGTACCTCCTGCCCCTCTGCATTGCTGCTGCTCCTCTTCTCGGCTTCAAATTATAGATCCTCCTTCTTTCTCAGACCCACACCTAGGTATGGCACCTGGCAAAAGTGGGATTGTCCTGCCTGTAAAAGCTTTTCATTTGTAGCTCTTTTCCCTTTGGGCTTTCACTCCCCCTCATTACACAGGACTTCAAGAAAGGACAAACTGTCTCTGCCTGGGGACTTTGTATCCCTTGCCAGGGCAGTTGAAGCTACCACCTACCAATCACCAGGGTGGCATACGTCATTTCTGTCTGCACAAATGAAATTGGTGTTCCTTCTTCCCTACGTCAGGGGCCGCACGGTGAAACCCTTTGCCTTGACCTTGTCTTTCCACTTCTGCAGTGGGGTGGTGGACCAGCAGCCCCGTGATGCCCAGCTTCTGCCTTCAACCCTCCTTCACCACTCTTATCTTCACCAGTGATCACCAGAGAGAAAAGCAGAGGATGTAAAACACCCCAGACAGGGATATTTTAATGAGAGGAGGGAGCAAAGCAAGACATGAGTGCTCTCTTAAAGCAACGTAGAGTTAGACACTGCCCCATGGTATCTGAAGACATAATAAAATTTAATGCATCAGCCTTTCAAGAGTTACCAGTGCATCTCCCCTTGGCTACCTTCAGAAACACTTTTTAAATATTGAAAATCCCACTGAGCCTTCACTATGAAACTTTAATGGAGCCAGATTCTCTGAGCCTGTTGAAAGGATTTCTCTGCAGTATGTATTGCTGCATGTCGGTTGATTTACTGGGCTTCTTTCTGCCCAGCTTCTTTCTTCTCAGCATCTTTCTTCTCTCTCTCTCTCTCTCAAGTGCTAGTTCTGCTCTTTGTTTCATTTTTCATTTCCTTTTCTCTTTCTAGCCAGAATTAATTACACTTTCTAGCCAGGTTTTTTCCCCCATTTGATTTTAGGCTAGATCTTTTCCAATTTCTTCCCCTTTGGCTTCTGCTTTACATCTTCTCTTTTCTGTGGCTTCAGATGAGCTCTTTTCCTCTGCCTCTTTCTGCATTTCCATATTTTCTGTGACAAGTTTGCAATTAGTTGAATGTGTTAAAATGACCAGAGCAAGCCATCCTCTGCCAGATCACTAGAGCTCCAGACAATATCTAGCTACTCAGTAAAACCTGACCAAACACAGGTGGAACACAGGTTATGGGGAAAGGCTTCCAGGGAGCCTTAGATGCTGATAACCTGCCTGGCCCGCTTTGGGTGATGCTTTTCATTATCACTGGTCAGACATCTCATCTGAATTTAAGTGATCGCAATATGGCATTTGTCTCTCAGGGACCTGTCTGACACTCTTTATAACCAAAGGCAAGAGATGGGCACTTTGGGGTATGATTCATTGGGCAGATTTCAGATGTCTGTTTGGATGTTAGATGATCTTCTGCTTTCTACCTAATCTATTCCACAGAGCCTTAGGCGGTAACTATTTAGGTTTCCTTGCTGTGATCACTTACTTCTTGTGGCATTTCCTCTGAATACACAAATCATTCAGCGTCTTTCTTGAGCTGTGGATGTTAGACTATCCAGATAGTGCTTGCACCATGTAGGTTCATGCATGGCTGGTCCCACGACTGGGCAATGGCATATTATGGAGCAGTGGATGGAAATCTTGCCACGGGCTCATGCTGCAGCATGTGGACCTCAGGTGCCTTCCTTGGTGCCCTGTGTCCTGCACCACTGGAGCGGCCGGGAATGACCAGTTTAGGTGAGAAGGGTTCTAGTGATCAATAACAAAACTTTTATTCTGAAAATGTGACTATAGGAAAGAAGAAAAAGGAACAACAAAACCATGTAGCAGTTCAATCTCAGTCTCTTCTGTTGTGTCCCCCTTGAGGAGAGCTGCCAAGAAAAAGTTGCTAGTTCAGGTAAAATGAAGCAGAAATGACCTATTACCCATATTTGGTCTCTGATGCCACATTGTTAACCGTGGATTCAGCTGGAGCCTGTGAACACACACCACTTCTGTAAGACTCAATTCTTGAGCATGCATCCTCCCTGAAATTGTTACCAAGGACAGGGAGTGAGGTTGTGGTGGGTCGACCCCAGCCAGCAGCCAAGCACATACACATCTGCTCGCTCTCCTCTCTCCTGCATGACAGGGAGAAACTAGGAGGAAGGTGAGAAGACAGATCGAGATAAAGGCAGTTTAGTAGGTGAAGCAAAAACTGCACACGCAAGAATTTGTTCGCTTTATCCCTTTGGCAGCAGACGTTTTGCCACCTCCCGGAACGCAGGCCCTCAGCACATGTAAAGGTCACCTGGTGGGGTACGTGCCATATCCCCCCTTCCTCCTCCTTTCCTTGAGCTTTTACTGCAGCACACAACATCGTATGGCATGAAATAACCCTTTGGTCAGCCTGGCTCAGCTGTCCCGGCTGTGCCCCCTCCCAGTTTCTTGCCAACCTCCAGCCTACTCGCTGGTGAGGCAGCGTGGGAAAAAGAGAAAAACTCGACGTGGCGCAAGCCCTGCTCAGCAATAGCCAAAACACTGGTGTGTTATCAACGCTGTTTTAGTCACAAATCCCAAACTCAGCACTGTATGGACGGCTATGGAGAAAATTATCTGCTTCCCAGCCAGGCCCAGTAAAGATAGTCAGCCGGGAGGTTCAGGCTGCAGGCGAGTGTCTCCAGTGGCCTGTCCTCTGAGCTCCTATGATAGATCAGGGGGTGTCCGGGGGCTCAGCTGACATGTCGAGTTCTGTCAGCCCTCCAGCCACCTCTCCCCAAGAGCATGGGTCTCTGTAGGTCCTGTCCCACATCTGCCAGTCCCAAATAAATGCCTTGGAAACCCTTGGAGGCAAAGGGATGGTGCCAACATGCCCATCTCCTCTTGTGCCAATTCCCACGCAGGGATGGCTGTGCAAGGATGGAGGGTCAAACCCTTCTCGGTGGTCAGTGCAGGGCAGTCCTCTCTGCCTGAAGGTACCTGGTAGGAGGCAGCTGGTGGAGCACTCAGAAACACCACCCAGGGAAAAGGTTCATCGAATTACTTTTAGACTCCATCATGCCTTTTAGATCCTGTTCTCTGCTCCTTGCAGAGAACATGGTTAGAATGTTCTAACCATTGTTCTAACCATTCCTTAACCACTCCGGTTGATATATTAAGCTGCAATCTTTTCTAGCACTTGCAATCATTTTATCAGAGATCCATTGTATCATAAATCAGCGTTCTGCTTTATTTTAAAGAAAAATAATAATCTAATCTTCCACTTTGTCATTTAAAAAGTAATAATTCTGTTCAACATCTCCACCATTCATACTTAACCATGTATACAAAATACCACATCTTTGTTTTTTCTATCTAGCCAACCAATAAAACTGCTATCACTTTTTTGGGCAAGCGCTTAACTGCTAGATATCAGCACAAGCAAGTTCAGTTCACTGATACCAAATACGTCTCTCAGACATCAATTTTCCCTGTCAGTATTTCTACAAGGCTAAGATGTGTTTCTGTACGGTCACAGTCTGGACTTTGTGCTGATGGGTAAAGCCACTGCAGAGGCAGTGTTTAGTTGTTGTGGTGGCTCTGAATGGTCTTAGAATGGAAAATTAAACTTGCTGGAAGCTGCTGTGAAGGCACAAAATAATCCTTCATCTTCCTCAGCTAATATAGCTCCTGATCTGAACCAGCTGCTGTCATTTCAGCCCTGAAACCACTCTTCACAATCTCGAGAAAGCGCTTCGGGGCTGTCACACAGCTTCATTTCTCATCAACTCTTTGGAGTCAGCTGGACCAGCACAGGCCAGTTAAGGAGTTAAGGAGAAGGGGTAAAAACTAAAGGAACTGAGAAATGAAGGGAAGTGGGTGGAGAGTGTTTGGCTCATTTTCAATCGTCTGGTCATTGAAGACAAAACATCAGCATTCCTTCTGATATTTGTTTCCCTGTCAGAAAGACAGCTTGGAAGGGAGAGGCCCCACACCAGAAGGAAGAAAATCTGTCATTGTAGGAAAAAATGGAGGCTCAAACCACAGCAACAATTCCTGGAGCATGGTGAGCAGATGGATTTAAAAGACATGAAATGCCATCTGAAAACTTTTGATGTTGATTCAAACTGATACCTTGAGAAATAATTAGTAACAAACTGGTATGGCAGAACTTTATTCCATCAAACGGCCCTTTTTATGTTCCAAGCACTAATTCTGTAGTACATTTCTTCATGCTGACAAATTCCTCTTTGTTCCCAGGCACACAATCAGGCTGGGGGGAAAGTCAAATTACAGGGAGGAAGAGCTCGGTGGAAATTCGTGCATTTCAACTAGGAGGCGCTTCACCGAATTGCAGTCGTCCGAAAGATGGTCCCTGGATCAAGTGGTTCCGGTACATGGGCAAGGAAGCCAGCTGAGACATGGGCTGGGAATCTAGAATTGCCTCTTTCTTTCCCTTTGCTGACAAGGGAACCCATAGCTTGGACAATCAACTTTAGGTGGATTGCAGCCTCCATGTGACCATTTGATACCTTTAGCTTATTTGAGTCAAACTTGACAGGGATACAGAGACCTCAAAGGTCTAAATCTCAGGGACTTAGTGATGGTCAGTGACTGGGAACTGGAAAGGCAAGTCGGTGCATGCAGGGAGGGAAATGCCTGTGTAATTTAAGCCTGATCCCTCTCGAGAGGCAGCAGTCACCAGCCAAGGCAACATCCCCACCGGCTGGGCAATCTGCAGAGAAGTTGCTCCACATCACCCCCAGCGCCCGCTGCCCCGTGGGCAGGACATAGAGGAAGGCTGCAACAGGGACAGCGTGATGGGAGGAGACCCGAGGTGGCTCTGAAGGAGCTTCCTCCAAGGAAACCAGCCTTTCTTAATGCCACTGCTCCTGGAAAAGCCTGCTTAACTATTAAGGCTTTGCACATGTATGAATGCCCGTGTTATTTCTCCGTCTCTTAATCACGGTACTAAACCTTTGAGCAGACCTGGTTTGTGCTGGACCACTGCGTCTGGATTGTCTATAAGAATGACTTCATGATATGGGAATAGGTCCATAAGAAGCCATCTAGAAATATACAGCTATAAAAAAGCAATTAAAGCACAAATGAGCAATCCAGAACTTGTATCAAGGGATATAACGGAATGCCAGATGCCTTTCCCTGCATCTCAGATTATCTCAAAGGATTTTGAAATAAAAATGCTAATAATAACAGTCAAGAAAGCTACCAATTGCAGAATATAAAATTACTAATAATAACCTGAGCTCTGAGGTAAGTAACACTGTTAATAAGGCAAAAACATTGGCAGACCTAATTCCCAAAAAAATCCCTTCATATTAAAAAAGGCAGATTTACCATACGGGTTATGCAGTTTAAACAGGAGCAGAGACAGATTTCTCTCTTAATCTGTTCCCTAGAGATACCAGTTCCTTCTGATTTCCTTACAGCGATCATCTTCACCACATCCAGGACAGTGTCTCCAGATGATGACACTGCCCAGAAGATGGGCAGACGGGGCCATGTGGCTCCATCGCTACATGAAAAACCAGCAGATGAAAACACCAGCTGCCTGAGACAGGAGGTGATGCTCTGCCTCGTGGGCATGAAGAACGTGTAACTTGGGAAATGCCTGTCCTCAGCCTGGGTCTGAGCCCAGCTCCTCCTGGACTTCTGCTGAGTCAGTCCCCGTGGTCTCGTGTGCACCTACACAGTGGTGAGTCTTATACATGTTTTGGGGGGAGAGTCACATTCATAAAAATTATCTCGTGTTACATGTAAGAAAGTTTATGCTAGAAAGATGGCGTAGATTGAAACATCAAATGCTCAGAAGTTAGGAAATGCCAGAATTCACACTGAACAGATGCCAGTCTGTCCCTAGGATTGTACAGCTGGACCAGAAGTGACCTTCTGGATTTTGGGGACTGGGTGTGAGATGGTCCTGTTAGATGTTGGAGGCTGAAGGCAGCTTAAAGGCCAAAGGGAATGTAAAAATTACCTAAGTGTGTATTTTAATTATAAAATGTATCATTTTCATATTCTATATTAAGTCTTAAATAATAGATGAACTTACATCTAGCAAAAAGCACTGAAGGCAGAGATGCAATCAATGGATATTATCCCTCTGCTGCATCTTAAAAAGCAATGTTTTATTTTTTACAGGACTTCATGTAACTGAAAAGCACATAACCTCTGTATTCTCTTATTTTCTACTTGTAGCTTCCTAACCTTTAGAAAGGAAATCTGAATAATTCCACCTCCTGCCATCCCACAAACTGCTATTATTGCCATTTTTCTTATGCCTATGCCTTTCTGATAAATTTTTAATTACATTCAAATGTACTGAAACCACTGAAGCCACTGAAGCAAGTGAACAAAGTTTTGAGTGAAACCAAGAGTTTTCCTAATCATCCCCGAAATAGCTGGTAAATCCCTTGGCTAGCACAGAAGAGTCCCAGCATCCAGCCGGCCAAGAATTTGCAACTTGTGAGCGCGGAAGCGAGCAAACGAAAGGGTTTATCCTTGCCCTGAAATTTCTCCTTTCTTGCTGCTCAGCCAGCTGTGGTTTTACCTCCAGGTTGTCCGGGTTTGCTTTGAGGTTTGGAGCAGGCGGTGGTGAGAAGTGCTGCCCGCTGCTCCGGGCTGGAGCTCCTGCCTGGCCAGCAGGGATGCACAGGGAGCAGTAATTGCAAAGGAGGTCAGGAAGCCACTCATGCTGCTCAGGGAAGAAGCTGGGAAGCCTTTATAAGCCAGACATGTTTAACCTTCTGTGCTAATCAGGAGACTCGAGAAACTAGTTATCTTTTTCCACACGTGGCCATCAGCCACAGCACAGGGCAGGGAGATGTGAGACAGAGTGACATTTTTTTAAAATGGTGAATGACATTTGGGAAGCAAAAATAGGTCCCATTTGCAAAAGAGACACCTCTGCTCCTCATATTTCATGCATAGAAATGAAGCACAAATCATCATTTAAAAAATGCAGCCTGTGTCAATTTTTATGTACCTGAAAGAAGCAGGCTCAAAATAAATGGGGGAAAAAAATCATGCTTTTTAACTCCCCATTTTGTTTGTCTTCCTTTCAAAACATTTTTTTTTTTGCTTGTGAGACCTATTGAGCTCTTTTGTGTTTGCTTCTGAAAAGAAATTATAATGTTGCTCAGAGTACTTTGACAGCGTGTTGTCTCTGGACAATCTCTCTCCGCTGGAGTGAACTCCAGGCACCAGAGAGGCTGCCCAGCATGGGGCTGATCGAACAGCTCTGAAAGCCATGGAGTGATTCCCACCACATATGATGGGAACAGATCAAGCTTGTCATGTACTAATACTAGAAACCTTATCTTCTCAAATCATAACCTGTAGCTCAAGAAAGTTACAGATCTTTTTCTGCTCCTGTGGTTTCACACCAGTGGTAAATAACAGGGATGGATATTCCTTCCATCAAGGATTTTTTTCTGAACTGAAACAATAGTTCAAGTCACAGCTGTTGAAGCTGAAATTGTTTCTTATTTTCCTGCTATTTCACAAGAACAAGTAACACCTTGAGATGGAAATGCCTCCTCATCTGTACCATCTCCCAGCTAATGCACAGCTCATCCTCCTAGAGCGTTTTCTAATGTTCTTGCACGTGCTGCTGTTAAAATCCAAAGGTGTGAATGGTGTACGCCCACTATGTTTTCATGTCTTAGCTTATTTCTGATACTTCAGGCTAAGCCGTCCTCCAAGGTCTTAGGTTTTTCCTTCCTCATTCTGTGTACACCTTTCAAACCGATATTGCAATATCCACTACCAGGATCCCCATCATGTTTAAACCTGCAGTAATTTTGCTTGTGTAGCTGGATACTGCTCACAGAAGAGCTTCGCACTACTGTAATGCAGAAGGGATGGAAGTCTTCTCACTGGTCTTCAACCAGTGATGGTGGCTGAGTTGTCACTCTGGGCTCCCTTTAGGGACAGTGACCTTTTTTTTTTTTTCTCTTCTGCAGGATGTTGTGCCTGTTTATGTCCATAACTATGAAGGGAGCTTCTTTCCAGCAAAGAGCAATCACTGCTCTGCCACACATGGGGAGCGCCCACCACCAAGACACCCAGAACGCAGCGCCCGAGGGGGAACCTCCCTCCACCCCCCAGCTCCACGTTTGGTGCTGCTTTATCCTCCATTTTCACAAGTATCCCTCCCTCCTTTCTTTCGGTCTCCCCTGGCTTCTCCCCTAACGAGGGTGAGGTCCTCCAGCCTGCGCAGCCCAAGGAGGATGCTGCAAGGGAACCTCAACTAGGCCACCCACATTAAGTCCCAGGCAGGAGAAACAAACCACATAGCAGAGCAAACGCAGCCAGGCTGCCAGTCCACCCTCCCCTGCTGTGGCTGGTCAGCTGCCTTGTGCTCCAAGAGCAAGTGAGAGACACAGAATTTCTCCTTTCCTCCCCCTCAGCCAGCCCTAAACAAGCAGATAGGAGGAACTGCTTGCCACAGCTCTGGAGTAAAGCTGGTTAAGCAGGTCCTCCTCCTCACCTTCCCACCATAAAAACCTGGTGCCCAGTGCAAGGCTCAATCCCTTTTCAAAAAAAAAAGCAGGTTAATAAGGTTTGATATCACTTTTTTTATACAACCACTCCATCTCAAAATTCATGTGATTTTTATCCAGACTTTTGAATCTGTATCAACAGCTCTTCAAACATCAGTGCTGATTTTTTTTAGTAGTTCTGCCATCAGCTCCGGTTTGCATCAGTATAACCATTATAACCAGTATAACCATATAAGCACCATCAGCCCAGGCTCCTTGTTCACAGGTCTTATTGCTAGGTGGGCAGCAGCAACCGAGCCTGCCCCCATCCAGATCGGGATCAGGAGGATGTGTTGTTCTGCCCAGGCTGCATCCAGTTCCACTGGAATTAAGCAGAGCTTTTCTACCGGCTGTGAGCAAGTTAAACGGTCCCGCAGAAAATAGAAGACTATGACGCTGGTACAGAGTATCTGCTGTTACTGCAGCTTCTCACCTGCGAGCATTCGGATAGAACTTATCCACATCCCCGCCTTATGGGATTTGGCCCATAGGTTTTCACTCCCCCAGCAAGTCCCAGGTGGCGTGCTCAGCCCCTCCTGCGCGAGCTCCTCACTTTGCCTAACAAAAAGGATGGAAACAACGTGAATCCAGGCATCCGCCTCCTGAACAAACATCCTGGCTGTAAGCATGGAGCCATGCTTATGTTCTTCCCCATTTCCCCCTTGAGGGACACACCACCACCCTCGATGGTCTGTAGGCAGCTGCCCAAGTGCTGTGCAGGGTTGGTGCAAAAAATCCTGCAAGTTGGGTGAATTCTCACAACTCCTGGATGATACAGGTACTGCACTGGGAAAGGTGACAGCTGGAGGGGGTCTGGGATTGTTCCCCCCCCGCCCCCATCATCTACCTTTTCTCGGCATTCAGTAATAACTCATTCTGAACCAAATTCTCAGCTAGTCCAGACCAGAACCGTCTCAGATGGCAGCCAGAATTGAGAAAAGCCATACCAGGCAATAACATTAGAGCTTTGCAATGAAAGACGAAAGTAAACAGACACCAATACGAAAACACATCAGGTTTCATTATAAGGAGTTTTAAACGGAGATTGGCTTCTTGCTAAACGGCCTTCTTTTTCAGGTACTTCAAATGTTCTGCCACTAGGTGTAGCAAAAGCTCTCTTAAAAGTTGTCTCATGTACTTTGCTGTATTCATCTTTCAGAGGGGGAAATGGATTAAAACTCAAGTAAGGCAAGGATTACCTTCAATAGAGAGCAAAAAGTGTCCAGAAGAAACAGCACTGATGGAAGGCAGCAATGTGTGGGGCGCTAACGGTCTCTCCATTAAAAAAAGAATATGTGCAAATGGGTCTGGACCATCGTGCTTGAAAGCTCCTTGCTTGGAAAACTCTCTGCACACCAAATTCTGCTCAGCCTTCTCCAAAGTAATCCCCAGTGTTTTATTAAACCTGCACATGGGGGTTAGCAAAGGGGAGTTCAACACCCGCTCGGGTTGTAGCTGAAATGCCAGAGTGATTGGGAAGCTTAGGGTGCATCATGGATGTATTTCGGTTCTTCCACGAACTGTGCTATACTCCAGAAGCAGGTACTTTTAGAGAAAAAAAAAAGCAAGAATCAAATACAGTATATCACAAATAAGACAATGTGGTTTGTGTCATTTACTTACAGGACTAAACTCTAAGAATGTCCACAGAAATGATCTGCATGATCATGTCAAAAAGAATCTTTAAGATTTTTTTTCTGTAAAAGGAGGATTGTTTAGGCGTTTTCAGTGTCAGAAATAAGATACCTGGCAAAATAAAGCATCATAAGTTAACGGTGCCATTAAGGAGGCAGCTATGTGAGGCTTTTCAACATCTGAATCCAATATTTCACCAAGCAGTTGATGGAGCGGAGACAATTAAAAAAAAAAAAACAACAAACAAACAAACAAAAAAAACCCCCACAAACACCTTTGCAGTGTTACCAAAGACAGATGCAAATTGAACAGCGCTTACCAGGAAATGTTAAGCAGATCTGGGGATTTGGCCGGTGAGAATTCAAACCAGAAGTTGTCTTTACAAGACTGATCTGGGACACGGTGGATGGAGTTCCTCCAGTCCCATGGGGACATGCACGTCTGAGCTGGTCACCCAAAGCTGCTCTAACAGGCAGTAGAGACTGTGGTGCGTGATTCACCCCACCCTGGAGCAGGTACCCGCATTGACCTGACAAACCACATACCAAAAGTGGTCAGTTCTCCTCCTTGAGCTGTGGAAGGAGCCTGGGCCGAGCAGTTCAGCTGCAGATCGCAGAGATTTGGAGGGATCTGGGGGATAAATCCTATCTTTTCTCTCTACTTAAAGGAAAACTGATTCAAACCAAAGCAAATAAATAAAAGCTGAAACTTTAGTTAACAGAGATGCAGTATCCAGGAATACCTAGAGCCATAGCTACAAAGTGTGTGATTCACCCTGGAGCCCTGGAGCTGGGACACAAAGACAGAAGTCGGTCTTTGCTGGCTGCGTAGGGACCCACATCGTCGCCTGCAGGTGCTGACCTGGCCCTGCCCAGGGCTTGGCCAATTCACCCTCTTCTTCTTGTGCTAGGTTTTCCCAAACGCAAAGTCTATTTGAACATTAAAAGAACTTTCTTTGATTTATACACTTCAGTTTGGCTCTGAGACCTTATTTGAAAGAAAAACACCTTGATGTAAGGCATGACTCTGCAGCCCCTGTTCGCCAGGTGCTCCGCAGGTAATGGTGAGGGGACAAGCTGCTTCTCAGCTGCTTGCAAAGTGGGTGGTTTTAAAGACAACCTCAGAAAGCAGCATGAGGATAAAGCACCACTGCCAGCCAGAGGGAACCACCTGAGCAGGGGAGCGACAACATACATCTCCATCCCGTCATGATTTATCAACAGCCAGTAAAAAAGGACTTCTGAGTAAAATCAAATTGGGCACCTAGATACCATTTTTCCCTTAAACTCAGAAACAGGGAGATGTCGTGTTTCAGGGCGCCAACATGCCTGGATCTGCAGACTGAGGAAGAGGCAAGGGGAAAGCAATTTCTTCTCTCCCCTGCTAGCACAACTAAATTAGTGCAGGTTGTGCACTAATTGTGCAGGGACTAATGTAAAAGGAGCTTCAAATGCAGCTCTCAAGGTCTCCCAGCAGGCAGCTAGCCCTGACTCCATGGGGCTGGCCATCAGCTACGGTAGCCAAGAAACCATCTTTGAGAAGCCTGTGTTCTTACTGTGGTTTTCCCATCGTGACGTACCCTAGAAGAGCAGATTAACCCAGGCTAGACATAATCATTAGGAAACAGATGGCCGTGGTGCAGGAAAGCAGCTCTGGTACTGATGGAGTGAGGCGTATCCGGCTCATGGGAGCACCTTGAAGAGAACAGAGGCTTCAAGATTTACAAGGGAGGTCAGGACAACTTGTGCTTAAAAAATCCTAGGGACGTGTCAGCAACATTACACAGCCTCTCAAGGGGATCAGACGCACAAATGTGTAATGGGGATGATTTTCTTTGTGTCATTTTCACCATTGCTCTGATTTCTCATCAGTTTTAACCTGACCTCTGCATGAGCAGCATGTCGTGCCTTCCAACTGGCGTGAACTGGAAATAAAGTTAACTAGGTGTTATAAACTATTTCATTACATAGAGTAAACGTATTTAACTACATGTAATAGAAAGCTCATCAAACAGCAGGATCTACCACGGATTATACTGCTCATCATCTCACTTTTAACACTGGAAATGAATCCAAAAGACAGCCTTTCAGGGAAGACAGATGACTAGACCCCCCGTACCTCGGTGGGAGAGGGCAGGCATTCATCCACCGACCTTTCAAGTCTGGGTGAGGGAATGGGGGCTCAGCGGCTCGAGAAAGGCACCAGCACTGTGGTGCCAGGGGTGCAGGCACAGGGTGCACCCCGACTCTCGGGGGAGAATTGTAGCCTGGTGATGCTGCATTGTGAGCATTCCCTAAGGCATCTGGGTCACCCCCTTGCTTATGGGGTGCTTGGGGCCAGGCACCCCTGGTGCAGCTGGGTAAGAGCAGGGAGGATGGGCTGGGATTTAGAAGTCAACCGAAACACTGAACTCATAGAGAAAGAGTGCTAACATCCAGCTGTGCTGTTGCTTATTCTTCCCATGCCAAATTCATAACTAGAATTTGGGAATATTCATATTTCCTCCTTCCTACAGGGTAAATTAGGTTGTGTCTTCAATAGGATATAAAATGCATGACTTGGATGGATATCAACAACTGTGTAAATACAAAAGCAAAAACTGCCTTTATATGTGTCTAAAAAAATCCAGCAGAGCTCATAGAAGCACACGTGGAATGCAAAGTCTGATTGTTTTCAGGGTTTTATTTCCATCCTAATAACACATCACAATTCCTGCCACAAATAGGCAGACAGGAAGACCTATAGGAGATCTTCAATATCTGTTAACCCATGCCAGCGAATAGAAATAAAATAGCTTTGTGCATTACTAAAATGATGCCAACATCTAAGGCCCTTCGACCCTTATTAAGCAAGGATTCCTTGCAGTAATGTGGAACAGCATATGAACATTGCTAATAATATGCCTCAGAGTTGGTTGCTAATATGAATTGCAAATGGTTGGCATTTTAAGCAAAGGGCTTAAGCCACTCAGAGGTAATTTTACTTAAGAAACCGTCAGTATCTCTGGTCCATCTTTCCTCCTACGAGCAGTCAGTGTGAGTTCAGGTTAGCGAGGCTGTGCTGGATGTTGCTGTGTGCAGATTTATTCCTGACCCAGCTGTGTTGGAGCCATTTCATGTTCATGCTGCTCATAAGTTCATCTCTGCCACATGTGAAATATCGAGCAGTTTTCAAGCACTCACTCTCTGCAGAAGAACATGCATAGACTTATCACTCAGTTATTGCCCTCGTTAAGGTTAACAGCCCATAAAGGTTCTCCACCTTCCATTCTTCCCATTAATCAACAGTGATACTTGACCTATTAAAAATCGTGAGGGAGACAAGAGAAAGTCAGAGAGTAAAATGGCCTCTGGGACAATAAAAGAACACTGGCACCATCCCCGGAGTCCAGCAGTGATGCACAATACACAGAAGCGGTGAAAACACTGAAGACTCAGATTTAACGACAATGTGCTCAGTTAATTGCCTTGCATGTGTCCCAAATCTGCCTCTGACTCCTCTCTGTGGCTCCCCATGAGCTATTTTATTTTTCTCCCCTCTTCCTTCTGTGATTCCCCTCTTCCTTCTGTGATTCCCCTCATACACCCCAGTGCTCTTTGTCTTGTTCCACTTCGCTGTGTTTTTCCCTCCCTGTTTGTCCCTACTCTGTTCCCCATCGTAGCCTTTCTCTGCCTCACCACGGACTGTGCCCGCAGCAGGACTGTTGCTGCTGTCCCAGCGGCTCACAGCTCAGAAAAATCAGGATCAGAGCCACCACTTCGTACATCTCGTTAGACTGGCAAATGGAGACTCGCTCATCCTGGCTAGTGAGCCACATTTTGCCCACAGGCCATGCAAGGTCAGCATCGATGGAAGTGAAGCCAGTCTGTAAAGCAGATTTTAAAAATGTTGCCAATCATGCAAGTTTGGCAACAAATATTTTTGCAAACATACAAGTCATAATCCTTAGCATTCATGCAAATATTTGCACCTTCTCGGACTAGCAGGGGTTGATGTGCTCGTGCTGGAGGTTCAGAAGAACATTATAAGCTCATGAAATATTTCCCCTGCTCTGCTTCCCTTTTCACTGTGAGCTTATGAGAACTGGTGTGATGTGTGACCTCCTCGAGACGAGGGGTGGCCACAGGAGCATCTGGCAGGTGGCCACGGCACAGCCTCCTCACCAGGCGCTGCAACCTTGGGCAGAAGTTCCCTCCTCACTGCCAAGGCTTTGCACTGCTGCATGTGTGGCAGCCTGGGCAAAACCACCAGGTTGTGGGTCAGCATCACAAGGAATAACCCTCAGACCAGTGCAGCAGCAACAGTGGAAGAACCAGAAACACCTAAAACCTCTGTTTCTGCTGGGGAGTGGTTATGGGATAGTGCATAATGGGGTGAGGTGGGAAGATACTGGCATTGATCCTGCCCAAACTAGTTGAGGTGCCAGGAGCAGAAGTGCTGCGTTGGCACCGTGCTCTGATACTTCCTCCCTGAAGGAAAACATGACCAGAAGCAAGATATTTGCTTGGTCCCAGTTTTCCCAACCTCTTTCTTCAGATTGACAGTCAGAGCCCATAGGAACGTTATTCTTCAGGACACCCAATTTGTTCTGGCTACCAACAATTTGTACCCTGAAGGGTTTTAAGCACTACCTATGATATCATTCATTAATATAACCCTGTTCCAGCAGTCCCTCTGCATCCAAGGCACTGCCATTAATCTGGAAAACTACTACTGGAAAATATCAGCACAATCAACCCAAGAGAAAAATGTCCACTCAGCTGGTGCATAGAGGATAATGAAGTTTCTCCCCAAGGTCGGCCATCACAGTAATGTTAGAAGAGCTACATTTTGTTCAGGTGAATGTCACATTAACAGCTTGATGGAAGTCCACAGAACATAGACAACTTCTTTTAAATAACATAGAGATGAGTAATCCTTAATGTACAAATGCAGAAAGTAAAGAAAAAGATGCCTTTTTTTCTTTTTTTTAAATTTAAAGACAGATATTCTCTACCGGATTCTCCAGATTCATGGGGATTGTTTTGAGGATGCAAGGACAGAAAAGCGCCCTTGAATCATACGTAGGATATACAGTTGCTATGAATCCTACTTCGTTGTTTCACATATGTATTTACTTCTCCTTTAAACCAAAAGAGCTAAATGGAAATACAAGCAGTTCATTCTATAATGGCAAGTAACAATGGCAAACCAGTGTCTAGAGACACGTAGAATCAATTTGAAAAGTTAGTTGTGAAAAACCCACTGAGACCATCCAGTCTTTCCTCTCCAGATGGAGGGTTTCTTCCCCTGCAACATTGATCTAATATTACATTTGTCACTATTGACTTTCTGTGCCAAGTCAATTCTGCAGGGACGTGTGCTCTTAAGCTTAGGGATGAAATTTTATCAGTCAGGAAACTATGCAGTGAAATATGCTATCCATAACATCTTTATTTGTCTTAAGAAGAAAAAAAAATGTTCTCACTGCCCTGCAGCAAGCACATTAACAGCCTTGTCCTGCTGCCAATGGGAAGCAGCAGATGGAGCAGGAGACTCAGCCATAGCCCGCCAACGAAAGAGGATGGGAAAGACAAGGGGAATGGCAATCGCACCACGCTGTTACGCGCTTAGGCTGGACTGTTCTGTTCAACCAGGGGACTGGTCTCCTCCATCTTACTCCTGTTAAGCTACACCATTAGCCTAATAAAAGGACAAGGGTTTGGACTCAGGACGAGGAATTACTTTAGGATCTTACTCTCAAAATTGTACCCTCAAAATTCCTGTGAAGTTGCCAACTCACCTGCAAACCTCTGAATTGCTTCACCTGACTGCACATACTTGGATGCTGGCCCTAGGCTGCCTCGGAGTGCCAGATGGAGACCAACAGGCATCACAAACAGAGTCTCTTCCCACTTCTTTTGGGACAAAACCAATCCCTTCTGGAAGTGCATGTTCTTCTTCACTGGCTTCAGAAATTTGTTGGAGTGACTAGCTTAGACTTAGGCAACGGACTTACACTCCAAATTGAGTGAGGTGACTTCCCATGGAAATATATGTTCCTTCCAGCTTTTTGTTCCTAGCAGTGTGCTTCACTATGGTCTTGCTGTCCTGCTTTGGTGTCCTCAGGAGGAGGTCAGACTGAGCAACTTAATGGCCATCACATGCCCAAGCCCCATAAAAAGTTGTGCCCCACTGGGCTTGCTCCTGTAGGTGCTAGGCTCTCCATAAAACATGACTGCTGGAGATTGCTCCAGTGGTGTAAATCAGGATTGGGAATTCCGCCAAATTTGAACCATGGTGCTCATGCACTTTGCCAGATTCATCTAATTTACCTTTGAGAGAGTCTGACTGGACTCCCTGCATGCAGAGAAATTAAGAGAAATTGTGATTATTTTTTTTGGTAGTGTGATAAATTTTCTCCCAAGACAGACATCTGAAGGTGTTCGGGCAAGTTGTCTATTTCTCCCTGCTGACTATGAAGGAAGCCTAAAGCTACGCTGAGAATATCTGCTTTTAGCAATGTCTAAACCATAAAACATATGCATGTGTAATGTGTGTGTTATACTGAAGAAATTCACAACAATTTTCTTCAGCTAATAATTCTTGATAAAATACATGGCAGCTGGAATTTTGTCAAAACTAACCTTAAATTCTAGGCCTTTGGCTGATTTTACTTTAAAATGCATTTCTTAGTATATTCACGGAAAAATAATGGCACAGCAAGTGATCAGTTGCATCTGTGACTAATTGCAAACAATCACAACATGAAATTTTATTTTCAAGTCTTTAATTAGCTGGAGAATGAGTCCCTTGATTATTTCTGGTATGCTAGTGTACTGCCTGACCTAGCAGACAGAAGCCACTGGTTTCTTTCAAGGTCATTATAACATTTATCCCTCTACTGATCCCACATTCTGCAAAGAAAGCTATCTGATTTTCAGCCTATTACAAGTTAAAACTGGCTTAAGAAAGCTCCCTCCCCTGCCCAAGGAAAGTGGGAAACCATATGCGATACAATAACACATCCTTATATGCATTGCAGATTTGGCCGCAGAGCTTTTATTGGACTGTTACCTTTTGCTTCTTGCTACAAATCTTGAATCTGCCTTCTATGAGCAAGGCATTAGTCACAGTTACTGAACAGTGCAGACAGGATGGTAGTGGCATGTCATAGCTGGGAAATATTTTATTGTGCATCTTGTCCCAGCTGGTAATTCACCCAAAGCAGTGGCTGCAGATAGAGAAATGCTTAAGAAGCAAAGTGAACCTGTGGCTTCAGCTTGAAGGAGGGGCTGGGCTGCCGATGGCTGTGTCCACCTGCCTTCTCCAGGTTACACCAGGGCAGGAGAGTTAGCCTGGGGGTCATCCCGCAACACACCAGATCTTCAGACCTGTACTGAACATGACTGAGGAAACTGGGCAGGGTTGGGTTATTTCACTGTCTATCCTGAGAGGAACAGACATTTCATGGTGCCTGTCAGGTAGTATTACCATAGCCCTGGTTATCTTGGGAAGTTTCCCTGGTGATGGCCAGCAGCAGCAGAGAGCACATCTGCACCAGGGGAAGTCCCCAGAAAGCTCAGGATGGTTTCTGAAGGGATGCAGAACAGGCATTCATCTCAGGTCCAGCTGGAGCTGCATTATCTCAAAACCAGTTCAGCAGCATCTTTCACTGAGATCTATTTCCCAAACTAGGGGAGAGAGTGCTGGACATTGCTGTGCTATTTCTAAGCTGGGAGATCAGAAATGTTTCCAGTCTGCCAGGTTTTAGTGATCCCTCCATTACAATTTGGCCCCTACCTGAGTAAACCTGGCATATGTCAATCCACCCACTCACCATGGTTTCCATAGGAAGGATGGGGGCACAGAGGCAGGCCAGAGCTGTGGAGCAATTTTTTCCCTCTAGAAACGGAGGATTTGAGGGGTAGGAGGGCATTCCTCACTGTCTGTTTGGGCCGTGGTCCTGGTGTCCAGCAGACATATCATCCACAGATCCCTTATGCCTGGCTATGAACTGTGATGAACTTGGGCGACATCAGCTGGCAAGGAGAATCCATCCTGGAGAACAGGTCAAGTCATGTCCTGCAGACGGGAGCCCACCAGCACTGAGCAGAACCAGAGATGCTCCAGTGCCACACCAGACGAGGCCTCTTTGCCTCTTGCACTGCAAAAGCAATGTCAGAAAATGATGCTCAGGACACGTGCCACCTTCTGCAGCCAAGTGCATTAGCACCTGAGCGAAGGACAAGCACAGAGATCCTGAATTCAGAGAGAGGCCTGATAAGCCATTTCAGAAGAACATCCCTCCTCACCAGACCAAACCATGACATGTTTGCTTGTTTGGCTGGTATTTTTCCACCCTTTTTTTGTTTAAATTGTTCTACTTTACAGGATATGTGGTCTTGGTCCATTATACCATCTTGTGTTTGCTCCTGCCTCCAGCAAGGATAAAGAGCTAAACCAGAAATACATTCCACTCAGCCTCTGACATGTGTGGCCAGTAGATGTTTCACAGCAACAGGGTATAAGCTATTTTCAGATTATCAATCAGATGTCTGTAGTCTACTATTAAAACCCCAGATGTTATTAATCTACTACTATTAGATGCTATTAGTACACACAGTAAGACATTTTCATTATTTAGCACAATTAGTGGGTAAGTACTTATCTGTAGTAGTACTCATCTGCGTTATCACTGTAATCTGCGCAGGCTTTTCTGGTGTATTGGACTTTCAGCTCTTGCCTGCGCAGCAGAACCCAAAAAGCTGGATTTCCCTTGGATCTCTGTTCTCTGTCACCTACAGTCCGATAAACCCGGCTCTCCCTCAGGTCGTCTATCGTTCATAGCATCACAACATCCTCGGTATCCCCCACTGTGCACCCCCACAGTGTGGCAAGCTTCTCTTCTTGCCCCAGGCCCCAAATCACAGCGCTATTGGCACCTTTCCCCATACCTCCCTCCCTCCACATCCCTTCTCCTGGGATGCTCGGACGTGCTGGGGTGGCTCTGGCTGGCCACTGCCCAGACGGCAGGACCATTTTGGTGTGCACACCACATCGTTAGCTTTTGAACCTATTGGTTAGTCACAGCTCAGTTTGATCATGGGTCAAGTCACCCAGGTTTCCTCAGATGTGAAGATGTGTGAAGATCCCAGGGAGGTGAAATCTGAAGGTGGCAAACGTGGTGCAGAACATCTGGACACCTCGCAGATGAGCTGTGTGGCACATACACGTTGCCTGGACTGCACAGGCAGCCCGCTCAAGCATCGGATGTGGCAAGTCTTGAAATGCCAGACTTCCATGCAAAAGTTAATAGCCCAAAGCACTTGCAGAAGGACTGAGAGGCACAGGCTACGCCTGACACCACCCTAGACCTGAAGGACTCACACATTCAGGGCAAGCCTGACACCACTTCACTGATCAGCACAGGAGCCCTCACAAAGGCAACCAGGGATGTCTGCTCTTCTGCAGACCACAAAGTCCACCACTCCCTTCATTGTCCAGGGCCCAATAGATACAACAGCACCGTGAAAGAGCATCAAATCTGCTCCTGCTATATCAGCTCCATCTTAACTAACAGAATAATTATTTGCTTATATTTCAAGGCTAAAGGAAAACAGCTGAAACGCGGCTTTGTGCAACTCAGTGCTACATCCATATTCCCATTGAGATATGCAAAAGGGTATGGACACAGCACTGCAGAGGAAAGGAAACAGTGCTGCAGATCCACCACACCCGAGCAGCGGTCCTGGGCCCAAAGCAGTGCATAAACCCTCTACAAAAGTCAGGAGCCATTGGCAATATTCACAGAGGGTCAGATTTGAAACCCAAAGATTTCAGGAGTTTGATGCCTTTTTTTTTTTTTTTTTTTTCTATTTTTTAAGCCAGTCATTTCTTTAGAGATTTTCAGGAGAAGGCAGTAACCTGCCTGAGGCAGTACACAGTACCTCATGTTTCAGAAGCAGCCTGGGGCCAGCGCCCCAAAACTCTGCATTTCACACTGCTGGTGGCCCCGGGGACATGGGAATATGTAACAGTGATGGATTGGAGCTGCCTTTGGTACCCCCACAAGGGGCTCCAGAGTGTCTGAGCTACATCCACCCATTTTGCAACCACCTTCTCTGATGAGCCACATCCAGTGCAGCACCTGGTTTAGCTTTGTGTTTATTTCATGGATGCTTTTTCCTGGCAATTGCTCCTCCTTTCCATGCATCTCCACAGAACTCTCTGCTCCTGCTGGGACATCCCCCAGGCATCTTGGGGAAAATCAGAATGCTTCTAATGAGCTTGATGCATAATTTCCCAGCAGATTTACACTGGAAGTAAAAGGAGTGGATCAGCCAATGTTTTAAAGTGAGAGAGGTGATGGAGACTCTGATCCAGAGGTGTGGAGGCAAACCTGGAACAGGCATGAGCGCTGAAGGTTGGAAGGTCTCAATGGCATCTAGCTCCAGAGAGCAAATATTTTCATGACAAAATCAGTTTGTTGCCTTTTTTTAATCCATCGATGCTCTTTAATTTCCCAGGTGACCTTGGGCAAGAGGGTGCATTAGCATTACTGTTAAAATGGAAACGATACCATTCCCCTTGTGTTGCCCGTTCTACCTTGTGAGCCCTGTGGGTATGGTGAGATGCCACGTACCTGCCACAGGGACAGTCCTCACCTCAAGTTGCTCCTTTAAGCATTCTTGTAGCACAGTTATCACAGAATCAGTATTTACCATCTAAACCCACAAGTAGTGCATTTTCCGTGCATTAGTGTCACTGCAAGATGGTAATTTATTACCGCATCGAGGAGATGCTTCCTCTGGGAGGGAAGCTCATTTAACCTTCATCCAAGCCCTGCCAGACGCCTCTGGTGGGGATGGGGGGGGAGAGCGGTGGTCTGCAACATCCCAACACCTGGGGTTCGTACCGTGCCCAGCTGTGCTCTCCTGCAGCACGGGAAGAGCAAGCCACCGAGAGCTGAGCCTCAGCACGTGAGCTGAATCTAAGCCAAACACAGAGGAGCTTTGAAACGCTGCCTGGTTTTAAAAGGATCATTTTAATAGAAGGATCTCAACGCACTTGTGCATGGCACGTGTTGGGTGACACTCTTGGTATATCTTCAGCACGTGGCACATTCGTCCTGCCGCTGAGGGACCACTGTTTGTGTCATTGTCCTGATGACACTTGATCTAAGGAAAACCAAGATATATTCCTCATCGTACTTTCCTGCGTGGGTTCAGTCTTTGGACTGAATTGTATTTGCATACAATTTTCATGCATGTTTTAAATTACCAGTATTTGGTCCCTTTTCCTTTTGGGGGGTGTTGGTCCTGTGGCTACATGGTGCCTTCTCTTCTGAGAGGGAGCGAGAGGAGCAGGCTGGGTTTGGGTACGAACAGGAGGTATGAATTGTGAAAGTCTCCCCAGGTGCCAGATTCCACTGCCCAAACTCTCATTTTCCTCTTTGCACATACAGGGGCAGAACATTATTTTTGGGGGTGCAGGGTGGGACACACACACCCCACCATCCTTTTTCCTGGCATACATAGGAAGGAGTCACATTTTCTAATGTCAGGGGCATTAAAATGTTCTTAGTCTTCCCTTGGAGGAAGGTCCTGGTCTAGGATACGAGATTAATCAGGGACCTACTGAGAAGCGCTCTCCACGTGTTTTATCAAATTTAATTACTTGTTCTTATAAGCCAATAGAAATAATGACTTGGGTTTTTTTTTCCACCAGGCAGATTCTAAAGATACCGAAAGACAAGTCTGAAAATATCTGCAACCTAGAATATGAAATAGGGACAATTGGCAGCCCTGCATATAGCTAGCTGGCAACCCATCCAAGATGTTTGCCTTCTAATAATAGAAAGTTGAAAGAGGCATATGGAGAAATTGAGCTCAAAGACTTTTATTTCCTATGTATAAATACACTGAAGTCACAGATGTCTCTGCAGCCTCAATCTGCCAAGACCAAATGCAAGGAACAGACCCAAAAGGAAAGACACCAAAAAACGTGGAATAGCAAGATCTCCATATTGAAGAGTTTGTTCCCTTTCCAACAGATGGGTGCTTAAAAAGCTCTGCCAACCAATCTGAAATAAATGAATTGATCTATAAAAAAGCCAGAATTTCTTTACATTGTCTTTTTCCATTACATGAGGGTGTTGGTGCCTGTAGTACTAAGGGAAGCCAGGCCTTGCCAGGAGCACATGTCTGATTACCTTCCAGAGTCCTGAGAACACTGTCAGCTCTACCAGAAACCTCTCTACGAGGTCTGAAGCATTATGAAAACAACTGTCAGGTAGGTAAAACCTGTTTTTACATGTGCCTGGTGACACTCAGATCAGATCCTTGCCCCGTTAACAGAAACTTTGAGTTCTAAAGGATGAAAATATAATTTTCTTGCATATCTCATAAATAGAAATAGTTATAATAATAACTCATGGCATTTACAGTCTCCAGCACTGCAAGCAGCACTTTTACATACCAGACCTGCTGGTAACCTGTAAGTCTTACGAGATAATGTCTGTGATTGATACTCATAAAATCTACAAGGGGAGCCTGTAAGTCCCTGGAGAGCAATAGACTATCTACAGCTTTTACAAGTTCTGTTGTAGCAGGAGGCTGAGATTGCGTTTGCCAGGAGAGAAATATTTATAGGTCATGAACCTTCAGACTGTGCCAGGAGAGCCTTCAGCTATTGTCAGGAGCATATATAAACTCAGCTTTTATGTTACTCAGTTGTCCACCCGTGGGCAAATTGAATTGATGCCAGCACTGCCAATATCCGCTGAACGGGTTGTAATTTTTTTTGATCATTTCTTTACGATGCATCAGGCAGAGTACGACAGATTTATTATTAAAGTCGTATGGGAGGCAAAAAGGTTTTGCTCACTTTTCCTAGGGAACTCAAAGCCTTGTACAATCTGGAAAACTCCACGAACAAGTGAGAAAATGAAGGGACCAGGAAAGGGAAAGGTGGTCAGACTAAGCAAAGTGGTATTTTTTACCAAACTAATTTCTTTTTTAACTTCTTTGGAATTTGTACTTGTATGATGAAGGGGAGGGCCCTCTCTTTTCTCCGAGTATTTAGGATTACATCCTTTCCATTGATGGGAAGTAAAGAAGCCACCCAGTGTCCACTAGTTCATTATTCAGTGGTTCTCTGCAATACACAAAAAAAGCTTTGATATTCCCAATAATTTCAAGGAGGCAAATTAAATGATAAAAAAGCACTTTCTAAAAGAAGACAGAAAAACAGACTTCATACATAAGGCTTTAAAAATATCTTGTTCCCTTCTGTAAATCTTTCAGTAATTTATGAAGCCTTTTGAGATCATTTGTATTATATTGCAATAAAAATGGAAGCTATTATGACAGCAGGTGTCATTTGGTGCAAAGGAACATATATAATCAGCCATGAAACACCTTCCTGCTGAAAGAAGTCATTCCTCAATTAAAAAGCAAGGCTAATGTCACTGCTGAATATATTTATAAGGCAGCAACCACCATCACAAGTAATGGCACAATTCAAATCAGTTTCCAGAGGGCCTTGAACAGACCCCTTTCAAATTGTAAGAATATATTTATTAATAACTTGAACCATAGTACAGCAGTAATGTAGCTGTGAGAAAATCCTGATCATTTTTTCCAGTGATATCTGTTTCTCTAAGGAAAGATATTACCTCTTGCTCCAAACTTCTGCCTTTCTGAAACCATTCCTAGAACCTGTACACACCATTTTTAACTAAGGAGCAGCAAACGTCATGTAAACCTCCCCCCAGGTTTTTTTTGCTGTTCTTCTCAGGCACTGTAATTTGGCATCCATTCTGCCTGCTAAAATGCCAGGATAAAAATCAGGTCTCCCTTGTCCAGAGCCCCAGCCTGACATGTATAAAACATTGTTTTCACTCCAGCAGCAACCTCTGCAGATCACTCCTTACCCCAGTGCCCGGGTCTTCCTCAAAGCCACCTGTTAGCCCTGCCAAAAAGGTGGGGATACGGACGTGCTGCAGGAGGGACTGGCACATAAATGCCATAAAGTGCCAATGCCACAATGTCCCCGTGCTGTAGCTGTTCCCACTGAGAGAAAAATTAAAAAAAAAAAACAACAACAAAAAAAAAACCCAACAAACCAAACACATGAAAAAGCAGTGCAACCTCGTATGGAAAGTGCTGTCATCAAGCACCTACCAAGGAGACACCAGATGAGGTTAGTCCCCTCGATGTGCAGAGGCACAGGTGTCCCTGCTGCCCCTTTGGGCCACGGTTGGGCTGTGGGCCATATGGCAGGGCCGGCACAGTGAGACAGGGAGGGGACCAAGGGGCTCCTGGCACTTTTCCTTTCCCAGTCACACAGGGAGCACATGTACCACTGGTGAGGACCACCCCTGCGTGGTCCGTGGGGAAGCAGGACACGAGAGAGGTGATGGAGAGACAGCCCTAATATGAAATCTGGGTCTCCCAAAGGACTTAAATATACTTTTTTCTAAGCCTTTGGGTGATCCAGCTACGGCACATGTTTTCAGTTCTACCTCATTAGCCACTGTAATTAGCATTATGAAATGTGAAACACCAATTATTATTATTATATATTTTAAAGAGGGTTTATGCCAAATAGCCGGAGCCCCCTGTTCTTGTCCTAGGAAATGCTTTAAGACCCATCTCCTGCTCCTGCCACTTGCCTTATCCCTCGGCGAGTTGCCTTCCCCACAAGCTCCCTCTCCTTGCCCATGGCAGCTCAGGCAGGAGATGCCCCAGCTGCTTCCCTCCCTTTCCAGGAGCTGCTTGGGGTTAAAGGCAGTTCAATGTCTCACCTTGATGCAAAACCTGCACTCACCTTGTCTCGGTCTCCTCTCTGTACTGCAAGAGAGAGCGTTGCTGCCTTCCCGAGGAGACCCACCAGAATCTGCAACACCTCCAAAAAGATGCTCAGCTTCCTCAGCACAAGAAGTGTGCTTGCAGGCAGCTGTTGACAGCTGCAGAGCCTCTGTTGAGAAGCTCAATATGATCCGGCAGTGTGTGCTTGCAGCCCATAAAGCCAACCACATCCTGGGCTGCATCAAAAGGAGAGTGGCCAGCGGGTTCAAGGAGGTGATTCTCCCTCTCTACTCTACTGTGGTGAGACCCAATCTGGAGTACTGTGTCCAGCTTTGGAGCCCTCTGCACAGGAGACACATGGACCTGTTGGAGTCCAGAGGAGGGCCATGAAGACGATCAGAGGGTTAGAGCACCTCTGCTATGAAGACAGGCTGAGAGGGTTGGGGTTGTGTGGAGAAGAGAAAGTTCCAGGGAGACTAAGGTCTTTCAGTACCTGAAGGGTGCCTACAGGAAAGACGGGGAGGGACTTTTTACAAGGGCATGTAGTGATAGGACAAGGGATAATGGCTTCAAACTGGAAGACGGTAGATTTAGATTAGATACTAGGAAGAAAATTTTCACTATGAGGGTGGTGAGGCACTGGAACAGGTTGCCCAGGGAAGCTGTGGATGCCCCATCCCTGGAGTATTCAAGATCAGGCTGGATGGGGCTTTGAGTAGCCTCGTCCAGCGATATGTGTCCTGCCCCATGGCAGGGGGGTTGGAACTAGATGATCTCTAAGGTCCCTTCAAATGCAGACCAGTCTGTGATTCTATGATTCTCTGTGCTGCTGCTGGCGGGGGTCACCCCATGCATACAAACCCTCTGGGTTTTGCCCATCCGTGGTGCAGCGGCAAGGGATGTCAGTGGGGGGACAGCACAGCGTGAACCATGGGGACAGCATCCAGACAGTCTCGTATGGCATGAAAAACTGCTAATTCTGAAAAGGACATGCATTATCAAACCACCCCTCTCTCCAGCCACAGTTCCTTTAAATATACAGGTGTACGTAGTATTGTATATGTATGTAATTATTTGTGGCAAGAAAATAAGGTGTTTTCAAATTCTACACCCTCTGCTGTGGAAATAATTTCTTTTTCTTTCTCTTTATCAGTACTGGAAGCAAGAAAATACAGCTCACCTCATGAGCGCGAGCTGAGCAAGCCAGGTCTCCTTTGCTTCAGACCTGCCACTCACACATAATTTAAGCTGCAAGTTTCCAAACCAGGGACACAAAAATGCTATTTCCACCCACCACATCAACCTGCTGTGTAGAAAATCACATGCAAAAAATTCACTTTGGGTCTGTTAAGTGCATGGCCAACCCCCAAGGTGCAAAAATAATCTGAGTTTCCCTTATTCCAGGCTCCCCCACCAGAAAAAAAACCCACGAGTCTGTATCAGTAATCATGAGGGTTTGCAGAGACAAAACCCAAAGATGGAGCAGACGTGAGAAGTCCCTTGCCTGTAGGCAGGGACAGGCAGCATGGTGGGCAGGAGCCAAGGAAATCCCCAGTGGGGAGCTGTGAGGTGTGATCCTGTAGCAGAGCCAACTTGACATAGAAAACTAATCTGCACTGAGTGAATGCATCAGAAAACAACCAGGAAAGATGGGGAATGGCCCCGGGACTGGGGATATGCCAAGGAGCCCTTTGCAGAGTGGCCCCAGTTTGGGACAGAGGTGTCAGGGAGCAGAGGGATGGAGATGACAGGGGGCTCTGCAGCCCTGGGAGGAGGTGGCTGCAGTCACATGCCACACCAGGGTACCCTAAACCATTTAGCACATGGAAATCTGTGTATAATGACCCCCAAAAGGCTTATTATTAAGGCAGATGCTAAATTAATACTAGCAGGAGAAGCTGAAAAGCTCCGCCTCTGCAGTATTCCCTGAGGAGGTAAAAATCCATAGTACATGTGAAATCACCAAGACACTATCAGGAAACCCAACTATTGTTACAAAGAAGCCCCCATAAATACTCCCAAATTAGATCCTTGGTATGAAGTTGAAGGGCAGGTGCTTCTCAGATTAGTGCTGGTGAACACCCCCCAGCTCAGGTGGCAGCAGCTAGGGCTGGGGGGTTCCGTGCTTCAGCTTGCTGCCAAGTGTGGCAGCGCAGCTACTGACCGAACGCGGCCACCAGCTTCTCCAGTGGCTGGTAGAAGTAATGCAAAAAAAAGGGCTTTCTAGGGTCACGTCTCACAACATGCAAAGAAAACCACCTGCAGGTGAAAGGGCAGCGCTAGAAACTGCATTAATACAAAAATCTGTATTTATCAGTGATTTTAATTGCATCATCTGTTTAGGTACCTTTTGGTACTCGCTGTAAAGCATATTTGCTCCAGTAATGTGACCGATAATATTGAAAAGCACAGGTACTGTCAATTCATTTGGCTCCTTTTCCCCCATAGAATCATAGAATCATAGAACCATAGGGTTGGAAGGGACCTCTGGAGATCATCTAGTCCAACCCCCCTGCCAGAGCAGGGTCACCCAGAGCAGGTTACACAGGAACACGTCCAGGCGGGTTCTGAATGTCTCCAGAGATGGAGACTCCACCACCTCTCTGGGCAGCCTGTTCCAGTGCTCTGCCACCCTCAGGGTAAAGAAGTTCCTCCTCATGTTTAGGTGGAACTTCTTATGCTCAAGTTTGTGCCCATTGCCTCTTGTCCTGTCCCCGGGCACTACTGAAAAGAGCCTGGTCCCATCCTCCTGACACCCACCCTTTAAGTATTTATAAGTGTTGATAAGATCCCCCCTCAGCTGTCTTTTTTCCAGACTGAAGAGACCCAAATCCCTCAGCCTTTCCTCATAAGAGAGGTGTTCCAGCCCCCTAATCATCTTGGTAGCCCTCTGCTGCACCCTTTCCAGCAGTTCCCTGTCCTTCTGGAACCGGGGAGCCCAGAACTGGACACAGTACTCCAGGTGTGGCCAAGCGTTCATTCCCCCAGACGGGCTTTATTAGGGCTATTGCTCAACAGCACAGTAAATAAGTGTAATAAATGTTTAACTTGACAGATAATACATACATAAAAAAGTGCCGTCCCCTCCAAACACACACCTGACCTTTTTTTCCAAACTGTGGAATAATTTAGGTTGGATGGGGCCTGTGGAGGTCACCTGGTTCACCCCCTGCTCAAGCCTGGACTCAAACACTTCAGCAGTTTTCTGACCTTTCATCCTGGGAGGAGGGAGAGCCCTCTTGTATTTACACCCCCAAACCCTACAGGGGTGAGATTTAAGACATATATCAGTCCTCAGCATTTTCCCTCCTGCCTGACTCAGGCAAAGACAATGGTTTCTAGCACTCAGGCATTCCCATAAACTGTACAGGGAGGCAAGGGGCAGTTCATCACAGGGATCACAGAATCACAGAATGGTTGGGGTTGGAAGGGACCTTAAAGATCATCTAGTTCCAACCCCCTGCCATGGGCAGGGACACCTCCCACTAGACCAGGTTGCTCAAAGCTCCATCCAGCCTGGCCTTGAACACTTCCAGGGATGGGGCATCCACAACCTCCCTGGGCAACCTGTTCCAGTGCCTCACCACCCTCACAGTAAAGAATTTCTTCCTGATATCCAGTCTAAATCTACGCTCCCAGTGTGAGGCCATTACTCCGTATCCTATCATTACACTGCCATTTCCTAAGCTATCCAGAAAAGGGGCAGAAACTTCCCAAAGATCTTTGCTGTAGTGCCTACAAAAGCAGTTGGTGAAGAATCATAAAATGGAAGCTGTAAATTGAAAGTAATGCACATGGGAAAAAAATAGTGCTCCTGTTGCAGACAGAGTGATAAACTCTGAAGTAGCTGTTCAGGAAAGAGATCTTGGAGTGAAATAGCTTTGTGAAAACATCAGCTCAGTGCTCAAGAGGGGTCAAATGGGAGGTTAGAAAAGGAATTGGGAAAGGCACAGCAAGGGACATTGTGCTGGCTGCCAGCGTATCGCGTATGGTATCGCTCTCTTCAGTTCAGAAATGACGGGGAGTTGAGAAAGATACAAAAAGAGGGGACAAGCATGGCCAAAGTCTTCTGTGCAAGGAGTGACTGAGCAGACTAGGATCCTTCAGTCCGGAGAAGACATTGCTGAGAGAGCAGATGAGAGAGCTCCTTAAAATCATGAAGGATGTGGAGACTTCATTAGGAAATTATGTTCACTGCCTCACTGATACAGGAACTACAAAACATCTAGTAGATTTACCAGGTGGCAGATTCAAAACAGTGGGGAGGGGTTTCTTCATGCAGTGCATGATAAGCTGTGGAGCTCCTTGCTGCAGGACACTGCAGGTGGTGAGATTTTGCATAGCTCCAAGGAAGACCAGACAAAGCCAGAGAGATATTTTTTCCAGGAGTAATAAATATAAAGGCACCGATCCTGGCTCAAGAAGTCAGTGCAGGTCTGCCCTCTTCCTTTTATCCACTTCACCACTCAAAAGACCTTTGGTTTGGCCTGTGACTGCTATAATCACATCCTCATGGTGATGTCTAGGAGATGTAGGTTCCAAAAGAGAGAAGAGACATCTGGAAATGATGGTTTGCAGAGCTCAGCATCTGGTTCCACACTATCAGTGCTCTGACAGATAAACCAAAGCTTCAGTTTGGCACAAAGCCGATGGGTGCAAATTAGCCCATTCCAGGTTCTCCAAAGACTCCTGAAGAAGCAGAGTGCCCAGAGGAACACCTGACACCGTGTTGCTCTGGCTTCTTCCAGTTCATGCTAGGAGCACTCAAGCAAGATTTACTGTATCCTTGAACCACAGCCTCAGGTGCGCTGGTTGGACCAGATCTGTGCAGTGACCTGGCTGAACAAAGCATTTGTAAAGGCAGAATTTCTTTCTATCAAAAGATACAATCAGTTTTCTTAAATCAAAGCATTTCACGGACCTTTCCAAGGCACAGAAACACAAAAGAAGCCAACCAGCCCAGTCTGGAGGGAGGAAGCCTCTGGGGAAGGATGAAATTCCTCCAGGTGCAGGAACCTCTATAACTGCCCTGCTGTCAAAGGACGTGCAATGGGGAACAGCCCCTGCTATTACAACCCCTTACTCTTTTTTGGTCTGCACTGATATATTTTCCACACTGCTTACTAGATCCTCCATGCCCAAGAACACATCTGCCTGTTTTGTTACTCAAAGCCAGAGTCAGAGAAAAAGCAATAAACTCTTTTATTGAACTGCCTGCTATGGCTTTGATTGAGAAATGTAACACCCCGAGATGAGTTATTGGCCCAATTGTCACCCACGAAATGTGCGCTATTGGTGACAGATTGAGAGTGTATTTGAGTGTCCATAGCACATTTGTACAGCTTTCGCAATGCCCGGAGCCTGACGTTTGCAGGTCCTCCACCTTCCCATCCATGGGTTGTGCAGACTCCCCCTGACTGCCGGCTCCTTGCAGCGTGCAGAATGCCAGAAAAACTCAATTTGACACAGTTCTCATTAACATCTCTATGGTTTCGCTTTTTTAATGATGTAATTTATGGGTTTGAGAGCACTGGTGCCGTGAATATGATGAAACCTTCGAGACAGCCCACACAGTTCACGGCGTAGCAGCTGTAACACCGTGTCAGTCACTCCAGCTCTGAGTGCGGAAGGCTACGGTGGCACTAATAGATTTCAAATAAAGATCACTCGTGGGGGAACTGGGCAATTTCTCTGCACGAAGCTGTCTGTTTCAGACACCTGAAAGAGAAAATGGAACTGAATATCGCTCATTGTGTTTAACTCATCTGATTTTTAAAAGAAGAAATTCAGTTTGAAATGGCCCATGGCTTTAAAGCTCTCCCCTCTGGTGGTCTGTGTATTTCAGTTGTCTGAGGTTGGGAGGGAAGGGTGTGCCATTTGCTTTCCAGTCCTCAATTTCAATTTCATTTCTAAAGGATGAAATGCAATTAAAAAATGTCTCCATGTGAAGACAGGTCCATAGCTGTGAACATCCCTGTGTCAGGCTGGTTACTACAGGTATCAGAAGATAGAATTTGCCTTCATTTACTGCCCACCAAAAGAAAGGCTTTGCACGGAGAGCGAGGCTCACGGTCTGCTTCCCTTCTGTACTCCTGCTGTACCAGAGGACAGAGTAGCGAACTATATCACCATAACAGCACCAGGTAGAGCTCTACGAGCTGTGGTTTAACATCGTTAATCCCTGGGCACTTGGTCCTGAATCACAGCTTCATCACTGCTGTGCAACGAGGATAAGAAGACGGGGCATGTCTCTCTATTTCACAAGCTACCTTTTCATTAGCACGCCACTGACACGTAGCTTAGGGGTGCCAAGGCCCACTCATCACCTTCCCACTATGGACATATCAGGTTGTGTAAGCTCGGGGCACCTCAGGGAAGAGCCCAGCTTCTCCAAGCTGCTTCCACATTGCATTCAAAGCACCATCAGCCATCTGGCTGCAAGCGGTGGCTGCAGTTTTGCTCCGTCATGAGTTCTGGGCTCCCCAGTTCAAGAAGGATGGGGAACTGCTGGAGAGGGTGCAGCAGAGGGCTACCAAGATGATGAGGGGACTGGAACACCTCCCTTATGAAGAAAGGCTGAGGGATTTGGGTCTCTTCAGTCTGGAAAAAAGATGACTGAGGAGGGACCTTATAAATGCTTATAAATACTTAAAGGGTGGGTGTCAGGAGGATGGGGCCAGGCTCTTTTCAGTGGTGCCCGGCAACAGGACAAGAGGTAACGGGCACAAACTGGAACACAGGAAGTTCCACCTAAACATGAGGAGGAACTTCTTTACTTTGAGGGTGGCAGAGCACTGGAACAGGCTGCCCAGAGAGGTGGTGGAGTCTCCATCTCTGGAGACATTCAAAACCCGCCTGGATGTGTTCCTGTGTAACCTGCTCTGGGTGACCCTGCTCTGGCAGGGGGGTTGGACTAGATGATCTCCAGAGGTCCCTTCCAACTCTACCATTCTGTGATATTCATGCGTGTTTCAAGGCCTCCGTAAGCCTCACTGAAGGCTGTAAGCAGTATTGCACCTGGGCATGGAAACTCCCCAGGCACAGACGACCTTAGGGGTCCCCCAAACTGAGTCCATAGGCCAAGCTGCTATTGCTCTTTGTACAGGCAGCAAGAAAGTGCAGTAAAAGTATCCCTGCAGAACCATGAAGGGCCATCAGAGGTCATCAGGTGATCCAGCGAGTCAGGACAGGGGGGTTACAGTCCTCATAACTGCACAGCTCCAGCTCCCTTGCTCAGGCCTTTCCTTCAGCAACCTTTTAACACAGAGCGGACACTCCATCTTACTTCAGGTTCCTGGCTACAGGATGGGCTGAGCTGCACCTCCACAGCTCTGCTTCTCTGTTGGGAACATGGAATGAGCAGTTCACATCTCAGCTTTTGCTTGGTGGACATCTACCTGGTGCAAATCCACCCTCTTCCCCCCCACCATGGATCTCTCCTGACTTCTCCCCTGCTTAAAAGTCAGAGACCTGATGTGCCGTTACCTGTAGGCAGGGGTAGAGAGACACATCTTTCCTGAACCTCTCCTAACTCCTGCTGCATCTTGCTTGTG
Source organism: Fratercula arctica (assembly GCA_947846985.1). Taxonomy (NCBI): domain Eukaryota; kingdom Metazoa; phylum Chordata; class Aves; order Charadriiformes; family Alcidae; genus Fratercula; species Fratercula arctica. The sequence goes on along the minus strand of CANTUZ010000001.1, from coordinate 22,571,195 downwards.
CTATCTCCTACTGACTTATTCTGATTTATCTGCAGGAGTCAGGACCTGTGGAAGTCACAAAACCTTCAAAGGGAAAGAAAATACCCCCCCCAAACCAGGCCGAGCTACTCACCAGCTAAAATCCTTTTTCTCCCCCACCACAACTGTAGGAGCTAGGTCCAGCACAGAGGAGCCCAGACCATCTTCCTTCACTCCAGCAAGCTCTGTACAAGTCCTCTGCTGAGCTGAGCTGATGCCTTAACTGGGAAGGATGGATTTCCCCCTAAAATCTGGTTCCTGACATAACGTTAAGTGTTTGGGATTTCTCTGAAAGGCTTTGGTTTACTATATATACTGTATTTGTAATGGCCTGCCATGAGAATTGCGTCTGATATCAGGTATATCTCAAATATCTGGCTCTGTAATATATTTTGAAAAGAAGTAATTAATTGCACCTTCCAGGGCAGAGAACCTAAGTGGCTATTTTAAACTCTAATTTGTATTAAAGCAAGTAAAGTTAACTGCCTGTCCATAACAAATGATAAAGAAATATGTACTTTGGAAGATCGCCACAGGTCTCCAATCGATATAAATTTAATGGGCTTCTTTGTATCTTAGAGTAAAATTGCATTTCAGTGCTTCATTAAGTATTCTAGGAATTCCTTGATAACACACTGCTAGGAAATCAGGTCACTCACAAATGCCCACTGAAGGCATGGGAAAGCCAAATTCAATGGAATCAAAAGGACGCACACCACCATCCCATGGCAAAGGGATGACTTCTTTCTTGGGTTATAAAATATAAGGTAATGTGGAAAATAAACACCACATGTTTATTTACACATTTCTTTATTAAGTAATGACTAATATTATAACCTTTATAACTCAACTACGTGCAGAAAAAAAAATATACTGTTTTTTAATTCTCTACCATTCCTCACGGCACTGAGACTTTTTGCAGGAATAAGAAAAAAAACAACACTCAGTTGAGTTTGAACTGGAAGATCAGGACAAATTTAAGCATTTTACAAATCTTTTGGGGGGATGTGGTAGTGAATCTCCTGTCACTTTCACTTTCAGTCACAGAAAACTGTTACCTCTGATTTGCAGGAGAACAGCCAAATGCTCAAGAGCCGAACTTGTCAAAACCTTTTTTTGGCTTGGAAGTCTCATGAGTTTTGGCTTCTGACAAGATTTTTACTGCCCCTTGGGTTTAGCTGAACTGAAAATATTCTTACAAAAGGAGATGGCCTGACATCTCTGCAATCGTGTGCTCAGCTGACGCCAGAACGTTCAGAGGAAGGCTGAACTGAATTAAGAGAGCAGAGGCTTTTGATTTGGAACAAAATGTATTTTACTCAATTAATTGTCACTTTTGAGAAAAAAATATAATTGTCTTATAATAAAACTTTGCTACTTGGGAAGATTTACATGCTCAGGTCGTATAAAACTGCATCATGAAACTTCTGTGACAATGGCAGAGAATACACGGCAGCCAATGGGGAGGTGACCTGGGCTTGCCCCAGTGTTTTCAGTGGAACTTGACTGCTCTACACTATTTGGATGCTCAAGCTGTAAAAGTCGTCTTGGCAATACTTGCTAAATTCTGCCCTTAAATAAGCACAGCCAAAATAGAGCAGCCAAAGGCCAGGAAATATCCTGAGACTTGAACCCTGCTTTCCATTCCTGGGGAACTGTTTTGCCTGCACTTTGTTTCAGTGCCTCCTTTGTGGGCTATAAACCTTGTTTCTTCAACCAGCTGGTGAGTAAGCCGCAGATATATGCCTCCCATCTAATGGGACATGGCACATCCATGCAGATGTCCACCTCCTTTCACCACAGGAAAATGGCCCAGTTCCTGTAAGAATTAAGTTCACTAAAGATCATGATAATATCTAATTGAGTCATGGAGATAGATGAATGTGCTCAACATCACACGAGCTGCTTGCACAAAATGATCACTTTTCATAAAGTGATTTCATAAAGGTGAGTTTGATTATAACAGAGGGAAGTTGTTCCTGGCTCTGAATTATGTTTCCCCAATTCAGACTTTTGAGATTGCACGGGTGAAACCAGAAGGGGAAAGACTATCCAGCTGAAACCAAATATCTCCATTACTCAACGAACAATCTCTGATTATAGCACTGGTGTCCATAATTAATTAGAATCCATCAAGATAGCCCATTTCAATATTTCTAATTTTATCATTTGGCAATTAATCTACTTTTGGTGACATAGTGCTTACTGTAAAAAGAAACTACTCGCTGGTCTCAAGCCTCATCAGACAGAGAAAGACCTAAAAAATAGATGAGAAGAGGTGCATCGTATATGTATTTTTTAGCAGTTGAGAACACTGCAAGTAAGAGCAGGTGTGGAACATGGGTAAATCTTCCCATTCACCTGAAATGTCGGGGTTTATAAACATTTATATGAATATGTCTGTAAATCAATGACACTCAATCTCAGGAAGGTTTTTGCATATCATGAATTATTACTTAGGTTCTGTTTTGCACAGTACCTGTCAAAGGGTCCTAGCTCCATTTATGGGTTTCTGAAGAATCATAGAGTCACAGAACCATAGAATAGTTTGGGTTGGAAGGAACCTTTAAAGGTCATCTAGTCCAAACCCCCTGCAATGAGCAGGGACATTTTCAATTAGATCAAGTTGCTCAGAGACCCGTCCAACCTGACCTTGACTGTTTCCAGGGATGGGGCATCTACCACCTCTTTGGGCAACCCGTTCCAGTGTTTCATCACCCTCATTGTAAAAATTTCACCAGGTTTGGCACCCCTGAAAACACTTCCTTCACATCTCACAGGAGTGGCAGCAGGACTTACTGAAAGTCCAAGGAAGAAGTGAGGTACTCTGAAGTAGTCACAGCAGATGTCAAAACTTATACTTTCTTTACTTCTCCCTGTGCTTGTGCCAGCAATTTCTGCTACCTCAAAGCATAGAAGATTTGGCTAAAATCATTGCTTACTCCAGTAGCTCTTCTATATACAGCACACCACCTAATTGATCAAGTATCTAAAGGTTCAGATGTAAAAACAGCAGTACTGTTGGATAACATAAACCTCTTCTATAATGCCAAAGGTTTTCTCACTTCTTAAAGTGTCTGCAGAACAGATTTGCTTATTAGTTTTTAAACAGTCTCTCTTCTTTGTGCTTGCTCCCCGCAAGAGCAGTTTTCTTCCCAATTTTCATAAATTCCTTATGGGTTTGCCAAAGAATAGTGTTGTAGTTGCTGAGTGCACAGATAGTATCAGTTCTTGATAAACAAGGCTTGCTTATTGCCCATTCAACATAGCCTGGAGAAGATGGGAAAGGTGCAGGCTAGCCAAGAATGGGTGATATCCACTCCACTCCACTCCACTTTGTAACCCCAGCTCAGCTGCGCTAGACCCACACATCCCTGATTGATAGACCCGTGGAGCTCAGTCCCAGCTCTGGGCCTTGTACACAGGAAGCAAACCTCTTCAATGACTGGCCTGTAACTGGAATTCAGGCACAGAAAGGTTTTGAGCTTACCATCATTGACCAGTAATCTCAGGGACTTGACCTAGAGAGAGAGGTAAAGGGCAGAATTTAAAGGACTGACATTCTTCCCGACGGGGACAATCACCCCTAGGCAGTTTTCATATAACCATTCTGTTTTGGAGACTGAAAGAATTTATCAGGAAGATTTCCAAGCTGATCTAAGTTCCAGAGGACAATCTTCAACCTGTTTAATTTTCATGTGTAGGTGAAGCCAAAATGTCCTGCTGTATTCTCACTTCCATCAACCATGGCCATGTAAAACCTTGAGAAGCAAAGCCTCTCATTTTCAGTTTGACAGTTCTTTCGTTACGATATATTCTAAATATACCTTTGAACTGGCAGGTTTACTAAGATTGTCACGTTTTTCTTTTTCTTCTTTTACTTTTAGGTCTCAGATTCCTTTTCTATAGAAGCTATTAGCTTTGCACTGAGAAATACAATGAGGAATGCTTCAATGACAGCAAGATGCAGCACTAGGTGCAATGCTATATTCTGAGTAAATGATACCATTCAAAGGGCAGAGCAGAGCATGAATAGCATTGATTTCCAGAGCAGCTATTTCAGTACTTAGCAAAGTTTGATCAGATCGGTCTCCTTCACTGGCTGAGTTTGTTAAGAGGCTGTGTCTCACCCTGGCAGGCAGCAATAAGGCCCGGGCTATACATAATTTCATCACCTCCTGCGTGGGTGCCAGCATGACATTATGCCTGGGCTCGCCGCCTCACCCCTGTGGAAAACACAACAGCATCCCAGACTACCACTGTGGGCTAATGTAGGAGCTTCCAAACTGTATTTTGCTCTCTACAAGGGCTTATGAAGCAGGCTTTTATCATCAAAGAGCTCTGTGACCTGCTCCAAGGGTATCTGAAGTCACCTGGGGCCCAGGGCTGAAGGCCTGACTGGTGGCTGAGACCCTCTAAGGGTGAAGCTGTGCAGGAGAAGGCTCTTTGGTGCCAGTCCAAGCCAATGGGATGCTCTTTCAGCCCTCCAAAAACAAGAGCAGCAGCATCCCTCCCAGAGAACAGTTTATCTAATGGATTTCATCTACCTCAAGATGAGGTGGACTACAGCTCAAAAGTGTTGCCTTCTTTGCTTTAATTGTAAGTGGAGTCTGGAGGACCAGCTCGGGTGTAAAAAATTGCATCTACAAGTTTGAACAGGCGAATCCGTCTCCAAGCAACTAGTTGTGCTATGCCCACCCATACAAACAGCTGTACGAAGACCAAAAGGTTTGCAGCCATAACCCATAAATTTGTATCACTTCTCAGAGTAAGTTATATGAAATTGAAGCAAACACATTTTGTGGATGATTCGAAAAGAGAAAAGGACCTATTGTTTGTTCAATTCTACTACTGTATAAAATCTATTTTTTCTGGATTTTGAAGCATTTTCCATTTAATATTTTACTTCACTAAACCACAGTGTTTAAAACCTGTTTCTCATTTTGAAAGTTTTATGAAAACAGCCATTTTCATCCATTTTACAAGCACAAGTGTGTGAATAAGCTGTTGTCTCATTAGAATGTCCTTCATCCACCTGTATAACTCAATATTGGCAGCATTTCAGAGCACAAATCTTGGCAGAGAAATAGCCTGGCTATATATCCAAAACTAGCACTGAACACACTTTCTGTGGCATGCTAACCTTGCATACATTGAAAGTGCATGAGTATTTTAAGAAGGTTAAAATGTTGCTGCCGGTTTGTCAATTATTTCATTTCACCAATTACCACAGCATCAACACAACTTTAGATGTCCTGAAACTGCTGTCAAATCAGAATAGGGAGAGGAATGGATCTACAAAGCCATTGAGGGAATGAGAGTCTCTGCACCAGGCTGGGGGCTAGAGACTTGTTTACTTCAGTTTTAGCTTATTTACTGAATATTGAACTGGGAATCTTGATTGCTGCCAAGGAAAGGCATAGAAATTATTACATGTTTAAAGTTCCAAATTCTTCATGCAGTGCTGCTGTGGAAAGGTGACATCGTGGGCAGGAGCAGGGCCAGCAGAAAGGACTGTGATCTTTGCAAAGATAAATTGGTTGCAAAATCATGTGTTCTTGAAACTTTTGCTGCTCTGGAACAGATCTGCAGTAACAGCTCTCCTTCCTCATGGCCCACCTCATCTGCCCACAGCCCGCTCTGTGGGAGATACCAGGCCCTCAGGGGGTGCACAGGCATGTCTTTAAAATCACAGCAGCTACCAAAGCAGTTCTGCTCACCAGCGTCTTGTTCACGCCTCCCACCGTTTCCAATCCATCATCCCTTCCTCCCTGCTCTGCTGCTGTTCCTCTCAGCTACCTCTCAGACGTGCCCGAGGCCATCACCCCAGCATAGATCCCTGCCTAGAGAAGACCCTTCCCTTATACGTCACCCCCTCTGCTAATGTTTCCCATACAGCTCTACTGCCCTGTTCATTCCCCAGTGCTTTCCCAGCATCACCCCCGTCTGCTTGCCTCCTCCCCACCTCTCTGATAACTGAGCGCTCAGTGAAAGCAGCAGAAGGCCAGTAGAGTTAATGTTGTCTTGTCAACTCTTGAGTCATCTACTTGCAATCCCAGTTGGTTCCTTCAAGGAGAGACACAAAAAAAAAAAAACCAAAACCCCAACAACCCAGAACACAGAAGCATGAAAATGCCTTTGCAAAGGTTGAATGCTGATGTTTAGTTTCTTGACATGATGAATTTACCCAGAAAAGCCGCATCTCAAGCGTACAAGAATCTGTTAAGAAAAAGACATGGCAAGTAGCTGGGCAGGCAGCGAGATGCTCTGGCCATGACCATTACTTTTCTCAGGTAATATCCTTGTCAAAGGCTCTGCACATGTGGGATGCAGAACCAGCCACTGAGCAGGCAAACTCCAACTCATTCCATCAGCTATAAAATAAATCCTGATTTCATCAGTGCTCATATAGAAATGAGAGCTGTTTTATGACCGAAGTAGAAGAAGAAAGCCCTTCAAATGCCCACTTTAGAGTCTGCAGTTCTTTCTTACGCTTCTGCCTCCTTTCAATCCCTTTAGATTTTTGCTATAAGGGCAGTTTTAGCAACAACAGGAACAAGGAAATAACACCAGCGAATTGGCTTAGCACCATGTGTGAATTCTTATTTACAAGCTACAGACAGCAGCGTTTTTATCCCTGGCTCAGCTGTAGCTGCAGCAAGTGAGTCTGAAACCTGCCCCACAGCACAAGGCCGAGAGCAAGCAGGGCATGGCCCCCCCTCGAGCTCTGCTCCTCTCTCCTTAGGCTGGCTGAGTCCCACACCACCGACGTGCTCGGGTACTGCCACCAGTGTGTCACTGTGTCAGCAGAGTATTGGGGACTCGCTATACACCAATACGACCTACTACTGCCCATGGTTCTCCCCAGTCGTTTCTGATTTCTGACCTGATTTTCTCACCTCCTCTGAAAAGGGCTATTCTTGTTGCAGCTCCCATCACTTTTTTTTCTCCACAGGCAGCAAAACATTCAATGGTGCCTGGAAGGAGAGTGGGCACTGATCAAGACTGAGCATGAGCCTGTGCCCAGGAGTCGAGGCACCCAAATAGGGAAGAGTCGGAGGTCCTGGATCCCATTTCCTGGGCTGTTTAAACATGTTGGTGCACAAAGAAGAGAAGCAGGAGCAGAAGCTCTGGACTCATCTTTCCCTCATCTTACCCTCCTTATTTACATGCCCCCAGTTCTTATTTGTCTCTCTATTGCATTTATACACAGCTTGTTATGAGTATCATCACAGGAAATTCAGTGGTTTGGGTTTTTTTATTTAGCTGACTTTTCTCATGTTTTCCCAGATTTCCTACGGCACTTGGGAGGTAGGAGATCCCACAAAATCCATCATCCTTTTTCACAGATTTGCAGCAAGGTATCCAGTGAGGCAATGTCAGGTTTTAAATCTGTACGTTCAGCAAGGTTTTCACGAGGTTAATGTGAAATATATGTAGATAATAAGAAAACGATGTCTTCATGATTCCTCTTTTCAGGATATTAAGTCCTCTCCAGAATGATGGGGGGGGGTCCTATTTTTTACTTCCTCTTCAGTTTCCATCATTTGTCCTTGTTGTCACCCCAAAACACTTAGAACTGTTGTAGTATCTCTTCCCAATGTACTAAAATACAATTTGCCTGCTGCTATTGCAAGATGCCAAAGACCAGATGAAATGATTGATTTTTGTGCTTGAATCTGGGAAGAAGACTCCCAGGAGCATAACAACAAAGCATAAATAACATCCACTCTGGTGCACCTGACAAATACAAGCCATAAAAAAAAAAAAAAAAAGCTATAACATGCTCCAACAAACTTAAGATTTTTCATATAAAAGACCAAAAGCCTCAAAAATGACAATGTGCATGCACAAAAAAAAAAAAAAAAGGCAAAAATAAAATACACCCAAAACCCAGAAGAAATTAAGAGTATAATTTTTTCTTAGGTTTCTGTGGGAATAGAGAGCCTGTTATGCAACACAGATGAGATGACCCTAAAAAAGATCATAAACAAAAAAAAAAAAAAAAAGAAAATTGATAGTGCTTGCTAGTTTGACCTGGAGAAAAACTCCTTCCTGATCCTGAACCTACTGACTGGATCTAGGATGGACAGCTATAAAGACTGTGGTTATGCGAAATATTTGAGGCGGTGTTTATCTAGATTTCAGCCCTGCCACACAATGGGATATTTTGGGATAAGGATTTTATTTGTAATGTGAATCAGTCATGTGGTTCTATCTTACCCTAGGAAAGCTTCCTCGCTTAAGCCAGACAAACTTGGCAGCGTGACTAAGCTGAGACTCCCAAATACATTTCATTTTCGTGGGAAAGTCATTATTAGCATGCAGAAGTCCTAGGGCTACTCTGTTAAAAATGGTACAGCCCCTGCCCTGTGATGTGCGGATGGGGCACAAAAAGCAGGTGTAGCTGGAAGGGAAGGAAACAGAAGAGAGAATCAAACCAGTGCTAGGAACTTCCATAGCCCACCCTCTGTAAAACCAGCACTGACTTTTTTTAAAATGTGACGGCTGGGAAGATTTTATTGAGGAATCTGAATGCAGGCAGAGAGGGAACTTTGCCACTATTTGTCTGGAGCTCCTCCACACACATAGGAAGACATCCAGCAAGTAATCTTCCATAGGTAACTTCACAACTTCTCTTACACCCTCTCTTAAGCCAGGGGAGAAAATGTGAAGTGGCTTGCTGGAAGATTTTGCAAGTGGTTTATCCAAGCTGTCAGATATTCGTGGAACAAAATCAAGAGCTGATGGAGAAAACTCCAGCTTGGCAAGACCAAGGGATTTTGCAGAAATGTATTTATTTCAAGAAACCTGCAAGTAGTCCAAGTCCAAGGGTGGACGTTTTAATAAAAGCCCAAGGGAGAAAGACCTCATCTGACCTGCAAAATCTCCATGCTGCTTGTTCATCGTGAGTGTTAAAACTGAAATGGGCTGTAGATGCCATGTCAGAGAGCACTCAACAGTGGCCCAGAATAACCAGTGATCAATGTAGCTGACGTGAAACCCAGTTTCCAGCCCTGCTTGTGTCTGGATCAGGGAAGCAGTGACACCTACACGTGGTGCGTCCCAAGAAAGTGCCCCTGTCATTATGCATCTCATCACTCTTAGTGAATGTGTTTTGAAAAGTTTGCAGCTTCATTTTGACACAAAATGAAACCAGATTTTGGAACTCCAAGATTTCTTCATAAGATGGAGTTCTTGTTTTTCAGCCCAACTGAGCTTTAAGCCTTCGTTTTCAATGCTTAATGTAAGTAATTTGGAATAGGAACACTGAAAAGCCTAGACACATTCTGAGCCTGAATATTATAAATCAATAAGCATAAAACATATTTTTAACTCACTCCCTTTCCCATAAATCCAAACTTCATGGTGAGTAAAGCAGAAATTTTCCTGCAAGTTTGAAAGCAAACCACTTCCAAATCTCTCCATACCTGTTTAAATTATGCTGAATGCCATAGGCAGTGTACCCTTTAGAAATAACAGATGATTAAACAGCCTGCTTCACCTGTAAATAAGCATGGAATTTGGAGTGTTAGATTTGTTATTTGATTTGCAGCTACTAGTCAAGCTCAAGTTCTGTGACTATTTATTTACCAGAGAGACTCCAGCTTTTTTCTTTTGAAATAAATGCCAAATGACGAATTGCTTTTGACTCCAGTGATATGGAACCCAAACTGCTGCCCATACGTGTAAGCCTTTTGCTGAGGAGCCATCTGCAAGCCAAACACAAAACTCTAACATTATTATTCCAACCCAATGTGAAATACTGCAAAATACAAACTCAACCCCCAGCTTCACTCCTACTAATGTGCACACAACATAAGGCTCAAATAAAAATGTTCAGCTGTGAATATTTATGTCTTATTCTTAGCCTCATTGTGTTTAGAGGTTTAGTACACCTTTGGTTGCGTATCATTCCCTAAATAAATAACACAGAAAGACATTTTCTTTGTGGCAATTACATCCTAACATCTGCAGGGCAGGAGGAACATGATGAAGATACACAAAATGTACGAAGAGATTTCCTGGTGTTCGCTGCATTTCAATGGGAAGTTTAAAAAACGGGAAAAGTTTTAGTGATTGCAGAATTCACTTTCAAGAACCAGCAGCTTTCTGATGTGTGGTAATCTAACCCGCGCTCTCGTGCCTCCAGCCAGAAGTGTAGCGAGGTGCCACTGGGCTCCAGAAATATCTCTGATGTTTCAGTTGCGATTCTCCGCCTATGGACACTTGGCAAATCATGCAGCTCTGTCACACACTTTTCTCTAATTTATTCCCTGAAGGCATAGGAAATAGCTTCCTGAAGCTCCCCATTAGAAAAAAAACCCACTACCTGGCAAATCCAACATATCTCTAACATATATCCCATGGTATGGTGTCATGCGAGCGCTTATGATATTAATGGAAAGTAAGGAGAAATCACGTCGCTCACTTGCCTTTCAGACACTAAAGTAAACATTCATTATTGTATCTATGAGCATAATTTGGCAAATTGCATAAGCCCAGCTGGAAAATGTGCACAGTAATGAAATAAACTAGTGCAAATGTGATTTGAACAGTAAAAATTGATTATAAAAGCAATAGGTGATTGCCTTTAGTAAACGATTATGTACTGTCAAAACTAATGGTTGCAGCAGCTCTGCAGTCACCGATAACTTATTCATAAGGCACCACCATAAAACACTATGCACTAAAGAAAATGTTGTAAACTAGAAACAATTAGAAAATCCAATGTACTATAAAATGCAGAAACTAAATGCAAAGATGAATCAAGAGAGGAAGGGCTGTGTTTTAGCAACTATGTTCTTCCTCTCCAATTCGGATTTAAATGCTGTCTTGTAGGACACAAGTGTCTGGACACTGCCAGTTAACGTGTACCTGACACAATCACAGGAAGCAGTAGTGACACACACAGTTTCCCCCATGTGTCTGACCATGAATCTTTGGTGACAGTGACAAGGTACACTAGTTATGATTGCAGGGAAAGAAATGAGAGGAGGCACCAGGACTATCCACCCTTCCATCAGAAGCCTTACATCTGTGCTTCATCACTACAGAGCACTTCTGTGAACCTTTCTATCTTTGTAACTCTACTGGACTCATGAAATCCATAACAAGACTTTCCAAAGGGAAAGGCAAAGCTGACAGTGTGATCCTAGGAGGATCTCTTCCATCTCTGTTTGGCACAATGGCTGTGATTCTTTTCCTGACTGATCCCTCTAGACTGACGCACAGTTGTGTGCACCACACAGATCTGGGGAGCTGTCTGCCCAAAGCACTGGCAAGGTCCCCATCGCCAAATGGGATTACCCAAATGGTTTACAAATCAACATATTTTAACAATTTTAACATATTTAACCTCATGCTGCCCCCATTATTTCACAGAGTATTGTACAGAAGAGGAGTTACAGTACGAAGAGGCTAATGCCCAGATCCTAGAAAAAGGACCCTAGGAATAAATTGCCATTAGATGCCATTGCAATGCCTGACTCAGCATCCTGGTCCTCCTGGTGGAATCTCGAGCTCTGTGGGTCTGGTCACTTGGATGCCTCATACTGGGATGCACACAGCATACTGGGATGTACAACAGGGAGACGTACAGAGACAGTGAGGAGCAACCTATTTCAAATCCTGCCCTCTTTCTGTGGCAGCAGAGAGACACCTCTGGGCTCCCTGAAGGTGGGTGGTGATGAATACACACTGAAGAGAGATAGCAAGAGATCTCCATAATAGTAAGCTGGGTAGATGAGTAGCCTTTCAGGGAGCAGGAGAGAACAGTGCTTTTCCAGATCCACTGACTTGGTTACAAAGCAGGAGGTGTTGTAAGCATATAAGCTTGTGTGTCATTTGAAGGTGATATTGTTGTATCTTAGGAGGAGAAGAGATCTTTAAGGAGTTAAAACAAGCTGTCCCTTGACCATGTAGCTAAACTCATGTCTTTATATGCGTACTTTTTAAAAATTAACCTCAAGATTTTATCACTGCAAGCAGAAACAGATTTTAAGGCAAAAGGAACTGTTAGTGGCTCCAGTATGCATTCCCATGTTTACCACGGGCTCTGTTTCTTCCATGATTACCCCTGCAATTGGCCCAAACGTTTACTTCTGTTTAAAGGAAATATTAGGATCTGGACAAGCTGTCAGGGACATAAGAACAGCCATACGTGGACAGAGCAATGGTCCATCCAGTCCCATATCCTGTCTCTGCTCTCCACCTGGGCCAAGAGCATGTGTCTGGAGAAGAGCATGACAACAGGGCAAGCATCCAGCAGCACCTGCCCTGATTATGCTCCCAGGCTCCTGCAAGTTGTGGCTCTGGGACCTCCTGGACCAGGCAAAGCATAAACTTAGACAAGTAAAGTGATACAGATCAACTTCAGGTAACCATCCAGAATTAAAGACGCCCTTTATATTTCTTATTGTAAAGCATTTTCTCCAGAAAAAGTATGTGACTTTTTTGCAACTTCTGAAAATTTTCATGGTTCTTTTTTTATTTCTTTTAAAAAACATGAATGTATAAACTGGGTGCAGCCCTCAAGTACCAACCCTGCTAACACTAAGTACAGAGTTCTATTCACCCTTTTGACTCAGCAGTCTTTTATTTATACCTCTCATGGCCATTTTTGCTGTAGCCAAACTAGGATTTCATATTCAACCACATGCTCACTGGCATTCTTAAGCTTTTATCAGCATCACTGTTTTCCTGATGTATAGCATCTGTTTGATTACACTTAAATACAACTTTGTGCAACAAGGCCAACTTATCCAGCACCCCAGACTGCTCCATAGGTCTGCCTCTTATCTCTATGGGCCTTTCTACAGTCTTTCTGTGAGTTGCAAGTTTTATTTTGGCTTTGAGTTCCGTATTTAAAATATTGAGGAGTACTACTGGGTCTTGTACAGAGCCTTGAAGGCTCACTTTAATCTGGTGATGATTCCCTATGACAAGCTTCTCGATTTATGTAAATTCAAGATAATTAAAGGTGTTTCTAGGAATATGGCTCTAAAAATACATCTTATACTCTACTCATGCCTTGCTTTCTATGAGCAATCCAGACGTGTGCTGGAGAGTCTGGCCTTAAATACGGCTGTCACAAAACCAAAATGGACCAGACTGTGATAAGTACAGAAATAAAGTGAGCAGGAGTGTGAATGGGGTGGGAGTAAAAGCTTTTACACAGGCAGCCAGTGCCAACTAACAGATAACAGCAGTCTGTGCCAGTGAGGCAGACGCTCCCAGCCCACCGCCAGCTCAGCACTCCAGGGACTAGAAAAGTGAGTCAAAAGCAGTCAAGGCTGTGGAGACAAGGGAGTACCAACCTGAGACTACCAGGAATAGGGAAAGAGGGCAATGAGGATGGTGGGGACATTGATTTGGGGTTCTGGTCTGTGGGCGTGGGGTGAAAGAAGAGGATGGAGCTTCAGACCCAAGTGTGCAAAGCATGGGTGATGCGGGAAGCACGGTTTTGAGGACATGGCACAGCAGGGGAGGGACCCCCTTGTGCTCAAAGCCAAAAGCTTTTTCTCATAAATAGTTACAAATCTTTCCCCCTCCCTTATTTTTGGGTAAATATGATTCTTCTCAGCCTCCAGCAATTAGCTGGCTACTAATCTATTGAACATGTACATTTTTGACAATATGTAGGGTTACCCTTGCAATCAAAATGTCAGATGGCAGATAATACAAATGCCTCCCAAAATCTAAAGAAACTGCATCTGCTCCATTTCCTTCATTTGCAACATTTATAATCTCACCAAAAAATGAAACCAGATTTGCTTGATGAGATGTAGCATGAAACACTGAAATCCCTCTTTGCCCTGGCTTGCCAGCCAAATAAATCACAGGCCACTTCGTACAGACCCTGTCAGAATATATAAACATGACAGGACAGCTTAGGGAACATCTACTAAATCTCATTAAACACTTCCACTGATAACATAATAACATGTTAAATGTGTTCTAGCTGTCACACTGCACTCAGAATCATAGTGTCCCTCTCCTGCTTTTTATAATGCTGCACTTTGCTTCCATAAAAAGGAAAATCCTGTAACAGATTTGTTTTAAAACACCAGCTCACCCTGCAGGTTGTGTATTTTCAAAACTCAGCTTTTCTCACTCTAGTTTCTGGGACATATCATTCTTTAACCTTGGACTGCTCTCCTGACAAGGTGAAAGCTCATTAACCACCTCAGTATAATTTAAACACACAGCTTTGTTACTATGCTGGCACCAGCCCACAGGGACGGCTGGGTTCCTATAGCGATAGCTTGTTCTCGTGGCAGGTATGTCCTCAATAGCTTTCTCTGGGACAGAGGATAATTACCTTCCCAGTAAAAGGATCACAGCACCAAAAAACCACACAAATGCTGTACCGACTTGTACAAGGCAAGACCACTTCCCCCAGGACTGTCACACAGAGGGGGAAAAACTATCTGTTCTTAAGGATCCCTTTTCATGGTGTCTTAACAGTCCCCATGGGACCAGCTCCTCCCCCCATCTCTCCCAGTACCTGCTGGAATGACCAAGAGCAGCATACACAAATCTTCCAGCTCTCATGTCAATCACTTTTCTTCCCTCAGCAGTCATTTCAGAGGCAGGTGGCTTTTTGGAAGTGCCTGTTCTTAATAAAGAACAGCAATTCAAGAGCAATTTCAATGCTCAGTATCTCTAATAATTTATATCACTGACCCCTGTTATGGGCAAAGAAACACTAACATCACTGCAAGGACATTGGGTAAGCAGCAGCTGGGTCCATGTGGCAGGGGAGCGGCCCCACCACTGTAGAGCCACTTTCCTCAGTACCATGGTGTGGCTATACCAAGCTATTCCGCTTACCTGATTCCTAGTTACATTTGCTTCATCTGGGCTCCTTGTGGTTACCTTCCTCTGCCAGCCTCCCAAATGTTGCCCAAGGCCTCATGTCACCGGGGAGAAAGGCTCCTTTGGCGAGGATCACTGATTCAAATTCAGTTTGCAGGGCTTTTAGACCTGCTCATTGTTCCAGTGACCAGGTGGATCCAGCACTGGCCGACTTCAGAAGTCACCAGAGACCCACCAGTCTCCAAGAGCTTGTGGTAGCAATATCTGCCAGCAAAATCAGGGCTGCATCATTTAATTTACAATAGTGTTAGAGAAGGAGTGGAAGCAGCTTAGCATCGTAGCCACTAGGTGAATGCATTAGCAAATGAAAGACATTTGAATCCTTATGTCAAACTTCCCCATGTGTTTTTATTTCTAGGCTGAACGCTAAGCAGGAACTCTCTTTTTTCCAGTTTCAGTTTGGATGATGCCAAAATCTTTTGAGCACAACCCAAGGAAGCCAAAGTGGAAGATATTCATTTCACTAAAGAAAAAATACTCCGGAAAGCTCTCTGGAGTGCAATAAAGGCCCATGTACAGACAGCCCTGAGCTGTGGTTTGGCATTCACATTGACAGAGAGCCTCCAGCATGGCTAGTCCCACAATCATCCACTTCCCACAAGACTCAGGTGCCACCCAAAGCTGCTTGCCATCTCCTCTGATGAAGATACAGTGACAGTCCAGGGGTACAGCAAGAAAGTAAGGAGAGAAACAAGAATTAACAGTCTAGCGTCTAAAGAGCTAAACTCACTAAAATTTTCTCTGTGTAATTAAAATTATGGCATGGGATTATTTTGAAAGGATCAAACTATCTTTTTCATATTGCTCATCTTCATTCTTCTTCCATCCTCCTTTATCCCCATCCTCATCACTCTCTACCACAGAACAACCGAGGCTTTGCCTGTCCTTGCCCTTGCACCAGGACCCTTCCTTCCCTTTTTTTTTTTAACTGAAGCCTTCAGATCAGGAGCTGACCATCTGCTTATGGGCTGTCCAAATCCAGGCAAGGATTGCAACCCCTCCAAGGAATGTAATTTCTCACCATGTTTTACCATCTGTAAGGCTCTGGGTTGGAAGAAAGCCACAGTCCTGGCCTACAGCTGGAGAACTGCATCAGCTCCAAGGGCAGCACAGCGATGAGCCCATGGTGCGTGCCAGCAAAGAGATACCCAGGCCTGATCCAAACTTCCATGAAGTAGGTGGCAAAACTCCCGTTGACCTGAACGAGGTTTGGATCAGCACTCTGGTGAGACAATTTTGGAGGTAATTGGAGTGCAAGACTCCAAGTAAATGATTGCTAGTGATTGCCATGCTGACGAGCAGAAGGGAAAGATCGTGGCAGCAAGAGCAACCAGTCAGCAGCAGTAAAGCAGAATAAATCAAATTCCTGCAGCATGATGTACGGATATCTTCTTATAGTAGCCTTTCTGTAACCTCATCCTTGCAAATGTCATTCTTTTACTCACACATAGTTTACACTGGCACCTACTTTACTTCCAAATTTGGCATAATACACTTCAGATCCATGAAGCAAGCATGTTTCATAAAAAAACAATACCAATCAAGAGTTGTATTTCATATTTGCCTGGATCTCTGTAGTCACTCCTGCAATTTTTTACCATGAAAACTGATGCTTAAGGAAGTACTTAATGTTGTTTATTTGGACATAATTTAGGAACTGCCTTTTTTTAGGAAGGTGATCTAATCTCTAGGCAGAAAGTGTCAGCAAAGCCTTTGCTAATTACAGCAAATCAGTGCATGGAAACTACTGGTAGAACTACCTGGAAAGTAATACTGGAGCTGTATTCACCAGACCTAACTGTCGGCACTTCAGGGAGGATGTCGGGAACCCACAGTCCGTGGAGAAGGAAAGAGACCTCCAAAGACAGATTCAGGTCTTGGACTGGGCTAAGCCCTCTCTGAAGGTACCTGTCTCCCCGCACTCCCTGTGAAAGCTGAATTTTGCCTAATGCAGACCTGTGTTCAGAGCAGACCTCGAAGCAGAGCTCGGGAAATGGACTGGCCGCTCAGGTAACGTGAGACTGAGCAGATGCAATCACTGGGATCATTTTTCCTTTTAATCATCTAGTTCTGCAGTGGTAGGAGTAGTTTGTCTGGGCACTTGTTCATGCAGGCAAGCAGGGCAGACCTGGGGATGGCAGCTGGGGTCAACCAAGCACCCAGGTCATCAGGCAACTTGTCGTGATGGACCAGGTCCAGAGTCGAGCTGGAAGGCCAACCCACAGGTCAGGGTCAGGCCCAGTGGTAGTACCCATGGTCAGACACTGCCCTGGGATGGCCAGGCAGGGCTGCAGGAGCTGGAGACCGGCACTGCTGCTGCATTGCCGGGGCAGGGACTGACAGCCCCAGGAGGATGGAATGGGGTCCTGGGCCACGGACAGGGTGGGGGGAGCCCCCAGGGAGGACAGTCAGGGCCAATAGGGCCTATTAGTGCCCTCAGGGCCCTGGCAGTAGCTTAGCTGTAAATATTCAAGGACTCCAGCTTTATCAGATTTCATTAAAACTAATGCGATGAACTCATACTTATTCATAATATCTCTTGCCCTCCTTTTCTAAAAATTTAAGAGTCTGTTGTTGTAAGCAGATCCTTGGAAACAGCTGCGAAAAGGGCTTGCTATTAAGAATCCAACCTGCAGTGCTGTAGGCTACTGCAATTACCTAAATTTTTACCACTGTTGCAAATTACTCCCATTTGTCAACGTCCCCATCCTGCCCAACCCATGATATTTCATTATCATTGCCTTTGTTTTTGAATATTCCACGTTGCTGCATTTGTTGCAGAAGGAGTTTATTAAAAAGCAACATGCAATTTGAAGCAGGCTTTTGCTCACAGATAGCCTGAATAATGCTACATTAGCATTCAACAGTCTTCACTAATTTATTCTTGCTCCCTTGTAATAAGCACACAGGCACTGTGTAACCAGGAGCTCTATCAGAATGAATGATGCAGAGCTTCCTTCCTCGTACACAATAGGCAGATTCTCACTCTATAAATTGTTCTATTTGTAAATTATCCAGTAGGTTAATAGATTTTAGAGACTGAAGGTACTTCTGCCATCATCTAGCCTGTATTACCTCTTCTGTAACCACTGCATGTATAAGCTGGACAATTTTATCCAGTGACTCCTGGTGAAGAAGAAATTATTCTCCCAAACTTATTGCTGTGGGAGATCTTTTAGAGCATCAGTATGAATGAAATAAAGAGTCCTTTGCCCTTAAAATTACTTTCAAAGGGAAATTTTCTAAGTATATAAGTCACTAGTAGTTAGACATATTACATTACAATAAATGATAGATGTTATCAAAGTGATTTCAGGCTTCACTCCACAAAGGCACTTAGGAGTGAATAGCTTTAAACTTGTGAATTGTCGGATAGGTTTCCATGGGACCACTCCTGGGCTTCCAATAGAGCCTGCGTGCAAGAGCTTTGATAGCTTAACCGCCGCAAAAGCTAAATGAATATATTTATAAAACAGCATCAGATGAGCTTCAGTGTGAACTAACACTCTAGACCAGTAATAGCTGCACTGCAGCAAAATGGCTTCAAGGCAGGTCTGGAAACCTTACAGTGTCTATATGTAACACCAAGCCGACTTCAACTTGTCTTTGAGTATGGTGATCACCCACTTAAAAAAACAGCCTTGATACATAACACTCCCACTTGAAAATCTTCAATTTTGCTAACAGTAACCACAAAATAATGCTCATTTCTTAAGCAAAGGACAAGAAACAGTTGGTGTCAGTGGCACGTACTAAGCAGAGACTGACTTTTAGATGGTGACTACGGCAGCTGTAGATGTTTGCTTAGCTGAAGCCACCTTCATTTACCTTCCCTTGAAGTTGACAGCATTGTCACAACAGCTGTGTCATGTCATAAACTCAACCTCAAAACAACATTAATTGGAATCTATGGGGAGCACCTGATACTTTCAGGAAAACACAAAATTATGTCAAAGCACATCAAAGAAAAGTAAGTTACACGACAAGAATATGTCAAAATAATATCAATATAGACAAATAAGAAGATGAAAGATGAAATGCAACAAACATTATTGCCAGCTTTTGGAAAGAACTGCCGAGTGTCCAGCTAACTGCAAAATTAATTGGGACACAGGGAAAAGAACAAATTAGCTCATTGGCAAGTTAGGTATGAGCTAGGAACCTAACTAAAATTAGCAAGACTGAATAATATGGCTTCAAGGTGAACCTGTAAACTTTATAGAGTCTATAAAACAGTAAGCTGATTTCAGAATATCTTCAGGCAGATGATCAGTTTATACTTTAAAGAACATCCTTTATTTCCATGATTTGTTACACGTTTGTCCCCATCGCTGACACTAAATATTCATTTATCACAAGGTCTGCATCTATTAATTAAGCCTCTGAAGAGCACCAATAAGATTCTGATTAATCTTCCTCTCAGTTAAGCCTCAAAAAATATGTAGTACTTTAGCAGTGCTAATGACAAAGTTCCTACCAAAACAGTAATGTTATTTTTCTTTCCTCCTGTCCTAAGGTGGTAGTGAATGGGATACTTGCACTAAAAATCGTGGATAAGACTTCTCAGTTAAGGTATTTCCCTAAACCTCTGGTTTTGCAGTTTTAACTTGAAAAGAAATTATATTCCAAACCTCTAGGAAGGTTTGTTACTGGCTATGCAGATGATAAAGTGATGCCTACATGTGGCATAATGAGGAGCAAAAGGAGTGGATTTGCAGAGTGAAACACCTACGTACCACACCACGAACAGCCCTTTAGCAGTACCAGTGCACGGGGGCGCTTCTGGAGAGCATCTTTAGGTTTAGTCATGTTCAAAGGGAATCCAACCTGTGTGCTTCAAGACCAATTTTTGATGTGAATCAAAGCACACCAAGGAGACAATTGCTGCTAAAGCGCTAGTCCGACTTGAAACTAAAATATCACTGGTAACTTGCCTGCAGGCACCAGTCTGCTCTGCTGGGTTCACAAACAGAGCAGCAAGTTAATGCTTCTGGCAGGACTTGAAAACAAGTTTACTAGGGCCCTTCGGGATCTCTAATATAAGTTCAATACTCTGTTATCAGAGAGAAAGATCAGGCCTTCAGATGTTTTACTATAGCGAGTTGCTGTTGTGTTCTGAGTGCCAAGGTAGTCACAGAAGACTTCAGCATCATATAATGGAAGTTGAAAGAGAAATCAAACCCCTTCAAGCTTCATACAGAGACTGAAAGTTTCATAAATGATCTGAGGTGAAAAATTTCCAAAAACTTGGATGGTGTCATGGTTTAACCCATGCCAGCAACTAGGACCAGGCAGCCGCTTGCTCATTCTCACTCTCCCCCCAAGAAGGGTAGGGAGAAGAGGGAGAAAAGGAGGGAAAAGGGGAAAAAAACCCAACACCTCATAGGTTGAGATAAAGACAGTTTAATAAAATAATAACAGAAAAGGAAAATAACAATATTAATAATGATAAACGAATATGCAAGACACAAGTTACTCTCACCGCCAGGTGAATTGGTTGCCCAGCCCAACCCGAGCAGTGATTGTGGATTCCCACCCCCCAGCCAACCCCCATTTATATACCATGCACGATGTCTGTGGTATAGTATATTCCATTGGCCATTCCATTGTTTTGTCTATGCTTCTTCTCAGCTTTTATGGGAAGCTAAAAAAAGTCCTCCAATGGTATAAACATTGCCTAGCAACAACTAAAACAATATGCATTATTGACATTCCTCTCATACCAAATCTGAAACAAAGCAATCACTAGAAAGAAAATTAACTTTATCCCAGCTGAAACCAGGACAGATGGAGACTAGAGTTTGAGATTGAAGGACATGGGCGCACCCAAAAAATTAGAAAAAATGAGAAAATCATTGCAAGGGGTCACTTGCTCACCATACAAATCGTGCTTAACCTTCAGTAGAACTTGGAGGATGAAGTCTTTGGCTGAAGGATAGAAACACAGTGAGGGCTGAAGGTGGAAACAACCATGAGTGACTTCCTTTGATATTTGAATCCCAAAACAGAGATCAGTGACACAGAATAGAAACTCCTCTAGTAACAGTAGGCTCTACTTACAGGACACTCCACTCTCCCCTGCTCACATCTGTTCTCCTGCTGTAACTTTCTATTTTGGCACTGAAGCATGCCAACTGCCCAAGCAACTGTTTTGTGCATCCATGGCCTAGACAGAAAAAAGGGCTATAAACTTTTTGGGGATTTGTCATTCGGTTGCTTCTAAGGAAGTATTTGCCTGGCATTGGAAAGACTAATCTGTGGCCAAACTGATGGTGTATAGTTAAAAAGACAGAGTAAGTTACACAGCCAGACGTGTGTTGTGCTCAGTGCAGACTGGTGACTCTAGACACATCAGTATCACACCAGTCACATATCACTCATCTCACTCAAAATTTACTGCCAGAAATTCTCCATTCCTCTCAGTTAGCAAAGGAGCTGCTCCCGCAGTCCTCTTGCACTGAGCTATGAGGGGAGATGAAGAGCAGGGATGGCCCCAGAGGCTTTATCGCTCCCTTGTTCCTGCTCCCTCCTAGAGGTCAGGCATAGCTCCTTTCCCTGCACAGCTGCTGCCTTGCACAGCCTGCCCTCAAATGGCTTATGTCCCACTTGTCTGCTTTGTCCCCACTTTCCTGTACCAGGACAGACACCCAACATGTGCTCCCCATGCAGTTCATTAATGGGGGATAAAAACAGTGAATTTATACAGCAGGTTTCTAGCTGCAGTTCTCTGTGAGACTGTGTTTTCAGGACATGATTTCAGATACAAACATCACTCTCCTACCCTAGTGGTTGGCAACCTTGAATGTACCTTAGCAACACGGCCAAAAAGGAGAAGCCTCAGGCACACAGACAAGTTACAGTGGGGTGACACAAGTTGCCATGTGTCAGCTGCCCTGCAATGGCTCTCTGCATTGATGTTGTTAGACGTCTGCAAGGAAAGACTTGTTACTCTGTGATTTGCTTTTGCCACAGACTGAGCATGTCCACAGTTACTGCACATCAGCTGATGGAGGTCATTTCTTTTCCACTTTCATCCTGCCTGAGGGCGTAGTATTTTGCTGGTTGATTTGACAGGCCCTGTGTAGACACAGCCTATGGATGGCTGGAAGCTTGTTTCTATAATTTCCCACTTCCCTCCTGTCTGAAGGACAGCCTGGCAGTGTGCACACAGACGTGGGTCTGTCAGACGCTGGTTGGCAGAGAGCCTAGGGAAGCACCCATGGAGTGGGAAGAAAACATTGGCTGTGATTTAGTGGTTGGGCCGGAGTGGGGAAGATGGGGGTATAGAGATAAAAATTATGCAGATGCTTCTCAAGTGCAGTGGGGACAATGAGGGTTCACAGAGGCTGGAAGGTAATAGCTGATGGTGTGATTGCAGTTCTGAGGGTTCTGACTCAATACAAGAGAAAAAGCTGTCATATCGAACAGGACCCTCAGCTCACTCCCAATAAAAGCATAAAGATATTGGGGAGGGAAAGGAAAACAAACCCTGCTTGTCCTCTTTTTATTTTTCTTTTTTCTTTTCTTTGAAGGTTGGTACAGTAAAATAGGAAATTCAGAAGCACCGAGAACAAAGTGTGAATTCACTTCAAGACTGAAGTTCAAAATTATTTTACTGCTCTTTCTACAACTACTCAGTGTTTCGAATTAGCTTATTTCAAAGCTTGCAGTATTACCTAGTTATGGTTCCTGTATATTTAGAGCGTGTGCACCATATATATCTAGTTAATGCTTTCAGTAATAAGGAAATAAATTGTTTCAGTAAGAAAATAACAATTGCAGATATCTGCTTACATTATAAAAATGTAGAGTCAGAGAAAGAAATGTAAAGTCAGAGAAGAACTCCCCCAGAGAGTTTACAGAGATTACAGATCTCCAAATAAAATCAGAGATGTAAACAGAAACATCCATTACATTTTTATTTATCCTGGTAACCAGCATGAGAGTTCAACAAATCTGCACTGAATGACATCCAGCTCAAGGTCCAGCATTTTGCATTTATTATTTAGCTGTTTGGATGAAAGCGTTGGATTTTTTTCACTGTAATGTTTTGAGTGATTTGGACATGCCTTTCAGAAATGGACCTGTCCTGCTTTCTTAAAAATGCTGGACCTTGCTGGCAGGTCACATGGATTTCAACAGAAACACGGGCACTGACTTACTCAAGTTGACTACCTACAACAGCAGAGATGAAACCTAGCGAAGCCCCATGGGGACAACATATGGGGAAAGACACACACTCCAGAATTTGCTGTATTATTTATAAAATGTGATCACTTTAAATAGTCTGTTTCTGTAGCAGCTCATGGATCTTCTGTATTTCTGAGATTTAGGTTGTTTCCTTTTGTTTGTTTGTTTGGGGTTTTTGTCTCCTGGGTTTCTTACAATAAGAGTTGGAGTTTTCTGTTTGTTTGCCTGCCTTCCCCTAGCACCAACAAAATTTCTGGAATTGGCATTGGCACTCTGGATGCCTAAAGAAGCAATTTTTCAAATTGAGCCACGCATAATTTAATTTCTCTTGGGGTCTTAATAATCACAGTATCTTTCAAACATAAGGTACAAAGCTTCCTTTCAAAAAGAAAGCTTCAACTTCTACATCTGCCTTATTCGCCTGCTAAAGAGATCTCAAATTCTCAAAGCAGCAAAGGCAGAGGCAGCTACTTAGTTATCTGAATTTGTATATCATCATTGTTTATTATTTATATCCCAATGGCATTGTATTATACACTGTGCGATATAGATGAAGACAGTCCTCTCTGCATCATACAGATTATAGTCATAACTATGGCTGATAAGAAAAAGGAAGGCGAGGATGGTCTTAATCTCTCTGCCTCAGTTCATCACCTTTAAAATAATGGTATTTGGGCTCAGAATTCTTGATCATGTATTTACCATAGAAAATAATGATAGTTACCCACTTAAATAGCCAGAGATTTTTAGAGACTTCACTAGAGACACAATTTCAGCACTTTCAGCTTCAATTCTGTATGCGGAAGCCCCAGCAAACATGCTACAAGCATGGGCTGCATGTTCCTGTGAATCCTAATGGTTCAAAGACAGAGGGCAAATAAGACAACACCAATTTATTACTAAATAAAACAAACAAAAACTCACCCTACATCGTGCAGACTATTCTGATGAGTTTTATATGTGTGAGTCATGGTTTCAAACATTTGGGGCTGCAAACTTTGCAACAGTCACATCACTGACAGTCTCTGCAATGTGTCAAGAACTGCATCCTTAAAATCTCTACATTTAAAAGTATGAATCAGCAAAATTCTCACCTCTTCCTTTTACTGTTAGAGAATGGATAAACAAACTACCAATGTAACCTGAGACAATAGACAATAAATACCCAACGAACATTGAACTGATTGGTTTCTGGTTTACAGGCTCTTGCATTGGGCTCCCACCAGCAGGAGGTTCAGATATGCCAAGCATAATTAAAAATGTTATTTGCAAATATAATTCATAGTTCATTTATGGTGAGAGTTGTTTGCTTCTTACCCCTCAGGAATTTTCACTCAATTGGCTGAACAAAAGAGGAACATTTCTTCATTTTAGGACTTGGATGTGTTTTCTTCATAATCCCCTTGTTCTCCTCACTTTTCCCTTTTTACCTTTGCTACGTAACACTGTGTCTCATGGGTTGCTATTTAGTTCAGAGGAGATAGGTGCACTTTGCTCCAAAACACACCACTACTAGGAAAAGCCACATAAGCACTAACTGTGGGGAAGAAAAAGGAACTACAACTTAGAGTTAAGCTGTGTAATGAATCTCCATATGAAATATTTATAGAAATAATTAAACATTAAAACAGAAGACTGAAAGCTGCCAACTTGATGACTCAGCAGGGTCCTATTGCAAGAGGACGATAGTGAGTAAGGGTAACCTCCCTGACCACCTAAACCAGAGGTTACCTTTACTGCCTCCTTGCTACCCTAATACATCTCAAGAATTCATGGGGTAAAATCTGCATGAAAGCTTATTTCTCCCTCTTGTCAGAACTTTCTCAGATTCCGCCCTTCCTATGTAACATAAGTCTTCCCTCACCATGCCACTATGGCCTTAAGTTCCTCAAGAGTGAGCTCTGCTATGTAGTCTAGCTGAGCATATCTAGTATACAGCTACATGTGCCCAAATAATGAGCAGGTTTATAAAAACCTGCTGCACTGTTATCTCATCCCTCCTCACACACACCACTGGTTTGCTGCTTCATCTGTTTCAGGGGTTTTTTTCCCCACATCCATCTGTTGTGCCTTCCACTGTCTTCACTGGTAAGTTCTGTGCTACATCTTTGTATAGTAACTAGCACAAAATGACACCTGCCAGCACTGAGGTATTAACGAAGTTAGCAGTAAAGTGATAAAAACAGCATCTCAGCCCAGTACAATTTTCACCTGAATCAGCTGAACTCACTTACCCAAAGGAAACAAAGGCTGCTACTCCAGTCTTTTATGTATTCAGGATTTTTATTTATGGAACAATTAACCATTTTTACCACTACAGACAGTGCTGAATGGTTTTATTTGCACAGCAATCCATCTTTCCTGCAGTAATCAGTAAAGCACTGACCTCTTGGTAGGTAACAACAGAAGGGCTTGCTTATGCTTTGTAGTAGTGACAGCTCCCTGCAATGCTGTAATAAGCATGCTGTGACAACCAGTAATGACACCAGCCAGAAGACAATCTGGAAAACACTACAGTAATGTTGAAATGAACAAAATATTTAACCCCGTAATATCCCTGCAGAGAACACAGCATTGAAGCCACATCCAGCTGCTCGCTGCAAGCAGGACCCCATGCAGCTGCACAGGGCTGGACTGGGACAATGCCTGCTTTGGGTGTCCAGAATATGGCAGGAAGGGAACTGTGTATGAAGACTGGAGATTTTGGTTCCTTCTCTAGCAAGCAGAAGAGTGTCCCTTCTACGCCACACACGATACTATGTCTACACAGATATATATTTAAATATGTCCACACAGGTAACTATGTCAGCATAAAGTAACTGGGGAACTATCTGCCTTTGCTACAACTCTCCCAGTCAAGTGTACGTCATACGGCCAAGGTGCCAAGTAAGCAAGCAGAATATTTGTAGCCCTTTCCTTTTATCTAAAGGAGCTTAAGCTATTAGTATTTTCTTTCTTTTATACTTCCATGTTACATTTGCAGGAAGGAAATTCTCCCTCCCTGTGGCTGGAAGTCTTTGATTTATGGAGGAAGTAATCATTTCTCTTGACTTTGACCTCAATTCTAAAGCAATCTGACTGTTTGGACAGGGGTTGAAAAAGACTAGCGAGGAAGACACAGCAGTTTCCTAGAACCTGTGTCCATCCAAGCATTTCACTCAGCATTGGCTGTTGGCACAGCCAACTAAATCCCAGTTACTTACTCCCTTACTAGCTCTAGAATGTATCCTACAAAAGCTGCATAATCAGGAAAATAACCGTGACTGCTATTTTTAATCTCACCCTTTTGCACATGCCCATCCAAGGCACTGAATCCCAACAACCTTAAAAATAAAAAATACTCATTGGTTGCTGGGTTTGATTTCTAGGGCAGAACTTCACAGGGGACCAGCTCAAAACAGAATAAAGAGAGGGGATGAAACAAAGTGCCTCCAGACTCCAAGGAATGGGTGAATTTTCCCTTACAGCAATGTTGTGATACATGCTTATATTTTTCATACAGAGCTATTGGTAGTTTTTGAAGTTCAGTTTACATCTTGACATCTCTGGATCAGTATTGCAGAACAAGAGAATCTAGGTGGGTCAGGGTCCTCCCTCAAAGTCCTGCTTGTTTAAAAAAAAAATTGTAGCTAGTTATAAAGAAATGGAATGCTCCCTTCACGAAATGTTGCAGTACAGACCATTTCCTTTTGATCAGTGAGGACATACAGCCTTTTAATACTTTCTCATTCATTCCATTCTGTTTGTATCACAGATTTCTACTACTTTTCTTATGAACCATGGCTCTAACTTAAACTTAAGTTTTTCAGAACTTCTTTCATTCTCATTGCAAAGACAAAAGAGCAGATTGCTCCATAAGAAAATGCACATGAAATAAAATGTGTTTTCCCTGAGTCACACAACTTGTTCCGCAGAAAAAGTAGCTAAATGCTTCTGACATTGCCGATAGGTGCCTAATACAAAAGAGAGTACACAAAAGAGAAGTAACCAGCCCTACAAACTACTGGCACAGATACAAGTATTACTCTGTGCAGGTATCCAAAATGCAACACTAGGGTCAAATCCACATTTGCCTGTAGCTTTGATAAAGTTACAACAGGAATGCTTTTGTCTCCTCTGCTTTTTTTAATTAGTGTCACATCCATTACCGAGCTGCAGCAATACTGACATTCCAGGAAACAATGTCTGGTTCTTGCTAATCAGAAAGAGAATTGTAAATCTTTCAAGGAAAGACTGGTTTCAATTTGTGCCTATGGGAATCTGATATTGAAATACTGGCCTTAAATATCTGCTCCATGGGGAGTTACCGCTGCACATTAATCCTAAACTTATCAGTTGTTGAGCTGCATTAAGACAAAAAGAGCAAGGAGTGACATTATGTTAAGTGACATAGCACTGGGAATGCCACACCATATGCAGGAGTGCACTCACCCATGAAGGAGTGACAATACCAATATTCACCCCCTACGCACAGCCTGTACTATTCACTTAGAGGAAGAACCAGCTTCAGACAGCCCAGCTTTGCCACAGATCCACTTCCACATCCACACAGAGAAAGTTATATGGAACACCAACACGGCCCGTTAGAGAGACTTGTGAGGTTACCATCAGTTTTGCCACTTTGTGCGTTATTTTCCTTGGCTATGATGATTCATACTGAGACATTTCATTGAGTCATTTTCCATGCAGTCTCCTACCAAAAAAAAAAAAGAGATCAGATAAACTTAGGAAAATTTCCTGAAGCTTAACACACTGTTTGACTAGGGAGCTTCCTACCTTTGTTACAAGGTGACATGAGGTCTTCATGATCCATTCAAGCTGCCCGTGTTTTACTATATTCACTGCTGGAAATGTCATTCTAGAACACAGATGCCCCTTCAAAGTCCACAGTCACAAGCAAAACCTCCATACTGTATTTAGCATGTCTCAAATCCCACTTTGCTGCGGTCCCTCATACTGGAACTCTTCACAGAGATGGCTGTAAGATTAATAGCTGAATATTTTTTTAAGGTGCAGTAGCACAGTGTAAGGGCCTCTCCTTTCTTTAGAAATCTCAGTACAATATATACAATTCATTTTGGTTTTTAAATAACCCTGTAAAAATCTTTCTTATATCAATACGTAAAAATGGATATTTCCTATATTCTGTATGTAAATATCTTCCTAATATCAGATTGTAGCAAACATATCTTTGGTAAAACGCAAAAGTACAAGGAAGTCTCAGTTGGACAGAGATAGAAGCTCTCCTTTTTCCAAGAGATAAATCTTTATATTCATATAACTTCTATTATGATTCATTAATATCTCATAATAACATCATTGTGGTAGCCATCTGAGGCATGGTAATGTTGCTGTGTCCACTTCAGAGAGGAGGAGCCAAAACACTGAAAGACTGAGGTTCACTCCATTGGACTTTAAGTCACTTTGTCTAAAACAGTAACCTGGGCTCTGTCCATCATGAAGAGAAAGAGAAGAAAGCACTTTCAAAGGGTGACAGGTCCTTCCTAAAATAAGTAAATTGAAATTACTCTCAGGGATTATCTAACCCTAAACTACATACAGAGCAAAACTGGATGGCTGGAGAATACAAGACACTAACTTTGTTCCCACGCATGGGGACTTAATTAGATTATAAAGAAAGCATGCAGCAAAACATGATTTTGAGCTGATATTTCTCAAAAGCCAAGCCCACATCTTAACCACTGAGTAACACAAAATAGTGGGCAACACACTAAAATAGGTGTTTGCTAAACATTTCCTTTGATGTATTTGATGAAGTGAGTTTAATCTATCACTAATTCTATAACACGGCTATTATAGATGCAGACCAAGGTTGAATACTACAAACAACTACAAACAACAAGATGGATCATGCAACTGTTTTTTTCTCCTGAATCCACTAGAACAGAAAATGAAAAAGTAAGGTAAAAAAACAGCCTGGAATTTTGGACTAAAATGTACCAATCAACTAATATTGCATATTTAAGGAACCATCTAGTTTGTTTGTTAAACATAATTTTACTTGTTTTCCTTTACTTTGCTTCTATTTCAATAAAATATTCCCCTATCACAAATTTTTCCTGGAGCTTCTGCATGATTTGTGGCAGCTTTCAAGTAACGTAAGGGCAGGAAAAAGTGAGCTATCATCCAAAGAGAAAGGAGAGAATGAAGCCACAAGAGCACAGTTGGGTTTTAACTGTGTTACAGTCATCTTATAAAATTCCCATCAGTTTGGCTAGTTACACAGTCATTTTTCCATAATATTGTTTTTCCAGAAGAAATGAAGTGCGATACTGTGGATTGCGTTCAAAATCAACTGCTATCGCTGATTTCAGTGGAGTCATTTAGAGTGTAAAGCTAGTGCAGAATTTTGGTCCATCTTGTATAGCTAAATGAAAACAGGTGTTCAGAACAGACAGAAATGGGGTGGCCAAACCATAGGTCTATTCAAACTAGTATTAAATGTATTCCACATTTTGGAAACCAAGTTGCAGCCAAAGTGTTTGGGTTTAACGTAGTGAGTGATTTTATTTATTTCACTTTTGCAATGGTTTGACAACATCCAAGGTAATCAATCATGAATTTCAGATAAAATTCTGGTTTCTGCTGGGCTTGGTTTTGTATGCTGTGGTACAGCTGAGAAATCTATGAGGAAGATTCTTTTCTTTCTTTTCCAAACCTGGCCCGTTTTCAACATTTGTATTCATTCTGAAATAAATTCAGATTGACTCATTTCTAATTAGCCTGCTCATATATCTACTAATTTAAAGAAGAACTGAAATGCTTTAAAATAAATATATTCCAAACATTGCTTAACTCTGGTAACCATAGTTTACATACTGCACAGGCAATGAAATGTCAAAGCACTGAAAAAAAAAGACCAAAGAAGCCATTCTGTGGAATGGATACACTTAAAAAAAAAAAAAACAAAAAACAAAAAACAAACAAACAACGTAATAGCAGAGTGCTCCTATTGTTTAGATGAGTAGTTCAGGCAGCTTGTCAATACACTGGCCATACAATCTCTTGTGCTTGTTTTTACAAGACGGGAAGCCATACAAGAATATTTAGGTCAAATAAATAATATATATCTCATAAATAGTAAAAGTCAGTGGGTGCGTCCTTGGAGGTTTCTCTTTAGTTGACAACATTTGTTTCCTGAAAATGGATGCAAGTGTGTTTTATCCATTTATATCAAGAGTACTGTTCTTGTTCTTTCATATACATATCCAGAAGCATGCACTTAGCAAAAGACCAACCACACAAAAACCTGGAAAAATAAAAATCAAGGAAACACATTCCAGATACAAATGAAAATATACTGGTTCAGTTACTGGTTGTTAGATCTCTTTCTCTCATAAGTAGGGCTCTTATCAACACTTGCCTACTGAGTGGTGCAGAATTTTCCTCTTTCACTCGCCACAGATCCGAACTGATCCTGAAACAAAGACTAAACCAGATTCATCACTTACAGAAGAATACTCAGAAAGCATGGCAAGTTGGGAATCAAAATGCAGAGGTGGAATCGTCCAGCAACCTGAGTCCAACAACTGCGCATTCCAGTTCCTATTGTACATGTATTTATTGCTTCTTCACATCATACTATACATTTTCCTATTCATTATCAGCCACCTACTATCAGGGATGACCATGTGCTCTCTAACTGACTGCTTTGCTTAATAATGCACTTACTATATCTTCTTGTCTTATTTACTACACTTGTCACATTTCCAAGCACCCATTTCACACAGCTAATTACAGTCATAACTGGGGTGCCTTTCAGACCAACATACACACCTCACGGTTGCCACATGGTGGATCCCGAATTCCCTGTCTTGTATGTTCTCCGCAAACAGACAAAACCACAGCCTAACCATTTTTGAAACCCGTCGTAGGTCAACATTGCATTGGTATGTCACTGAGAACTGGCTTGTCCTACAATAAGAGAAGCTAATTCTGCTCAACCTATTTTATCCCAAATTTCCCCAAAAGCTTCTCTGATACCAAAAGACTTCAGACAAAACATTACAAAGATTATAATCCCCAAGATATGTATTCTTCTGCAACATGCCTATCTGAATTTTAAGAGTGCTATGACAAGCAGCGGCAATAACAACTTCAAGGTCCTGTCACTGGATTCACCACTCAGGATGGATACAGATGTGTCTACAGCTCAGAGTTTTCCAGCTTCTGTATCATAGAATCATAGAATGGTTTAGGTTGGAAGGGACATTAAAGATCATCTAGTTCCAACCCCCCTGCCATGGGCACGGACAGCTCCCACTAGACCAGGTTGCTCAAAGCCCCATCCAGCCTGGCCTTGAACACTTCCAGGGATGGGGCATCCACTTCTCTGGACAACCTGTTCCCATGTCTCACCACCCTCATAAAATTAAGGGTGAAAAATTTCTTCCTAATATCTAATCTAAATCTACCCTCTTCCAGTTTGAAGCTACTACCCCTCATCCTATCACTACATGCCCTTGTAAAAAGTCCCTCTGCAGCTTTCTTGTAGGCCATCTTCAGATACTGGAAAGCTGCTATAAGGTGTTCCTGGAGCCTTCTCTTCTCCAGGCTGAACAACCCCAACTCTCTCATCCTGTCTTCATAGAAGAGGTGCTCTAACCCTCTGATCATCTTCATGGCCCTCCTCTGGACCCACTCCAACAGATCCATGTCCTTCTTATGTTGGGGGCTCCGGATCTGGACACAGTACTCCAGGAGGGGGTCTCATGAGAGCAGAGTAGAGGGGCAGAATCACCTCCCTCGACCTTCTGGCCACGTTTCTTTTGATGCAGCTCAGGATGTGGTTGGCTTTCTGGGCTGCAAGTGCACACTGCCGGATCATGCTGAGCTTCTCATCCATCAACACCCCCAAGTCCCTCTCCTCAGGGCTGCTCTCAATCCATTCTCCACCCAGCCTGTCTTTATGCATGGGATTGCCCTGACACACAACTTGTCCTGCTTAGCACACAAGGTAATAATGGAAAAACAGGCTGGTCTCAAGCTGACAATGAATATCCATAGAATTACTCAAAAACATCTATAAATACTTAAATAGAATGCCTACAGTTCAGGGTTTGGAGCATTTCTGCTACAGGAACATTACAGTTACAAGGACATAAGCAAAGGTACATTTGCTTTTTTCATACAATAGACAATATACAGGAATTCAGAAACTTCTCATGTTGCAGTTGGTCAGCATTGTACTTCTTCATCTGGACACTTAGCTATCTTCTGTCCTGTTTCACGCGCTATAAACCATCACTGTGCCACAGAGGCTTAGAAAGAAAAAGATGGAAAGAAGAAATGTACTAGTCATTGCCTCCATAAATGAGGACAGAGGGTTATTATAGCTTCTGTTCAGGCCATTTTTGTTGTGGTTATTGGCACGTATAGCAGTTCTCCTGGGATCAGCTGAAACCTAAGGGGTTGTAGCTGCCTTTGTAGCAAGAATGTTAAAAACAGAGCTAAACAAAGTGACAAAGATACAAAAAGCAA
The DNA here is from genome assembly GCA_947846985.1 of Fratercula arctica. Taxonomy (NCBI): domain Eukaryota; kingdom Metazoa; phylum Chordata; class Aves; order Charadriiformes; family Alcidae; genus Fratercula; species Fratercula arctica. The sequence goes on along the minus strand of CANTUZ010000001.1, from coordinate 22,538,606 downwards.
GGCTAGATTCTTCACTGCTGTCAATGAGTTTGTTACAGAGTGTTAAGCTATCAGTACAGACTAATTTTACACAAAGGCACTGGAACAGCATTACTCTAGATACAGAAGTGGCACTTTCCCCAGGGAAAGCTCCCAGGAGAAGCACTTCTGATGGCTTTTGTCCCACCCCCCTTCCCTCTCAACCCTGGGAAGGAGTGCTATATTTCCACTCCTGCCAGAGAGAGAAAAATGAGAGAAAAATCCTTCTACCAGGCTTGAAATCCCCAAATGCTTTTAGTGGTTGTGATTTCCCCAGTGAGCAATTTTTAACAGAATGAGCAGATAAAATTACACCGCAAACCATCAGACTGAAGGATAGAACCTCCATCATAATCAAGCATCATTCTCGCAACTGCTTCATCTCAGGAATTCCTTGAATATTCATTCCTCCTAAAGGCAAGGGACAGAGATCTCTGAAGGACTCTAAATACATCCTGTATGCAAGAACTCTGTCTATGCTTTATAGTAATAGAAGCATTGATTATATTTACTGGGCATATATTTACATCAGGGCAACCCAAGGCAGCCCCATGTTCTCAGCTACAGGATGTACAGTTGTATGTGTGTACAGCAGCTGTACAGCTGCGCTGTTTACACTGTCGCTGTGTCAGCCCCAGGGTTCCCTACCAGAACTGTGGAATAATTACATACCAGTCAGACATTGAACCCAAATATGTAGAAGTGACATTGAGCAGTTACAGATTTATAGTCGTGTAAACGAAATCATGATGAACCACCAGTTCTGCTCATCACCCTTTTCCTCCATATCCCAAATCCTTCTTTCTAGTGCTATTTTTTATTCATATGACTGCTGTGAATAATGATTGCTCTTATAAACCTTCACAGGTTCAGATACTTAATCACACACCTCCTGCATCTATGACCAGAGTAGGAGCCCTATAGACCTGACTTTTTAAGGCCAGCTTTCAATTATCAGCTCTATGGTTGCATATTTTACCACTCCTCTTTCCTTCACAGTTTCTAAATGTCAGATATATAAAGCATTTGACATTTAGGGAAACGCCAGCATTATAACAACTCCCACAAGTTATGACCATGCACTAATTTTTAGACAAAACATGCTAATAAGCATGTGTAATTTTCAAGCCTTAATTTCAACCCTAATATAGATAATGTAAAATTACCAATTTAAAGCATTTTAAAATTTAAATGAGAACCGTTGCTAGTATAAAAAAATTGAATTATGAGCATGATCACTGAACCAAAAATATGAGTGAGTATATAATTAGCATGTGTGCATATAAATGCCACTGTAAGAACTGACACTGGTTACAAATAATTGATTTGTGAATAGGTATGTGCTCTGTGAACTTCAGAAATCTGTAACTCAAAATCGCTCTCATTACAGAGACTGGTCATCTTAGCTGAAAATATTTCTATGGATGAATAAGCCATGAAAATTAATCACTTTTATGGCCAAAGAAAGAGGTTGTTCTGGGTCACTGTCCCGATAGTAAAATATTAGAGGCCTGTGATCTAGTTTATAATCCATCACAGGCTATAGTTAGCCCTACAGATATGAAAAATCATTTTCTTGCTCCTCCTGAAACAGAAATTGCTCTAAAGGCCTCTGCAGCTCATAGAGTTTAAATGCCAAGTCCAATAATTTGATGAATACTTGTCTGTAAATTAGAAAATTTTTGAACAAATTGTGTATTAGTATTTGAGATGGGCATCCCCCCAAAAAATGGCATCAACAAACCTAGCTCTTAAAATTTCAGCAATTTCTTTAAATTTCTTAAAATTGTATTGCTGCAATCACATGGAAATCCAGCATAAGTTAATCATCATCATTATGACTAACATTACAGTTATTCTGAAACACTTGAGTCCAGCAGTTTATTCCATGGGTATGCAGTTCTTCAGCAAACATCAGTGGATTTTTTATAGTAAGAAGGCCAAAGTTAATGTATAAAGGGGACAGCAGAAATTAGCATGTAAACCAAAATCAAATCAAAACACTGTTAACAAGTGTGCCTGTAACTGTTTTGCTCCCAGAGACATGAAAAGAAAAATTAATGTCAAGTAATATATCCAATCATTTCCTTGTATAAATGAAAATTTCAATCATGTTTAACACATAAAATACATAAAAACACATAAAAAACAACTTGGCAGATAAAATTTTACTGTCTTTACTTGTAACATACATGATGCACTAAACAAACTTCATTATGAATACATTCCTAATGACTGCATTTTTAGGCCTGTGCTAAAGGTATTACTGCGATTCCATGACTTTAAACAAAAAAAACCCCACAAATTATTTCCTTCTCAACCCCAAAAAGTTACTAGCAATATCTTACAAATTTTTTACCACTTGGAACAGTAACAAAGAATATTTTCAAGCACTGAAAGAAACCTAGCAACATTTACTTCTTTACCACGCTAAAAAGCAATGTAATACTGCCCATCATAAATTTTTATTGATTTTTATTACCTTTTTTCAATATTTAACTCTAGTGAAATTTCAGTTCATACATTTGTTGCCCAGAGAGCCAGTGGAATCTCCATCTCTGGAGATACTCAAACTGGACATGGCTCTGGGTGACTAGCTTTATCACTGGACCTGCTTTGAGCCAGGGTTTAGTCTAGAGACCTCTGGAGGGCCCTTCAAGCCATTCGGATACTGTGACTGATTTCAAGGTTTCTAACCTTTTAGATTCTCTGACAAATTATTGCCATTAACAAGTCACCAAACATCTGTAGAGTTGCTCATGCAACCAGTCTTGGGACCATGAAAAATGCAAGATGATGACATTTAATTCTTTTTGATCATAAGCTAAATTAAGTCACGTAACTTCTCATCTGGGTCTAAGGACAGGGATATGGGCAGTTAGTGCATCTCAGCTAACAAGCAGTAACTTGATAAACTACTGTTGCTTGATCATGGTTCTCTCCTCTCATAGACTGTTGAGAAAAAGAACAGCACAGAAGAAACACCAGTTATGAATAGCAAAACAAGGCAAAATAAAATTTCATACATAGTATTTTAATTAATTAAGTTAGGGATTCAAACATGAGGGAGTTATGGGCAGAGCATCAATGAAAAGTACATTAGTAACTTTATTCTATTACTTTTAGTTTTACAGAAGAGTGGAAGTGAACATAAGATCAGTCAATAGGAAACACAGCTTCTCCTTGTTACCGCACCTTTGCCTTTGAAAGGGAATTCTGGAAGTAACCAAAAGTTAAAAGCCCATGTGATGATGTTTGATTATTTGTCACTGGGATCATGCTCTGTTGTCTAATGTACAGCACCATCAATAAGAGTTTTGTCTGTGAATTAATTTGGCCTGTAGTAGCCAAATGCGAAGATGCTGCCTAGACTGTTAGGTAATAAAAGCAGTCAGAGGAGCAGGAGGATTCTGAAGAGACCAATTCATTAGATGTCACATGAATTATGTGAAAAATACAGAAAAGGCTCATTAATTACCTCTGTTTTATAGAAAATAAGAACACTTTTGGAAGCATGATACACCAAAGTAAAACATAACAAGTATATCCAGCTACTTATATGGCAGGTATGGAACAAAATAGCACTCGCAGCACAAAGATCAAATAAAACTCAGGGATCTTTGAGATTCATAGGATTTAGGACCAAAAGGTATCTTTAGATCAACAAGTCTGACCTCTATAAGACTTCATCTAATAATTCATCTTACATTTGAATAAATCAGTCAACAGCACTAACAAGTCATTTGAAAGGGGATAATGAGGTGGTGGCATAGATGTTTTATGGGAGGCATTTTCCAAGTGCCAAAGGGAGCACAGGAGACTCTATGTAATCAATAGGTAGCAGAGGCTGGCTCCAGAAGCTCATCAGAGGTGATGAACACTTCTCAATACTAAATTTAATGTTTCCTGGAGGGTTTTGGAAGACAAAATGAGCCTCTCATGTTTGAAGTTTGAGAGTCAAGAGTCAGTGGAGGGTTGTTAAGACAGGATTAAATTGTTCAAAGCACTGCTCTAGGAAAGCGACTTCTGCAAGCAGCATTCTGGGTGGATACCAACTGGAAAAGGCTGCATTTGTTGAGATTAGATAGAAATGAGCTTCAGCAATGGGAGACTAGGCAAGACCTATCACCATGCAGGTGGTAAAGAAAGGCAATATTATAATCTAAAGGGCATATATTGAGTCTGAATGCAAGGAGACAAATAGGTCTGAGATGGACAATAATCGCTGAAAAATAGGTAGGATGATGACCAGAGACCAAAACGGTAAGTAACCGGGAAAGTCAAGTAAGGAGGGGAGACTAGCAATGTCAATCTAGGGCAGATTTATATCACTACTAAATGTGCTCCCTTTTAATAAAGTGGATTGCAAAGCTTCTGCTCATGTCCAGATTCTTTCCTTCACTCATGCAGTCCCTAATAAATACATACATATATTATAATTTTTTTTTCTTCTTTTCAAGATGACTGGATGAAATAAAGCACAAATTTTGACTTATCTTTATTGTGGTGTCTTGACATAAAACTTAAAAGCAGTTCTGCTACTGCTGCTCTATAAACATGGTCATATATGGCACCCATTGCTGGTATGCCAGTAAAATTATTAATATTTAAGATTTGAGAGGTCTGGCTAAGAAGTTTAACTAACTAAAAGAACATTCCTTTCAAGTAAAAGCTAACTGTAATTGTTTCCAGCTCCCCAATTCCCCACATCAGTAACTATGATCACAGTTAATAAAGCTTCTGTCTGATCTGTCCTAAATTGCACTTGCATTACTACACACTTGGAGTCCCCAGATCTCTGACACTGGTATTAGCAAATAAGCAATTCAGAAAGGTTCTGTCATTCAGAGTGTAGCAGCAAACTTTTTATTTCCAGTGGATTTGTCCCAGAAAAAAATCTAACTTTCATTTGATTACATGGATTAAAGTGGAGCATCACTTTTATGCATGTGATAATTCTGCAGAAGACATGTTGGATCCATGAAGAATTTCTGAGACATCTTCCTCTTTAACACAAAAGAGGAAGTCAAACTCTTCCATTCAACGGATTCTGCCACCAACCAAGCTCACAGTTTAACCCCTTTCAATGAACATCACATGTTATACAAAGCAGCCATCAGAGAATAAAGTTAATGCTTCTGCATGAGGAGTGCATCTTGTTGGACGACCTCTTCATCCAACCTCCTCACACAGCTAATGTTTCGCATGTCATGCACTGTAATACACTTCACTTGGATAATTTTTTGATTACATCTGTGAGCTTAAAAAGTTTCAGGGATACCATGCTCAGATCATAAATGTGTGTAGCTCCCATTTTTCTTTTGCAGCCTGATCATCATAGGGCTTGTACAGTTAGTTAAGACACCATGAGAGCATTGCCTACAACAGCTGCCAGTTTCTACATTCAAATGTGACAACATATCTTCAAGCATTGTTACCACAATTTCCACCAAGGTGCAAGCATGAACATTTAAATCATCATTTATATATCGCAGCAATATAGCCACTTGCCCTTCTGTCAGAGAAGTTGGTCATCTTATCTATTATAGCTGAACACACTTTTCAGAAATGTTCTCAGAAATACTCCCCATGCTTTTAAGAGCCGTGATGTCCATTATCTAATTTAAAATAAGTAGAATTATCAACATGCCTTGAATCACTTTCAACTGTGGGGTATTACTTCGCTGGCAAACAGAGCAACCAAATATAGCTGCAAGCCAGCCTTTCTACTTAAGCATGGTCAATATAATGGTTTGTAGTACAAACTTTTCCCAGGATAACATACACCTTTTAGTATTTGTATTATGCTTGTCTTGTTTTCTGTTCTAAGAACTCTGAGAGGTAAGTGCATCGACGATGTCCTCTGTGGTCTTTTGAAAAACTTCAAGTACTTTGTGGTGGCCTAAAGAAGCTCAGTGACTCTCACAGTCATCCATGCTTTATTCCCAATTAGTAAATGAAGACTGCCATGAAAGTACGTTTTCAGATGTAATCAAAAAATAACAAAAAGCTGCACAAAAGTAGAAACAAAGTGCACAGTCCTCAGTTCCAAAATGATCCAGCCATGATAAATCACCCAAAAATAGAAGAGAAAAAAGTTATTTAAAGTACATATGCAGAAGTGAATCAGTATGTTGTGTTAAAGGAAGCAGAAAAGAGACACAGCAGCTACCAAAACAAGCATGGGATGTATATGCAGGGAAACATGTCCCCAGGACAGACGATTTTGAAGACCCTGAATACTGAGCTGTTTATCAGACAGGAAAGAAAGGATCCCACTGGCAGAGGACAACTCCTCAGAGCAGCCTTGGCTACTGAGAGCTTTTGGCACCCAAGAGAAAAGGAGTTGTTTTTAAACATCTAAGACCATCAGAATCTCCTGTTCTTTTTATCCGAAGAAAACAAACTGTGAGTTATAAGAAAATTTTCTTTGCCATAATAACCTGCAAAAAGGAAAAAAATCAATTGCTATTACTTTTGAGTAAGGTTTTTATTCTGGCTTGTGCCTGTGCAGAACTTGTATTTGACAAGGGCATCTTCCAAAAAGGTATTAAGAGGAAATGGAACCATTACTTGTCCTGGATGTGTTGTTCCAGTGCTTAATTATCTTGCTATTAAATGTTTGAGCTTAATTTTGAATATGAACTTCTCTAACTTTAGGTTCCAGACACTACACCCTTTTCTGTTAGATTTAAGAGCCATGTGAAAGCCTGGTGAAAGTATGCTGTAATCCAGTCATCTCTTGATCTTCTTTTAGACTAACTGAACAGAGTGACTTCTATAAATCCTTTGCAAGGAGACCTTTTCTCAGGTCTTCAGTATAATTTCTGTGACTCTTTCCTGCATTCTCTCTCCTTTCTCAGAACCTTTTTACAACATACAGGCCTGAACCATATCCAGCTTCCAAATACTGATCTCACCAGTTCCCTGTCCAGAAGTGATATTACCTCCCTGTTTCTGTTCATGATTCTCCTTATATCACAGCAGCCTTCTTTGTTACAGCTCTGCACAGGGCATTCATACACAACCAACTACTTCCTGTGTACAGTGAATGCTTTCCAGTACTGAGTTTCCCATGACTACATCACCTCTTCTTAGAAATACAGTTATGCATTTAGCTGCATGTATTAAAAAGCAAGTTCTCTGAACAAGCTGCGTGACCAGCTCCTCCCTTTTCAGTGCCCTGCCTTCCTCTTCATTTACCATTACACCCAACTTTGTAACATGTCCATTCTTTGCCAGTGGTCTGTGGGTTATTGAATGACTGCAAGTTTGGCGCAGGGTCTGTTGGAAGCTAGTGTTTTAAGAGGTTGTAGCTAAACAGGTATTAATCTCCTTCACAAGTATTTTAATGAAAATTGGCACTTGTGTTTTAATGACATGCGATAAGACAAGTGCCTTTCAAAAATCTGTTGCATCTGCGGAGGAACAGAATATATCTTCCCATTGTAATAACTTCACATCTATGTGACAAGACTTATTTTCTATTAAATTGATACAGATTGGCAAGTATTCTTTTATTCTCCATTTTCTTTCTTTCCTTCAGAAATGGACAAAGGACTCATTTGGGGTAAGGGAATAAACCCAAAGCATTCTCTATATAACCCTTACTTTAGTTAAGCTCCTAATTGTTTTCAGCTTGCCTAGCAATTCAGAAAAAAAAATGAGTGAAGACTTCAACACCTGGTTCACCAGTGGGAGGAGAAAAACAAAGTAAAAAAAAAACAGGTAAAATGAGCTGTGCAGTGCCCAGGGTATTCCAGTTCAAAGATTATGAAAGGTCAGTAATAACTGCACAATTTTGTGCATGGGCAGAGTTTGGCTCATTACACGGCCTGAGCATCTAAATGACTCTCATTTAACACTGAAGATTAAATCAATGTGAAGGTAGTTCCCTGTCAAAATAAAAAATATTGGCAAAGAGGAAGGAATTAAAAAGAAGTGACAAACACGTTTACAGAACCTCAAGTCACTTCTCACTTTGCAGGAGACAATCCTTGAAGTAATTAAAGGCAGGCCCAAGATAGGCAGAGAGCATTCATAGAGAAGATGGATGCACATTTGAAAGCAAAACTTACCCATATTTTTATTGCTATCTAAAATACTTAATTCTCAGAGATATAGACAAATTATAGACAAAAGTTCAGGAACAAGGTAACTGGGCTGTAAGTACTTTCACACTCTGTATAACTGTCTCAGTGTGACAGAAAAGATTATTATAATAACTCTTTATAGACATTTGCATACAGAATTCTATCTATATGTTACTTTGCTGCTTCACTGGATATTTGTTTTTCAACAAGTGTTATGCTTAATTAGCTCATCTTTCAAAGCTTTTAATATTTTTCTGAAATTTAAAATTCATGTTTAATACCACTGTAGATATTTAAAGAAGATTTTAAATCTCCCAAAAGAAAATGTAACAAAAGCTATTTCTAAAATGCGCACAGGCTGCTGTCATATATTTGGGTTCTTCACACTTCCTTTGTACAGCTAACCACCACTATCTGCAAGAGTTGTTACTAGAATATGAACTTACTTAATATTTTTATTTAAGTTACTATGGGACTATGTATGGGGAAAAAATCCAAAGGAAAAATAACTCCAAGTAAGAGTGTACTGAGAACTGTCCCTGACTAGGTGCTCCTTCAGGGTGGTTTTGGTTATATGGATTAAAGCCTAGGAGCCTATAAAAGGGAATTAAGAAGAGAGGGTGCTTAGGAAGGAATGAGAGAGGCACGGGGCCCTGTTGGATTTTCTGAAGGAAGGCCTGCTAGCTGGTAAGGCCCCGGGTGAAGACTATGTCAATGTGCTACTTAAGGATCATTTTTTCCTCTTTGAATGGGGCTGTTTGGTTTCTATATACAGCTCTATACTTACTCACTGGGTAAATCAGGATGCATCCCCAAGCCTGATGCTCCTACTATTCAGTCCAGGAAGTCACTAGACCAGGTGATGTTTTTCATCTCTTGGCTGCATGAACAGGCTTCCCATCCATGGCACACAGGCTCCTGGAAACAGATTTGCCACTCAAGCCGTGGCTGGGGCATGGACCCAGAGGAGCAGTTCCCATGTATTGCCAGGGAATATCTTCTTACCTGAAGGGAAGAAGTGCATGTGCCTGAACTCATCCAGACCTCCTGGACATGACAGGCCAGAGACTGCCTGAAGAGTGAGTTAACTTCCAAACTATGCCCTGAGATAGGTAACGGCACTAGACTTCACAGCTGATGCCTCAGGATATGCCACTATTGTGCAAAGTCATGTTGTGTTACCTAAGATAGGCCAGAGTATCTTTGTACATCGCCATGGCAGTCACAGCATCAGACAGCTCGGGTCCAAAGCCAGCACAGCCCGACCTCTGCTTCCTGTTCCAGCACTCAGCTGTTCTATGCCAGCTTGAGGGTCAGCAAACATCATCTGTGTCACTGTGTTCATGAGAGAGAGACAGAGATCGGCAGCAAGACAGTGGTACAAGAGCTCTGTAACTACGATCCATCGCTAATTTTTGCATCTGTTAATCTTCACAATGGCTAGAAAGAGATTTTCCTCTAAATGACAAATGTTCTGTAGCACTACAGGGTGAAATCTATGCCAACGCCATCTGCCCTAATGATCATGACAGTTCACCATCTCACTAAAAAACCGACAAACTGGCAATACAGGATACAAACACTAGCTTGCTTATAATGTGTTGTAATTGGAATGGAAATAATTCACAAATTAACTAAGTAAATAAACACAGCTCTTCAAAGTCCTAAATTAAAATATTTAATTGAAATGCTGGTCTTCCCTATTTGTGAGACAAATGTTAAAACAGGATGAAGAAAAGCTTTTGCATTTTTTAATGCAACTGTTATAAATGTAGGAGTGACAGATGCAGAAACACACCAAACATACTCAGTCTAGATAACAGGAAAGTATTTGTTATGCTGTCACATAAGAAATCAGTGGATAAATCAGGAAGACAGCGATCAGCAGCAAGGTGATACTCATTTTTAATCCTCGTTATAAAGCAGGAAGGTCACGAGAAATATGAATGAATCATCTTGAGTCATCCAGCACAGTTTCACAAGGCTTAGCACAATGACCGAGGTAGACCTGAATGAAGGATGGCACCACATGAGCTGGCTGGGTGCATTACTCAACAAGGGACAAGGAATTCTTCCCTCCAGTTTCCAGTCATCTCCTGGGGCCAGATTTTCCCAAGTGCTTCAGGTATATAGTGTGCAAATGAGGACAAAGCATGTTTTCTTAAAATTGCCGAGGCTCTTCAAAAGATAACTCATCCCACTATTTTGACATGCCTTCGAGGGCACGCTTCTTTCCACTGACAATATAGGGGACCTTGGAAGATTATCTTCTGTGCACAAACATCTACATCTGGTGTCTAAAGGTGTTTGCTGTGGTTCCTCTGACCCAGTGGCTTTTATGCAAGTTCATTTTCTAACCCACTGAAAGCCCCACTGGCCTGCCTGCACCATGCAATACATAACAGCTCTGCAAATCTGATCATGTGTCCCTAATTGTTCCTTTGTTCCAGGATTTAAAGGGTGGCTACAAGGAAGATGGAGACTCCCATTTTACTAGGAGTCACACGGAAAACACAAGAGGTAATGGGTACAAATAATTCCAGGGTAGATTCCGACTGGAGACAAGAGGAAATTTTTTCACAATGAGAACAATTAGCCATTGGAATAATCTCCCCAGGGAAGTGGTGGATTCCCCATCATTGGACACTTCTAAGATTCAGCTGGGCAGGGTGCTGAGCCATCTTGTCTAGACCATGCTTTTGCCAAGAAAAGTTGGACCAGATGATCCTTGAGGTCCCTTCTGACCTGGTATCCCATGATTCTATGAGTCTAATGTCACCCTCTGGAGATGGCAGGCAACCCCGCGCACGGGCTTCCCCACCAGGCTCTGTGTGTGCTGTCAGGCACTGCCTGCTCTAGACCTGATTCTGTGCATCACTCCTTTAAATCTTTTATACCGTGTTTTCATTTCCATATGGCTAGACACCACAGACTCACAGAATAGTTGAGGCTTTAAGGCACCTCTGGAGATGGATTGGTCCAGCATGTAGGGTCAGTTAGAGGAGGTCACTCAGGACTGTGTCATTAGGTTCTGAGTATCTCATAGAATCATTTTGGTTGGAAAAGACCTTTAAGATCAGGTCAAACTGTTAATCTAGCACTGCCAAGTCCTCCACTAAACCATGTCCCTCAGCACCACATCTGTCTTTTAAATATCTCCAGGGATGGTGACTCCACAGCTTCCCTGGGCAGCCTGTTCCAATGCTCAACAACCCTTTCGGTGAAGAAATTTTTCCAACTATCCAATCTAAACCTCCCCTGGCGCAACTTGAGGCTGTTTCCTCTTATCCTATCGCCTGTTACTCGGGAGAAAAGACCGACCCCCATCTCTCTACAGCCTCCTTTCAGGGAGTTGTGGAGAGCGATGAGGTCTCTCCTCAGCCTCCTTTTCTCCAGGCTGAACAACCCCAGCTCCCTCAGCCGCTCCTCATAAGACTTGTTCTCCAGACCCCTCACCAGCTCCATTGCCCTTCTCTGGACCCGCTCCAGCGCCTCAATGTCTTTTTTTTTGTGGTGAGGGGCCCCAAAACTGGACACGGAAGCGCAGACGACAAGCGGCGGTCGCGGCGTTACCTCAGCGGAGCTCGCGCGCGCGCCAGCGGGTGGGGGGAGAGGGGTGGGGGGAGGGGGGGAGGAGCGGGCCCCCCGCTCCTCCCCGCCCTTCTTCCCCCAACTCCACGCGCGCGCGCGCCGGGAGGCACCTGCGCAGGCGCGCACACACCCTGCGCGCGCGCGCGGGCGCGCGGGCGAGGTGGGGGGGCGCGCACCTGCGCTGCTCCCTCGGCCCCGCCGTGAGGGGCGGGCGGTCCCGCTGCCGCCTTTGAAGGGACCCAGGGGCGAAATCTTCCTCTGTTCCTTCTCCTTCCTTCATTCCTTCCTTCCTTCCATCCTCCGACCACGCCGGGGGAAAGCCCAGGTGAACCGCCGCGGGGGGGGATGGTGCGTGCGTGTGTGTGGTGGTGGTGGTGGGGTGTGTGTGTGTGAGCTGTCCGCGTCGAGTTTGTAAGTTCTCAGAGGATATGGCCTCCCCCCCTCCACCTTCCCGAGCGAGGTTTTCCTCACAGAGGGTCGGTGAAGGATTCCCCCCTCCCTCCCTCTCCCGCCCTTATCCTGGCCGCTCCCTCCGTGACCAAAAAGATAATCCCGCTTTGAAACCGTGGCGGCTGAGTAACAGGGTTTTACACCGCTACACACCCCAAATTGTAGCTTTTCCACAGCTGGGGGGGGGGTGGTTAGCTATTTCATGGGCTCCCTCCGCTGCCTCCTCCTTCTTCCCTCTGCAGGTGAAGGGAATTAACCGCTCGGATCACTCAGTCTGTCGGTCCCTTGGCAGATAATTTCGGGCAGTTTTAAATCCTCCACATCCCACACACACACACACACACCCACCCCCCCCCCGCCCCGTTTTCTTTTGGTTTTTTTTTTTTTTTTAAATTTTATTTTATTGTCACATTTATGTAACAAGTGCCTGCCTGCACATGAGATTGGTGTTGCCGTCTAGGGCGTTGCATGCTCCGGGGGTGCTGTATCCAGTGCTGTGTCTGAACATTAAAAAACATGTCTTTCCGTTGAAGAAGACAGGGGTTAAAATGAATGAAGATCTGAAGGTTAATTTGAGCTGGGTGCCTCAGGATCATGTAGAAGCCAGCTCTACCGAGAATGCCTCAGCCGCAGGCTCCTCCCTGGTTCCTGTCGTAGACCCAGAGCCAGAGCTTTTGGTAAACCCCTGGGACATTGTCTTGTGTACTTCAGGGACCCTTATCTCCTGCGAAAATGCCATTGTGGTTCTTATCATTTTCCATAATCCCAGTCTTCGTGCCCCCATGTTCCTACTGATAGGCAGCCTGGCGCTGGCAGATCTCTTAGCAGGCATTGGATTGATCATCAATTTTGTTTTTGCATACCTTCTGCAATCAGAAGCTACGAAACTGGTTACGATTGGACTGATTGTTGCCTCTTTCTCAGCATCTGTCGGCAGCTTGCTGGCTATTACTGTTGATCGTTACCTCTCCCTGTATTACGCTTTGACTTACAATTCAGAGAGGACTGTCACTTTTACCTATGTCATGCTTATATTGCTCTGGGGAGCATCTATCTGTGTTGGACTGCTGCCTGTAATGGGCTGGAACTGCCTCAGAGATGAATCCACCTGCAGTGTTATCAGACCACTCACTAAAAATAATGCAGCAGTCCTTTCGGTCTCTTTCTTGCTTATGTTTGCCCTCATGCTGCAGCTCTACATTCAAATCTGTAAAATTGTGATGCGCCATGCCCATCAGATTGCCTTGCAACACCATTTCCTGGCCACTTCCCACTATGTGACCACCCGAAAAGGAGTGTCTACTTTGGCCATTATTTTGGGGACTTTTGCTGCTTGCTGGATGCCTTTTACTCTCTATTCTTTAATAGCAGATTACACCTATCCTTCTATATACACCTATGCCACCCTCCTGCCAGCTACCTACAATTCCATCATCAATCCTGTAATATATGCTTTTAGAAACCAGGAGATACAGAAAGCACTTTGGCTCATCTGTTGTGGCTGTATTCCTTCTAACCTGTCTCAGAGAGCAAGATCACCCAGTGATGTCTGATTGGCAGCTAGGAGGACGCTCCTTAACATGTTACTTTCCAGACATCCTTGCGACACTGTCTTTGGTTTAGATGCATTCATTAAATGATGTGTAATGGGTTCACATAAAAACCACAGGATGCACTGACCTTTTTGTAAACAGAAAACCCCAGTGACCAAAATGAATCAAGTGGTATAAGGGAGACTTCCAAAATCAAAATAATCAGTGTTACAGATTTATAATGTTACTCAGGGTCTTTTTGTTATACTACCCAGACTTTGCCATGATTTCACGTTAAGTTTACTAATTAGAATTAGATTGAAACAGCATACCTTCTTTGAAATTGTTTATGTGATTGAGTTCAGTCATACTGTATGTTACAGCCTGTTGTCAGGATATTTTTTCCCCCTAATTAATTTTAGAACAGGAAAAAAACCCAAACAACAACAGACCATGTTCTGTTACCCCATTTGTATATCATCGTAATACTCTTCAAAATAATGGCCAATTGTACTGATTTATGTGGTATTTATTGTAATAATCTCAGTGCAACAAATTTGTTCTGGGAGAGTAAGTACTTGTATAGCTTTTTATTTTATGTCTCAGCATGAATTAGCTTGATAATTGTTTTAAAGTGTTACCTGTTCTCTCCTGAGTTCTGGCAGGATGTTAAAACAGAAGATACACTTTGCTTTCTTTTGAAAAGTCAGCCATATGTTTTCACTTAGATATGGGACATCAGAGCTCATTATTAATTTTAAAAATAATTCAGTGGGACGTTTTGAAATTGATGAAACAATATGGCCTCTTCTGGCTATGCGTTTGTAATAGATGCAACACTAAGTTTCTCAGATAAGTTATCTTTTCAGAAGCGTATAAGGAAATAACTTACAAATTACTTGCAACACGTATTTAGCATCTATGTGAAATGGTTCCCCTTAAGTTTGGTATCAAGTCAAAGCTATCACCACTTGTTTTCATTGTTCTGCTATATAATTTAAAATACTGAAGGTTATAAATTCTCAGAGCATATCTGGTTCATAATTGTATGCAACCAGAACTGCAACATGAAACAATATTTTCTCCTTTTCTGGCAGTTTCATCCATTATAGATTGTGATTCTTCACATTGTACGTGTGTCAGTTCAGTTCATTATAGGATGATAGTTCTGGTCAAAAAAGCAGAGCTTTTCAAACCGCTTCTGACCTTTTACTGAAGCCACATTAGAATGCACTGGAAAGAAAACATTGTTTTCTAATTTGAAGATTTGATTGTCAGAGAGGAAAATCTTCCTGGCAGATGTCTTTGTGAAACTTAAGGTCTACCCTAATGTCAGCACATGGGAGTTTATAGAACTGCTTCCATTAGTGTTGATGGGAGCTCAGTGTGTTAATGCCCTGGCATCAGTAGGAGGTTATCACAGAATCGCATATTTGTTATATTCCCTTGAAGGTCAAAGTCAGCATACTGTATTGTTGCTTCAATATATTCCGTTACAGTTTTAAAAAACCCGACGAACTCAAGTGTAAAAACAGCAATATTTACAGTTCAATGAAAAAAATATACATGTATAGTATAGATAGTAGAGACAACCGTGTTGCTGGTCTGGATTTTTCCAAATGGAATCTGTCCTTTTCACATGGATGTTTGGGTGACTGTAGCTTTTTGTGGCAAAGTTTCTGTGACGTTAAGAATTATATGCTATACACAAAGCTGAATCTCAAACGTGAATGAGTTGTCTGTAAACAAGGCTCTGTAGAGATTTTTATGAGCAATAATTAATTTTAGTTGCAATGCTGGGTTCAAATTCCATTATTTACTTGGTTCAATCTTCATGATATTTGTCTCTTACTTTGTAATCTAATTAGTTTAATAATTGCATGGCATGGTCCAGTAGAGCTGTGAACTTGCAGCTCCCTTGGCTTCACTGTGATTTACAGATGCTCAGCACAGTTAGACAATGACCCCTGCTCAGTGTAGGATATCGGTGTTCTTTTATCTACTTCTGAATGCTAATGAAACTCTAGTCATTGCCTTGTACCTATTTTGTTATGAATTTTTGTATAAGAAATAATCACTTCATAAATACCCATACTATGTATGCATGCAGTTTTGCAAGCATGCAGAGTATTGGGAATAATTGGCAGTAAAAGTCAGACTGAATAATGTACAGTGGCACTTTTTAAAACAAAAAATGAGTTGAAGTCATGCAAAGTTTACATCCCCCTCCCTTTATTTTCTGCAATTGTTCTTCTGTATCAAATTGCTAAAAAGTGCGATGAAGATGAGCAGCTACAACTGTGACCAAAATTTAGTCCTGAGGGCAACTGTTATGCTGCTTATGCAGACCTGTTCTCATCCTCTTGGATAACCTCACAGGCACTAGTGTTTTTCTCTCCACAGCACCCGAGTGGTAGGGATGCCAGAGAATACAGCACAGAGGGAGACAATGTCATCCCCTCTTCTCATGCTGGTTCACCTAGTGTCCTTGTCATCTTCCTTACTCCACAGGCTGCTTGGATCCGCAGAGGCTCTCCAGAGTGCTGGGGGAGCCAACCTTTTCCTTGTGCCAGAGCAGAGAGATTTGTAATTGGAAGGTCCTCTCCTGAGGAGCAGTGGGAGTCAAATGGTGGAAAGAAGGATTAATTATAGAAGTTCCACAAAGCTAGCTCATAGGGATGTGACTTGCCCTCGTTTGAGGAGTAGCGCATGGTTACTTTTCACCACAAACAGATGAGAAACATGATTGTGCCTCTCAAGCTACTGCTGTGACCTCCAGTGAGGATGTTTTCTCTTCCAGAAATATGTTCTTAAATTGAGACTGTGCAGCATGCACCAGAAAATCCTCCTGGGAGTCAATGACAGAGGTTTGCTCACAGCTGTCAGAGCAAGCTTTAATGTGGTTTGTAGTACTGCATAGATGTGATATAACACACCTGTGAACAAACTCTTGGGAGCAGGGCCAGAGCTGTGGGTACAAAGCTGCCTACCTCACTTGCAAAAAAGAAATGTTTGACAGCCAGCCACTTTTCAGGCCCTGCAGAATTACACAATTCTCTGCTGTCACCTCAGAATTACAGTGTAGGCCCCACTTCCATATGGTGAGGTGCCAGTGTCCATCCAAGATCCCTCTGAAACTGGCAGAAATCCAGCTATCCTGCAGGATTCTGTCGTTTTGGTGTCCCATTAAACAACACCTGTGCGTAAGATTGGGGTGTTAGATTCACTATTCTATGTACAGTGAAGTATCTTTCATATCTCCATTGTAATGACAAAAAACTTTTTTCTTAATGCGTAACTTAAAGAATTGAAGTTCATTTTTATTTATTAACACGCTTGACCCAAAGTTAGTAACAGATTGTATCTTCATGGGCAAAATTTACTGTAGTCAGTGTTTTCATATATTCATCCTCAAAGCTTGGGAGAGGATTTTTTTTTAATTGCCTTTTTTTTTTTTTTGACCATTTCTCCTAACAGTAAGACTTCAGCAATAAGGGAAAATATGTTTTTAGCACAAGAGCAATAAAATCCTCCATGTTGTGGGTACTATAAACTGCTGAGTAAACTCAGAGCAATAGAGAGGAAGCAATATCTTCTTTAGACAAAAAAAAAAAATAGTAACTTGCATAAGGACTTTAAGCAGAAGTCTTCCTTTGTGAAGCAGTTGCTATCAGACTGATGTGGGACATCATCTCTGGTTGGTTTGTGTTACAGTTATTGAGTTCCTGAATAGAATTACTCAGCAATAACCTTCTACCTTAGTTCTTGGATCCTGAATTCATGCTATTTGCAAGAGACAATTAGGTACTGTAGTGGGGATTTTTGTTATTTTCATTGTTTGGCATTTAGTTGTACAGCATTCAGTGGATAAATTTCATTGCGTTCAGGGATTCTGATTATAACTTGATACTGAGAATACTCTTCACCAAACAAAAACTGAGAATACCTGAATTTGTGATGCCCATCAAGATGGATATGATAAATGGTGCTAGTCTATTCTGAGGGCAGCTTGGCTTTTAAAAGAAGAAAGTTATGGTATCATTGAAGAAAAACCTTGCCGATACCCAGTGTATTTGGAAGCAGCCTGAAAGGCCTGCTATGGCTGCTGTATCTTCCTAGCAGGGACACTCAGTGACATAAGGCGCTGCATCCATCCTTCGTGTTCAGGGGCCGGCTTTGAAGCTTCCTGGAGTTGGTAAAACCCCTCCATGGACAGCAGTCAGCTTTGGCTTAGGCCAGCAGCTGTTCCATCCCCAAAGATTTATTTTTCTGTTGCCGCATTTTCTTAGGGATTGTTTAGCTTTTCAAAATAAGGTACATTTCTCAAAAGTGTTAAGCAACCTGCAGTGTGACTGGAAGTTGGGATAAAATAGCTACAAATCAAGCCCCTGAAACATAACTACATACTCATTACTTTAAAAAAAATAAATAATGTGGTTCTGTAACATGCAGAACCATATTTTCAAAATGTTGGCCCTAACTTTTATGGAGAGAAAGTATGTATGGTCTATTTTTTGTATGTACAATAAATAAATAAAGAAAATTAAGACTTGGACAGAGTGGTTGCTGTTTAAAAAAACACCGGCTATTCTGGTCACTTTATCTGAGGTGCTGAATGGTTCTTAGTCCTTGAAACAGAAACCAACTCTGGCAACTTTCTAAAAAATCCTGAATACCCACAAGCCAGTGTAAAAGCTTTGTAGCAAAAGTAGGAGCAGAAGATAGGAGTAAGAACAGGATACCTGCACACCAGCTGTAGACAGATCAAGTCCTAGGTGTATAGGAATAGCACCAGAAAAAGAACAGCATTTCTTTAAATCGTAGTGCTGCAAGAAGACAATATCAGATAGACTGTCACTGTATATGGATCCTATGTTCTAAGAATTCAAGAATATTTTAAAGTGCTACTGGCTAGCTATCCAGGAAAGGTATCATGGTGATGTACGTTTTGAGGTGGATCAAGAATGCAGATAGATCTGTGAAAGTAGTAGTTAAGGTTTATGTTAAATATCTACATGTAGACTCATCACATCTCTTTGGGAGAAGGTCTGAGAAACATTTTAAGGTTTTACTTGGCTGCCTTTTGGAGCAGTCGATTCTAGAACCGGAGATTACTCCAGAGGTTGTCCTTCTTTACATATTTATCAAAAGGAAAAAAATAGCTATTTGCAGTCAGAATTGTTGTTTGCAACTAGACAACATCTTTGTAATAATACCACAGGAGGCCACTTTACGAAAACAGTTTGATAACTTCAGTGGTAAACTTAGAAAAACAAAATTTTCACATGTATTGGACTCTTAGCGTATTGCATATTAGCGAGAAGCCCTGTAACTTGACTGGTATGAGGCAGCTGGGCTACTCAAAAGCATGTGAAATTTGGTGCTTAAACAAAAAAATATGTCAGTACAGATAACAGTGCATTACTATAAACCGGGAAACACAATTTTAAATAATATTTCAGTTTCCTTATTTTTTTTCCTGGTTTTTGAATGCCATTATATAAAGCAGTGGTTTACCCTCTCTTTCAGTGCCACGTTTAGTTTGGCTTAGTGGTAGTCCAGAGATGTGCAATGGAGAAAAAAGAAATCTCTCAGTCTTTGCTTATAGAGAGAGGACTAAAGGGAAGGGGCGTGATTTACATGTCATGAATAAGCAGTAGTACAGGAAAGATAATTTAAGCATGCATATGTGCCCCATCTGTCAGCAAGAGAGTGATGGGATGACTCCCAGTAAACTTGAATGGTCTTATATCTGGAAATACTTTTTTGGTACAAAAGGGAATTACCCCATAAAACCAGGTGCTACTGGCTTCATCAGCCCAAGAATTTGCAATTCCTTTTAATGGATCAGAAATCTGGATGAACTGCAAGGATATCTGCTTTCATATTAGGTGGATGCTGAAAGATGAGAGGATGGAGGTCTTCATGGCTTGGTGAATCAGCCAGGTACTTGGTTCTGGAGCTTGGATAGGAAGGATGCTTGAAAGAATGCATCCCCTGTGAGAAGGTTATTTTGAACTGTCCATTTTGAACCTTACTTGATGTACACGGAACACCTGAGAGGGGCTCTGGGACTGCTGTTGCTCTGGGGTGAAGTGCAGCAGTCCCCGTATCCCTGAGGCTGACAGTATCGCTGTTCGTGTTGAATGGTGCCCAGAGAACAGAAAGGAGGAAATAATGGTCAGCAGGTAGGTCCTCCTCCCTTGAAAACATGACCTCATATGTTTTATCCAGGTTATAACTTGTCTTGTTAGCACAGTCTGACATGATTCCACTTGAAATCAGAAGAGGTTTTTTGTGGAAAAACATCTAAAATATAAAAGTAGGACCGACAGCAGATTATTTTGGAGTAAGTCATTATGTATTTCTGTTTCTTCTGAGGAGCAGCTGAGTCTGTAACTTTCCAGTAACTGTTTCTTTGAGAACAATATGCCCTTGCACCAAAAAAACTAAAAAGTCCACACTGCAGGCTTTTTGCGAAATTATTGTGATCTTGTAAGCCAGACAAGAAGAAGAAACAGTTGCATATTTCACTGTGTTATACAAGTTTCTCCTAGAAGAGAAGGAAAAAAACCAAACATGAACGTAGGTTAGATGAAACCATGTCGTAATTAACTAGTGCGTCACTGCTGTGATGCAAACTAATTCAGTGCCATTGAAAGGATAAGGGGAGATTTTCCAGTGGAGGATTTTTGCAAGTGGGTTGAGAGACTAAAACTCATTTTAAAACAAAAGTCAATGAAACTTGCATCCCAAACTCTTTGAATTGCCTTTTGAAGAAATTGTCCTCACTTCCCCAAACCTTTTGTTTTGCACTCTACATATGCCAAGGCAATTTTTGCAAACTCTTGCTGATACGCTAAATATTTGACTGGACAAGATAGCATTATCGGTTTCCGCCTCCCAGGTGGAAGAAGACTTTTATGTCCCAGAATTAGTGAACGGATTTATTTATCTGATATCTCTTAAGTAAAACAGACCTTTCTAAAAAGCATAGAGTACTTACAGACATGCACTGCACATTTAGGGGCCTCATTAAATTACTACTATAGAGTAATTCAGCTGATGGCCATAGGATTACTGGGGTGGGGGTGGTATGTTCTCCGCCCCAGTAGTAAGATGTCTGGCACAGTCTTTCTTTCAAGATAAACATTGATTTACGGTTGGACTTGATGATCTTAAAGGTCTTTTCCAACCTAAATGATTCTATGGTTCTAAGAACCTGCCTCTCATAAGTACAGTGCTGCATTCTTAGGTAAAAGCTTATTTACAAAAGTTTTAATAGTTTGTTATAACCCTTTCAAATATATCAGCAGCACTTTTTCATTGAGTGAGCATTTGCGTTACACTGGAAATTTATGATTTGCCTGCAGGGGGGGAGGGGGGTGGGCGAGCAAGTGAACTGCTACCGTTTTCTTTACACTGGTGATACTGTTTTTTCCTCAAACCATTTGATCCCAACCATATGATCTACCATGATGTCTGAGCACAGGCCTAGTCTCGGTTTCTCAAGGAAAAAACAAGCCAATACTAACTGCATATGCTGAAGATTGCATTCTGCAAGGATTTACTTTGGAAAATGGAGGGGCCTTCCATTTTTAAGGAATAGATGCCAACAAAATACATATTTTTTTCCTTTAAAAGCATGAACTAATTTTTAAAAGACAATACCTATGTCCAGGTTTAACTTAAAGAACATAAGTACTAGTTATATTACATACTGAGTGAAGAAACAGTGTCTTAGAGTATTTTGGTATGCCATTAACCTAATTAAGTATTATGAGCTATCATACTTAAATAGCATAATTGCATACTTAAATGTAATATATATATACATAATTATTATGATTATTTAATTTACTTTTTATATGTATGATATGCTAGATGCCTTCAGTGTTGTAATGGTCAAAGTGTAACCTCTCTGCTGAGGCAGTATCATATGATTAAAGAAAAGCATTGCCAAACTTGTATGAATGTTGCGAACACTGAAAGAGCCAGTGATGAGTAATCGATATTTCAACAAAGACAGACAAACCAGAGGTTTTGGCAGGGAGGTGAATTCTCAAGTCTTTAATTTGGACAAATCCCACTGCCAGTTTTGGGATTACAGGAATGTGTTATATGGCCACACCCAGGACAGAGTACAAGAAGGATATTTATCACTAACATGAGTCTATATAGCAGTTATGTGTTTCTGCACATACTGTTACCTGTTTTCTCTCTCTCTGTGTCTTTTGTAGGTGCTTTAGTAACAGGACTGCACAGATCATTGATTCCAAATAGCAGTCCACACAGTCATATGACACAGGTACACATTTTGCACTAGCTGATGCTAAGCTGGGCAATATTACAGTATCTAAAAAATCTTATACATTTATTTTTAAAGGGCACGTGAAATACACGTATGCTTCAGGGGCATTCTAGGAAAAGGAACTAGGACCTATAAGATTTAGGGCCAAGGTATGGAGCTCTTAATGCATTGATTGTTTATGGTCCCTATAGACTTTTCCTCTTTATTCAGTGTTTGCTGAGATGAAACCCATCAAAATAATCAGGAGTACAGCTTCCATTGCTTTCAGGGAAGACATATTTTATAGTATGCAAATGAAAGCAGCATGACCTGACCGTTCGAAAATTCCCGCATCCTGAACGGGATGTACTGTTGTGTCCCCGCTAAGCTCAGGGAGCGGTGCCCCGTGCATGGGCTTTTGTTTTGCTGCTCTTTGGTTATCCTCTGACAATGTACTCACTCTATTTGTGAGCAACGCTCAGTCCACCTTCTGGTGCCTCTGCCCCAGAGGGCTCACGAGAAAACAGCACAGAGGTAAGGCTTTTCTACAGCGTTGATCACAGGGTCTGGAAGGGAGCTCTGCTCTCAGCAGAGAGCTTTCTGAAGACATGATAGAAAATAGTGACCCCTCTTCGATCACATTCCAACCAAGTTTTAGCTCCTTTCTTTTGTATTTCCCTTTGAATGTCAGCAGAGACTTCCCTAAGTTGAGGAGGAGGAGAGTAACTCATTGCTAGGAGCTGGCATGCTCCAGCACACAGCTTTTTACACAGCGGATGTCCCAGAGCAGAGCAGCTGAATATACAGTAGCCTGCTCGTGAACCCAGGCTGGTCCCACAGGTTAAAATGTATAGGAGGAAAATGTGGTTTTCCAGAATATGCAAACAGTATGTGTGATTTGTGCCAAAAGTGTGGAATGGGTATTGCAGCTGAAGAGGCAGGTAAATTGCCTAGATTACATATACAGCAAAATACTCAGGCAATCTCTAGGGTTACTTGCCTGTGCTCAAATATATTTTCTGTTGAAGCTGATAGCAGTCCCATGTACGTATGGAGGAGGAGAACAATGTGGACTTTTCTGTTGGGCCTCAGCCAGAGCCCACCAAAGGAAATGGGCATTCTTATTTTTGTCACTATTTCTAGAAAGACCCACATCAGGGCTTTATCCATTTTGTATGTCTACATCTTTTTACTCTTTAGGGCTAAAATCTACAGTCGTGTCGTCCTTTGTTTGGTCTCAGCTTCACTGTCGCAGCCAAAACCTACAAAAGTTGATTGTAAATGTGTTTACAAATAATAAAAAAAAAAAAATTCATACGATAAAATGTTATAACTGTGCCTCTGAAATAAAGCTGTTAAAACTTTGTATTTAACTTCAGGCCATGAAATTTGGAATACCCTGGGCTAGTAGAACCACTTGTAATTTTCTAGGTATACTAAATAGACCCCTACTTTCTTTTTATTGCCAAATGCAATTGAAAATAACCTGTGATTTACCATGCTTATCTCATGAAATTCTCAGACAGAACTTTTCCTAGGAAACAATGTACGATTCGTGTAAACTCCTGATACTACTGACTGCAGTGTGGTTCCACACTGAATTCTAAAAGCTTCAGCAAAAGCAGCTGCATGGGGGTAGCTCTCATGATACACGGTCTCATTAGGAGCCAAATGGCTTTAAACCAGTAATTTAAATTCTGCATGTTGTGCTTTTCATATGAGAACCAATTACTGGTTTAGTACATAAAGGCCTGTGGTTATTTCTTATACTAATTTAGGGTTTTTTCATTTAACTGTCGTTGAAGTTTGAACCATAGCTTGCCAGTATATGAAGTAATTTTAAACAGAAGTGAAACATCTTTGCCTCAGTTTCCCTTAAGATTAAGGCTTTGGATTGCAACTACAGAGCTTCTTGTTGTATACAAGATAGTCATTTAATGCACTTTATTTAAAAAAAGGCACAAGTTATTTTGTTTATAAAATGTTACAATTGCACTATGCTGTAAGAATCGGTTAATAAACTGTACAGTTTTGTAGTTAACATTGTAAGTGTTTAGTCATAAATGATTGAAACGATTACATGTTTCAGTTAAACGTTAATTTTATATGTGGTATATGTAACCATAAATAAATTTTCCTTTCTAAAAAAAAGAATGGTGGTCCGTTTCATTTAATTGAATTGCACATTCTATTTCAAATAACAAAACAATATTATTTCTAAAAATATAAAATTAAATATGTTCCAGTGCAAAGAGATGGATGATGACACTAACTAAACTTGGTGGATTAAATTCAGATGTGCAGACTTCAGTTGGACTTCTGGAGGTCCCCTGCATCCACTAACTCTGCAGAAGGAAATACCAGGCACTACAGTTCTGTACAAAAAGTCTGAAAGAAGAGCTACCAGGAATTCTTGAATATAGAGTTGTAAATGAAAGCCAGGGTGCCTTTCCAAGTCTACTTCCCTTATCCAAGTTAATTTACCTCTCCTGCAGTTCTCTTCTGACACACTGCCATTTATTATCATTGTATATGCTCAGTCTTAGGGAACAAAATTCAGTATGGATGTACAAGAGGCTCTGCATTGGGTCTTGCTAAATGGATGTAAATACTTAATATTTGAGTTAGTGATCGTTAACTGGGAGAGATAAGAGTTGAAAGAAACTATGTTAACCTAAATTTTTTTTTTTTTTAGAAGTTTGATCCTGATCCTCCAATTAAGTAACTGCAAAATCAGATGCATGATCAGAGTTCTGTTTTTTTCAATTTTACTGTTATAGACAGGCTAAAAGAAAATGGTGGTCTGTCTCATTTTCCAAATTATTTAAAAAAAAAAAAAAAGGTATATTTTAATTCTTCTGAATGGTTTTCTTGAATACCCAACTTACTTTCCAGGCATATAAGCTGATGAAATGAGCTACATCTCTAACTGTAAAACTGAGTATTGTGTACTGTAGCCAGTGAAAATATGACTTCTGAAAAAAACTGACCAGTGACTGACAGATACTCAGGTAAGTAAGGGAGAGTGAGGCTGCTTCCTTTATACTATGCAGGACTGTAGTCCTGCAGTGCAGGTGTATCCTGGAGGAGATCTTAGTGATGTTTACTTCTACCAGACACAGCTGTCCTCCCCACCTCACATCAGACATTCAGGCACCAGCTACTTTATCTAGAGAAGAAGAAATTGGTGTCATGGTGCAGGGGTAGAGTCCCAGTTTGTCTCTCTGCAGTCAAACTACAGCCAAAAGGACTACAGCTCAGTGGTGATCAGGGTGTATTTGATAAATGGTTTTTGCTTAACTAAACATGAACTGCAATTACACAGTATAGACCCTTAGGAAATATCAGCCATCCAATCTATTAAACTGGAAAATGAATAAAAATTAATGGGAAAAAACAATAGAGAGGGAGGGGAAATAAATGTTTCACTTAACGGAGAAGCCAATATTGAAATCATGTGGCCAGGGCTGCTTCGGGATCTTTTTGGGCTTAATTGCTGGAGCCTAAAGTAGGACAATAAACTGAACCTGTTCTGACCATATGATGTGTTTAACCTACTTCTGCAGTTAGGAAGATCAGGAAGGAGCCAGGGATGGGTGGCTCAAGTGTCTTGGCATTGCTATGTTGGTGTCCCTTCCACACATGACAGCATCGGCATCAGCCTAACAGCTCCCTAGCAGCCTTAGATGGAAATATCATTAAGAGGGCAAAACGTCTGAACAAATCAATAAATAGAATAGCAAATATCTGCAAAAACTTAATGGTACTCAGCCACAATTGTAAAGGAATTCCTGTTAAAATGGTGGAGGCATTAATGGCATTACAGAGCTGGTAGATATCTGGGCTGCATTTTTTTTTAGTGCAGATAACGTCCTGCTTCAAAGCAAGCAGCAGTATCACAAGGTCAGGAAACAGCACTGTTAACTAAAGCAGTGTTTTGGATTAACTGGGAACTGGAGGCATTGGCAATGCTTAGACCACCCAGTAACAACTATTTTGTCCCCCTTGCCAAATGTATTGTGCTTTATGCACTATGGTTGGATATCAGGTATGTCAGCTAAATCTGGGACTAAGCAGAGGGTAACAGCAGAATTTTTAATGATGGGTATGCAACAGGAAACTTCTGTGGCCAATAATAAATGGTCAGTGTGTTTACAAGGATAAAATAATTGAAAGCTGTCGGGACATCAAATAATATCCATGCTAGAGTAAGCAAAATAAAGGTTTTTTTTTATATGAGGCCCACAAGTGGAAATTAAAAGAGTGTAGTCCAAGGTTGTTCTTTGGTTCAAGGAGGCTTGGCTGCAGCATTCCAGGTGCACATGCTTGTTCTTACAGTCTTTTTTTAAGTGTCTGTAGGTCACATCAGAGATGAGCTGCTGCGACACGGTGCAGCGTGTCTTACCTTCTTACTAAATTCTTGTGAACCATCTTATTTATAGCAGGGTATCGCAGAGTGTCTACAACCTCACCACTGTCCTATAGCCTGACTCTGTGATGTCTATGCAAAGTGTGAGGCTTCTGCAGTTCATGGATACTTTGTGGTCATCACTGAAAACTGTATAGGAAATATCATCAATCTGGCATGTATGACAGAGTTCCATTTGCAGGTACTCAGGCTTTTAAAAAGCTCCAATTCATACATAACTTCCGAAGTTTTTTTGAAATTATCTACAATCATATGCATCTAAATTTTTTTTTTTTTTCTCTAGAATTTCTTTTAAAGCTAGCAGCTCAAACCTAATTTTGGGGGATTTTTTTAGGTTTTTTTTTTTTTTTTTTTTTTTTTTTAATTGAAATGTCATCCTCATAACAGAAATGCTGCCTGCGGTTGTTACTCTTTGCATTCCTCTAACTTGGATGCGAGCTGAGCAAACCCAGTGCTGTACAGCATCTTACAACCAACACTTGGTTACTACATGCAAATCAGCTCTCCAGGGTCTTCCGCTTGCAGATTTTAGTGGGATTTTGTTCTTTCATATCTGCTGAAGTGTTTCATCCCCTTATTTTGTGCTAATTGTGAAAATGGTGGCCTTTCAATGCAAGGCATTCTTTATCTGACAACAAAAGGTATTTTAATGTACCGGGACACTGTCTTCCCACCAGCAGCCTAGCAGAGGTGGTTTCATCTTCATTTTTTATCATGATGTATGGGGTTTAAGTGATGCTTGACACAGAGCCTATATAAATACGTTTTTAAGATGCATCGAGTTTGCCATCATCATCATTTTGAGCTGTCAAGCTCAAAAGCATTCTCTTACAATTTCCAGAACAAGGATCATCACACTCCAAATCATTCAGCTTACAAGGGGAGTGCAGAGGATCTGGCAAGTCAAGGTGAGAGAGAGCCCTTACAACTCCAGTTTCAGACATTAGGCAGGTCTAACTGGGAGCGAGAGGGTTCCAAAATCTCTAACCTAGGGATCCCCCTCAATCCCTGCATATTCTTACTCTTTCGCCTTCGCAAGAGGGGGTGACAAAGAGGGGGCTGCTGTTCAGGAAGCCTTAATGTCCCCCCCCTTCTCTCGTACATGCCATCCATCGCTGCAGCCTCCAGGTCCCGTTCAGCTTTTTCCAAGAGCTGGCCTTTCCCAGTGGTGCCACTGGCGGTGCAGTGTGGGGACATCTGTGGAAATTGCTGTTAGCCAAACAGTGCATCTCCAAGGGCATCAGGCAGGAGAAGGAAGCATTTGCTATTTGCCAGTTTAACCCAACAGAAAAATATTTCCTTCCTGAACATCCAAGCAGATCAGATCGACCCACTGCTCTCGAGAGAGAAACAAGGGCAAGCTTCCACTTCGCCCCCGCTGACCAAGAGGCAGGGACTGTGGAGGTCCCTGCGCAGCCTGCAGACGCTCCCTTGGCTCTGTGGCTCTGCAGATAGGGCTGAGTTCACTGCTTGGCGAGGCAGCGTCTGCTGCGCTGAGCCAGGGCCGCGCAGCAACAGCTCATCTCTCCCTTGATGCTTTGGCTCCTTCTGCAGCCTAGTTTCTTGTGGAAATGGACTCCAGGATTTATTGTTCAGTGCTGGATTCCCAGTCCCTTCAGACAGCTTTCTGTGAGAACTAATAAAGCAGCTCTGGGTTTTGTTGGTAGTGGTGGTGTTTTTTAATTAAACAGCCTGGTTTAGGGCCCCTGGAGTTCTCTATGCTGAGGTTGGGTTGGGTTTGGTTTTTTCCCCCCCCTTCTAGGAAGAAGTCACAGAAGACTGTGATGACCTTAATGCTTGGTCCATTTGGACAGTCTGTGTTTGCCTTCTGTCCAGCCGGGGCTTGTGCGCAGCCTTTACAGAAACACAGTCAGCCCTGCCAATAGACGCGTCTGGTCTTAGATCTGCAGACCCCTGTGCCTGCCATCACAGGGCAGTTCGGGCTGGCTCAATTTCGGCAGCTGCATGTCAGCTCTGGGACCGCTCTCACAAGCTGCCCACTTCCCCAGGAGCAGCAGCAGCCCTCCTCAGATGGTGACAGTGACCTACCTCTGCACCCCGCAGAGCAATTGCTAAAATTGGCCGGTTTTGCTAGCAGAAGGGGTGGCCAAGAGAGCGTTCCCGGGGTGCTGGTTGCTGCTGCTGTAGTCACCCGTCCCTGGGGCCTGGGAGGAGTGGGTTGTGAGGGGCAGACAGCAACAGGCGCTGGTCAGGGAGGCTGATTCTCCTTCCCTTGGGATACCAAGTTGTGAGCAGGTGCGGGAATAGACCTTGGCTGGTCCAGGAGATGTTTGCTGCACAGACATCCACGGTGCGTCTCCTGGAGGGCAGAGTCACCAGGCTAGATGGGTAGGTGTCATAAGCCAGACTTGTCCCGTGGATGTGCGGGCTGTGCTGCTAGGAGCATGTACACAGCAGACCACAGCAGCTCTTTGGTTTCCAGGTTGTATCAATTCAGTGTTTTCTTCGCATTTACACTTGATTTGTCTTACCAAGGACTGTTGTATTCTTCCTCAGAGATGAGATAAAGCATTCATCAGAGCCCGGTAGTTTCCCCTATTCTCGTTAGCATTTTTCTGCTTCTACTTGATTCTATTAGAGGCTGTTTTAATGAGCACTCATTAAACACACATCTCTCTCCAGAGATCTAAGCAGCGGAATCTTCATCATTTTCACTGTTTCACAAAATGATGCAGTGCTTTGTTTTAGTCAAGTTAAAAACAGAACAAAATGCTGCTGTGTCCCTTTCAATCATCTCACCTTCAGCAGTCATTTGCAAAAAGACTGTTGCTTTTTCCTCTGCTTAGAAGTTATTTTTTACACCATGTAAATGACAGCTTAATCGTATGATAAAGGACTTCCCCAAGCACAGGCCTTTCCCATGTGTCAAAATATCAGTGGATTTCATATTTAACATCAGACACAGCTGCGTTGCAGCCGTAGGTGAAGTTTCCCCTGTGAATTGCTTCCGCGATAGAGCGCTTCCTTTTGGGGAGCTGCTCTGAGACAAAAGGCAGCAGGGCTCTGACCCCCGCAGTGGAAATCAGCAGCAAAAATCCTGAACAGCAGCTAAGTACCTGTAAAGATGTCGGTATAAGTGGAAAGGTAAAAGGGCCACACGTAGAATAATTCAGGCCATTTATGATAACGTAGCAGTATTGCTTTCAAAGCTCCAGAAGCTTTGGCAAAGGCAGGTAAAGCGCTTCACAGCAGATGGCAATGTGAGCAGAAAGAGGTCGTACCAAGCATACAGCAAACCCAAATATCTGCTGCTCTTCCTTCTTGCTTCCCTCTCTAAGGGCTTATTGTGAGAACGGGGCAGGTAAGGCTAGCGCTCTCTGTCGCTGTGCAGTTGCAGGATTAATGCCTAAAAGAAATTATTACAGTGAATTTAACATCTACTTAAAAGTTCTGAGCAATTTCCATTCCTAAAAAAAAGCCAGGTTCCGTCACGTTACCTGTATGTCTCCCCGTCAATAGCTTCTATCATCTGGTAAGAGTGCGCCATCACATAGCAGTTGTAATGCTTGACATAAAACTACCGTGTTGTCAAGCTTACGGTGTAAAACAGGCTGGCGTCAGCAGCAGCAAATACCAGTGTATTTGCAGCAGCAAATACCAGTGTAAAAAAGAGCTGGTAACTTTAAAGGCTTCCACTAATAGGGTAGGGGAAAAGGTACGGATACTTCATGGATTCTATGAAGCTTTGAGCCCTGTGGGCCACCTCCCCTGGTGCACCATAGACATGTCTCTTGTCCAAAGCAGTGAAAATCCAAGGGGAGACACAGCAACTGGGAGTTTCTGGTCAGTGGATCAGGTAAGAGGCCATAAGAACCATATGGCTTACTTAACCCATGGAAAGTTACAAAAAGCCTTGTCTCCAGTAGGGTTTTACCAGATGCTTGCTAACACAGATGAAGAAGGGCTTCATTTTTTCCTGGTGAAGACGGAGCCCAAGAGGTATTTTGCAACGCACATGAAGTGGTTGAGCTGCAGCAGAGGTACTGTTTCCTGCAGAAAGGTCCCAGGCCATTTGCAGCTTTCTGAGTCAAAAACAATCCTTAAAACTCCATCTAAAAACCACCTAGCAGCTGTGTAAAGCACTGTAATTGCCCCCGGGTTGCAGCAGCTGACTACAAGAACCAGACTTAGAAATAAAATGCTGCCCAGGAGAAAGTACAGGTTTGTTGCTGATGGTAAAAACAGAGGAAATGTGTAAGTAGAAGAGCAGGAGTGTACCTTTCACGCACACTATCACAGCTAGGATATGGTATTTCAGAAATAAATGGGGCAATATGATGGAGTGTGTCTTATGTGAGAGCCTGTCTTCTCTGCAGTGAACATTAAACGAGAATTCAGGAAGCAACCTGGAAACCTCTTGATCGCTCCGCTTTCCCTCTGGTTCGCCATCAGCAGCAACAGAGGTGTGGGTAGCTGGTGAGGCACGGAGGTGACATTTGAGATACCTGTGAGGCGAGAAGATGGGAAGCCAGCAGGTCAGCTGAGGGGGACCCAGCCTGGAGGAAAGCATTTTAGTCTTGATGCCTGAGCTTCGAGCTGGAGGGAGGGCAGACAGGTGGTGAGAGGCGGGCACAGTCCTGGACGTACTGGTAGCCTAAGCCAACATCTTAGCAGTGTATAAAATCAAATTTAGCAGATGAGAAGAATAGAGAGGAACGGATGGGAAGCTTTGATATGTATATAAAATATATAGACATCTGTGCTTTGTCCTACACAGGCTTTATAATACCCAAATTGTCATCAAGATAACTGAGATCAGTCTGCTCAGCAAATCAACATCACCTGGTACTGCATTTTGATGTTAAGGGATTTGTTTTGTGAACACGTACCCATGTGGGAAGGTAACAGTACAGGTAAGTCACAGGCGGTTCCACAACAGCCAAAAGGAGACACTGGGGAAGCTTTGCTCAGCCTGGAGAAGAGATGGGTGAAGGGGACCCAACTGTGCCTGCAGGGAGGTTATCGAGAAGACGGACCCAGGGTCTTTATGGTGGTGCATGGTGAGAGGATGAGACACAGCAGGCATAAGCAAAACAAAAGAGGCTGAGACAGAGTGTAAGGAGAAACTTCTTCCCCACCAGGAGAGTCAGGCAGTGCACAGGTTGGCGAGAGAGGTTGTGCAGTCTCTCCTTGGAGATTTTCAAGACCCAACTGGATAAATCCCTGAGCAACCTGGTCTGACTGTGCTTGGAGCCAGAGGTCAGACTACAGACCTCCTGAGGTCCCTTCCAACCTGAATTATCCTATGGTCCTCATGGGGAATGAGACACACCTGAGGGCATCCAGCCACCTTACCCATCACCTGGGACAGGCAGACCGAGGTATGAAACTGGAGGGTTTAGGTTTTGGTGTGGGGGTTTTTTTGGTGGTGTGGGCGCTTGCTGTCTGGATAGCACTAGCGATAATTTACTGAGGGAGTCTCTCGCTCAGAGTCAATAGGGGGAAAAGCCAGACAAATACAAATGGTGCAGCTTGGCACAACGTGCCAGATTTTATGCCGTGCCAATACCTAGCAAATTTCTGTGCCACCTATATGACAGCAGCGTGTATGAGCCCTGGAGGAGACTCTCTGCATAATGAGCCCAATAGACACAGCTCTTCCCGCCGTGCTTTGAACCCAGATTCCCCTGCGAGCATGAAGATACAGAAATGAGCCCTGGGCAGGAGAAAAGCCAAAGGCTTTTACCTTAAAGCCACATTTAGAGATGAAGAGCCCCACAGCAGCTGCAAGGCTTTGGTCTGATCAGATGTTCCTTTTCCAGGCAGATGTGCAGATGCTGCTCCCCGCCAGCATCACCATCAATGCGGCATCACCAGGTAGGCTGCAGCCCCAGCAGAGCTGCTCCAGAGCTGCTGCAACACCTCCTGCCCCAGCTCCGAGACAGCCCGTCGGGGCTTGGTTTGTAACACAGAGCCTTTTACGGAGCCTTTCTGGCCTGGGAGCAACTTTCAGCACAAACAAACTCCTCTTCCCTCTTTCTCCTTGCCCAGCACGACTGCCCAGCCCCGGCAGGAGGTGTCTCTGGGTATGATGAGCCCAACCTGCACATTGGGTGCAGGTCTCTTGCTTCTCTAGAGCAGAACCTAATCTTTCTTTTAAAAACATACTGCCCCCCAAAAAACTCAACCAAATTTTGAACTAAGCTGTCACAAGATAAATACAGCCTTTTCCTCCCCAGGGGCTGGAGAGCTACAGCCCACCGGCCCCTCAGCAGGGCTGCCCCTCTCCCACTTTCCTGTCACCAACCAGTGGCAACAGAAGACACCTGGGTTTGTGGCCACGGGTCAAAACCCTGCATCAGTGTTCAAAGGAGAACACACTTTGGGAACACTCCTGGGCCGGGTACCTTGGATCACATTTTTGTAAGCTGAGTCCTTGAGTGAGAGGTGCCACCCGAGGCAGCTGGGAGGTGATCTCGCCTTTTTGTTTTGTACAGCTGAGGTGAGATGAGCCCCGAACACTGCAACCCAGTCTGTTCCCATACTTGCAAAAGTATGTTTTTACGTAGTCTGTAAAAGAACCTTTAACATTTTTACATAGGAAAGAGTCTGAAAAAGAACGTTCATGGACAGCGGGAGGCTTGAGAACACAAGTTGTTTTCCTTACCCAAGGAAAGCCGAAGAATGACATGAATATAGCACAGCAGAAGTACCATTTGGAGAAAACAGGAGGTATGAGGAGCATATGGATCAAACAGAAAATGATTTAATATGAGCTAGTGGATGGAAGCTGAAGCAAGTTAGATCCACTTCAACACCCAGGTATGTAAGTGTTGAAGACAGTCCCCAGGAAATGGAGCTCCCCATCTCCTGACAGCAAGACTTGCTGATGGGATGGCTTGAGCCAAGCACAAACCACCAGACTCAGTAGAGTAATAAATGTCTGTAAAATAAAAAGACCCTATAAAATATTGGTGGTCTGGGTTGATGATATAATGGCCATTTCTGGCATTAAATGCTAGGCATCAATGACCTTGGTAACAGCAGAGCTGTTGGCACAGCCGCCACAGGTTACGTACTGGATCCTCCTCCTCTCCCTCTTGCTATCAGCTGCCTTAAAGAGTAGCAAACGATTTCAGTGCCTACATTTTGGAGGAGGGCAGAGAAAGGATACGCCTCTACACATTTTTTCCACTTTTTACATGATGCCTTCCATAATTTTAAGTATTTCCCCTATTATTCATAACTTTGGGTGCACACAAAAGATACCACAAACATTTTAAAATTTTAAACATTACAGAAGATCTGCCTTGGGGCATGAGTTTTGGAAATAAAATTACTTAAAATTAGACCAGGGCCTTCCTTGGCCCACAATGTGTTTATGTCCTATCAGAGGCAGAAATAGCATTTAGAAAGTTCACGCTTGTATGTTGGTCTCCTCAATAGATAGACCAGAACAGCAGAAAGACCGGAGTTACAGCATGAGGCATCATTAGCATTCGGATTCTGAGTGGGAAAAATCTCCCAATACCATTAAAAGCTTATCCTTTGTGAAACCAAATGTCTCGCGGTCACTCAACTCCGGTTGAGTTGTAGGCATATCTCAAGTCCTCAAGGCCAGATCATCTCAAGCAGGACTCTGTGTCTGCAGGGTACCTGGCACAACACACCCTGGTCCTCACCTTCGAATCGTAGCTGACTTATGCTTAATACAAATGAAAAAATATAAAGACCAATCACAGTTATCAGTTCACCGTGATTTATTTCTGTACTTGAAATAACTTGGGGGTGTCAGGCTAGTTGGTATGACTGCCCGTAATGGCTCTGCTGTTTGCCTCTTTTATTCACAGTGCCAGACTGGAAAAGAACCGAGAGCACATAAGTAACGTAAAGACGTCCTGTCCTCCCTAGGACTGAGGCACACGGAGACGCTTGCGGAATTTCTGGATGGAGTGAGCCTTCCAGTCTCCAGGACTACCAACATGACATATTCAAAAACACTGAAGTCACAGGGGGGAAAAAAGAAAAGAAAAAAAAAAAAAAAGATGAAAAAATCCTGCTGCTGCCAGCGTTACCAATCAAGTAGTGATGTTTATGAAATGAAAATTCTCTACGGCAGCTGGTGTTTTGCTAAACTAATATATATTCCTTAATACTATTTTCCATATTGTCTCTGGCATTAACTCTCTAAATATAATATAATTTTGCTGCAATAATAAAATAAAATACTACACATCCGCAGTTTATAGAAACTGTTCCCTGCTCTAGATATTGACAATGAATCAAACCGCCTGAGTAAGTGAAGTAACAGCTCGTTCGTCACTGTCCCAGGCGGCTCCCTTGCTAGGAGTCCTGTTCACAAACTACTTTGGAATCTGATTTTAGGCTTTTGTCCTGTTGAAAAGTTTCGAACCTGCAACAAGAAATTGTTCCTGACTTATGTTACAGGCATTAAAAAAAAAAAAAATAAAAAAAAATCTCACACTTAAAAATATCTGATGGCAATCTCCACGTAAGCCGCCTGGACTCATTACAACAGGCCCACCGCCATCCTGCCCAGCCAAAACCTGCTCACCTGGCAGCTTCCATCGCCGTCAGACTGGGAGAAAAACATTTTCCCAGTTCATTTGCAGTCGGTCACTGGAAACGCTGAGTACTAACACCTGAACGGCATGTTAGCCCACCCTGAAACACAACAAAAGCTGCCCTGCACCAAACTCTCAGCAACTTGCCTGTGGTGGGGCATGAGGCTGCTGGTGAGGTTTGTCGCTCAGCCTGGGGATGAGGGAGGACGCAGGGAGGCTTGTCCTAAGGAGAATTTAGGTTATAAACTGTCCCAAGTTTCACCTCAAAAGAAAAACATTCTTTCCTAAGTTTTCCTGTAGAAAAGGAAAGCACATACACACAAAACAGCGTAAAAATTGGAAAAATGCCCCCCCCACCCCCCCACCCCACCATTGAAACCTGTGCTCTCTGACCTGGGTCACTTTACTGGTGTCCACCAAACCTCTTTTGCTTTTGGTAGGAGGGAATTCCCTGGGAGGATGCAGAAAGTGAGACTGGGAGGGAAGTGTGCTCACATCGCTCCCTGAATATTTGAGTAAATGAAGGTGTGTGGAGAGTCCTGTCCGCGTGGAGCGTACTCCGCAATGGAGACTAACAACAGAGAAAACGTGAAGATCCAGACGTACCAGAAATAGCACGCACGCACATTTACATCCATCCATGAGGTGACGCCCATCCATCACCACTCTACTCCCCAACAGGAGGTGGAGCAGCTGAGGAGGAGTTCCTGGAGGAGCCTGCTTAGCTCTGGTGCTTCCACAAGTGGTGTCTATGCAATAAAATGCAGTAGAGCTCACACAGACCCAGCGGAGCTGCCTACGCACTAGCTGGGGGTAGCGTACCTGCCGCCTACCTCTGGGATAGCACAAAATCTCGCTTGAGCTAATCCTCCCTGCCAAGAAGCCAATTTTAGGATGCACCAGAGCATAGTCTCACTCGAAAGACAAAGAAACTGAAATAAACTGAAGGAAGAAGGTTTGTCTTTATGAGTACAGCTCCCAGGACAGTAGGGCTTTTCCTCAGCTCTACAGCACCAATAAAAAGGAATTACAGAAGCTACATTACTAAAATTATCTTAGGCGCATGCATATTCCTGCAAGAATTAGGAAAAGATTAAAACAGAGCAGCTAGCAGCAGCGCTATCTCATCTGGAGGATTTGCCTAGCGAGGAGAGACAGCCGCTGTTCGTGTAACTGCCTCTCTCTCGAGGAGAAGCCGAGCACCAGGGGCTGAAGGATGCTGTGAGTCAGTCCTGGTGCGAGTGGGGGGCAGAGATCCCCTTACCAAAGGCGGAGGGGGCTGCCGGGACAAGCTGCGGTGCCACCTCCCCTTTTGTCCTGGTTTTCTCTTCTTTCCCCATTCTGGCAGGTCTCTTCTCCTCCCTTGTTCCTACTTCTTCTCTGCCTCCTGCCAGCATAGGTCAAGAATTAGCAGGGGATGCGTTTTGGCCTCCTTGTCATCACCTTTAATTAGAAGACACCCTCGTTTGCTTTGCTTTCGCTCTCCTGCCTGGCAGAGCAATTTGCATTTCACAGGCAATTCTCGGCCCTTGTGGAACATCTCCTACCTGAAGTGAGCAGCACGGGGAATCGCGCTGAACGGCGCGGCAGCGGCAGCTGTGGCACAGCCAAAGCCAACAGCTGAAGGGACACCTGGAAAATCTACAGGATGGTTAAAAATTAACACAAAAGGAAAAATACTGAATATGCAGTAGGCCTGGGCTGTCGAAGGTCAGTGCAGATGCAGAGAGCATCATGACTAGGTGGCACACAGAGAGCAAACCAAATCCCTCTCCAACATACAGCAATAAGAATTTTATTGCCGTTGTGCCATCTACACCCTTTGTTCATAGTTATGTCTGTGCCTGAAGTATCACTTGACAGAGAATGCGGTTCTCAAATCCCCACCTCCTCTGTGGACGGCGCAGCAGTGAGGCAGTTCGTTTCCACGCTCTTTGTCATCGGACTTTGCCAGTGCTGCTACCCAGAGCGATGGCTCCTACCAGCTCCAGTGCTGTCACGTGTTCGGCTTTGGCGAGTATTTGCATCCTCAGTGTCGTAACAAATCATCTGCCTTCAGAGACCAGAGAGCTTCGCAGTGCCATGCCCCTTACCAGCAAGTTAACAATACAGCAACTCTTAGGTCCTCAGATGAAGATGATCATAGATTCATCTAGGTTGGAAGGGACCTTTAAGATCATCGAGTCCAACCATCAACCTAACACTGATAAAACCGTCACTAAACCACGTCCCTCAGCACCACATCTACCCACCTTCTAAATACCTCCAGGGATGGCGATTCCACCACTTCCCTGGGCAGCCTGTTCCAATGTTTGATAACCCTTTCGGTGAAGAAATTTTTCCAAATATCCAATCTAAACCTAAATCTAATGATTACAAACATCTCCATAGTGTATGATGTAAATCAGATTTTTTCAGGAACAGTTACCTTCTCAGTGGATGCTGGAACTCTCCTTTTTTTTTTTTTTTATAATAGTACGGATTATGTTGTACCATTTCAGATTGCTCTTGACTTCACTTTTGTCCATGCCTATTCCTAAGACATGCTTCCACAGCAGAAACTTCCAACCTTCAGTAGCTACAAGTGAAATTTCCAGCTTTTGGTGTACACAAGTTTTTCTTCAGGTCCACTCTTAAATTGACCCTCCATTACTGAAATTACTAATGGGCGAGGAAGAATCAGTACATCGCTACGGATGTGTCAAATACACCCTTTGTGGTAGGCATGTACGTGTGCTCACCCGGCGCCCAGCACAGGGCAGCCCCTCCTCAGAGAAAGAGGATCTTCACTGGGAATGAATGAAAATGCAGCAAAGCACGTACCCGTCAAATCCCAAAAGAGACTCATTGTTGGGAAGGTAATGTAGGACCGGAATGATGAAAAGAAGCCTGCCTGCTCTGTTTTTTGCCACCTGTTCACACGAGGTGTCTTTAGCCTAGCTCACTTCGAGAAACTGCAGTCACCTGGCAGAGCTGAAATGCAAATACAAATTAAAATGCCAGCCCTGGAATTTGTTTTGGCTAGAGATCTACAGAGATAGGAAGATACGATAATTGTACCATTCGCAGGCTTCAGGCACTTCAATAGAATTATCTGTGCATAAAATGAAGTAAATTGCCTTGAAAGAAATAATTTATTGAAATAACTAATTAAATGGGCTGCCTCTTTAAAAAAAAAAAAGTAGTCTCAGAATCTGCTCTCTTTTCTATAAAACATCAATCTGTTTAATGGAATTTGCATTATCTAAAGGTTTCTTCCGTATTTTATTCACCTAGATAGGGCACAACCAAAGAAATCAAATGACTTCCCCATGACAGCATGAGAAACTGGGAATGCAAACTAGACGTAGGCTTTGAATGCTGCAGTAGAGACACAGTTGTAGAGAAGAAATAGCCCGTCTATACACACAAAAGCTGCATGGCAGAAGGTTATTGACCAAGCTGGCTCAACACTTTAATTTCTATTCTCCAAGAAGTTCTGAGAAAACCTGAGTCTCAAAAAGTCCCAGTTTTGAGTAATTCACTTGGAAACCATTATATGTACTCTGAAAAAGGTAATTTTTCAAGCTATTTAAACAGCCTGCCTAAAAAGCCTTCCAAAGTTTCATCCCGCACCCAGCACTACCATCCCAAGGGCGAGCCCAGCTGGTCTCTTGACACTCTTTACAACATGAGCTAGTGGACAACGCGCAGCAACCCGTGGCCATCTTCAGCTCAAGTAAGACACGGAGAAATGGGCTCTGCCTCTGGTTCCCAAGACCTTTCCCAGCAGCAGAAGGGCTCTGGCAATGCATCATCAAGGCAAGGCAATGATTTGTCTAGAAGGCACAGAGACCCCTGCCTGTTTCCTCACACACTTTTCCTTTGCCTACCTTCTCCAAATCATGTTTCCCCCACTTGCAGCTTGTCCCTTAGTTGACTGTTTGTACCAGGTTTCCCTACTTTCGGTACCAGCAATCCCAGCTCCATCCTTTCAGACTTGCCAGACCCCTCCATCCCCAGCTGTAGCCCCTTAACTAGCTGTTCCCCATCCCTTCTTGGGCAACCAACCCTGCTCCCATCACATCATGCACCTACTCTCCTCCCACTCCCACAGTTTTGGCACCCTCCTTTCCTTACTTCAGTCCTCTCGCACCTGCTGGTTCCTCTTGCATCTTTGTAAGTTCAAGTACAGCAGACTTAAGGCAGACCTAACTTGGTTGTGCAAAGCTAATTAAAATCAGAGGAGGAAAAAGCGATATAAAGAGCCTGAATAAAGTTAGTCTTGCACTAATGACTGTATGCATCATACAGAAGACAAGAGAGCAGCGGGGGTGGAGGGGGCTGAGAAATAGCACTGCAACTTGGACTTGCGGAAGCTGCAGGGATCCAGCCAGGGAGCATCAATACTCCGGCGCACCACGTTCACTGTGCTCTGCTACTGTGAATCACCATAAGCTGCACAGCAGAAGATTTTATGTACCAACTGTGGGCGTTCAGTCAATTTTAATTGTACTTCATGTTGTGACAAGCCTTTGGAAAGAGACATTGTTCTGATGGAAATGTTTTCTTTCATTGTCACCTTTCCCATCTTTTCAAGATCAAAGCAAATTGTAGAAAAAATAGAGCCCGAAGAACAGAACGGCTGAAGCAGATTGTTACACGGCTCCTGTCAGCTCAAAGAACAACAAAATCAAGCAGCAGCAATGCCCTTCCAAGGCACGGTGCAGACCGGTGCTGCACTTATGCTATGGGCAGACCCGGACCAGAAGCCAGCTGGACTGGGAATCACACTGTACGCTGTAGGAATGCACTGGCGACATGGAGGGCCACGAAGATGATGAAAGGGCTGGAGCACCTCTGCTGTGAGGACAGGCTGAGAGGGTTGGGGTTGTTCAGCCTGGAGAAGAGAAGGCTCCAGGGAGACCTTATAGCGGCCTTCCAGTACCTAAAGGGCCTACAGGAAAGATGGGGAGGGACTCTATCAGGGAGTGTAATGATAGGATGCAGGTAACGGTTTTAAACTGAAAGAGGGGAGATTTAGATTAGATATTAGGAAGAAATTCTTTCCTGTGAGGGTGATGAGACATTGGAACATGTTGTCCAGAGAAGTTGTGGATGCCCCATCCTGGAAGTGTTCAAGGCCAGGCTGGATGGGGCTTTGAGCAGCCTGGTCTAGTGGGAGGTGTCCCTGCCCATGGCAGGGGGTTGGAACTAGATGATCTTTAAGGTCCCTTCCAACACAAACCATTCTGTGATTCTATGGTCTTTGCTGGGATGGCTGGGCTTAATCTGAATCCACTCCCTGCTTGGTATCTTTACAGCATTAAATTGAGCACAGTTTGGTCTATGGCAAAACTCTGTGCTCATGAGTGGGCTTGGAATTAAGAAAAAGCCAAGGCTCCTGTTTAAATAATGTAGCTGCTCACCATCTACCCCTCAAATTCAGGTTAGACTGATCACCTTTTCTTTCTGGTGTTTATACACCACCTGGCATCACAAGCTCCTGCCCCAAACACTAATAACATGATAATGCCTGCAACACATTTCTTGTTCTGATAAAGCAAAAAAAAAAAAACAAAACAAAACAAAAATGCCATCTGGAAGCTGCAGAGATATCAAGTTTATTAAGAAAGGGAAAAAACATCCTTTTTATGCTATTAGTACTATTGGCTTGTAATCTCTTGATGCAGTTTAGATATTATGGAGTTTCAGATTTCATATTCCGCCCAGAGGATGACATAAAAGCCACTATTGATTTCCACTCCCAGTAAGCAGCCTTCATCTCTATGTAAATTAAAGATTCTGTAATATATTTCACAATATAGATCAGCTGCCATTCAAGCATTGATCTGTTCTCACACCAGCAGGCTGACTTATCGGCAAGCTCCAGACAATAACACACCTAATGAAATCTGGTTAGGCCTTTGCGCGTTGACACCTGCATCTACAGCCACATCATCAAACATCCTAAGGAAAATTTGGGATGGATTCCTTGAGAGAAGGTGTGGTGTACAAAGCAATGCTGCAAAAAGTATAGCTCGCCATCTTTGTCCCAGGCAAAGAATTATCCCCTTTTGTTTCACCAGAGGAGGACAAGGGAAGACAGTGACACCTTCCATCTACCAACTGTTCAAATTTCCCAAATATCTGGAGAAGTTCCAGAGGAGAAAGAAAGCAAAGCAGCAGCATAAACACGCCAAGACCCCAGCTGGCTTCTCCCCTGAGAGCCCGCCTGGGGAGGAAGGAAGGTTGGCACCGCCACCAGCTCTCCCCATACCACAGCGAGGGTGTTTCCTACGTGCTCTTCCCTTAGTCACCAGGAAACATTTGCTTTCTCCTCTTCAGAGTGATGGTGGTGGCAGTGGTCGGTCCCACATCATCAGTCATTGCACTTTGGAGAGGAATGCTTAGCCCCATTTTGAAGATCCTTGTCACACGCTGGCAAAAAAAGTCTTACCAGAGGCAGCAGGGACAGCTTGGTCTGACCTTAGAGCTGACGCTGCTGTGAGCAGCACATTGGACCAGAGACCTCCTGAGGCCTCCCCCTGCCTGAATTACTCCATGGTCCTATGAAAGACCAGAGGAAAGGCTTTCTATCAAGACTCATTTCCACCACACAAAGGAGCACTGGAGCCCAAGGAAACAGCACTAGCTCTTGCTGCTGAACACACTTCCCTTCTTGGCTGGGAGATGGGTTCCCAGTTACCTCCCCATCCAAACCCATGCTTGCTCACAAAAGAAAGGAGAAAAAACTAGGTCTGCCAAAACCTCACTCTGCCCTTCCAGTCCTTTTCTAAAAGGCAGCCACAAATCTCTCTCTCCTCCTCCTTGAAAAACAGCCTCATCAGACTCAACAAGGTCCTTGGGTTATTTCTCATTAGGCTGCTGATGGGCATTAGAAAACCTTTCAGCATGGTGAAACTCAAAGCACATCTGCCAAGCAAGGCTTGAGAGGAACAACCACGGTTTTTTAGTTTCATCTTAGGCTCAGCTACAGCCATGAGAAGTCCGATGATG
The DNA here is from genome assembly GCA_947846985.1 of Fratercula arctica. Taxonomy (NCBI): domain Eukaryota; kingdom Metazoa; phylum Chordata; class Aves; order Charadriiformes; family Alcidae; genus Fratercula; species Fratercula arctica. Next base: position 22,496,658 of record CANTUZ010000001.1, on the reverse strand, counting down.
GAACCTGCTGTGCAAATGCAGTCTGTACAACTGTGATGGCTGCGATTTTTATTACTGTGTAACTGTGAAGCAGAACAGCACATCCATTGCCAGCCGTACATCATCTCCCGTGCAGATAGAGGGACTTCGACCATTTTTAACTCAAGCATTATGTTTACAGCAATGCAGTTAGTGAGCAGAGATGCTTAGCATCCCTAGGGCTCAAGCACACAACTGAACGCAGTGAGCACAAACGGAAACACAGGAGGTTCCCTCTAAAACTTTTTCACAGTGAGAGTGACCAAGCACTGGCACAGGGTGCCCAAGAGGTTGTGGAGTCTCCACCCTCGGAGATATTCAAAAGCCATCGGTATATGGTCCTGGGCACCCAGCTCTAGGTGACCTTGCTTGAGGAGGTGGGTTGGACCAGATGACCTCCAGAGGTCCCTTTCCACCTCTATCCCCTCTGAGATTCCGTGAACGAAAAGCTTAAAACATCCAACGCTAAGCTACTGCAATCCACTCCCCTCTCCCCACTTCCCTGGAGGCCTCCTCTTCATTTGTGCAGTGTCACATCACCTCACAACTAGGTCAGGCTCAGAGGACTTCTGAGGACATTTACAGGCAGGAGGGAGCTCAGCAGCAGCGCAGTAACTTCCTCAGCTGTCATATCTTGTCATTTCAGTGCTTTTAGCTTCATGGCAGTTTTACATTTCGGAGTGTCTCTGCCTTATTCTAACTTCATCAAGGACTGGGGGACTCTGAGCCTCCAGAAGTCGTCACAGCTGCCCATGCACTGAGATTGTGCCGTACGCCCGCTTCTACCGCAGTACCACGCAGTTACTGAGAGAGGAACAAACAGTTGAAAGGTCTGCAAAGGACACTTCCAGGGTCTTTGTCCTCTTGGAACTATCAAATTAGTAGAGCGGAGCTCACATTGGATCATGTCTTAATAGCCGGGTTTCTCTTATTTCAGAATGCCTGTCTGCGCAGGGCAGTGCCTCCACAGAAAACGTGTTCCTCAGGGTGGAAGGAAATTGAAGGGACATCATTTTATTAAGACGACCAGCAATTTTAAAGACGACGAAATTTCACCAAGGTACATTGGAATATTTGCTCTGTGGTTGTACAGAAAAATAAAGGCATTGAGAGTCTGGGCAGTAGCGAAGTGCAGGAATCTCCGTATCTTGAACAACTTCAAGTTCTCATACAGCCTGGGTTCTCATACAGCCAAATTTTAATTAGAACGAACTCTTACGATTGCCCCATTTGTCCACTGGAGGTCAGTATCTTTCTGCAAAAAGACAGTCCCTCTTACCTGGTGCGTTTGCAGGGGACAGAACTCCTAGAGCAGCACCTCATTCTCCTGCCACAGGATTTTAAGGCTTCAGGTCCAAGATGAAGACAGAAGCCTAGTACGGGTCCATCGCTGCCAAAGGAAGCCCCCTCCTCAGACGTCCCTTCTCAATCAAGCTGAGGTTTTAATAAGGTCACACAAAGAATTGAAGGAACCTCAAATTTATTGTTTTCTCAGATATTAAGCCGGCTCAAGCAGGGCAAAAGCTCCCAGAGCCGTCCTGCAGCTCTCCTGCCACCGGAATTCCGAACCAATGAATAAATGCGTTCAACCATTTTCATGCTTCCTGCATTATCTGGCCTTGTATTTTAATCCAATACTACAGTGCAATTGCCAGGCGATAGATTTTTACTGTCTAGTTTCTCCTACTTGGCTCCTTTGCTGGGATGAGCTCCAGAGAAGGTGCCTATTTAGGCTGCTACACGCGCTGCGTGGGAGATGTGCTGCCCCACGCTGCTTTCAGAAACGCTCCCTCGTTAGCGATGCTTCTTCAGCAACTGCCAACATTTTGCCAGACGTTCAGCGCATCCGAGATAGGGGTGTTTGCCTCTCCCAAGCTGAGCAATGTAGGATGTTGAAGGCTGATGACAGCGGCGGACAGGAGGGAGGGAGTGTGGTGGGGAAGGGTAAACGGCCGTGAAAACAGAGCTGTTGGGCAGTCACGCGTAGATCACAGCCACTGGTCAGACACTGCCCACGCTGCTATTTTAGTTGGGATGAGAAGCACTTTGGAAGTAAATCTGCTCATTCCCACTCGCCATGCTTTAATTCCTGTCATGGAGCAGCGCATGAATTTGGTTCCTTGCAGAGGCAGCTTAGTGTGAGACCTGCTCTCGCTGCAGCAGCAGGGAGCAAAGCTCCTGAAGCCTGGCTACTGCTGCACCCACTGCTCTCCCGTGTACAGACTGGCTCCCTTTGAGGTCTGCTTCCAAGTAACATGGACAGGTCTGACCAACAAGATGACATGAAGGCTGTTCAGGCTGCAGTTTTGCCTATTTCCAGTAGAGGACTTGTCATCTATGGATCTCAAAGCAATCCCAGTGGAAGGAAAGGAACACTATCAGGGACTCTCCTTGCCTTCGTGTCTCTGGTTGGGGCACCAAATGGAAAAACCGAGACACGAAGTCTGATGAACTGAGACAGAGCCCATGCTATGTATCTCAAGACCTGGCACTTTCAAGTTCTACATTATTTTCTTTAACTTCTGTGCTAATAAATTATGGTGCCTTCGATAACTTCAGTTCTGTCCTCCCAAAAGCCCTGATGTTCTCAGAGGGACACTTTGCTCTTTCCGTCCCACCACTACTCCATTTCATTCCACATATGCTTCCAGAGTCAACCAATTTTTTCTACAACCTTTTTACAGCGCTGGGATCCCTGTTGGCATTGGAACAGATGGGTGAGAATAACAGTTGCTGCTCAAAACCCAGAGAGAAGCGGTACCTGCAGCAGGCTGACAACTACAGCAATTGTGCAAAGCTCACATCTGGAAGCCTTAAAATAGAGCTAGACTTTAGAAGTATGCTTTACCCACATATTCCTTAAATATCCTACCACCCTGAATATTCATGTTTCGCTTTCTGAGTAGGAAACATTCCCAGTTCACTCGACTCCTTTAATAATTCTTGTATTCATGAATTTTAAAGAAGACCTATTTCCTATTTAAATGTCAACTTAAGTCTATTTATCCTAATCAGGTACTGAGGGCAGCAGCACTGCCAGTGCCGTTTGTGCTCTCATGTCTCATCTGATCAGTGAAGGAAATAAAAGCTGAAGCAGGCAGATGGCTGAATTGAAGAGAAAGGTCATTACATACTGCAACTGATAAGGTGAAGAGAATAAAATAGATAAGGTGATCTTCAGGGAGAAGGTTAAAACTTAGCCTCACCATTCAGAAGGTATTTCTGTATGGAGATAAAATAAAACCAATACAAAGAGGAGTATTATAAATTATTCATCAAAATATCTTCTCCTATTGTTTAGCCCAGGAGAAATCCTGGCCTTTCTCTTCTCCACCACCTCTGTCCTAAAATCCTCTATTTTCCTACCTCTCATTTAAGAGAGAGAAGAAGGCCACAGCTGCGTGGTGCTACTCTCCCCATTTAAGTGAAGTATCTTGTACTTGAATGCTTTTTCTCTGGTAAAACAGTAAATAAGAAGCAACATAACAGCTAGATAACTCCCATGTCTCTTATCTCAAATAATTCTAGTTGTTAGCAGCTGCCTCAGAATTTGGTGTATTTTAACTAGGTTTGAAAATCCCTAAAGTGAGGATTTATCATCTCTTTCGGCAAAGTACAAAGTAAATCTATTATGCCATATAAATAATTCATATAAATTCTAGAAACATAGGAAGGAATATAGGTCAGGAGGGGCACCACAGGAGAGGGATGGAGCATCCTTTACTTAAAGCATGTGGTAGACCTAAATTCAGTTTCCTAGACAGACTATGTCAACTTAAAGAATGAAGATGACTCTTAAATAATTTAAAAAGCAAAGGGTGACTTGACAGTCACTGAGGGCTTTGAAGAGAATACAGAGGATGAACAAAAATGAGGTAACTATTTTTCTTCAGATCAGAATTCATCTGCTGAAGTCAGTTGGGTACAAGGTGGCTATCTTGCTTATCTATCTTAGAAGATTCGTGAAATGTCACAATGGCGGTTTTCAACAGTTACGGCAAATCAGTGACTGGTTACTGGGAGAAGCAACGAGAGCCATCAGGATCCATGTATTTCAAAGTGAACTCCAAATGCCCCTAGGAATCGTTGACATTTATAATCAAGGTCTGGGTATACGTCAATATTTCAATGTACACACTGAAACACAATGCTGCAGACATTACATACCTTAATGTTCTCTTGTCACAATCAAATTAAATATTTTGATGAACCTACACAAGAGATCTTCACAGCAATCCAAAAAGTTCACTAACTACACTAAGCAAAACTTCTAACCCTTTGTAAAGGGAAAACGTGCCATAAACAGAAATCACATAGAAATAAATCTATGAGAGTGTCTTACAGTCAGTCCAGAAAGTGTTACTGTGGTAGTCATTCTGAGAATATGAAACAAAATAAAATCCTTCTTCCTCAAATACAGAAATAACATTCACAACAATGGCATTCAGAAGCAGTTTAGCCAGCTGCGTGAAGGCACCTTAAGAAAAAAGTTTTAGGAAGTATGCTAAATTTGGAAAGAAACCCAAACAGAACAGACAAATGAACCAATCCAGATGTAGCTGAAAACACCATGGAAACAGACCAGAGAAAATGAATACACACCAATCTGAAACCATCACAGAATGGTAGGGGTTGGAAGGGACCTCTGGAGATCATCTAAGTCCAACCCCCCTGCCAGAGCAGGGTCACCCAGAGCAGGTTACACAGGAACGCGTCCAGGCAGGCGTTGAATGTCTCCAGAGACGGAGACTCCACCACCTCTCTGGGCAGCCTGTTCCAGTGCTCTGCCATCCTCAAAGAAGTTCCTCCTCATGTTTAGGTGGAACTTCCTGTGTTCCAGTTTGTGCCCGTTACCTCTTGTCCTGTTGCCGGGCACCACTGAAAAGAGCCTGGCCCCATCCTCCTGACACCCACCCTTTAAGTATTTATAAGCATTTATAAGGTCCCTCCTCAGTCATCTTTTTTGCAGACTAAGAAGACCCAAATCCCTCAGCCTTTCTTCATAAGAGAGATTTTCTAGTCCCCTCATCATCTTGGTAGCCCTATGTCCAAAGCAAGGTTAACACGAGGTCTCACATGGCTGGAATGAGCAGTAACTTTGGAAATACTCGTTTCATCACTAAGCTAAGCCTATGATAAACAATCCTGCTACTACCATCATCCTCTGTGGAGGAAGGCCCTGTACCTGGAAGCGGCACCCCTTGTAACATCCACTGCTACCAGCACAGCCACAGAACAAGGATCTATTCAAGGGAAACAAGCCATAGCCAACCAACCAACCAACGTCCTGCTGACACAGTGAATGGGAAAATCCTTGGCTGGTAACATGCAAACTACCTATTAAAAACCAGAAGCAAGAGACTCAAGAGAGGAGAACACAGAAGGGACAGGCTGCAGGTGAAAATCAGCGCTGGGCTATTGACTTCAGAAGAGTAAAGGCATTTTTACAACAGCTGTGGACTGCACCCAGTTCGCAAAGGGTGACAAACAATGGGCACAGGCCCTTCAGCAAGTCAGAGAAAGGTAACTGATAAGGGACCACAAACTTAAATTTGTTAGAGAGAGAGAATATTAACAGCAGGTTTACTCAGGAAACTGAATAAGGAATGCATCAGCCTGATTTTCAAGAAAAACAGAGAAAACAGATGACTTCTGCCATCTCCTTCAGTATAGATGGTAGGACTCCTGTTTAAGGTTCCTCTCAAAGACAGATGGGACAGATTACCCAGTATTAACTGGTATTAGGGTAACTTTTCAGATTCCCAGCCCTCTCTTCCTTCCTTTAACCCACACTGCATTGGCAACGTGAGCGATTGCTGAATGGGCAGCTATTTTTCATGTGGCAGCAATTGTGACCGTGTGTTAGCAATTGAAAATGCTGAGTGGCTCAGAAAGGCAACACGTCTAAGACAAGCTGGTGAGACATCTCCGAAACAGTTGCCCTCAGCTCTAATCTCCAAAGCACTCTGCACGTGACCTCCCCCACCAAGACAGAAGCGCAGAAGTACTCCCTGCTCCGGCTAATCAGATAAGAACTTCTCTATTTATCTGCAGCAGAAGAATTAATCTCTAAGGAGACTACTATATTTAGCTGGGAATCTCTTAAGGGCTACTTGTTTTCTTATGCAGCTGAAGAAAAGCCCAGTCCAGCACAAACATATGAGATTACGTTCCACACGTAGGAGCACACACCTACGTCATCTAGATGAGAACACATTTCTCCATAGGAACCTACAGATATTTGACAGCACACAAAAAAATACTCTTTGCCTCCACCGCCTCCTCCTATCAGTAGAAAAATCAAAATGTTATATTCTTTCTCCCTGTTTTGTACTTAAAGGACTTTTTTTTTTTTTTTCTTCAGTGTTCCCATTCTTTCTATCCACCTCTAATGAAAGACAATGGTTTACTAGAAACCTACAGTCCTTCCAGAGTTCCCACACTTCCTTAAAGCCCGAGGGAATTGGGAAGGTCATTCAGTGCCATGCTCAAATCACTCCCAACTATTTTGTGGCAGATGCCAGGGCCTGAGAGATTCTAGCAGGGATCCCATTTATTTTCATTCCCCGTACAGCACCGAGCACACAGACAACACTCAAGCGCATGAATGCAGAGCTGCCTCAAGATGCTGAAAATCTTTGGACTTCCATGTGTGTGCATTCTTGTGTGTTTGTATGTGCTGGTATCAGGAACACCTCAAATTCAGACTCAGAATTTACAGTTCATGCTGGCTGCCCCTCCTCCCAGGGCAAGAAACTTTTCCAAAAGCAGACTATGGCAGGTTGGATTTTTTTTGCTTGGTTTTTCAGGCGGAAGAAGGGCAATGCCACCTTGAAAAAAAATTTAAAAAATATTTTTAAAAAAATCACTGTCAAAGCTATCTTTGGATAAGCTGTTCTAATATTTATTTTACTCTGCTGCTAGGAAATAGTATCTCAGCTCGAGATTGAATTTGTGCAACTTCAGCTTCCAGCCTCAAGATTCTAATGAATTTTTCATTATCATCAGGTTTATACTCAGTTCAGTTTACAGTGAGATTTTAAACATTTTCAGAAGTTACACATTTGCTGTATCCTTATGTGTGTTGCTTCAAGTGGAAGCAAACACCTCCTCATTATTAAAACAACGCCTGGCACGTGAGAGACAGCATACCTGCAAAATACATCTCAAGAATTGATTTCCCAAAGAGTAAATTTCCCTTCCTCCCAACTCCATTTGCATACCACAAACGAGCTCAATTTTGAGCTTGTTCTGAACAGCATGCACCTCTCTCACAATAAAGATTTTTTTTCCCTTATTCTTCATGCAGTTCATCTTAGTACAGAAAAATCCGAAATACCTAAAAACTCAAGTGATGCCAGTTTAGTTGCATGGAAATATTTTTTAACATTCAAAAGACAACCATAAAAGCTGTAGAAGCAGTACGCCGAGTGATCAGTCTTAACTCCAACCCCAACTGATAAATGAGCAGTTATAAATGCTTTACTAAAACAGACTTTGAACCAAACGGCAAGCCCATAAATTCAGTTTTTATGTAGAATTGGTGTCTTTGCTCTAAATTACCTGAGTTAAGGTCAAATCAATGATGGAAAATTTCAGCAAAATAAGAAGCAAGTGCCAGAGAGACTGGAATTTTCAGTTGAACAGAGTAAAGATTAATTTATTTTCCCAGGAAACAACCAAGTCTAAGATGCATGAACAAATCTGTTTAGTTTACAATTAGGCTACTGTATTACACAATTGGTTTATGTAAGTTCTTCCCAGTATGATGAAAAAGCCTCTCCTGTTACCATACCAGGTCTTAACCTGATTGCAATTAAAAGATTAAAAATATTTTTCAAGTAGGCAGACATTGGTTTGCATTTTACAGTATTGTGCTCGGTGTCATTAACCGACGAAGAATTTCTTATTAAAAAAAGTGGGGAAGGGAACTTGCTAATACAACTCAAACATTCTGTTCTGTTCTTTTTGGAAGCAAAGCTGTTTAATGCATTTCACTGAAAAAAAAAAAAAAAAGAAAGCTACATGTAGGGAAATTAAAACCTGTTTACACCAGCCAAGAACTTCAACTTGGAGCTTGAATCAAGGTTGCAAAAGAACAAAGAAGTACGCATGTTAGGAGGAGCAGCAGGACCTTAAAAGGAGTCCAGTTTTGTAGATTCCAGCCTCCATCGCAGTAAAATCATGGTTCCTGGGATCACAGATAGCATTTGGGAGCTTTACATTTTCATTTCTGTTATTTATCAAGAAGGGATAAAGAATAGTAGCAAAATCTTACTAATCTAAGGAAAGAAACACAGGCTCAAAAGTGAGATTTTATTCATATTTGTTACTTCTTCACAACCCAAAGTGTGATAAAACTGATAAAAACAGCCTAGAATAATGTTAGTTTACATCACTAAGTCCAATTCACATTCTATTAATAAAATACCGAAAGGAAAATGACAACATTGCAGGTTCAGAAAAACAGGTCGGCTACTATGACTGAAAAATCTACACTATCTTAACTGGTCACAACTGATTGCTTGTTTAATGCTTCTTATTTAAAATTAACACAAATTACAAAATTTCAGACACACCCAACTCCTGTGCTCATAAAATATATCTTCTGTCATATCAAATTTCAGTAGATTGGAAAGAATTTTCTGCTGAGATATTTAATTTCAGCATGTATTAAAAGAATACTGAGAGTACTCTCCCCACCTATACAGCGACATAACGATGCAGTCCCAGTTACGCTTTTAGCCCACCCCGTCCAAAGAATCATTTTGCAAGCTACTCCGCAAGCACAGCATGATAAGAACAAACCGTCTCTCATACAGTGATGAAAACCACCATCGGGCTACGGCCTAAATTCTGTCCTCTGTGGTGGACACACAGACCCCAGACTCCAGGACACAAAATAAAGCAGACTTCAGCTCTGTATTTTAAGGCAAAGACAAAGCCAGCTCCAACTGCAACAGAGATGAGTACCTCCAGCTGCCAACAGTTCCCAGGAGCTGAAGTTGCTCACCATTATGCAGAGATTGGTCGTACTTTACGTGATAAATTTTAACCCCAACACGGAGGCAGGATGTTACCACCCTACCATAAAGACAGCCACCGCAGATTGAAAACTCATAACACAGAATAAACAGCAAATGCAGTAGCCAATAGTTCGCATGCAAACATTGTGTTAGACTGTTACATTTCCAGGCCTGTTAATTGTGTAAACACAGGTTAGATAATAATCTTCCATTTCTCTTTTTATTTTACATACTTTCTTTTTTTAAGAGCAGACAGGGCCTCATGGAAAAAAGGAGCTTTACCAAACGTTGGACCTGGAATTACACAGACTTCAGTTACAAAGATTAAAACTGTAATCTGGTAAGGAAAGAACTCTTCCCCCGCTATGAATACGTTTTTAAAAAGCCTCATTAGGCAAAGCAGCAGCCTGACTCTCAGTCCAGAAGAGAGAAAAAACAAAAAGACGTTTTAATACTGTATAAAAAAAAAAAGGTATTATTTTTAAAGAAAACACAGACAGCCAAAGCAGACTGTATGGCAGCAACTCTTCCTAGGGAAGGAGAAAACAAATGTGTGTATGTATATGGCATAGTACCTAAACAGACATTACAACTGCTTTAACTGCCAATGTTTTATCAACAGGATGTACTGGAAAAGAAATACATTCAAAATAACAGTTTTGAGTAAACGTGCTACAGGAAACAGAAAATGATCTGTCATGACTATACATGTACAAACCAACAACAAAACTTATTTACAAACATTTATGCCTCCAGGCATAAAACCCAAGTTTAATACTTGTGAAATGTATCTGATTGCTAGATCTGGACTGTTCCAACCTTTAGTAATAAGAGAGTCACATTTCTACACTGTAATAACCGTATGGCTTCAATCAGGTCTATCCTGAAGTCTTTGCATCTAGTTGATCTGTACCACAAAACTGAAAAGCTCTACAGGTATTTTAACTTTCAGTTGTAATGTGGACATAAATCCGCCACCTACTCTGCCCAACAAGCAGCCATCAAGCCACAGCTGGTACTGTTAGAAACTTAGGCAGTCTGCTCACAAAACGGTAATTTTGGATCATGTGGATTCATTCTTCAAAGCATACATTTCATCATCTGCTACATTTTTAAGATAAAAAAAAGATTATATAAAAACAATTCTGTACGCAAAAAAATCTAAGCCCAGAAGTGATTAAAAATAGACTAAGGTGGGCATAATTAGTAACTAATAAAAAAAGCTAAAAATCCTATTTATGGAACTCAACACTTCACTCAGTCATATAGTTAACTGCCCTCAAAGACTAACAACCAGACCAATTCACAAGTACCTAAGTTGCTTACACAATTAAAAGAATAAGATGTAAAGTCAAAAAAATATATTTTATCCCTTCAAGATCAGGAAAGTAAAATAAAATGCTGGTTCTGTAACAGTGCAACAACTGCAGCATATTTTGCACGCAGCACATGATTTGCTACATTTAGTGGCACTTAAGTATTATGCGGTAAATACTGAAAGTAAGACAAGTTTCTGATCTGCATAAGCATAATCACATCGTCATTACCAGAGTTGCTAAGCTACAGCTTTCTGAATAATACCAACTCAATTTTAGCACTTCAATCACTAGCCTTAATACATGTCAGCGTCCTGCTTTACGTCTTGCTAAGAAAGTAATCACCGAAGCCAAGTATTTAATGAACTTGCCGCTGGGCTTGGACCAGGTTCAATCTGACCAATCGTTCTCATCAAACTCTGAATCATCATCAGAATCGCTGTATTCCACAGCAATGCGTCTTGAAAGGATGGTTGCCACATCATTTCCGACAGGCTCTCGCTTTGCTTCTTGCTCACGTTGTTCCTGCACCTTCTTCAGCTGGATTCCTACAGAGACAATTACCCTCAGACAAAGTTTTCTGCATAAGAGATTTTAAATTTCATATTGTTATTGGTGCATTTCTTGTACTCTAACAATATATTCAGGAAGAAGAAGAAAAAAAGAAACCACTGAGTCAGAGAGCCTCCCTGAGCAAGGAAGAGAGAAAGACAAAAAAGGCAGATTGGAATCCATTCTCTGAACGCTTTTTTAGACTTCTAAAACTCTCAACTGTATGTTAAAACTAAATATTCAAGACTGTACGGGTCCTTTTGATCTTTTGACCATTAGACCTACAGTTCCATTTTGTAAGCAAAGTCAGAAACAGCCATTAGTCACTCGTTAAAAATCAGTGAGCTGAAGCCTGGTGTTGGATAACTCAGTTCTGAACAGAAGGGAAAATCCATGTACCTCTACTGGCTACTTTACATAATGAACACAAGTTCTGTTTTCATTTCATTATGTCCACACAAGTACTACAACATGTTTGACAAAGCTGTACACCTTTGGGCACTAGAAAAAGATCCAAAGTCAGGGCTGATACATGTTAGAATGGGTGCGTGGTACCTCTGGTTAACCAGTTTCCCAGCTGGGAACAGAAGCCATAAACTCAGATCACTGGAAAACACAGTGCTTTCATTGAATAAAAGAAATACCTAAAGTGTCCACTTACCCATTCGAATGGCAGCAAGAAGATCGCTCCGTGCATCGCTTATTGGCGGCTGTGCAGGTTCATGACGTTTCGCCTCTGCAGCCGGAGGAGCGTGCATCGGGGAGGAAGAGAGGGATGAACCTGCAGCAGGAGGGCCTGGAGGGGGAGGAGGTGGGCCGGGAGGAGGAGGAGCAGTGACAACAAGCCCACTAGAAGGAGGAGGATGAGTAGCTGCATAGGTAGAGCCAGTCACCAGTCCAGAATGGGAAGGTGGCACAGGAAGCTGGAGGGGACTAACAAATGCCGTTTGTGCTGAAGGAATCATAGGGGGAGGAGGAGGAGGGGGAGGACCTGTAGGATTGTAATAATCCACCATCTGAGCTGGAAGCATCCTATATAAAACAGAACAAAAACATTTAATGCATTGAAAGTTAGGACTTACAGAATCATCACCCCTTAAACTGCTCTCATCCAACCTCAGCTAAAACAAAAATCAAAAGGGTTTTAAACTGGTGAGTTAAATATGCAAGTGATTATAAACATATGAATTGTCAAATATTGATAATACATTGAGAGACTTAAGACAGATGATGAAGTTAAAGGCAGCGTTCCTTTCGGCACTCCACAAAGTGAGACTTTTTATCTTAACACTCCTGCCTAGTTAAGCATAAAGCTGTATTTGTTACTAAACATCTACTCTGTGAGAATATTAAGTACAGTGCCTATGACAAAGAAGGGATCAAGAAAACTGGAGACTATGCATATCACTTCCATAGAAGACCAAGTGTTAGAACAAATATTAAGAGATAATAAGAGACAGAGGCATGGAGGACAATGGAAAGTATGAATGGAAAGATTTACCCAAAGGTATATCATGCATCTCATGTGCTTCTTTAGTCAAGCTTATCAATTTAAATATTATTTAAATTGATTATTTGATTGATACTTTAAAGAGGAGGAACAGGGAAGAGCTAATTTCTTTGTTAAAATGTCATTAAAAAAATTCCTAAGCAGAAAAAATGTGAATCAATGTAAGAGTTATGAAGTAGGTAAAGAACTAGATATAGTAGACAGGAGTTGAAGGGAAGTTACTGACGACATTCAGTGACACATGTCAATGTATGACAACTGTGATACACTGACAACGGCCATGTACCTGGGGACTAAGCACAAGTATTTGTTAAAACTGGAAATAACAGAAAATGCAGGTTGAAGCAGTCAATCTGAGCATAACCGAGTACAGCATGATACAGTCATGAATCAGGCAAATGCTATCCCAGGATGTATCAAGTGAGGCTGAAAAACCTTGCCTTGCTTAGTTTAAAACATGGGCAAGAACGATTACAGTTTTCCTGAGGTTACAACTTCAAAGTTTAAGCTATCTAAGCAAAAGAACAAACAGGCACAGACTGGTTAGAAAACATGTTTCCTTGCTATCGGCCAGTACTCTGGCGCCAGCCTTCCTTCAAAATTCATTCAGGCAAAATATCTACATAGGAGTTTGATAAATTCATATCTTGAATTATGGAGGTGTCTGTGACAGTAGGGGAACTTGATTCTGTGTCTGAGGAGATCCCTTCCAATTCTGTCATAAGCTCCTTTAAAAAGTCATTTCAGGGATGCAACACAGACTGCCATATTAATCACATTCAGCAATACTTTTTCTGCACGTTGACTGAGTTTCAAATATTATTCAAATTATGCTACTTTCCACATTAAAGGAAAACTATCCCCTTTTTAATATCATATTAGGAACCCTTAATATTTTACAAGCATATTGATTTCACCACATTCAATACAGAGTTCATTAATTCTGCCTTCACTACTTCTTCACTTAAATTCAGTTCATACATAGAAATTATACCAGTCCTCCCAGGGAGATAACACATGTATTTGGGGTCTTTTTGCATGTATGCATTATATGTTACTATGGTTATGAAAAACATGCATCCCTCTAGTTTTGTCAAGAATCCATTGGAATAAATCAGGAGTTTTACCCATATTCTGCCGGTACCACAGGTACTGAGCTATGTTGGCCCTCTGAAGGCTGGGGTGGAGGTGGAGGTGGTTGCTGAGGTCTGTTTAAAGTAGCATGTCGTACAGTGGTGGAAGGTGGTCTGTATTCATGCTCATGGCTTTGGGATGCTGCCATGTACTGTGGACCATCTCCTGTTCCATATGAAGGCATTGCTATCTGCTGATGGAGGGAATGATTCGGAGTAGCAGGATAAGAATAATCTGTAACATCAGATGCATGGGACCTAAAATTAAAGTAAATGGATGCAGAAGAACAGATTATGTGAGTATAACAGGGTATTATCTAAATAGCTGACAAGAAAAGCTAAAAAGAATGCAAACAGAATTATTTTTCTTGTAACAGGACTCCCTGATTATCAAGCACCATTCCCTTGTAAGTCCACAGAAAGCACAAGAACAGATGCAACAAAAAAACATGGTTCAGCTTAACATGACTTGAAAATAAATTAGTCTGAAAAGTCAGCATAAAAGGACTGAAATGTTTTCAATATTTCAGCATACTAGCTGCATGCAGAATGTCCTCCTATAATGCAGAGGCAAAAAAATTTAGAGCTTTCTCCACATTTTAGAGTTCGTTAGTAACCATAAGGAGGTATATTGTCTTTGACAATGATTTTGACAGTCCACTGTTTGAAATGATAATACTTATCAGGCCTGCCTTAAGTTAACAATGGCAGCAGAAAAAGGAAAGCAATACTGCAAGCACACACAATTATGCAGAAGAGTATATTTCACCAAAGCAGAGGAAACCAATTTCAAAAGTTAGAAAACTTTTTTTTTTTTTTTTTGCACAATTAATTTTGCTGGAAAGGCTTAGAGAAACTGGGAAATGTAAATATTAGTTGAGCAGAGAGTTCATAAAGATACAAAGTCTAGGATGCTCTGTCAAATAAGCCCAAGAGAGGGAGCAAAAGGATTTCTTCATCCCATTACTGCAAATAGTTGTTTTAGTAATGAACAATCGTGCAGCCTGGCTTTTAGTGAACACAGTAAACCGATGCACTTATCTGTAAGACTGGAAGCAAGGTAAGCAACAAAAAGCCAGGGCTTTGAGTAAAACAAAATGACAAACCCTTTGGGCATTTTGTCCTCTTTCATGCTTCCTGCCTGCTCCATTTTCTTTGCGTCACTCATGAACTCAATGCCCATTTTCCTTCTCTCCCACTCTTCTTTTCTTGTTCTTACTTTTCTCACATTAATTTGCTGGTTTCTGTTTGGATTCAGCTTGTGTTTCTCTCTCTAAAGTACAATAAGTGTAACAAATACGTTGTAAATTGTCACAGTCTGGACACTTGGATGTCAATGTTCAGTGAGTAATTCTTACAATTAGCAAATGAGAATAAACATGAGCTTTTTTTTACTTTAGCATTAAAAAAGAACCACAATATAGCCCAATACACTTCTTTGGGACCTTATTTACAAAACACTGCTCATGCAGTAGCTGTCAGCAAAAAAGCGTCTCTGAAACCAGTACTTATTTCTATATGTATGGGGTTTTTTATAGCTTAGTTCCTACAGCTAAGACTAACAAAAAACAAAAATTCAAAAGTCTTCTCTTCACCTCACTACCACTCACAAAATTAACCCTTCACGCATGTAAAACAGATTTCAGGATTAAATTTCAATGAATAAAGTACCAGTGATTGAAAGTTCTCCATACGTTATAGAATTTGATAGAGGCTTATATAAGTACAAGATATCTGTCATATTATAACATCTATATCCAAAATAATGATGGATCCTACAATTTCTACTTTAAAAAAAACCCTACAGATTGCAAATACTATGGATTCCTGCAAGCATTCAAATACACGTTGAAATTCCTGGGATATAAAAGCAAAACACTTCAGTATGATTATTTAAACTTGGGAATCCTGGAACCAAGGTGTTAAGGCTAGAAAAAGACTCAAAACATGTGAAACGCAGAATTCATGATGGAAAAATCCACATCCTGCACTTGACAGCTGAACATCAATGTCATTTTACCAGATCAAACTATGGAAAGCATAGTCTTAATGAAACATTACAGACTGACAAACAGGAGAGAACATTTTGCATTTGAAACTAAAAAAAAAAAAAAAAAAAGGTAAAAATTGGTGATTAAAGGATTTTAGACAGAGAGAGGGGGTCCAAATATATTTTTGAAACAGCAGTAGCAATTTTTTTAAAATTTGTTTCAATTACAAGATGATTACTCTTCACAAAGACCAAAACAGCACATATACAAAGTGCTGAGCAGATTATTATTTTTTTTAAATTAATCTCCACTGGACAGCAGACCAAAGGTATTGGTCCACACTTTGCAGTGGTGGCTGCTTCCTCAACCTAGCCATTCAACAATTTAAACACTAAAATCGTCACATATTTTTTCCAGTAGATTCTATTTATTCCTAACATTACTGCTAGCAATTAACCATGACAGACAGAGAAAATTAAATAAGTGGGAAAATCCTCTAGTGAGACCAGCTTAGTGAAAAAACTCAGACCTCCGCGCACACCAGGAGAAAGTAACTCCCACTGAGCTCAAGGGGAATCTTAGTCAACAAAGATGAATGTGTGTCTCTAAGCAGAGATTCTGCTATTTCAAGCAATAATGTTGCATCTAGTTTTGTAGCTTGCTTTTTAGACAAACATAACATCGATAAAGCTGAACTATTCCCCCATTAAAGCATTCTGTTAGAGGTGAAAGTATGCTTGACTGAGTAGACCATGGAAAAATATTTATTAAGCTATCAGCAGCATAACATACGACAAACTAGACAGGAAGGAAGAGGTACTGACATTATCTAGTACAGGCAGACTTAAATGCTTTGTAACTACAGCTACTCAAGATCAAATATAAAGCATGCAACAAATACTTATTTCACTACAGTGTATAACATTATGATGACAAAACACTCATCTGAAGCTGAGGAAGAAAAAAAATTATTACAGAATTTGTTACGTTATTTATGCTTTCAAATAATGTTGAGAAGAACTTTAAAACATGCATTGTATGTTTTCTCTCTTCTAGCTATTCCCAACCTGTAAAAACACCTAATTCTACTCAGTATTTCTGAA
Organism: Fratercula arctica; assembly: GCA_947846985.1. Taxonomy (NCBI): domain Eukaryota; kingdom Metazoa; phylum Chordata; class Aves; order Charadriiformes; family Alcidae; genus Fratercula; species Fratercula arctica. Next base: position 22,480,009 of record CANTUZ010000001.1, on the reverse strand, counting down.
CATACAACTGTGGTATAACAAACAGCTTTGCTGTAAACAGACCTAGTATCTGGGGACAGTGATCCCTCGGAAGATGCTCCATGGTACACACTTTGAGACAACCTGTTGTCAGGTCTAAGCTCTTTGTCATATGCCATCATATTCCACTCCTGGCGTCTGTTCCTGGCTTTTCTAACCTTTTTCACCTCACGGGTGGTGCCATCTATACGCTTTTGCTCCTAATGTTCAAACAAAAGAAATAAAGCATGCAAAGAGAGAGAAAAAAAGGAAAGGAAAAAAGCTGGTTAAAATGCAGTTAGAGTGCATGAAAATAAGACCAGATTTACAGATGAAGCCAAGTCTTCATAAAATTTCTCTGCGTTGAAAATGAGAATATCTCCTTACACTACAAACCTCGTTAGTACTAAGACTCCTGCTTTGCCCTTCTTCTGTAGGATGCACATGCTCATGTGATAACGACCTACTGGCTTTCCCAATACAGAAATGTGACTGATTTTAAAAGACAGAAAATTTAACTTCTTCTGACATTGTATGTCATTTATTTAGACCGTCCTGAAGAACTTGTCATTTCCTTCTCCTGCAAATCAATCTTATGCAAATATGTTACATATGCTCAGGGTTATTTTTGTTATTCATTAGGGGCACAATCACCTGAGACTCTGGGGAAGTACAGAAAAATTAGAAACACTTTCCTATTTCACAGTCTATGTGAAATTATTTTTTTTTCGTTTAACTTCCCCTCCCTTCTTAGATCTGATTAACTACCGAAATTCCTCCTAGTTTTTCCTCATCGTTGTATCCCATTATCTTATACAAAAATGAATGACACTAATCCTCTCTGTAATGTGTCACTAATATTCAGGCCAGTAATAATATTTTACAGCTTGATGGCTTCATGACAAATCAGTCCGTTTAGTTTTTTAGATCTTTCTATATAGTTTCAGGCCCAGTCAATGTCAGTGTTTATCTATCAGTAAGATCTCCTAATAGTGGGAAGGTGTTTATGTGCTACTCTTTTTCTCAACATTTATGAGACGTAATAGTATTTCATTTTCTTTTTTTTAGTCAGCTCTAGAGCCCACATCTTAGAATACTAATTCAAAAATATGTTAAACATGTTTTATCTATTCATAAGTCAGTATTAGGCTTTTGGCTGCTAGAAAAATAGTTTCTTAGAAAATAATTATATTGATATTCTGAGAATACAGTCATATTCCATTGCATCTAGAGAAGAGTTTGGTAAAATACTGATATACAAGCATTTTATTGTGGAATCTCTGCCGTCAAAGTAAGTGATAATAGTTGGAAAGACAGTCTCACCGAAAAAAAAAAAGTACATCACAGATGAACCAGAGATATTTTACTCCAACTGTCAAACAGCACTGGGTAAATAATTCTGAAATAATGTAATTGTCATTATACTACTAACAAAAACCATAAATCTATCGAATGGCGTGCCTGCCCGTGTTTTGGATCTCTTCCTTGTTCATGCATGTCCATACGAGGGACCTGCTGATCCACATCTGCTAACATTAAGAGTTACAGAGAAAAGTCTTTTGGAAGTTCAGCATCCAAATGTTCCAACAACATTTGCTCATTCCTGGCCCCTGCAGTGAGTAGATTTTTGATCTGATTCACGTTAAGTAAAGATCATCACCTTCGTTTTTAATTACTTCCTATAAAATCTTTTTCCTCTCCAAGCTTTTTAGAATCACACCCTTTTTTATCCAGGTTATGAAAGGCTTTACTTTCTCCTTTAATACCACTTCTTCACATCACAATTTCCCAATACAGGAATTGGAGCAGAAGGGAGACAGATTCAGTCATGCTTCAGTTTAAATACATAAAGTTTTGCTAACCATCATGGTTGAATTTACACTTGTTAAAGGCTTTACATCTATCTTTCATTTGATTGACGCAAAATTAGATTTGTTTTGTGACTTTTATCCTGGTTCATTTATTAAGATTTTGTTACTAAATCATTTCAGGGGAAAGTACAAATAAGCCTTCTGGTTAACTGAAAATACGCTTTAGTTTTCTCACAGAATAGTTACTCCATTTTCTAAGGGTCACAACTACATATTTCATGCAAGTTTCTAGATAAATATCCACCTTTTGACTAATGTATGATGCTGCTCAGAAGACAGTCATTTTGATATAATTCCTGTACCATAAGGAGTGCTTACATGACTGCTTACATATAATCACCTATTTAAAAATTGGGTTTTAGAGAGATCACTATGTTTTTTATGAAAAAGGTAAAAACATACGCATGTATAAATAGACAACACAAAATAAACACAAAGCTTAGTCTGGTTTTATTGGATCAGATTCCAGCTGGGTAGGTTGTTCCAAACCAGCATCTGTAAGTGTGCTAATGAATAAATATGCTGAAGCCCTTTTTACTCAGACAGGACTAAACTCTACTTGTATTGGTTTTAGAATCAAATATTATATACACACATCTCTAAAACACTTCATTTCTTCCAAAACAGTGGGGCAAGCCAATTACTAGCAGCTGACAAAACCATATATGCACCTCTAAGTAGCTTTACGTGGTTCCAGGAATACTGTCATTACCTTGATGAACAATGGTGACAGCTCTAGCCTTAATACCTAGGACAATTACAACAGAGTTTTTTTAGGGGAGCTGAAGCCTTTCAAAATAACTACAGTTAGAAATCTTTCTTAGGAAAGTTAAGCAATATTAAGAAGAGTTACTTCCTTTAACCAAGTGTAATAGAAGCTGTGGCAGACAAGTGGATGCTGTAGGTTAAGCCAGAAAATAGGCACATCATTCAGCTGTCAGCAGGAAGCAATTTCAGCACATACAACAAACGTATTAGAGCCCTCAAACAGCGTTAAGTTAATTGTAAGTTTGGTATTTGCATCAAGAGTTAGCAAGTGATGTTTCAAGCGTCTTAATAAAGAATTAGAGCTAGTAATAGAAAGTAGCTTCAGCAAGTATTTGCAATACTTTCAAAAAACTGGAAGCATGAGTCTAGAGCATTTTCCTGACTTCACAAATTTACAAGATCCTATCAATCGTAAGTCCTCAAAAAAAGTAAAGCCTTCCAAATTTAAAGATTTCTACTTATTTAAATAACTAATCATCCCTCAGGAAAAATGGGGAACAATAAAAAGCAAAGTAGAACAACTTTCCTTTGGTTAACCAATGGTTAGCAACTGGTCTACTATGGCCATTCAATTCAGAATATTACTGATATGTCGAAGAGTCAACACTAACTTCACTGAACTGCTAGGCACTGATCTACTAAGAGTTTGACAGTAAAAAAAAAAAAAAGAGACTACACCACAGATTTTAAACTTAAAGAATTAAAATTACAGTTTTCTTCGGAGAAAAAGTTCACCTGAAAGAGCCAAATCAGAGAAAGCTTGTATTAAGATTTCGTCAGTTAAACTGAATACAGAAACAATAAATAAGTATAATTTTCTTGCTTTCAAATATCAAACTCCTCACAAACCTTTTGCTGCAACAGCTCAAGCAATTAAGGCAAATTACCAAAATATTACTGGAAAACTGATTCTCTGGTGCAAGGAGTACTCTCAAGGTTTCACTGACTACCTGAAAAATTGAGGCTAAAAACCAGCTGTATTTGTTCAGCTGAGTAGGACTGCATTTGGATGTCTGCTTTGTAATTTGCTAAACATACACATGTATTTCACCTGCATAGTTTCTCAACAACTTTCATATTTTGAGCTTCTGTAGAATACAAATCACGTAAGGAATTCTCACTCAGTAGCTTCAAAATACAACTTGAGCCCGAAAATTGTTAATAGATGCTTCTGGATTAATTCCTGGTCACTGCTATTATAAGGACAAGAACAAAAGAAAATGACAGTCTGTTAAGCAACCTGTGGAACAAATGGTGCCTGTGAGACATCTCACCCAAACCCTCCAGCTCTCTAAAGGTTCCAGATGAGAAAAAGCTAATTTGCATACCAGGTTCTGCAAAGCCAAAAACCAGATTTCCTCCTGTCAAAGTGACACCTACCCACGGAAACTCAAATCTGTGCTGCTTTCTTCTTAGTTGGTCTTGTCATGTATTTAATCAAATCAAACAGCACTTCAGTTACAGCTCATCACGGGGTATTTCTGTGATGTACAGCTATAATCCTACATGACTGGAAATGAGCAATTTTACATCTGGTTTGTAGACTGTAATAAGACAAAATCTACAAAAATAGAGGGAAATAAGTGAGATGTGTTGCCTAAAATATAGTCTAAAAGCAAGTTTATATATAAAGTGGTTTTGTAAAAATCTCTCTAAAGCTATCAAAAATTTTTCAAGTGATACTCTTAAAATTTTTTTAAAAGCTTTTGTGTTTTGTCCTTTTTAATATTAAATCAGAATGGGAAAAAATAGCAGTTGATAGTTTCCTTTTATCTCTCTGTCTAGTGAAGAGATCTAAATTTGAAGGGAAAAAGGTGGGAGGAAAAAAACCAAAAGGGTGTAATTATTCCTATATATTTTTCATAAAGAAATACTGAACGGAATTTTAAAAAAAAACACCTAAACCAGAGAATGAAAGCTGCTTTAATTATTTCAAGTCTTCTAATCAGCTCTGTGACTTATCATACTGAGAATAGTGTGATTATATCCTTGCATATACATTTGTATATAATAATACAAATAACAAACTGAGTATTTTCCAATACTTTGCTTTAGACAGTAACTTCCACTGAAAATGCTTACTCAACTTTTTCAACTCTATTTAATATTTCAATACTGAAATACCTGCCAAAACAGAAAAGATTTTTGTCTCATACTCCTAACAGGAACTCACAATTTATCGCTTCCAGAACTTCGAAACTCATGAATTCACAAAATGTTTTCGTTGGTAAACCAAGTCTTCATGTTTTGTTTAAAAATGTTGTAGTCATAAATTTTTGTCTAGCAACAGAACAAGGAATTCATAGAATTTTATAAAAACAGAATAGTAAAACTTCCCAGTCATGCCCTACAATTTGATTTCTATTCAGGTACCATATATATGTATTAGCATACATACACACATGTTATTACACACACAATGTACATACACAAATACACATTAACATGTATATTCATATATTAGTATGTATATATACATGTGTATAATACATGTATATATATGCTGATATAGTAGAATACCTGTTTATATATAAACATGTATAGGTATGTTGATAAATATGATATATATGCATATGTGTACGTACACACACACGTGTGTGTGTATTATAAGAATAAAAGAAAATGACAGTCTGTTAAGCAACCTGTGGAACAAATGGTGCCTGTGAGACATCTCACCCAAACCCTCCAGCTCTACACATACACACACGTGTGTGTATGTGTACTAAAAATTAAGTAGCTTCCTTCTATTTCCTCTGAGCAGTCTGTGCATCTTGTTTGGATTCCTTTTATTTTAAATCCCTTATCTCTCACTGAACCTATCTAAAAGGGCACCTTCTGCCAGATAAGATAGGCAGTCATTGCTTCAAACTCTCCTTCTTCAATTTTTTTTCATAATTGTCTTCAAAAATCTTAAAGCCCTCAAATTTGATAAAAAACATTGACCGCAAAGAAGCCGCAGGAGTAGCAATTTCTTCATTCAAAACTAAAATCCATTAAGAAAATCTGATTGCATCACAACACACGTCTTGGATCAAACTGCTGAAGATATTTCAGAAGAACTGAAGACACTATGAAAAAGTCTTTTTTTATGGTTTTGAACTTAGAGGAAACAGAGAATATTTCTCCTCAAATTAATCTTCTCTTGCTGAGCCACAGAGTAATTTTGCTGTGTATTATTATCTTACTAACTTGTAACAGGTGTAGAAAAAAGTGAAGAGTTACTATCAAGGAATTAAAAACCCCAACAAAATATTTATTTCTGGATAAGCTCATGTTTCACTACAGGAGTTGATGCTGCTGGATAAAGAACTATGAAAATAAAGGAAACTAAAATTCAAATTCTTCCCCGCCCCCCAAATCACAGTGTCCTTTTCCAAAGCACAACAGGGCCATTTTCCTGAGTACTAATAAGCAGATGCTGGCAAAGGATTAAAGAAAGTATCTTGGAAGATAACTACAGTTCCTAAATTAAGAAGATAAATAGAGTTCCTAAAATTCAATTTGCCAACTTCTTAAAATAGACGGTATGAGCTATAAAAACTGAACCAACTGAATCTACAGCCACACATAAAGAGGAATAGTCTTCTCTCCATGCACACAAACTAAGTATGACCTAGCAATTTTTATGCCTGGACAACCGTACACAAAATTGTAATGCACACATTTGCTATTATGTTTCTGCTTTTACCTTTTGTCTCCTCTTTTCTTTTCGCTTATCTTCGGTATCTTGTAACATTTTTTCTTTCCAAAGATCAAAAAAATAGGAAGGATCAGTATAGAACTTCAACCCATCTTTCTTATCATCCCTGGAAATACAGTAGAAGAAAAGCTAAGCAAATATGAATTAGTATTTTTCAAATCAACAAAACTCACCTTTGACGATCATCCAAGCTTAATCTTTTTTGCATTATAGGATGATAGCATGCCAGGTGCGTTAAATGCCACTCTTGGTACTTACAATCGGCTTGATTCATGCCAAGAATTTGAGGGGAAAGGGGTGGAATACACAACCTTTTGCGAAACATGCACCCAGGCTCTGCCTCATCAGAGCTCAGCAGGAGCTGACCAGGCTCCTGGATCAGCCGCCTCACCGGAGTGAAATTCACTGGTGCTGCAAGATGATCGGTGCCAAGACAGGGCGTGCAGAGGACAGAGGAACATAAGAATGGAACTCGGGTGTCTCAAAAGAACTGGAAAAGGAGTATTTGGCTCAATCCAGATGGGTCTTAAGATCTGGATTTAGGAACAAGCTGGGTCTGAGTACCTTTGCCCTTATGACAAGAAGCACAAGACAGTCACCTATTCTCAGTGGGACTCTTCTAACTAGGGGAAGGGCTAGGAAAGGGGTGGCAACTGAAAGGTTGAGTCCTACCAGGCTGCTCTAGGAGGATGTGAGACAGAGCTGATCTGGGCTTGCCAGCTCCAATTGTCAGCAGGAGCCAGGGACACTCAGACTAAGAAACCACAAAAAAGTTATGCTATCAAATCTTAATTTGACCCCATGGCCTGGAAATAGGGAATCTTCTAATGTCCTCAACTCCTGGAAATCAATGGGTATAGGGGGAGTCAACATGGCAGGGCAGTTGTCGTGGTCCAAACAGCATATGATGGTGAACCCAGTCTAGCTCGCTAAACTGGTGTCCTTCAGACACCCCCTTTTGGCTGTGGGTTCCTAATTTCTTCCTTTTGAGGGCAAATTTTGATGGCAGCTGAATACTAATTTCAACCAGCAAGATCAAGAGCGATTGAGATCCAGCACACAGAAACCTTATAACCACTGGAGCAGAGTACAGAGAGTAGATCTTGTATCCTGTCTGGTCATACAGCCATAAACCCGTTACTTTTAGTGTCCTAGATCTCCTCACTACAAACATCTAACCTACTGACAGGGGCACTGAGGCCACTCTTCCACCCCTCCAGCTTTGGACAGACTACAATCTGAAATTTGTTTAAGCTTTGTCGAAGGCAAATACAAATCATTTAAATTTGGTAGATGTAAAAGACATACCAAAAAATATAAGTTAAGTAAATTTCCCTGAAGTATCACTAATAAAACAGGAATAACAATAAAGGTCACTGACACTGTCATCCACATATGTATTAGGACACAGCTGTGCAGAACAGCTGATCGATAACAGCTCTTAGTAACTGGATGCCTACAAACAAACACCACCATTGTCTGCAATAGTGGCAAAAAACATGGCCTTCGGCTATAAATCTAAGAATTTTACCTTTTATGTAAAAGCTATTAAAAATAAAATACACTGCAAATGCTCTGCTATGTCATTCCTAAAAAAAATTCAAATAATTCACTGCAGACTGAGCGCCTGCTTCACACAGATACCCCACAATCTAGTACCTCTCAAAAGCTGAAGGACACAGTAAAAACGCGTTGTCCACAACCCTTCAGACAGACAAATTATACTCATTTCATGAGCAACAACAAACTTCAAGGAAACAGGAAAAGAAAACAGGAAAGTAAGTCCTGTTTGCTGCTCCTTTATTTACCAAAAAGTAACCAGGAAAAGAAAAGGCAAAGATTGTGTGTGCACACACGTGTGTATGTTGGGGGGAACAGAGAGAATGGAGGGTAGGCAAAAGCAACAAATCCAGCTTTCTGGATAAATTAACCAAACACAGTAGGTTAGTAAATTATTAAATTTCTTTTCACGTTTTACATAATCAATAGCCCTTGCTGTCTGATCCTGTGCTGCCATGTAACACTTAGGTGAAATATGATGATTTTTGTCAGGTACACCTTACAATTTTAAGGGTGGTAACAGCCATTTTTTGTTTCCATAAACAGGGAAGTCCCTGAAAAAACAAATCTCAACAACCAGTACAGCTTTTTCCTTCTGCTGTAATTATTCTCTGCATACAAATAGAGATAAAGGGCAAAATACAAGAACATAGACAATTAATATTTCCATACCTATAAGGTGAAAGGATATTCAGAGGTGGTGGTTTGTCACTCTGATTATAAATATCAGCCACAGGGTTAGGAATGCTGTTCTTTGAAACTACCTGCTGATCTTGAATTGTTGAACTCTTAAATGCTTTTTTCATGTTGATATCCTGTAACGATACTGTTAGAAACAAAAATACATTTATCACGGGTCTGAAATTAACATAAGTGGATAAACAAACTCCATTTTACACTACCTATTTAAAATATTTTCAGCAAAATACAGAAGGAAAACTGGAAGATTTTTCTTTAGTAGATAATCATGACATTTAAGTAGAAAGGCAAATAAGAATTACCATAATAAATCAGATTTAAGTCCCACTTGGTCCAGACCCTCACTTAAAATAATGGGACCATGGACTGTCTTGGAAGATAACGTCCTGTCCCATGCAGATGTCCAAGGATCTCCCCTTTTTATGAGGTTTAACCTGGACTTCTAATAGCAGAAAGATCGGCTTCAAGCCTGAAACACCAGGTCTGGTATTCCTCTGACACAGTGTGATACATGTGGTATCCATATACATTCAACCCCATCCAAAGTTTAATTAAATTATGGCCTCCACAACCTCCTGTGAGAGAGAGTTCCACATCTTTTACCATCTTTCAACCCCAACATCTTTCCATATAATTGGACATCCCTCGATCTTAAGTTTTCTTTATCTCTCTATAGAGAGGAATACTTACCTTTTTTATACAGTCCAGTAACATACTTCTATTTCATCTTTTCACATACACAGCTCTGGGGGAAACAATACTAGCCTTTTCATTCTTTCTTTTCAAATGAAAGATTAAGTTGCTTTTAATTGTTCCTGTCACTTCTAGCAAGAAATTGTTTTGTTCTTAAGTTTTCCTGAGATGGAATGACCATCGCTAAAAAGATCCAGATAATGCCAATCACAATTTAGAAGTAGCAGTAAGCTCTCCACATTATCTTCCATTCTTAGGCAACCTGAAATACAGGGTTTTGACTGCAGTTGAACAGAACACTCTTCACTGGCTTGTCTACAATGACACCAACCACTTCTTGAATTGATCCAACTGTTTTACAAACGTGTAAGATGTAGGAGTAGTGCAAACAAAATGCACAGGCTTGTTTTCTTTTTATTCCCATTGACATTTCATCTAGTATTTCTCATCTATCCATCTGGTTTATCGACTATCAAGAACAAACAGTGAGAATTTCACTGGGCAAAAGTTTAATATATTGACCGCCTGCAGAACCAGAAAGGCATGAAGTTTGATAGAGACCCTATAAGGTACACAGTTATGCTTCATCATGATGGAAACCAAACCCACTCAGACTTCTCTACCTAACTATTTTTGTCATCTGTGGTGAGCTCTTGCCTCTCACTCCAAGACCACTTAGATTCTTCTGTAGCTTTTAAAAGAGCAAAGAATTAGAGGTAGAATATTTCATTCCAAATTGTCCTTCCCCCATCTGTGTTATCTGAAGTACCAAAACACCATTTTTGAGAAACTACTTTCTATTTAAACCTGCCTTTAAGGAAACCAGTAAGGTATTTCAGGCATTTTTTTCAGATGTATTTATTTGAATTGTTACATTCTTGTTTGAAGGAAGACATTCAAAAGAGCACAAATCCCATTTTTATGGGGTTTTTGAGTGTAAGTTATTTATATGCTTTTGAAAATGTCAATTATTTTAAAATTTTTTTCAACTGTAGTATTAGTTATATATATAAAATATATTATGACATAAACACTGTATCTTAGTTATACCTAAGAATGTAAAAAAATCACTGATGCAATTAAATCTAAAGGGTTTTTTAAAATCAACCTAGCAATTGATGTTTTACTTAAATGCCTAAGCTACCCAGAAATACATTGAGTAGTAGGGACAGTACAATGAATTATTATAAAGGTTTCAACTTCTACAGCTAAATAGCTAATAAAACTTCTTACTGACACTATAGTGACAGCAGTTTGTATACATAGCTTATTAATGGGAAGGACGATTAGCAATGCAAGAGTATGCTGTCAATTTAAAATAACAGCCGATTAAATTCTCAGTCCATACATTAGTCTCCCCTCCCAACAGGCTGCTTTTAATTACTCTGCAAACTCTGGAGACTAGCCAAGAGGTATTGCATAATACAAATGAGACATTAAAAAAAGAAACAAAAGCAAAAACAACCTCTGGTGAGGACTGCATTTCCAAAAGTGTTGGACTCGAAAGTCATGAAGACTGACATCATCCACCTCAGCACAGAGAAAGTACAGTGTATGAATATCATCTAGTTTGCTCATATTACCACCACAATGTGCCTCAAAAACTAATCTGAATAGTAATTATAATAGCTTGGTTTATATTCCCATACAGCTCTTTACCTCTAAGATGGCAAAAGAAAAGTGCGAGTATCAACTGTGGTTTTTGTGTCCCAAAACCAGAAAAAAAAGTCAGGCGTGTAATAATTTTCAGACAGTAACAAGCTAAAAATGGAAGGCTAAATACCACACTATTAAATATCAACAGTAAAATTCAATTTTGGCATTAATAGTAGTATTAAATATAATATATAAGCTATCCGAATATAAATATAAAATATAATACATGAACCATATAAATACTACTATTAAATATAGTAAAATGGTCTAGTGGGAGGTGTCCCTGCCCATGGTAGGGGTGTTGGAACTAGATGATCTTTAAGGTCCTTTCCAACCCAAACCATTCTATGATTCTATGATATCACAAGTATCATTAACTACTACTGAGTAAATATTACTCTACTATCCTGATGTAACAAGCTTTTACATTTTACTAAATGTCAGGAATCATCTAAACAGGGAGTACACGCAGTGGTTGGCTCAGACAAGTAACTGAACATGGAAGCAAACATGCACGTTACAGCTCTCAGAGCTAGACAGAGAAACATGTTTTACTTTCGCCAATAAGTGCTTTTGAACAATGTAATGATGTTACTGAAATCCTTTGGTTTTACTTTGTATTTACGAAGTGAATGACCAGAAACATAAGGAAGTGAGGATGTAACACCATTTTAAAGGAAACGTCTGATTCTAGTGACTAGAACCCCCTAGAGAATCTCACCTAGTTGATGCAAACCTGCAGTGCCTCATTTAGGTAAAGATACTAGACGACTGCAGAACAGGTGCTACTAATACAGTTTGTGACCACCCTACCCTTAAATAAAGAATTAGACCTATTGTCTCAAACTTTTCACAATATTCTGATTTATCTCCAGTAAGGTTTTTTAGATTTATTGACTTCTGATTTATTACATTCCCAAGCTAAAAGTTTTCCCTGTGAAAAAGACAGCTCAATGGTTCCATTACTACAGGGGCTTCTTGAAGCAACACTAAGTCAAAAATGAAGACAGTTATATGACTCAAGAATATTTTTTCTTGCTCTGCTAACATGATTTTTCCCAGCTTGCCTTTCTGAAAAAACAAGATGAAATATCAGTTCAGGATTACTTTGAAATGACAGAGACTGTTGTGTAATTAAATACTGTGGTCTTGTCAACATCACTTCTGGCTCAATGCTTTCATGCAATTACCTACCCTCTTCTACTGTCGAATCCAGCTGGGTAACTTTGACAGCAAGGCGATCAATTCTGTCTTGAAGGGAATTTGCTCTGATGTAGAAGCTGTTGGCCTCATTAAACAGTTCGCCAAATATGTCTTCAGCATGTTTGCCTGTGTAAGAAAATATACAGGGAAATCCCTTTGTTAAGGGCTTACAAAACACAAGACAAATGGCTTCAATATCATGAAGTTATAACAAAACACAGTAGCTGCAAGATTGTAACAGCTCAGTTTGTCATTCAGCAAAATTATAGGCAATAGATTTGGACAAAATCTCAAAATATACCATAAATGCTGCCTGAAGTCTGTTCTCCTGGACATTCTGGTTAGTTTTCTACTTAAATAAATTTTAATCCATATGTAGCTGAACTACTGCCAACAAACATACAACTGATCATTAAAACCTGCCTCTGTGACGAAAACAAAGGCCCAAAGTTACATCTGGCCATAAAAGCTTCTGAAGTAAATTTTGAAATCTAAAATCTTGCAAACCATTAGGATTTAGTTGTAAACATGAGCAAAAACCAACATCAAAATGAAGGCGAAGTGAAACAGATAAAAACCAGGAGCCTCACGCAAGGCAGCCCACTTACGTCTACAAACGCTCACTGTAGACATGTTGCTCCGTCACTGGAGTCATTCAAGAGACTGAGTAAGATGGCGCTGACCATATTTACCCATGGCCAGTCTGGACTTGCTATAGCATAAAAGAGGAGCCTTCAACCTTTTCAGTCTCCCTTTCAGCTGCCTTATTTTTCCAATCCCTATGAGACTGGATAGTCCAGTTCAGATCTGCAGCCTCAGGCTCTACCCTAAAAGTGCTAAAGAGAACAGGAGTGCCACATGATAAACCCAATCCCCTCTGGGGCCACAGATCCTCAGGGAGGCCCATTCCTTTCCTAGACCTCCCACCTCCCAAAGTACTAAGCATTCTCATCCACAGTTTCACTCTCCTTCTGCCCCAGTCCAAACCTCTCAACCACTCCAGATCAGAAGCCCCAGTTTAACACTTCTCCTGCCCCAGAACTTCGCCTACAAATTTCAGATTCCACCCAAATCCATTGCTCCCGCTCACTCAACTGACAGTACTGCGCCTACTTGTCTCTCAGTCCCTCCTACCCAGATACTGCTGCTTCATTTAAGATCTCCCCCTCCACAGTTTCTGCAGCCAACACCCCTCTCAAGACATCCACACTCCATCAGTTCTCCATGCAAAAAGTAAATCCCTGTCTCCTGCGTTTAACCATGCTTTTTAAACAAAAATAAATTTTAAAACTCTACTTCTAAGTTAAACTTCTCTAGTTATGACCTGTATCAATATGAGTCTGAAGAGCAGAAATGTAGGGGAGGGGAAAAGTAAGACTTTGTCTAACAGTTGGAACATTATGGAATATATATTAACAATCTAAATGCCAGTGCCTTCCAAAAGAACAGCAATTGTTGACATGTTAAGTTGCGTCCTATTACCAACCTTAATATTTTTACAAAGGAAAGACAAGACGTAATTAAAATTTCCGTCAAGATCCCATCCTGTGAACATCTGGAGACCATAATTCAAAGTAAAAAAATAGCCACGCTTAGGAAATCAACAGGATCTGCCCTTTTCTTGGATCATTTAATTGGGGGGAAGAGAACAACTGCAACACTAAAACAATATCTGAAAGCACTGTTTGTGAACTACAAATGAAAAAAAAATTAAATTGATTGCCTTGCTTTGAGTGGAGGACTTTACCTATGATAGATTTTTCTCACTAAACATAAGACCCGCCAATAACTAATGCAAAACGTTAGATATTTTGGTGTATCCAAGCTCTGCTTCATATGTATGTGGAAGGTGGATAGGTAAGGTGTGCTGCCCTCCTGCTCCTAACGTCCTCCCCCTCCAAAACAGAAGTCACACAATCACAGAATAGCTGAGGTTGAAAATCATCTAGTCCAACTCCCTGCTCAAAGCATGGTCAGCAGAGCAGGTCGCTCAGCAACGTGTCCGTTTGAGTTTTCAGGACTTCCAATGACAGAAGCTCCACAATTTCTCCGGGCAACCCGAGCCAGTGTTCAATCACCTTCACACTAAAAGTGTTCTCTAAGTGCTTCCCAGCAGCCTGTTGAGGTTCAATTATAATCCCCATTTGATTTAGTTTCTGCAAATGAAGAGGTTATTCCAAGCTATGGAACGAGTAAGTTTTTCAACTCTGCAGCTAAATAAAACAGATATTACGTTCCTCAGCCACCAGTATTCAGAGCTCAAAACATCAATAAATTTTAATGGATGTTAGTTTATGTTAATATATTGAAATCAGCCTGCTGAAGGAGGACTGCCAGATTCTAACATTAAGCACATCACCCCTAGAGAAGTCAAGCAGACAGGTGCTTGTCAGTTACCCTTCAGAAGGCAAAATAAGTCATAAAGTTGATTTGTGGGAACATACTTCTTTTAATATTGTATTCTTTTTTTTTTTTTTTAAACACTTGCTACTCTAAAACAAGTGAAAGACAGGTTGTCAATCTGTCAGTAAAAACAGTGACACGGTGAAGTAATATTGGAACATGCTATTCTGATTAACACAATGCAGTAAGTTTTAGAAATAAAGTAATACTTCTCTCGTGTTTTCTATGTTACCATCTTTTTTTATTATATTTTTAACAATAGAGAAACAAGCAGAAAAAAAACCACCTGAAGTTACAAGCGTGTATCTTTCAACTTAAGACCTGATTTTGGTACTATAAGAGAGTCATTTAAAAACATGAGGTACTTCCCAACATACAGGCAACCTAAACATTAATTTAAAAAAACAAAACAAAACACCAAAGGAATTACAGAGTCTTTCTTTCTAAGGCTCTGTCCAAGCACAGAAGTAGTTGAGGGGAAGTTTAGTCATGATGCTGCCCCACCAAATCCCTGCTCTCAATAGGTTTTAATGTCAATTAACAGAAGTGCATCTTTCTAGCACTTCCACGGGTCATCTTCATAGAGCTGTATATTTAGTTGCTCACAAAATAAATTTCCAAGCATTGTGAGACATTATCAAGAGTCTTTCACATATCAGAGTATTTCACAAATAACTGTGAAACCTCTACCCAAGTTCTACAGCAATTACATGAAACGTCATCTTGCCACATCAGTTTATAACATTTCTAGCAGAGACTAGACACCATCTGAATTAATTACAATTGATTTTCACATACTGCATAAAAAGGTGTGCATTACCACATTGAATACATTGCCCAAAGGTATCTTTTGTCAGCAGTCAAAATGCTCAGTGCTGTAACAGAAGAGGAATTCAACAATGGCGCTGGCTTGTCTGAAGACTGGAAACCCAACAGTGTTACTTTGGCTAGTTTTCTTTCACGTATTTGAGTCTAAAAAGTACAGCTTTTCTTGTGTTCCTTGTTCCACAGCACAAGTACATGGAAGAACACATTCAAGTTAATAGAATGATTTACAGTGCATTAAAAGGGTTACAGTTTTTCACACCATGAACATGCACTATCAAAGAGAAAAGGCAGAGCAATGGCATCACCTGGCATCCGAATGCTAGTTCTACAAGACACTGGAAGAAAGATGACACTTGGGCTCCCCCAAAGGGAGCCAGCAACGCACTAATGCTCTCCTCAGGGTCCTAGGTAAGGACTGGAACGCCCTGCAGAACTAGGTGGTGTTTTGGAAATTGGAATTCACCCAGGACATGACCATTTTATCACATCATGGAGCAGAAGACAGTGATTCCACCCACACATTTCTAACTAATTAGCACTGGAATTATGCTTTCCCCTTCTCCCCCCCCGCCTTTTTTTTTTTTAAATAAGCAAAAGAGACAGGCTGTTACTGAACAGGTCTTGATTCTTACTTGCCTCACCATAGTACCTCCAGCACGATACCTAATGCCAAAAAATGCTGACTTCCCAACTCAACCTGACTGAGCCACGGTAAAGCGCAAAGTCACAGAAAGCTGGACGCAGCCTGCTCAGGCCTGCATGCAAACTACTGAAACTCTGAGCCAACGGCCAATCTACACAGGAAAATACTAGGAGACAAGTTGATGGACATTGATCTCTGTGTGCAAGAGAAAGTCCCCCCAGACCACATTTCCTCTGTTTTCTGTTGTACAGCAAAAAATGTACAGTATCACTTACATATGGGTCAAAGTAAGTAGCTCTGTACCCATTTACAGATTGTTTATACCCTGTGCAGGGAGTATCTGAATGAATGGAGAAGCCAAAGATACAAGGAAAGAAGTTAAGACATGGTAATGTAATTTGAAACACAATGAATATATTAATGCACAGACTGAAATCTAATTAAGAAAAGCTCAATAAAAGAGTACATATGGACTTTTTAATATTTAGTCTCCAATGACAATCAGATGTAATTTATTATTTCTTCCCCATATGTACATATATGCAAAACTCCAGAACAAAACCACAGTGCAACAGATCCTGTTGCAGAGATCAGCTTTTTTCACTAGCTAGAGTCCTGCAGCCATCAGACCAAACTCCACTGCCAAAAGTAAGGGAGTATTTTGTGGAAGCTTTCTTCAAAGCCTTTGCACCATGACTGTGCTTGCTATGTAAAGCATCATGGTACTCACAGGCATGGGCTGCAAACGGTCCCAGTCCTGCCCCAGGTAGATTCTCTCCTCCCAAGCGGAGGTGAATCCCCTTGTCACGTTTTTGCCTATAAAAGTGCACAGAGTCATACAGAATGCTTCTCGCTCTGCCCGTGCTCCAAGCCAGCTGGCTGCAAACAAATCTAAATCTGAAGACATAACAGAAAAAAAAAGCTCCACTGAGAGCACATTCCTTTTGGACAGGAACTTGTTCACGTCTCCTGAAAAGAGCAGAGGTAGAAGCAAGCCAAATTTGTATGCAACAGCACAGATCTGCCAGTTTTTAAAATCCATACTGAACTCACAGTGCAACATTAAAAAACAGTGTGACTGCAAGACAGACCTGCACTTGCTCCCTCTATGCTTCAAGCTGTGGGAATACCAACAGTCTCTGATGCTGTCAGCGGGACATACGACATTAGCTCCATCACAGCATTTTTCTATGATCATTTCCTTGCTCCCGGTTGGCTTGAAACACAGGCAAAGCAAACACTGCCTGCAGAAAAAACCCTCTGCAAACATCACAGATTTTAGACTGTGGACAAGCCTGGTGACAGACTTCACTCATTAAATACCATGTATTCATCTGTTAAAACAAAGGATGCATCATTGATTTGCATAGATCTTTAACTTGATACAAATAAAGTACTTTAGGGCTGTCTACAGAGACTTCTGATGACCCAAGAAATACACCAAGGGAAAACCGCAGGATACGGATTGTGTAAGTAGCCAGTTCCTCAGCAACAATCGTAAGAGGATCTGCATAGGCAGTGTAACAGGCAGATTAGCCCCAAGACCAAATCTGGAGAAATGAAAGCTAGACATTCCTAGCAAGTTAGACAAGTGAAAAGGGTATTATCAACACATTGGCATTGTACAGTACCCAAATGAGGTCTTATCAGATATACATGAATGTAATTAGGAGATATTAGCCATTCTTCTCAATTTTCTGAAACTTAAGGATGTCAATACTGAGCAACTGCCTGATAAAAGAGTAAATGAAACTCAATGACAATACAAACACAAATTAACTATAAATAACATTAGACACTAGATCAGCAACTACTGCTCAAGAAAGATCAGAGAATCACTTGGGAACTTCGCTGAAAATACCAACTCAATGTTTAGCAGCAATCAAAATTTTATAAATTCTTAGGGAACTAATGATAAACAGAAAAAGTCTGTTTTGATTATGATTTGAAGTCCTCAATACTCCACCTTAAACAAACCCCAACATAGTCCAACTTACATAACCAAAGCAGAAATAACAATGATCAGAACTACAAAATGGTTTCTATCCAGAGAGTTCTAACAGATCAGGACGCTTCAACCTGGAAAAGACATCACTAGGAGAACTCGATAAAAACTTAATAAAAATCACAAATGATTACGGAAATACACAAGATGAAAACACCTTTCATTATTTTTCATAACTCCAGAACAAAAATGCATCAAAAGGAAGAAACAGATCAGCTTCTATTGTGGGACATTCTGCCACAGGTCATTGGGCAAGAAAACACTGCAATCCCTATTTGAACACATGTAAGCAATTCCGCAGATGACAGGTTTACGAATGCTCGTTACACAGGATGATTCAGACAGATCTCCAGCTCAGAAAATCCCTGCATCGCTGACTACTGGTAAGGGGAACATGCTGTCTTACTCTTTAGCTAAGCATAGGCTATTTCATATCATCACAAATTGAACACCAGACTTAGTGGGACTCGTAGTTTAAACTCCATGCAGACTTTCTTACATTCTTAAACAATTTCCATTTACAAAGTGAAGAAACTGATGAAGCGATAATTTCTTTTCTAGGACCAGAGCTATCAGCACAAACAACAGCTGCTGATTGTTAAACACTCTCTGAAGAAATCTTTTTTTCTCATTCATTAAGAAATATTATTCTTCTTGCAAGCACTCCAGGCATGCTTCCAGAATTGCTAGTTGTGGTGTCAACTAACAGGTGTACTGTAGTGTCAGCTCTGTATGGAGCTGATGCTGGCTTGCCTCAACAGAAGCCTACAGGTTTGTTCAGTGAATGCTATTCTTTCGGTGTATGTGCTTAATTTCATTCATATGAATTGATCACACACATATAAAGAAAAGCCTTAAGAAATATTAGCACATTAAAACAAGAGGCAGCAGAGTTTACTGGCTTCATCCTGTACAACTGAAAGCCAAGAATAACTCAAGTGCTAGTCTTGTTTCTTGCACCAATTTCTCTCATCTTAGAAAAAATCCTGATTTTCTATAATATTTTTTTGGTTGGTTGTTTTTCTGATAGTTTTGAGGGGGTTTGTTTGGTTTTTTTCTTTGGTTTTTTTTTTTGTGGCTTTTTTTTTTTTTTTTACACTTGAAAATCTTAGAGAGGCTCTTGTATAAACTTCAAAATATAGAAGAGCATAAAAGCAATGAAGTACCATTATATTATTATATTATATATGTGGCAATGCCTTGTATCATAATTTTGCTATTTAAAACAAGCCATCTTAAGGCTTTTCATTAATTCAGTTTTTCATCAGGAGTGAAATACTTGCAGGAAGTTACAGATACTTACTTAAGCTGCTTAGCTGGCGTATGATAGCAGCAAGGGTACTATTCGTCACGCATTCCAGTTCACTAGTAATTCCCTCTGGCAGAGCTCCTCGGCAGAGATGCCGCGGTTCAATGTTCCTTTTCACCAAAGGCATGGCTCACGACCTGGAATTTACAGAAAAGTATGTATTATATTTACAAAAATGAAATTAAGAGCTATGCATCTGTCTAGCACATTTGTTGAGGTTTTTTTCTACAAAATACACTTCACCTTTCTTCTTTTAAAGCACTTTGCTTCAACGTTCCCACTGTAAGATACTGTACAATTCCTACCGAGGCATCAGTCATGCACTCAAGCCAGAACACGACAACAGCACTGCAGATAAGCCCAGAGGATACAGTCTGTGTAGATAACGTACACTAAATCCAAGGCAAAAAGTGTAATATTTACTGTCTACACAGACCTGTGCTCCAGTACCCGAATCACTGAACTTGAGTGCACATTTGCATTTATAAAAAACTGGCAGTCCCCGCAGGAATGGCAGGAAAATCACTGTCTGGAACAGGCTGGCTGGCTGCCTTGGCAAGCTAGCCACCGACGGACTGTCTGTGCATTACAGCCCTCTGACTACATCAGACATCAACCTACCCTTGGTCCAACAGGTTTTTGGTCGAAATGCTAAACTCATCTGACAGATAAGGGCAAGGGCCTCACAGAAATAGTCTGGGTGAGAATAAGAAGCTGCAATGTAAGGAATAAGATGGTTTTCCACAGGTGGTGCTGAATGACAATCTGAATGAGGTAAGAGCACGTACTGAACAGATTTTGGGAGCATGGCAGATGCGAGAAGACGTTTATCTGAGAAAACAAGGGCTGTCAGAATTGCTTTTCTTGGAAAAATAGAAGACACTAGGATGTGGAGAACAAATACAAAAAGAGATCTCAAAGTGTCACAAAAGGGCACAATGGCATAGAAAACACCAGCCTGCAGAGAGCAGCTTTGAGAGCAAGGATGCCCAACGGGGACAGAATTCCCCCGAAAAGGAAATGAGAGCATATAACATAAAAAGTTCTTAAGCGGTTTTCTTTAAAATGGTATTAACACAATTATGAGTCTATTTGATTAGCTTTTTTAAAACACTGACAATTCAATGTCCATGCACTACTTATGAATAATATTCTGTTTAAAGATCATATGGTATTGAAATTTTCTGGAATGAGAAGTTACAGTGTTACCAAGGATGTAAGTTCATTTGGAAAAGACTTAACCGAAAACTTCTTTTCTATTGCACTAAAGCAATTAAAGTAACCCTTCCATTTCGCTCATTAAAATCACATTAGTAAATTAAAAAGACCTTTTTTGCTTTTCAAATGTTGCATAGTAATATTTGTAATGACTTTCCCCCCGAAGGTTTAAAATATTTTCTTCTCAAGAACATTTCTAAAAAATTAACAACTTTTAAGCAATTAGCAAAAAGCAAATTATTTAACTGTAAGATTATTTCAGAACAGGCCAGGAAGAAATAGGCTCATGACTTCTGAGAAATAGTCTTGAATTTTATTCTACATCTTTCTTAATATGAGACAGTTTATTCAAATATGTCAGAATTTAAGGCCAGATGAGTTTGCTAAGTTTTAAACAATACATCAGAGGTAAGAGAGGAACAATTTTTATTTTATATTAGACCAAAAAGCTTCTTGTCTCTGTTCTATGTTTTCGTATTCCTCTACAAACAGATGCATTTTAAAATATTGTTTAATATCCAATGCAGTCAGTTTTCTGAACTTGATCAAAAAATAGGTAAAAACTGGAAATTCACAATTATTGAAGAGCAACATTGAGCAACATCACACTGCAAACAGGCTAGCACAGTGCAACTGTGAAATAAAAGTCATTATGAGGAATTATTTCACTGGGCAGTAAAACATTCGTAAACATAATTAGTAAGAAGTACACTAATAAGAGCATAAATCAGTGCTAAAGCAGCCAATTCCAAATCTTAGTACTACTCCAACACACAAGCTGCAATTTTTGGTTTTCTCTGTATTATTAACAACACTGTCATACAAACAGGCTTTAAAAAAAGGTATAAAGACTCCCTACAACTATGACAACAGAATTCCTGAAATATTGGTGAATTCCTGAAATATTGGTGGGTGACTAGCCATCTCAAAATTGTCTTTCCTTGGAACGAATTTTTATGTGCAATTCGTTAGTAAAACACTCTGGTGAAAAAAGGCAACCATTCTACTGGGTTTGGGGGTTGTGGTCGTTGGTTTGTTTGCTTTTTTAAGAGAATTACTGGGAACGTGTTTTGCTACACATGTTCATCCTCTCAATTTCTTTCTTTTAACTGATCTTACTTAAACTCTTATATGAAAAGACCAGAAAATTAGCAGAATAAAGCCTGGTTTCCCCATGGCTTTCCGTCTAGCGTTCTCAGAGCTGGCCCCCCCTCTTACCTTTTGCAGTTTAACTGACTTTTCCCCCTGACCCCACACAACGCGCTGGGGCCAGTTGGAAGCTGGCTGCACACTGCCCAGCTAATTGCCTGCTCCCTCTTGAAACATCCACCACACTGAGTATAATCAAGATGCCTTTCACCAGGAGCACTAATTTAAGTCCCTTCTCCACATCGTGTTCTTCCTTGCCTATAAAAGCTAATTTAAAGAAGACATATAACTGCAGTTTGAGTTTTTCCTTTTCTCATCAGTTCCTTATGAAATGGTCCAATGCATTCAAGAGTTAGCAGGGGAGAGACAGACCGACACAAGACATCCCATTTCTTTAAAGAGCAGGCTAAAACACACAGCAGTGCTGAGAGTGGGGGAAAAAACAAGTTTAATTTTTGAATGCATAATTTAAATTATTATGCATCCACCTTATTTCAGTGTGAGGTTTAATTCCAAAAGGTAAACTGAACACTGATGAGTAAATACATGCCACAGATGATTAAGCAATGTATTAATTGCTCCTGATTGGGGGGGGGGGGGGCAAAAGCCTGCAATTGGAATTTTCTTCTAATTTAAAACCTTCAACTATCTGAATCAAACACTTACAGACCTATTCAGTCTTAAACCACACACAGTATTTTTTTAAGTTTCTGACTTAACTACCAGATAGCAATGGTGGCGCTTATCACAGCATTGCAAAATTTTCTCTTTGCCTATTAGAAACACACCTGTTCTTTATATTTATTTACCAACTTAAATAAAAGCAAAGTAACATATAACCTGTTAGTAAGTAGAAAAGCTCATGTCCTTGCCACTAAAGCGCTACCTCCCTTTTCTTCACCACACACAACTAGACGAACTTAATCTCTCAAAGAAAATTCACGAGAAGTGAAGCTAGTATCTTTTCAAAATATACGTAACAGGAGGTTAAACAAGAAAACAAGGCAAAATAAGCCTCAATTACAGGAGCTTCATCAGGCTCAACCAGGCTAGGGGGTCGTATGTTACCAGGTGCAGAAGAAAAAGCTTTGGCAATGGCAGTTCCATTGCCTTCCCAATTCATCTTCCACCTGTTTTGAGTCACATTTCAGCCTCAGCTTATTACAAGATGAGAGATTCATTGTGATACTCTGTCACTGTATTAAACACATTGGCATTTGGTAAATCACACTCAGTTTTACAACACAGAGGTTAAGTAACAACTTCTTTTTGCTTCTAGCCCCAAATAAATGGAAAACATAAGGCAAAGAAGTTGTTATTATTTTCAAAAATTGTATCAGTTCAGAAGACCAGAACCAATCATAGTGGATCATTTTATTACATATTTTACTCTGGCTAAGTATGAAAATACAGCCCTAGACTTACCAGGATAAACAAGTCCAACTCTGCTCCCTGCACAGAGACACCTATGCCGGACACAGCTAGCTTTAAACCACTGGCTGCATCTTACACAAGAGATGAAGGATGTAGAAAGATGCTGTACCACACACATATAACTGGCTGCACTAGACATGTATAAGACATTAGCATCAGACCAGAAAAATGGGAGTAGGAGTCAAAAGTGAAGAAGAAAACTAAGAGGGTAAGATGTGGCTTAACATCTTACTAAATCCATGCGTGCCTCATTGGACGTGGATGGGACGCAACATCTGGCTGTATTGAACTCTGACTGGAGCACAACTGGACACTGCTCTCCAAACCCCACAGCCATCAGCAACTGCAGCACTAACCTAACTCGATTTCCACACACATTCTGAAAGGATGGGACATCAGAAGCTTGAATTAGCTTAGATCAGCCCATTAAAAATTCACATTAGGCATGCTCCCTCAGTACTCTCGCCTCCCTTTTTCTTCTTTTCCACCACCCCCCATAAGAACTTGCGTAACTGCCTTTTGTTTTAAAATTAGAAGGCACTTATCCCAGTAGTTATTGCTGTAGAGGCAAGGAGGGTACAGAAAGAAACAATTGAAGAATTTTTGCTTTCTTTCCACACTTCCCCTGCAGTTGCGGGAGTATCGCTCCAGGTCAGCTCGGACCACTTTCCTCTGTCCAACAGCTGTTAAACTGCATGTAGGAAGTTTGACATTGTCTTGGCAAGTCAGATTTTTAAAAAAATCAAGTAGAAAGCAGATGTATAGTAACAAACATGAAAGACGACAAACACGATGTACAATCTTTCCAAACAACAGTGGAGCACAGCTATTACAAGAGACACGCCGGGTTTTCAAGTATTTGAGCAACTGGCAAAAACCCAAAGCACCAGCTGTTCCCCAAACCTGCCTTTTGCCCTTTCACATCCCCAAAAAGGCACTGTTATTTACACTAGCACTAAAAGTATGTAGCTGAATTTCATGCTTCTTGTAATATTACAAGTTCTTTATACCACAAAACAAATGCCAATTCATTATACAGTCCCTCTACTTGTGAATATTTCCTTATTACATTTTCTCAAAGACATTGTTCAATCCCTTTTTTAAACTCTTAAGACTTCTTACAGCCTCTAGTAAAATATAAAAAGCTGAACATTTTTACCATGAAAAAGAGCTTTCCAGACATCCATCCTAAATTCTCCCTGAATATATACTATTATTTTCAGTGAGCTTTAGAGCTTTTCATTGATGAATCTCACAGTCCCGTATAAAAAGAGAGAAACTACCATAATTCCCTTCCTGCGGAGAAGAAAAACAAGAGATGGATTGAATATGCAGCTTGTCGTAAGTGATGGAGCAGATGGGATTCCATTCAAAATACAGCACCTAAATTTGTATGACTACACATGTATGAGCTCAGTGTCCGTGTTCAGCAGAAGTCTACAGAGCAACTAAATCACTGCATCTATTGACAGATAGATACCAGGATGATACGGTGAGCTCAAATACCTCATATGTGTGAGCTCTGCTATGCACTCACCTAAATTTAGGTGTCTGAATCTAGAACTGCATTTCACCTCAAAACCAGAGAAAAACTGTCTGTTTCCTAACCTCTAGGCCCATGATGAAGTCACACTACCTCCTAATCACGCTGTCTCTATGTCTAGGGCATTTCAACACTTCAGATGTTCACAGGCAGTTAAATTTTCCCATACCTAGTGTTCTCACACTCAATTCAACAGGCTAAATTTCCACCTCTGAATGGCACCCAATTTGGTAATACTGCCCATTTTCCTATTCAAGTTTGTAATTCTAGATAGTCTGTAATCGCCTCACCTTCAAAATTTACGTATGTGCTAAATAGGAAGAGAAGGAAAAAGAGGAAGATGAAAGACCCCAAACACTAGTTTTTTAGATGCTCTCCATTTTTTCCCCAGACTCACTATTATCACAGATCTCCCTGTCCCCAAAAGGCCCCTCATCTTTCACCACAGAACACAAGGGATGAGCTACATGGATAGCAGACACCACTATCCTCTTAACTTAAGGGAAGGAAAGGAATACCTGTCTTTATTCATGTCCTTTTCTGTTTTTTTCTTTGGCCTAAATTATGACGACTAGGAATACGATGTTTGGGAACCTTTCCTATTTATCATCTGTGAACATCATCTACTTTATCATCAGTGACAACTTAAAAACAAATACACTGAAAGTAGCAAATAGTCTGGGAATCATTATTTTAAGTTTGTGATCCATATAATGTCATTCTTCTGCACTTTTTAAAGTTTGGGTGTTTTCTTTTTTAAATTTGTCCCAATTTAAGGGACAAACAGTGTGTTAATTTTTATTAGTTAATATACTTTTTTTTCATGTTTCCCCTAATTTTTAATGCAACTCTCTTGATTCTGATACCGAGTTTGCTGAAGCAAGGGCAAACATTTGTTAGACATACATACAGCATCTAATAGAATTCTGTTCCTTAAGGATAACTAAAAATCAAGAACAATTTTTTTCTTATCCGTAGCAAACCACATCTTTCAACAAGACAATACACATAAAGTGAAATGCCTAGAAAATGCCCATCTCAAAAGAATAGCTAAAATTTAATATATAGCAAACTCTATCAATGTAATTTCCCCAGAATTTGCTCCTGATCTACCTGAAAGGCATGACAGTCAAGGCTGGAATGAAAATAGGTTTTTTTCTTCTTAGCATCAGACCACCACTTCTGATTCTCCTCTCACGCCATACCAAGCTGAGTACTGGCAATGATGAAATGGGCACAGAAATCCCTAAAGCAATTTTGTTTCTTTAATGGAGCTTTAATTTTAATGTCTGTTGCAATGAGCTATTTCTGAAGGTTCACCAACTTAAGTGGTGTTTCTTTTTTTTTTTTTTATTTGGCTGGGTTTTTGTCTGTGCTGAGCTCTTCGGGGCAGATTTTATGGTCCAGTGATATTATGAAGGAAATCAAGATATTAAGCAATGACAAGAAAAAGGACAAGAGGGGAGGGGATGGTGTTTGGTTTTGTTTATTTACAAGCTAAATATATTTTATGGACTTTTCCCTAGCCAACCCTCCACATCTCCAAAAAACCCATAAGAAGTGTAACAAAAATTCTGAGTTGGTAGTAACCTCTGCTACCACTGTGGGTCTGCAACACAAAAAGTTCACAGAACCATTAAAAGGTGAACGTATTAATTTAGAAGTTTCCTCCAATTAAAAAGTTGGGAGAGAAAAAAGTAAACAGGTCTCCACAGCACTGAACATTTACATTTCAATTACCTTAATATATTTAGTTCTCATCAGAATTTCACACTAATATTAACTCTAAACAAGCATCTGCAAGATGACATTCCCTAATGTATGGAAAAAAAGGTCCTGAAAATTATATAAACTGAAATTAAGCAGCTATTCTTTCTATGAAAGTACACATTGTAATATAAAGGAGGATTTAAAATATTATCCGCAATTCTGAAGACAAGTCAGAAATCTGCATTATTTTCTCTAAGCCTTGCTGGATGTTTAGTATTTTTTTTTGCCTTTGTTCTACCACAGCATCTTTGCATTACCTGTTGACTGTGCTTCAAGAAGGTATTTGTGCACCTGCCATGCTGTAACAGTGTTAAAGGTCTCAGCAACTTTAATTTAAGTACTTGTGTCTATAATTCACCGCTTAATAAGCATTTCTCAATGAACAAGACTGAGGGATTGCTTTAAAGAAGTTACAGCTTTAATTTTTTTCTTCCCAATAGAAATTATTCCAAAACTACAATCCCCACATTAACTTTTCTCCATCACAACATTTTTCCCCACCAGTTTCCAAGGAAATAAAAATCTTATCATTAAGAAGTACAGATAGATAAAGTTTCATCTTCTGCTCCAAAATAAAGGATCGTATACATCTCATCCAATTAAATGGCTTCACCATTGTTAAAGGAAGAAATAAAAACATTTCTTGCTCTCTGTTAATGAAGCAAGCATACAATCAGTAGCACAATCGAGTTTACTGCATTGTTTTATCTCCATTTCTGGGTATACAACCATAGTTCTTTCAGGCCCAACTAAAAAATATCTATGAAATACAGAACATATCTACTGTATAGGAATATCAATTTTTTTTCCCCTGAATTAAGTTTTTTCATTGTCCAAATTAATGGATTTTGCAATTTATATTCACAGCACTTTTTCACACTGCCAAATACACAAGAAACACCGCCAGTAAATTAGTTTGGATTTTTTTTCCCCTCTGTCACTTAAATCTTTATACTTTTTAAAGATGCTTTATGATTTTTTATAAAGATACAGGAAAACATATACACACTGTATTTTTCACACTGAAGTACTTTCTTTTTTTAGAAAACACTAATCATTTACTTCATTTCTTCACGGGATAAACTTTCCCCATCTGTCAATATCCCTCAGTTAGTTTTAACCTTTCTTCTTTTCTCATGCTTATCTTTTCTCTGAAAGCTGAGATCTTTGTTTGGCTGTGTCACCTTCTGATTAACTTTCTCACTTAGAATAGCTTAGTGCACTACAGGAATAGTAGTTTCAGGCTTTAGGTGTCTCATTCTCAAGTAGCCTTCTTGAATCTAACTTAAGATTCCCAGTCCTTAAAATTCTTTTCCTTAAACACAAAACAGTGGAATTAAATCACTGTGGTCCCAAATGAAGCTATTTGTTAAGCTTTTAAATAAGATTTCTCCTTCACTAACACATTTTAATCTTTTTTGGTACACTTAATGTTACTAAGATATCTACTGAAGAACAGATTTGCTTACCTGAAAACTAATACAGGTTCACAAACTGCACAATACAATAGCTTGCTGTATTGAATCCAGTCACTCTGCCAGCATTAGATCCACCCACCCTTTTCTACTCATCCTATATCAGGATAAAGATGATGCAGGACACCTTCACACATGACTAAAGTCTCTCGTTTCTAGATCATCTGCTGTCCTTTCCCCAACCAAAATTTTTTTCATTAAGCCAAAACACTAATCACACTTTCACTCAAAAGAAATAAGGCTAAAGGGTACTAAAGAAATCCAACTGATTAAACTGGAAGTCATTCACATGTGGTGTATTTGTTGCTGTACAAAAAAACATCAGGATAAAAAAGTACACAAAGAGCATGGACTGAAAAACTCTGGGAAAATGTGTACAGAAGCGTTTATCTAAAATAAAATTTAAATCTGGTTTAACAGAACGATATTACCTGATACTGTGCTTGAGGGTAAAAGGTGGCTGGTCACATCAATACAGCATGCTGAATGGGAAAGAAAGTTGATTTGTGCCTGTGCGGGGTCACGTCCAGACCGAACACCATTAAATTTATTCATTGTTCTATATAAATCACATTTTCTCTTCTGTCTTCTTTCCATATCCACATGGATAATGTAACTACACATGCAATGATGACAATTCACATTGTTGCTTTCCGCTGAATGAACAGTGACCAGTTTAAAGTATCAACAAAAGATGCCAACACGTTAATCTTGTTCTTAGCATGATGGCTGCTCATCCTGCTCATAGTCCCTTTCCAGATGGCTCAGTGTGAAAGCGATGGTGGGATGGGGAAGAAGGAATATTCCATACTGTTCTGAACATCTGTTCCACTGCCTTTATACATAAAAAAACCCCAACCTTACTGCCACTATCAATTTTACTATTTCAGCCTAATACTACTAGGATAACACTATGTAAATGTTATGCATGTACATGAGAAAGGAAAAACGTCTTTAAGTCACATAAGAGCATTTGTTTACTTTTTGCTGTCTTAAGAATGGACTTGTTTCAATAAACAAGTACTTATGCTGCACTGAAAACACATTTTACTTTCATGTGACCTTTCTTGAAATCTGTATTATTCTCCAAGAATTTATTATCATCCCTTCTCCTATTCAAGCAAAGAGAACTGAGCTGAGACACCATTTGTTTCCCTTTAGTTTTATTTGTTTGTCTTTACTGAAAAGATACACCCTATGCATTTGAGCTTGTTTAAATTCTATTTGAACAGTTTTGCACAGCGACTCAAAAATATTTTCCTTGTGCATATACAGATATAGTGGTAGCTCTTTGTTTTTTAAGCAGAGGTGAAAAAGAAATAGATAAATATTTTGCTACGGCATGCAGTCTACCTCTCAAATAACATTTACCCTTTAAAAATACCATTTCTTGAAAAGAAGCACTCAGCCAGAACAAGGAGAAGGAACTCAGTGTGGAGTTAAGAAAGCGAAGGAAGCAGCGCTTTGTCCTGCAGCACAGGAAAAAACACTTAGATTGATCATCCCTCCCCCCCCTCCCCCCCCCCTTTTTTGTATCATCGTCTTGACATGTGCGAACCATACAGCTGCTGAATTATTCAGCTCTTTCTACTTTGAATAACCAACGATTACATACATGAAAATCTAGAAGTACTGAAACACTGACTGGAAAAATGGCATCCTGTGAAATCTAATTTTGTTTTAACCTTTAGGACCTAAATGGCAAAATCCAGTGAGGAGCATAAACTGGATGAAGTCAAAAGGAGCAAAATCACAAAACAGCAGAGAGCTGGTTATAACACCAAGCTAATTAGGTCAGGAACAGCCCTCTACTAGCAGGTCAAAATGTTTCCAGATGTCAGCAGGCTTGGATCTTATCAGATTTGAGTATAGAGTTTGCTGTGCAGACAGATCCACATATTTCTCTCTCTCCACAGCCAAACTCAGCAGCTCAGATAACTGAGAAAATGTCTACAGGTCACTATTTCAACAACCAGGCAAAGTATTCCCATGAAATAGCTAAGATGAACCTAGCCTTAAAAGTAAACCATGGTTCAAACGTTTTGCTGTGCGCTTCCAACGCTTAGTGATTCCCATCTGTTTAGCACCTCTTAATTTTTCTAGCATAGTAATACCACAGGGCAACAAAATTAAAAAAATGAGAAAACCAACAGAACAGCTATTTAATAAATATTGTTACTTAACTAACAATCAACCATACCAGGACATTCCCACCTAAAGGAAGTTTCTTTCTTGTTCACCACCTGCCTATACCAGGATCTCTTTGGACTACAGTCCAAAAGCATCATTACAAACACGAACTCCTTCATCCATCTGACAATTAAAATAAGAGGCCACAGAGTAGCTTTTCATTTCCCAATTTGCCATAAACTACCAAGAGATTATTTTAAGTGTGATTCTTTCAATACGGTCTCTTGAATAATGGCCTTATGCATCTTAGAGTGCTTACTTTAAAGCTGTTTTGGATATCTAACACACATTCTTCTAATAGAGTTATGGAAAGTCACATTTTATCTACATTACAGAAATGGAATAAGTCTGTAGCACAAGAATCATTACCATATGATACTTTATCCTACTTTAGACAACTTGATGCTGGAAGAACTTGTAACAGAATATTAAAAGTCTGCAACTATAAAAAAGCCTATTCTTAACATTTAGGCTACAATAATAATGTTAGCCTTAACATTTAGGCTACAAAACAAATAGCTCTTGGAGATCATGTCAAGTGCATTTGTCTCAGCCTTCCTCCTTCACAAACAATAAGTGTTAACAGCAGCAAATGCCTTGATTATTTAAAGAAAACGTTAAGTTGCAGCTAGGCCTTGCTGACTTACGTTGATCCCATTTAACAGAGCCTTACTGGATTTAAAGCGCTTCAAATAACTGTCTGGGTCACAGCCCATGTGACAAAGGCAGCCCGGTAAGGTCTCAGGAGCCCGCCTGCAGGGAGAACATGCTGTTCAGATCCTCAAATGACCTCAAGCTAAACCAGAAGCAAATTCAGTAATTTGTTTCTCAGAACTCCAATTAACCCTAAATTGCAGGGAACAGTACAAAAGGGATGAAGTACCCACTTCATTCCAATAATATCAATTTTACGGCAATACAGTGTTCCTTATTTCCCTTATAAACTAATTTACCAATAAAATCCTTTCAGAGGAGCATTTTTCAGAAAAAAAATAAAAATTGTTCTTAAACTCCTCTTCCCTACAGCAGTTGATCTGAAATGTCACTGGAAGTGTTAAGTTTTCTCATAGTTCAGTTAAGCCAAAATCTAAAATGTCATAGGGAAGCGTTAAGTTTTTTATAATTCTTTTCCATACCAAAAAAAGGCCAAAAAATCATATATGCATATATACACACAAGTACACAGTTTGTGTACGTATATATTTGATATATACACATACACACAGAGATATATACACATTTTTTTATACATGACACTCTGCGATGATGGAAGACAGCAATAACGTAGGTCAAACTGTGAAAGAAAAAACACTTTGTACCATGACAATTCAGCATTAATCTTTGTCTGCCTCGACTCCTAACATGCCTTCTCCACTCCCAGTCCTCACCAGGCAGAACAGACCTTCCCGCTGGGAAACAACTATCAGGCTATTAGAGTGTACCACAATCCCTAAAATACCTTGCAGTCAAGCAACTTCAGTGTCCACCTGAACAACCAGGTTCTGGCAGCCAGGGGCAGAAATTTCCTGCCACATGTTCCCAGCACGCAGACAGCCCGTGAAGATTTAAGTTAATACAAAATAAATCAGCATCCCTAAAATTCCTCAAACTGAAGATTTCCATCCACCCCTGCCATGGAATTCCAGCAGGAAACTCAGAATTTCCCTAATTTCTCTGACTATGAAGCTACCATCAACACTGCACTTTCCCTATATACCAGAAACCTGGAAGTGGCAGCTAGTCTACATGGGGGCAACACCACAGATTTATTTTGAGTGCATTTTAAGGAAAAACTGAGCAAAATATTTTGTGTTTGAATCCAACAGCTGACTCCAAGTGAATCAACATAGTTCCCAACTATTTTCATCCTGAGCCAAGTGCGCCATCTGTTCCCATGAAGTCCATCTTCTGGTGGCTACTGTACTACAGCGTATCACCAAGTGCCAGGCAGTCGAGGACTGGTGCATAAATCAAGAAAGATACTATGAATGATAGAGTACAACACTCAAAACAGTGGCAAAAAAAGCAAACACAACCAAAAACCCAAAGCCAAAACAAACCACCCACACCACAAAGCACAAGTAGGCTTATTAAGCCCCAGCATTAATGCAGCCAGGTATTCTTTGTGTATTGTAGTTATTTCGCTTTCATGCCTAAAGGAGGGCTGAGCTCTGATATAAGGTTTTCCCAGAGTGGGGATGCTTTTTATATCTTTCGTAATGCCAGTGTTTGGTAACTTGAACATTAACAATCCAGCTTCTCTCAGGTAACCTTCCTCTCTCTCTTCCACATGGTCAAGTTAATCACAGAAACCATTCGCGTTTGATGCACAAGAAATTAGCAATTCATAATTTTTCAGTTCATAAAACAAAACAGTAATAGTTACAGATAGCACAGCAGAACATCCAGTTATAAGAAGCACAGGAGCTCCTTTACCCCTACAATTGAATCACATGCAAGTAATACAGGGTCCAGCAGAAATCAAGATGGATCATACCTCTCTTCCTGGCCTTATCAATACTGAAGACATTTTTAATGGACAGATATCCATTTATACCTTTCACAGGAACAGCATACCAAGAGAAATGAAACTGCAGTAAAAAAAAAAATAATCTGAATACACTTGATATATCTAATATTTTAATATATGAAGCACATCAAGATTGATAGCAGCTACATCTCCCAAAATATAAAACATTACTTTCCCTTGGTGTTCGTGGCTCTTTTGTGACAGATCCTCCTTTTTACTAGCATCCCAAACTCAGGTGTCAAAGTTCTTCCCACCATTAACTTCCTAATAATTCAACATATAATCCTTGTCTCAGCTTTTTCGTTTGTTTTGGATTTGCTTTGTTTTGGGGTTTTTTTTTGGGGGGGGGGGGGGTGGGTGGGAGTGGGGGTGGGGTTTAAGTAAAGCCTAAAATGAACGTCAGGCATCAGCAAAAGTAACATGTTTTGATACAGTAATGTTGGCTTACAAAACCTTATTTCTTATTTTCAGCATTAAAGAGATTTCCTTGTTATGCATACAGTAACTCCCATTACGAGACAAATAAGCTACTATAAAACCATAGTGAGTCTCAGACCGAATACAGCAGTTAGTCTTCTCTAGAAATCCCCTTTCAAGACTTGAAGGCTGAAAAGCTGTGTTCCATGAAATCTGGCACTGTATCAACAGATCTCCATGGAGCTGGCAGGGTAGAAGTGCTCCAGAAACCAACTTCAAGGGCAAAAAAAAAAGCATTCTTACCATGTATAATCAATCACTAAGAAGAGGCTTAAGCAACTTTTTTTCCCCAGCTAAAATCATTAAATCTTAGCTAAGATTACTGGGGATGCAGAGGTTACCAATGATAATTTTTGAAGTCTGCTTTCCTACAATATTTCAAATTAGTGCATTTAAATATCCTATGTGGAACCTTTTGTAAACACAAGTCTTTATGTCTTTCTTAAAGACATGCATGCATATGTCTTGAAAATGTAAACATCAGCTTTTTTAAGAGTCTATGAAATTTCAGAATCTAACATTGAATATTTGGAAGTATCATACTGATTTACAGTTATATCTGTAATTCTGTTCTTTTAGTGAATGCCAAGTGTGGGTGAGTTGGGAGGAAAAAATAGTATAGTAGTATTACACAGTATAAAATAAAAGCAGAACTGAACAAAATACATGGAACCCACAAGAAAGGGCAGCACCATCCATCAGTGGTTTTCCACTTGTGGACCTCTGGGGATGTTCAAAGACTTCAAAAGGAATTCAGAAAACAGTAACAAAGGTTAAGGACTACATTAGCAAGCTGTGTGGTACAATAGGAGCAGAGAGACCTGCAGAGAAGAGTGGTTGGTGCTGATGATCCTGTCTTATATAATGTGTTTTTTGGTAGGGAAGCAGGGATATTTGTTCCAAACTAGCTCTCAGCCAGTCTCATGGCCCATCAGATGCTGAACACCATCAGGTATGCTCCTAGAGAGCATCTTTTTGGTTTAGACTCAATGAAAATGAAAAGAATTCATGCACTCCACAACTGGGGAATTCACATCATAAACATACTCCTGGATCCAAACCAAACCGATAGCGTAATGCACCCTAAAGTGCCTGTTGTCTCAGCATGTTTTAATTCACTATGTAAAGGATGAAAAGTAATGGTTTTACTTTGCTTTTCATTTTATGAGGACAAGGTGGAGGGAAAAAAAAGAGGCAAATACTGACTGAAAAAAAAAACCAATCATCTTAAGGCTGAAAACCTGAGAGACAGTATTTTTTAATTATGGCTCCCTCCAATATTTGCAAATGAAGGCTCCACGGGAAAGGAGGGAATAAAGATGTTCTACACACAAGAGTCAGAGCTTCGTATGTCCTCTCCTTCCCTGTAATGCACTCAGCCACCCAACACCTGGGGAAGGATCTCATCTTCCCCACTAACTGGCAGTCAACTGCATACCAAATTCCTGGCAATACAGCCAACTAAAATCCACTGAAGGAGGAATAGACTGCCCAAGCCTAGCAAGGTTGCAACTGCAAAATAGCATCACAAAGCCTATTACAGTAAGGTTGCATAATACCCATGTTACTACAATATCTGTACACCTAGAAATTAAATTTACTCTCCAAACTTGAGAAAGGCAAGAAGCAGCATCTCAATTATACAGTTGAGAAGCACAAAGCTGCTTGATGATGCTGGCCGGCACACAAGGCCCATAGATGGATTGGAAATTGGACCTAGATCACACCAATACTTAGCAACAAATGCTTCAACCACAAGATGAGTTATGTTTCCTTCTCAGAAGCAAAACCCAGTTATTGCCTTAGGATCCACTCCACTTACAGTTGTGCTTTTTAAGACAGCTGTAAGCCAACTACTCCTTGATTTAATTAAATGGATTCTTTTCCCCATTCCCTGTTTCAATATTTCTGTTATAGCTGCTGCTCCTGGCTGAGCTGCTTCCAGGGCTGGAATCAGATTGGAAGTGAGAAGAAACATAATCCAGAGGAAAGAAGTCAAAGCAGTTTATGGAATTACTGCCCTTATAGCTGTGATATAGTATATATATCACAGTAGATATAGTAAGTGATAGTGAGAGTGCTCAATCTGCTTCAGTACAAAGGAAAAAAACAAACAAACAAGCAGTGATTCAAGCTAACCTCCCATTTCATACTGAAACAGGATAGAGGCATTCAAAAGACCAGTTACAACATTTAGTTGCTTGGTGAATAGCAAGCTAAACACAAGGGATTACGTAAAGCGTGGTAACTAGACCCCAACAGATTAATAACTGCTTCCTACAAGAAATGGTGTCAATATCGTCATGGAAAGAGGATTTAAATCTAGTCATAGAATATCCTGAGTTGGAAGGGACCCATGAGAATCATCAAGTCAAACTCCTGACTCCACACAGGGCAACCTAAAAGTTAAACCAGATACCCAAAAGCACTGTCCAAATGTTTCTCAAACCCCAAATGGCTTGGGGTCACAACCACTTCCCTTGGAAGCTTCTTCCAGTGCCTGATTACCCTCTCAGTGAAGAACTTTTTCCTAATATCCAATCTGAACTTCCCCTGGTGCAGCTTTAAATCAATCCCTCATGCCCCATCACCGAACACCAGAGAGCAGAGATCAGCACCTCCCCTTCCACTCCTCTCCACGAGGGAGCTGTAGACAGCAATGAAGTCACCCCCTCAGTACCCTCTTCTCCCAAGCTGTATCTAGTATCTTCAGCTGCTCCTCATAAGTCATGCCCTTTAGTCCTAGGCCATCTTAGTGGTAGGAATACAGACCAATGACACTGAGGAGCTCAGAACTGTTGCAATTTTCTGTCACTCTCTGCTGCCACACTTCCCAAAATCACACAGGATGTGATTTTGCAATCTGCGAATGCCAATAAAAATTGTATTGAATAGAAGAAAATAGACATCTTATATATTTATTCCTCAGGCTCACAGAGGCATCTGTCATGTTGCAAGGACTGTATTACATGACATCTCCTGTACACATTACAAATTCTGTTTACCTTGTTAGCCACGTAAGTACTTCATTTCTGCATCACTTCCATCTTCTTTTGTGAATGCTAACTTGGTATACAGTGATTTCTGTGGTTTGTTTACAAAAAGAAAAAACAGCATATACCCATAAATATTTAAGATCAAATTAATTTTAAAAGCATGATGCATTAAAGGATAATTTTTTTTTAATAAATATACAGTACTCTGAAACAGGAAGGTGGACAGAAACTCAGCAAAAAATTGGTATCCACTTTCAGGAAGAAGTCACCAATCTGATGAAAGGTACCATCACAACTCAAGAAAAGCAGTTGCTCTTAGCTCCTGGTAAATTGTGAAGGTCCTTTTTTTCTTCTCCAAGAGAGTAAAATGGAAACAAGCACAAATCATTTATTAAAAAAATACTCAAAGGAACCTATTCTCTGTATGTTTTGGATCTAAACAAATCTTAATTCTTACGATTCATAGAGAACAGAACATTTCTTTACTTGTTTCCCATTACTTTAACAATAAATATCATAGAATTGTATATGAATAGATTGCATGTTGAACTGATCACATTCATATTTCATAATTTCAGAGAGCAACACCCATCTACCAAAATTCAATAGCCAAACACCTGCAGAGAAGGCACTCAAGTTTTTTACTGATGCCTAATTCAAGGTCAAGTTGGACGGGGCTCTGAACACCCTGGTCCAGTTGAAGATGTGCCTGCTCATTGCAGGGGGAGTTGGACTAGATGACCTTTAAAGTTCCCTCCCAACCCAAACTATTCTATGATAAAATGCCCTGCCCACATTTTAGAGCCATAGTCCCACCTTTTCCTCCTCTATAGGAGCCCTATTGACAGAGTGCTCTCTTCTTCACTTCAGGCAGCCTTCCAGTACTTAACGGAGACCTACAGGGAAGATGGGGAGGGACTCTCTGTAAGGGAGTAGAGCGATAGGGTGAGGGGTAACAGTTTTAAACTGAAAGAGGGGAGATTTGGATTAGATATTAGAAAGAAATTCTTTACCATCAGGGTGGTGAGACACTGGAACAGGTTGCCCAGGGAAGCTGTGGATGTCCCATCCCTGGAAGTGTTCAAGGCCAGGCTGGATGGGGCTTTGAGCAACCTGCTCTAGTGGGAGGTGCCCCTGCCCATGGCAGGGGGTTGGAACTAGATGATCTTTAAGGTCTCTTCCAACCCAAACCATTCTATGATTCTTCTATTAGGACTGTTTACTAGTCATAGACAGATTCTAAAGATTGTTTTTTACTCTCAAAAAAGAGTCCAGTAACAAAAAGAATGGGGACAGGGTAGTTGCTCCACCCTCTTTCCTATCCACACCCCACAGACTTCCCAATCTCAGGATAAAATATCTTATTCAAATACTGTGTTCTTATTTGAATATGAAAATTCCTCACACAGGGCCCATAACATATGTTAACTATTTCCACAAACCCTGACGACTAGATGCATCTTCTCCACAGATCATGGGGAAAACGTACCTAGCTAACTAAATGCTAGCAGGCTTCAGATGAGGCAGCTACCTGCAAAGATTCTCAGTGCTTTTTAATACATATATTATAAATAAAAATTCTATATATATATAAGGAGCCATTAATACCTATTTATAAACTGTTTTAATGCATAGCTGAGGTAGAAAGAAGCTATGCGGCTGCAACCAGATGAAAAGAGTTTAAGGGTGGACCATTTAATCCTATAATATACAAACTGCACATAAAAAGTGAGGAAGCTTTACAAATTAGCGTTTTATTTACAAGAAAAGGTATATTACTGCCATGAGTATCCATAAAACATGCTTTAATTTTACTCATGAAGTTAGAGAGGAAAGGACAACCATCTAGATCCTGATGATCACTGCACTCTCTTGTGAGCTTAAAGAAAGCAATATGAACTTAATTTCAACACCTATTTAAAAAAAAAAATCTGATTATTTCCCCATTCTGTTTCCACAATGGTTAGCTCTGAAGTTTGCCGTGAGTTTGCTTCAAAATATTTTGTATATTGGACCAAAATACTTTCAATATTGATCTGTCATTAAATTGTTTTTGAATAAACAAGTTTCCTAAATCTTCACTCTTAACACCAGCAAGTACATTTTAAACCTAAACATGTTGAAGTAAAAACAATGGAAACAAAATCCTAAAATGCTGATGTCCAGAATGTTTTTGTTCTTTAAACAACAGAAACAAAAAACATCTTTAAACAGATGCAGAATTCTGAAATAAGCTTACTGTAAACTTGCTGTTATTCTGGTGATAAAATATTCTCCTGTGAAATGCAATTATTAGTTTAAATCCCATTGAGTTCATGAGATCCCACAATCTAAGAGGAACAGATTTCTTGACTATGGCTGTAACCAGGTGGCTGCTGAGCAAAAAGACGATTGCTATTGCCACCTCTGTGATGAGGCTTCAGGAGACAAAACTGCAGTTGTTGGCACCCTGCCTGAGGCTATTTGAGAATCACATCAATTTGAGCAAAACTTGTGCAACTGCACTGCAGACCAGAGGTTTTGTGTACTGATAGAGTAACACAAGGTACAAACACATTGACTCCGATTCTCAAAGAATGCCTTTTATAGTTACCTGTGGTTACATGGATCTTCCATACACCCCACCAAATATGTAACAAACCCATCAATATCTGCATTGCTGTTAACTACACTTTAAAATAGTAACGTAATCTACAGAGACCACAAGCTGCATGTATGAAAAAAAAAATCAAGCCATTAGAGACTAATCTACACACAGTTCAAGAAGCAATTTAACTACATCAGTTAAATTTAGAAACTGATTTAGTTAATCATTGCACAGGCAACCAAGATTTAAATCTCATCTTCAAGCAGATCCCTATGCACTAGCTGCATAATTCAGACGGAAGTTACTATGATGCCAATCACAGAAAAAGTTCAGAGAAGAGGCCAATGACTGGATTTATTTGTAGTATTGAAGTAGTACTGAATTTCCCACAGTCTCAGATGGTAATAATGAAGAAGATTTCTGTACATGTTCCTATCGCTATCTTGGAAAACATAATGAGCTTGCTAAGGCTCTCACTGCACAGACACCAGTTTTACCAAATTATTCCTCCTTGTGTATTAACATCAAACCTATTGTGCCAGGCTACAATTTAAAAACATAAAGTGAGTAAATGCACAATGAGTAGAGTTTAACCCAAGACAGGCCCAAGAGTTGAGCCCAAATATTCAGCCTCTTCTAATATCAAAATCAGACAGAAAACAAGGAAAGCTCATGGTAAGCGCATGGATCTCTTAAGAGGACAATCTGTGATCAGACTTAAGTCAGTCTCTCCCAAAATCAGTTCCACCCTCTTTTGGCTTTATCATTTGTAATGCAAGGATTCTAGGATACTTTCTCTCTCCTCTCTCATAAGCCTTTTTTCTCCCCAGGAGACCATTCGGGAAACATCCCACCTTTGCCCCCATCCACTGCTATGTAATTAGCGATCTTCAGCTTTTGGCTGGCTGAGCGGTCCAAAAACCTTCTGCCACTCTCCAGAAGACTATTTCTCTCTCCTGTCCAACCTACTTTTTGTACTCGCTCTCTGCTATTCTGAAAAGCTGCTTTCCTTCAGGGAAAATGCAAACTGTAGTCTTCTGAAAAAAAATTTGGAGGAAACTTTTCTTAATAGTTTGCTTTAAATCAAGAATTTAAATTACTACATCATTCTGTAATTTGCCAGCCACTAAGTATATAGGTTATGTGACTGAAGAGTCAGATAGAGCAGAGAAAAGTCTTTGCAAATAAATTTGGTTTAACCCCAACTAAAAATATCTAAGTTGCTTTCACAATAGAAGTGTTTCTAAAAACATAATTTTAACATCTTTCTTCAAAACATGTAAGTGAATACGCAACATCTTTATATGCCAAACTAGAAATATGTATTCCTTGTCTTCACATACAAGCAATTCTAAAGGAGTTCTTCAGCTGGTCAAGTGAATTGACATTGGGGGCTGGCAAGCATCAGGGTCCTTCTTCAAGCCCCGCATTTGGTACTGCCTTCCTGACTACACGCCCTAACTTTCTTTGTGGGAAACACTTTTGTAGTGGAGCGTTGTAGGATTACAATGGAAGTTTAGAAAAGCCAGCGTATGCTATTTAACACAGGATGGCATGTTAAGTAAATCAGCAGCTTTCACAAACATCTAATAGTTTTATTTTGAGCAACTTGACAACTTTTGGGGGCATTTATATTAGCAAAACACACTAGGAAATCCAGAGAAGCAAAAAAAAGACAAGGCACAATTATAATTCAAGTGACAAAATGAATGACTTGATTTAAAATTAAAATGTCTTACTGTGCATGCAAAACAGGCAAATTAAGCCATTAAAGTTTTTAATTATGAATTGGAAGTGAAATTCTTGGAAGCAGAAATTTAAAAAGAAAAATATTACGTTTCTGTAGAAATCAATCATTATTTTAAATACAAGCTTGTCATTTGGTTGACCAGGTAGTTTCCAAATTGTATGTCCTATTAGAAAGTCTGTGATACATAAATGATCCGTGTTCAACCAAAATTAGAATTTATTATGTTTACTAAATTTAGGTTTTAATTTAAAAAAAAAATAAAAAAAAATCACAAGCTGATTCTATGATTTTCAAGTGTGTTCAGCATTCTGTCTTTAAATACCTTTCAACTACATTAAACTCCAGACTAATAAACACTAGATACATTTCAATTAAACTCTACATGAAAGTTGTGCTTAACCTGTACAAAGAAATAGAAAATATGTGATAATACTACACTGAGTATAAACAGCAAATATCTCAAAATAATTTTTGAAATGTTATGAATAAATACAACCTAGATAAAATATTCCTAAACCTAGGTTCTTATTCCTGGAACAACTAATCTCTATAACGAATAAAAGCAAGCAATGATGCTTCCATGCAGTATGAAAGCAACTGAAATATAACAGTGCTACAACAACTGTTAAGTTTATAATATAAAAAAAAAAAAAAAAAAAGGGCACACTGGAAGTTACAACATGACAGCAGTGACTTTTTTAATCCCAAGACCAGGAGAAGAGGTCTGTCAAGCCAGCTACTAGAGCGACCGTATGTCTGGGGGCCAGATACTTGAGAGATCCGGGGTCAGAGTCAGCTGTTGGAGTGACCATAGGCATGAATTAGCTACTGGAGACACCTTTGCACATACATTTATGCGTATGCACACCTGAGGACACTAAATACATATATTAAGAGGAATATATATCTCACTGTTTCATTAAATAATAAGAATATGCTAATCCAATAATCTAGTAGTGAAGCATGTTTTCAGCCTTTCATATGTCCATTTTGTTTACCAAATTGTTTGCAGACCATTTATTTTCCCTGACACACTTCCTCTGCCTTTGAAATTTATGGCAAGTGATCTTTTTTCAAAAAAATTCAGTATATAACCATCAAGTTACCTTACCATTTAATAGGAATAGTGGAAGAGGCAGACGGGGGAAAGAAGGAATTTTCTTTCACCCTTCTCCTTCCAAGGCTGTTGCCATACCTTTCACATTTCTGTGTGCACCATATTGTTTCCTCATCCCTTCATCCCTCACAATAAAGTTTCTTACTTGACACTGTGAATGCACGCATACATAGCGGAGTTTTCAGAACTCCTTTGAGTTTTTCCTAATTTAGGGTGCAATATCTTTCACAACATATATAACTGATAAGCATCTTGAATATCATCAAGCATATAATCAGAACTCAAAATTAAAATAAGCATATGTGAATTTCAGCTGAACAGACGAAGTGTGCCAAAGGATCATAGCCAGGGTTAGCTTTAGGACATAGGCAAAGTCAACAACAGTATCCTAAAGCACTGCTGAATACTTTGCTTTTTCCAGAGACCTTGAAGCAAGACTGGCTGTGGTTTCTGGCAGAGGCAGCACTGTGATGTGCAATGCAGGAAAAAAGCAGTCTCTCCTACGAGTAGCTAATATTACTTTTAACCTACTCATGCTCTCAGAAGGAAGAACAACAAACCTGCTCTCCAGCTTCTTCCCCTGCTCAAAAGGTTTCTCTTTCCCACTGCAGAAGCAGACAAGCTGCAGCCCCCTAAAAAAAAAAAAATATTTTAATTATCAGCTTTACTTAAACTCTAACAAAATTGTCTGCACTTTGACAGTAGTCCTTCACTAGCACCACCCAGTGTAGCCCACATCTTACATCACACAGTGAAGGAAATGCAACACAGTTGTTTTCACACTCTTCCACCAACACAACAGATGTTCCTCATCTAAAAGTCTGTGGTGTGCATGTCGCAGCTGAGAGACTGGGGAGCAGGGGGATTTTTCCCCACAAAGATAGTTTAGTATCAATAAATATAAATCTTTTATTATCCGTTGCACTTTAAGGCAAACAGTCAAACATTTAACCTCAGCAGATTTAGTTTAAATCTCTAAGACGACACATCAGCAAAGTACAGATTATATAGGGTAAAAGTAATTAACATGCAAATTTAGAAATCCAATATCTCATGAACATCCGCGAATAAAGTAAATTTATTTCTGTTTTCTACACAATAAGATTAGTGTTTAAATTATGCTAGTCTCCTGGACCAGAAGTGCTTTTGACATTTGTTTCAGCGCCTAATACACCATAGCATAAACCTCCTTCATAATGCTAACTCAAAACCTCCTGGACAGTTTCCAAACTTCATCACTGGTCTTCAGTTTAAGGACTCACCACAGTTTTCAAAGCTATTTGTAACAGATTCACACAAATGCAAAGTAAGTGACAAGGTATGTTCAGTAAGAGCTCCCTTGAACAACTTACCATCTAAAAAAAGGGAGTAGAGAACATCCTTTCTGTTTACACGTTTGAGAAGACAGCTGTTCTATAACTTGCTAGCACACTCAGGTGGCTTTATCTGCAAACAAAGACAAATTGAAATTCAGCTTTTCAGTAACAGAATAATTAGAGATACGCATTAAAAAAAATCAGTTTCAGTGATTGGTTAAAAAAAACTAAAACAAGCATGAGTAGAATCTAGACATAGTTTTAACTGTTTTGAGCTAAACTTTATTTCATATTACAGTTTAAATTTTTTCAAGGTAAGAAAATAGCTTCTGCTATTTTACAATCAATGCCCCTTTTTTTTTTTAACAGGAGACATCAGCAGAGAAGGTAACACACACTTAAAGACTGTGAGGACAGAAAAATGTAAGGTAATGGCCTATAGTAAAGCATAATAAAACACCAGATTTGAGCTCCTCTCATATACTTCACAGTAAATTAAATATTACTAAACACAAACCCACTAATACAAAACAAACATGCTAAAAAAAAGCAATGAGAATCTCTTGCAAAAATTTAGTAACAAGATGTTTCCATGAAAATATTACAGATCCTAGTATCAAGAGATTATTCTGACTTATA
Organism: Fratercula arctica; assembly: GCA_947846985.1. Lineage (NCBI taxonomy): Eukaryota > Metazoa > Chordata > Aves > Charadriiformes > Alcidae > Fratercula > Fratercula arctica. The sequence goes on along the minus strand of CANTUZ010000001.1, from coordinate 22,436,483 downwards.
GATGACTTATTCCCATCCCTGGAAGTGTTCAAGGCCAGGCTCGACAGGGCTTTGAGCAACCTGGTCTACTGGGAGTTGTCCCTGCCCATGGCAGGGCGTTGGAACTAGATGATCTTTAAGGTCCCTTCCAACCTAAACCATTCTATGATTTAGTCATAACCTAAGTTTTTATAAAGTAAGTTTTTATGGTTAGGACATAGCTACCCTTTCTGCAAGAACTGTACAAAGATGATCTCGAAACTAGAAAATTTGATTATAAGAGACTAATCTTACAGTCGTATTTATAAAGACTGCTGCTATACATTCCTTGATGGAACTTGATTAGACATTGTAGACAAAAATTTTCAAGAGAGAAAAAAAACTTCTATTTCAAGGACGGTTATGTAAAATGGGATTTATACCAAAGCATCTAGAAGAGTAAGACACTGATGAAGTCACCGTGCGCAAATTTCTCAAAGGCAAGACATCAGTGTCCTAGACAACACCTCTTGTTCACTATCACCACTTCATCACTCTAAGTTTCCTTCATCGTCCCTCAAAATATTCAAACTTCAACATCATGGTGCCCCCATCTCGCAGCGGCCACCTATTCCAAACATAATATTGCCCACCCTTTAGTTAGCTTGTTACCAAGACCTACAAGTTGGCCAAGGCCTTGGTCCTCACTTAAAATGTTCACATGCTTACAAAAGGACCTGTTCTGAAGTTACACATTATAAAAGGCTCAGGTACATATAGTTCATTCATACTCTGAGGTCTTCCTATCTTACCACCAGGATAGGTGTGGCATATAGTATATGGGGAAGAAGGTGCCTTCAAAACGTAGCTTCACAATCCTGACTAAAATTATGTCAGCCAGGATCCTATCAGCCTGATTTGAACCAACAGTGATTTATGCAAGTATACCTGTGGTTCAAGAAACAGCAAATCTGTTTTAGAGCAATTAGCCCTAGATTGGAAAACACTACAAAATAGATGTCAGAGAGCACTAGCCTAGTACAAGGTGACTGAAACTTTCTATAGAACTCAAATCCTCTAGTACTAACAGGGTGGCTGAGGACATATCTGCACATTTGCATTAGCCATGGCAGCAAAGGCACCTTATGAAGCTCTCAGTTCCCCACATTGGGTACTCGTTCCTGTCTGCACACTGCAGTTCACTGCTTCCATCAGTTACATCAACACATCTGTAGTGCTGCACTACGTAAACAGGATCACGGAATCCATCCTGTGATGAAAGAAGTCTCCGCTCAGGTCAGCAATATGCATGACCTATACAGGGATGGGAAGGAAGCCAGGAATTACCATGTGAACTGTGAGGATGAGACTCTTGCACAGTTTTCACGGTGAACTGAGATCAACTATCCCGACATATATTCCAGGGGTTAGTACAAATCCTTACATGGTTAAATAAAGACATCAAGACATGGCCAGTGTCAAGTAGTTTTATAGTAGTTTTATATCTTTTTTTTAAATCAGATTTTTCTGTTTGGTTTTGTGTTTTGGGTTTTGTTTTTTTTTTTTTTTTTTTTTTTTTTTTTAAAGTAAAATACTGAGAAAAGGACCCAGGATAAGACAGAGAAGAAATGCTGGACTCTCTCACTACATGTTCCACATTTAAGATACACAGTTACAATGAAAAAAATATTGCAGATGTATGCAACATGAGATACAGAAAGGAAAATATATTTCAGTACACCATTAACATTCCAGCAATATCTATCTACTGGCATAACTGTAAACATACACACTCCCTTTTGAATGGATTCTCTCTTTCCCATAAAATCTTCAGCAGGAAAGAAATCCCAACAAAAGCCATTATAAAAAGATTCTTACTCATTACTAAGTACATCACTGACTCCTCTGCTAAGTGCCCCATTTGATTCATATTCACTGACTAAATTACAGAAAGTACTGAACAGTTTCAACAGGGTAAGATTTTAGAGATGCAGACCAGAGATGCTGACTTTTAGTTAGAAAGTATATCCAGCTGAAATTTGTTTAAAATCAATGATTTAAAACTTTCTAAGCAGGACTCCTAGAAATGAGGAGATTGTATTCAAGCAATTTGAAGAACAAGCTATACAGCACTCAGAGGATTACTTCAGAAATCCACAAGGGAAAAACAAACAAACATAAAGGTTTAATGCAAGACATAACTTTTATACAGATTGAGGATTAAAAGTATCCAAATGGTAGGTCATCATCAAAATGGTGAAAAAAAGGATTTTATTTTAAAGTCTGCTTCTGGGGTGGGGGAAGGGGTTTTAAATCATGAGTTTCATATATGGAGATTCAAAGCTTACTACTGTAGTTTGAATTACAAAGTAACTGTTTTATCAATGCATACACACAAAAAAGGAAGTGGTTTAAATCTCCCGTACTGATTTGCCTTGTTAACTTCCTGCATGTACTCAATCTTAAAAGCAGGAAACTGAAATCTTGGAAACTCCTGTAACTCTATAGCAGACATTTGGAAAACCCAGACAGGTTTTGGAGTCTTCAAAGAGCAAAACCACACATCAATTAGTGGTTACATCCCACTCAGTACTTCTACAGTAGGATGGAGGGGCTTTTCTGTAAGAGACCCAAACAATCATTTACTTGGAACCAACAGGCTTCTCCGTGGCCCATCCTAAGTAGCTTTCATGAGATTGTTAAAGACAACTAGAAAGTTTCTTATCTTTAAGCTAGGCTTGATCCAGATCCCAGTATTGAACTCGGGCATGTAGCAGGAGCAGCATAAAGGAAGACACACCAGCTTGTGTTTTCCAAGTGGTCTTTACCTTAAGATTCAATTGCTGTTGTCTAGTCCAAACTCTGAGTCTCCACAGATATCCAGAAATGTGGACTGACTTACAACATACACTGTCCTTGGAGTGCAGGGAGAAATATGCCCTCTGCCAAGCCCTCAAGGGACAATTTCCTACTCTGTATCTTTCTGAGAACCGCTTCCATTGTCAGACTTGGTCATAGCACCCAGTGTGTCCTCTGCCACCAATTCCTTCCAAACAAGTTTAAGCTCTTGGATTTTTTTTCTTTAAAGCACAGGCAGACAACAAAGTAAAAATATCCAACCTGTTGTGGAGTACCTGGTATCTCTTTTATTCATTTTATCTCACTGGATTATGGTACAAATATTCAATGCTTGACCGAGTATAACAGTCCTTCAGTACTGCACAGAGGAGATATATCTTAACTAGAGGCTGGCAAAATCCTAAACATCTTGTGGAATTTATCTGAAGCTAAACACTTGATCTTCAGAGATTTTGCAATCTACAAAAGACATCCCATCAAGCCTATGAGCCAGCCTGTAACAGCACTGGTTTGTCAGACATTCTCGACAGATAAGCAGCATGCCAGCGTTGACCAGCCCCCACATCTCACCTCTTTAGTACCTCATCGGCAAGAGGCTTGTACAGGACAACCCTCTTCCTTAATGGTCAGCAGTGATTCTTCACTGCAAATGAAATCAAGTGTAAAGATAAGGCTGTACCACAAATGACCAGTACCAACCACAACGGGCAGGAAGTATCTCTTTCACTCTCTCACCTTCCATCTAAAAAGAAAATATTCTTCAATCACTGACAAAGAAATAAGTCTAATACTCTGAGAAGGAGCAAATTTCATCTGGGATGTCAATATTAAGATGTTTTCAAACACTTGAAAAGGTTTGTTGACAGCATTTACTGTCCCTAAATCTTCACACGTAACAAGCCTAATCTCATAGTACAAACCCATACTATCAGCCTGCTCCTTCTCCCAATATAGCCCCACACTTCTCCAGAAGTCTGGTGTACACATCTTTACAGAAAGGCAAAGAGCTCCCTCCTACCTCCACTCCCAGTGACCAGAGATGTCTCCCTAACACTTTACGTAAAGGAATGCTGCGGGCTTTACATCCAACTGGAGATCCACTTGAGTAACAATACTAAAAATGGACCTTCTTCACCAGGCACAGCCTCTGTAATTTCAGTTATTGCTCACCCATCCGGGGGGGGCATTATATAGCATTGTTTGTCAGTTAATAAGATTTAAGAACATGCTTCTTAAAATAAAAAGGTCCCTTAAATTCTACTTTCTGGAGCATTCAACCTCATTTTTTGTGGTTATCAGATAGTGCTACAAAGCATGAACATCTAGACAGATGCTTTCCATAAATACATACCCCAGACAGAAAGAAAACTTGTAGGCTCATTAAAGGGATTAGTCCAAGGCTAGATGGGAAAGACAAAGGCACAGGCTTTCAAAGTTAAATGCTTCACTTAAAAACAAAAAGTGGGTATGACGACATGAGCAACACAAAAACATTGTCAGCTAGCTAAAAGTCAACATTCGAAGCAAACAGCAGACTTCACCCTGTCCTGGACAAAACTTAAGATTTTCTTCAGCTCAAACTTCTCCATAAGTAGTAGAGGGTCATGCAGTTCATACTCTACTGCTTCATAACATTAGAGAGAAGTGGCAGAATAAGGGAAGCATGAATCAGCACAGGATACAGAACCCCACTGAAAAGTGTTAGTCATAAATATCACATGTACATATATATATACACACACCACTAAAATGAGACATCTAACTACTAAAATTCATAAATGAAATTTAGTAGGCTTCAGAATGCCTAAACAAAAAAAAGGCAAATTAAACAGAACTGATGTAAATTTTAAAAAAGGGAAAAAATAATCACATCTATAAAGGGGTGCAACAGGGAAGGAGGCAGCAGCAAGGTCATACTTAACGGTATCTTACTCAGCACTGCCATAGCTGACAGCCAGCTCCAATACCATGGAATCAGAATTATGCAGATGGTCACAGGCTGGATCAAGAAGGCAGCTGCTCTCCTTACCACACCCCATCCAAGGGCAAGACACATTTTTACATCTGGATCTAGCTGAAAGTAACCACTCGCATCACTCTATAACTAATTCCTCTACAGCTTGGAAGTGAAAGAGAAATAGAAAAAGACAAGGGCATTCAGATTCACCGTTTGGAGAACAGGAGGCACATCCTTCACCCTAGTAGACAGAATGCTGCTTTGTGGTACAGGCTCATGGAAAAACCCCACCTTTCCTGTAATTATGTTCTCCTCAGAGGCCACATCCTTCGTTCAAAAACCCATCTGATATACAAAGCTTGCTTCCTTTGTAAACTGCTCTGTGATCCTTTAAAAGGCTTTTTTACGTATGTTAATAGAAAGAAGAGGTCTAAAGAAAACATTGGACCAATACTTGGCGAAGATGGTCACCTGATTAATACGGATGAATAAAAAGCAGATGAATTCAATGCTTTTTTTTTTTTTTTTTTGCCTTAGTCTTAATACTGATAGACCTTGGGCTGCCCAGTCCCCCAAGTCAGAGGGCCACAAGGGTGGGAACGGTGACTTTCCCTTTGTGGCCAATGAAATTGTAAGGCACTAGATGTATCAGCTGAATGTTCACAAGTCCATGGGGCCTGATGGGATTCAAATCAGAGTACTGAAGGAGCTAGAGGATGTTACAGCAGGACTCCTCTCCATCATCTACCAAAGGTCTTGGGAGTCTGGGGAGGTCCCTGCTGGCTGGAGTCTAGACAACGTTATTCAAATTTAAAGGAAAGGCATGAGGGAAGACCCAGGGAACTACAGAACTGTAAGTCTAACCTCAGTTCCTGGAAAAAGTATGGAGAAGATTATACTGGGTACTACTGAAACGCATTTAAAGAACAATGCAATTATCAGGCACAGTCAACATGGGTTCACAAAGGAAGAGTCCTGTTTAACTAATTTGATATCCTTCTACGACAAGGTCACCCACCTAGTGGATGAGAGGAATCATAGAATAGTTTGGGTTGGAAGGGACCTTTAAAGATCATCTACTACACTCCCCCTGCAATGAACAAGGACGCATTCAACTAGATCAGGTTGCTCAGAGCCCCATTCAACCTGACCTTGAATGTTTCCAGGGACGGGGCATCTACCACCTCCCTGAGCAACCTGTGCCAGCATTTCACCACCCTCATTGTAAAAAATTTCTTCCTTGTATCTAATCCAAATCTGCCCTTTTTTAGTTTAAAAACATTACTCCTTGTCCTATCACAAGAAGCTCTGCTAAAAACCATCCAGACCACTACCCTCTGGATGCAACCAGCCAACTAATTCCTCATCCACCGAACAGTCCACCCATCAAATCCATCTGTCTTCCATTTGGAGAGGATGTTTGTAGTGGACCATGTCAAAGGCCTTACAGAAGTCCAGACAGACAATGTCCATATCTCTTCCCTTGTCCACTGATCTAGTCACTCCATCATAAAAAGCCACTAGGTTGGTCAGGCAGGACTTGCCCTTGGTGAAGCCATACTGGCTGTCTTGAATCACCTCCCTGTCCTGCACGTGCCTTAGCATGGCTTCTAGGAGGATTTGTTCCATGATCTCAGACACAGAGGTGATGCTGACAGGTCAGTAGTTCCCAGGGTCCTCCTTTCTCCCCTTTCTAAAAAAGGGATGTTTTTTCTTGATTTTATAAGGCTTTTGATACTGTCCCTCACTGCATCCTTCTGGACAAGTTGTCCAGCTGTGGGATGAGTGGGTTCACAGTGCGCTGGGTGAAGAACTGGCTGAAGGGCAGAGCTCCAAGGGCTGTAGTGAATGGGGCTACATCTGGCTGGTGACCAGTCGTCAGTGGTGGTGTTCTTGGTTCAATTGTAGGGCCAGTTCTGTTCAATATGTTTATCAACAATCTGGATGCAGGAATTGAATGCATCATTAGCAAGTTTACTGATGATATCAAACTGGGAGGTGCTGTTGACTCTCTCAAGGGACAAGAGGCCTTGCAGAGTGATCCAGATGGACTGGAGCATAGGGTTATGATTAATGAGATGAAATTCAACAAGGCCAAATTCCAGATCCTGCAACCTAGGATGGAGTAATGCCAGGCACAAGTATAAACTGGGAGAGGAGTGGCTGGAGAGCAGCCCTGCAGAAAGGGGTCTGGGGATGCTGGTTGTCAGCAGCTCAACAGGAGTGAGCAGTGAGCCCTGGCAGCCAAAAGGGCAAACCTCATCTTGAGGTGCATCAAACACAGTACAACCAGCCCATCAAAAGCAGCAATTCACTTCAAGTACTGTGTGCAGTTCCAGGCCTCACAACTTAAGAACAACATTAAGGTCCTCATATTGTCTAGTTTGGAGAAAAGGAGATTGAGGGGTGACCTCATTGCTCTCCACAGCTTCCTGAGGTGGGGAAGTGGAGAGGGAGGTGCTGATCTCTTCTTCTCTCTGGCATCCAGTGACAGGATGCATGGGAATGGTTCAAGGCTGCGCCAGGGGAGGTTTAGATTTGACATTAGGAAACATTTCTTTACGAAGAGGATAGTCAAACACTGGAACAGGCTTCCTAGAGAGGCTGTCGATGCCCTGAGCCTGTCAGTGTTTAAGAGGCATTTGGACATTGCCCTTAATAACATGCTTTAACTTTTGGTCAGGCAGTTGGACTGGACAATCACTGTAGGTCTCTTCTAACTGAAATATTCTATTCTTATGAGCAGTTCTCTCATATGTACATACTTAGGTACGCATGTAGATATATATATTATTGTAGTTTAGTTCTCACTATTTATAAAGCCTTTTTACATCTAGAAATATATAGAGACACCTATATCTATTGATACACATCTCTCTATACACATAAAACCTTTACAAAGGTTCAGTAGGACACAGACTGGAAGATATTTGTGAAAAATGTGGCTTTTCCCCCAAATTTGAAAGTCTCAAAAAGCATTTAAATTGTTTTTAGACAGATGTAGGTATTACACAGATTAATCATTAAAAAGCCACCATTTATAAAATTAAAACTCAATGGAATTAATGGTTAGTGACTCCTTACAGTTCATCTATGGGGTTCAATTAAGGACATCACTATGTAAAGAAATAAGGAGGATGAGAAGGGAGAGAGAAAAATGAAAGCATTAACAGGTGAAACTTATGTATTTAATTATTCCATTTTACACCCTAGCTGGAGAGCTATTCTTGAAAGAGATTAGCATACTCTAGTATTAACTACACAGTTCAAGTTTACCCTGATTTCTCAAGGTTTTTTTCACTCACCCCACCACCCCCCCCGTACTGTTCTTAAAGGACCAGACAAGACAGGCAGTTTTGTCTGTTTCTCTTGAGTCTTTTTTATTAACATTTTCACTTATAAGCCAGTTAAATTTAAGCAGTTTTGCATGGATCTGTGACCTCAAATCTCATTCAATATAGAGGAGTTTAGCAGTTTAGGAAGATCAAACAAATCACAGAAATCCAGAAGTATGTGAAATAAAGTCCACTTTTTCTTTTCAAAAGAAGGCTGAAGTGGCTTAAAGCCATCATGCCTGCTGTTACCATGAGATTTTTATGGCTTTAATTAAGACTTGTTTACATAAAAGGGAATTTTAAAACTACTTCCACTTCACACTGCTTAATACAGGTAAGGAAAAGTATGAACTTCATTATCCTAATCATAGAATTGTTAGGGTTGGAAGGGACCTTAAAGATCATCTAGTTCCAACCCCCCTGCCATGGGCAGGGACACCTCCCACTAGAGCAGGTTGCTCAGAGGCCCATCCAGCTTGGCCTTGAACACCTCCAGGGATGGGGCTTCCACCACCTCTCTGGGCAACCTATTCCAGTGTCTCACCACCCTCATGGTGAAGAACTTCTTCCTAACGTCCAATCTGAATCGACCCATCTCTAGTTATAATCCATTCCCTCTAGTCCTACTATTACCCGACATCCTAAAAAGTCCCTCACCAGCTTTCTTGTAGGCCCCCTTAAGATACTGGTGGGCCACTATAAGGTCTCCTCGGAGCCTTCTTTTCTCCAGACTGAACAACCCCAACTCTCTCAGTCTGTCTTCATAGGAGAGGTGCTCCAGCCCTCTGATCATCCTCGTGGCCCTTCTCTGGACATGTTCCAGCACATCCATATCTCTCTTGCAGTAGGGGCTCCAGAATTGGACGCAGTACTCCAGGTGGGGTCTCACAAGAGTGGAGCAGAGGGGGAGAATCACCTCCCTCCACCTGCTGGCCACGCTTCTCTTGATGCGGCCCAGGATACGATTGGCTTTCTGGGCTGCTAGTGCACACTGGTGGCTCACGTTGAGCCTCTCATCCACCACCACCACCTAAGTCCTTTTCTTCAGGGCTGCTCTCAAGCCAGTCACTGCCCAGCCTATATCGGTGCTTGGGATTGCCCCGACCCAGATGGAGGACCTTGCACTTGGTCCTGTTGAACTTCATGAGGTTGGCATGGGCTCACCTCTCCAGCCTGTCAAGGTCCCTCTGGATGGCATCCTTTCCCTCCAGTGTGTCAGCTGCCCTACACAGCTTGGTGTCGTCGGCAAACTCACTGAGGGTGCACTCTATGCCACTGTCCACGTCACTGATGAAGATGTTAAACAAGACCAGTCCCAGTACTGATCCTTGAGGGACTCCACTTGTCACTGGCCTCCACTTGGACATGGACCCATTGACAGCCACTCCCTGGGTGCAGCCATCAAGCCAGTTCTTTATCCACTGAATTGTCAGTCCATCAAACCCATATTTTATCAGCTTGGAGACGGTGATGTCATGCGGGACACTGTCAAAGCCTTTGCTCACGTCCAGGTAAATGACGTCAGTTGCTCTCCCCTTGTCTATTGATGTTGTGACCTTCTCATAGAAGGCCACCAGGTTTGTCAGGCACAATTTGCCCTTGGTGAAGCTGTGTCGATTGTACCCAATCACCTTTTCATTATTCTTCTGCCTCAGCAGTGCCTCCAGGAGGATCTGCTCCATAATCTTACCAGGCATGGAGGTGAGACCAACTGGCCTATAATTCCCTGGTTCCTCCTTCTTTCCCTTTTTGAAAATGGGGATTATGTTTCCCCTTTTCCAGTCAGTGGGGACTTCACCAGACTGACATGACTTTTGGAATATAATAGAGAGTGGTTTAGCAAACTCATCTGCCAGTTCCTTCAGTACCCGTGGGTGTATCCCATCAAGTCCCATAGACTTGTTCACTTTCAGGTTCATCAGATGGTCACGAACCTGATCTTCACTTACGATGGGCAGTTCTGTCCAACCCCTGCCATTGTCTTCTGTGACTCCGGGAGTGCAGCTGGAGCCCTTGCCAGTGAAGACTGAGGAAAAGAAGTCGTTGAGAACCTCGGCCTTCTCCATATCACTTGTCACCAGCTCCCCTGTTTCCTTTCTGAGGGGGCCCACACCCTCCCTAGTCTTCTTCTTACCATTAATGTACCTATAGAAATTTTTGCTGTTTCCCTTGATCTCCTTGGCTAGATTTAATTCTAACTGAGCTTTAGCTTTTCTCACCAGGCCTCTTGCTGTTCAGACAGCTTCCTTATATGCCCCCCATTCTAGCTGTCCTTTCTTCCACTCCTTATAAAGTTTCTTTTTGTGTAACAGCATGTCCAGGAGCTCCCTGTTCATCCAGGCAGGTCTCCTAGCATTCTTTCCTGCCTTCCTCTTTGTCAGTATAGTTTGCTCCTGGACACGGAGAAGGTGATCCTTGAATACTGACCAGCTGTCCTGGGCCCCCCTTCCCTCTAGAGTTTCGTCCCACGGCACTTTGGCCAGCAGATCCCTGAAGCAATCAAAGTCTGCATGCCTGAAGTCCAGGGTCATAAGCTTGGGATATATCCTCCTAGTTGCCCTGAGGATCTTAATTCTATTGCTTCGTGGTCACTGCAGCCAAGGTTATCCCTAAGCCTCACATTGGTCACCAGCCCTTCCCTGTTGGTGAGAACGAGGTCCAGCACAGCACCTTTTCTTGTTGGTTCCTCTACCATTTGGAGGAGGAAGTTGTCATCAATGCATTCCAGGAACAACATCTGGATTGCTGGTGCCTTGCTGTGTTGTCCCTCCAGCAGATGTCAGGGTGCTTGAAATCCCCCACAAGGACCAGGGCCTGTGAACATGAAGCCACTTCTGTCTGCCTATGGAGGGCCTCATCTGCTTGGCTCTGCTGGTCAGGTGGCCTGTAGCAGACCCCTACTGTAACATCATCTTCCCCTGTCTTCCCTTTAATCTTAACCCATTCACTCTCAACGAGCTCCTCGTCCTTCCCCATGTGGAGCTCCATCAATTCTAGCTGGTCACTGATGTAGAGGGCAACACCTCCTCCCCTGCCTGTCCTTCCTAAAGGGCTTGTATCCGTCTATCCCTACATTCCAGTCATGGGAATCATCCCACCAAGTTTCAGTAATGGCCACTATGTCACAGCTTTCCAGCAGCACAGTGGCCCTTAATTCATCCTGTTTATTGCCCAAGCTGCATGCATTCACATAGAGGCACTTCAGCTGGGCTGGCCACGTCACCCTTTTGCATGAATCCCCCTTGATTGCCCTGGGGTGTCCTGGTGCGTCGTCTCCGGCTTGCCTTAGGGCAACAAGTTGAGAGTCCTTACTAGGACTCCATCCCTCTGCCCATGATGTGCTGCCCCACTGTTTGTCACAGGCAAGCATGAAATTATTGACCCCTTCCCCCTTCAAATCTAGTTTAAAGCCCTATCAATGAGGCCTGCCAACTCCTGCCCCAGAATCCTTTTCCCCCTCTGGGATAAGCGCATCCCATTAGCTGCTTGCAGCTGTGGTGCCTCATATACCAACCATAATCACATAACCCATCCAGATTATCTACTGCTTTACCATCAGACTCAACACCAAGCAGTTGATACTGACTCAAGAGATCAGATTTGTCTGTTCCCACTAAATATTTTCATAAATTCAATAAATCCTATTCCTCACATTACTTCAGTATCATTTTGACAGCCATGTTTATTATTTTCCTGTTGCTGTTGTTGGCAGGGAGGGAGGAAGCAGGCAGCTGCCACAAATGCAGCATCTTACAAAACTTATTTCCATGGAGAGATTTTGAAACAATGAAAAAATCTTTATCTGATAACCAAGTCTAAGAAAACCTAAATTTCTTAATACATACAATACTGCATGTATATATATACATCCCAGATCTCTCTTAACAGTTCATAATAATATGATTGCAGGTATGCCATCCTGCTCTCTCTCAGTTTCTTGCCTGTGTCCCTTCCTCAGTCTTCCAACAACCATGAATTATCCATTTCAACTACATTTTCAAGACACACTCCCCTTGCCTTCCTCTATTGAAGATTTTGAAAACTACGAATAACGTAGATTATTTTCAAGAATTAAACACAGATTTACATCATGTATGATGCAAAATATCTCAACTTTGGAAAAAACCCTAAAACTTAAATGTTTTTAAACAGTGGTAATGGGTTGCTGAAAGGCATAGGCTGCTAAGAAATCCACAGTAGTTTGGTTTTTTTTAATTTGAACAGCAAAAGCTATTTGCTTTAACACTATGTAGACAGGAGTGGAGGCACAGAATGTATCACAGGAAAGGAAGCATGCCATGTCCCAAGGCAATACGATGGCTACCCAAGGAACAGCTGACAGCTCCAAAGCAAACATGTGGTTTACGCTCAGGAATGGAGGCAACTAGATATTTTGGGTTTTACTGACCACTCTGAGATGGGAAGAGAAAGAGAAGGGACAGCAGGGAACCTGGCAGAGCTTCAAATCCACCTCTTCCCGCCTCCATATAGGAAACCAGAAACCACACAATGCTTTGGGGCTCCAGCTCCACTTCCCAGAGGACAGGGCTGGAGTCAGACAGCTGTGACACATTGCTTCCTCTTTCCCTCTTTGTTTACCAGCTGTTTGATGCTGGCAGAAGAACAGTAGAGGAACAAACTATTACCAAAAAGGAAGGATCAATTACAAGTTTGAGAACTGATGATATTCACTGTGTTAAGCTTTTGCTCAAAGAATCACGCACATGCATTGCAGATGTGTGGAAGCTAGCAAGTAAAGCCACATCAGATTGAGAACTTGATGCCTTATCTTTACTCTCATCTTTACAACCACAAGTGACCTTGGTTTGAAATGCTCATGTAGTTCTTCACAGGTGACCTCTATGGTGGTGAGATGGTATACGCACCACAATCATCTGAACTGACCTCTCATGTTATTACAGGTTACTAAATTTCTGACAAATTCTGCATCAAGTACAATGAACTTAAACAGACCATCCAAACCAACAAGGAACCTTGTTTCTTTTGGGGTCTGGGATTTTATTTTGTTGTTGTTATTTGGAGGTTTGGGTTTTCATGTGGGTTTTGTGGTTTTTTTGTTTGGGGTTTTTTTTTTTTTTTCCTTCAAAGGCTCCTTTATGAGGAGCTACTTAAAAGTATCACCTGATCCCACACGTTATAATTTTTATTTCAGCTCAGCACAGCACAAATGCATACTGGGCTTCTTATTTTAGCAACTCATTGCAGATTACCATGGGAATAATGCCTTTTTAAAAAAAAAAAAAAACAAAAAAAAAACCACAAAGAGGTTATTGCCCCCAACACTTAAGATCCTACATTTTCACAACTTACTGGCTGCAGAAATAATGGTATTTTCCATTAACTAGAAGCATAAACTGTCATTTTGATAAACTACTGGCAACACACTTCCTGTCTCACCAATTTTACTCCTGACATGCAGGTATATTTTAGAAAAATCAACACATTTCCAACCGAGTTTCATGAATGATTGTCTCTCCTCTTTCGACACACATGGAAGATCCAAGCTCAGATCTCAGGATCGTAGATACTCAGTAAATTTCAACTTTGTTGGGACATTTAGACCAATGGAAATGTAAAAATGGCATTTAAATATGCCTAAGTTTCACTAGTCAACTAACTATATCCTTGATGTCTTTTTTTTTCCCCCTCTTCTTTTTGAAGTCAAGACTTCCAGAAAGTGAGATTTAGCCATGCTGCTGACATACAGAGAAGAAAACCAAAGGGAACAAAGCCTTCTACCTACCTCATTTTCAAGCATGACAACAGTATAGAGATCCCCTGCCCTTGAGAAAGGCTTTTCTTCAAGAGTAGCCTGTTATCAGGTTAACATGTAAATAATTAAATGTTCTGCACCAAAACTACTACTTTAAAAGGGAATCTCGCAACTTTACAGTGGACAACTTAAGATATTATTAGGATAAGCCCATGTTCAAGTGCTTAAAAAATAAACAATTAATCAACCATCAGGACCAAGTAGGTAGTCATGGGGAGAGAACATTTTCCCCAATAAAATGTCACAGTAACAATACCTTGTATCCACAAATGATCTTTGTCCTCATGCAGCCCACTGAAAGACTGAGGTTTAAGATTTTCCAACTAGGATCAAGACAGCTTTCTAGATATAATCTTACTCCTACGAAAATAGTGATGTCCTCCCATAAACATAAAGCAAAACAAACAGAAGTAGTAGAAAAAGTCCAACCATGCACCAGCACTGATCCTCCACTGGTAATGTTCTTCTGCATTTTTCAGGTAAATAGATTACTGGTTTTGTGCAAAAAACACATTAGTTTAGATTGTGCAATTAAGTGGAATTTTAATCTCAAAACCTCTTTTCCATCAGACTCCCTGCATCTGATCACCTCAGGTCAGTCACTCTTTTTCTGCTTTTATTCAAGTAATTAACAACTATTAATGGACAATAGCATTTGAGTAATAACAAAAAGTACAGTAACACGTAAAATTTTGGACAAATCAATGGGATTTCAGGTATTAGCAGAACTCTCCCTTCCCCTACCAGCTTCTTGCTCTTTTGAAAAATGAGCTTGCCTGAAGGAGAGTTAGAACTTGTTCTTGGGAAATTTAAACGCAAACAGACTATTACACAGAGTGATACTGCAATGGGCAGTATCTGTGGCAATGGGAACCCACACAATACCTATTCCCACAAATACAAGATCTCTCCTCCCTAGCACAAGCCTCCTTTCCCTCTAAAGGAACTGTGGCACTTTTTTTTAAACCAAGCCCGGTAAAGTAAGACATCGCTAACTAGGCCTAATCTAAGACTAAACTTTCCGAGTTCTTGTACAGTTACAGTACAGCTGATAAATATTTCTCTACTACATTCTGGTTTTTTATTAAAGAGTAAACAGACATATGAGAAAAAATTTAACATTAAATCCATCTTGTACCAGATGCACTTCTGAAGAAATAAAAAGCAAAATAAAAGAGATTAGCCAGCATTCAAACAAAAGCACATGAGAACACACAAGAGGCATATTTCCAGATTTCACGCCCCTTTGCAACTTACATTCTTTGCCATCTCTTTCTGCAAAACAGGGGAACATTGATTTAATGGCTGGAAGTGATATTATGCTATCAACAGTAAATAATTTTCATCCCCAAGCACAACCAGCTCTAAAGCAATTTATCTGTGCATTAGGAACAAAAGGCATTAAAAATAAATAAAGAGTAGGTGAAAACCATTACTAGATCAGTTGAGTGATTTATAAAGCCTCTTCTTGGCTACCAACAATGTATCTAGCAAAGACTACTCATTAATATGGAAGAGAACTTCACTTTCTCCTAAGCCTTTTGAGTATCAGTATATGGTTCCTGGATAAAACTGCTGCAAATCCCAATCCTACACAAAACAGTTAACAACTAACATTGTTTTTTTGAGGGGGAAGGGGACAGCAGGGTACCCGCAGCTACTGCATCCTTATGGGCCAGCTGTTCCACAGGTCATGTTCTTTTCTATTCAGAATCACCAAATCTTGTTTCAAGCCTAGAGAAAAAAGTAATACTCAATCTTTCCACTTTTGCCAAGTTTATTCTTCTTTTAACAACCAACAAGAATTTGATTTAAATCAGCAAGTCCTGCATGCTTTGAACCTGGAAAGAGGATCAACACTTCATTATGCACCTGCAGAAATGAGGAAAAAAGCACGGAAGGCATATTTTATAGAACACTGGTAATACCATGCAAATTAACTAATCCACAGTGAAATTTAATTATTTCTACAGTCTTATCTTTCCTACAGTTACATTTATTTTAGTATTTTGTTCAAAGTTGATTTAGAAGACTCAAAAATACACTTCTGACAAAAGAACACTTGTCCTTCAAGCTTTGAATTTCAGACAAGCTTTTGTTTCAAGGTTTCCTCCATATATTTTAGTTCTAAAATATCAGGTTGAACATCTTAAAGAGAATATAATAACTTTCAGTAACCCTCAATTAAATTCACTTTTTTTATTCCTCTAGATTCAATAGCCATACTTCCTGCCCTCACAGTTAAGTCTCCCTAATGCTTCCCACTCAGTGCTAAAGCAGATTTTTCTCCATTCTTATCCTATCCCTGTAACTGAATGAACCTAGACAAATCCCTTTGGGTAACTGGGACTGTTGCAGGCTGTATTTTACTGTTCTGTACTGAGGCATAAAGAAAGTTACCTTTGACCAACAAATCAAAGCTGTTCACTGTTTAGACTGTCATCCCTTAGGTTCACAAAACTTACTTCAGTGTATTTTCTAATGCTTAACAGTCAAAGGCATTAACGGACATAATTCTACTGAGATGAACAACAGTGGGGATACTCAAACTACAGCTTTCTAGCCATGGGTTTTACAGCTAACATCACAGTTCCCATAAGCATAAATTGAAGCCTTATTTATTTATTTATATCTGAACCTCAACATTTAAGTTTAGCGTTGAAAAAAACTTCAAAAACAATTACAGGCTGCCTGTGTGCTTCTCCGCAGCCCAGTAACTTGGCTGAGGAAAACTCTTGCCAAGCTATGATTAGCATTTAGCAGCTTAAAGGCTAACTGTGCTTGTTGTTTCAACCTTGACAACCAACTGCAAGGACACACCATTAAATTTAAGCTTCCAAAAGCATTTAACATTTGATTCTGCTGAAAATACACTTTTACTACATGTTTTGAAAATAAAATCACTTTTTCCTCTTTTAGAAATCCATGATGATGCCAGACATATGCTTGTTTTCCAAACAACAACTGTTTAAAAAGAAAGAATACTCTTTCTGATGTTCCTGCCAAAAATAACATTCTGCGGTTTAAAGAAATCTGATAGTAGGCAGTTCACTCAGTTGAGGGAAGACGGGTTTACATTTCATGTCTTGCATCTACTTCCCTCCATTTTAAGTTTCTTTGGGGATGAATGTGGGGAGGGGTTTTGTTGTGGTTTGTTGGGTTTTGTTTTTTTCCACCTCTAAGCATTTCACTCAAAAAAAAGAAGGCATCTGTGGGTTTCACCAGAAATGACATGAAGCAGAGGTTCATCACAATGCATTTCTGTCGTATGGGGAATACTAGGATATAAAAGAGAGAGTTTGAAAGGGAAGTAAAAGAAGGCTTCAGAAGAAATCCTTAGGAGAGAGTCTGCAGCAGGAGGAAGCGGAACAGAAAACCCAAACAAGGAAGTAGCACACAACAAAGAATATTAACAGCTTCATCTTAAAATGCAGGACAGGGAGAACAGACAGATTTGGGGTTTCAGCTGCTGTTGTCACAGACAGCAAAAATACCACCCATCCACTAAAAGCATTTATTTCACCGCTTCCTCAACAGTCTCAGATTAAGAGATCGAACTGGTAATGGAAACATGCAAACTGGACTACATACTGCATAAGACTATTATTTCTTTACATTTCAGAAAGCCACAATTTTAAAACAAGGGTTCAATATGCTACAATATTTGACTTCATCCTTTATTCATTTTACTAGACATCAATTAGTAACTCACAGAAATAACAACTAGACCAGTTTACTAAGTGATGTAAAATATTTAGACAACTTGAAGCATCTAGGACAACAGAAGTTCTGGAATTTTCCCCAACCACAGAATTTTAATTACCGCTTCTCAGCAGTTTTTACAAATAGAGTTATAAATCCCATTGAACAGAACCTTGCTATCACTCTTTAAGACACAGAAATTCCTGAAGGCTGCTAAACCTGCTCCAAAATCAGGCCAACAGTTTAGCCAGCTGAGTGACCAAGAAGAATATAATTTCCTAAGCAACAGCAAAGTGCAAATCCATGCAAGCTTAGAGGCCCTCAGAACTGTTAGTATGGCAACCAGAATAACATTATTGCAAAGCACATACCTTCTCCAGTAGAATAGCAAATATTTTAGAAAAATAAGGTCAGAATCCAAATGATCTTACAGTACTATTTCAGGCTAATAAAAATCCTTAACGTTAAAAACCCAACTGCTTATTAGTCCGCCAACATGGAAGGTTTTCCTGTCATTAGTAGCGCAAATCCAGCACAGAAATTCAGCAGCTAGACATGGTCTGTCTTTACAACATTATTAGCTTGAGCTATAACTAGGTGTTGCTCCTAATCTTATCTATGCACTTGTGTTACCCACCCTGAATCAAAGGATGCTCGAAATTTCAAGATAGTCTACAACAGCATGAGCAGTGTTTGATGACAGAGGCAAATGTTCTAATAGCTACATTTCATTTGAGGGCTGGAAGACTATACCCCAGTGCAGTCTCAGACACTCCTCTTGAAGGCATTTGTACGTCATCACTTCAACATTCAGGTATTTCATGCTTGCCATGCACAAGCTCTCCATTTCTTTAATTGCTATAAATACAAAGTGATTGCTACAGTGAAGATGTACAAGACCGGTAGGATTTGAAGAATGGAAAGCTTCAAGAGAAGCATGCTGACTGAGCTGAAGGAGACAGAATGCCCTCCATCTGGGAAAAAATGAAGCTGCTAAAATGCTAGTTCCTGGTCCTTTCTGCAAAAAAAAAAAAAAAAAAAAAAGGGTGGACAGAGAGCCTGTGGCTTGCACATCTGCTTGTCTAGCATAGCCTGGCAAATACTCTTCTCCTACTACAAAGTTAGATAACCTGAAACTGTAACCAAAACACTTGTATAACTGTACCAAGACATTCTCTTTAAATACGACTTAACTGCAGCCCCACTCCCACTCCTGAGTTGGCATGCAGTGGTTAGAAGGAACTTCAACAGTCAAACCGTGTGCAAAAAAACAGTAATACATATATGAAAGTGTCTTCAAATTCAGCATAAAATCAAACGCAGGCTTCATTTGAAGTGATGCATTATCTGCTCTATGTCTGCAGCTGTTTAAGCATTCAAAGCAGCAGCCAAGCTTTAAAAAGAAAAACAGTACTTTCCCAGGAAATAACTCTACAATAAACCTGTGCTGATACCAGTTCCAGAGAACTTCAACATTCTATAGAAAACTCCGCAGCAAGCTCTAACTGCTGTAAAAGAAAGAACTAAAACGCCACATTTGCACTAAAGCCCCCCCTCTAATTCAGAAGTTCAAACTCTTCTTCATTCACATGTAATGAGGCAGAAGAACTTCTCAAAGAAGCATTTCCAAAGGCCGTTTGAAGTTTCAAAATAAAATAAGCTTCCCAGGTCTTGTCTTGTAGCCCACAGCTGCCTGTTGCTCTGCTAGGACAGAATGAAGCCCACAGCAGATGAATGGTCCTCCTCAGCATCATAGAATATCAACCTTTTCCACTACGAGATTTCAAAACAAACATCAAGAAATCAATTCCAACATTCACTGGAATACTGTTAACATGTTTTGACATATTATGCCTGTCACCCATTACATACACAAACTCTCCAACTATTAGTCATTACAAGCAAACTGGTTGCCACTATGAAGATGCACAAGAAACTTGGGATCCATCAGCTGAAAAACTAACATCTCTGGCTACGAGGAAAGTTTGCGCCCTAACGCCATTTAATTTTCCAAGTCACAGGAATGCAGAATAGAATCTGCTCTAACAGGCTTCTCTGCTCTGGTACACAACAGTGACCCAAACACCACTGTCCCTGCCCTGTAGGGCACCAGAAGCACAAAACAGAAAAGACAGGTTAGCTCTTTCTGACTGTCAAAGGCAGGCATTGCAACAAGAACACCAGTGCTAGGTTGCAAGCAAAAGCTTCTTGAGAGAGACAAGCAGACAAGAGCTGCATACATCAGCTATGACTAGGTAAAACTATAAAGTCTCAAATAAGGGAATATTCAGACTCAGCTGCCCATTACAGTCTTCAGCACTGGAAGAAATTTCACCCCCAGATTCAATCTGAACCCAAGCCTTTATTAACAGCCCTGTCCATGGGATTCCACTCTGCAGTAAGTGACAAGCAGGTAACTGGTTAACCAGTCCATGGAAGAGTCCAGATAGTCACATTTTATATCATATTCTCGACCTATAAATATGGCAGATCTCCAGTAATTCCCAATTTACGCTCATTGTCCTTTACACACAGCCTTAACATTATGTTCGCTTTGCACTGGCAACCAGACTGGAACAGTACATTTTTTATGAGATTATACACACTTTTCAGTCTTCACTGATGAGGTGCTTTGTTCACTTTCAGTTTCTATGAACATATCAACAATAAAAGGAAATATTTTTGCACACGCTATCTTCTAAACAGTCAGTGAAACTCAAGTCCTGTAAGGCCTCTAAAATACTATTGCATTACAGCTTTCATGTTATCATAGAATATCCTGAGTTGGGAGCCATGAGGATCATCAAGTCCAACTTACGAATCCACACAGGGCAACCTGTGTTTGCCCACACAGGGCAAAAAGTTAAAACAGATACACAAGAGCATTGTCCAAATCCTTCTCGAACGCGAATACAAGGGGTCACAACCACTTCCCTGAAGCGCTCGTTCCAGTGCTTGGCCACCCTCTCAGTGAAGAACTTTTTCCTAATACCTAATCTGAACTTCCCCTGATGCAGCTTTAAGTCATTCCCTCGTGTCCCACCACCAGAAACCAGAGAACAGAGATCAGCACCTCCCTTTCCGCTCCCCTTCATGAGGAAGTTGTAAACAAAGATGAGGTCACCCCTCAGTACCCTCTTCTCCAAGCTGAACAAACCTAGTATCTTCAGTCCCTCCTCCTAAGTCATGCCCTCTAGTTCTTCCACCTTCTTTGTTGCCCTCTTTGGGCACACTATAGTATTTTCATATCCTGCTTATATTGCAAAGCCCAAAACTGTTGGTATATTTTATTTCATCAACAACCTCTGCCTTCATAACCTACCAACATCAAGAACATTAAACAGGCTTTGTAAATCATGAAGAAAGCACACTCATTTAATCCAGAATATTACTACATGCCAAAATCCAACTAACTACCCATCAACCTAAAGGACACGACACTAGAGAAGAACATAGATAAATATGAGGAGAGGTAGCAGATTACAGCATTCCAAGAAAAATATATCACTCCAATTCCTGGCAAGAAGACACAAGTGTTTCCTGAATGAGGAATCTCAAACATATTAATGGTAAGACAGTACAGTGTTCACTATTAAGACATACACCCCTAAAATGTTAGGGTTTCCCCTCAGGTAACCCAACAGGAAAATATATGCAGTACCCTTTGAGTGTGGCCATCCAGACAGAGTACTTCAACTCAACAAGATGCTGTAGCCTCTACACTGTACTAGCAGAGCCCCAGCCCAAACAGCACCCTGTTTTAATATTTAACAGTTCAGCACACAGCTTAAATATACATAGTTACATGTGCTCATAGACAAACTAGGCACATGAAAACATGACATTACCTTAGAAAGGCTGAAAGACACAATTTCAAGAAAATCTCAAACGAAAAAAAGTTAGAAAATATGAATGACAGAAGTATTTCAGCATTCTCTACCTAATGAAAAGTATCAAATATTAGGCTTATGTAAAATTTCAAATGTCTGAAAAACTGTAATTTCTAGTAGCACTTGCTACAAAGTTGAAGATTTTTTTTTTTTAATCTATCAATTTCATTTAGATCATGCATTAAACAGCATTTTCACTACTTATAATTTGAACTTTCCTTCATAGTTTTTAAGTTCATCAGCAAACACAAGGTTGACAGAGGACTTGAGAATCACCATAACATATATAGAACTCTAAAGCAAGTGCATATTCAGGTACCAAAAAACAACATCAAAAACACATTAATGCATAGTTACAACAGTCAAACAAACCTTAACTATGCTTTTACACCAGCATAGGAAGAAACATAACCACTGCATAAGCCTCCAAAAAGTCTGTCGCATTTGAAATTAATAATGATAAGTATTTTTCATCGATGTGAATTTATCTGTGCATACTGCTGTGTAAATGAACAGCGTTCAACAGAGCTTAACCACAAGAAATTATTCTATAGTTTCTATATTGGGCAAATTTCCACAACAGGGTTGTGCAATGAAAGCTCAAGCCAAAGAAACAGTGAAATAGATTTCTGATTTATGGAACTAGGGAAGAAAGAAGCCAGGCTGTAATTCTGTGCACAACATTTGAAAATCTCATTTTTTTCTTGTCCTGGAGAAAAACACATTTAAGTCAACCAAAAATTCTGGTTTTGACAGATTAATGGAAGTTACAACTGTCTTAGTATAGACTACTTCTATTTATATCAATTATGATGACTGTAAAATATGAACACTGAACAGATTCAAATTACCACTGATGTCTGTACATACTTTATCTTTGTCACTTAGCAGCATTTTAAAGGTTGCATCATATCATGAAGACTATTATAAAACCTAAGTATCTACAGAATGTAAGATTAATTAAAAAAATAAAGCAAAAATACCTGCATGCCAGCCACATCCAAGACACTTACTTTAGTTACGTTACTATGTCGCTAATGTTTAGCCAACTCTCTAACTCAGCACTCAAGAGTCTGTGTCAGTTCTTTCCAGTACTTCTTACCAAAACAAGGAGGTTTGCAGTTATGAATATTTAGAAGAACACCTACACATTAAGTATAATCTGTCTGATAGTATACAACTGATGGGGAAATATTTTTCTATTGGTTTTATTGAAGAATGACATCTGTGTTTAACACAAACATGAACCAAGTTCAACCTGAATAACATTCAATTTTTCTGCTTCTGAAAGATATGTATTTTAAAATACAAAATATTAACTCAGTGTTGAAGTATGCCTTCAAGTGGCACAAGTATAATGAATATTCAAAAATAAAATATTAAATACATTTGGCATAAAAATATCCTACACTTAACAGAAACACGCATTGTCCCCATCACTGTATTAGGCTACCAAATCTCTGTAAGAATAGAGATGATATTTGTAACCAATAGGTAGGAAGCAGCTCCAAGGGTCTTCAAAAAAAAAAAAGGTAACTAAAAATCTGCTAAACAGAGAGGTCCACAAAAAAAAATCCCAAACACATACAGTGATCACTTCTAGACACAGAAAACATCATTTAATGGCACAATATTTAAGTATGAGAAAGGAAAAGCTAATTCGCAATGTGTTTAAATTCAGAACACCTGTAAATCCCTAACACAAATAAATTTAGATTTGTTTAAAAAAAAAAAAAAACAAATAAGCAAATCTAACAAATGCTTAATCAGCTGGAGAATTTTTGTTGAAGGCTATCTCACCTGCCAAAAATAAAGAAATCCAACAAGATAAGCTCCTAGTTTACATCCTAAATGAGCACGAAGACTTCCATTTTGATCTCCAGCTGTTTCTACACACAAATTTCTTAATTTCTTCCCAAATGTTGTGTTTCTCCTTTTGGCTGAGGAAAAAGAAATGACATCTATCAGCAGCTAAAAATATTTCAGTTCTCCAAGTTTCCAAGAGAGGGGTGAAAAACAACAGTGCTTTTCCAGTTAAAAACAACACCCCAGTGCAACATTTCAACCGCTTTTACAACAGCCTGGCTTCTGAACAGTTAGATCTAAATAACAGCAAGTGTGAAGGAATGCACTCACAGGTTAAAGTTAAATAAATAAATCTAGTGTAACTTCAGGTTATTTTAATTATTACCTCTATAGGTAGACTAAGTTCTCAGGGGAGAATGAAAGTGCTACAGCAGTTCTGCCACGGAGCTAGGGTTCAAGATGCCTCAATTTAATTCTTAATCTAGTCACCAATTTTCTTACATTACAGGTATTCTGTATGCAAGTCTTCCATATGGAAAAGTTATTAATACTCACCTTCTACCTCTTTCTTTGCTAAGAGAATAAGCAGTTACAATCTGTGACCCATAGTATTCCTTGTACAAGGAAGCTTCTGAAGGCAATGCACAGTTCTATATAACACTGGAAGACATGTATTTGTAACCTGATCCTATTAACCATCTTCACATACTGAATGGCTTTAAGATTAGAGAACTAAGAAATAAGCCTGATAAAAGCAACTTCTCCCCATCAGTACTGTAAATTTGTATCTTTCTGCTAATGAGGTAATTAATAAAACTTAGTATTAACACCCACTGGACACCCATAGCCTGGTTAGTAACTTAGACTAGTAGTGCAATTCACCTGATACACAGCCTGTAGTTCAATAGCCTATGCAAGTAAAAATAAAATAAAAAGTCATAATAATGAATACAAGAAGTCCAAAAATTTTAATTGAAGCCACACATTAATCAGGAAAATACCAATATATCACCTTTGAATTAAAAAAAAAGCCAAAAAGCAATGTGTTATACAACCTACATCAGATTCAAGCTCAGTTACAAGAGCCATATCAAGTGAACACCAACTAAAGACAAGCCTGTAAGAGCAGACTGCAATTAACTGCAATAACATTTCTTGCTCATTCCTCACTAAAAGCAGTCAAGAGAGCTCTGGAAGACGGTGCTATGGGAGAGCTCAAAAGAACAAAAATTTAACTGCATATATTTATCTTCTTGCATCACAAGTCCTCCACTTGGTTCTCTCAAGGCTCTCTCCCACTCCAATTAGTGCAAATTACACTAAGATGTAATTGTCCATGCAGGAAGTTTAATCAAAAAGGGAAGACTTGCAAAGGCATGAAAGCTAACTCACTGTCCAGGTGACACTGATACCATGACTTAAACACCCAGCTACCGTCTGCTCTTCTGGAATTCTTCACCCAAGTATCTACTCTGGTTTGGTTTTTAGAAATCCTGTCCTGCTAATCACTGTATATAAGAAACTTCAAAATAATATTCCTATCATCTGTCAGATGATGGCTTTTCTTCCTCTTTGCTCCATATAGGAACACTGCCTGCAGACAATGTTATTCTTGTTTCAGAGAAATATATGGCATGTACCTTCTCACTGAAGAATAAAGTAAATAAACCTGAGCTAAAGTAGTTGCACCAGTGAGCAGTTGGCCTGTAAGAAGTTTATATTACTACTCCTAAAATCATAATCCTCTGAGGCATGTCGTACAGACAAGGCATATACTGAAAATAAAGCAGGTTTATTCTGCTATTAACTATGAAATGTCATATGTGTTGTACCATATAGATCAAACATGAAGCCTCAATAACTTATTCCTACTATGAAAGTCCTTTTTTAAAGCACAAGCAATTCTTTTTCTGACATATAAAGTCATCTTTTATTACCTCCATGGACAAATAGGAAGATTAGCAAAGACCATCCAGTTTCAGTAACTACTGTGTATAATCAAGACTATTGTTTCAGTATCTATCCGATTAAAAAAATGTTTTCTAATTTTTCTTTATTTGAAGAAAATAGCCATGGAAAAGGAGATGACTTGCTTAATTATGTATTATTTCATGTACAACAAAACCTCTGTTTTCACCACCTAATAACTACATTCACACTGTCACTAGCAATACAAATACAAAACTAATTTTCCAGCAAGCAACAGGAAAAGTTTGCTTTGCACAACTCATCCCCAAAATTCAGCTGAAAATAAATCAAGCTTCCACATTGTTCAAAGGGAACACGGTCTGGTCCTGGTCTCAACTGAAGAGCTGCAGGTAAAACATCCTTCTTCCAGGACTTACTGAAAGCCACATTTTTACTGAGTATGAACGACTTAAGACCTTTATTTAAGTGTAGGCAGATAACTGTCCTGCCATCTTAGCGTATTTTCTTACAATGAGAACTCAAAAGCAGAAGTAAACTGTAATTGAATGCAACACCTACCAAAGCTCAGTTCCACGGCTCAAATACGGGGTTTAGTCTTGAATCTTTAAGTTTGCAAGCACTGTAACTTTAACACAACAGATTTCCAACTTGGATATTAGTCTAAGTAATTATTCTGTATCATGTCAACCTCCATGTATTAGACACCCCACAACTTCGCTTCTGAGCTACAGATCACTGTAGCGTGGGAAAGCAAGAACTGCAGCCTTATTCCATTACTTCATTCCCTTCTTCAAGCACACACGCTATTAATGACTATGGAAAACACTGTATCAGGCAAATTCAAAACAACAGTCTGTCTCTCATAAATGTAATTAAAAATGTTACATTTATATGAGACCGACTGTTGCTTTGAACAACAACAACAAAAAAAATCAGTCTGGCACAATACGCAAGGCAAAGTTACCTCCTCCTTGTCACCTTCAGATTTCAAGTCTTGAAGTTCCTGGCTGCTTTCATAATTTGCCCCCATCTTTTTCTAATAGTTTACAAAAGAAGCACAAAGAACCGCAGCTAGACAGCTTTTTCCTATTGCTGCACAAACAGCGCACAAACTAAACCATTTGTGCTTTGAAGTATTTTCTATCAAGGAATCTCACAACTGCATCCAATAACCCATCACTCAAGTACTGGCCCCACTTCACAGATTGTTGCTCAGTCTAAGACCTTGTTGCTCAGTCCTTCTGTTAGTTATCCGCAGAGATTACTGAATTGGACCAGAAACGACAAGAAAAAGAATAAATAAGCATTTCTTAACCACTTTTCAGATAGCGTTAGACATTCAGCAGTTGCAATAAATCCCTGCCTTCACATGCCTGCACTCACTCAGACTCCCACCTTATCCTCAGCAGCACATTCATTTATGAAGTAAGTGGGAAAAACCCAATTAATCTACAAAAAAACATGAGTAAAAAAAAAAAAAAAAAAGAAGTGGGGGGGTGGGTTTAAAAGTTCCTGAGCTGCGAAGGTCTCCCAGCGCCCTTCAAAGCCAAAGCCGATTATTTTTAAGTACTTGAAGACCGCTGGGCATCAGAAGAGACCTGCCGGGGTCACGGCTACGAGTGGGGGACGAAGCCCCCCCCGGACTCGGCGGTTCTCGGAGCGGCTGCTCCGACCGGGCTGCGGCGAACACGACGCCCAGCTCCGAGAACCGCCGAGTCCGGGGAAAAGGAGCGGGGGGCTCTTCCCCGACCGAGCTCCGCAACCCCCCCCAAGACCCGAAAGGGGACGCGGCCCGCGGCGCTGGGGACCGGCAAGGGGCCGAGGCCGGCAGGGGGGCTCGAAACAAAGCTTCCCCCCTCCGACCTGAGGCGGGAGGGCCCCGGGGCGGGCAGCTCAGCCCAGCCCCGAGCTGCCCTCACCGCGGCCGTGAGGAGAAAAGCGACGCCGCCGCCGTGCTGGGGGGGCTCCGACAGGGCAACGGCGGGATTATCCGGTAAAAGACCGTTAAAAAGCGGTTGCTCCCCCCTCAGCGCCCCTCCCGGCGGTGGGGTAACGGACCCCCCTCAGCACCGCCGCCCTCCTCCCTCGCTCCCTCCGCCGAGGCGGGAGCGCGGCCCCGCACCCACCAGCCGCCACGCTCCGTCCCATCCCGCGCCGCCACCGCTCGACCGCTCCAGCCGCCACCGACCGCCTTCGCGGGCTAAGCCTCCGCGCCCCCCGCCGCCGCCCCGCCCCTTCAGCCTCAAGCCCCGCCCCCTCGGCCTCCTTTTTGGCCCGGGCCGGGAGGGGTGGGGCAAGGCGCGCCAATGGGAGCCGGTGTTTGGCCCCACACACTGCTGATCGGCGTGAACGGTGCCCAATCAAAACGCCAGGCGGGCGGGGGGAGAGCTGTCAATCAGCGGCCCCTACCTGGGGTTCACAGGAGGCCGGGCGCGGGGGGCGGGGAGTTTCCTGCCGCTGACCGGCGCGGCAGCTTCCTTCCCCGCCCTGACGCCGCCCTGGGCCTCTTTCTCGCCGCTCGGTGCGGTCGTCGAAGCCCCCCCCGGGGCTGTGGAGGCTGCCCGGCGGCTGTCTCCCCCTCAGCATCCTCAGGAGCAGCCGCCTCTCCCGCCGGCGCCGCGCCGGCCTCGCCCCCGCACCCACAGGCGCCTCAGCAGCCTGACACCGCTGCCGCGGGTCCACCTGCCCTCAGGGCCGCTTTCCCCTCACACGCAGGGCCGGGGTGCGGGCCGCCGGGACGCTGTCACACTTGCCCGGCTTCAGGGCGCTCATCCCAGTCCCTCGCAGCCATGGGGGCCGTCTTCGGTCTCCCCCGACCTTCCTTGTTGCTAATGGGGCCTGCGCTCTCATCCAGCCGCCGGCATGGCCCCTCATCTGCCTGCCCGAGGCCTCTGTCCTCATCCCTGACTGACACCACCCCTGCCTTTTGCCGGCCCTTCCCACCCGATTACCGCTGCATCCAACTTTGGGTCCCGGCCCTAAAGGGAGTCACGTTAGTACCGACAGTCAGCCACATGCCGATGGGGTCGGTGGGGCTGGTTTTTGGGAGGGCGGTGGGGATCTTTGCTCGCCTGGGCAGGGTGCGTTGTGAGGGCCGCAGCTGCTGGCCCAGGCCCAGCAATGTCCCCCTCCCCTCCTCTGCCGGAGATGTCATGTTGTCCTTTGTGGTTAGCCCTGTAACAGGGGCTTTTGTTGCTCGCTGCAAAGCCTTTAGAAAAAAATTAAATCGGACTTTATCATGTGAATGAGATTTCAGGGTTAGAACAATCACTGAATTGTCATGGCCCAGGGCACTTCAATAAATAATCACAGCTGAAAGCAGAGGTTATTGAACACTGTCTCAAGTCAATCATCTTTAGCAACTGAAAGTTTACTGAACCCAAACCCAGTTGCGCCACTGGCTTCAGCTATCCACACTTCACCTTATGGCAAAGACATGGGCTCACACACACCTCCTTTTCCCCAAAAATAATACACAGTATTGCTATTAATTTTAGAAATTTTTTTTGTGCTTAAGATACCGATACTGGTCGTGGTAAAACGCAGCAGCTGAGAATCACCGCTGTAATCACTCAAGGTTACACGGCAATAAGCTGCAAGCCAGCTTTGAAGTGCGGATGGTGACAGTTTTATGATCGCTAGCAAAGCAAACAGAAAAGAAGTCATTAAGTAACATAACCCTAAAAAAAGGAAGCAGCAGTCTTTTTACTCAGCATAAGGACTCACTAAGACAAAAATCCTAAGAGGAAAATGGTCTCTAGGTTTTGAGAAAAAGGCGTTCTTTTCAAAAGGAGAGTATTTTCCCTAAAACATGTATGCAGCAAGAAAGAGGAAACTCTTCAGACTGTAAAATAAAACAGAGGAAAATGACCTGGCATTGTTAAAACGCAGCTGCATTTATGCTCATTCAGTGATGCTTTTTTCATATTGAAAATGAGATCTTGAGGTTTGAAAAAATATTAATTTCAAACAGACATGTCACTGCCAGTAATTTTTTTTCTGTTCCATCAATAGAAGTAAGGAGTCTGTGTGATGCAAGGTATTAATGAACACTTATTTCGTTCCAGCTGCTTTCCAGGCTCTTGGATTCCTTCTCAGCTTTCATTTTTCTCCTCTGTATTCATGACATTTTTAATGCTATTTTTAATAATATCTACATCTTGTAAAAAAGGAACTCAGGCAGAGCTTTATTACGGCTGTTTTGACCTTGCCTTAGAATTTGCAAAAAAGGCAAATCTGCCGAAACTTTGCATTTAATCTGTACTGAGTTTCCATTAAGAGACAAAAAAAAGGTGGTTAAATTATATGCAAGGGATAATTCAATTGTTATTTTAATTGAAATCATGCTTCAGAAAGGTCCTCTGAAGGCAGTAGGTTCAAGTTTGGACTGACACACCAAGAGATGTCCAGGATTGATCTTTCTCCTATTAATTTCACTTGAAGACAGAAGCAGGCTTCAGAGGGTAATGAAAAGGGAGGGTTATTAGAGACTGAAGCCAAGACGAGTTAGCAGAAGTGAACATGACATTTTCTTAATATCTGATTATAATATCACTGACTTAGATCAAATTTATAAGGACCTCCTTTTCTTGAATGGTTAGTTTCACCAAAAAAGGTACAGCATAAGAAGAAACAATATTTGAAAAGTCTGTTATACCTCTTGTTGCTTCCTGCTGAAGGGCATATTTCATGATACGGAAATCTTTTTGTCTTTCAGGAAACACAAAATTGCTGAATAATGTTAAAATAAATAGTGTTACGCAGATGATTTACAACGCCACCGATAATCATTACAGCATCTCTGATTATTAATGGGACATTGATGGGCCCCTGAAGAGTCTCTTGCTGAATCAGCTTCTTAAATAAATTGCTTTCCCTCCAGCCGCAGCCGCACCCCAGAGAAAGGGGAACCATGTCTTGACTGAAGTAATTGATTTAGGACAGCTAGTAGATATGTGCAATGCACAGCATAAGATGCTTTGTTAACTACTACATCTCTGTTAATGGACTTTATTTTCCATTAATGTAAAACTGTTTAGCCTTGATAAGTCTGCATACATATTTCTCATACTCTTCACATTTTCAGTATTATTGATATTTCCATACTATTCATATTTATCAGGAATATTTTCCTGAGACTATTAATTGTTTTGCTTTTTTTGTTGTTTTCCTTCTAATATCCCTGGATCACTGGAATACTGAAAGACTAGCAAAGTATATGAAACCAAGATGCAAGTAGATCCTCAAAGGAAACATTCAATATAAGTTCAAAGAGGCACTGTGTAATCAATCTTGAGAAAAAAATGCAGACAAACAAGAACAAAAGGAAGTCTAATAACTTTTCAAGACAGCTACTGTTATCAACTCAACAAGAGTTGTAATTCTGCCAATTAATAGTAAGGTCCATTAACCGTAAGTCATAAAAAACTGTTTGTTATGCAAAGCACTCATTTGTCTCTGCTGGCTCTGACACTTTCATAGGGCTGTGTAGTAGGACATCCTACAAAGCAGGGACTGATGATCTATAGCAGGAGTGGACATAGTCTCTTAATGGTTTTACAGCATCATCAGTTGAACAAGCTCCCTTTTTAAAAATAAACACATGAAAGACATGATTCCAAGTTCCTCAGCAGATCAAAAAAATGATATACAGAAAGCTGTAATTAGTAATAGACTGTTGGTTTAGCAGCTGTACAATGCAGGGCACAGCTAGGACTAATGGGATGAAGCTAAGAAACAAGAAGCATGGGGTGAATATCTAATCTGAAAGAAGGGAAGGGAAGGGAAGGGAAGGGAAGGGAAGGGAAGGGAAGGGAAGGGAAGGGAAGGGAAGGGAAGGGAAGGGAAGGGAAGGGAAGGGAAGGGAAGGGAAGGGAAGGGAAGGGAAGGGAAGGGAAGGGAAGGGAAGGGAAGGGAAGGGAAGGGAAGGGAAGGGAAGGGAAGGGAAGGGAAGGGAAGGGAAGGGAAGGGAAGGGAAGGGAAGGGAAGGAGGAGGGAAGGGAAGGAGGAGGGGAGGGAAGGAGGAGGTGAGGTGAGGTGAGGGGAGGGGAGGTGAGGGGAGGGGAGGTGAGGTGAGGGGAGGAGAGGAGAGGAGAGGAGAGGAGAGGAGAGGAGAGGAGAGGAGAGGAGAGGAGAGGAGAGGAGAGGAGAGGAGAGGAGAGGAGAGGAGAGGAGAGGAGAGGAGAGGAGAGGAGGAGAGTCCTCAAGGATAGTTGGAGTCCTACAAACAGGACTGTCTGTAATATTTCAAAGTGGGCTGTACCGAACACTTTTCCATCAGCTAAGGATGAGCTAAATTTTATTTCTCCTTTGTGGATTCACTGTAGACATATGCTTGTTAAAGACCCACCAGTCCTTTCCTAAACTTCTGTGCCTTATTGTGTTCTGATTAACAATCATAACAGAGATATAATGTCAAAGGGGGAAAGAAAATCTCTTACTAGGTAAAAATAGGCCCTCCTGCATAAAAAGAAAAGGGTAAGAAATAGCAACATGTTGCTCAGTGTCAGAGGATTTATACATCTGAGTTCTGGGAAGTCCCTCACTGCTTTCACACTCTACTGAGCCCATAAACAGACATGGATATTGAAAGATTCGTTATAACTGCATTTAATTGCTCCCAGCCTGATGTCCCATAGTTATTGGTAGCCTCACTCCAATTTGTCTCTCTCTCTTGTAATACCATGGGTAAAGTTTACCAAGACAGACTGCAATCATCCACTTTCTACTGACTTTCAGCATGAGGATATCATCTAGCTCCCCTATGTGCCTTTAGAACCTCTCTTCTCTTCCATAGAAGCACGCAAGAGTGAGTGCATCAGCGTTGTACTCCACGAACATCTTTGACTTTGGGAAAGTCAGGGGGACAGTTAGACACAAGCAGAGCATGAAGATAAGCTATCTGACCATCATGTGGCTTTGGTTTATATTTGAACCTCTGTGATTTGCCTTAGATATGAAGATACTTGGAGTGACAAATGGATGTGCAAAATTTCAGAGCCAAACCCAACCTTGTTCAAGATCTTGGAATGTCCCAGCAGCATCCCACCTTTTTGGATGGACGTTAGCTGCAGTCTAGGGTGTAAGGTAGGCTAAGGGAAGAATAATGAAGGGTATGGCTGTGATGAAAGAGTTAGTTACGTTAAATGATTTTCCATCTTTTTTATTCAATTATAAAAATTATAGTGGGTGCCACTAAAAAATATGCTCCTGGAATTGTTAGGAGGAGGCATATTCCATAGCAAACAAACATGGGGAGTACAATCAAAAATGAATACAAATATAAAAAATTTGAAAGCATCCCAGTCTTTCAACCATACAAGTATGCATAACTCATCAGAATAAAACTGTCATGGGAACACCTTAATTACTGACCTCAGTGTCTGCCTCACAGGAATCAACCTCTCTATATGCACAGCCGTTTATCAGACTGCTCTTAAGTTGCAGTCTTTTCGTGGCAGGGACCAAATGTGTGTATAAATTTGCACAAAAATGAGCAAAAAATGCTTCTGAACTTTCCCTGGCCCAAGGTATGAGGCCTCCTCTTTGGAGTCCTATGACAAGTGCACTGCTGTATCCTGTTATATGGCAGCGGAGTGACACAAGGCCGGTGGGACTGTCTCCGTTCCTCCCAGCACCTTGCCAAGGAGCGCATTTTCTAGTTGAGATGCCCCTCCCCAACTCCTTGACCCCAGCTGCTAGACACAGCTGGATCACAAGTTAGCCTTAACCAGTGGACTCGGCATCTGGTGTCCCAGAGCGTAAGAAGCTGAGATGTAAATGCTTGAGGTACAGAGGTAATGGTAAGAGAGCAACAGAAGGAAATTAAATGCATGAATCTCATATCGTTTGGATGAGGTGACGCAGATTTCTATTGAGCCCACCCTTCAAAAATATATGTAAATTAACTGCAAATAGAAAAGTTCACACTAAAATTAAATAGGGAGAGTGGTGATTGAGACACAGAAAATGGGGCCAAAGTGACATCTTAATGTACTCTCCTGTGCCAAGGCTGAATGAGAGATATACGAATATGGATTGACGTATGTTTGATTATTTTAAGATATTTAATATAAAGCCTCTAGAGAATTCTGAAGAATTCTCTAATCAGGGAATTCCACAGTTTCCTCCTGCATTCTTGCCTAGTGTTTATTGTTATAAAGTTTTTACTAATGTCTAATGTAACTCTTCCATGATGTAATTTTAGCGCATTCTTTTCTCTTGTTATCCACAATGGATGTGGAGAACAGATGACAACCTATGATTATTTGAAGGCTTCTCCCATCTCTCCAGTCATTCATTCAATAAATTAAACCCCTATCTCTTTCAGTCTTGCCTCATAGGGCATGTTTTCTAATTCTCTGGTTGTTTTCCTTTCTTTCTTTTGGATTGCCTCCACGTTTGCTGAAGTTCACTGCACGGAACTAGACACGCAGCACTCAATAGCAAAGCTGCATGTTTGTTTTTACGGTAATAGTATGACATTGTTGATACATATTCCACTTGTGAGTCACTGTAACCTCAACGTCTTTTTCAGCAAAACTTCTGCCTAGTCAGCTGTTTCCCATTCTGCGTTAATGCACTTGATTTTTCCAGATTAAGTGCAGACCTTGCATTCTCCTTTTCGAAGTTCCTCCTGGTTTTTTTGACCAGCTGTCCCATGTGTCAGAATCATTTTGATTGCTACTTCACCAAGTTTGTGACATCTGAAAATGTGCTAAACATACTTTCTACTTCATCATCCAGGTCACTGAAGTAAATACAAAACATTACCTAACTCAAGACACATCCCTGGAGAATCTCACCCAAAGGTTTTCCATGGTAACAGTGAACTTTTGGTAACTATTCTCTGATTACTGCTTTCCAAACAGTCTTCTCCAACTTCTTAAAAGAATGTCATTCAGACACGTCAGATAGCCATGTAAAAAACCTCTATCTATACCAACATTTTCAAAGGAGCCGAAGTTAAACATTTCCTTAAAATTCATGTTTGTATTGAAGTTGATTACTTCTCTCTTATATCTAGTATAGAACACTTATGTTTGCACGAGAGACACAAAATGTTGTTTCAGAATTGTCAGTGGAAGCCAGGCATTTTGCACAACAGGCAGGCAAAAGTTGGATTTTCACTCCTGTAAGGTCCTTACATTTTGAGCGTCGGTAAGTAATCTGTATTTGAGTGTTCGCTTACATGACTGAGGGTCAACATCACTTTTACACAGATTGGAAGGCTTCCATCCATCTTTAATGCTCAAAATTGTCATTTCCCTATGCTTCCCCAGTATCCCTCAGTAACGTATCTGGCAGTATTGCATTCATTGAAAATAGTATCCCAAATGAGCAATGAGTTAGATGATACTACAAAATTTTGCCTAGGCTCTATCAGGAGTATGATATTATCACTGTAAAGACTGACCAGTGAGACCTCGTATGAGAGAGAGGGAGAGGGACTTTTGCTGTCGTCAGTGGGCTTCAATACCCACTCTACCCCCTCAATCATCTGTATTGCTCTAAATATATTTTTTCACCATAAGCCCTCCAAAGGTTTCCTTCTTCAGCAGCTCCAGCCACTATAGACTGAGCTCCTCTTTTGAGCAGCCCTCTGGTGAAAGAAGATGCCTTGAATAAGGCAGAGCTCAATGAAGACCAAGATTAAAAGCAAAGTTATTTCCTGCTTCAGAAGTAATAGTGATTGTGCCTTGATCAAAAAAACCACTACCTGTTCATTTTGAAAAATAATCAGGACGAAAGTTAGATCTTCATCCAAGTATTAAAATGGTTGAAATGCTGTCAGTTTGAAAGACCAGCTTTCTAAAAATACATAGAGATGAGATGGGTATTTGAAAACCAACCAGCTTTTTTACAAGGCAAAGCTTTATGCATAATTAATATGTCACTGGGGGATTTTTCAGCAAATAAATACAAAGCTAAACTGTTTAATTATCAAGATAATTTCAGCAACTTATTAATGCTTCTTCTGGTAGGACAGACTTCCGCAGTAGTCTGGAATGTTAGTGAAATTATCTAAAGCTGAGATACAACTGATAGTTTAAAATTTAGAGCTTGAAAACGGGGAGGGGGGAAAGGGCTTATTTTCATAGAGATGCTTTTAATCTTGAAAAATACAATCTTTCTTTGTAATGAATTTTGAAGTGCTGTATTTGTTGGATTTCTTTTGTGAAGCATATTCTTTAGTTGTCCTTAACAACAGAGCTTCAGTATGTGAATTCTAATTCTCTAGCTTTTATTCTTCTCTTTGGCTGAAGCTAATACAATTTATCTATGTTTTACATTTGAAACCAAGGGAAATCATGCTCTTCCTCGAAACGCAATGCACATTTCATTCTGCAAGGTTGAAAAGCAATCACCGTGTTAGGTTTCCATCTTGCACATTATATCCTAAGCCTCCTGTTGTCTCCAATTACACTTGTGTACCCACAAAGCATGAAGCATGAGTCTCTTCAGATATCGGTCATGAGTTCAGTCCTGATGACTGCAAAGCTCCTTTGCCCTTGTGTTATCGTAGGACCTTTTGGCTGAGGTACATGGGGCTTTGAAAGTTCCACCTGTACTTTCTGGGTCAGTACATTCATTTCTTTGCAGGATGAAACTGTATATTAAAAGAGCATGAAAAGTATCATTTTCTGTGGGTCTTAGCTCTGCCTGAAATCTGCATGGATGCCTACAGTCTTCAGGGAAGATGCCTACAGTTTCCATTCTCATATACAATTCATATACAATTCCCCCAATGCACAAGCAAATCTTATCCATGTGCATGCAAACTGGAACGGGCAAGAGGCATTGCCCTGCACTCTGAGTGCTCGGTGTGTCAAAAGGAACAGGAGTGCGAACTCCCAACAGTAATTAAGGCTTGCTGGGAAATCGAGCATATGTCATATAGAATAGGCTGTCTCTTCTGTTTTCCTTCACTCCCTCCCCCCCTCAGCCCCATTTTGCATAGAAAGAAATCAAAATACGGAGTGAGGGGGATATTTTAAGTAAATCTTAACAGCAGCTTTTCAATTGTAGGAAAATCTCTTGTTTGGATAACAGCATTAGAGGAGGGATTCCTGACTGATACAGGAGAGAAAGAAAAACAACCACAGCAAGACAGAACAAAAACCTGTCAGAATAAAGAAATCTTAGTCAACCCACAGAAAGGGCAACTGGGAGGGCCTATGAAAGAAAGAGAGAGGCAGAGCCCTTATGCAATGTAGATGCTCAGGGACACAATGCAGAAGGGAGAAACAGAAGCTCTTTGCTCGTTTGGTTTTAGCCAGAAACAGAGATGGCTGTCTATCCTACCATACATCAAACTGATCTCCGGAACTCCGGAACAAAACCAGTTCAATACAGACTGTCTGCAGCTATATCTTTTTGATTCTCCTTTTTTAACCAATGCCTCATAGGAAACCTACCCCACTTCCCCCCCAAAAAGTCAGTTTAGAAACAACTGACATTACGTAGCATATTTTCCTCATTATAAGGTACTTCAAGAACAAGAAAAAGCCATCTGCTGTAACTTGGCTGCCCTTTCCATTTTAGGTTAATCCACATTTCTGGCTTTTTCATCATCATTCCCAATTAAATCTTTCTCCAAAACAAATTTGGATGGTTTTACGATTTTTATTTAAACCTCCTTGTTCCAGTCCTTTTGGCAGGGTATCTGACAATATCATCATATCTTATATGAAATATTGCTGCCTAAACTTTGTACACATAACTGATCTTCCATTTTTAGGTGGATCCCTGGGGAAAAGGACTGCAAAATCCCGTGTGACTGATAGCCCCAGCTTTGTGCTAGATGCTGAAATACAATGGCATCATAGCATACCTTGAATTTTAAATACTTCCGCGTATAGTTCTTGTGTGGAGCTTTCTGTTCACTACCAGTTTACGTTTCTTGGAGGCTACTAGAAGAGGCTGTTGTATTGTGCTTTGTACAGTCAGAGAATTGCACTGTGTCCTGTCTCTTGGGGAGACAGTTGATTTTTATTCTGCCTAGTTCTATCTATTCTGCCTTAATCTAATCCAAAAGTGTCTGTGTAGAGAGCAGAATGATGGGAAATGCTTGCCCTGGAGTTCTAATGCTGTCTGTCCTATTTCAGTCTTGTTAATGAACAACAAAACAAAACAATAAGCCAACAAGTCTGAGCTTCTCTTAGATATCACAGCAGGCACATGGAATGGCTTCTCCCAGGCATACTGATCGCTTTTACCACATTTATAGTACTCAAAAAAATGCTTCTTGGAGCCGCTCCAGGCAATTGTAATTAATTCTCTGTGGGATGCTCATAGTGGTCACCCCGGATCAGAAAGGTCAGGACTTTGTCTGTGCCTTTACAACATCAGTAAAAATTAAATACCCACTTTCCCCAAAGGTCATCACAAGCCGAATACACGAAACGATCAATCTCAATCAATTTCCCATTCCCTGCTGTTTCTCATTATTTCTGCAGTTATCCTAAAAATTAAAAGTAAACACATAAGCAAATCAGAAGCCGTTTTCGGTGTTGATCTAATCCTCTCTCCTATGCAAGCAGCTGATGACGATACGAACAAAAAAAGTGAGAGAACCCCCTGAGCGCATGGAGAGCCATTCACCTATGGGGACCCTGCCTTTAATTAATCTCCCTGCCTTCTTAGGGTGGCTAAAAGAGGAAAATCCTGTCTGGCAAACGTCTGTTACACCGCGCAAGCAGCAGTAATTCAAGGTAAACCTGAAGGGAAAAACGCTTCCCCTCGCTCAGTGCCAGGGCCGCCGCCGCCGCTCAGCACCATGGACAGGGCACGCCCGGGCCCCGCCGCCCGCCCGAACCCCGCGCCCGCCGCCGGCAGCCGGGACCCACGGAGGGAGGGAAGGAGGGAAAGAGGGAGGGAAGGAAGGAGGGAGGGAACCCCGCACGGCAGCCCCCCCACTCGGGGACTGCTTCCCCCGTCCCCGCGGGGAGCCCCGGGGCTGGCCGCCCGGTCTCAGCCGTGGGCGAGCCGGCCCGCCTGGCAACCAGCCGGGAAGGGGCAGCAGGTTTGGCGACACGTGTTGTACTTTACTGCGTTTTATAGCCAGGGCTCCACTTTACTTGTCACGCCCTTTGAAAAGGGCAATGTGAAATTGGTTGTGAGTTTTCTTTATGTTGTTTTTCTTTCTTTTTTTTTTTTTTTTTTTTTTTTAATGCTGCATATCTTGGAGCTTGGTGGTTTTGCAAAGGAGGAGGAGGGAGGAGACCTCTAACACAAGCGAAGCACAAAAATAAAGAAGAGAAATAGAGCTGGGAGAGGAAGATGAAGAGAGGAAGCATCAGCCAAAGTCATGCACAAAATAAAACTGGTTTTGGACCATTCTAACCGCTCAGTTACTCAAAACTATGGTCTTGCCAAGGGGGAGAATGTCAGTCAAATTTTTCTCAGTGACACTGGTGTACATCCAGGTGACTCTTTCAATATCACTGGTTTTGCTTTCCAGTGCCAGAGAGGTCAATTTTGACCCTGGTGATTTAAAAAAAAAAAAAAACCATTTAATTTTTACAGCAAAAGTTTTCCTGCTTCTTCTACTGTATTGTTCCTTTATCTGATAAATATTAGTTTCTTTCACTGGCTTGGTGGAAATTCTGAACACAACATTGCTTCATTCAGAAGCCATGTCATTTTGCTTGGAAATGTCAAGTCCCATTGTTTGGCATGGGAAGTGCCAGCCTCAGGGTCAAGGCAGCCAGGTTGTCTTAAACAAGTGCAAGAAACAGTCTCCAAAGACTATCAGACACTGGGTGTCATTACACTGCTAATTTCCCTTGGGACACTCTTTGTCTCTTCTCATAGGCTT
Source organism: Fratercula arctica (assembly GCA_947846985.1). Classification (NCBI taxonomy): domain Eukaryota; kingdom Metazoa; phylum Chordata; class Aves; order Charadriiformes; family Alcidae; genus Fratercula; species Fratercula arctica. Next base: position 22,397,434 of record CANTUZ010000001.1, on the reverse strand, counting down.
CTCACAAACCCCTCCAAAGTCTTCATCTCAGCTTCACTCTCCTTACATCAATCTCTGCCTTCTTCTCCTCCACCCTATCCGCACTTGTATGCATCATCTCTCTCACTTTGTTTGTGTGTTTAGTCATTGTGCACCCCCACTAAACCAGCCAAGGAACAGAAAATGTTTAAGCCTCACTGTCTTTTCCTCACTGCCCTACTTCCCTCAAAGAACCAGGGAGCCAAACTAAAGTGGATACCATCACATCCTACATGATGTTTTCAAGGGTATCTATCTTATATTTTACTTACCTTGACTGCAACTCATTGGGCAGTCAAACTCTGAACAGTACAATCTCAGCATATCTTTGGCTGCTGCTGAAGTACAAATGAGAAGAAATTATCTATCTTCAACCTGTACACAAGATAATTTCATTTTCCATCAAATAGTGGTCTTGTAAGAGATGCAGACAGATGATGGACTCTGGCTGGTGTTTAATATATGAAGTGCAACAACTCCTATGATGCAGCCCTCCCTCTCTGCTCTATCTATCTATTGATTCCCATCACATAATTAAATTGTGAACTCTGAAAGGGAAAGCTATCTTTCATTTCAAGTACTGATCAGTGTCTAGCCCACCAGGGCTTTGAGCCCTTGTTAGATCTCTGGTAATACTGCAATGCAAATAGTAAGGGAGCTGCATCTGCCTTCTCACTAGCCCCAAGACTCCACACTTCCCTAATGCAGGGGAACTTATATATCCAATAACACAATAGCCAGAGTGACAGATCATTAAAGTGCTATTGTGCCAGAAGTGTTGTTATGAGTATAAAGGATTGAGCCGGTTATTAATCATCTCAAAGCGTTTTACACGGGAACAAACATAAATCACAGCGCTCCATCCAGTTGGGTAATTGCATTCTGTCACAGTAAATTCCTTCTAAAATTTCTACCAATAACAGTATTTTTCACTTCCAGTCCTAAACTTTGTGCTTTGTTGCTTTACACCACTAAATAGCTGATGTATTTCTCTTCTGAGGTGATCAATTACCTTCTATGGAAATTCAGATGTACACAGAGCTGCACTATATTCTTTATGTAGCCATCAGAGAACTCTATAAAGCTCTTTCTTCATATTAAATTATGTATAAATGCACAATTTTCTCACTCTAAAGAAAATGTATTAATGACATCTAGCAACAGAGCTCTTTAGGCAGCCTTTTTGAATGCCAAAATAGTAAACATTGACTCCTAAATCATATTTATCCCATGATGTCATCAAATCCAAAAGCAGCCAGGAAAGAGAGAAAACACTCTAATCTCCTCTTAATGCACCTTTCAAAATCTCAGCACAATTCGGACAGTTCTGATTATAAAACAGCAATGTCATTTGCAACTGGCTATTTATTATTTAGTATACAGGGCTACATAGCTGCACATTCCTTTATAATACATGAAGGGAGCTTTCAATTAGTAAAGCCAGAAAGATTTGGCCCTCTAGACAGCCACACTCGAGGACGTTTGAAAAGCCTTGCTGAACCGCAGTTTCTGAAGACCTGCGCTGCTATTCATAGCTACCACTTAGGATTTGCTCCTCAGAGAGAGAAATTCCCCCTAACCACAGTAAAGTGTTTATGTCCAAATGAAAACGGCATATTGGAGCATACCGTGCTGGCAGCAGTGCAGGTCATTTCCTTTATTTAAAAAAAAAAAAAAAAAAAAAAAAAATCTCTTGCCAGTAGCCTCATATAAGCCCCAATGCACTCTTTAAATCAGCTTCCAAAGAGAGGATAAATGGACCATCTTTTCAAAACAATGTTTTGAAATTATGTATAACACCTGATATCATCAGTTTTGCAGCTATCTTTGGAAGCTTCTCTGGTTTAGCAGCAAACTAAAGAGATAAGCAAATACATACTAGGATCTGCATCGTTGCTTGGAAACAATCGGTTTGGGAATGGCATAATCCTATTAGTCTAAAGAAGACCAAAATTTTAATAGACTTCATGAAATTCAGATGCAAACTCTTCCTCTCAAATCAAATTTTACTACACATATATAACGGTTTTCCTCTTTTCTTTTTCCTCTCTACTAAAGGGCATACATAAATGCCTCATGGCATTGCAACAAAGAATAATGATGTGCTAAACCTGGATTGATTTGCTTGGCATTTTCACAGACTCCCCACTCCCAAAACATATGCATTGAGACTGCAAACTCATGTTTGCAGTCTAAAAATACATTGCATTCACAAGAGAAGAGTGAAGAGCTCAAAGGAGTGCTTATGGAATATAGAGATCTGGATTATTCAAGCTGGACTTGGCACAAGAGCACATTTGGGAGCACGGGAGGGATGCTCACACCACAATTTTAGGCAACTCAGCATGTCTGATTAGAGTCCTGCTACTGTGAATGGAGAAACACCGGCATCTCCTGTAACTGAGAGCAGGGGTCTAACTTACTGTCCTACTTTTTCTCCATTGACTAAAGAATGAGCCCAGCTACCTACAAAGATCATTGAAGTTGAACAGAGCAGCCTCAAGCCTACTCTGATGCATTCTCAAGCTGTCTGAGGAGTCAGGCTGACACCCTGGGACCGCTGCATCACGGAGGAGCCCTGTGCTTATGCTGTGGTGCCAGCCTGGAGGGTGCTGGAGCATGACTTGGTTCCTCAGCTCCAAGATGTAGGTAGTTCTAGTGGTGATTCATGAAGACAACTTTCCAAATTTAAAGTGATGCAGAGCATCAAGAAAGAAATAGAGGATGAAGCCTTAGTCTTCCATGGCTAGAATTCCATTTTCAGAAGTAGTACTGAATTACACACTGAAATCCATCTTTATTCAGAGGAGCTCTCGTTTACACACTGAACTCCCATCCGCTGCAGTGGAGCAGAAATTTGTGTAAAGTGTACCCTACACACAAGTGCTTTCCCGGTGAGAATGCCTCCCACCTCATGGTCATGGCGGCTGGCTGCATCCCAGCCAAGAACGATAGTCATCTGACCTTACCGGATCAGTGTGAAATTTGCTCATTGGCCGTGGGCAGCTCCTTTTGAGCAGATATCGGGATCAGAGCCACTACAACAACCCCGATTCATTTCATACCTGGTCAGCAACAAGGCAAAGGATGGGAACAGCCTTATGAACAGACCTGCTTTTTCACCCCAAGACACTTCTCTTTGAGGCAGGGTTGACACACGCAGGGCAGGAATAATGCCAAGGCACCTACTGGTGTTGCCTCGTCTGAACTCCATTCTCTCAGGCTGTCGAGCGAGCCTGCACTTTCAATGGGTACAATATTCCTATTAAAAGCATGAATTGTAAAAGTACAAATGGGAGATGATTCTCAAAAGGCATTTTTATAGCCAGCAGAAAGCTTCATGCCAACTGCTTAAAAAGGCTTTGAAACTTTTCCAAGACAGCACAACACAGGCCCAGATCACTCCTACCGGTTTAGCTTCATAATTGCCTTCCCTTTCAGTACTTATTTTTGTCTTCAGCCGAGTCCCTCCCTCCCCACCGCCCAAGTCCCCTCTCACTGCCAGCATCCTTCAGAAAGGGCTGAATAGAGCTTCCCTTCCCACCCCGTGGACACGACCCAGCTGTGCCACAGGTCGCCGTGGGCACAAGCACAAGGTGCACTTACCCAGCTGTGCCCAAAAGTATTTCCAAAGTTCCTAGCAAGGAGCATTAGGGAGAAAGTCCAGCTCTTGGGCACAGCGCAGCTGGCTGCCAACTCCTGAAACCTGGAGTGATCCCACAGCATTTGGCAATTTCTGCTTTGCCAACACAACTCTCACAAAGCTTAACCTATTCTGTCACCAAGGGTTACATGACCAGCTGAGAAGAGGAAATATTTGTGTTTCAGCCAGCCCCTCTGAGTGTCGGATTTTACTGAGACAAGTTTCTGCAAGTAACTGGAATAAAAGATCGTACTCTAAGCTCTAATACAAGTTCCCGGCGTTTCCCAGAAGCCCTTTTTCACCTGCATAATGTCTGTTCCCAGTCAGTGCTGAAGATCCCGTGAATTTTTAAATGCTGTATTTGGATCAGAATTTTTCTAGCCTCCTTTGCTGCCATTCCTGCACACGTTGCAGCAAAGATAAGCTGACCTGAGCTCTCTGAGACTGTCCTAGAGACCTTTGCTTCTTTATTAACTGTTCTGCTGCTGTCTAGACCTCCTGGGCACTTGAATTTCCACTTCAAGTTCTCCAGTGGTGCTGTTCTCACTCCTGCATCCAAGCACTGAGAAATTTCTGAGCTAGCTGCTTCAGAAATGCAAATCAATGGATGAGAAGATAATAACCTTTTTCTCATTTGTGTTCCTTAACTACTTTTTCTGCTAGTAAAAAATCTGCTTTTTCTCCTTGTCTTTTCTACACCTTCAACACTTGAACGATTAGTCTACTTCTTATTTCTTCCTCTCTGGATTTTTTTATATATTGCTGGCACATTTTTGTCTTAGAAAGATTTCCAGGCTTCTTCAGTGTCTAACCACGGTATTCTTCCTTATTAATATGTTACTGCCAGCTGGCTGTTATTTTATATATATATGTGTGTGTATATATATATATGTATATATGTATGTGGGATACAGCTGTTTGTTCACCTAACTGGTCCTGATGGTCAGCTTTTGCTGGGGAGAGGTCAACACAGCGTGAGAGTAACGATGTCAAAGTAGCTCCACACCCACTTTTATTTTCTTCTCTGGCTTTTCGTAGACGAAATCTGCAAGTGCCTTTCTACTCTGAAGTTGTAGCCCCCCCTCCCAGTCCCCATCCCATATACCTACAAGGAGTAGGGGCGTCTTTCAATTCCACATGGGATCTGAGCTCTTTTCTTTGCTTGCTTCTCCAAGGAGCCTGGGTTTGGGGTGACTATGGATGTAGTTCATATGGAAATATCTACAGTCATCACAGCGCATAACTTGGGAATGCGGAGCCACCACAGGGAGCAGAGGCTGAGGTCAGCAAGGAGACACGGGTGAGCCAGTGGCGTGGAGCCCAACTGGGTGAAAAGGGGAACAGCCAAGGAAATGAGCTTTGTATTACCAAGGGAAAAATTGCTTTTCCAGTAAGGCTGGAGGCAGCAGATCGTGGCAGAAAGCAAGTGTCCACGTGCTGAGGAGTTAAGAGCTTGCCGCTTTGTCACAAAGCATGATGAAGCTGAGGATGAAGAATGAGGCACAAGCGCTAAGCTTTCCTGAGAGGCTTAAACATTTCATAGCCCTGTAGCCCTGTAAACACAGCACTGCCGCTGCTCGTAACGGGCCGTTATGTGCAGTGCTGAATTTGCCAGGTCTCAGGACTGAGGTTCATCCAGCTTTTTTTGTCTGAACTCGTCTTAACCTGCCTAGAGCTTTGTTTGAAGCCTGGTTAGCTGTATCTGCTTTTTTTTCTAATGACCATGGCTATGCTTGATTTTTTTTCCTTTTGCTTATTTTTGCATGCTATAGCCATAATGTTTACATTGACGGCAGCAACAACTAGCTCTTTCATGCAGAAAGAAATCTTCATGCCTAATACAATGAGGTGGTGGGGAGGAAGGCGGGCTGGGCACAATAGCAGGGGCCTTGAACATGGGGACACAGGACGCGGCGTACAGGCGTGGGATGATAAGAAAAGGGGCAGAGGCCGACATGGCAGAGCCCAGGGCTGTAAACAACTCACCAGCGGTCAATTAAAGAAATGAAGAGCTGGGAGCTGGACAAAGCATGTTTCAGGGGTAGCAAACAGAACAAAGAACAAGTGTCTAACATAAGGAAAAGGTACGGTATATGTAAATTTGGTTGCCATGCACAGTGGCAAATCAAGGTTAGCAAACTTATAGAAATGATCCCAACTGGTTCCTACAGGGAGGGGGAAGAAACCATCAACCTGGCGAGGGACTCAGGGGTGCTGATGGCCCCCACCCCCCATCCCCCTGGTCTGAGGCCATCAATCTGAGCACCCAGAAGGGCAGTGGAAGGGGTTACAGAACACTGGGAAAAGGACCAGACACTAGGAATGGATATGATAATTTTAGCTGTATTGTTATTATTGAAATTTTTTGTATAGTGGTATTCTTTGCTCTTTTCTTTTGTCTTTCTTTTCCTATAATAATTAGATCTGGATTAGTAATAGCTCCTTGATTAGATCATTTAGATTTCGATTATGTTTAACAGCAGATTCTTAGTGCTACATATGAAGTGTGTTTCCTTTTTGTCCATAACAAGATTTTGAGCTTAACACATTCAATAAATCCTCGGTGCTTTGGGGACTGAGGCCATTTCTGAATTCTCTCTCTGTTAACAGCTACGCACACCAGGCACCTGAAGGTACTAACATTCTCACCATTCTCCCAGAGCAATGCGAGTAAGAGCAGGAGAGAGACGCTCAGAGGCTCAGAGCATCCATTACAGCCACTCAGCTGGAGCAGCAGCTTCACTGAGGCCCTGCGTAGCCACCCTAAGTATAAAGGATTTCTAATTCCTGTAAGAAACATCACGCTTTCACAAGACTCTGCAGCGCACGCAGATAATTCCCACCAACTCCTAGCAGCTCTGTGCTGTGTGTTTAAATGTGCTCTCCCTGCTTTTCTGAGGATGACAGAACAAGGTCCCAAAAAATGTGAGATCATCCCCAGCACCTTTGTTTCTGCACTGTGGTGAAGGGGCTGTAGCACCCTATTAAGACAGCCTTCAGCCAAGCATCGCAGAGCAGAAGAAAGCCCCAGCTGATACGGGATGTGTAGAATCCATTATACCAGCTTCTTGCCCACAGAGGCAGAGTCAGCTCTTAACTGTGCTGGTTTTATGGTTATTTTGCCTGAGGAGAGCAATTTCAAGCAGGTGCAGCATCACCAAGAAATGAGGCCAGTGACCTGGAGTTTCAAAGGGATTTGAGCATCTAGATGGAAGTACAGTCTTGCTGAAACTACCCCACACTCCCTGGGAAAATCGTTCTTCTACTGACTACTTGGAGTTGCTTTTCCCCTGGTTGTTTCAGCATTTCCAACATTTGCTGAGAAAGTACCAGATGTCCGCTGAAATGGATGAATTTAAGAGATGAAATGCCAGCATCTCCTTCTATAATCATTGAGATAATCCACTGACTTTCCAAAGCTGCTACCTGCAAGTCTCACTCAATATCAGGAGCCCCAGTGGGAATTCAGTGCCTCTGAAAGTCTGGCAAGGAAAAAACAACAGGCTACAGACAAACTGGAGAGGATGTCGGTGAATGAAATGCAAGAACAACTCTCTGAGAGATGTGGTACCCCCTGGAGAAGAGGATGCCCAATCTGTCTGCTGTATAGATTTTTAGGTTGCTTTTGAGGAAAAAAAAAAAAAAAAGTGTAATTACAAATACATTTAAAAAAAAAAAAAAAGTTCGTTGACAGATTAGCACCTAAATCCTTTGCAGAAGAAGTGAATTAAAGAGGAATTTGAGTGAGGAAAGGACAGTTGTTGGGGACAGGAGAGCAATCCCCTACTCACAGTGTATATGCCTTTACAATGTGCATGCATTTTCTTTGTGTTTCCCGACTTTCTCTCTGCCCTCTAATTTAAGGTTGCATGTTCCGATAGTAAACATCTCACAGCTGCAGAAAGGAAGTCACAGACAGCCTGTAATTTCCTGCCAAACATCACTCTGAAGAAGTTTGCAATTTGTGATAATGGTATTGTTCCTTCAATTCTGTTCTTGTAGCTCATCCTTCATTACACATAACGCTTTGCAAAGCCTTCTGTGTTGAGCAGCATTAGCCCCTCAAGCAAGAGATTACAGTAAGAATATTTAAAATTTTATTACTGCAGCTATTTTTTTAAGTCCTTCCTGGCGGTAAGTACAAGGTATGAGCAGGTGGTGCCAGGAAAAATCATTCTTGTTTGTATGAGGCAGCAAATAAACCCCACGTCTGGTACAATTTGACATACTAAACCCTCAGTGCAATTAGTCCTCAGATTAGTAATTCTATAATTCAGCTGTTCAGCAATGACTCAAACCTGTTGCATGCCATCTTTCAAGTAACGATATAAATACCTTTAGCAAGCAAAACAGAGACCTGAAATTTATTGTTTTAAAAGGTACTTTTCCGTTCCAGATCTCTGAGCTTTTTCCTGATAAAACTGTCTGAAGTTGATTTGGATTAAATGGATGGGCTTTACCCAAAGCAGTCTGAGGCTCAGCTGAGAGTCTATAATCTGTGTCAGCGCTGAATGGACTGGGAAAGTGTACCCACGCCCAACAATAGGCCATTTCTCTGCTGAAGAATTTGCACTTTACTGCTTTCCCAGGCAAGATACGTACCATCGCTTACCTCTAAGGAGGCATGGGGGTGTGCACAGAGAATTGCTGTGCAGAGTCACGCAGGCAGGATTCAAAGGAGACAGTTTTGCTGTTTCTTTAGGCTAAAGGCTGAGGTCTGCTTCTAATTATGATACTGGTCAAATCCAAATAGTATTCAGATTTGTGAAATCCAAGGGTTTTGTTTGGGTTTTTTTAAATTTATTTTGATTTGTGGTATTGGTCTTGTTGAGCTTTCCCACCAATGACTCCTTCCAGAAACATTATTTAGTGTCACCAAGGGCCTCCCGAGGAAGGAGGAGCGCCTGTTACTCACAGGCCACATGCAATCGCTCAGGATCCGTGACGCTGTACTTGGCTCCCAGATTATCCCTGTACTCTGGATTGCATCAGTACCCAGTGTGTCCTCTGGAGCGTTATATTTAAATGGTTAAGCTTTTCCTCTGCTGTGTTCCAGTATGCTTGTTTCTTTTCCCTAACCAGGATGCACCTTTCCTCTAGAAATATAATATTTGGTCCCTCAAAATTTTCTTGTGTGGTGGAAATATCCTGCTTCCTGTTTTACCTGAAAATATGATTTTACCCTCTGCATTTATAAACTCATTTTATACTATAGCCCAGACTCCACTGCCTTATATCCATGTTTTTCTTCTCACTTTAGTATGATGAGAAAGAGGGAGCCATGGAGGCTAAATCGCTCATCTACTTCATGGAGAACTGCCCCAAACTGGTAGCTGATGGGTTGTATTCTTCAACGTGGCCTCTGTTCAGCAGAGGAAAGTTTTTCTAGCTCTGGTAATACAAATCAAGAGGAACAGGGCTCCTGGGAGGCCACTCTGCTTCAGTTGGTAAAACAGGAACAGGAGTACAAATTTTCTACCTTTTTCATAGCAATCATTAGCTATATTTAATTGAACACCAGGTCAATAAAGGCTTGTGATCTGATAATTTCTTTAAGTGGAATGAACTTAGACTAGACAGTTAAGTTGATATGGCATTTGTGAATTTGGATTTATTTTTCAAGAACAGTTTTGGTAAGTTAATGTGATCCTAATGATGCTAAATATAGAAGTGATATAATTAGAAGGTAGTTCATAGTTAATCAATATAAAATTCTCCAAATGCTTTAGTGGATAGATCATCATATATAGTTTTAAATAAAAATACAAATAAGGTTGGTTGAGAAAAAGTCATATTTTCAGAGGAATTTTTGGCTGATTTTTAATTCAAAATGCATTGCCGTCTTGCTCTGCCAAGATGAGCAGTTCAACTGCACAAAAGAGAGAAACTGCTGCTACAAGATGGTGCTTTGTGAGAGTGCTTAAAAATCTACTAAGAGAAAATGCTTGCTTTGCTTTCTGGTTTCTTCTTAAAGAAATCTGTAGCCTCTGTCAGTAATTTCTGTGGGGCTGGTCAAGAGTAAATCTAGCAGAAGTGTTACCCAGGCCCTGTGTCACTGCAACGTAACAGAAGCAAGAAGGGTCCCCTGTGTGATTTTTTTTCCCTTTTATTATTAATATTTACATCTTAAAGTCATTTCATAAATACAATACCCTTTATTGTACTTCTAACATATCCTAAAATAGACGTTTTACTTTGGCTTCTTCAGGGAATTGTGTCTGTATTTTTCAGGGATTTGTGGCACATAGAGCCACATAGGTATGAGGCATCTTTGGGAAGCAAGGTCTGTCTTGGTAGCCCTTATGTTCTGGCTATTGCCCATCTTTCCTCAGTTAGGAAAGAGCTCCGTAGCAGCAGGGAGCATGAGAAGACATCATGGAACCTCCATGAACAATGCATAAACCACAGAATTACTGTCCTTACTTTCATCTTTGCATGACTGGCCACATGCGGTCTCCTTCTGGTAACCGGCGAGCTGTGATTTCCATCTCCTGTGCGAATGAAGGTTGCAGCTCTGGGATGCAACACGAGCTCTCAGTGGAACATGGACAGACCCTCAGAATGGCACCATGCACATTTCTGAGATTGGGCTGCAAATGGGAGAGGTTTGGGAAGACCTTTCTTCACGGGCCTGCCGACTTGTGGGAGCATGACTGTGAACATGGCGTGACGTGATTACTGAGGGTGATACTTCAGGTTTCCTCTTAACAGCAGGAGGCATCTAGTAGTTTCTAGAAGAGAAGGGACGTTGGGAAAGATGTTGCTTCTGCTTGCTAAGGACAGGGTTCCATCAGGACTCAACACTAAGAAATGCCATCCCTGAGAGTAGTCTTTTGCAGATATTTTGTCAGTCTTTAGGGACCCAATCGTATCTCAGGGTGAAGGCTGCCTCACATCTCTCCTCTCTTTGTTTGTGATACCCTCAGATTAGCACCTCACCCTCACATTTCCAGCCTCATCTGAGCCCACCTCCAGAGTAAACACAGACACTGCCAGTAAGACAAAACCCCATTTACTCACCAAGAGATAAGGCCAGGTTTCTGTTAGAAGATTGCAGACTAAATTGCCAGCAAAGCATAAATACAGTTTTAATCTCATCCCTGCAACACAATGTGTCTGTTTGCTTAGACTCTCTTACCTAGGACGTATCTCCGCTCTCAGAAGAAAGGACTGAAGGCACCATCCCCCCATCAGAGTGTCGTCCTCTGCTGTCCAGAAGCAGAGATCTTTTCCCCAGCACAGAGCTGGGTTATAGTCCTTAGGACTGGAGTCAGAGGTGTAAAGGCAAATGCTGAGGAGCGTATTTAGGAGTCAGGCTGGAAGTGAAAACCACCTTAAATATCTACAAACTGTCTTTCCTCTGGTCTCCAGAGGAGATAACATAATATGTTGCTGTTATATACTTCACCTGTAATTCACCACAGAGAAAAACCTGTGAAGCTCATGTAGTTTGCTGCTTATTTGCAGCTCAGATGACCATTTAAATGTTGCCTTATTTCCATCCTTGTCCCTCCAGCAAATGTCACAATCAGCACAGCAGAACTTCTGAAGGTCTTGTTTTTCTCTGATAGCATGAAGCAGCCTAAATAATATCAATGGGCTGTGGCTAGAAAGCGTCGCTAGGCAGGAGAATTAACCTGGTTGAATAAACATGGGTCAGCTTTGGCTAACACCTCAGGGTGAAATCTCTAGACTGAATCTCACTTTGGCTGAAAATGACAATATGAAATGGGTCAGACATCCAGGCCTCATCTCCCCCTCTTTTCCAGGCTTTAAGGTCAATCTTCACAAGCGAAGCAAGCAGGGAATGTTTTCCTGCTGACCCTGTGGGGTTAATGGGTTCTGGGAGGGAACAGAGGAACGCTGGAGCCTGTGGGAGAGAAGGATGGAGACAACCATCCTCGGGGAGGATGGAACAGTGGGGAGGAGGCAGAGGGGGAGCAGAGCGTTGGTGCAGTGCCGGTGAGATCCTGCAGCACCACCCGACTGCGCCCAGTTCTCTGCAGAGTCGATAGAGAGGAATAATCATGTTTTGAAAAGGCTGGCTTTAAAAGGCACAATAAATTTCCTGACTGACACCTCCCTGGTAAATGTGTATAAATTCCCTTGGATAACATGCCACTTGAAGAATTACAGGTTCTGAGTGCCTGCGTAAGTTTTACTGCTTTGGTTTCCGTAGGCTGGCTAATGGCTGTGAAATTCCCTCCCAGCTCTTAGTTTGAACATTGCATCCGCAATTTAAAAGTACTCGCATATTTAGCCCTATGTTAGATAAAGAAAGAGGCTACGTGGGCTATATGATATGTTATACTCCTTGATGCAGCTAGAGGGATACCAGAAAGCCCCGTCCATCAGCAAGGCTGCAACCTTAAGTAAATAAATACACAGAAAAGCTTCTCCAGCAAAAAACCAGCTTTTAGCACCAGGAAGAATAAAGTCCTAATTCTGCAAAGATATTATCAGCAGCCACTGCAGCACCTATTGTTTCTATTCATAAGCTCCCTCTTGTATCTTTGCCTCTTTCACTGCATCAGTTTCAGGCTGCTGAGCAGTCCCTCAGTTCCCAAATCACGCTCAAGCTACTGTAACCCCTGGATGCACTTGAAAGCAGCTGATTTTGATTTGTTTTTTGCTCTATTATCTCAAATTTCCTCCCTTGACCTCTTGAAGAGATACCATTCAAACGCTCTGAAAAGAAACTCTGACTTGCTAGTTACATAAACTTTCAAACAAAAGGCATGAATAATTAGATCACCCAATTTTGTGCAGTAGCAGAAGCCTTATTAACAGACAGCAACCCTGGAAAGACGGCTTTTTCTTAACCAAAGCAGTTACAGTACTCTGAGGCTGTAATGCTGAGAAAACTTGGACAGTACTTATCTACTGCAGGCTTATAAATGACATAATGCAGTTAATTAACAGACTCCAGAGAGTCTTCTTGGTTCGTCTTTGTCTACAAAGTAGACAAAGTAGTCTTTGTCTACTTCGTAGTAGACTACGAAGTACATTTAAATAAAAAATTTTCTATCCCTGACCTGAACTCCCTTTTAGGGACCAATTCTGTGTGGCATTTGCTATGGAGACAAACACCCCGCACATACCTGGAATAAAATACATGAAAACAGCATCATCTAGGGTCATGGGGAGTTCACTCCACACAGAGTAACAACTTGGTGTTAGCGATGGAAATATGTCACACATCGGACAACACTAGATGTTACACTCGTTTGCACAAAGCGAAGCTAAAGCTCAGACAATGATGGCAATGGTCACTTCGTTGCTAGACACCTGCTGTTACAGCCAAACAAGCGAACATGAGCTCCAGGCAGATTATAGCTCCTCCAGACATGGCCGTTCTACAGTTACTACAAAAGCCTGAGACCTGCTCTTCAACATCAAGGGGATCGAGTGCACCCTCAGTAAGTTTGCAGATGACACCAAGTTGGGTGGGAGTGCTGATCTGCTTGAGGGTAGGAAGGCTCTACAGAGGGACCTGGACAGGCTGGGCCGAGGCCAATGGTATGAGGTTCAACAAGGCCAAGTGCCAGGTCCTGCACTTGGGTCACAACAACCCCATGCAGCGCTATAGGCTTGGGGAGGAGTGGCTGGAGAGCTGCCTGGCAGAAAAGGACCTGGGGGTGGTGGTTGACAGTGGCTGAATGTGAGCCAGCAGTGTGCCCAGGTGGCCAAGAAGGATAACAGCATCCTGGCCTGTATCAGGAGTAGCGTGGCCACCAGAACTAGGAAAGTGATCATCCCCCTGTACTTGGCACCGGTGAGGCCCCACCTCCAGTACTGTGTCCAGTTTTGGGCCCCCCACCACAGAAAAGACATTGAGGTGCTGTAGTGGGTCCAGAGAGGGCAATGGAGCTGGTGAGGGGTCTGGAGAACAAGTCTTATGATGAGCGGCTGAGGGAGCTGGGGTTGTTCAGCCTGGAGAAAAGGAGGCTGAGGGGAGACCTTGTCACTCTACAACTACCTGAAAGGAGACTGTAGAGAGGTGGGGGTCGGTCTCTTCTCCCAAGTAACAGGTGATAGGACAAGAGGAAATGGCCTCAAGTTGCACCAGGGGAGGTTTAGACTGGATATTAGGAAAAATTTCTTCACTGAAAGCATTGTTGAGCATTGGAACAGGCTGCCCAGGGAAGTGGTTGAGTCACCATGGAGGTATTCAAAAGATGTGTAGGTGTGGTGCTGAGGGACATGGTTTAGTGGTGGACTTGGCAGTGCTAGGTTAATGGTTGGACTTGATGATCTTGAAGGTCTTTTCCAACCTAATCAATTCTATGATTCTATGAACACAGTGCTACCATACTTACTGGGCTTCATGGCCATCATAGGTATTGAACAGCATCTCTTGATGTTTCTCTGGGGACATATAGCAATTTGTATCTTTATGACTCTCTTCAAAGAGACAACATCAAGAGAAGCTGACACTGTCCATGTGAGATATGGACCTAGCAATTGTCCAGATCACAGCCACAGTTTGGGGCTGTGGAAGGCTCAAACAGCTTCATTTAGAAGAATGTCCTCTCCAATGGGAAATGGGAAAGGAGGAAAAAGAAGGGAAGGAAAGCCTCCTGGAGAGCTCAGCTCATCTGGAAGGACTCCAGTGGCATTGCACAGGCACAGTGTGGTGTCTTCAGAGGGTTTGAGGGTGTGTTTGGTTCTGATCTTGCATGCCTGCAGATCCGTAGCTTTGGTGTATTCTGTGTGAAAGCTGTGGGTGCACAAAACGATGAGTTGAAAGCAGAGCTGGGCCCAGGTGTATGCAGGGACACAGAGCGTGTTGGTGTGTGCAGGATGGTCTAGAAGCATAGCACCTGACTGTTCTGCAAGGATCCACCTGTGAACAAGGTGCCTGCTCTGCCTTTATAGTCAAGGCAGTCTCTGTCTCTTGAGGACGCTTTTACTCCTCTTAAAGTAGCCAGTAGCTTAGCTAAGTTGGAAGCTTGGTGGTTGCAAAGTGTATGTCTACACTGTTGTTTTGCTTTGGATCACAAGTGAGGCAATGCTTTGTCTTTTTGCAGAAAGTTGAATCATTTTGATGTAGGAAATGAAGGTCATAGAATCTGTGGGTTTGGAAGGGACCTTTAAAGGCCATCTAGTCCAACCCCCCTGCAGTAAGCAGGGACATCTTCAACTAGATCAGGTTGCTCAGAGCCCCATCAAGCCTGGCCTTGAATGTCTCCAGGGATGGGGCCTCCACCACCTCTCTGGGCAACCTGTTCCAGTCTCTCACCACCCTCATTGTAAAGAACTTCTTCCTAATGTCTAATCTAAACCTACCCTGCTCTAGTTTAAAGCCACTGCCCCTCGTCCTATCACTACGTGCCCTTGCAAACAGCCCCTCCCCAGCTTTCTTGTAGGCCCCCTTCAGGTACTGGAAGGCCGCTATAAGGTCTCCCCGGAGCCGTCTCTTCTCCAGGCTGAACAACCCCAACTCTCTCAGCCTGTTTTTGTAGGAGAGGTGCTCCAGCCCTCTCATCATCTTTGTGGCCCTCCTCTGGACCTGCTCCAACAGGTCCATGTCCTTCCTGTGCTGAGGGCTCCAGAGCTGGACACAGTACTCCAGGTGGGGTCTCACGAGAGCAGAGTAGAGGGGAAGAATCACCTCTCTGTATCTGCTGGCCACGGTTCTTTTGATGCAGCCCAGGATGCAATTGGCTTTCTGGGCTGCAAGCACACATTGTTGGCTCAACTGACCCCTTAGTGCAGGCAGGCCAAGCACTCATGTAGAGCTCAAGCACCATCTCCCTCTGGCAAAGAAGGAGGACCTCCCCAACACCCACACAGATTAAAAAAATCTCAAATTCAACATCCATTGCCTTTTGACATTGAACTTCTTATATGTCTCTCCCAGACAGCCCTAGCCACAGTCCACAACCTCCTGGCTCTTCATGGAGCCCCTTCCACACATCCAAGTGTTGTCCCTTCTCATTTTTGCTTACTGCAAGCACCTGAGCATAGGGAGAAACTCTTTGGTATTCACACAGCACTTAACATGATGAAGTTTAGGGTGTTTTGTTTTGTTTCTTCTGCTTTTTCTTTTTTGTTTTTTTTTGGTTTTTTTTTTACAGAAGGGACTCTAGAAAGAAATGCAAAAAGAAATACAAGAAAGAAAGCAGAAGATGATGTTACATGCCATCCAATACAAGCTCCTCTTCCATGGCATCATAATTAATATATTTTGCGGAGTTTTTTAAAAATGTGAATATTCTCAGCTGGTCATGGAAATGTAATACAAATGTGAAGTCAGTGTGATCTAAAGATTTGTAACCTGATCCACCCAGGTCTGGAGCGCCAAGAAGATTTTTCTAGTCACCTAAATCAAGGAATTGTGTGAGCCATGGGACTAATAAATCCTGATGCCCTGTGTCATCCTTCTGCATAAAGTATCTACTGTCTGATGAGGGGACAGTTGTTAGTTTTACCTTCCAGAAAGGAAGGAAATTCACTCAAACCACTTGAGACCACTTCATCACTGGTTCCTGAGATAACCTGGGAAGGGCAGGACTTGAGATCTGCTCCAAGAGCTCCCCAGAGGAGCCAAGGGAAGCCGGTGCACTGGCTATAGTAGTACTGGAGTACCTCCAAGGAAGTCTGGAAATGCTGTTTGCATTGTGGGGCTTTTTCCTTCTGTCACTTTATCTTGCCTAGAGGAACCACCAGCTCTTTGGAAAAGCAATTGTAAAGTGTCTAGCGTAAAGGATTTCTGACCTAGGCAGGTGGTAACTAGATGAACAGGGTGATCCTACATTTTGAGGAACTTTCTGGTAGGCTGCTCATTCAGCCTCTCTCTCTAGCGAGACACTAGAAATTGAGTTGCCTGGGTGATGATGGCTTTCAGCTCTAGAGAACAAGTACTCATAACTCGGCCTTCCTGGCTGTAAAGGGAAGGCAAGTCCAGGCGTTTACTTTCCTGATTTGTTCCCAGTAAAAATTTCTCATGACCTAGTGAGACTCCTGTAGGGAGATGGCAACCACGTGGAGAGAAGAGCAATCTGATGAAGGGAACAGGTTAAGAGCATGTTCTGCGAAGGACATGGGAGTGGTCCTGGTAAGCTTCTGCTCTCTGCAAGTCTTTGAAGGATCCTGCCTAGAGTCCCATTTTTTTTGGCAAAATACAGTTACAGTTCCCATTCCTTTGTCTTGCTTGAGAAAGAGCCATAGGAAACTGCCAGTCACTCTCCTGCTGCTCCAGATGTCCTATCTGATGTCCTACCTGGAGAGTGGTTGTTCCGAGATCCTTCTTGTTCTTCCTGTTCTTGCTCACACAGAAGCAAGGGAGATGGAGCAGCACTGGAGAACTGCTGCAAAAGTCTCCCTTGACTGACAAGTCAATGAATATTGAACTACTTACCTTTCCCGAGGGGTCACCACTTGTGACAGCCAGGGAGCTCGGGGAATACTTGTAGCTGATGGCTCTCTCAGGAGAGATTTGACTTGTCTTACTCCTGCCTCAGGGAAAGAGAAAGCTGAGGCCACACTGTCACTGCTGGTTATTTCCATCTGTCCGGCTGCCCTGGTCAGTCTCATTTGCTGTTTTCCTTCATTGTTCTTTTTTAAGGTGTAACAGATGAGTTGTGAAGTGCTGTGAGTGATGTCCCGGTGTCTCTGGCCTGCTGCCATTTCCATTACATCATGTAGGAGCTGCAAGGTCATGTGAAGCCCCTGGAAGAAATCTGTTTGTCTTCATTATCTCAAGAAACTTGCTACCAGCTATGGTGCAGCGATCTCTGCTTTGTGCTTCGATGTGACATCCTCTGAGAGCTGGGCAGAGGGATCCTTCCCTCTCCCACCAGGGCTCGGTGTTGAACTGGAGAGCTACAACATTATCTTTGCCTCATCTCTCACTGTCCAGGACCCGCTGCACACTGTGACCTACTGGCACAAGGACCCTCAGGGCAGGAACGTGGGAGCAAAACCAAACCTACCACAGACATACTCCACCCTCTCCTCCCAGTCCCACCCTCGAGTACTTCCCCGCTCCCCCCCTCTTGCTGGAGACCACCCAGCAAGATTTACCCCAGCAGGAGACTTTCTCGCTTGGTACCTGCCCATTGACTTTCTCACTTGGTACCTGCCCGTTGACTTTCTCTAGCATCTCTTCATTCCCATTGCCCTTCTACCTCCCCCCAAAGTCCTGGCAGCCCCAAATCCTTGCCCAGCAGAGATGCTGAGCGGTTTCTGCTGTACCTCTCATAGCAGGCTGCTCTCCTTCCCTCTGCCCTGTCCCTCATGGCTGGGGAGGCCGTGCACCCTGTGCTGAGCCAAGCAGGCAACAGCAAGCTCAAGCAAGCTTTTTTGTGTCTATAAGCATTTTCTGCTAGTGCCAGGGTGCAGGGGGAGGAGAAGTGGCCACCCCGTGTTGGACACTTCAGTCTGTTCTCAGGCCTGTTGCAGAAACTTCTGAACTTGGCCAAGTTCAGGCCCTTTCAGCTTCAAACAGTCTTGGCAAAAACAAAGTCTGAAGCTCGGGAGATTGATGTGGGCTGGAAGAAAAAGACAGTTGATGCAATTCTGCTCTTTAACCTTCTGAAACAAGGCTTGAAGAGAGAAAAAAAAAAAAAAGGTGTGATGGGAAGAGGAGGAGGAGGTGGGAAATAGCTCAGCACTTTAATGAAGTCTTTTCAAAATGTCTCACACCTTGTCCCTGAATTCAAATCCCTTCTAGAAATGATCACCGAGGAGCATGGTGCCGTTGGTCGAGAGAGCCGGGGGTGATAACGCAAGATACCTGCACTGGTATGTATTTTTTGTTTGATCTTTTTTTCCCTTTTTTGTTGAGATTCAAGAAACACAGTTCAAAAGACAAGCGTGCACTTAGGAAAGTGAAATGGCAAAAGGAAAAATGTTCCTTCCCTTGGAGGAGAAAGGCTGGTTTTGTGACAATTTTTTTTTTTTTTTCTGTGTGGCTATTAGAAACCAGCTTTACTATTTAAAATTGTTTGTTTGGAAGTGATTGCAGCCCTTTTTGTATTGGGACACACTGGAATACCTGAAATTCTGCTTCGGGCATGGCAGCCTTTCCTAGACCTGCTGACAACCTCCTGGCCTAAACCCACAGAAAGGACATCACGCTCTTGAGAGGAGAGATCCTGAGATGTCCCCTTCCTCTTATCTCTGCCAGACCTCTGTGCCCACCGTGGCCCACCTTTTCCACTGGCACCCACTGCTCAGGACAGGGCTACGAGTCCCCCGGAAAATCCACAGGGAATCATCTCCCTCTTATGGTGCGATCCCGTACTACACTTGGGTGCTCCTCTCCGAGCTCCCCAGGAGTTGCTGCTCCAACGGGTGCTTGGAAATGCTAAGCAAAGAGGTGGCAGCTCACCTGCCTGCGGGACAGGCAGAAAACATGTCAACTAAACCATCGCAAGAATGAGGGGGTCTAAAATGGGGGTGGGCTGGAAATTAGAAGAGGGTATAACTACTAGCGGAGGAAAATGAGGGCAGGAAGGTCATGACAAGGTGGTTCAGTTTATGAGTGAAATCGAAGGAGGTGATCGCCCGTGGCTGCTGAGGACTGGAACCAGTGAAGCAGAGCTCCCAGCTGGTCCTTTTCACATCAAATCCAGAAATAGTCCTTTGCCCTGAAGCCATGCTGGCTGTGGCCGTGCAGGTCGATGCAGTCCCTCCTTCAGGAGAAGGATGCCGGGGGGATGAGCAGCACAGGTCTTTTTGCCCATTGGACAGGTGAGCACTAACCTGGCAGGACTCAGCACTAAGGCTGGAGGCGTTGCCTTCACCACTTTGCCTAAACTCTTACAAATTCTATACATCTCTTTTTGGCAGAGTCGCTCTGTCCGGTAGAGCTTGCTCTTACGGCAAGGGGGTTGCAGCCAGGGAGCAGGGAGGGCAAGAACCAGGCAGGCTGCCCTGTCTGCAGTCCTAGCCTGCAGCCCGGCTCTACCCCCTTGTGATCACCATGGTAGACCTTAGAATCATAGAACTGTTAGGGTTGGAAGGGACCTTAAAGATCATCTAGTTCCAACCCCCCTGCCATGGGCAGGGGCATCTCCCACTGGATCAGGTTGCTCAGAGCCCCATCCAGCCTGCCTTAAAAACTTCCAGGGATGGGGCTTCCACCACTTCTCTGGGCAACCTGTTCCAGTGTCTCACCACCCTCATGGTGAAGAACTTCTTCCTAACATCCAATCTGAATCGACCCATCTCTAGTTTTAATCCATTCCCTCTAGTCCTACTATTACCCGACATCCTAAAAAGTCCCTCCCCAGCTTTCTTGTAGGCCCCCTTAAGATACTGGTGGGCCACTATAAGGTCTCCTCAGAGCCTTCTTTTCTCCAGACTGACCTTGTAGATCTCCGCCTGATGTCTGCTCAGGGAAGCAGTTGTCAACCAAACTTGCCAAAAAAGTACTCAGAGCTGCAGGAAACGTACAGAAGGCCAGGTCAGCACTGGCTGGATGGGGCAAGCCCATGTCATCCCATGGAGACCCAACTGCCTGTCCAGGAAATGCTTCAGCTCCCAGCTGGCCAGGGAAGCAGCTCTCCATCTGCAGCACCCAGCCAGAGGGAAGCTGGTGTGTGCCCGCATCCTGTCTAGGGCCCCTTGCCCAAAAGACAGGGCTGCCAGCGTGCTCTGATGGTACATGCCTAGAGCCTCCAGCACGGCAGTCCCAGACCATTCTTGCAGAGAGGCCAATCTTGATTTTCATCATCAGTCTGGTAAATGGGAAGCCTTCATGGAGCAATTTCTGCTCTGTCAGTGTATGAGTCTTAAAAGAGCTTCCCTGTGTTCGGCTGACTGTGTTGTTCCAGAGCTCCGGGCAACTGGGGAGGCCTCACTTCATGATAAATATTCAGAGAGAAAATCCAACCTAGATTAACAAGAATTCACAGTGAAACTGGCCTCATCAATTTAAATGACCAAGCTATGCCCTTTTTGCTCTTCAAACTTTGTGATTGTCAGAAGTGATTTTGTGATTTTCACAAGTGCTTGACTGAACACTTTTAAGCCAGAATGTTTGTGTCCAGTTAGGACCAGCAGCCTCCAAAAGGTGGTGGGAGAGCAGTGCTCAGCAGCCGTCCGGGGCACACGCAGGTGCCGGAGCCCTGCACTCACGGGGCACGTCCCCTTGGCAGCTCGTGGCAGAGGTACTGCCCCTCCACAGAGCTCCTCTCTGCCTCCAGCCTCCCAACCACACCTCCTGCAGCTCAGCTAACGTGACAGCTTATTAAATACACTACTGGCCAGGCGCCCATCCTTTGGGATGGGACCTGGGAGTTATCCAAGGGTTGCTTCTGCTTCCGAGCGCTGCTGCTGGCTGGGGCCGGACTTCACGTGCTGCTCCCATGCCCAGTCCTCATCTGTGAATTTTGCCCCCAGATTAAATCACCTTGAGGCACCGCAGCAGGAGTGAAGGGGAAAAGCTGAACACGGTTGGAGCTGCGTTCCTATTTTGGCCCCGCTCATCCCTTTGCAATCCCAACCTGAAGAGTGTCCGAGTGTTCCAACGCTGTTCATTTTGTTGGGTTACATCCTTACAGTGAGAAGGCTCCTGATGTTGCTCAACAAATCAGCAGTGAAGCTAATGAATTTCAGAGAATATCCCAATATATGTGAGGTCTTCTATTTGCAAGTTTCCAATAAATATTTCCCTTTTTGCAGAAATGAAAGCTGCAGTTCTCATGTAATGGTGTGAATTTACGGTCTCGGAAAGCAGCCTAGCCCCCAACTTTGCATGGACAAAGGGAACGGGTTGGGAGCAACTCGCTTCCAAACTGCTCAGGTACCTTCCCTCTAGTGCTGCCGGGAGAAGCTGCACGTGGTCAGCTGTACTGGCCCAGACTTTCTGCTCTCTAGGTGGAATCCCTGGACCCAGAGACGCGTTAATCACTACAAAACCAGGACAGAAAGCAGGAGATAGGTGTCTTTAAATCCTGGATCCTCATTTGCGAGGAATCATCCAGGCTCCCAGTCCTGCTCAGTAAAACACTCATGTTCACCGCAACGTGAAAAGCCCACAGAAAGGTCCCTTGCCACCTACTGTTCCCTGTCTGCCCTCTGGGTGACGTTTGAGCAGGACCTCCCACTTAGCCTCTCGCCTATTTGTTTAACAGGAGATGTCTCTAATCTCATTCAAATTATAGGGAAAACGGGGTAAAAAAGTAATCTGAGAATTTATTTGCTATTCTGGACTAACAATCCCCGAGTAATGTTATGGGTGAAAATAAAATAGAGATTATGGAGTTGAATTGATAGTTGTGCTACAGCAAGCAGAGTTAGACATGTCCTACTGAGGTTGTAATTTAACATGGAAAGAACAAGGGAAAAAGATGAAGAGAAGAGCACGAAGGATGCCTACAGTTAGGGAAGGTGGCGATGGAGAGGGAGGAAAAATACCTGTAAAGACATTTGTGAAAATCACCAAGTATTTTGTTCACGCTCTGTGTCCTGTCTGTGCTCCCAGTGCACAGACGTCACTGGAGGTCCCCGTCCCCCCTGGAAGGAATATTTGGATCGTTAAGATTTCTCTGTGTGACCGACTCCTCCAAAGTGGGCTTTTAATGGAGCTGCTCCCGGTACGAACAACCCTCCCAGCGCCGGCTGCGCGGGGCCGTGGCAGCAGCCATGCAGTGTTGCTTCTGGTCCCTGACTGGGTGACATTTCGTTCAGTATAAATTACAAATGTTACAAGTGAATGAACAGTTTGAAATTCATAGAGTCATAAAGTGGAAGGCCAGGGGTGCCATTACTATCCACCCTTCTGACCTCCTGCATATCACCGGCTGTAAAACTGCAGCCAGGAACTCCCGCATCCAGCCCGGCAATTTGTGCCCGAGCAGGAGTGAACCTGGGAGAAAGACGCTCTGTCTTGGTTAAAATCTCAACGTGACAGAGAGCTCATCTATCCTGGCTGAGTTCTCCTCAAGGCTAATTACCCTCGCACAATTCATACCTTATTCTCGCTTTGGGTTTGCTCCTCGCCACAGGGTTCCTTACCTGCATTCCTCACAAAGCCCCCCTGCAGAAACCAAACCAGCTATTTCGTTGTGCCCACTGGTGTTTGACCACCTTAGAGACCACTGCTCTTCGGGGGCCAGATTCAAAAACTGCCCTGAGCAAACAAGTAGGGGCATGGGATTTTTGGAAATACCGAAATAATCAGGACATATTTTATACAGATGATTCACTGAGCCCTCATCTAAAAGGGGTCTTGTGCCCCCAGTAAGGGCGTACAGGGAAAAGCAAGGAGGCAAGGGTGAGAAGAGTGAGAGGATTGACCCAGGGCTGATTACGGAGAAAACTGGAGGCAGTATGTCAAGCCCCACCAGGGGATGAGGACTATAAAAAGCCAAAAAAAAAAAAAAAATAAAAAAGTGCACATTTTAGGAAGCGCTAGTGCTATGGGAGCACCAGTGCTAGCTTCAGGAAAGGTGGAGAAAAGGGTTTGAAACCCACCTGTGCCGGGTGCGGGGCTGGACTGAAAGATGCTTTCCTCGGCCGTGCTGGGAGCGGGCAGGCGAAGGAGCCCAGGAGGGCAGGGCACCCGCTGGTTTCTCCGCGTTCGCACCAGCGCAAAACCTGACCTCCCATTCCCATGGCAACCCCAGCCCGGCTGCATCGCACCCAGGCAGACGAAGGCATAAATTTAACGGCAACGCCAGTCATCTCGGAGCCGCCACGCGTGCGGCGCAGCCGAGTTCGGGTTGCTGGGGGAACCATAACTTTTTAATCACACTGCATTAAGGGTTTTATTACTCTGCATATTTATAAGGGTTGGTTTATCCAGATCCGTTGAGAGAGAGAGAGAGATTTGCCATTTTTACTGTGTCTTTCATATCACCCCAGGGTTCTCCTTTGCTTTGTGCTGTGCTGGAGCTGGTGCAGGCGACTGGAGCATCGCTGCTGAGAGCAAATGGGGAGCAAAATAGTCTCAGCGTGTGCAAGCAAAATAGCAAACAGAGATGCTAAAGAGACAAGTGCCAAGTATCCGAAGGACGATCAGTGTTTGATACCATACGTAATGTTTCTGTGGATTCTGAGTGAAAAAGGCAGCTGGGACAAACATTAGGAGGGTGTTTTTACATAAATGGTAGCTACAGACATTTCAACAACCAAAGAGAATGACAACCAAAGGGGAAAAAAAAACCCCTCAGTGAGCTACCTTCTGTAAAGACTGTGGAACAAATGCAGCCCTTCAGGGCCTTTGCACACCCTTATTATTCCCCCTCCTGGCCTGTACAGCCTTGTTCCGAAACCTCTTTGGAAAGCTTTTGGGAAAATATCAGTGCTAGTCTTTGTTTGAATCAGCTGAGAAAAATGTACTTTCCAAAACATTTGGAAAGGCACAAAAATGACCTGAATAAACCCTTGGAGGCTGTCCTGGGCACAGGGCTCAGACGGACTTGTTCCTTCGGATTTAGCTGATGTGCTTTAACATGTCCCTCCAAATTGTGTACTTTCACCCCACTGACTTGAGGATGTTTGGGGTTCCTGCTGAGCTGCTCAGCCCCTTGGACTGGCTGGGCTGGGAGGTGTGGGGTGCCAGGGCCAGGCATCTCCTCCTTTGGCCCTGGAGAGGACCAAGTGACGCGCGGGGAGGCTGCGTGCAGCCCACGCAGGGCGAGTGAGTCGTCTGCCCTTCCTGAACCTCATAAACAGATGAGCTCATCACCAAGGAAAGTCCCGTCTGAAAGTAGCAGGAAAAACAAAAATGGTCAGCTTTGTGCCGTGAGCTTTGGAAAAATCCCTTCCCGTGCTCCAGTCACCATCCCAGACAAGCCGAGTGTCTGGATGTGCCTCAGCCCAGGCTTTTGATGCCAGCCCCATCGCTGGCAGTGACGTGTTGGAACAGAAACAAAACTTACAGCTTCCTCCGTGCAACCTCCAGCACTGGCTGCTGGGTCTTTGAGGGAGCTGTGGGCACCAGAAACACCAGGGCCTCCACGGGGGCTGAGAAGAGATGGTTTGTTTATTCCAGTGATGTAAATGCTGGGGAGAGAAGGAAGGAAGAGGAGCTGGTACCACGCGTACCACAGTGGGTTGCACAGGTTGGGGTGCTCCCACTGCTCATGTTTGTCCTGTCCTCCATCTGCTCTTTCTGTCCCTGCCAACCCTTGCTGCAGCTCCCCAGCCCCTTCACGTGATGCCCACGCTCTGGGTGGTGCCGGCAGCAGGAGCCAGGGTGGCAGCAGCAGATGCCCCGGGGGCTGTGGCACCTTTGCCTCTCTTGTCCCCTCCTTTAATGGTACCAGCTCAGTGTCTCTTCTCACTCACTTTGCTCCAGTGCTGATTTTTCGATTTTTTAACACTTTGGGCTTTGACCGTCAGGGCGATGATTGGGCAAAGGCATCTCACATCAAGAGGCTCCAGCTGTGCCTGGGGAGCTGCTGCGCTGCGGGACGGGGGGATGAGCCCAGCGTGTTTCTCTGCACGTGGGTTTGCCAGGCTGCAGCCACAGGGTGGGTCAGGGGCAGCTGCCCCCAGTCATGTGAGAATGCATGTCATAGAGGAGCGGTCACCTTTGGACAGACCAAATGTCCATCTGACCCCACGGCTTGTCACTACCAGCAGCAGATGCCATGGGAGGAGAGCAGGGACAGGGTGAACCCATTGCAGCACCACCCCAACCTCTCCTCCCCACCTCTGGGGACCAAGGGACCTCCTGGGCCGGAGTTAATATCTCGGTAGGCAATGGCCTTTAAATAGATTTCCTTTTATGATTTTTTCCTGCCCTGTTTTGAAGCTGTGGCCATCACTGACAGCCTCCCGTGGCAGAGCTCCACCATGTAACGACACGCTGTGTGAAAGCACCTCTCCGATTTGAAGCTGCTGCCTCCTGTTTTCACTTGGTATCTCCAAGGCATTGACCTGGAAGAGGAAGCGAGCGGTCATGGCCTGTTTGCCATCCCAGTTTGCAACCGCTCTATACCTTTGCCTACCGCCTGAAACCACCCCTGCCCCTTCTCCTCCTTGCCAAGGGTGAGTGTAGCAGAGCATCCTGCATCAGCCCAGCTGCAGGCATGCCATGGCTCTCCATAGTGCTACGATGGGCATCAGGGAGGACAATCGTCCCTAAGGGGCTTCTCCATGGGTATGGTATGGCACTGCAAACCCCGACGCTGAGCAAGCCAGCGGGTACCTGGTGCTGCTTGCCCAGAGTGCTGGGCAGGAGATGGTCATGGATGCATTTCATGGCAGTGCCGCTGAGCTGCTGGGTGCCCTGGTGTCAGTAAAGCCATGCAGCGCTGCAGCCTGGCCCACGCGCGGCCTGAAGTAGGACACTATGGCTGTAAAATAATGTCATTCCATAAAGCTTTCTGGCTCTATGGGGCAGGCTGTCGCACTTGCCTGTTGGTGCAGAGGTTGAGCTGTACCTGGCCCAGGCTGGCACCTCCGGCTGCCCACCGTGACCCACCGGTGCCGATTGCCGCACAGCCATGCCAGCCACGAGCACCGGGCCAGGGACAACGCTCCCACCGAATCCCAAAGCCCTTTGCGCAGTCGCTGTCAGTGCTGTGATGTGAGGGTTTTTTCAGTGCCCTTTTCTTCTCCATACAGCCAGTAACTTAGAAGCACACAAGATATTTTTAGATTTAACTTTGAAGTGCTTCAGGTCTGCAATTGAGTGACTCAGCTGCCAGTGCTATTTACTTTAGTTTTACATTCAAACTGGGCAATTACAGCCCCGAACAGCTATTTAGAGGCCATATTTCTTTGGCATGCTGTTGTATACTTTGCATGCGGCATTGTCTGTAAAGAAGCACTTTGCGCACCCATCTATGTGTCTAAAGGTTTTCCAAAGCAGGTGGAGAATAAAGCTGTGGGCTGTCACACCTCCTTCCTCTGCCCGCTTGTAAACTCGCCCTCCTGTGCCCTTCGTAACACCGCCTTCTTTCAAGAAGATCCGTCGTGCTCTGCCGAGGATGCTCCCCAAGATGACAGCTCGCAAAGGATTGCTGCAGGATTCGGGTCACAGCCGGAGCGTAAGGTGGCATTTTCTCCCTAATGAAAGTCTCTCTCACAGCTTCATCCTTTCAGAGGAAGAAATCTCCGCAGCTCACAGAGCCATTTGTACTGGTTTAATGATGCTCAAGACATTTATCCCAGGGAAGGGTTCTGCCTGAGCTCCCTGTTTACTTCAAGCTCACTTATTTATAACATCCTTTCCTCCAGTTCTTGAATCCTTCACCTGCACGAACATCTCCCTTAGATCATCTTTATTGAATACAGTTAAGTGTAGCTCATGGGGTTATTGAATTACAGGCATGAACTTACCAAAATGAGATAAATCACTCATATTAGCCTCTCTCTATTAAACACATTTCACCCTGAGGCATTTTTCCATAGGACAGATACTATATATCAAGCGTTTGAATAATGGAAGTAGCTGACGTGGGCTTCTCCCCGTGAGAAGACACGCGATGGGAATGCAGCAGCCCTCTCTGAAGGAAGATTTACTGCCTAAAATATTTATCAGAAATAACATCCTCTGCGTGAGGCTTGAAGGGGAAGAGTTTGAGACAGGGTCGGAGCTGCATTTGCTCATGTGGGCTTCTCTTTCACAGAATCACACAGAATGGTTTGGCTTGGAAAGGACCTTAAAGATCATCTAGTTCCAACCCCCTGCAATGGGCAGGGGCACCTCCCACTAGACCAGGCTGCTCAAAGCCCCATCCAGCCTGGCCTTGAACACTTCCAGGGATGGGGCATCCACAGCTTCTCTGGGCACCCTGTTCCAGTGCCTCACCACCCTCACAGTAAAGAATTTCTTCCCGATATCCAATCTAAATCTACCCTCTTTCAGTTTGAGGCCATTACCCTGTGTCCTATCATAACACTCCCTGATAAAGAGCCCCTCCCCATCCCTCCTGTAGGCCCCAATCTTTGATGCGGTGCAGCATTAAGCGGTGATGTGTTGCTGGCCATCGCGCGGTCCCACCCTGCAGGGGGTCACCACCAGTCCCTGACACCTGCCTCTGCCCAGCCCCCGGCACCGGAGGGGTGATGCCCTCCCTGGGGTCACCCAACCACCTGCCCCCGCCAGCCACCAGCTTTGTCCCCCAAAAATCACCGTTTTTGAGAGAGAGGGATTTTGCCTTCGTGAGGTACTTGAGCTCGATTTGGGGTGGGGGCAGCGCTGGGAAAGGTTGATGCCATTTGGGGATGGGGAGGGGACTGGGCTGCGTGCTCAGCCCCCAGCGCAGTGGGGAGCAGCAGGTCCTGGTGCTGCCCAGCCCCAAACCACGCTACCTCCTCGCCCGCGCCGCGGCACCCTCCAAGGCACGCACGTGCAGGGCATCTCCAGACCACAGCTTTGCCTTTTTCTCTAGTTACTTTCCATTCTGGCGCTCCTTTTAGCTTCTCTTACCCCACCTTTGGTATTTTCACGATCAACATCATATCCACATGTTTACTTCCCTGCCTTGTGGTTTCACAGGTCTTGGGTTTTCGGTGGATTTTTTTTTTTCCTCTTGCAATCACCCTGCGTTGGAAGCCTGACAGCATTTGGTGATGGTTTATTTGGGGGATCCTGATCCCGAACCACACCTGCTGACTCCAAACCACTGATGCTGGAAGGTCACGGGTGGAGCTTCAGCCCGAGGTCTGGGAGATGACCCAAAGGCACAAAATCTCTCCCTGTGACTCCACCGGGGGCATGCACAAGCTCTCCTGCTGGTGTTGGGCTTCTGGAGGGAAAGCGATGCAAAATTACCTTCCCTTCTGTGCATTTCTGTCCAGGTACAGAACTCAACAGGAACCATCAGCGGCCTCTGGCATCGCTCCTGCAATTAGGGAAGGGGGCTGATGCTTTTAGCTTGTTGTTCAGCCTGCTGAAAAAAGGCCAAAATCTCTGCAGAAATCCTGTTTTGCTAAATCCTCCAATTTTCTATTATTTTCAGTAAGGCCAAAGTTTGAATCATTTTCAGATAAAAAGATTCACTGAAATACGAAGAAGGGGAAAAAATACGTGCGTATACACAGTAATCTGCCCTGATATATCACCATGAAGATTAGTAACCTTTCAGGAATGGGTACATTCGCATAGCTCTTGGATATTAATTAAAATTTTATAAATAATTAGCCTAATCAATATTTTTAAATCCTAGCATTGTTAAGGATTATACAAGGATTGTTAAAGATCGACACAGGTGTATTTGTAACCTTGAGGAGCATAAGCTACCTGTTTAAATATTACTATTTAAGTAAGTTGCCTTTCTCAAGGAAAATCATTTTTACAATCAATTCATAAGGTTTCCAGACAGTGGAAATGGTTTTCAGTGTGGACGTTTAACGTTTTTCTCTGGGAATGTCTTTAATTAAGGAATGAACTGTAAATCTGGTAATGGTCATGACATCTGTATATTATATTCAGTGTCCTCTGTCCGCGAAAGGGACTTTCCTGCCCTGTTTTGCAATGTTCTGCAAAAGACTGTGGTGGCAACAAAAGCTGCACAGCCCTGCTTCTCCTGCCTGAGCCCCCACGCCCTCCAGGACCCCCCTCGAACCCACCGAGCCCCATGAGCGGCGCTTCTGGTGGAGCCCCCCGGGCCACGCACAGTGGCATCAGCCATGTGCATGCACCGTCCTGAAGACAAACCGGGGTGGGACCTCCCCGTTCGTGGCCTTTTTGTTCAAACTGTAGGTTTACAGACATGTTACGCCCGCTTTGCCTTCCAAACCCAGAGTCCCGCTTGGAATTTCCCCCTTCCTTTGAGGCATGTGCATGTTGCCGGTTTACAGGCACCGCACGGCACAACGTGGGTTATTCCATTAAAACACAAACCTCTGTGATACCATTTCTTCTCCTTCCAAGTGAATTAGGTTCCATGCTTTTAAATTTCTGTTAAGAAAAAACAAATCGACAAACGTGACAGGCAAGCTTTCATGCTTGTGTTTTACGTTGATCTGTTTTCACTGCCTTCTCTCCTGGTGGAAGCTGAAATCACTCTTAGAGCCATTTCCCACGCTGTAGTATTTCAACCAAAATCATCCATCTCGTGCAAACCAGCTCATGGTTTGCCAGAACAGCGGTTTGCCGCCTGTATCACCAGTTTCCCCAGTGGCTGCATCTCCCTGTACACACATTCTGGGTGCTGCACTCATCAGACTTTTCCCAGCAATGGCACAGCAATAAATCCCCCGTGGGGGCTGAGAACGGGATTGCGGCTCCCTGCAAACACTGAACTTGAAGCATCACAGGCCACCCACCGCTCTGTGAGGCAGCTGTAGCCATTGGGTGGTCTCTTCCTTCGGTCCCGCTTTAGGCAGTTTGATCTGCCGTTGAGCACCCACACGTTCGGCAACTTTCCAGTTGGGGAAAAGGAGGTTTTCTGGCAGATTGCCCCTTCTGCATTGGTTCAAGCCACCTCTGTCCCGCTGAGCCCCAGGCTGCAGATCAGCCATCACACCCCACCGCTCACCAGCACCTTGCCGTCTGCGGCTCCTACCTTTCCTCCTCCCCTCAAACCCCTCCAGCAGCCCCTCGTGCCTCCCGGGGAGCTGGAGGAGCGTGTGATTCCGACTGACAGCCTCACCTCTTCACCCACCCAGCCAGGCCTGGATGGGACCTCATCAAACAGCTGCTCCCCGGTGCCGAGTGCCCATCGCTGGGGAGGCAGAGACTGCTCTGCCAAAGGAATCCCGACGAGGCAATCCCAGCAGAGCCTCCAAGGCAACTGGGGAGGGATTTTCAAACCATCTGGGTTTGTCCAGCATGCAAATAAACCGCACGGATATCTTACATACCTGCACAGCTGGTGGTAGTGGAACAGGTATTAGGAGCTTATATAGGGATTTCTAAATTCCTTAGCTGGGACATCGCACTCCTCTCACCTTTTCCTGATCTTCTGAAGGTAAGATGGGGCAAAGCCTGAAGGTTGTGCACACAGGACTTGAGGAGTGCCTGAGCTGTGCGTGAGCCATCTGCACTGCGGTGAGCACACCTCAAAGCTCACAGCCACCGCGGTGATCATTCCTGGCACCCAAACACAGAATTTATCCTCAAAGAATCCTTCTCCACAGCTTGCCGGGTACCTCCACATTCTAATCTACAGGAGGACACGGCTGAAGCAGAGGTGAAGCACACCAAACAATTTATTCTATTGTCTTCCCTACCCAGTTGGCAGGAAGAACTCACTAAGGTAGAGCTTGGTTGGTGTAGGAAGCCTCACAGGTCCCTATGTATATTTGAGAAACCTATAAACAGTAAAAGAATTTTAATTTTAAAAGTTTGTCGATAAGAATAGCTCTACGCACGCCTTGCCAGCATGTCGTGGGAAGACCGGCCGCTGGACACGAAAGGCAATCCTGCATAAACCTGAAACACAAATGTAGGGGACAGTCAGATTTTGTCACAGCGACTCAGAAAAGGAATGAGCTCCCATCAAAGATGGGAGCGTTATTTACACCTCACAGGGCAAGACAATACCTCTTTGCCTTCCCATATAGCACCTTTGGGAAAGGCATAACGGTGCCTTCCACAAGCATCTGCCCAGGGCTTTTCAACTCTAGTCTCAGGACTCGTGTAGGTGCTCTCCTCACACAAGTCCCGACTTCATCTCCCTCACTCCCCCAGTCTCCTGGCTGCATTTCTTACATAGCTGGTGGGGTGGCAGAGAGGCTGCTGCTCCTCGGACACTGTGGGTAAAGCGTTGTACAAATCCAAAGCTCCCACAAATATTAAGCACAGAGTTGCTCCGAGCACGCGGCAGCTTTCCCCCATCCCAGGCTGAGGAAATGGAAACATCTCCTGAAAGTGGGTGTTGTGAAGACTACCCCTGGTGCTTCTGTGGGCATGGGGTTATGCGCCAAGGCGTGCTGTGCTGCTTAAATAACAAGCGCTTCTTGCGCTAGCCCTTTCTCCACCTCCCCTGGCTCAAGTAGAGCCCACCTAAATAGGA
Organism: Fratercula arctica; assembly: GCA_947846985.1. Classification (NCBI taxonomy): domain Eukaryota; kingdom Metazoa; phylum Chordata; class Aves; order Charadriiformes; family Alcidae; genus Fratercula; species Fratercula arctica. Next base: position 22,365,901 of record CANTUZ010000001.1, on the reverse strand, counting down.
CCAGAAACGCAAAGGGATAGTTAAGTGCAGTGTGAGGGCCAAGGAAAGACACCCTACTCCTGGCAGGCTGAAAAGTGCGTTTCAATATCTTGTGATGTGGCAGCTTTCAGAGCAGCGACGGAGCTTGTCCAGATTCCCATCCTGGGTTGGAGCTGGTGTGTGTCACCCCAGGGCAACGGCTTCATTAACATCAGCGCTGGTGCCAAGTTCCACAGCACAGGATCCCTTTCACTAAGGGCAGTCCTCTGGAGAGAGCTGCCTTCTGCCATCGCTGAGGCCAACCGCCTTAAAATCCTCAAGGAGAAGAACCTATTGCAAGACCCCTGGGGGAAGGAGCAGCTTTGTTTCTGTTTTGCTTTCAGAGGGTAAGCACCTCTTTCTCTACCTCTCCTACTGCTAGAACACAGTTTGTACATCCCATCGTTCAGATGTCTGACGTATTATTTCACAGTGTTCTTTATCCGTAGCTGTGACAAGCAAATTACACTGAATTAAGCTCATCTACCTTGGTCTCAAGGGACACTGACTATTAAACTGTCTCAGAACTGGCATCCTGACGCACTGTCAGCGCTCAGCCTAGAGGAAGATGCTGAGACATGGCGTTACCCAACAAAAAACAGCTGCTCTGTTCAGGGGTGTAACTAAAACAGCACGTAGGGAGCACCACATTACTCAGTCCTTCTGCAGAAAACAGGCTCAATTTATAACGGCAACAACATTTAGTCCAAATGGCAGGTCCGCAACCTCACCACTGGCTACAGGACGTAATCTATGTCTTTCCTTTCCGATAACACAATAACCAATACGAGATCCTGCAGGCTCCACCCCACCGCCATTATCCTGCTCGGTGGCACTCAAGCTGCCTACCCGTGCCCATAAAATCACCAACAGCCACCATACACGAAAGGCAGAGATCACAGCTTGCCTTTTAGTGAAGTCAGGATGGGCTTGGGGAAGATACAACAGGAGCTGTTTATTGTTTGAATAACAATTTTAGAAAGAAATCGATGGACACTGGGGAACGGCACAAGTCATTTCTTCACAGAAAGCCTTCACTTGCAAACGGTTCCAACCCTTGTTCTCGCTAACTGCCACCTCTGCTGGGGTCGGAACGGGCAAGAGACATAAAAGAAGGTGAAAATGACAGGAACAGCTTCCAAGATCCCTTTTGACAGAGCTTTCACATGACATGGCTGACTCCTACTTGCTTCACTCAGGCTCCACTCGTGCTTTGCTGTCCTCTTCTTGTTTCAGTTGGCAAAGGAGGGTGAAGTTGACACCACTTCCTGTGAAATAACATCCAAACGATCAGACACGATAACATCCCAATGGTCAGCCTCACGGAACTGCGCTGCTCCACGTTGTGGAGAAAGCTTTGTGCAAAGCTCCCACAGACACGGTAGCTGAGGAGACACTTGGGACTCGGGCTGCTGATGTCCCTTGGCAGAGAAACACACAGAACTTGCTCTTTTCTTTTGGAGGAGCCCATCCAGTCCAAATGAGACACCAAGGACTGCCATACTGTTTGAACAGGCAACGGCACGTACCTGCCACCTGCATTAAGTATCTCCACTGAGACAGCAAAGCTTGGGAACAGAAATCCCATTAAAATTACGCATTGCACACAGAAAGTAAAAAGGAACGTGGAGAGATACGATGTGTTTGCTCACTCCTCTGCCGCTCAGGCCTACCGCCCGGGCTGCCTGAGGAGCCTGACACCTACAGATGAATTGCCGCAGACCCAGAAGAGACTCTGCCCAGCAGTGGCTTCAGAATGAAGGAGAAAGGAAGCTAAGAGAAAACGTGACTTAATACAGGCCTGCCCCTCAGCTGGGCACTGTGCGGGCAATTCAGTATTTTCCAATTTATAGATACGCACAGGACAAACCAGCCTCATTTCCTTCCTCAGACAGCTCCTCCCCACCACCAGCACCGAAACCCTCTTTAAAAGGGGTCACTGCAAAAGTTATTTATTTCTTCTTAAAGAATCAGGGTTCTTTTCAGGTGTGATAGATTCAGAGCTGCCACCAGCCAGGCTTGCTGGCAGTGCCAAGGTGAAAGCACAAGAGCGCATTTACCCTCACGATCAAGTTAAGGTTGTAGACCATTTTCAATATAAGCGCACTCCATAAAAACAATTTGTCCTTTAGTCAGAGTAACAAAAACAGGCTCCCAGACTCCAGCTGTTTGAAATACACTCAGATTGGTCCCAATAATTGCTGGTGAAAGTTCTTGAATCGAGCACCAGAGGCTGAGGGAGGCGAGGAGAGGCAGGGCTCACATGCCGTCCAAGCTCCATCACTGGAATTTACAGCTCTTCTAATTAAACGTTCTCAAAGGTACTTCCTTCTTCCTCCCCTTTCTGTAACCCTCACGCAAAAAGCCCCCCCAGAACAAAACAGGGACAGGATTTATTTTTTTCTTAAACAGTAATTTAGAGCCTTGCCCTCAGTATTCCTAAAACCAGGATTAAAAAAAATTATTTGATGCAGAAGATCATTTATAATTTAATTAACCTTATCTGCAACAGAAGTACACCCCATCTTGAAGGTATCCGGTTATAGTAAGCATTGAAAAACCTTTTCTTTCTGCACTTCTAGAGAAAGAAACCCCAAATTCCTCCTCCCAAAGGACAAGCTGACTCAGACATCAGAACAAGACAAATACTAAGATTTGACTTCCCTGTAGGCTCTCAGTTTGTTGAGGTAATCTGCAATACGTCTACTGAAAATGGAGCAGAATGAGTGAAATTACTGCACATGGAGTAGCAGACTATTTTGAACTAAATGTAGAATATAATTTAGTTTTATAATAATTAGTTGATAAGCTGCATCTTCATCTCAAATGCCGTCTTAATAGGAAAATTAAATTCAAGTGCAAACTAATGGCAAAAGTCCTTTTTGTCGGTTGGACGCATCTCCATTTGCAAAACTGAAATTAAAGCTGGTCTGGTACAAAGCCCTGGAGACATCACAATACACTGGTACCAAATAAGGTCTGCATTAATATGAATAATGTCAACTATTACGCATTAATATGAATATGCATCAATAAGAAAGCAAAAGATCTAGGCCAATAGTACTTTAGCCAAAGAAAAGATAATCTTGTCGCCATTCCAGTACCTGGTAAGAGTCTAGAGATACTAAACAGGCAAGTTCAAAGCCTGAATATGAATTAAGAAGAGGACAAAAAAAGGCTTTCATGTGAAAAACAAAAAGAAGTTTAAGGCACTCACACTTACAGACTTATTTTTATTCCAGAAACTGAGGAAAGCCAGATTTTGACAAGACTCATGCCAAAATGAAGAGGGTATCACACAGTATTACTAAAACAGCATAAACTGTACTCAGATTTTTTTATTTTATTTCAGCCTGGAAAAGAAGGCTCTGGGGAGACCTTATAGCAGCCTTCCAGGACCTGAAGGGGGCCTACAGGAAAGCTGGGGAGGGGCTGTTTGCAAGGGCATGTAGCAACAGGACGAGGGGCAATGGTTTTAAACTAGAGCAGGGTAGGTTTAGATTAGACATTAGGAAAAAGTTCTTTACAATGAGGGTGGTGAGAGACTGGAACAGGTTGCCCAGAGAGGTGGTGGAGGTTCCATCCCTGGAGACATTCAAGGCCAGGCTTGATGAGGCTCTGAGCAACCTGATCTAGTTGAAGATGTCCCTGCTTACTGCAGGGGGGTGGGACTAGATGGCCTTTAAATGTCCCTTCCAATCCAACACATTCTATGATTCTGTGATTCATTCTGTGACTTAGTTTTAAATCACCTGAGTACTTAAACCACTACTCCACTCAGATAAAATTATCTCCATCTCAAACACAGTCTGCATTTCAGGCTGACTACCTGTTTGGTCTTTCTTTTGTTCCCTGTGAGCAGCTCAGTGCATTGGAATGGATCATACTGGCTGACAGTCACACTACATGAAGCACTTGCAGAAAAAAATCCTGCATATATTGCATATATTTATGTCATAAAATCGCCGTGTGGTATTAGATACAAAGCTAAGAACGAGTTACAGAAACCTTAGAAGAACTATTCAGACAGGAACATCTCCAGATGTTGTAGCTGAAAAGGAGCTGTCTGATCTATGAGATGTAGCTAGTAATAAACCCACCTTCAGTGCATCTCCAGCTGATCCGCCACACGTACACAACAGGGGTGATGACATTTTATGAAGACGCTGTATTTTTTTCCTGCTATTTAAAAAAAAAAAAAAAAATCCTTCTCAGCAGTTAATGGAAGCCTGCCCACTTGCAAGAAAAATTCCCATCAGATACTGTTTCTCAGGACACAACCAATACAGACGCACCATGGGGGAGCAGGGAGGTGTCGGTGATAAAAAGGAATACAGGCAAAGTTCATTTGCAGATTTATGAAAAATAAATTTATTACATAACACCTTGTTTTAACAATGTTTGATTTTTTTTTTATTCAGAATACTTGCGTCATTCATGTAAAATAGTTTGATACAGTACGTTGTATGTAAGTTTTTCCTCATAAATTCTAAGGCTCTCCTAACACCTTGATCCTCTGCTGTAGGAATGGCACCCCTAAACAATGTGCGAACATTGAAAAAAAAATAATAACTGAACAAAATTTAAAATCCACTACACCAAGCTGGTTCTCAAAAATCATGACGAAATATCTGAATGGATGCCGCACCTTTTTAGGAAATATCATTCATGCTTTTTTAATCCCAAAGCATGCTCACAAATCATTAACACCAACAGGAAAAAAATAAAACACTGTCTATGACAATCATTTTAGTTTGTTTGCTGAACCAAACATGTTTATATCAATGACAACATACTTATTTTACTATCAAATAGCAGCTTTAATACCAGTCAAGTCATAGATTTAAAAACAAAACTAAAAACTTATGGTGGAAATTAATCTTTGGGACATTTGTAATTGCTGGAAAAAAATGCAAATTTTTCATGTTCTTAAAAAAAACAAAAAAGTATCTCATGGTAGCAATCGTGTCGGTCATAAAACATTGATCGAGGTGGAAAATGAACGAACCCACAAAAGTCACTAAAAATAAACGTCTATCAAAATTGTCTCAATTGGAGTCACGGTTAGTTTGCTTTTTTGCCATAGTAACATATAGTGTATGCTTCAAGTACCAGTTGAGAGATGTTGTGTACTATCGGTCAGATAAAAGTTGTTACACCAAGAGAATTCACCACATACGACAACAAAAAATGCTTGCCCCTAGCACATTTCACAGCTTCAACTGCTACAGACTGTCACTGGGAAAAAAAAAAAAAAAAAAAAAAAAAATGCATCGGTCAGTCTGAACCATGTCAAGTAAACTATGGAAGTAGCATATCCACAACACAAACTGTGCTAGCACTTTCTTTTCAAGTCTAACCCCAGAAACAGGTACGATTTGGGAGCCACTACTCCGCTCTGTGGAAGGGGGTGGATCGTGGCGATCAGACAGGTTGGAGGTGTGGTTGTACAGTACATTCTCGTGGCCCAAGCCGGGTTCCAGGCAGGCAGCTGCGCGGCCGGTCCTGCAGCATTAGCAACAGTGCATTGATGTTATTGGGATGCAGCTCAGTACCGGTGCGTCTGGTGCGAGTACTGTGGCGGCTGCTGGGAGGTAGTTGAATATCCCATGCTGCTCTGTGGCTGTGATGTGCTTGGTCCGGGGTTGGGGTAGGCAGCATGGGGGTTGGAACGCTGCAGAAGGGGGAAAAGCAGAGGAAATGCAACCCTTTGTAACAGGTACATCGCAAGGCAGTTTCGCCTACTGATTTATTTCTTCAAGAGGTACCAAGCACACACAGTCCCAAAGCAGCTGCGCTTCCAGGCTTCTTTCCACCTACTCTGATTACAGCAGGTGCAGGTATGAACATCATTAGACAGTGACAGCTACCACCCTTCAGTTATCCGTCCTAATTACCTCCTGCGAATCTAAACCATCACAGTCAAACCTCCAGCCAACCCTCCAGATGGCTACGGTTCACCTGCATGTTACACAAGGCTACCACCGCTCACAGCAGCAGTCTTCTCCACTTGCTCCCTTCCCCTACCAAGAAGGTATGTTGGGATGGAGGTCCAAACATCTGTGCATCTCACTGCTGGTGAGCCACTCTGCATTATTCTGCAGATTTTCTTACTCAAAGGATATGCTTGACACCCTTTTGCGCGACCTAGGAGTAAAGGCTGAGAGCGCTGTGATTATTTAGGATAAGGTGTCATCTAGCAGCAGCCTTACAAATACTTGACGGAGAGTTAAAGAGAACAGCCACACACTTCTCAGTGGAACGAGATATTGCTGGGAGAAATGGCCATAGACTGTGGCTTGGGAGGTTCAGGTTGGACATTAGGGGGCAAAAATAATTAAAAAAAAAAAAAAAATCACTAAGAGACCAGTATAGCACTAGAAGAACTTGCCCAGAGAGGCTCTGAAGTCTCCCCATCTAGGGAGGTTTTTAAGACTCAGCTAAACAAAGCCATGGCTGACCTGATTTAGCATTAGCGACAGTCCTGCTTCAAGTGGGAGACTGGGCTACATGGTCTCGAGGCCCCTTTCAACCAGCATTTCTACAATTATTTATTGAGTGGAGCGTTCATCATTGCAAGAAGCTCTGGGCAAACCAGCAACTGCCTATTTTGATTTTAACCTAGAAGTTATTTACACATCATGCGTTATAAAGGAAAAAAGACTGTGAGATTTTCAACCTCAGCATATGACCACTTAGTAGCATTTAACATTTCATTAAATTAACACAATTTCAGTACATTACTGTGCTGTTTTATATTTATGTTATGGTTTACACACACACAAATTTTTCAGCATTTAGAAACTGCTGTGTAACTTCTGAACTCTTGATATCACAAGATGTATTAGGATTTTTAGCAAAAGCTGATCCTAGTAAAGGTCTGGAAACTTCTCTACAGTGAATATTCCATGACTAGGGTATTGCTACTGAGACCTGAATACGCAAAACTATGGTGAACAAACATCCTGAAAAAGTAAAATATTAAAATAGCTTTACAGATTTTATAAGTCGCAACATAAAATAATAAATAACAACTCCATGTTTTCCTGCTGTTCAGCACTTAGAATGGAAGCTATAATCAGGATGCTGAGCCGACGGCAGAAATGAAAAGGCAAACTCTACTTGTTAACATGTGCTCACAGGACTGAGCTCATTCTCTAGGGGTGTCTAGTGTAAACGGGAAGAAAAGCCGGACCAGCACTTAATGCCAGGGGCAACAAACCAGCACTGCTGAACTGCCCCGTTCACACAGTGACTGATGAGCTTTTGTGACATTTGCCTTCAGTCTTGAGAGATGGACTAAGTCACTCCTCATCACTCCTCAACAGAAGTGTCACAGCTCTGGGTCACCCTTCTCTCCGTGTAACAAATACAGGATGAACTTCAGAGACCAAAAATCTCTGCATATTCTTTTTGTCCAAGGATAGCTCCTGTATGTAGGAAACTATCACAAGTTTAACCATTTAAAAACTGACCATTCATGTCACTTGTAAACATTTTCGGCATCCTGACTTCTAAAACAGAACTTAGTTTAGAGGGAGAGAATTAAAAATCATCAGATTCTTTCATGACACCCAGCGCAACAAATAGCTTTTGTTTAAGAACAAATGTAAATATCCAGTCCTTTCTAAAGGCCATTAAGCACCCAGAAGCAAAAGCTCGGAGTAGCGGAATTGCTCCAGCCTGTTTAGTCACATTGCCTTTGGAAGTGTCACATTCCAGATTTAAATGAGAAGGCAAGGAAGGCTGTGTGCCATGTGTCTACTATTTTTACGCATGGCAGAAAAGGATACAAGGTCAACTTGCTCTGCAGAAAGTAATTTGACTTCTGAGTGGATGGAGAAACTGTCTTAGTGTGTCTTGCCCAGGAGATGGCAATCCTTCTTCACAAGACTTATATGGGGAATTTGAGCAAATTAAATGAAGAACAAAGGAACAGGTGTTTGATTAAAACAGAGGGCTGTATTGTAATATTTCTTCACCATCTCCTCAAGTTGCAGGATCAGAAAGAAAAAATGTGAGGAATTTTTTTCAGGGAGACCTGAAACCACCAATAGGCAACTCTTAACTGTTTTTGTTCCGCTGCCAGCAAGTTCAGGTCTCCTTCCTTTGATTACCATGTTTTCCAGATACCTTAATCAGAGAAAATCTACCCACTGCCTTCTTGCAAGACTGCAGGGGAGATGTTTTGTTGGGGTTTTCTTGTTGTTGTTGTGGTGAGGTTTTTTTGCATTGTTTTTTGTTTGTTTTGAACAGGTGTTTTGCCTTCTAAAGAGACAGCAAAAAGATTAGTCAGAAGCAGTCAGCTTACCAATAAGAGTTCCTGAGATAGCAAAGTAACAGTTATCACTGTCTCAAGGCAAAAGTATTCTGAAACTACATTTGTTGACAAGGGCTACCCCCAGCTACAATCCTGGGATGGACATCTGAGAGTACAAAAGTTTTGACGAACGCGAGCTGAAAACAAACCAACATCAACTCCTGCTGAAGCAATCCGAGTCTTCTGACTTCTCTTCTAGCAAATCTCAGCTCTTGCTCATAGAAGTGAAAGCCAAAGTTTGTTCAAACTGCCAAGCTCCAGTAGCAAAATGAGGTGAAGGGTGTGTAATTAGGGCATGTAAATGGGGCTCCCTGACACAGTCCATGCAACCTCTGCATCAATCTCCTTAGATATGTGGCTCAACATGAGGGGAAGGTTAAGAGAAAGTTAGATTTGCCTTCTTAAAAAAACCACACACAGTAGTAGTAGATACAGCCAGCTAAAAGGCCCAAACAGCAATCAACTTTGTAGCTTGCCAAATTGAATGGGATGAATCCTCTGTGATGCATAACCCAACTAAAAGAAAGACAATGTTTGTACTTAGAGGCACTCCACAGCACTCTAGTTAAGGCTGACCACTGTTTCAAAGAGCTCTAAAAATCTTTATTGTTCAAGGAGAACAACTTAAAAACTGACATGCTATTATTGTCCTGGGATTAGTTGAGCAAAGGCACTTGGGGACTATATGAAGGATCTTACAGTAGTGCTCCTGAAAATTGACCTTGGCTTACATTTTTTTGGTAATCTCAAGTTTTGCTCAATGCTGGAAATATATAGATCTATACAAGGATGAGGGTAATGCCCCCAGGCAGCCTTTGAGGACAGCTGGTACTCTCAAGAACAAACTCCGAGATGAAAGATTTCAAAACCATTGGTGTTTATGGAGAAACAGTATCAAACTGTGAAGAGCAAGTTGACAACAGTGGTGTTATTGATAGCATTCTGTAACTCTCCCTAAGTTTTGCTACAGAATATAAGCATAGCTAAGTGGGTTCCAGATATTGGAGAAGGGATGGAAGAGAGACTACCCCTTTTCACCTTTAAAATACCTGAAAACACCGCCATCAATTTCTGACTTCCCCATCCTTTGATTCCATCAAAGACTCTCTTCCAATTGGCCTTCTGCACTATCGCTCCATGTGAAGCGGTATTTAAGCAGTTCCTGCAGGCTAACATTTTCACCAGCATGCCTCCTCTTGAGATCTTCTATTCCCTAGGCTTCCAAAATCTGCCACCTCTCTAACTATTCCTATGTACGTTATTGGAAAAGTCTTCCTTGCTCCTCTTTTGCAATTTCTTAGCTTGCATTAACTAAAGGTTCTGTCCTTAACTGTCTTCTCCTCGATCTCTGGGAGTAATCTCATCCAAACTCACAAATTCAGGTATCATTCCCCAGGATGACTCTCAAGTGTTCTCCTCCTCCCGACTCTTCTGATTTCCTAATGTCTGGCCATAAGCTCAAATGCAGGAAGGCGTGAACACAGTTTTCAAGTTTTCCTCATGCTTTTTTCCTACACTTCTCTTCTTCCTCACTCATTGATTGCCACCACCTCACCTGTCTCTTCAGTTCTGTAATACTGGGCTTACTCAACCTGGAATCTCCCTTGGTCTTCAGAACAGAGGTTACGACAGCATCATGTCAAGTCTTTCTGTTTGTCATCCAAATACTGCTTTCCAACCCATTTGCCCAACTAAAACTCTTGTTCAGATTTTTATTTCACAACTTGTTTACTGCAATATCATTTTTCTCCTACTATTACAGGCTTGTTCAAATAAGGAATGGTATTTTTAGGTGATACAGAGCGCAGCACAGCAGGCTCCTAGTCCACAATCTGCATTCCCTAATATGAAGGCAAAAAATTATTAACTGTAATAATCTCTGATCCTAATTTCCTTACTGCTAACCTAAAGAGCATCAGCATATCCATTTACAGGCAAACTATCAACTAAATGCATCTGAAAAATGCCAAAAAAATAGCAGTTAATACAGTGACATTTACAAGTATTTTTTTTTATCTTAAAGAAACACTGCTGTAAACATGAGAACCAAATACACAATATATGAATGAAACAAATACCTGATAGTCTGAGGTCATAATAAGTCCACCTGAGGTAGTGGTAGGAGGAACAACTCTCACTTTTTTCAGTGGGGGTCCCTGTGTGTGACTGTTGTCTTGGTTCCCTGGGTGACCAGTTCCATTAGTATGGTTATTGCCCTGCTGCTGCTGCTGGTTCTTCTCAATTGTTTAAACACAAAGAAAAATTTCAACTCAAAAGCAGTACGTGAAATAACATGAAAACAGGAAATAGTGTGAAAGCCAGTGAAGCATGATGATACTGTTCTTCCAGTACTTACTTTGTCTCCTTTATCATCTGGTTCTTCTTCTGTTAAAAATTCTCGTTTTGGGTAAGGGATTTGACAACCTGCAAAAACACTGCCCCCCAGAAAAGTCTATTTATCACTGTATTAGAACAAAAGGGTTAGTTAGACCTGTAAGATCCATACTTCACCCATGCTAGTTTCAAGATGCCTGAGCCACAGCCTAATACCTGTAACTAATGGAGAAGTTTTCCCCATCTTACTTTCATCATATTCTAAACTTAGTAAACGTATTCACATTTACTTTTAATCTTCAGTAGTCTCTTATACACTCAAACTCCTAATAGTTTTCACCTCTTCTGGTAACTGGTGGCTGGAAAGGTACACCACCTGTTAGATATCTGCAAGGGCACAAAGCACTATCTTAATCCAGCGATTGCGTAATTCACAATCTCAGGACTAACTGAAAATACTCCTGGAAACTCCACTGACTATTAATAAAACCACTTGGAACAAAGTTTAAAAATAACTACAAATTTAATCTGTCAATTCATATCTCATGGTCCGCATGAATTTGCTACTGCAAGCTGATATTTACCTGCCCTTAATCAGTAGAATGTATTTGTAATAAAGTCTCTGTACACCTGTTAGCATTACTCATTGTGTAGTCACATAAAAATGCCAACCTAAAAGCAGTTTCTACAAAAACAAATCATTCACATGACAACATTAAATCAGAGAGACAGGTCAGAAGTTATAAATAATCCAGTAGGTTTTAGTGATTTAATTTTTAATTACTTATAAACATACATACCATATTTTATAAATTCTTCCCTAGATAATGGTAGAGAACCATACACAGGATGTACTAGTAGCTTTCCTAAGAAGGTGTACAATCATGCTCTCTGGCTAGCCTTTTGGGAGGGGGGATTAATTTTTAATGAAATCATTCATTGTCCCTAAATTTTCTTCCTTTTGTAAATCACCCTGCACAAACAAAAAAGAGGAGTGTCTACAGAAAATGGATTTAAGTAGTTAAGGATGACAGCACGGAGACACAGAGTTGACTTCCCCCACCCACTGAATTTGCAACAAAGGCTAAGACAGAAAAATGTAAGCTAATTAGAGAGTGTCATGTGGCATTCTGGAGCAGAGAAGTGGACCTGCGGGCACTTAGCAGTTGTCTACAAAGATCTGTAGCATGCATAATCAACCTGTCAGTGAGTAACAAGATTAGGGCTGCGACTAATAGGATCAAAGTTCCATAAAGCAAGAGACTAATAAGAACGCTACTTAATTTCAAAAACCACAAATGGCATTTTAGTGGTTATAGCTTTCTTTGGTTCTTAGAGACCAAGTATTTAGCTCAATAGTCACAAACGTATTTACAGCAGAGAGAAAGCACGCATTTCTAAAGCATCTCTGGCTGTACTGATAGGTTAATAAACTGACCACTTACTCGGATGTGGGAAGAGGATCTTCTAAGAAATAGGGATCCTGCATAGCCTGTTCTGAGGTAATTCTCTTTATTGGGTCCATAGTGAGCAACTTCTGAAGCTGCAAAAATAAAACACTCCACATTACCAAAATGTTTTACAGAAACTTCACTGTATTATTCCTGAAAGACGAGCTGATACAAATGTGTCTGAACTCAAAACCCTAACCATAAATGGCATAACAACATTCTTCTCTCTTGTTAAAATAGTAACTTCACTGCCCATCGAAAACCACCTATTTTTACTTGCAAAGCCCAGGCCTCACAGTTAGTTCCAGTCAAAATGTTCTAACAAAAACATTCAAAGAGTTTCCATGACATACCAGCAGCTTTAGTCATAGAATCATAAAATAGTTTGGGTTGGAAGGAACCTTTAAAGGTCATCTAGTCCAAACCCCCTGCAATGAGCAGGGACATCTTCAACTGGACCAGGTTGCTCAGAGCCCCGTCCAACCTGACCTTGAGTGACTCCAGGGATGGGGCATCTACCACCTCTCTGGACAACCTGTTCCAGTGTTTCATCACCCTCATTGTAAAAAATTTCTTCCTTCTCTCTAGTCCAAATCTTCCCTCTTTTAGTTTAAAACTGTTACCTTGTCCTATCACAACAGGCCTTACTAAAAAGTTTGTCCCATCTTTCCTGTAGGTCCCCTTTAGGTACTGGAAGGCCGCTATAAGGTCTTCCCGGAGCCTTCTCTTCTCCAGGCTGAACAACCCCAACTCTCTCAGCCTGTCCTCATAGGAGAGGTGCTCCAGCCCCCTGATCATTTTTGTGGTCCTCCTCTGGACCTGCTCCAACAGGTCCATGTCTTTCCTGTGCAGAGGGCTCCAGAGCTGGACCCCAGGTGGGGTTTCACCAGAGCAGAGTAGAGGGGCAGAATCACCTCCCACAACCTGCTGGCCACACTTCTTTTGATGCAGCCCAGGATATGGTTGGCTTTATGGGCTGTGAGCACACATTGTTGGCTCATGTCCAGCTTTTCATCCACCAGTACCCCCGAGTCCTTCTCTCTTCATTGGTCTGTTCACTTCCCACAAGAAGATGCAACTTGCACATATTTAGCCTGATTTCTTCAACTACACTGCATTTAACAGGAAGCAACACCATATCCATCTACATTCAAGTCCTTCTTTGCAATTAATAAACAAAAGTGATTCCATGTCCATTACTGCTCATTATTTAGTATTGTCATATTAGTACAACTCCATTGTCATCCACAGTATTTTAAAGCTGTTATATGAAGTCACTCCTTAGAAAATCTTTATGCTACAAAAGAAAGTAGTAATCAACACGTTCAAAAAGCCCACCTGGCCAGATAACTTTTTATCACCCACTCCAGTGTGTACTTGTTTATTCTGGCAAATACGGACTCTCAGACACATGTGTGCGTGCTACATGCTGCTCAAAAGAGCAGTTGTGCAAAATTTTGAATTTTAGTTGATTTTTTGCATGACATGATGCAAAATACCCTAGGGAAGTCTAATAAGCTGCCTCCTCCATGAGCACATCAAGTCCAAGCTCTGGTGCTGTTGCACTATCAGTGTAAGACCTCAGCCTTTATCTTTGTAACAACTGATGAATCAGATATCAACTACATAAAAAAAAAGTCTTTCCAAAACACCTCTGTTGGTTAAAGACAACGAAGATAACCACAACATATAAATGTGCAGAAGACAAGGCAAAGTATAATGTTTTACAAAATAGTTAAACTCAATTCAACTAAAAAAAACAGCAAAACGTTATCCTTTGAGAAAGAACCTCTCACTCTCGCTGGGAAGTATTAACAGAAGGCTAAGCAGCACACTGTTAGCTATGTTTGCTGCCTGATACCAAACTTTAAAAGAAAAAAGGCATACAAGATGCTTCAGTAACAGATAGCAGAGCAAAACTGCTAAGGTAATACACAAATTAAAAGTTAAGAAAATAAAACTGACATAACCAAAGTGAAAAATTTGTATAAAAAGAAAGATTGCTACTTAGACATATTATGAGAAATGCTTAGGATACGTAGCCAGGAGCTCCTCTAGAGTAACTTCAAACACCAATAACAGACATGAAGTCCCAATTCAGCACAGCATTAGAGACTGAAAGGTAACTCTAAAAAACATTTTTACTGTTTGTACTGTTTTTACTCTTCCACTCTCATTTTGCACCCATGTAAACATTTCAGAAGCTGCCTTCTGAAGGACTTCATACATTTGTCACTGCAGCATCTCAACAGTGATTTTCAATAAAAAACACATTAGAAACATCGTGCCATCTCCACATGTCTGAAGATTTTTCTCCATTTTAGGAAGAGCAGACCAGAGTGATTTTATTTAACTCTAGCACTGATGCATTCTAAAAGTAAGTGTTTCTAATTCAAAAGGTCTGGTGCACGTTCATATACTTCTCGTTCATCCAGTAGTTTTGTGGAATACAGCCATGCTGGATAAGCGAAACATACAGGCAGAATGAGATAACCTTCAGATACTACACAGAAAAAGGAAAATACCGAGTCTTCATGTTTCACCATAGAATACAGTGTCCAAGGCAGAACTACACCATGACATATTGTCAAAGACAATGATCTTTAAAAGAAATGCTACATGTTCAACCTATAGCTTTTTTTTTTTTTTTTATCATGGATCTAACAACGACATGCAGGAACTACGTATGCAAATAATATTCATTTTACATTTGCTATTCACACATTTCATGGGATTAAATTAACTTTTTTATAAAAAGATCCAGTGTCATGATCTATGTCTGAACTGGTCATCTCCTTTCACTAGCTTTTCAGTGAGCATACACAACCACAACGCAGACCTCCACGCTGCAGACCGCTGAAGTTAGAAAGTACATTTTCTCTCCTCAGCCTTCAGCTTTAATGGCACGGTTAAGAACATAATAAATATGTACTACCACCATCAACCCAGTTTTGTTTTTCACATCATCAAGGACTCACAGTAAGTCATTTCAGCTCTCTGAGTCTGCATGTAGTCTTTGTAGAACATTGGTTTGAACAGAACAATTCTTGTTCTGACAGCTCAAAAAGCAATCCCAGGAGCCAGAAGAGAGGAAGGCAAAAAAAAGAGAAAGAATTGCCAACATGCTGAACAACATCACAACCAAAAATCATTGTAAAATTCTGGCATTTAGGTTATAAAGCTGTCCATCACATGCTGACAAGATGTGAGCAAATTTGGTCACAATCAGCAACAGAAAACAGAAACAAGAAAAATTTAATGCTTGTGCAATCATTATCACACAGGGGATCAAAACTCCTATTTTGCCCCCTGTTCGGGTGCCAGCACACACCTGAACCTCCACTATTATTACAAATATTTTCTATTTTAAAAAACTTTCAATTAAAAGATCACCTGGCCAAATGACATAATAAAAATGCAGTAAACTTTACAGATCAGCAATAAATGGGACAATCACTACAGCTCATATGGACCAAAGTAACCAAATGGAAGATGAAGCATCACTCAATTAACCAGGAGCAGCAGCTGTGTACCCATTTTCTAGGGCATAAACAAATAAGTAGGAAAAAAAAGATCAGGAAAATGAAAGCAGAAAAAAAACCATAAGCCGCAAAAGCAGGAAGGAGCCAAAGTTGCCTCATGTTAACAGATAAGTTCTGCATGTGAAAAGGCACCATGTGCATGAGCATCAGTAAAGAGGGGAAAAAAAAATCTGGTTAATTCAAGTTGGGTAATCAAAACATTTCATTTTTGGCAGTGACAACAATCCAGGATTTACTCATCCTGGAATTATTAGTTCTGGCATGTTTTACAATAGTAGATGTAAACAGTTTTTTTATCTGTTCTGATGCAGAGAGTAAAAGGACTGTGAGACAGCTTGTGGAAGAGTAAGATCTTGGAGTATCTCTGGAAGAACTGGTACCAAGAGACTCGCTGAACTTTTTCAGGCTGTGGTGGAGGGGCCCAAGAGATTCATCTGCAGTTCAGCCTACCCTCAAACAACAGGAGTGGCAACCTAAGGCACCTTCCAATTTTGACAGTGCCTGAACAGTGTTTTAAGATGTTACTTTGGAAAGACCAGGGTTTTTAAATGGAATCTGATTTTCAGTGAATTGTTCTGACAGAGAGCAGTTAGCAGAAAAATGAGAACATTCTGTTTAAAGCTAATTAACTATGAACTTCACAGCACTTCCCTCACAATCCATTATCTATGGGAGGCATAAAAGAACACGGCTACATCTACACTAGTAAATACCCTGCTTTTTAGCTTGCGTGACACTGACTGACGCCACCCAAATTGCAGGAAGCTCGCTCTCTTGCTATCAGTTTTGTCGAGGGAAGGCGGGTAGATGCCCAAACCGGAGCGAGTGGGTGAGGCAGGCGTTGAGCAGCGTGTTCAGTCAGCGAGTCCATGCTCAAACTCACCTCCCAATCCTCTTGTTCGGTACTAACAGATGTGACCAAGGATGGAGGGGTGGTAGTGACCTGGTAAAGACCACTATTCCTTGATTTTGCACTTTAATGTAAGCACTGCTTTTTGATATAAAAAATAAACATGCTGAACACATTCAAACAGTTATCACCCTGTTGTGATACTGCAGGGAGAAGAGAAAATGCTGTAAGTGTTTTAAGCTATTCTAAGGTGATTATTTTGTGTCTAGTTTTGCTGTTCTATTGAAAACAAATTTCTAAACTAGCAAGACTTGGGGAGCAGATGAGAAATTTCAGGCTGGTTTGGCCAGAGCACTCACAGCTTGTAAGAGAAGCTACTTCATTCAGAGCAAGTCTTTTTATGGACCGCCAAGACATACAGCAAAGCTTGAACTACTCACTTTTCTTCACCTGAGCTTGGTGTTAGATCAGCAGACTGGAAAGTGTTGAGACAGAAACAGTTGAGGAATCGAGGGAGGGGGAGAAGCACTTACGTTACTTGAAGATGGAGTCACTGGCCATGTTATACAGGGTGTTGCATGGAAAAGGTTTTTAACCTCAGATTGCCCAGGTACAATGTGAAAATCTAATGCAACTGATTTTATTAGGCAGGACTGAGTTTTCTCAGCTATCCACCACTACTGATAATTAGCAGAGTGGCCGATGAGAAAGATCTGCAAATTCACTCAATTTGCTTCACTTCAGTGTCCAAGGATGAGTTTTTATATCCAAACTCCATCCTACGCGAAACATATGTTAATCAGATACTTCATGTTCATTGTTTTTTGCTTCTTGAATTACTTAATTTTTTAAAATATTATTTAAACTTTGATAGGTATTATCTATGTGCTATATCAAATATATTTCTTAAAGTATGCATTGTCATACTAAAACATAAAAGCATCTTGGTAAATAACTAACAATGCATTTCTGAAGCTCTGTAATAAATAGTTACATGGTAAAAACCGGATTAAGTATGAGTACTTCAGTTCTTCACATCTCAACATAGACTTTTCATGCATTACACACAAATATACAGACTGCTCAGCAGTTTCCAACTGTGCTTGAATGAAAAAATCCATCAAAAATCCAGTATCTCTATCAGAGAGGACCAGTTTCCTTGCTTATGTAAACACCTCTAGTATTTCAGCAACTTTTAACTTTAGAGAGCAGAGACGCTTCACAGTGAATGATGTGCAATGGTACAACAGCCAGGTAACTTCTTGCAACGAGCACTTGATTCAGCTGGTTACGCTTTTGGTTTTAATCTGAACCTTGACTATACATTTTATTTCAGACCGGTTGCAGTACAACCCATCTGCTTGGAAACCCCCATTCAAAAATGCCCATGCAGTATGCCACAAGAATAATATTGCCTCAGAGCTGCTCTGACTGAAGGATAAATTCCAAAATTTATATGGATGAAAAAAGTACTGAACAGAAAAAAAAAAAAAAGTCTGCTTAAAAACTCTGTACCAGAGAAGTTACAGCTTCCAATGACTTGAACAAAAGCCACGCGATCCTCAGACACCCAGGCCTCTCAACCATCTCCCCTTTTCTCCACTTTATTCCTCTTATCTACAAGATCAAAAAGCTTCCTGTCTCTTTCCTCACTCCTGCCCCGCCAAATAATTCTAGCCTGAAAACATTTAACCTGAGTTGGAAACATCACAATAAGGCGAATGTCCATTCAGAGAGATTAGATATACTTAAATTCTTTCTTCTCCGTGTATATAGATATACAGTTCATTTTAGAGACTTGAATGTTCTGTAAAACACAGAAGAAAAAGCCCAACGTAGCAATTCCTGAAACAACATAAAGCAGGCACTTCCAAGATTGAGCAAGTGCATAATTTTAACTGGAGTCTTCCTTAAAAAAAAAAAAAAAAAAAAGTTATATGCTCTAGAGAGAAAAATCATTGTTGCAAGAGTTCTAGACAGTTTTCATAAAAGCTACAATGGATTAGTGCACCAGGAAGACACATTAAATTTTCCAAAATACATGTTCAAGTCTCAAGTTTTGTTTGGTTTTTTTTTTTTTTTTGTTTGAAGTCTGTAAAATGTAAGCTTAATAATGAATATGTAAAAAATTAGGTATTTAGAATTTTTTTTTTTAAATAAAAAACAGGCTATTGAAGTATGCAAAGCAGCAAAATGGCTAAAAGTTGCAGAATCACTGCAAACGATTACAAACTAAACATGACTTAAAGATTGAAAATTTCTAATATACTCAATACAGAACCTAATCCAGGGAATGACTCACTGAATCAATTTATCAACGTGAGAAGAAAAAGTCGTTTTGCAATTCTCAGACTGCAGAGTGTCTGCTAATCCTAACTTTGTTTATAAAATAAGGTATAATACTTATAAAGTTAGTCACAGTGTACTTGACACCAACTCAACTCTCACTTTAACCTGTAACTTATATGAGGGCTTTGGGGTTTTTTGTGTGTGCAGGAACTTACCAAGTGGAATGCCTTACTATCTGGTTTAACTTTATGTTTTTCCATATATTTGATAAGGCTGCAGTTGGTATACCTAGAAAAGGAAAAAAATGTGACATTTCCAATATGCAAATCACAAATCACCAACATTGCAAAGCTTTCTTAGCAGCCACAAACATTAATAAGAACAGTTTAGTCTCCATTGCTTATCCACTAAGCAGGGAAAAACCACAACTACCAGTACCAGAGATTGCTTAAAAATCATTCAGACACTAGAGAAACGCATCTCTACCTCACATGCTTGTAAAAACACATCCGCACAAAAAGCACACTTTTAACCACACGCAGACAGCAAATTATCACTTGGATTTAAATTGCCTTTTAGCAATTTTACTACTATGCAGTTTCATTCTGTACATTTCTAATGCCAGTAAACATGGAGATAAATACTAAGCCCATCTTGACACTCTCCTGCAATGTATAGGCTTTCTCCGAGAACATCCATGAATTCCCTTTTTTGAAGAGGAGCTCAGAAATAAGGTTTCTAAACGGTTACAGTAGCATGGCAGGTGCAAGAAATTAAGTAACAGTACAGCCCCAAATCCCTCAGCGTGGAAACAAGGCAACAGCGTAGGCTTTTAAGTGCAGGTATTAGACTCTGGCAATGTGACAGCAAAACTGAAAGGTGTTCTTTTCTTTAGCCTTCATAAGCTACCCTAGACACCAAACCTGACAATTATACCCACTGTTTGCTGGAAACAGTATAAGGTTACCAGATCCCTTTTACGCAGCTATCACAGAAAAGTCATTTCCAGTACTACAGATCTGGAAAGAGCTGGGACACACCGTGCTTAGCAATCTCCAGAGCTGCGTGGGGCTTACTGGCATCCCCTGCCACCTCACCATTTACAGCCTGTCTCTGGCTACTCTTCTGATGCACACCACCTCAACGGGCCAAGTTCACCATTACGAAACCACTTTATTTTTCTTCGCTCACAATCTAAGTCATAAGCATTTCATAGTCCTCGTTCGGCATCTACATAGAAAACAACCTCAGCTACAAGGAATTTAGGGCAAGAGGGAGAAATAAAATATGCTTTCCTAAGAAAACTCAACTCAAAGGAGACTTACGTGTTTCTGCGGAAATCTTTCATTAAAGTTGAATGTTCGGGCATCTTTTTTATGTCCTCCCAATCTTTATCTGCAAAATCAATATTTATTAATAATTCTTTTTTCTCCCCCCCGCCCCAAGTAAAACAAAGGCTTTCCAAGTATCTCCATAGCCCTGATTTTTCTTTTTTGGTCTGCTTCTCTAACCTTGCAGTTACTTATTTCTTTGTATGCCTTGGTTCATATTCCTTCATCACCTCTTCACAATAGATCTTCACAATACCAACACTTAAGAGTTGTGTGCTGATTAACTCAAGAACTTCAAAAAAACCAGCTGCTGGCTACAGTGAAGATGACTATTATGCCCAGAAGACAGAAGAAAACTATGTCAGCCACTGTGCTTGTGCTTGCACCCTTCAGGACTGTTATTTAGTTTATTCAGGTGCAGTTGTGATCTCAGGACAGGAGTACAGAAGACTCCCGCAAACGCTGTCTCCCTCTAAGGGATTTTCCATTCTGACAGCGCTGCCTTTAGTTACAGGAAAATGCCCAGGGGTACCATGTCAATTTCTGCTGTCCCAACATAAAAGAAATACCACTAGCCAACAGAAGGTTAAGAAAAAGTAACCTTCGCACACTCAAATTAAAGTGTATTTCATCTCAACTGCTCTGTGTAGAGAAAGCCTGAAGTGGATTTAAAAATAAAACAAAAAAAATCACCGCCAGAACCTAGCCCCAAATGTATTACACTCTCTAACTCCTGAAAAGGCTCTGTGGGCAAGTAGTTTGATTCAAATCAAATCTTTACTAAGTGCTATCACAATTGCAGAACACTGAGAGCTTAAAAATATTACGTGAATAAATAAATCAGACATTAATTATTGAATTATTATTATTTAAATAAAAAATTCTTCTCTTTCCCTATCCCAAAGGCATGTGAAACTGTTTCAAATATGGCAAGTGTCAATTAAAAAGCAAAAAATTTGCTGCAATTAAATGAAAAATAGTATTTCTTGGTAGGAACTAAAAAGACCTTCAAAACCCAAATGCACACCATTAGAAAGGATTACTTAAACTAATCAGAAAATAATGAGAGTATCATATAGTTATGTAAGCTACATAAAGGCAATGTAGAACCCAAATGAAGTAAGAAAAAAGTAAAACTCTAGGCTGAAAGAAGAAAAGGACAGCATTGCTTAAAGAAGCAAAATTAAAGGGGATTTTCAAGAAAATACAAGTACTTAATACACAAAGGCAACACTTCCAGGAGTCTCATACAGCAGTATAGAAGCAATGAAGTACATACAGGGGAAAAAAAAAAGGTCAAAGGGAAAAATAAGAGCAAATTTAATAACAAAATTCTAGAACCACACAAACATAAAGACCATAAAATTCATGTGATAGGAAGAAGAAAGTCCACCAGAACAGTAAAGATTATTAATAGCGAATGGACAACAGCAGGGAACACAAGCAGCGAGGAGAAAGATGACCAAAAAGTAAAAATAAGGCCCCTGTTATTCTGACATCTGCAATCATGTGGACACTAGAAGACAAAGCATTAACTGAAAAGATGCAAGACAGCCTGTAGGAAAACAAGATATGACCAACACTGAGGGGAAAATGCAACAAGTGATGTCCACATTGTAATATGTTTTCGTTCATGTAACCAGTTCTTTGCTCCAGTTTGGAATAAAGAAATTTTCTCCATATCATGAGCTTTCTACCAAGGGGGGGAAAAAAAAAAAATACCCTCCCCCACTTCCAAATGCATTTAATTTAGCATGAGTTAAACAACTGCATAATGGGCACTCAATGTATAGATTTCTGCTTGGTTTCACAATCATCACTTTCCAAATCTATAATCAGTACTGAAGAAACGCAGAAATATTCCTTTCTGATTTTTAATTACCCACCATTAAACATGATCTTTTAAAACATTGGTACATGTATATGCAAAAATACCTAATATGACCATTGGATTCTAGATTTATAACTCATGAAATAAAGATTGTGTTTGAACAGCTTTGTTGCTTTGATCAGCTGCCACCTTCACATGCAAAGAAAGCAACAGAGATACCTTTCTTTCAACAGCAGTGATAACAAAAATATACAGTATGTACCTGCAGGAAATCCCATTACATTGAATATTCTGTCCAGCTGGTCGTGGTGATAAGGATTACTAGTTTTGATATCTTCTTGTCGACAATGGAATATTGGCTCTGATGTTAGCAGCTCTGCAAATATACACCCTATGGCCCAAATATCTTTAAAAAAGGAGAACAGAATTAAAATAAAAAAATCAAATGAAGCTTTCCAAAAGCATCTTGGTGAGGTAGAATGTTACCTTATCAGATATAAGGTCCCTGCATTGAAAATTTCAAGTTTCTATTGTCGAAATGCAACACTTCCTTAACTTTTCCTTTCAGCTATGTGATAGAGGTACACAATTCAGTAACTACACAGGAGCTCAGAGACTATCATACAAGTTTTGTGGTATTTTTAAAGTGTAGTTACCATTTATTGCTGTAAAAAATTAATATGATTAAGGAAAAAAATCAAAGGAAACTATTCAGGTAAATGTCCACACATAAAATACAAACGAAGAAAAGCCAACCAACATCTGTCCCCACCGAGAAATGTGCCCTGTCTGATCAGCCACTGGGTTTAATGAGTATTACATGGCCCAAAAACTACAATTTGAAAAGCTGTGATATTGGAATAAGCCAAATGCTATCTATAAAACCTTGCGGAAAGAAAGTTACAAGTGAATCACTCCATGCCCATGTACCTCACCCCTTTTTTGATAACACTCATTGAAAAAAAAAAAAACAACCCAAAATAACCCAAAAAACAAACCCAACCCCTTTCTGTTTTAACTGTTGTGTTCCTATCTGCAAAATCAGATAGCCTGAATTTTCCCAGTTGTTTTCCCGGGGTTTTTTCTAGTATATAAAATGCAATTTTTAACATCCATAAAGTAACACTACACTCAACCTTGAATGAACAAGAAAAGGTCATGAACAAGGATAAAAGAAAATGATGCAGAGAGCATAACCCCATTACTGAGTGTTCGTATACAGTCAGTTTTTATCTATGCTGGGAAAAAACTTATGTACTAAAGGCTATGACCACCCATTCAGTTTCACATGCTGCAAGCAGAAGAAAATGCCAGTAAAGTGAAGGAACATTCAAGTACGATAAAAAAAAAAAGAAGTTTAAAGGAACATATAAAGAAATGTGTTTATTCTATAAAAGAAATATAGTATTAACAGAAAAGTAAATAAAAATATATTTAAGTCATAAATGTTAGAATTTCTGACAAAAACACTGACACAATCTTAAAAAAAATAATTGCAAAGGACCAAGGAAAGAATTTCAGGTTACAGAAACAAGAACACGTGTATGCCGACATCCAGCCTCCAGGTTTGGGCAAAGTAAGTGCAGCGTTGCAGGGGAAGTTACTTCCCCAGAAATGGTTGCCAGGCCTGAACATAACTTTTAAACCAGCCAGCAAGAGAAAAAATTCCCAGTCCTCTTCCCTCCAGTCTCCCTCATTGCCATGGCAAAGGTGTTCACATCCCCTAAAGGCGACCCTCCCACAGCCGCTCCTGCCCTCTGCCATCCCTCACCCCGAACTGGGAAGAGCAGAGACTGGCAGAGCAAAGTCAACCGCACTATGGCAAAGCTGTTAAAATTCAGACCGGTAAGCATGAATTAAGTGATGAGGAGGATGCAGCGTTAAGCTGATGTTAACGAATGCCGTCCTCACAGTGTCCGCGTTCTGTGAGGCTTTGGGTTTTTCTGGATATGTCTGATGCAGCATCACAGCTCAGCCTGTTGCGTGACTCTGATCACATCTCACTACTTGAAGCAATTCCTAGTCGCACTTGTGCTTTGAAAAAGGCACAGAGACTAAAACGTGGCTTATTTTTACAGTGTAGTTTCAGTGCAGCCAATATATTCTCCATTCTGTACATTCCTTAGATCATGGATGTATTACACTAGGTAAAAACCTCTACAATAAAATCAACGCGCTGTGCCTCATCACCATATGGATTCTACTAATAGTTCAAAGATACATCCGTATTTTGTATGACCTCTTAACAGCATTTACAAAAACCTTGGATGAAAGCCATATAAAATTACATTGCATTGCAGGGCATTTGCAGCCAAAACCCAGAAATATTTCATTCCTACATCTAGCCAGAGACCATAGTAAACTAAACAGTTTGTTGAAGTATTTCCTTAAACATCAGTAACGTACCTTTAACTCAGCTACTGTCCTTTGTACTATTTATCAATGCTTCAATATTTTTGTACGCTTTGCATAAAGAACAAAATAGTAGCCTTTCATCCAATTTACTTACCAATAGCTTTGGTATAATGCCTTGCTCCAAGAAGCAACTCTGGAGCTCGATACCAGAACGTTACAACTACTGGATCCAAGTCTGCTAAAGGCTTCAGAGGTGAATTAAATAATCGGGCAAAGCCCATGTCAGCTGCAAAATTCAAAGAGAGATGCTTTAAAATTTAAGGAAAACTACCAACTTTAATATTTTTTGCTTTGTTTTAAACTGATTGAGTTTACTTGTTAGTGCTACCATCACTTGGCTAAATAAAAGACAAACGCAGACTGTAGCAGATAGGAATTCTGTGAGCAGGTTTTCTTAAAGCTTTTATAGAAGTTACTGGATGTCACCACCTACAAAGTATATCATTATAAATCATTACTAACATGAGCCGTTTAGAACAAAGAATTAACCATTGTTCTGAAAAAGCGCATCAACTCACTTCTCTCAGGACACTGGTAAATCCTGACTCATTTCACCTGATATTCTCCGGTAAAATATTCCATTATTAACAGGATGGTCTTTCAAGAAGCAGCATTTTAAACGTGAGCAAAACGCAAGTTCTGCAAAGGTTAGAATGATTTATAATACATACATGCACATCACAAAAGCTCCCTCCTCACGAAGTTAGCTGTAGCAAGATTTCCTTCACACAAAACCAGCAACTAAGCCCCACAGCATCTGCCTCCCTGCTAATTTTCTGTCAAGACGTATTTTCGGTATCAGGACACCAGTACTAAATACCGTTTAGGCTATGATTTTACAATTCTGTTTGGGGCCCTTATATCATTAAAAACTGCTTTTTAGAATTGGTGGTATACAACTGCCCAGAAAGCTGTCTGAATTACCAAATAGAAGTGATACAGGAAAAAACGGGCAGAGACTAAAATATGCACCTTCTCCCACCAAATCGCGTTCCCGACCCACCAATCCCCAAATCCCAAGGAAGGAGGACTCTGTGGTGCAGGGATATACACGTGCTGAGAAAGACTTGAAGGAGATGAGATGAGTAGCCATTCTGAGGGACCTACATGCTATGCCCACTGGTTGAGGGAAAACTGCAGTGTAAATATGGGTCTCTAATTTAACTACACAGTCCTTAATTTTTTTCATATGCATTCCTATTTATGATTGGTTTTATGCATTTAAAAAGAGAAACATTTTACAGTTATCTACATGAAAATATTCATTACTCAAGATACAATCAAGTCACTAGTAACTATGAAAAATAAGGAAAGTTGTTGTGAGAAAGTGAATTTATGACTCAAAATGACACAAAAAGCCTACACAAATTATTTTAAGTTAAATACCAGTTATGTATTTTTTAGACAAATTAGTTACACTGGAAAAGTGGAAGCCCTTGGTATGGGTATAACTTCTGCATTCTTTTCCTGCTGTGTTATTATCTTAAGAAAATAAGAAAAAAAGAAATCTACATTTTGATAACACACTCTAGAAATCCAGGGTCTCCCTCCCTCTTCCCTCGCTGGGAACGGATGGCTCAGAGGACTGGTGGTCCAATACAGAATCTTTCACCTGTCCATTAACAGTCTGACTAAATTTAGTTGTGCTTTAAATGTATTCCCAAATTAATTCAATGCTATCAATTAAGAAATAAATGGGTGGTCTACGTGCAATTACTAGCAAGTAGTTGTGTACAGCAAATATCACCACCACAGTTGAACGTGAACGTGCCCAGAGGATGACCTACATTCTCAATTTTGGAAGCAACCGCTCCATGAAGAATAAAAGTAATAGGAAGCAATTTTCCCTTCCGCTGCCCGTGCTGTACCTGTTTTGTACAGAGACAACCTCAAGCTCTACTGTCAACCTTAAACCTCGGAAGGGCATTAAAAGCTTTCAGGGTAGGATCTGCAGAAGTGTTCAGTCCTGGCCCGTCTGCTCCTTGGATTTCGAAGGGCGAGGGAAAGACTAAAGCAGCACTGAACACTCCAAGAAAATCCTGCCCCGAATCGTTATACTAGTGATTAACAATATAGTTCAGATAAACAAAACAGTAAGAGTACAGAGCAACAATGCAGAAGAATAATCTCGTAAAGGAAACGGAGGGAAGTGAAAAAGATGCACTACGGGGCTGCATTACCACAGCAAATATAAGTAGGCTGTGCATTAGCAATCTGCTATCAAAGCACTGCCATGCTAATGCACAGCGTGGCATAGCGTATTGCTGTTAGACTACGGTTAATTTTTATTTATTTATTTACTTTAATTTAGAACAACTGTAGATCTACAAATTATCCTCTCACTGTGAGCAGTAACTCCCACCAGAAAATGTTACAATAGCGGGGAAAGTGTTGGGTCCCTCCTACCCTGGTACACCCCAGTTTGAGCATTTAGCAGTTGTTCTCACTAAGCATTTTGACTGGATTACTGTGTTTTCTGGACTTCGAGATCCCTTGCGTTTATCTCCAAGGGACCTGTCTACCCTTTCAAGAACATTTTGTAGGCTAAATGCCACCTTTGATTCCGTTATAACATTTAAGGTTTGTAGTAATGAGCAGTTCCCTATTTAGATTTTATAAGCAGCAGCAAGATAATGTCATGGCATTACAGGGGTAAATGGAGGAAATTTTAACATCCCATTTCTTTCTCCTCCTTTCCCCTAGCTAGCTCTCATCTTAATCCCCATATCAAAATCCCCCACCCCACACAAACACCCACTTAAACAAAATATAATGACATTTTCCACTTTTCATTGATGAGGCTACAGCATTTCATCGTCAGAACTGGTGCATGGGGCTAATATCAAGAAGCCAGTCACTCAGAAAACAGCATTTAGACAATGTGCCCAGGCACGTACTAGTATTACAATGACTACTTTAAGTGGTACAACTGCACCTTCAGAACATTCTAACTTAAATGCTACACTGGGACTTATCAAAGATATAAACATACCAATTTTTACTCTTCCTCGCTCAGGACCTTCACCCATAACTAAAATATTAGCAGGTTTCTGTGGAAAAAAAAATAAATATACAATACATATACCACGATAAACCTAAACATTAGTCTCTGAAAAGTTAGTTAAGCTTTGTTTTGCCAGTTTTAAACCAAATTTGTTTTGATAAAAATGACAAGTTTCTCTGTCACGGTAAAGCTGTGCAAGGACCCAGACACAGGTTTTCCCTGACTGCATCTTCCTCGTGTTTCTTTTCGGCACTTCTGTGCTCCAGCACCACATCCCCTGACTGACACCCTGGTGTCTGCCCTCAACCCACGGGAGCTGGCAGTCGCCGAGCCGCCAAGATTTCTACCAAAATTGCCCTAGATCCTTTTGGCGAGAGGCAGTTCCGTTGCTGCCCACCACCCTGCACCCCCAGCACAGGGTCAGGATGCCAGCTCTACAAGGTGTTTTGCCCAGGGTCATTAGGCACATTTCCAGATACATTTTACATTAGGAGGAAGAAAAAAAAAAAAAATATCTAAGTGAAATGCAGATTAAACATTACCATATCACTTTATATCGGAGAGAAAAATCATCTAAATTGTTCCTATTTCAAAGCGTATATCAATTCAGATAGCTGCAAAACTGGAAAGCATTGCCTTTACGTTATTTTTCTCTCTGGCTTCCCTTTCTTTTACTAGGGAGTTGAGTTAAAGAATTGAGCTAGAGTTCAGCTGATTAGAAACAGTGCTAAGAATTTATATAAATCAAACCTGCAGTGCTTATTTGGGGGTGCGGAGAAAAGTCTGGAAATTCACAACTAAAACTGAAAATTTATGCTAGACTTGTTTTGAAATGGAGTGATTTAGGTACCCACTCATACTGTAAAGCCTGGACAAAACAGGGGCTCCTATTCAGCTGTGAACTGCAAGAATTATAATAAGGCTGAGTTACAGCTCTTGCTCTGATTTCCCAGTTTAAAGTGATCTGAAGAAAAGAGTACCCCAGCAAGATAGTTTAGGCTACCTAAATGGTAATATAATAAATGCTAATATCTTAGTGTGATTTACCAAACACACATTCTGGGAAATTCTCAAGTCTTCCCGAATCTATCAGGCTCTGGTGCAAACACATTCAAAGAGACAAAAGAACCACAATTTCATACTGATCTAGTAGTAATTCATACTGTGTAAAACAAGGTGCAAGAAAATTAATAATCCAGCAAAAAACTTCCTTGAGAAACTTATTTACTACTGCTTATGAAAGGCTCCAACATGGATCTCTGAAACTGTACAAACCAGGTACAAAATATGTGAAAGGAATTTGAGGCGTTGCACCTCTTCTCTGAGAGCAGGTTAAAGACGTAAGAAAATGTCATAGCTTGACTGCGAGCAAAGAGGTAATATATATCCCATTATCTTTCCAACAGCAATAACAACAGATACAACTTGTGCTGCATTACCTCAGTGACAGGCAGAAAAACTTGTGTCCCACACCACCACCACCCCTTTTTGTTTTCTTTAATAAAGGCACTCCAGGTAAGTATTGCTTCAACATTAAAAAAAAAAAAAAAAAATGCAGTTATGTGGGCACACAGCTCACAAAGCATTCAATTTTGATTGTTTCTAGAAAAGTCCTTAAATAAACAAGCAGCATAAATATTTAAATTCAAAGTTAATGTTGAAGTTTAAAGCAATTCAAACTGGTAGGTAAGAAAACACTCATATCTTTTACAAAAACTGCTTCAATATATCTGGGATGTTATATAAGGTACATGCCTAATTATTTAATTTTTTTTAGTAGAGTTAACGACACATTACACAGGCACTACAATTTTTCAGATAAACCATACTTTGACCTAAAATATAATTTCTCCCCCTGCATTTTCACAGGTTGATAATACTCTACAAAAACGCTTGTAACATCCTCATGGTATTTTTACCTTAAAATATTTTGCTATTTGGATTTTGATAGGGACAAGGAGCCATATGCACACAAAGACTCCATTATGCCAGATGATTAATCAACACAGCACTGGGTAACAATTCCTGCCCCAAAGATCTTCCACCTACGTTCAAGGTAGGTACAGACGAGAAGAGAAAGCACGAAGAGATGAGACAGCAATGGTTAGCAAAATAAGTAGCTACAGCTTGATTCACACTCAGATTTTTTTTTTACTCTCAGAATTTACAGAAAATGTTTAAAAATACAGACAATTCAGAAATCCATGTAAGAATCTTCTAAAGCTGCAAAATAAAAAAAAAACCTCAGTTGATCTGGAATAACCATTTACAGCAGTTCACCTCTTTCTAGACTCAAAGGCCCTTCACTGAAACAGCTCTGCTTGAAACAGAAGATTCTTAATACGGACAAAAATATTGATATAGTTACATCACTGTAAAGAGATATAGTATCACAGTTAAAGATTAAAAAATCAAATTTTAAGTCAGAGGTGTTATTCTGAAGGTTCCCATTCCTAAAATCATTGCATTAGTAGCTTGGAACAACATTGTTAGTTGAAAGAATTTTCCAAACAAGACCATTAATCGTATTTAAATTCAATAGGGGAATATCTACCAGAAAGCTGTACAGGGACAGTACTGAAGTTAATAAAAGATAAGCATTTTGGGACTCCCTGAGAAACACTCAAGTCCACAAACAACAGCCCAAAGGCAGGTCAGAGATTCTTGTTAGATATCTCTGACTCAAGTCCACCATCTGGAGAAAACAACTAATCCCCAGATTTGTCTCTTTGGGCAGCTCATTACATATTAGACATTTATTTGCAAAGACAAATAAGCAGTCATTAGAAACAGAAGGGAGAAATCTGGACAAACTTCAGTTTAATTTGTTATATTTGAGTTGAATTTTCATTACCCAGAGAAAATGAAAGTTTAAAGTGGTTATTCAAATCACTTGGGCTGAGCGAGTGAAGAAAAAAAATCTTTCAGCAATTTTTATATTGCGTTCTGAAAACACATGACTTAAAAACAGCTATCAATTTTTTTGTAACTACAAATGATCAACTTTTAAGTCACTCACTTTTGTTCTAATAGAAGCATATGTACTTTTGCTTTCAAGTAAAACAATTTGCTCATGTGAGACATGCAAATGAGAAAGCTGTTATGGTCCTAAACTGAACGTGAAGAGCCATGCAGTGAGGTACAGCTGAGTACTTGAGACCAACAAAATAACTTTCTGACAACCCCACAGAACAAAATTTTAAAAAAATCACCCTTCCCCCTCCCCGCCAACAGCCCACCTCAGCAGCAGGGTAATAACCCATTCTCATGGATGGATGGCAACTATGGCACAGCACCGAATCTTATCTTGTCCTACATCTGGCTTTGTAGGACTCCTTGTGCAATTTCTAGGCACATCCTAATCTCGTGCATTTAATCACTATTACTAACGAAGAGAGAACAAAGATCCTCACTGAAATGTTTTTAGGTAGGTCTAATTTAATCATTACTTGCCAGTGCAAACAGAAATCCTAAGGAGGAGGCTCATTTCAAACAAAGGCACTAAAAACCCAGAGGCTACAGAAACAGGTTTATAGATCTACTATAGAACTTCAGCCAGTCACCTTCTTCCATCTGCCTGGCCTGACACATGATAACCACGCTCTGTTCACCTGGATCCTAAAGTCTCTGGTGATGAAGGCTGCACAATTCCCAGGCAATCTATTCTCTTCCACTCTTCTTTATTGCAGGGTTTTTCCTCTGCTTCTAACACAACAAACGAGGTTACTCTCATTGCCTCTTACATCAACACAAAGATCAGACACCCGCTCCTTCACCGCAAGGACTTCTTACACTTCTGAAGATCTACATCTCTCTTCAGTCCTATCACCTACGCTAAAAGAACACTCTTCTGCTCAGTGTTTCTAGTAGGTTATTTCTTCTGCATGTACGATTCTTGTTCTTGCTTTCCTCTAGCTGTACTGCCTTGGGCCACCTATTTGTTTGAACTTGAGTGCTTCAAATTACACACACACTGCTCCTGCCAAGGTTTCTCTAATGCTAAACACAGCAGAGGGATTGTTTTACACGCCTTGCACAGCATCTCCCACTTTATACAACCCCAGTACGGTATCTGGGTTTGCCTCACTGTGTAAGGCTATTGATTCACGTTAAGGTTACGAGTCATGCATTTTCTTCACATCTTTTCTGCAGGATTGCTGCTTTTTTTTTTTTTTTTTAAATCATTGTCCCATTCGAACAAACACTGCAGTCACATACTGCTTCTTAACGTATACTGAAAATGTTTTGTGTTCATTCAGAGGGGAAACTCAGACTTTAGAGCTTATTTGGTTTTCTATTTTGAAGATAAAAAATGCAAACAACACGAAAATTATACCAATCGATGTATTGATGAGATGTGATTGTATCAAAAAAAAAAAAAAAAAAAGACAGCACTCCTGTTGCTCACAGCAAGTTATACATCGGAGCAGGGGATGATCACTTATTCTATGCCTGCATAATAGATGTCTCAAAATTGAAGGACATTTTCTCATACTCCAGGAAAGGCATTCTGCTGTTGGGTCCTCCTTCCACCAAGTTTTACCCATCAAAGCAGTGAGGGGGAAAAAAAAAAAAAAAAAAAGGGCATTTTTGGACAGCTTAGCCATTGTGATCTTTCATACAAATTACTTTTAGCATCAAACCAGGTCTGTATCAACTATTACTACACATATTTTTTGCTACTAGGCTGTTTCTGAATTGTTAGTTTTCAAAGGTTGATTTTAAACATACCTATCAATAAGTAACAAAAAAATCCTTTGAATGATGTACAGTATTATAATGTAAATGCTACCTTTTCCTCCCCACTTATTAAATGTTTGCAGCCATCCCATGCATATTTATGAACAGGCTCATCATCTTTATACCTCCATTTTAATAGAATCATAGATTGGTTTAGGTTGGAAGGGACCTTAAAGATCATCTAGTTCCAACCCCCTGCCATGGGCAGGGACACCTCGCACTAGACCAGGCTGCTCAAAGCCCCATCCAGCCTGGCCTGGAACACTTCCAGGGATGGGGCATCCACAGCTTCCCTGGGCAACATGTTCCAGTGCCTCACAACCCTCACAGAAAAGAATTTCTTCCTAATATCCGATCTAAATCCTCCCCTCTTTCAGTTTAAAACCGTTACCTCTCATCCTATCACTACACCCCCTGATAAAGAGTCCCTCCCCATCCTTCCTGTAGGCCCCCTTTAGGTACTGGAAGGCTGCTATAAGGTTTCCTCGGAGCCTTCTCTTCTCCAGGCTGAACAGCCCCAACTCTCTCAGCCTGTCCTCACAGCAGAGGTGCTCCAGTCCTCTCATCATCTTCGTGGCCCTCCTCTGAACCCACTCTAACAGGTCCATGTCCTTCTCATGCTGAGGACTCCAAAGCTGGATACAGTACTCCAGGTGGGATCTCACGAGAGCAGAGTAGAGGGGCAGAATCACCTCCCTCAGCCTGCTGGCCACGCTTCTTTTGATGCAGCCCAGGCTGCGGTTGGCTTTCTGGGCTGTGATTGCGCACTGCCGGCTCATGTTGAGTCCCTATCCTCAGGGCTGCTCTCAATCCATTCTCCACCCATCCTATGTTTGTGCCTGGGATTGCCCCAACCCACATGCAGTACCTTGCACTAACGCACCCTTTCAAAGAAGGTTTTAGTATCATCCTAACCAATTTCCATTTGGATAATCCCATACTTAAGAGTTTGGCTGCTAAAACATTATTCAGTAGAGAGTTCACAGTGACAGGGTGAGTCACATCTGTGACTTTTGTTAACCACTAATTTGTGCATCATTAATGGCTGTGCCATCAATTTTCAGAACTGGCCGTCCTATCCATTTCTACCTGTGATGAGACAAGATAATGGAAAAAAGTATAACATTGGTTTTCATTAAAACCAATTGATTTAAAGAAAAAAAAAAAAAAAGGCAGTTTAAGAGAACAATACTGAGCAAAGTCCCTTTATCCCTAAATTACTTTGCTTTTGCAATCATGGCCTCAACAATGATTCTATTAGGATTTAGAATGAATGACTTTTTAATATTTCAGACTTCAAAGTATTATATTAAACAATACAGGAACAGATTCAAATACACAACCCTGCAATCATACAAAAAAAATACATCTTCTCCAGCTGTTGGCAAGCAAGTGCCCAAGAAGCATGAAATACAAGTTAAAAGTGTCTTGCTGTGAAGTTTGTCATACAGTGGCATGAGAAAAAAAATCAAAAAGGTTTTGAAAGACAACTGCAAGGGCAAGTTGTAGCCTGCTTGGAAGAGCACTTTTGTGACATAGCATTAGAAACCTTAATGTATTGATGTGGTTTATCACTTCCTAGTTAGGTCCTCTGACAAGAAAAACTGTGCAGCAAAAACCTACTAGCCTTCAGCTAGCCTTGCAAAATTCACACCCCTCTCTCAGGGTCTGTGACCCACAAAACATTTATGCTTCTTAAGGTACATCTGTCTTAACAACCTTGTTGATCTTCAAGTAATAACATAAACCAAAACACGTCCTTATAATCAAGGTGAGATGCTCCCCTATTGCATTCTTAGGGATTGGAACTGACTTTTTAAAACATTTTATGGTTAAAGAAAATAATTCCGTTTCTTTCCACATTGAACAAAACTGACAACTTCAATGCTAAATAGTACTTTAGCACAATGGAAGTGTCAAGGCAACCAGATTCAAATGATAGTATCAGCACTTTTCTAAAGTTAATTTATTTCCTTGAAATCAAAGATGTGCAATTAACAATTAAGATAATTTCAGTTGCATTTATTAACTGATTTGGGACTTTAAAATAAATTATTATCAAAAGACCACCACAAACACAAACAATAGCTCCCCAGAACTCAACATATATTAAATCTAAACATTAAAGTCTTCTTTTTAATTAAAAACCATATGAATTGTGAAAAGCACTGGAAAATTAAGAAAAACTATTTTAATTTAATACTTCCTGTTAATCATCTTCTTACAAGGAACATCTCAAAGCTGTTTTAAAAAGATAAATCAAGCATCTGAATAAAATTCTCATTAAAATCAGGAACCGTTAAAATTACCAGTAACAACCAAACAAAAATAAAAACCTAAATCATCAAAGCACACATGCTCAAAAATTTTAAAAGTACAGAAAGTGTTTGGATAGGACAGAAGACAGAGGGATGCCGTATCTATGCCAGGGAGGCCTTCTGCTAGTTACCATCACCATATTTTATCTCTGTTTCAGCCTGATGAAAGTTGTTGGCCTTACTACTACATTTTTATGCTCTGAACATGCTCCAAGAATTTCTTCCCATCGCTGTCACTCAATTACTGCCAACGTGGGGCAATGTAACTTATTAAAGCCTGTACATAGCCTAATAGACAGGCTTTTCTATCACTTCCATTGGAACTGAATGAAAAGGAAAAAAAAACAAACCTCTAATTACACTTTCCAGGCCAACTCTCCCACTCGCTAAAAACATACATCAGGACAAGTTGCAGGGTGTGATTTTCTGTACTATGTCTCCAAGGAAGGAAAGGTGGTTATCACAGGCAAAAACACTATTGTATTAGGAAAATCTAACACGTCAAATATCATTAACACATCATTCAAAAGTGTAATAACAGACTTAATACATTAAAACAAATAGTCTTGGAGAAATATATTCCCAGTGGGTTTTGCAACACAAGCAATTACTCCGTCCATAGGTCAGGATGCCTCTGGATGCTGTGGGCACATCAGAGCAGGATCAAATCCAAGGGAAGAGAGAGTGTGCACTAAAACGGTTTTTTAGGTACTATATGTTATTCCGGATATAATTCTGTCTCCTTTTTCAATTTAGAGTCCTGCCCAGCAAGTTAGGATTTTGAATGGGTAATAAAAACACTCAATACCATTTTTGCTCACTCATTTTGCTGGAGCAGCTTCCAGGTAACCTCATACTTTCACACAAAGGAAGAAAACTGCCTTATTTACTCTGTGGTTTGCATGCAGTTGTGCTAGCCCATGCCATTTTCCTTAACAGCCCTATTTTATTTCTGTTTTTCATTTAAATAGTACACTCATTACCTCCAGATCAACCCCACCAGTATTGACTAATACATAACTTCTCCTGTTCTGGATGAAGAAAAAATAAAAAAGGTAAATCCAGCACAATTTATTACTATGCACTTTCCAGTGGTTGTTAAAGCATCTTTGTGCACAGACCACACACAATATTTCAAACAACGCCCCACAGATTATGTTTTGTGCCACTCGTGTTCAGAGCAAGTCAGGTGAAGCTGGGAGTTCATACAGAGCAAGCTTTTATATGGAATAAGTGTGCCCTGTCTGTAAGGCGAATTTTTCACAGACTACTTTGAAACCACTCAGATTTAATCAAAGGAATATTTTATAGAATCATAGATTCATAGAATGGTTCAGGTTGGAAGGGACCTTAAAGATCATCTAGTTCCAACCCCCCTGCCATGGGCAGGGACACCTCCCACTAGACCAGGCTGCTCAAAGCCCCATCCAGCCTGGCCTGGAACACTTCCAGGGATGGGGCATCCACAGCTTCCCTGGGCAACCTGTTCCAGTACCTCACCACCCTCACAGGAAAGAATTTATTCCTAATATCTAATCTAAATCTCTCCTCTTTCAGTTTAGAACTGTTACCCCATGTCCTATCACTACACTCCCTGATAAAGAGACCCTTCGCAGCTTTCCTGTAGGCCCCCTTTCTTATCATCTTTTCAATTTTTCCTCTATATGAGTATAGATCATTCATATAGATCGTTGCATTTTCTTTCGACAGCAGGATGCAGACAAAAGAATTATTATGGCTATTTCCTGTATTTTGAACAATGTATATTCCTATCTTCCACAGCATTTTACACGGTGATAACTTTGCCATAACCTTAACAAGGTATTCAGTACTAAAAAAACAACAAAACTGAAACTGCAAACTGCACTTCAGTGTTTCTAAAATCACACTGCAAGCTTTTTACTAAATCTTACTGCAGGGTTTTTATTGACTAAGCTTACATCAAAGGTACATTTGTGATCAAAGAGCTTCTGGTCCTCCATACCCCTTCTCATGTCAGAACCAAAAGTTATATGGATATTTTTTCTGTCTAGCTAGTACAGCTCATTACCTTTATGACAGGAAATAGATCTGAAATTTCTAGGATGCCTTTCCTCTGTAGAAGTCCTACCTCTATTTGTATTTATATGTCTGGACATAAGAATTATCTCGGCCAGTTTACCTACCACTACTACGGGGCAATGCACTGAGAAGACTGAGCTAGCCTTCTAACAGCAAAGGATTACTTACTTACACACACTACTCTCTTCCCAGCACCACAATCAGATAATCTGGCCATCTTGGAAAGCCGGCACATTAAAAACCAGGCTAGTAACAAAAGAACAAGTTCAAAGCTACAGAGAAGAAACAAATCTAGTATAGCCTGTCCATCAGTTAATGTATTTGCATCCTCAAAATTTCACCTGATTCTGGCACGACCTTTATTATTAAAAAGATAAAACCAGATTCAAACTAACTAAAAAAATCCTTATATATATATATACACACACAGAGATATAAAAATTAACTATACATCAGGTATTTATATATGAATGATATTCCTCAATACAGCACTTATATTAGACCCATGTAATTTTCATTATACTTCAGTTATCGATCTACTTAAATGCCCTGGAACTTAAAAAAGTCAAAATATTCCTAAGCTTGAAAAAAAGCAATAGCAGAAGTGTTTTAACAAATCCAAATTTGACAAAACAGCACCTTAAGGAATGAGCCCTCTTTATATACAGGACGCTGGTCCTGCACGTGGGCATCTTGCTTTCTGAGAAGTGCAGAAGTTCAAGACAAAATGACAGAGTAACTACACTCGCTAGTCAGGTAACTCCTTTGCAGCATTCAAAAATCCTCAGCTACAGAAACTAGAAGAAAGCACAATATTTTCTAATACTTCAATTAAAAATAGTTGTGAAATATAGAAAACTTCCACATCTTCATTTTTGTTAAGAAGATAGCGGTTACTTGATCATCTTTCCGTACATCCAAATACTGACATCCTCCTGCTGCTGCTCCTCCTCCCCTCCTCTCCCATTTTTTGTACTGTATGACACAACAAAGTTCGCACAGGCTTTAATGCACATTCCTTTTGCAAACAACTTCATTTCTCTTCCGAAGCCTTTGCAAGGGCAGTGTAAATGGATTGTGAGATTGATGCCATAACAACTGCTAAATGAATTTAGGACTGACTGAAAATGCCAAGTTCCGCACATATGAAGTGATGGGATCCCTCAGCTGTCAGGCAATTTCGGGTAGCTGACGAAAGACTTTCAGAACACCACATTTTCAAACACTTTCTTGTAATAAAGAACCACTAACAGAAACCTTAAGCCTTTTGGACAGTTAAACAATGAAGGCAACTTTCACAAGGAGGTCCTACAAGTTCACAAGTCACATACTTAACTGAATCTTTTGAAATCTTTTAATAGCCCAGTTTTCCTTGTATACTCAGAAATAACAAAGCACCATATACACTGACATGAAAAAGTGGTATTGCTTCTGTAAGCAATACAGAGATCAAAAATATCCCCTCCAAAATGTTTTTCCATATTTAAAAAAAAAAAACAAACCAACAAAAACAAAACACACACCCCCACCTTTTCTTCATTTTACACATTCTTATGAAAACATTTATCACAAAAATCCTTGACACTTTCTGGTTAAATGTGATAGTACTTGGGAAACATCTATTAATTTTTCAAAACACTTTGTATATTACCTGTGCAATACAAAACAAATTTGAAATACAAAACAAATACAAAAAAAAATTCAATTATTTGACTTTCTGCTTTGCTATATATTCCCCCTGCCCCCAGTAAAATGCATCTGCTATAGGATTCTCCATAGTTTCCTTCAGAGATCCTGCAGAAGAGACAAATTATATGTAATTTTAAATGGGCAGTGCCCTTTTAAGCACTCTTCCTAGTTAACAGGAGTTGTTACTAAATTTGGCTGATTTAATCTTATAAGCATCAAGATACTACAATCTGATCAGCCCTTATTCCCTTGGGGAAGGGGTAAAGGAAACGTGAGGTTTCAAGAATTCCAATAAAGAACAAAAATATGAAGTCCTTGTTAAAAGCCTTCAGGGAAACATAAAAAAAAAAGGTGTTTTTTTTTTTAAAAATCTTTTACATACTTTATATGTTATTAATTCACCTGTTCTCCTTTTCACCATGACATCTTTCAGTCTGGAGCTTCTTAATAAGAGGAGGTGTTCTCTGATAGGTGCAGGTCTTGAAGACCATGTTCTCAGCATTTAAGTCCTAGATCTTCCTCCTGCATTTCTCACTGCACATATTCCAGCTCCCTCCAGCCTTTCTTTCCCCCATCCAGAATCCTCAAGCTCCTTTCCCACCTGCCATCTGTTTTGATGACCAAGTGTACAGGGCCGGGCAGAGGGGAAGCACAAAGAATGACCAGTGATCTTCAGAGTGCAGACAAGCCGAACTGAAACGGCCCTGCTGCAACTCTCAATGTATTTCTCCCAAAATACCTGTCCTCCTCTATTTGACATCTGCTTTTCATGAAATTTGAAAGAATTTCACTGTTTTGATACCACACCATTTTACCAAACGTATCTGAGATTTGCCAACAGATACAAATGTTATTTGGGGGAACCAGCAAAAAAAGGCAGGCGCAGGGTAAGCTTTGTCTCCTTAAGTAGCCAGGCTACAGCCACACAGTAGACCAACATAAAGTTGTTTTTTTTTATTGTAGAACATGCAACACAGCTATTTTTCCTAGAGACTGTAGTAGCAATGTTATCATTTCTCCCATCTCAAACTCTAAAGCACCCCCTTGTTTTCAGTTTAGACGTCACTATGCAATATGCGGACAGATGGGCTTCTGGTGCTATTATTAAATGTATGTTCCACCAAACAAGGACAAACTTCTCAAAAGCCACTACAATGACATTAATTCTTGATGAAAGGCACTGAAAAAGCCTGCCCTTGATTTGATACCCTGTAAGGTAAAGATGTAAATGGCTATGAAGATCAGTCCTGAAATATTCCATCTAGCACCGAAGGGCTCTAGGGGAAGGAAGACAGAGAAAACAAAAGCAGTACTTTTCACAACAGCATTTATGCCGTATGAAGAAAAACTATGAGTTACTTTCAGCCTCAAATTTGCAGTTCCCTCTTTGCAACAGTTCTTCACTACCTGTTAACTGGGCCAAGATCACAGGTTAAAAATTATTTGATTTTCAATAACATAGAAATGTCAGGAAAAAATACTCTGCTTCCACTGCTTCTCGTGTCTGGCAGTTCTGTAGCAAATAAGTGAAAAACATCTCACTAAAATATGAATAATCAGGTAATGCATTTCTATGCTTCCAAATACTCATCTGTGTTGTACTCACTTGTCCCTAAGACATCTGGTGATTAAATAAGCAGCTTTAACTTTTCCCATTTCTTTTTTGCATCTTGCACTTCTTTGGTATAGAAGTTTCCACTGAATACAGAACTCCAAATTCAGAAGCTTTACCTGCATTTCCTCTAGCCAAAAACAGTCTAAAAGTAAGTCTGTCTAGGTTTGGTCACATTATTGGCTAAGTAAATTGGGAAAGTTGTTCTAATATATGCATTGCTCCACCTGGAGCTTCCATTTAAGCTTCAGACAAAGACTGTTTATTTTAGTTTCAAAACAAGATATGTTCATGAATAGAGCAAAAAAGTGTTTCCAGTATCACTGTCAGTTGTAAATGACAAGGTTGTGGGACTCAACTTTTATCACCGCAGAGGATTAATTATTTTAAGAATTATTTATGGGAAAAAAAACACTGAGCTAAGAAGCAAGAAAGTTGTTGATAAACTAAAAGATCCAACCAACAAAGCAGAAGTCAGCATACCAGACAAACCAATATAGTCAGACCCTTTGGAAACACCTGCAGAAGATAATGAAAGGCTAAAAAACGTTACTCATTTTTATGATACTCATATACGGTTGGACTTGACCATCAAACAAACAGGGCTTTGAATAAAAGTAGTAGTTTAAGAGAAGTGGATTTGGAAAACACTCTTCCAATTGTGAGATTTCTGACCTCTCCTTGCACCTCTATTTTCATTTGAAGCAAGTTTATAAACAAGCTTTTTACTTGCAATCATACAGACATCTATGAAAAGTTCCATATTCAGCATTTCATCTTACTATAAACGGGAAACTAACAGTATCATGTGGTAAAAGATTATCAAGAACTTTCAGGATTGGTTTTCCATTTTTGCTAAACACTGGTTGCTTGGATAAAAATTATTCTCAGGTGTATCTGTTCGTCATTCTGTTCACATTATCATAAAACCTGGAGTTTTAATCTATCCTTTCATGATCCTTACTTAAAACTTGTTAAATGACCTTGCACTTGCTTATGAGATCTGAGGTTAAAGATGATCAACCTGTAAAAAGCTATGAAAGATTACATTCGTATTCAAGAATTGCTTGAATGGAGGTGGCGTATGAATTAAAAAAACCTGTTCGCTATCGGTAAAGATGGCCAATTTACAACATCATCAGGAAGTCTTGCAATGAAGACCCAAATACAACTGGAGAAGTAGACTAAATATTGTATTTTCATTTATCTTTTCCATTTGATTTCAGTGCTATCTTTAGCAAAATAGGCATAGTATTCCAGCTAAGAATAGATGTAGGGCTAAATCCAAGAGAGGTCTAAAAATATGAATCTCTAACACTTAGAATTGGCAGATTTTTTTTTCAATCTCTCAAGACTAGTATCTCTTTCTAGAGATACTGCTGTTATGGGAGTGCTTCATACCCAAAGTTGGTTACAATTTGATGATCCAATAGTAATATATATTTCATTGTATGACCACACTGCTTCCAAAAAAACTTTTAGTGATACATCACCTTTTTTCCTCAGGAAAATAAAATTACGTTGCAGTCAAGATACATCACAAAAAAGTTCTCCTTCACTTCACAAGGTTTTGTATTTCACTGCTTTCTTCACATTGTTCCTTATTGCATATGAGCTATTTGATCTTTCGTATTCTTCTTACTCTCACCTGCTCCCACTTCCCCTCCCCTCTCTTGGCTTCTCTTCTATTGATTTGTCATAAGCTGGATTTTAGAGTTTGAAAAAGCAATAATTGAAGTTTTCAAGGCAGTTTAAATGGTGAAGATATAACATATTCACAGAAAGGCTGAGATTGGAAGGCACCTCTGGAAATCAGCTGCCAACTTGTTAAGGGTGGACTCTGTCCCATTGTCCAGCTCAGTAATGACGATCTTAAACGGCACTGAACTCAGTATCAGCCCTTGGGACACTCCATTAGTGACTGGTGGCCAGTTCAACTTCATGGCACTGATCACAATCCTCTGAGCCCATCAGCTCAGCCAGTTTTCAATCAACCTCACTTCACTGTGCACTTACCTAGTCCGTACTTTGTTAGCTTCTCTAAAAGTATGTTATGGGATGCAGTGTTGAAAGCCTTACTAAAGAAGAGACAAGCAACATCCACTGCTCTTCCCCCATCCATCGAGCGAATAGGCTTTCAGGTTGGCTAAGCATGATTGCTCCTTCATAAATCCATGTTGACTACTCCCAATCACCTTCATGTCTTTCAAATGCTTGGAAATGGCTTCCAGGAGGATTTGATCCATCACCTTCCCAGTGATCAAGGTAAGGCATATAATTTTGCACATCCTCCTTGAAGACAGGAGTGACATTTGTTTTTTTCCCCTCACGAACCTCCCCAGATTGCTATGACCTTTCAAAGAGAGCAGCCATACAATGATTTGCTTATATGAAGCAAATGATTTTACCTATCTCTACAGGCTTCTCTGGTGAATTCAAAGATCTCTAACTGCTATGCCTTCTACTTTTGTGATTGGAAGGCTGGTAGTACTGCAGCAATATACTCTTTATTTCTACCTTCAAATCTGCATTTGTACAAAGCTGACAGATATTACTCAATTAAGAGTTTGACATAATAGGCCATTGCCAACAACAATGACCAAGAAGAAAGCAAGCCAAAAGGATTCTCATTTGCACAGCAGTTTTGGTTTTGTGGGTTTCTTTTTTTTTTTTTTTTTTTTAAGAAGTTTGAGGGTTTTTTGGGGATTCTTTTTTTTTTTTCTTTTTAAAGTCAGTGGCATGAGCATCAAATACTTAGTTTTGCAGTCTCTTCTGATCATTTCTACACTTCAATTAGTTATGGTTTAAAGTTTAAAACATAAAGAAAATGCTCAGAAAGGTAGGCAAGGGAGCAGTCATGTTCCCTGCAAATAATAGGATTAAGAAACACTAGATAATGTTAACTATAGAATATTTAGAATTATAGAAAATTACAACTTACAGGAAAGCATGTAATGACGGCCTATGCAAGAAATCAAGGTTCTGACAGACACATTGTTCTTTCGTGATCTCATGAAAGCACACACTTACATAATGAAAACTCCTTGGAAACAAAAATCTTGGGAAATGGAACAGCTGACAACCAAAAGACTGACTGGGTTTGGGTTGGGTTTGGTTTGTTTTTGTTGTTTTATTTTTCTCCTTTGAAGCAAATCACCAATAAGCCACTACAGTACCTTTTGGGAAATAATGCCTATTATCTGTTTATGTACTTAAACAGAGTAGAAGACCACCCTGCTTTTAAAAGCTGCTAACTTCTTCCAAGTAATGTGCACAGCTTTTCCTACTATTTGTTTTTAAGTGTTCAGGTTCATTCCTTCAAATGACAGTTTTGTAAGCACTAGAGCAGAAGCAAAGGGCATTCCTATATTTCTGAAGTAATCCTTGAATATTGATGAGGGAGACATCCTTGGATT
This sequence comes from Fratercula arctica, assembly GCA_947846985.1. NCBI lineage: Eukaryota > Metazoa > Chordata > Aves > Charadriiformes > Alcidae > Fratercula > Fratercula arctica. The sequence goes on along the minus strand of CANTUZ010000001.1, from coordinate 22,322,680 downwards.
CAAGAGCTCTAATGTGGAAAATGGTAAATTGGCAGGGTAAAAGTTCCATATATTTAACCTTGCCTAAAGCACATACTTAAGTGATTCACAGCCAGAGCCTGGAAAGTAACTACGTTGTCTATCAAAAAACCACCCTGGCAGTGGCTTCTCCTCATTTATTGTTAAAAGAGCATCTTTAATGTTCCTACTAATCCGAAACCTGGCAGCAGGTATCCTTGGGAAGAGTCCAGGTCCCAGGAAGCTCCATTCCAACTGTATTAAAGCTTGTCGGCCTGAAAGATTATTAAAAACAGTGCTCAGCCCACGGCAGCAGTTTAGCTGAGCTGCACACTAGGAATGCATTAAATAGGCTGCAGTATCCCATGCTAGCGCTAGTTTGCAAACGATCACATCCACAGTCACACAATCCCAGACTAATGAGGACATGGACAGTACTGACGATGACTAAGAATTGTCATTCTTTTGGCAAGAGATAGAAGGAAAATGGGAAGCAGGAGCCCAGCACTGTGTTACCACTTCCATACCTGGCTTGCCAAGTGTTCAGCACCCGCCATACACACAGAAAAAGGCCAGGGAATTCGGTCTGAAAATCTGGGAACAAAAAAGGTTTGATCATGGTGTCTCAGTTGCAGCAGTACAAGTAAGACCCATGAGATTTCCTCTTGGGTTTTTTTGTTGTTTGGGTGGTGGTTTTGTGTTTTGGTTTGGTGTTTGTTTTTTTTTTTTTTTTTTGGGGGGGGCGCGGTATGTTTTTAAGCTGCACCACATTAGTGCTTTAAATGCTTTCAGTGCAAAATCTATTATTAATTTAATGCTTTGTGAATAGATTATTAATTTAAATTGCAGACTAATCTTACTGTCACCACACAAAACCAGTGGAGGGGTGCTCACCTCTTAGCTGAGACTGGATCCTAACTGTGTGAACAGGCCTACTACACACTAATATCAAATAAAGATGCACTTTTAAACGTTAACAGGCATGGCGCATAAATTGCCATACCATGCAAAGGGACCTCTATTTTCAGCCCATTACTTGAAGAAGTCTTCCAAACATGCCACTAAGTCTGTCCTCTCTTTCTTCATGCTATTGAGGAAGCAGACAGATGGAAAGAGATATATGGCCAGCCTTCTGCTTGTGGTTATTTTTAATGTGGCATAAGCACTTTGAGCACAGGAAGAAGCCCAATAGCTGGATATCATAAAGTGGAAAAAACACTAGGAAAAGAAGTCAGCAAAATGCAGTAGGATTCAAGCACGCTTAATAATGAAATTCAAAATATTATTAAAACGATAATTGATGCACTTTGTGGTAATTACATGAAGTGTTCTTGTTTCCTTCCTGCTACAGTCAGAGCATGAATAAACAATCTGCTTTCAATTGCTCTCGAGTCATGGAATTAAAAAAAGCTGAAGAATATGCAAGTCAAATAAGAATTTTGAAAAGGACTGACATTTATTTGTTGAAAAATTTTACTGGTATGTTTCAAAGACATACGGAAAGCTAGCTACTCAAGCATACCACTATTCAAAGATAACAAAGATAATCAACTCTTCTCTTGCTCTCATGGAAATGGTGAATTGGCTTTCATGTAACCAGTGAAAGAAAAAAAACAGCAAAGAGATAACTATTTAAATAGTTATTTCTAAGATTTGTATGCATTTCCTTTGTAAAAGACAAACTAGGACTAGAAAAAACACAACAGACAATTACTGTCTTCCTACAGTTTTTACTGTTAGATACAGAATATACTCAACTTTATACAAATTTTACATGAATGAAGATTCCTCGATTCCACCTTTGTGAAGGCAAATTTCAGTCTAAGTTTATGTGGTTTAATAGCCTTTAAGTTTTACTGCCTGGTTTGTGGATGCTAGCAAGAAATGAGTTACTTTATGCCATATTTTGTTTCTGATTTCAAAAGCCAAGATCTCAAAGAAACCTCCAAAACATTACCTACCTAAAAGCTAACTTCATTAAGACATCTTAAAAAAAAAAAAAAACAAACACAGAAACAAAAAAAATGCACTTTGATGGAGTATACTTTCCCCAAGAGATGAGCTTTCTTACCCTTTAAAAATAAATCCTTTTCCTATGAGAGACATGTAGCAAGGAACAGATTTTTCTGCCAAAGTACTATATTCTTTAGCTTCCTACCACCCCCAAGCACCATCACTCTTATAATAGCTAATATATGAAATGAAAGCAAGCACCTTACTTGAGCAACTCTCTGTGTCTATCTGCACACATCTAAATCTAGGGAAACATCCCATCAGGAATTAAAATTGGTTACTTAACACCGATATTCCTGAAAGCTAATATTACAGGTATCCTGGAACCGAAACCCACATCTAAGAACAAGCATTAACGTCAGTTATTTTGCTTCGGATCAGAATATACATGCTATTGGAGTCCCAACTTGCAAGCTTAACTTTGCACCAGCATGCCCCTGTCTCGTTAAGGCAAAACACTCGGTAGAAATAACTTCTGTTACTCTGGCTATTCCCAGGGACCCTGATAAAAGGAAGAAAGTATCTGACAGATACAATTCCGTTTTTCCTCCTGCATGAAACACATGCCTTCTAAATCAGCTCAAAGTGAATGGTTTGAAAACGACAAACCCAAAGGTTTCCATGGATGAGGCGGCGCAGGCAGCCCCTGCACAGCTTTTAGAGGATTCTCACCGACACGGCTTGACAAGGTTCCAGTGGGAAGACCTCTCAGGCTCTGCCTCAAGCTTTTGGTCTCTTCCTCAGATTATCAAAAGATAGCCAATTGTGATGGTGGTTTTTCTGCGGGAAGAAATCTTCATGCTGGACTGAGACCACCAACTCATTTCACATAGGTCAGAAAATGAAATGGTAATAGTTTTTCACACTTGCCAACTTAAACTGTATTTGAGCTACAGACCTAGATGTGAAAGGCTCTGTAATAAATTACCAATCTCCTGAGCCATCCAGTTAACAACATGCATGGTTTTCTTTTTAAACTCAATTATGCTTAAGTTCTTAAGTTTTCTGAAACTGTAGAAAGTAAAACATCAAAAAAATTTAGATTTTTGATGACAGGTCATTACTTTTCTGTATGTCTCTTAAAAATACACTGAAAAGTACTACTGCAGACAGAACATTAAAGTAAGACATTACATTTTGGTTTAAAACAAAGTGTGTCTAAGCAGTAACACGCCCTATGTATTTCTACATTATGTTTTGCTCTGCTACTTCATGAGTCATGACACAGCCACAATCTTTTTGAGTTTTTCCCCTTAGTGCTGCGGCTTTTGTTCCATTTTGAAAACCAGAAGGAAATTAGAAACAATACCCATACAATTATTTTAATAAAGCAAAGCTTTTCCTTGTATTTCAGTTCTGAAAATGTTATTTATCAAAGAGAAATATTTTTCTCATCACTTAAAAGCTTCTATGGAGTGCCAGTCTCTGTTTAATTTGGCATGAAAATAAAAGACAAATAACTAGTCATTGACTACATTTCTAGGAACACCATTAAAGCTATTTCAAAGACAAAAAGTGACTCTGGAAGAGTAATAAGGAAGCTGGACTTACTACACCAAGTATAGAACAGCACTAGTATAACTGACTTGTGGGAATGAAAGGTCAAACTAACAATACTCCTGTGCACTAATGAAATTTCAGTCATTAGAAGCATCATATATAGACAGTATCATATTTTGAGAGCATTTTTTTCGATTTACTTCTAAGAGTAAGAGCTACAGACAAGTGTGTCAGGAAAACTACCCAACTTTAAGACAACAGACAAATACAGCTGAGCCAGCTGTGGGCATATTTCAAAGGCAAATATATAAGAATTGATGAGACTTACCAATTTAAAACACTTAATAGAAGCACTAACCCAGGTTCAAAATGTTTTGCTCATACTGTTTGGATAAACGTTAGTTTATTTGCAGAAGTCTTCAAAAATTGGCACGGCCATATGTCTGATACATTATAAACATGAGGAGAAGATAATGGCCTTCAAAAGTTACCTTCATAAGTAAAACTGATAATTTTAGGGACGTTTTTATTTTTTCAGCAGTTCTTCCAGCCAATCATCCTCTCCCCCACCTACACACATGCTGTATTTAGTTATTTATCTTCCCTGCAGTGATACTACTAAAGGCATTTTCTGTACCTCAACACGCCTGTTATTTAAATGAACACTTTTAAAAATAGTTTATTTAGAAAATCAAAAAAGGAAAACAGCCATCTGATACACCTTGCTGTCATAAGCATATCAGATCATAGCCAGCTTTCTGTCTGAATGCAGTATAAAAGTATATATTTATTAGCACATGCCCTTATTAGCACAAAGGTTTTTGTTTCCCAGAGATTTGTATAAAAAACAATCCTTTCCCTCAATCATCTCCCCAGTGCTAAAACCCATTGCGGATCCACTTACCAAATCCCTGTGTAACACCCAGTTAGCATGCAGGTAGTGAATACCATCTAGGATCTGATATAACAGTGACTTCACCATCCCCCGAGGTAACTGAACTGGTTTCTTGTTTGCTTTAGAAGCCCTGTGAAACTTGATTATATGCTGTAAAGGGGAAAAAGAAATCAAAATAAAAAAGTGTAATGTTTTGATCTACAGCATTACACAAAAAGATTGCCAGCAATTCCTTACACAGATGACTCAGGTTTTTTTTCAACCTATTATTAATTTTCAAAACTAGAAACATTTACCTTAAGTGCTAGTAAATCAATACTATACGAGGTAAAGTGATCACTGTCCCAAGGAAATCTCTCAAATGAAATCAGTTGTTGCTGTGGTTTAACCCTGGCAGGCAGCTAAGCCCCGCACAACTGCTCGCTCACTCTCGCACAGTAGGATGAGGCATACAAAACCAATACAACTGCCAAAGCAGACTTCCGTGCAGATCACTGATCTTTAACAGTTTGGAGGTTTGGGGGGTATTTTATTTGGGGAGGTTCTTTCTGTTAAGATAGGCTGATACCTTGTATATCACAGCACAGAATTAAAAGTGCATCACCTAACTCCTATGTTATTTTACTTTGAGGTTTTCTACAGTAATAATGACACTGTAATATTCAACCCCTAATGCCAGACAGGAATTCTTACAAACTGTATTTGGAGTTTTAAATGTTTAAATTAGAAGCCCAGATTTATTCCTTCTTTATTTACTAGACCCTTAAGGCACAGTACTTTCAAAACAGAAGCTGTTGACAGAGCAAAGCTATAAATCTGTCCATCTGAAAGTCAGCTACCAACCAGGCACGGAAAAAACCTTTAACAATTTTAAGTGCATGCACAGGCAATGACGTCTAGCACCAATGAGTCCAAAAGGATATGTTGTCTTAGCACTTGAGTGCCAGGTGCTATTAACTTCAATAGCATAAGGTGTGCCACAGTAATGGTACCCATTTCCGTGTTTGTCTCCTTTTGAGGGAGAGGTGATTTCTAGAACAAACTTCTTCATGCATTGATACCTCTTTTCTCTAATGGCTCACATTTGTGTGATCATCAAAACAGCCCTGATCTTGTGCATCCAAAGCCTGGCACCAAACTTCTACCACATGTTCTTCCTACGTTCCTGAGCTTTCGTATTCCAGGTACTAATTAGATACCCAACTACTCAAATCCCTTTGGGAAATTGCCTTTCCTCTCTTGCTGCAGCCCAGCTCCATACAGCTTGCCCTTCTTTGCTTCAGGCATCAAGCTTGGCTTTCCTTGGAGGACAAGGCACATCCCTGGCTCTGCCCAAGGTAAAAATGGAGATACAGGGAGGAGAGAGACATTGATGGAAAAGCGACAGTCCCTGCCCAGTCAGCCAAGCACCACATGCACGAGCATCCTTAAGACTGAGCCACAAGTTTCACCTCCTCTCACCTCCCACATCCACTGAGTCCAAAGCAAATGTTATTTTTCATGCAGTGGCCAGAGAGAAGTGAATCTTCAGAGACAGACAGAAAGATGGCTCTCCTGGACCTCTGTTCCTCCTCTAAAATACTCTGTGCCCTTTTCCCAGCCTTGTTCGAGATCTGCTGTGCTAGATACGCTCAGTGCTGGAGGACTTGGTCCATAGCCAGCTCTCTGGGGCACGGAGCCAGCCCAGTCACTGCAACTGCAGGTAGGTCTCTCGCATCCAGATAGATTGAACCACCAGGAGCTGGTACAGCTGGGGAATTCCAGAGTTTATACAGATATGTGCATGTAAACATAAAGGTCAAAATTGAGGGTCATTCCTAAGTTACTGATATTTCGTTAACAGAGGTGCTTCTGCAGTGATTTTGGTTAAGTACGAAGCAATGCAGAAATGTATAAATACAAACAAGGACAGGTCACTACTAGTCACAGTCCTCCAAACAAATACAAAGCCTTGCAGCACATTTTGAAACAAAAACACCTCACACATTCCTGAACTTCTGCATCTTAGCATATCATAAGTATGGGGGAGCAGTGAAAAAGAGAATGTCCTTGTTATTTCTCTTCATTAGTAAAAAGCTTTACTCCATTTCCTCAAGATTTTTGTTTTGTTTTGTACACCAGCCTTAACAATGCCCCAATATTTCAGCTCTTTGGTAATTTTTTTGCCTTAATTTTATTTTGGCAATGAAATCTCAGTAACCAACTATCAGAACTTCCAAGACATTGAACTGGGAGAAAATATCTTTCATTCAGCTTAGCTGAAGGAAAACTGACGTACTAGTTCTTAGGCAAATACTACTGCATTATTCCCAACTACAAGGAACACCATTTTCAAAACAAATGAGTTTTAATTTGGTCTGTACGTCTTCGCTGTCTGTCTAAACAATGTGCAGAGGAAAAACCAACTCATTATTCAAATTACACGAGTCTTACATGAACATATACCTCAAAATTTCCATCTCATTCCAAATTGCCACTGTCATACCTTTTAATACGAATCTTCTTAATATCTTTTAAGGTTAGCATTACAATACTTGTTCCATTGATAGCAATGCTCAAAACGTATGTCAGATTTAATTTGAGGCAAACACATACCTCATTTTCAGGGAAGTTAAGGTTGCATGGGATTTTGGATTCCTTACAATGCTACTTTATTTTTTTTAAAGCATTCCAAATGGATGTTAAGGTCACAAATATTAAGTTAACAGGGGAAAAGGGTACATGTCTTAAAACAAATTTACTTTGCCTTCAACATGCTTATATTTTAAAGCTTTATCTTGTAATTAGGAATAAACAGTCTTCCTCCCAAATACAGGAAATTTCACCAGATGAGTTGAGTTAAAAAGCTCTTCCCACTGAAACATATGAATTAAATTTCAATGATATGCAGTGGCATTACTCTCACTTCATGTATTCATGGATGACATGCAACATAACTGAAACTCCAAACTGTCCTATTCAGTCAATAAATTTGTCATTTTTCAAAGGGAATCCACCTGCATAATCAATTCTGTTTTCCTGCACCCTACTTTAGTTGTAATGGAGGGTTATATCTGCATTTATTTAACTAGATTTCTAGCTATTGAAAGCTGAATGCAGATTTTTATCTTCTTAAGGAGGTCACAGATTAACTGTGTAGCGTGCTTACCCAACGTTTTCCATTGCTTTTCCTTTAGTACTGAAAATGTTTCCAAGAAACACAGGGCAAAAGGTTATACTGTTTTTAAACCGATTTGTCTTCCCTGACCTTGTCCCTTTTCTGCAACTAAAACTCTAAGCCTGGTACCTACAAGCAATTCACCTTACCCAGAGGTCATGCTCAGCGTAGTCAAAGAGAAGCCACACTTTCCTGTCAGCATGAGAAAGAAACACCTTTTGCAGAGAAATGACATTTGGATGCTTGAGCTCCCGCAGCAACTGCAAAATAAAGAAAGTCCACAACAGTTATATCCACACATCCAAAGCTATGAAAGGGCTGGAAAGACGAATACTTTAATAGTCTTTGCTATATATGCTACAATACAAACAAGAAAAGCTAAAATCTGCAAGTCACAGAAAACAGCACATTTTTTTAATAAACGAACCAGTCATTAGTTTGAAACCAAAGCTCAGGTCATAACCCCCTTAGGGCATTCCCTTCCTGTTCATTTCCTAAAAGTTGAAGTCTGTGTAATTCTCGCTATTATCCAGGATCAAGAAGACTCTGCAAACAGCCAGCTGTGGCATCTGCCCTTTCCCATAGGCTGCAATCTTTGATAGAGCCATTTGCAGTATCCAATTTTCTCCTGACTGCCAGTTATCTGAAAGCCCTGCATTTTGGTTGCAGCCATTCAAGGCTGAATGGGATGACTCATTTAGAGGCCATCAACGCAGTCAGCTAGAGAAGATGTGGTTTGTAAGATGGAGTCAGCTGATCTACAAGGTCATCACCACCTACAGAAGAAGGTCCGACTCCCTCCCACAACATATATTATACCAGTCATGTTACTCACAGAAGCAATCCACAAAACAGCTCCCAGGTTCAGGAGAAAACTAACCCAGACACACAAAGGCATTAATTTTCTGCTGAGTTCCTGAGCTGAAATGACTCACGGCACCATCAGCAGACACAGCACTAGTGAAGGGACATAGCTAGGAGCAAGAACTTCTTTCAGCAGCATTGAGCCATTAAACCAGCTCAGCTGCTTTAGAAACTATAGCTTTAACCACCACCAAAAGGAAAACATAGTCAAGATATAGCACAAGAACTGAATACAAACAGCATCAGTCTATTTGAGCTCTACTGGTCATGTTACAAATATACTGTACTCACACAATTGCTAAGAAAGAAATGAAAACTTTATCTAAGCAAACTATTGTCAGGCATGGCTACCCAAGACCAGATGAATTCTTTCCAGCTGAGTGCCAGAAATGATGACATTTTTACTAAAAGGAATGGCTAGGGTTTTTTTTTTAAAGCCAAGAACAATTTGAACTACTATTGGAATATAGAATAGAAAATTAACATTTTATTTCTAAGACTGAATCTATTTTCAATAAAATACAATTTTCCTGATACATAATAGAAGAAACAAGAAAGTTCATTCCTTTCTACTCATACCTTTGTCACACATGGTAACATTTTAGCTGCTACTGAGATAGTAAAATGGGACTGGACATCTGCATATGTTTGTTTCCTTCTTTTTTATTTCATTTGAGACAGACTCCCATCCCTACTCACTGGCCAGAGTCTTCAGTGTGGCATTTCTTGAGCAAAAGGACCTATAGCCCACAGAGCTTTTATTTCAAGTATGAGATCAAAGAGGGAGACAGAGGGTTGAGGAGACAATGCAACATTACAAATCAATGCAGAAGGAAGTAGTTTCAGCATGTTAAACCTCTTAAGACCTGTAAAAGCATTGCATAGAGGAATTTTAAGGCAGGATCTTCGAGAAGTGTGGAATTCCATAAATGTCTATAATTCCTACAAAGCACAAGATCAGCATGGGTAAAACCAACAAATGCTTATTCGCAGTTTTTAATCAATTACAGGTGGGGACCCTCTGTGGTAGGTGGGCCCCAGCCAGCAGCTGAGCCCCACACAGCCACTTGCTCACTCCCCCCTCAGTCAGATGGGCGAGGAAAAGCAAAAAAGCAAGAATATTTGTGGGTGAGGATAAAACTTTGATAACTGAAGGAAGGAGGAATTAAGATGAAAAAAACACCACCAGCGATGCAAAGGCAATCACCGCTTCCCACAAGCAGACCAGTCTCTGAGCAAAGGCTACCTCCCCAAAGGGAGGAGGCTCAGAGTGGGAAAGAGAGAAAGCCCAGACACTCAGCAAGCACTGATCAGCAACAGCCAACACACTGGTGGGTTATCAACACTGCTTTAGTCACAAATCCAAAACACAACACCATGTGGGCTGCTAGCCAGAAGCTTAACTGCATCCCAGCCAGGCTCAGTACAGCATCAAAGACCATCAGTGGGAGTCAGCCTCTTAATAGCAAATGAGGTTATAGGGTTTATGGATACATTGTGCCAGCCCTTATAGTGAAGGACTTTTTGTTGAATCTGTATAAATTCACAGCTTAAATTTATGCTAAATATTTTGATGAATTAACTAAACCCAGGAGATTGCATGACAGCTCAACAACTATGTGTCCATACCAAAATTTCATCAGATTTTCTGTGGCCTAATGACACACCTGTACCAGACACAACTGACTATTCCTCAATGAAAGAGGCAGACACTAGTCAGGGTTCTAGAAAATAATGTAATTTTCCCCTTCATGCCTTCCTGTCCCATTTTAAGTCCATCCTACTCCTTATTCCCCAGGTAGCAGCTATCATCCGCTTTAAAAACCCAACCTCTTCACATCAAATGTGAGTCACCTCATAGTACACAGAGAACCATCACCAAAGCTGGTCCAGAACATACCACAAGGATGAGAAACTTTGAGTAATGCAGCAGAACGATTCCCTGTCTGTATAGTGAGGCAACATAGACATAATTGCCCTTTATTTGTGCTAGGGGTAGTCAATACTGTGGACTTTGAGATTCACAGCATTCCTCTTGTTTGCTAGATGACAGGCTGCTGCTCTTTCCTGTTTCCAAATCCTGCCAGTAGCAAGGTACAAGTAACTGAGCATGACTTTGCCACAGGCGTACACACAGCACAGACACAGCCAGACACACAAGTATCACAATACAGGCAGGAGGACAGTGTCCTCTTTGCAGGCACCCACAATAAGCACCAACAGCACCTATGTAAAACTTGAACAACACAACTGGCCTGGATCCTTTTCTCCACTCCAGCTAATTAGGCTCAAAGTTCACATACGTGGACACGTATTCACTGGTCCCTCAGACTCCAGTGCAGACCTTACATCTGTTCAGAATCCAAGCCTAGATGCCATCGTGCCCCTTCATCCAAATTCCAGCTCTGACATCAGGTCTCTCCAGATTTTGGTCTCCTGCTGCTTGCTGGTTCTGCACACTTGAAGTTCGCTAGCACATCACACATGTGAGCTACCAGAGAGTGCTCTGTGTGTTCATCTCCTGACCTACATCTCTCCCGGATCGAGCTTCTGCAGACCTGTGGTATTCCCAGCGTCTAGTCAGCCCCTGTAGACCTCATTCTGCTCTCACCACCTAGCCCAGTCTGAAGTTTGCTACCAGGTCACAGATGCACACACAGAACACACTCACACAGAGAATAGCTAGGAACAGACACAGGATGGACTGCGGTGACCATGTACAGGGCTCGGCCAGACAAGTACATTGCCCAATAGCCTGCTTACATGAAACCTGCCCCTTATTCCCTCTCCATTTTCCCATGCTTTTTCCTCCCCAATCCACCTTGTCCACTCCCTGTCCTGCCTTTTATCCTTCCTCCAAACATCCCACAGAAGTTTTACACAGTCCCAGTAGCCCTCTCAAATATCCAATAAAACCTCTACCCTGGTATAAGATCCACAGCAATCTGCTTTCCTTCCCATCCATTACAAAGCCCTGGTTAACTCTCTTCAAGGACAGACCTGAGAGGTTCCTTTTGCGGCCCATCACCGATGCTTTAAAAGTTCTAGCCTTTGTTACTGTCCCTGATAGCAGCTGTTATCGTTTGTGCATCTGTGTGCTCAGTTTATCATTCTTGATGGTTTTTGCCTTTGCCTTTTATGATGAATAGTCACTAACTACATATTCTTCCTGTCTGCCTAAAAAAACTCACATGTTTGGTTAAAGTTAAGACAGCCGCAAGGACTCCAGTGAATAGGATGGCTAATACACATCAGCAAAACCATGAGAATAAGGAAATGATTGCTGCAGTGGTGACAGGTGATCCCTGAATCACTCTCTTGGAAAGGTTGAAATGCTCCAGGACAGAGATAATGCAGAGCAACAAATGCAGACGCTGTCTGAAGGACAGAAAGAGCTCATGCAGGTAACAACACATCACATGGGCTGCAAACAGCAGCAGGAGATGAAGCAGACTGCAAGAAACACAGTATGACCATCACTACGATGCCTGCTAATGACAAAGACATTAGTGGCGTACAGCGGTATAATGATAAAGACATCGGACCTAGTGACTCTGATATCGAATTGCTTCTCTCCACTTCAGTTCCATAGCACACAAAGAGAAAGTAAACAAAAGCTACGCGTTTGGCTCTCACTAAGTTACTGTCCTTTTCATGTGCATATCACACAATGATTCAAGAGCATTTCCACAGCCAGAAAGGTTTCCCTTAAATTATTTGGCATGGGTGCCCTTTGCAAGGAAGGGAGACACAATGCACCTTCAAAGAAATACAAATCAGCAACCGATGAAGATGCTGACACATCTAGTTTGACTTGAGTGTTACAATCCCATGTTGCCCCAGTCCGGTCTTGCCCTTGCTTGGATAAATATTGTTCAAGACACAGCAAGGGAAACAGCATCCCTGCGTGTAAATCCTGCAAGTCCTCCATCTCCCTCATCAAATGCAGAAGTATTTGTTCCACAGCCATGGGGCAGCTGGGGGACAGTAAATGAAAGCGTCCTAACAATGGGCAAGGTTGTTAAATTGCTTCACTAACAAGGACAAAGTGGGGTAAGACAGGACATTATCAAATAATCAACAGCAGCATTAAGGCAGCCTGGCAAACTGCCACATAACTAAGGCAAATCATCTCCTGCACAGGGACACTAACAGTAATTACCTTTCACACCAAATATGAGCTGAACCCAGCACAAATCTCACTGAACACAACCTCCTTCCTCCAGTGATATCCCCACATTTCCCATACAGCTCTCCACCACTACAGAGGCTTCTCATGAGCCAAGACACTGTACTGAAGGAGCGCATTCAACATACTGCGCTTTGTGTAAGTGAGGATTTCTAGCTTTACTGCAAATGTCATTCCACCCCCACTCTTGATGCTTGCTGCTACATGTGGTCTGCAGGGAACGTAACCTCCTTAGCGTTGCAATACTTCCATGTTTACTTCTACAATCGAGCACAGACTCATTTGCTAAAGCAACTGGCCAGGTGACCCAGGCCAGAAGGAGTTTCTCTGATGCCCTGTCTCAGGACATTAGCTATTTTAGAAAAGGCAACTCCTTGCTCTCACTGCCTTCCTATGAGTGCTATCATAGAATCATGAATCATAGACTGGTTTAGGTTGAAAGGGATCTTAAACATAATCTAGTTCCAAACCCCCTGCCATGGGCAGGGACACCTCCCACTAGACCAGGCTGCTCAAAGCCCCATCCAGCCTGGCCTTGAACACCTCCAGGGATGGGGCATCCACAACTTCTCTAGGCAACCTGTTCCACCACCCTAACAGTAAAGAATTTCTATGCAATGTGTTTCTCTCGAAGCTTAGGACAGTCAGAAAGCTGGCTAGAAACAAAGTCATTAGCAATATCAAGCAAAACATTCACTTAAGCAAAAAATCACAATCGCGTCATCTTGCTGGTTTGATGGCATAAATTCAAAATCTAATCATTATCTCATGCTTCAAAAAGGCTCATATCACTTCCAGCAACAAACAAATCACATATTAAGAGTCACACCATGGCCCTCAGATGGAAAATGGGCAAAGAGGGACTTGGAACAGAAAGCAGATTGCGGTTGATGGAGAAAAAGGTGATTTTCAGACCAGAAGATGACTGACAGAGATTTAGTCATCCTGATAAGACACCAGTGGAACTACTGCTACAAGAGATGAGTACAGGCAGTAGTGAGACATTACCTGAAATGCTATGCGCACTTCTAGCCAATTCAAGGAAGATTAATTCCAACTGCAACAGGGCAAAGAAAGCCCAAGCCTACACCCAGGGGAAGGGAGAGCCTACTGCACAACGGGAAACCAGCAAGCCAAGCCAAAATCCTTACAGCCTGCCAAAACAAAGCCAGAGAAAGAAACAGTCTCTCCCTCTCTCTCTAAAATGAAAGCAAGAGAGAAGAGTTATTCTAACTGACATTATTATCATAAGTACAAATGGGTATGAAATAGTCATGATTAATTCTGGCTTAAAGGCTGAATAATTAGAATGAGACTCAGGAACTGCCTTCAGAAATTTTTCTTTTCCTTACAAGTTTAACTTGTAGTTTGCTACATTTTTGAAGGTGCACTTTGCTTGTCTGCAAGAGCACAAGCAGAATATGACAACTCCAGAGGTGTCACCCAATTCTATATTCATAAAATAAATTTCTAAAAAAAAAAAAAAAATATTCAAATCACTATTCTTAGTTTCCCATCAAAAAATGGAGCAAAGTACTTTAAACTTGTTATTTAAACTAAACACTAAATTTTATTACATAAGTTCTTAAATCCCAAGTTGGCTTAGCTGCTATCCAGTAGATTCAAGATCTGTTTATTTGAACATAAATACAACTTTACAGTTCTATATTCTCATGAGTCAGATATTCCGCAGTACTACAAAAGAACAAAATACCTGCTGGAAGTTCATGCTGTTTTCCTTTCAAAAGTGTTCAAATGAAAGCTTACAAAGCTTACAAATGTAACAGAAAAAGTGATAATAGTGCTCACTCTATGAATTTATTATGAAGCTGACAATACATTTTTGAAGCTTCAGTTCTTCAGACATACAACTGTGTGAAATTATTGCTTTATTTTATTCTTTTTTTCCTATTTTTAAAGCCCTAAATGTTGCAAAAAAGAAGCCTGACAGCACAAAACATCAAGAGAAAAAAATCGCACATTTCTGGTTTTAATTTCTGTGGTTTACAAAACAAATGAGTCTTACATGATCACACATAGAAGTCAATATTTATTAGCAGCTCTTATGTCCAAAGTATTATCAGAGGCGTTATTAAACGTTCTCTGAATGTGAGGAGGTAGGTGAAGAACCCAGATGAGACAGACACTGGCAGTCAATCTTGGTCAAATTCTGCTGTTCAGAGTAAACACGATGATTCCTAAGGATTCCAGTTTGATCAGTATCTTTGTTCCACTTTCACAGAACTAAAAATAATACTACCCTCCCTTTATACAGAATCTCTCAAGAATACTGTTCGTAGCTCTGTAACATAGCTTGATAAAGTACTCAGTCACAACTTCAGTTTTACATACCATACCAGTATTAAATTAAAGCATTTGAGAGTCATTAGACTTGTCAAAGAACGTCAAATCAAACATTTGTCTTCCTCAATACCTTTCTGCCTTTCACCACATGGAAAGATTGCTAAGAAACCATTACTTGTCTTCTGACACAAGGATTGTACTCGTCGTTTGGTCTCGTGAGAAACTGCTGTCACTGTTAGTGTCGAAGGGACACGACAGCCCCCATAACCTGAGGAACCTACACCCAAATATTGTTCCTTACTGTATATCTGGCACAGGATCTCCTCCAGCAAACTCACTGGGACAGTCATTTGTTCCTTACCAGGGGAAGATGCTGAAGAGGGTGAATCCTGGAGTCACCTAGTTTCAGCTTCTGCCTCATGGGGATCCTCCAGCTGCTACATGCTGCTTTAGAGTCCTTGGTCACCCTCAGACTGGCTCTGAAAGAGCCTTTAAAAGCTCTTCTTCCATCCCCTCCATCAGCCGGGGGAAGAGACCTGACAATCACGTAATGACATGGTTTTGTGACCCAGGACGTGGAAGCCCCAGCGTTCGAGGAGGACAAATTCGCCTCCACAGCAGCCTCCTCCACCGAGATCAACTGGGCCAAGACCACTAGTCAACAGCAGCTCCCTTCTCACCCGCCCAGGAACACAGGCCCCCTGCTCTAGCTCTGCCTCTACCTCTCTACCACCTTCCAGCCCACAAGTTGAAAGCCAGGGTGGTGGAGCAGTTGCAGACGCGAGCAGGACTGCTGCAGAGGCTTCCCCTTTCAGTTAAGACTAGGAGTCAGCACCAGCTATCTCTCTACTTATTCTCACGCTGCCCGCGTACCATTTGCCTGTTCCCTGCAAACCTGGCCAAGTTCCTGACAAAATAAGAGCTGTACTGGGCCCTGAGTCTCCTGCCTGAGAGAGAAAAATCAGTATTCCCCTTTCTTTTGTTAACGCTCAGACATGTGAACATTAGGGTACAAGCCTGCATTATACCCAAACCACCCCTGCAGACGCCCACCGCCTCCCGTAAGCCACGTTAAGACATGGTGAGACCAAAGGATGGTTCAACTCCTCTTGCTCGCACAACAGAAAACTAACAAAACTGTCCATTTTCCCTTCAGTGAAGACGAACTTCCTCATCCTACAGCCCCACTATCACTAGATCCAACACAGAGGACATCACCTTTCGTGATGACAGTCTGCATTTGTTATAAGAGGAAACCACAAAATCCTAGGAACACCCAAATGCCTCCAAGGCAGACCTAAAGAATGGAAATTATCAGAGAAGCCAGCTACTTATTGTTCTGTAGTTTTCTGTCCCAGCCTTGGCAGACTCAAGGCTGTTCTAACTTGTACAAGCTGGCTATGGTGCTTGAAGGACACCACGCAGACAGGAGACAGGCAGAGTAAAGCATTGTCCACCCCAGCTCTGCTCTGTCCCATTCAGCATTTCCACCACTGAGTCTGGCACCATATCTAGCGCTTCCTCTTCAGAGCCAAGCCAAAAACTAATGCTATCATATAAAAAATACTATGTGGTGTTTTTACACACTTGTAACAAGCTTTTCTGGGACATTTCTGTCAACCAAACCAGGCACAAAAAAGAAACAAAGCTACATGGAAGTCCTGCAAAAAGTAAAGAACCAAAACAAAAAGAACAACCCAAGCAATTTCTCACTAGCCAAAGGAAGCATAGGCAAGTGAAGTACTTGCAAACCTGCTAAAACTGAATGAAAAATGCTAAGCAGCAGGAAAAATGTCAGGAAGTCACTGGATTACTTCAAAACCTAAGACTCCTGTATAGGAAACTGCCCAACTCAAACTCCTGAAGCTGTCTTTGAAGCCTGGTTAACTACTCCAGCTCCCCATAGCCTTTAAGAATTCTCCTGCTTTGCGAACTGTGAAATAGCATTTGGTGCACTATTCCAGGTGGATAGGCTTTAACGGCTTTCTTCCTTGTGATTAAATCAGAAGACATCGAGTGTTTGGGCTTGTATGTTTTGTATATTTTTATACAACTCTTCTCACCATTCTATCCCTCTGCTCTCCCATCTAATACAAATCCATCTCCTGGTGTGATGAGTGTGCAGTTTTTAGTGCCTGCTTAAATCCTCAGAAGCAAAAGTGCAGATCACAAAAAAGATACCTGGAATCCCAGGCAGTACGTATGTCTGCAGAGAACAAGAGACGAGCAGCCAAACGTTCAATTAAGGTTCTGGAAGAGGCAGCATTCACAAATGCTTGCCATGGTGAATGAATCAGGGAGCGATAAGGAAGAATATAACACTACAAGTATATTGATATTCAAGACACTGATTCAATTAGCATAATTAGCACAATAACTGTTAATTCTAGCAGTTAAACAAATGGTTTACAAAAAATCATTGAAAAAATCCTCTTATTTCAACAGACTAAGAGACTAGCTAGGCTCTTGAACATTAGTTAGTTCCAAGTTCTCATGCTGCAGGAAGCACTGAAAAGTAGGAAGTCTTTCATATACATATATAGATTGAGCTCATCTCAGGTCTGTGACCTAGTTCAAGCCTTTCCCTGTAATGGATTATTTCAATTTCAATACGTAATTGATGTATTTCAATAATTATTTTATTTTTCTGAAGATCTGACACTGTTCTTCACCTCAGGTGTCTGTCTGCATGAAATGGACATCTTGAAAGAGTAGGCTATAATCACTTTCAAATATATCAGTTTTGGACTAATTGAGTAACTTCAAGTTAGTCATCATAAACAAGACAAAAGCCATTGTAAAATTATAAAAACAAGGGAGAGTTTCACTGGAATTTATATCAAACTGCACTCTACCCAGATAGTCACAGAGTAAAATATACAAGCTTCAGCTCTCCGGAGAAACTGAAATGGATACATCTCATAGCAACCCAAGTCATCCTAGTTCCTCTTAACACCACTGTGCTCATAAACTGCATTAATTGGGGTAGCCCAGATCCCATTGTTACAATGTCTGGCATTCAGTCTTGACTTTGACTTTCTGTGTATGACAACAAATAATTTTATTAATTAGATGCAGAGATGACATTTTCGGGCACAACACAGTAGCATTTTCATATATACATTACGCATATTCACATAATCAATATAAACAGTATACCTACTATCCTCAATTTGATCCATCTCTATATGAGGTTCCTTTTTTTCCCTTTTACAATATTAATTGATAGAAGTCGGGAGGGGGAGGGGGGGGGCGGGGAGGGAGTTCTACTTAACAGAATTAAAATGAACAAGACATTTCAGGGAAAAAATTCTCCTGTTAGCTCCAAACAGCAATATCAAAAGAAGGGTAAGGAAGAGAGACTCAAACCCTAGAAATCCATGGTGAATTATTAATTCAACTGCAGGAAAATTCAACCGCAGCATCAGCAGTTGCAAGCCTGGAAGCACAGCCGGCACCAAAGTCGTCAACAGCTCAAGAAATGCTGCTTCAGGTTATTCTTTCTACCCCATACTTGCTTTTGGGCTTGACTCCTCTCTTTGCTCTTGATGCCTGCTTTCTTGGTATCTTTGGTGTCTTCAGTATGTTCCCCTCCTTCCCCCGCTAACTTCTCTTCAAAGGGCACAAGCTGCAGGAGCTCGGAACAAGGAGAAAGCCTCCCTGCTTCTTGCTCCTCTTCCATAGCTACTGGGGACCCTGCTGCCTCAGAGGAATGACCACACAACACTCCCCAAGCCATGCAGTGAGGCCAAATCCTTCCTGACTGTCAGCCAAATTAGTGATTCTCTTTTTAATAGACAGAAATTGAGTTAGGGTCATAACCAGAGTAAAGACACCTCTACCTCTCTAACACCAGCCAAGCTCCCACCAAATTCAAGCAGAACAAACTCTTCAAAACTCTTCAGGTAAAGACGAACAAAAAATTTTCCCAAATCCCTCTGAAATGGTAGCTGACGCTTCCAAAAAGCATTCAGCCTGAGGGAGTCACAGTATTTAGAAAATTTCTCCAAAATGGTTGAAATCAGCAAAATTTAAGACCCTGTTTTCCTTTAGTTCGGTGTGGATATCTACATTGGCAGCGAGGCTCGGCTTTCACCTATGGGCAGCAACAGCTTCTCCTGCAGAATATTCTTTGCATTTCATTTTTTTCACCTCACTCAGTTCAAGGACTAACATGTTTGAAATCACAAAGCCAACTGGAAGTTGACAAAGTAGGAAAGCCTGGTACTCACTTTAATCCATAATAATGAAATTAAGGTAGTTTTATACTCCTGAGGAATATGGACTGAAAATAAACTGTTTACTTCCCTCACACACACATAGATCACATGCATTTCCTTTTAGTAAGCAATTTCAGTTGAAACATTTCAAGAAAAATAAACCCAAACAGCACTATAATGCAAGAACATACTTCAGAACACCGGTTTTACCAGTATTTCTTCGGAAGCTTGTCCCAAACTATAACTAGACCACATTATTCACCAGTTTATAACAGATGGAAAATACAAATATAAACCTGAATAACCTAAGAAACCCTCTGAATAATATTCATGGATGTATTACAGCCTCCAAGGCAACAACAATGCCAGTTTAGTTTGAAGTCCTCACTTAAATAGAAGCTTACATGTTTTAATCATTATGAGCCAATAATCACTAATCTCTTTAGGAAAATAACTGAAGTACTAATGCAAAAGTCAGATCAGATACATAATTTAAGCCACTGACTTTAGTTATGTTTTTAAAGTGCTGCATTTAAAGTTAATCTGCCCTGAGGCAGGCAGTAAACTGTAATTTAAAAACACCGTCATTTTTAGACAGCAAACATAACAGGTGCGCAAAATCTTCCATGACATTTGTACTTATTTTACACCTCCATGATAAAAATATAGCGCCCATAGTAGAATAACATGATTCAGCAAATAAAAAACAGCATGCACTCAAATCAATACTTTTAATAAGTCTGTTTGCTAGTAGAAAGAACTAATGTTACTTACTGCTATTTCTCTGCATGCAGACATAGAAATTCCAGTACCTTCTATTTGCTTTAAAGCATAATCTTTATCATCTTTCCTGTGAAAGAAGAAAAGAAGTTTTTTTAAAAAAATTGCACCATGAATTCCAAGTGAGCTCTTCACCATCATTCAGAGGACACTTTCTAATTAGTACAAATTCTGCACCTTATTTTCTTTTGGTTCTTTACTAGTTTAATATCTGGATACCCAGCTAAACCGTAAACTAACCACACTACCTTGATAAAGCTAAAATATAAATTTGCTCCCACTACATAAATAGGGATTTTTTTGAAACTTTATTATTTTAAATTCAATTATCAACATTTCTTCCATTCCTTCCTTCTCTTCTTTAGAAGAAAACAAAGTGAACATTTAGAGTACACACTAGAAATAAGTCTAGCTAGGGGTCCATCTTCCATAAATGTATTCCTCTGGGACACAGGAAGTCTTCCCCGTATTTTAATGAATTCTTGAGTAGCCCAGAAGCAACACCACAGTAACATCTTATCATTTCTTTCCTCTAGGTCACAAAACTGTGTTCTAAAATTATGTTCCTACCAAACTAATAAAACTACCAAGATCAGTAAAAAAAACCCACAAGGTATCTGTGCAATCTGAAGAATCCAGAGAAATATTTGTTCAGATTCAAACATGTATAACACTTACAAACAACACCAACACTACCCTGTACTCTTAACCAGTTATGCACCTTACAGTCATTTATTTAAAATGCAAGACGATTAGTAACTCCAGCTAGCAAAAGCAAAATGAAGAAGAGATACACTGCAGCAAAAGAAGACATTGAACTCTTGCCCATCCTCAGCCTCAAAGAGCTCAGACTTAAGAGACGGAATGCTTGTCCTTCCCACTCGTGCTGGCATCCACAGCACTCCTGGGGGACACGACACTTAACAACAGTATTGCCTTCAGTATTTGGAGCACTCGTATAGCCCCAAATCTCCCAGTTACATAAGAATCCTTATTAATTTTTAACGAATTCAGCTTTCACAGCTGTGAAAAGCCACCTTGAAAAAAAAGTGCAACTCAAACATCCTAAAGGCATATAAAACAAAACAGTAGTTAAGCATTTACAACTTACACCCGTGTTTCTTCAAGCTCGCACCAAATACATGCAAGGTTTTGAATTGCTGTATTCCTACCTGAAACACCCACTTTCCCCTATTCATCACTACCTTTTTAATCCCTCAAATTATCAGGTCCTGTCCAAGAGATTTTTCATGGGGTTCAAAGACAACCCACTGTTAGCGCTGACCTTTCAAAACAGAGAAGAGAGAACAAGTGGGAGATAAATGGTCGGAATCTGAAGACGGTTAATGAGGAGGAAAAATGAAAGAGCGAGCGGGCAAGAGCAGATTTCAGTAAGAGGGCAATTACTTATTTTCAGCAAGATAAAAGAGGGGAAAAGATACAAGATCTGACACAAACAGGGGGAAAAAAAAAAGTAGGGAGAACGACGACAGAAGGCATTAAAAAGCTTCCCTATAATAAAAACCTAAAATTTCCTCGTCTGGAAGAGAAAGAGCCAGTGATGAGCACAGATTCATACTTGGACAAAACAAGGTGGACATGGGGAACAACAATCCCCTATTTCTCACCTCAGAGGAAAACAAGTTGCATGAAGCCCAAAAAGAAGAAACCATCATGATATTAAGCACATAACTAAACTGTGCAACTCATGGTGGCAGAATATTACAGGGATCAAAAGTATAAATGGATTTCAAATTGAATGACACAAATTTATGGTGGATAGGGGAGCATTGCACCACTTCACGAGCAGCTACTGAACATAATCCCAACCCGCTTTCCAGCACAGAGATCTCCTATGCTGCTAACAGAAAAAGATACAGAGAAATTTTCTCAGCTAAAAATCATTTTACTGTCTATCTGCCTTAGCCAGCAATGGGTTGTGACCATTACTGGATACAAATATGAAGCAAAATAGATTGGACTAGAGGTTATTCTCATTGCCCTGTGTGTGTGCTCATCAACCTAGTTTTTGAGGTGTTTGGAAAGATCTTTATTTCATGAGAAGTGCTGCCACACAACTGCTACTGTTACAAGCATCACCACCAACAGAATATGGAACAAAACAGGTCAGACTAAAGGTTATTCTCATTGCCCTGTTGCTTATCTGCTTAGACTTCAAATTATTTTAAGAACTCAGTATAACGAGAAATGCTACCACACAACTGGTATTATTACAGACATTTCTGGTAGCACTGTCTACAATGAAGCCTGCCTTGCATTTACGATTGTACCACTATTTTTAATAGATAAAATTTTTGCCAAATTAAGCCTGGACTAAAATTTTCCATACCAGATGGCAGACTTTCTCTGGAAATTTTTAGAAAAAAACCTACTTCAGCTGTTTCCTAGAACAAAACTGGAAGAACACGCTTTCAGTTGTGTATGTTAACTCTTTTACCATCACTTCTTGATTGCTGAAATTTGACAGGTGGGTTTAAGAACATACCATTTGGTCTCCCTCAAAACAAGGGATGAAATAAGAAGTCCTGAAAATTAATCTTCTCACATTAAAAGGCAGTTAAAGAACTAAGATCCAGAGACCAACCTTGCTCTGCCCTTACAGCACCCCAGGGCTGTGGGCAATTAACCCCTCGCTCGTTTGCTCTGCCTGGGCGCTGCACAGAGGAACAGAGAGCAAGTGGCCTCTGCCCTGTCCTCAACCAACCCAGGCACTTTGGAGGAAATAGGCACGGTAAAAAGAAGGAAAGCATATTTTAACACCACACTACACTCTCTTCCATGTGAGAAACACTCCTTATCCAATGGCGATGGCTTGGGCAGTGAATGATACGAAGCACATTTTATTTAAACATTCTTGCAAGAAGGGGTGACCTAGCAAGTAGGCACACTTTTGGTTCTTGAAATACACCTTGTTATTTCCTAATCCTGACCGAATTTTCCCTCCCCTGTTTCCCATTGGTTAGGTACTCCAGGGTTCACAGCCTGTCCGGAACGCCCAAAATTCTTCCCGGATGTCTTGCCTCTGCTTACTTCTCTTTATGCTACACCTAGAGGGCTTATCTGACTAGTTTATTTCTTTCCTTTTTGGTGAAATTGCCCAATGTCATTAGCCCTGGTTAAATGTTTGACTACCCTTCTAGTCACTAACCCAATGTGAATCAGTTTGTGTTGTCTGTGTGATAAGAGATGTTCTACAAGCCTTTGCTGGAGCCTCTTTGTCTAGTCATTATCGTGTCACCTCTGATGGAAACAGCTTTTCTCCGCTGTAAAAACAATATCTGCCTTTCTTACATCCAGAACATGAAAAAATAACCAAATACTTCCAAGACTTAAATTCTCTGAATTATGCATGCACAGTTGAGATACAAAGCAATAAACCAATTCCTAACACTCTCTAACATCTCTTCTACACCGAGGGTGGTAACACGCCATGGTTACCCATTACACCACTAGTACCAGCTTTTCTATTAAGAGAAACAGGAAAATCCTACTTCTACCCTTGGGCCAAGCGAGGTGTTTTTTTATAAAGCTTAGTGTAATTCACTGGGAGGCAAGGGAACTGGAGGAATACTTTTAAAAGGAGTAATTACAATTTACAAAAGCATTATGAAGCCAAAGGAAAGGCCAGAGTGACGAAGCTTATTTTACACAACTTCCAAAAATATTCTGCCAGTAGTCTGTTTAGAATCATAACACAGCCCAAATGGCTTCCCCGTGGTTTTAGATATGGGCAATTTCCTTCTCTGAAGATAAAAAGATGCTCAATGACAAGACAGAAAAAAACCCAAACAATAAAAAAAAAGAAAAAAAACCCTATTTATAAACATCTTCCACAGCCAACAAAACTGGCCACTAAGCAGCTTGTATTTTAAGCGCACAGTAAGACTCAAAACATAATGAGGCTTTGAGCAGTCTGGTCTAGTGGGAGGTGTCCCTGCCCATGGCAGGGGGTTGGAACTAGATGATCTTTAAGGTCTCTTCCAACCCAAACCATTCTATGATTCTATGATAATTCAACTCAATTTCTTCCTTCGAACAGAGACACCCTGTTGCGAAAACCTGCTGGCTTTGCTGCCTGGGAATGAGACGTTAAGTAACTTCAGCAGCTCCTCCACCTACCAGCAGGCTTAGAAAAGCCGGTCAATCTGCAAATGTATTTTCATACCAATATATTCATACTTTCCTGCACTTCAGTAGGCACACAGTAATACTCCCCCCTAGTAACAGGCAATTGTGAGAGCGATACGAATAAGAAAACTTTCTTTGTACATGGTTGCTGGAAATAGCAGTGTTTATTGTAGTCAAATGCAAACTATATAATCCTGTGTGAAAATGCCATTTCCTGAGGGACATTAACATCAGAGGCATAAACTTGAAAAAAAAGGGTAGCTGCAACACCACTTTCAGTGTACTTTAATGACAAGAACAAATATATGGCAATATCCCCATAAAAGAGCATAACTATCTAGTTTTGTTATTACAGCTTGAATAAACTAAAGCCAAAACCGCCGCCTTTCAGAGAATTAAGCTACTAAGTATTATAACGCTGTTTCCAAAAGTTCTACTGAATTTGGAAGTACAACGGCACCGTAGAAAACATTCAGCCTGTCTGGGGAAAAAAACATATCAAAGGGAGTAGGAACAGATGCCTGCTGAACGCGAGCGTGCTGCAAGGCTTTAGTATTAAAATCCCTAGTATTTCTACCCTTTATTTAGAAGGATACTTTAAGCATAAATATGTTCAGCAAGTGGGAGAAAATATCCTACACATGGAGAAAAAAGGAGGCTTATTATGTAAAAGGCTGTTCAAAAAAATTCGTTTCTACTGTTATTTCATCTCCCGTATCCTATATTTTGTAGAAACGTATTAGCACAACATTATAATACGTCCTTTATTCAGATTACTAGGTCTGTTTAAAGTTCAATTGAGTAATAAAAATAGCAGAATAAAGTAATGAAGCCTTAAAATCAGTGATCATAATTGTAAATTTACATAACCATTTTAAAAAAAGATCTCAAATTCAAAATTAACTGGTCACAGCTTAAGAACAGTTTTGCCTTTAAAAACAAGGAAATACAAAACTTCACTGCAGTTAAACATCTGAGGAAAACAGGCTCTGCTCTCTTACAGATACCACAGGGAACTGTAAATGCAGCATCTATTCTGCAGAAAACTCTAAGGAACCTGTTAATGGTTTATGGTTCTTATTCCCTAAAGCATACAAAAATCCTGATAATTAAAAGATGAGCCCACCAATAAAACATGGGTTTTTTTTTTTTTAATTCTACCCTTGAGAATTCCATTATCATCGATAGTAGTAAAAGTAACACATCCTGAGTCAGTACAACTGTCACACTGTTGCTGGAGTGAGTGATTCAGGCTCAGCAGTACTAACTCAAAATTCTCTGAATGCATTAAATACAGCATTTTAATTTTACTAGCCAAAAATGAATTTGTGCTGTGGAGCATTTTAGCTTTGAACAACTCACCTCAACAAACGCTGAGTAACTCCAACCCCTAAACTGTATGGACAGTAGCGCATCTTCACTATTAACAGCAAAATACTGACAGGAGCTTTCACAGATGCCACGGAGCCAGGCAAGGCAAAATGTACCCAAAGCTCTACTACCCACCAGAACTTCAAAAAACGAAATAGATCAATCAGAGGTTTTATTATAGTTTACTTGTAAGTATTAGAATAGCGTTCAAAGATTCAAATTTAAACTACAAATGAAGAAAAAGATAACACAGAGTTAAACTGTGGTATTCAAGTTGGTTTTCTTTCTCTCTTCTCCCCTAAATGCTTTACTGAAATTGAACACAGCAAATATACGGACTTAATCCACATGCAGATTTGAGATGTACAGAAGAACTTAGAAAAACACCCAGCTATAGGTTAGAATATAAAAAACATGACACCTACAAGAGCAAATTATAACGTTTAGGAGACTGACTTGGGATTTTCACTTTGCAGCATCATCCTCTGCCTCCTCCCCCAAGTCATAGCAACATTATTTAAATAAATTAAAATCAGTCTGGTACATAGATGACACTCAAAGAAGTCGACAGGAAGAAGTAGTTAATTCAGTTCTTTGGAAGTATACAAATACACAAATCCAATTTTTGAAGCAGAAGGATTTTATATATTTATACTAAATGCCAAAAGAACTGCTGTATACGCAGCAAACACTTCTATACACACTAAAAGAATAAACGGTTTTCTAGAAAACACAGCAAGATGAGGGCAGACTCGCACCCATTTAAATGATGACTTGAAAGAATAGAATTATGTCTTTTCCTCTTCCAACATCACATTTATGGCACCAAATAGTCCTGCGAGAATATTTATGCCAGGAGTTCTATTTATTTTTGCATTTTATATCTTTTAACTACAAACCCAGAAAAAGAGTGTGGTGGAGAACCAAGTGACAAAGGACACAAAAGAGGCTGAGGTTCTCAGTGCCTTCTTGGCATCGGTTTTCACATCACGGGCCACTTGCACAACCACCACATTCCCAAGGCTACTGGCACAGTCCTGGTAAAACCGAGTGGAGGAAAATCAGATCAGGCACAACTTCAACAGGCTGGACAGACACACAGGTCCACATGACCAGGTGGGCTGCATTCAAGGATATTTACTGAGCTGGCAAATGTCATTGCTAAGCCACTCTATCATCTGCAAAAGGTCATGGCGATCGTGGCAGGTTCCTGACGACTAGAGAAGGGCAAATATCAGAACCCTCCTCAAGAAGGGATAAAAGGCTTAATGATACTATAGGCTAATCAGCCTAACAGCAGTCCTTGAGAAGGTTATACAGCAAACCCTCCTGGGAAGCTATTTTCAAGCACATGAAGGAAAATAAATGACTGGAAACACCTAGCAAGGATTTTCCAAGCATGAGTTGTGCCTTACCAGCCTGACTGTCCTATACGAGAGGACTAGCTCTGTGGACAACAGAACAGCACTAGATGTTACCTAGACCTTAGCAAAGCTTGTGACATGATCTCATAATATACTCATAGCCAAATTAGAGCGCACTTGGACAGCTGAACTAAAGAACAGATGAAAAATCAATTGGACTGCCAGACTTAATTGGTTGTAATCAGTGGTACAAATCTAACGGGCTGTCAGTTACTAATGCATCCCTCAGGGGCAGAGACTGGGTCTGATTAACATCTTCAGTGGTACAAATGGACAATGGGATGGAGGGCATCCTCAGCAAATCCACACATGACACTGAACTGGGGACAGTGGGTGATACAATGAGGAACCCAGCTGCCATTTGGACAGACCTCAACAGACAGGAAAAATGGGCAGACAAGAACCTCAGAAAGTTCAAAGACAAGTGTAAAGACACGTTTCTAGTTTGGAATAACACCATGCAACTGGACACACTGTCAAGTGGGTCAAAAGTAGCTTTACAAAGCAAGACCTGGCGTCCTGGTGGACAAGCTGAACATAACACAGCCATGTGCCCCTGCGACAAAGGCAGACAACCAAATCCTGGGCTGTATTAGAAAAAGCGTACCCAGCAAGTGGAAGGAGGTGATTATTCCCCTATATTCACCACTATAAAACTACATTTAGGAGCTCCATATTCAGTTTTAAAGGTTTTCCAGTACAAGAAAGATATACAGAGCAAGTTCAGCAGAGCACCTCAAGGAGTCTGGACTACATGACACATAAGGAGAGGCTGAGAGTGCCAGGTTTGTTCAGCCTTCAGAGAAGACTAAGGAGCGATGCTATCGCTGCCTTCAGTGAGCTAATGGGAGGTACAGGGAAGGAGTCAGACTCTTCTTGGAGGTGCCCAGCAAACAGATCAGAGGCAGCAGTCACAAGTGGCAAAAAAGATAAATTCCAATTAGATAGCATAAAGAAAAAAAAAACACATCAAAGTTAATCAAAAAGTAAAGAAATTTGATGGAGTTCTCCACGCTCAGAGATATTTAAAACTCAGCTGGATAAGACCCTGAGTAACCCCATCTAATTTCAAAGTTGGTCCTGCTTTCAATGGAAGGTTGAACCAGTTGCCTTCTGGAGATGCCTTCCAACCTGAAGTATTCTATGTGGGATTGTAAAATAAACTATATTGCTTATGATTCAGCTGAGACTCTAAGGAGTTTCACAGCTATGTAGTACATTCATTATGTATTTCCAAGACACACAGCTAATTCTCAATACTGTTTTCCAAGTCTGACAACTCTTCCAAAACTTAGCTAGAAAAGCAACAGAGCAATTCTAGATGTGTCCATACATAACTTTGAGGACCATTTCCTATAGAGAGATTCAAAACTTTTTATTTTCAATGTAATTTAGATTAGTGCGAGGACACAACTTTGAATTCCATCTCTTATTGGAACAGTAATCTTTCTTTATTCAATATTTAGAGATTGTTCTAGTATTTGCAATGTGTGCAATGGTAACTGTCTCTTAGAAAAGGAAATAATTCTATGTCTCTTAAAACTGAAGCATTGCACAGATATTGCTACTTGTAAGCAGCACAAAAAGAGAAGCACAAAGGTTACATTTTTGTGAAAAAGAACAAGTCTTTAGAATTATATTTTTCCTCAATATTATAAATATTGATATCTGAATCTTCAGATCTCCATATAGCCCACAGACGATTTGTATGGATCCCATACAAATCAAGAATAAATTCATTTTACCTACTGGATTTCAGTGGCTTTCATGTAGATTCCACAAACTTCCAATGCGCTTTGTGCTTACACACAAAACCCTTTCACCTGTAAAGGAAGTTGACTCATGTCCCCAAAGACCATTGCACCCTGACAAGATCAGCGTATTCTAGAAGTGGACACCACAGAGCACTGTGCTGGTTTTGGCTGAGATGGAGTTAGTTTTCTTCACAGTAGCTCCTATGGGGGTATGTTTCGGATCTGTAACCAAAATCATGCTGACAACACCCCCATGTTTTAGTTATAGCTGAGCACTGCTTACACAGTGTCCAAGCCTTTTCTGCTCCTCAGACTGCCCCACCAGTAAGCAGCCTGGGGTGCACAAGAAGCTGGGAGGGGACACAGCTGGGACAGCTGACCCCAACTGACCAAGGGATATCCCATGCCATGTTATGCCATCCTCAGCAATAAAAGTTGCAGGGAGAAGAAGGAGGAAGGGTGGGCATTTGGAGTTATAGTGTCTGTCTTCCCGATAACACTAGTGTGATCCTGGAGATGGCTGAACATCTGCCTGCCGAAGGGAAGCGGTGAATTAATTCTTTATTCTGCTTTGCTTGTTTGCATGGCTTTTGCTTTCCCTATTAAACCAGCTTTATCTCAATCCATGAGTTTTTGCACTTTTATCCTTCCGATTCTCTGTCCCATCCCACTGCAGGGAGTGAGCAGCTGTGTGGGGCTGAGCTGCTTACCAGGGTTAAACCTCAACAAGCACATCCAAGGTATACAGCCTTGAGAACTGCAGAACGCACAAAAGCATTAAGACTACTCAGGTTTACAGTCACAGTCCAACTGGCTGAGACTGAAAAAAAGTTTCAAATTGTAAAACATTTAAACATATGAAACCCAGTGGTTATCACTGCATACGTTTAAATGTACAAAGCCGGACAGGTATACCTGTGCAGAATGAGATGTAACAGCTCTGGGAGGATAGACGGTAACGGCCAACTAGCAAAGATGATGTCCATCAGCAGAAAATAAGTTGTATAGGAAAAAAATTGTTACTAATTGGTACAAAGGCTGAGAAGTTGCATTACAAGCACCTGATTTCCCACAAAGCACATTTTAGGTCAAAACTTTTGTCAAACTAATTAGTACGCACAGTAAGTCTGATCACTGACCCTATACGTTCAGGTAAGCCTAAAATAAGGAGCAAAATCTTATAAGTCATTCTCTAAAAAAAATAAAAATATCTAAGCTAACAGTGATGCAATGATGACCACTTAATCTTTTTGTAATTCCATTTTTACAAAACCTGCTAGGTAAAACATTTCAATATTTTACAATTAAGTTGGCAAAAATAACAGAAAACTAACAGTGAAGTTTTGCACAGCAGCTTGCTTTGAGCCACTGGTTTGCTGCTGAAAGAACCCCATCTTCATCCCCACGCACCCCCCTGTCCACTGCGTTAGAGCCCAGGCACTCGTTTTCAGACAGAGATGAGCTTATTCAGAGAGTGGAAAAGTATTTCCAATTTTTTGTTTAATAGGTTTTCTGCCACATTAGTGAGCTGGAACGGCCTGCTGAGTGCTCGGATGAGCAGTGGAGTTATCTAAGGCACAGAATAGGCATAGCAGAGGTGCATCCATTTCTGTCCGCATTCCGGATGAAGTTAATCTTCTAACTAGTACTTTCTTTGCCTGTCAGCTAGAGGCAGTACACTCACCTTTGCCAGAAAGTTGCAGCTAAGTGCTACATCCACTGAAGAAATATTCTATTACCTAAAAACACTCACCATGGATAAAACAGTAGACCTTTTCAAAATATGGAAACAATATGAACTAGAATTCTGTCATTCACTTATAGCTCTTTGAGGGTCATTTTACTTACATATAATGCACAGAGCATCAGCAAATCATTTCCAAAATGAGATTATTCTAATTTTCCAAGGGCCACTTGTTGTGGGAGAGTTTTTTTGTTTTGAGAGAAAAAAAACCACCACATTTCAGTTATACTAGCTAAAACAAATTGGACAAAGCAAGACCAAAAGATAAGCATTAGCTCAAATTACTGTTTCTTCACTTGAATGAATTTAAAAACATTTTGAAAAATGGGGTAGCCCTATAACATGCATTAAACCTACAGAAAATAGGCTAAAATTATCTTCTCTATTAAAAACTACCTGCTACACAACCAAAGCATGACTATTAAGAGTTCAGATTTATTCAAGCCCAGATTATTTAAATGTATTTAAAAATGGCTTAAAGCTTATCCCCATCATAGACTCTAGGTTGTTCCTTTCAGAGCAGAAATCTGCCAAAAATCAGATAAAAGCCCAGATTCTGTCATGAAAGCCTCTTATACATAAATAAATGAGAAAGGATTTTAATAATGCAACCCAGTCAGAAAAGATGGGAGTCCAAGCTACTTTGCCAAGGATTTCAGCTCAAAAGAATAGTTCACAACTATTCTTCTCTCCTCCGTGAAGTTACCTGTGAAGACTTTCCAGAAAGAGGTGAAGAGAATAAGGACGAGACAGTACTAGTTAACCTGCAGACAGAGATAAATACAGTTCATAAAATAGCATGACTTCTTATATATTTGTGCTTGCCACCACAAGCAGTGCCTTGCACCTGTTCTAATACGGTTGTGGGCATCACTATGTGCTTTACAGTTTCACACACTTGTAATATTGCTCAGTCCCAAAGGAGAAATTTCAGACTGCTTCCATATTTCTACAGTACTAAGTGTCATTTACCTCCTCTCTATTTTCAAACATGAGATAAAAATTTGAATCAAAAAAGTGCATGGAAGCATGTTTAAAAAGATACGTCGTGAGCAACTATCTAGAGCCAGCAGGAGCTGCATCAGCCGCCTGCACACAATGTGTCCCAGAGCTCGGTGCACAGCCCGGAGCAGAGGTGATCTGGCACACAGGTTTCCAGATGTGCGGGGGCAGCGGCTGGGAAGAGGGAGCAGGCAGCACACTCCCCTGCCAGCACCACCAGCCACCGAGGGAGTCTGTGCTGGTCAAGATCCTCACGGTAACAGAGCAACCCCTGAGAAGCCACCGTCTTCTCCAACAGGTATAATTTCCATGGGTATGTCTTCATTTCCGTAGGTGTTGATGATGCGCAGGGACTCTCAAATGATATTGGTATGTAGCTATTATCAACAAGACAGGCTACATCTTGCCTGGTCTCATAGAGAGAATACGACAGACTAAAACAAAGTAAAATCAGTCTAAGGCAAAAGAGAAAAGAACCACACCACGCATCACATCCCCTTGATCTGCTAAGGCTCCTTTTCCTTTGCTTCTAAAGAATGCAAGAACAACTACAGGTGAACACCACAGCGGAAATCCAGGACCCCAGATTTTAATTTCACCTTAATATCATAATTCTGGATACAGAAATAAGCAGAAACATGTTAGTAGGAAAGCACCACTACATGCTTGCCCATCTTACTTTGCTTCCTAAAGATCCACTGGAGTTAAGTGTCAAAGACAGCTGGATGGACCTTTCACAGGATCCAGAGCAACCACTCCCATTAATCAATACAGCCCTTAATTTCATCAAGTCACATCGTAGATTACAGCTACATCGATCTAAGTTTTAATCAATGCACTGTATGATCACAGTTAAGTTTTGGTGAGTCTCAGAAAGCGTTTGCATAGTTATATCATTAAATTTCAATGAATTGCAAAACTCTGAGAAGTTGACAGAAACTTCATATTTAATTTTAGTTACCCTGCTGCTCTCTCCTTGAAGAAGGACTGATAGAAAGATCACATTTGAATTTAAATATTAAATAACCTGGCAGAAGAAAAAAATTTTAAGACTTATCTTTAAGGTAACATTTTAACAAATTTGCATGGTTAGGGATTTTTTTTTCCCCTTTTAAAGATATGTACATGATGCACAAGAAAAGCAAAAAGGTAAAAGACAGCATTCAGAAGCAGGAAGAAAAAGCCAGTTTGTGTTATTTCTTGTTGCTACTAGCCCCTCTCCTCAGAAACATACATTTTATCCTGAAAGAAAAGTAATGCTTCAGCGTGACTAAGTCCTGCTGCCACTTTAATATGCAATTTTTAGACGGTGGGCTTTAAGACAAAAAAGCATTTACAAAAGGACAGAAGAGTACAAGGAACACAGTGTGTGACTGAAGCACGTTTCACAGAATCAGAACTAAATTTACAAGATGTCATGTGAAAATAAAAAGCCATATTACTCACCAAAATGCTAACACAAAGAAATTATTGCAGGGGAAGATGCACTAACAGGACTGAATTTATTAAGGGTCTAACTTTTATTAGAGGTCTAACTTTTTTCATCCCCAAAATACTTACAGGACACGGCATGTGTGCTGTGCCAGAACAGCATCATTATTCTTATCAGATAGCAAAGCTTATGCTGAGAATATTTTCTACTTCAAAATAAATCCTTCAGCAATCAGACCTTTTCATGGGTAAAGAAAAGGTCACTTCCCACAGCTGGAGGAAAAATCATCAACAGCAAGCCAATAAACACTAGCGCTTCTGAGACAGCTGATACTATATGGTGAATGGCAATTACTGATTCACTTTATTCCTTTTGTTCTTTGATTTTTTTTTTTTTTAAATTAACACCTTTCACCACAACATGAGTTTGGCAAGAAGTTCAAAGTAAGCGAGTAAATTCAATGATACACTGTACATGTGGTTCTTCTGATCTAAGAATTTGCTGCTGTCAAAAGAAAAGGCTTTTCTTGACATCTCTGCCTTCCTCTTCCCAGCCAGAAAATCCCTCCCCTTACGCCAGCTCTGATCTGTGCCACGCTCCTCCATGACATGATTCACCTCCTGCATTCAGCAAATAGTTATCCACTTCTTTTTTCCTGAGTTAACAAATTCTGTTAGTCTACCGTGGGATATGACAAGTATCAAAATCAGCACTGAAGTACGTGATAAGAACAAAAGACAAGGAGGGGATGGGTAGGGGAAAGACAGAGATGGAGAAGAAAAGCAAGATGCCTCTCACTTCACTCCTCACTTTCTGGTGGTGGTGAAATCACAGGGAGTACAGTTGGCCATAATTAAAAAAGAAAAATTAAAATAAACCAATCCCCCACCCACCTAGCCCTGCAATTAACTCCAGCACAGAAGTTCCACAGAAGCAAGAATCCCTGGGATTCGGTTCAGCATCTTCCCCTCTCTTCTCCCACAAAATTATCATTTGACAGCCAGCCTACAAACAAAACCACACAATTTAAACTGTACAATTATGAAGATCGTTCCTAGGAGAAGAGCAGTTACTAATAGTAATACTTTAAGAAGTTTTACACTGATGGGCAGCAATACCTCACTTCTGACTCGAAGCTCTGAGCTGCTTTATTAGAGCACACAGCAGCCTTACCAGTATTTTATTCAAGGCACTAGACAAGGTACATACACAAATTCTCTACAAAGGGAAAGATTGCTGTATTTCATTTGCACTTCCCTTCTTCTCTCAGATTGCTCTTAAGTCACCTCAATATTTGTACCACTTCAGAAACTAGAACTTGCACAAAGATAGCACAAGGTTTCAAAGCATGTGGTCTGAAAAGCAAACTAGCAGGATTAAAACACTGGTCTAAACTTCAGAAAACCATAGTTTCATTAACCTGTATTTGTGGTATATTTTTCTTCAGCAGTCGAATCTGTGAAACTATTTGGTTTATATGGAGCAAACAACATACTTGCTGCTTCAAAAAAATACTTTATTAGAAACCTTTTTAAAGTCATAAATTTGCCTAACAGTCAGAAACATACTACTGTAGGAGCTACAGGTTCGCAGATACTTAATAGCCCTTAACAGATTTATCTGCCATAAATGTATCCAGTCACTGAAAAACTGTTCCCTGTCTTCTCGATGACACTCAGGATTTGAGTCCTTGTCCCTCACTCTCACTGATACAGAAGAGTCCTTGTCTATGGGAACAACTGAAGTTTTCATAGAGACGCTGCTCCACATCTGAGCATCCATGTTGGCCCTCCTTAGGTCTACTATACCCTGCCTGGGATGAAGGAATTATAAGCGCCTACAATACTGAAAATAGGATTTACAGTAACAATGACACCACGCTTTGTGCTCCGCTCCATCACTAGTAAGTCCTGTGATTCTCTCTGCTTTTTAACAATTACTTGCACTCAGCTGGCACTTTCACAAAACTGTCATTATAAACTCCAAAATCTTTTTCTTAAGTAATAATAAATTCCGAGACTACCATTGTGTGAGTAAAGAAAGGACCATTTTCCCATAGGCATCACTTCACATCAATGAGGATGATACGTAATTGGAGAAGGACTTTGTGATCTTGAGGGCCAAGCCTTCACAATCAGTCTTTGCCTTCACTATCCCGAGTAACTCACTCTCATCAGCAAAACTGTTTCCCACTTATGACAAGTGATTTCCAAACTAAACTTTTGAGCAGCACAGATTCCCAAGAAATATCACTAATGACCTCTTGCCACTAATTTGCATCTTAACTAGCTTCTCTATCCAGAGAAGGACCATCTCTACAATCAGCCTAAGTCTTTGGTAGGGGACTTCACAGAATGCCTTTTGGAAATCTAGACAGATTACATCAACTATGTTGCCTTAACTTTTATGTTAACTCCATCAAATGGTTTTAATAGACTTAGGAGACGCTGACCATGTTTTATAAGGCTGTTGTCTCTTCAGCTCAGCACCTTTCATCTGTCCACAATCTCTGCTCTTGGTTCAGCTTATTAGTTAGTAGTTTCCACTCTTTCAGCAACTCCTTTGAAAAACTGATTTCATCGCTGCACCTTTCCAGTCTTCTATGACTGAGACAATTTAAAGCATTGGGTTATACTTTCTGGTGAGGAATTTGCTTATTTCACTCTTGAACTCCTTCAGATGTGTGAACACATCTCCTCTTGTCAACTGACTGCCTTTCACTTCAGTTTGTTCTAACAGCTCCTTCCCCAAACACTGCAATTTGAGACAGATCCCACAAAGCATTCCTTCACCTCCAATTCTTTAAGTTCTTTCATAATGCACAGAGAAAACCAAAGCTTTTCTCCTGCTGTCATTTCATCTTCTCTAAGCACTCCTTCTATAGTTTAGTGGTCCCCTGGTCCTACAGATAGCATTGTGCTACTGATGCATTGGAAAAGAAGGAGGGAAAAGGAAGATTAATTTCATTCTCTTCTCAAAGAGTTTCTCAAGGTTGGGGAGGGGTGGGGGGAGCTTTGTGTGTTTTGGAGGGCTTATATGAGGGGGAGGTTGTCAAGGGCAGCTGTCACACTATAGTTCTACACTTGGCCTACCACCGCTTACCTCCTCTTCTACATTCATCATTCACAGAAGACTTAATTTTTCAAAGAACGTATTCTCACTCCCCAAGGGCTTCCTCTGTTCTACTATTTGGCCACATCAGATTTTTTTAATTGATGGTTTTACAGTGCATCTTGATGAGCAATAGCTACTGAGAGCCCAGAGAAGCTTCAAAAATGGTTCCCAAGCAGCTTGCAACATTTCACCTTGTTGGCTCTCTTTTAGCTATAAGAATCCTCCTTCCACCACCTCCCTTTTCTCTTTTTTTTCTTTTCCCCCCTTTTTTTTTTTTTTTTTAAAACTGAAGTGGTACTTCAGGCAGATTTCTTAACCTTGTATAGATTCAGCATCCCTCCAGGAGTAAAGTACAAACCATGTTGGTCACAGACCGCCCGCAGTAGTAACAGTTTGAATCTGCTCTTTCATCCTACTGCAGGCCAAGTCCTGAGTGGATTCTCCTGTTGTGGCTGTTTCAGTAAGTAGCTACTCACTGCCCCAAAGTTTTGCCTTAGCATCCCTCCCTGACAGAACACCCACCTAAATAAATGAGGCTAACAAGCCGTTCATTTTTTGCTTTGCAGCCTTTCTGATCTCACACAGCACAGGCAAACCAGTAAGGCAGATGGAAACGCAGCCCTAACACTATTTTTCACCCTTACATATGCCAGGAATTCCACCTATAGAGTGTTCAGTGTTGCAATAGCTACTCTTTTTTGAGTCTTTCAGTATCTGACACTCATCTGGCAGAGTCAGATAAGCTTCCAGTTGAGCTTTTATAAAATTGAATTAACATAACAGTGAATGGCACTGTTAGCACACTTACTTGTGAGGGGTTGGTTCTGTTCAACCCTGCTTAAAACAGGATTGACGTTCACAAAAAAAGAAAAGAGAGAATTTGAACTCCAAGCAGTTCAAATACAAAAAGTTAGATAAGATTCAAATTACACTAGGGGACAAATTTGCCGCCTTGCTTTCTTGAAGTCCACCCAGGTAGAGCTTGCTCCAGTCGCCTTTGTTATGCTCCATACCTTGCACAGTAGTTCCGTGAGAACAACAGAGTTGATGAAACCTGACTTGCCGAGGCTTCATTGTGGGATTATCCAGTGTCTGAATGCAAACTAATTGAAAGTACACCTGCAGCTAGGGCTCCCCCTCACAGGGCAAGGCTATTCCACTCCCAGAACACACATTTTGGCCAGAAACACAAGGTGGAATCAGGGGTTTGCTGCAATTCAGATCCTTTTGTATTGCAAGTTCTCAGCCGCAGATATTATGCACAGAGACAGTAATGAATTGAGTCTTCTTTTTTAGTGCAATTCTCAAGTGTCCTTTATTCAAATGTCAACATCTTGTATGCAAGGTGTTACAAGCGCACAGCACGGAGCTTTCCCAGAAAAACAGGCAGATTGTTTCAGTGACCTTTAGTTGTGTTCTTCCCTGTTCACAAAGCATGTGCATTTTTTCAAGACTAATTTTAATTCTGGATGTTTAGGCTATCATCTGTAGTTAGAGAAAATCATTATGTTCTCTTGAACATTTTGTCCTTTAAAGAAAACAGCTTCAGCTTCAATCCTGATTTATAGTTCTTTTTCCGCAAATTCTAAACTGACTGCACAATATGTTTTGCCATATCACCACTTAACACGCAAGGTAGTTAAGATGCAGTTGAATAGAAACTGCTGCCTAAACAGCAGCATCTTTTTGCTCAATCACCGCATATAATTTTACAAGGACTTTTTGGCACCCCAATCTTCATATGCTTAAGTCACTCTTTCACTAGGACGTGCAAAACACATGCAATTGGGCAACACCAGTAGAATTCTCTGTAAAAAAGCAGAATATCAAAACTGTCTCTCCAGTACCTTTCCTATATAAGCTACTAAAGGCTTCATATGCTTCCGTACAAAATTCAATATATTTATTCAAATCGCTCTCTCTCAAATGGGAAGCCTACAATACATGAAAGTTAGCAACTAGTTCACAAGCGGCCTTGTACTTAACAAAAAAATGTAGCTATGAATAAAAGCTATGCTGTAATCCCAAATGTGCTATTATGGGGGCTTGACAAGGTCTCAGAAACCATTTGTTGAGCCTCGGAGGAGACAAGAGAGAACAGCAGGCTAGCCAGCCAGAACACAAAACCCTCCTGCATGGTTATCAGCCTGCACGTAGCAGTAACACGCAGCATTGCTTGCCAAGCTCGCAAAGAAAAGATGGGGGAGCGGGGGACCAGCATGAGAGTTGGAACACTGGCGGGATGAAGTCTGAAACTGAAACCTTATTCCCCTCCATTCACACAAGATGGGCTTCTCTACTCTAAACTCGAGACTGCTTTGCAGTGGAAGGATATCCAAAAGAAAGCAAGCCTTTTATTAGCAAAGTTAAGTATCTTGATGCTCCTGCCCCGGCTTCATTACCTTACTTGAACAAACTTGGATAAATTTTGTCTGTATTGAACCTTAAAGAGCATTTCCAAGATTAATATTAACAGAGGAGGGGGAACTGATTACCCTCATCTACATAAAGGCAGAATCCACAATTCTGAGTATTTTATAATATTACAAAACAAACTGCTGGCTTACTTTGTTAATACTTTAAACAAGCATAAGGGATAAAGACAATTATATATTGATTAAAAATAATCCTCATGGTCTTACTCAATTTCAAAATGAGAATTTTTAATGAGATTTGACATCCCTTCAGCATGGGCCCTTTTGTCATATTTCAAATGTTTAAGATCTGGCAATTCCTCTTCCCGCAACACATGCCCAGAAAGCACAACATTTTTACCTCAAATCATTTGAGCTGATCAAACCTAAGATTCTTCATGGCAGCAGACTGGCAGAACACATGCAGAGTATAACTTTTGCACACACTGTTCACCTCATCCGAGGAGAGAGCCCTAGCTGCAAGTACACTTCATTGTGAATTTGCATTTAGGCAGTGGATAATTCCACAATAAAGCAAAGAGCCTTGGGAGGGGAGAAAAAAAATAAAATTAGGTTTTGTAAATGCCATTACTCACACAACTACTGTGCAAGCTACAAGAAGTTGCAACCAGAAGTAGTGCAGCCTGTGTGACTTCAAGACAGCAAGGCTGCAAGTCCATCTTCAAATTTCCAATATCTCAAAAGCAGCTAGTAACTCAGAGCTCTTTATACAAGGACTCAGTAGAGCCACAGAATTCTTTGGGTTTTAACAGTTTCAGAAATACAAAGGTCATCAGTATGTGTAACTATAAAATTAATATTTTATTTTTTTTCCCTTATGGTTAAGACATTTCTGATGTCTTTCAGAAAAAAGATTTCTGATGTTTTTGCAGAAATATTTGAAACCTGCATTTTCCACAGAACAGCTATCACACGCAGAGACCACAAACAATATTGTTTAAAATCACCAAAAACGTTAGGGAATACATCCGGATATTCATTCACCACAGGCTATTCTTTTAGAATCTGCACTGGCCAGCAACGGTCCTGTAGCAGCATGAAAGGTGTTGGAGCCTCACCATACTCACCCTGAAAAGCAAGGGAGGCACAACCATCAGCCCCCCACCTTTAAAAAAAAATAAAAACACCAACACTTTATAAGATACGAGGAAACACTTTCTCAAAATCTGCTTTCAGCCTGTCCACTAAAGAACTACTACTGCAGTGCAAATTACCTCCACTGTGTGTACTTACCACTTAGTTCTTTATCTACCTGAACTTTTGTTCTCCAAGTATGTTTTTTCAAATGCACAAGATTACATTCATCCTGTAACACTACTATTTTACTCCTGCTCTCAGACAAAAGGGGCTCCTTCCAGGCCAGGTCAAGGGTTTTTCCATTATTTCTACTGGGATTCTCAAAACTCAGTGCTGGAAACAAGAGTTGCAAGATCTGTCCTCCTGTCCTGGTCCACAAGACCTCCAGGACTCCATTTCCTGACTCCCCTGTGCCACCCTACTCGCTCCCCGAGACAGAAACCTGATGATACTCTACACTGATCACTGATTTCAGCCCCAGGACAGGAAAGTTTCCAACTCCATAGTTTCTCTCCCTGTTTCCAGATTGCTTGTTAACAGAAAGAATAATCCACTGTCATAGTCCATACCTAGTCTAGCTGAACAAACAAGTGCTTTCCCGTGCAGATACTATGCCCAAACTCTGAGCTCCTGAATCCTGCAGAGCCTTCCAGCCACCTCTGTCTCTTCTCTCACCTTCCCCTGAAGAACAGTTTAGCTCCAGGTTCACCTCCTCTTCCTTAACGATGCACGGCCCCGAGCATCCACCACTTTTTTCAGTGCACTCAACTGCACATATTCTGCACCACTGTCCCAGAAGCAGACAGCACAGTATGTTGTTTTTAGCATGCCACTAGATGTCTTGATATCCATGGATAGCTCATGTTTGTCTTTCACCTCACTTACTTCTAGTGCGTAACATCACCCCCAAGTCCACTCTTTGGGGCACTGTTGATGACCGTATGCAGCCTTCACGCGGGTAGGCAAGGAAATGGAGCACTCTCTTCTGCCCTGAAGTTCCTCCTCTGAATTTTTCAGAAGTTTGTGAACATAAACGGGATACAAAACCACACAGGAATCATTCTCCAAGGTGACTGAAAAATGCAACACAATAGTTCCTAGCATATTGCAGTAGTCCACCAAAAAAGCTCTTGCTTACTGAAACGTACATGCGCAACAGCCCATTTTTAGCACATACAAGAGGGGACAATTAAATCCAAACAAACATTAAGTACCAACTCTCCCCTACAGTTTGCTTTCAGTCTTGACATTCTGCAGTCATTCACGTTTGCCAACCATTTCTATTTTATTCTTTTCATACTCAGTTACATATTAGCATAATGTGTGCAAGAACTAAGATGGAAAAAGGATTATTTGGAAAACTTCAATTGTCTGTCTGTAACCAATGCCACTTCTGTTTTAAAAATTTTTGTATTTCTGCTAAATAAAAAAAAAAGATACTGGGTGACAACTGTTAGTACCAATACTTATGATCCTGCTTTCCAGTTCTCGCTAATCTAAGTTTTATGTTTAAATACAAATAAAAGA
Organism: Fratercula arctica; assembly: GCA_947846985.1. Taxonomy (NCBI): domain Eukaryota; kingdom Metazoa; phylum Chordata; class Aves; order Charadriiformes; family Alcidae; genus Fratercula; species Fratercula arctica. The sequence goes on along the minus strand of CANTUZ010000001.1, from coordinate 22,281,732 downwards.
AGATGAAAGGAGACTGTACCCTTACAGAACTGGAGCTGCACCTAACAGTATTAACCGCAGCAAAGGTGGGAAGACACGGTCCATGCCAGCAGCCTGTGTGCTGCCTCACATACCTCTTCATTTACTGACAGCAGCCCAGTCTCCATCTCATGTAATCACAACTCCATAACAACAAGGGTCCACAGTACAAAGAAAGAATCCTGTTCTCAAGAAAGCCATTGGGAGGGCGGGGAGAGGAAGAAGTATTTTGTTTAGAAGATTCTGCTACCCAGACATTTGCAACTGATGTCCTGCTTCTCATTGTCCCACTACTTGTGTATGGAAAATTATTTTGGTGGAAGGTGGAAGCATCTTAGTATTAACTGGCTATTCAGAATGATCTGCTTCTATAGATGCATTCTATATATGGCAGGGGGGTTGGAACAAGATGATCTTTAAGGTCCCTTCCAACCCTAAGCATTCTGTGATTCTGTGATATTTCAGGCACACTAATGAATGGCTTATAATTCAGTATTTTCAACTGAGAGACAGATTTTTATAACCATTTTGATACTTACAGTGGCACAACAATCACCATTCAATGCCAAAATGGGCACATGCAAGCTGTAACTCAGAGGTCTTGTGAAGTGCATATCACATGTTGGCTGTTGTCGCACACTGTTGGAGTACAATCTCGCCAAACACAAATCCGAGCCACTGTACCTTCATTATGTTTCCACTGTAGTTTCCAAATTTCAGCATAACTAAAAGAACCTATTCTTAAGAAACAAGAGATTTCTTTCAGAGTTTCTGCTACAGCAGTCTGCAAACTACAGCTCTTCAGATTCCACTGTTAATAAAGGACATCTCTGTTGCTTTGTGGCTGTTTTTTTGTTGTTCTGATTTTTGTGGTTTTGGGGTTTTTTTAAAACTTCTAAAGGACTTTAAAACAGAAGAATCAAAGAATACCCAAGAGCTAGTGACCATGCTACCTCACCATCATTTGGCTGAAAGCAGCATTCTCTGATGACGTACACCTTCTCTATCATCAGCACCCACAAAAACTATCCCCTATTCTCTCAAGAGAAACTAAGCACAGCACTACATACCCCCCAATTTACATGTATTATTCTAATTTATAAATCCAGAATAGAAGCAGATACGGATCTTTGGTGTTTTGCAACACTATTCTCACACCCTCCTCTCTGCACTTGTCAAAGGCTTCAGGCAGGAACGAAACGCTAACTCACAGCTACGCCAGCTCCACCTTTGCTGCTGGCTATGAAAATAAATCAACACATCAGTGACAAGATAACAAAAGATCACACCAAATAAAGCCCAAGAGCCACAGAAGGACTCTCTCAACAGCATGACCTTAAAAACTCATAAAGCTTGGAGCCACCTAATCAGGTGAGAAGGGAAGGAAGCAGATGGGAACAACAATTATGTGAGTGGTTTACCAGAAAAATTAAAGAGCACAAGACTTCATGCAATACATCATGCATACCTCATTATGTAGATATAGTTTAATTAGGAACTTTCTAACTATTATGGTAATGGATCCAAAAGAGACTCAGGGCATATATTTTAACAAGATAATACCACATATTACATACCTAAATAAAGTCTGTGGCATTTAGGAATTACATACTATTGTTCACAGGAGTCACAAGCCAAAGGCTTGCGTGCCTACTCAGCACCTCTCACTGCCTGCCTGTAATCTGCACCAACTGCTTCAGTTCAAGAGAGTCAAAACCAACACAAATGAACATTCAGCCAAAAAAAAAAAAACCCTTCATGTCTAAAACTGAGATGCAACAAGAGTTGTTCATAAATTTTAGTGAAAACTAACAGCATGAACTTCATGATACAACTCCTGCAATGGCTCAATACTGAAAGAATCAAGCTTTAAGTCCACATCTGTTGCTTTACTTCTTGCCAAGTAATATTTCTCACTGGGTTCATCACCTCTATTTGTGGCACTCCCAAACTCAATGCACCTCTCACTAAAAAAGTTTGATAGAAACATTGACAAAATAAGCCATCTATGATCTAAAGGAACTCAATCAATACATACCCATAAACGCAGAAAAACGGGAACTCACCTTGTATCAACCTTATGAAGGGCCAAGTGTTTAAATAAAAAGAAACCCAAATTCCTAAAGTAAACAAAGGTGGGCTCTGCACGCACTATGGAGCTTGGTCTGATCTCTAACAGAGCAGCCTGACTTCTAGAGCATATGAGCATTCAACTTGTTACAGCAGTTTAAGTCAGAAGAGACTGTTCTTGCCAATGTTACAGAACAGACACAAAGCTCTTTACTTGTCTTTTTCCTTTGACAACAGCTTGCACAGTTTACCTACATTCCATTGAAATACTACCTTATTGTTCACCAAAAGAATTCCATGTCCCCTCTCTTCAAATACTATGAAACAAGAACAGCACTGACATATTTTACACTACACAAGCTATTCATTATTTTATCTAACCAAAACACGTTCTGTCTTCTCTTTTTTTCAAAGGTAAATACTCTCAATCTCTTCAGTTTCTCTTTACACTAAAGTTTTTGAGAGAACGATCATCATTCTTGCAATATCCTTTTACCAGTAAGTAGAGGCTATGACATACCATATTAGAGATTAAGCAAACCAGTAGCTTACTGCACATCCACTAGTCTTCCACCATTCTGTTTCTTATACAACTCATTCAGACCTTCAAGGAAAAGAAGCAGATATAGATTTGATTGTTTGAAGAGTGCCAGGAAAAGTCCAGCACATAAATGTTTCAGTATGTCCAAATGAAAGAATCCGTCCCTCCATCTAGAGCAACCCTTCCCACACTGAACTCTAATAGCTGAAATTAAAACGCTCCCCAGCTGCACTTGTGTTTGAGACCTACATCACCTCTTGCAGTTTCTGAGAGCAGTTAGGAGAGCACTAGTTTACTCACTGTTGGGTCCCCACCAACAGTCTCATCACCTAAGTCTTTCCAAGAGATTAAGAAAAGCTTCCAATAAAGCACCAGGGGATGTAACTATAGTTTGAGATCTTCAATTATATCATTTTTTGCTGTTGTAATTAAAAAGTTAGATAGTGCCTAGTAGTGACATTCAATAGTTTCTTATTCTCATCCAAACCACATCCGATAAACAGGAAAAATGAATATTTGGAAACACTCCAACTTGCCACTGAAACAGGCAGCCTTGCTCCACAAAACAGGCTTCTCTCTCAGATTTCTGACTGTAGCTGTACCATAAAAAGAGAAGGGAGAGTGAACAAAAGCAATCAGTGCAAGATCAATCCCACTGAAAGTGGGTACCACTCGGGCATTAGCACACGACCAGCACATGCTGCCAGCACAGACAGCCCAGCTCCAGCAGCCAGGCTCACACAAGCAGCCCCTCGCGTCCTGCCACCTCTGTCTGCCCATACCTGGCACTCTGTTCCTAACGAGCTTTGAAGGAGTCTGCTTGGTCAATTAAAAAATAAAAATTAAAAAAAAAATTAAACTTGTATGTTAGTCCAACAAACTAAAAACTGCTGGCATATTTTCCAAGTTTGGCATAAGTCAAATAGGTAGGTCTAATACCTGGGTTGAGCAATGTTCTTGAGGGAGCACCAAAATGGCACGCAAAGCATCTTTTATGCAGGAAATAACTGACATTTTCTGGACACACAAAAAAGTAAACTATCCTACTACCACTAGAGATGAGCAACAGTTTCTTTATCTGAAGACTGATGTTCAACATGCCATGCCTGCATTCCCTTCCCGGTATCTGCCATTAGTCGATTGCCGCCTTGTACACCTTTCTGCTTAAAAATAAACTCCATCACATAGAGCTTCTTCTAAGCAGGTTTTAGAGCCTACTGCAGGTACTGCACTGATTAAAAAAAAAAAAAAGAGAGAGAACACCATTCAATAAAAAGCCAGGAAGATTATTTTCAACCACAGAGACCAAAAACTTAAAAATGAGAGGGATTAAAATAAAAACCTGAGAACAGAATGCAATTTTGCTGCAGGCAGTGCACCAGAGCTCACCTGTGATGTCTGACATTGTTACTCAGCTGATTTGATGTTCAGTTGGGTCAAGTTTGGCAGCAAATGTGTAAGGAAACCTCCGTGGAGCCATCCATAACTAGAGATCCTCTAAGATGGACCAGTCGAGACCCCAAAGCTCACCTTGTGGCAAAGGGCACCTCAGGGCTGGACCAGCTTTTTTGTTGGAGCAGGGCGTGAAATCCAGGTTACACCCTCGTCGGGTTACTAAAGCACGTACCACAGAACGCCTCTCTCACTCACTAGAAGGATTCTCACTCCATCAAGGTTCCTATATGACTGTCCCCCAAAATGTTTCCTTGTAGTTTTAAGGACAAACAATTAACTTCTGCAATGAGGACCCGCAGCTGCTATCTAGTTTTGAACTGCCATACTGCACCTCAGAAGCAGCTCTAAGAGCAATCAAAAAAAGAGATGAAGATGGGAGTCACACTAAAGACAGTAGCTCCTACTACTCTTAACCTGGATTTTTATCACTGAGGGCTTTTGAATATACATTTTCACTAACTGAATTATTAAAGTTTAGTTCTTTTCTGTGTTTCCTCTGTTCATTAGACATCCGTGATGTCATATAACAAAAAGTTGACCCAATATTTTTAAGAAAACATTTGCAGTCCTGAAGCCCATTCATCAAACTACTCTAAAAAATCATGATGTTTTTAATAGACTTAAAAGATTTATGCTACTTAAAATAAGAATTAGGGTCATGCAACAACCCTTGCTTTAAACTTAAAACTTCAAGGGGAAAAAATTATTTAAAAATTAACTCAAAAATTACAAACAACTCTATATGTAAAGAAAGTTCCAGCTGTACAAATACTACAAACAAAAAGCAGGTCATTCATCCATCAGTATGTACCATTTGTGGAATATTGAAACAATGTAAGATTTTTTTAAAAAAAATATTTGCATATAACAATATACAAATATTGAACTCTGTTTCATACGCTCCCCATTGCAAGACACAACATCCACCTATACATTACCATAGCTTCAGGAAAACAAAATGTTATTACCATTCTCTTTTGCAACATAATTGATTCTTTTGGATAGAGGGATGTAAATGGAACCTTTAACTTCAATCGTAATTCCACCCATGTAATTTAAGATCACATATGCACCAGTAAACTATAAGTTACAAAAGCATCTACAGATGTTCCTATTTTACATATTTTAGTGATTGTCCAAGGGCAATTACACAGCATATTTAAAGAGAAAGTTTTCAGAAATCTGGAAGGGAAATGGGAAGTACTAGGGAAAAGGAAGGGAAAGGAGGCACTAAATGAACAATAAGGCAAAAAAAAAAAAAAGAGAGACAACATATATTGCTCACTCCTTTTTTTTTTTTTTTAATTTTTGCAAACTCTAATCAAATACCATACAGTGATTTCCCCCCTCACTAAGAGGGGAGAGGATTTAAAACTGTACACACTTGAGAACTGAGAAGAAATTCTACTTTACAGCCACCTTTGAGTAACTATCCGTTTTTAAAGCACAGTTCCACTTTTCTGAAGTTTCTCAAAATGACAGTACCACCGGCAGCTCTAACACTCTCCCAAACACTGTCAAGCAGACTGATGATTTCACCAAAAATATGTTTGCATATATGCTTCACCAGTGTCACATGCTGAATTCCCTACAGGCTGCTGCAGTCCAACATGCTGAACAGCTGCAAAGAGCCTGACAGGAACATTAGACATGCAGTTATATCTTTCAGTACCCCAATCTATTTTTCATATTGCAGGTCTCTATCGGAGCTGAAACCAGGGCTGGCTGTACTAGCAAAATTAGTACCTGCATATAAAGAGACTTGAGGCGATAGCTTATCTCACTCAAAACAGTTTATTCCCCTTCCCCTCCTAGAAATAAAGTAATTCAGTCAAGATAAGAATTTCTCCTATGAACAGTTTGAAGGATCCAAATGTAAAATTTGAGAATAGTTAGCTGACTCATACTAGCAAGCAAAATTCATGCTGAAGTAACTGTGCCGCAATTAATATCAGCATATTTAAAACACCAACAAGATAAGGCATGACCAGTCCCATTACAACCATTCTGTAGGTAATGGCTAAACTACTTCTAGAATTAAAGCTTATGTAAACAGAAGCAGATCATGTTTCAGCCATAACTGACCACAGCCTGCTTTAAAAGTTTTTATTTATCAATTGTAAAAATAACAACCTGACTTTTTAAATACATGTTATTTGAATGACAACGTGCAGAGCACTACTGTGAGGAGACTGCAAGAGAAAGAGTGGACTTAATTTAAAATTTAGAACCTGTTACAAGAACAGACGGAGCCTCTCCTGCTTCTTCTGCTCCCTACTTCCTATTGTTCTGCTGTTCAGCCCGCGATGCCATGTCATGGACGAGGGAAACCTAAATGACAGTTTGCTGAATCTTTCTTTAAAACATTTATGCAAAGCAATTCGTTTACTCGGGTCTGTACCGAGAACTGGTCACACAGAAAGCTCTTTTAAGGCAGTCTAAAGCCCCGAAAGGACCGGCAGACTTCGGTTCCTGAAGCAGCCAGCAAGAACACCCAAAATGGTGACTACAAGTAATAAATCAGACAAAAAAGCATTATTAAAAAAAAAAAAATCAAACCCTGTTCTACGAAGCTGAAGGCCGGGCTGAACATTCCAAGTGGCTACCCGTTTATCCACAATGAAACGCCGTTAAGTTAAGCGTTTTGCTTAACCCCATCATTTTTTTCTCCCAAGCCTCCCCGGACCGTGGCCGGGCTCCAGCCCTGCGCCGAAGGGCTGGGAACGCTCCGACGAGGGACCGACGCGGGGACCCGAGCACGGCCCGGGTGGCAAAACGCGGGGTTTAACCGGGCGGCGGCAGAAGCCGCGGCACCGAGAGGGGCGATAAGGGGCAGGGCGGGAGAAAGGGCGGCGGTACGGCGGGGGGACGGGGCGGGGGGAACACAGAGGCCGGTGTGGCGGGAAGCGGCCGGGGAAAGAAGGGCCGGGGGAAGACGGGGTGGACAGGCCAGGTACCGGGGGGGTGGGGGGGAAGCGGGGGAGCCCCGCTCCTCACTCACCCGTCCTTCCGCTTGGCTTTGTAGACGTGCCCGTAGGTGCCCCTGCCCACCTTGCAACCCTCGTACTCGAAGAGGTCCTCCACCCGCTCCCGCTCCCCGGTCAGCTTCACCTTGAAGTCATAGTCCATCTTCAGCGCCCGCCGCCCCGCGCCGCCCCGGGCCGCCCCCGACCGCCGCGCACCCCGCCGCGCCCCGCCGCGACCGGGCGGCAGCAGGAGGAGGAGGAGGAGGAAGAGGAGGAGGAGGCCCCCGAGCCGCCCCGCGGACCATCCAGGGGCTGCTGCCGTCCCTCCCCAGCCCCGTCCTCCGGCTGCTCCCTCCCCGCCCCGCCAGCTAGCGGCACAACAGCCGGTCTCCCGGGGCGGATTACGGCGCCCGCGCCTGGCCGCACTGCCGCAAAGAAACGTCGCAAACCGCGGGCACCTCCCCAGCCGCGGGCGCGGCGGGCAGCGAACCACGTGTAAGGCGGTGGGCTGCGCCAGAGCCCCGCCCCCCGGCCGGCCCGGCATGCCCTGCGGCCGCGTGGCGCGCTGGGATATGTAGTACAGAAGGAGGGAGGCGGGGAGCGAGGCGCGATGCATGCCGGGAGTTGTAGTCTTCACCTGGCGGGGCGGCGCGCTGTCTGCCGGGAGGTGTAGTCCCCGGGCAGGGCGTGGAGCAGGCCCAGCGGGGCTAGTGGGAGCAGCGGGGCCCGGGGCAACCCAACATAAAGCCAGCTGGTCATTTTATAGAATAGAGAGCTTGAAACCAAAGTAAAGTTGCAGCAATCTTTCGAATTACAGCCCAGCTTTTGGCATTTTTAGTAATCACGCACATAGGCTTCACATTTCATCTCAAGAACGCAATGCGGGTAAGTGAGCGGGCGTTCAAATCCCTGACTTAGAGACAAAATATCATAGAATGTGGGGGGTCCTGAAAGAAGAAACAACATTTTCTGGAACCGCCTGAAATAATCTTTATTTTAATTTACAAATATCCTTTTTTGTTTACACATTCTGGCAGCTTTCCAGTATCTAAAGAGGGCCTACAGGAAAGCTGGAGAGGGACTTTTTACAAGGGTGTGTAGCAACAGGATGAAGGGCAATGCCTTCAAACTGGAAAAGGGTAGATTTAGATTAGATATCGGGAAGAAACTTTTGACTCTGAAGGTGGTGAGACCCTGGAACAGGTTGCCCAGGGAAGCTGTGGATGCCCCATCCCTGGAAGTGTTCAAGGTCAGGCTGGATGGGGCTTTGAGCAGCCTGGTCTAGTGGGAGGTGTCCCTGCCCATGGCAGGGGGCTTGGAACTAGATGGTCTTTAAGGTCCCTTCCAACATAAACCATCCTATGATTCTATGATTAAGGTTGATTCCTGAAAGTTGGGGATAGGGGTGGGTGTGCCAGCCTCCTGAGCCGGCATCACTCAGTCGGACTGATGTCGGATGCCCACGGTTGGACCTTCGGTATATTGCTATGTAGTTGTTAGGGATATTGTTGTATGTTAGATAAAGCAATTAGGCAAGTATTACAAAAAATACATGCAATTGGTAGAAAAAGCAAAACTAAATTTTGTTTGCCCAGCAACTCAACTCAATTATACAAGAATATTGCCCAGCACCTCACTACACCAATGAACCAGAAAGAGCTCAGGACAGACCAGCAGCCCATAAATATCTTACAATCTGGAAGGGCCCCTCCACTTCATAAAATTCATCCATCTCAGCCCAGAGCAGAGCAGCACAACTCTGCCTTTGGGGACACCTGGCTCTGGGGACTTCCAGGGGCAGCAGGGACCATGCTTGCATGGCCAAACCCACTGCATTCAGCACCTCCTGCCTGCTGACAACCCCCAGTCCTGTCAGCAAACAGGGGGGAAGTAGAAATAACCACTCTTCTGTAACTTTGTACTCTTCTTTCTATTATTAAGCACTCTTTCATGGAGGCAATAAATATCCAAACTCCTTCACACTGATCCAATTATTGCATGGTAATTAATGGGTAAGTTTAGTCTGTCCTGACCTAAAACACTGCAGGGTGTGAAGGAAGAACAATGTCTGAAAAGAGGGCATGAATAAAAACAAGAATACAGAATCCAGACTCATTTTCTGAGGACCTGTGCTATGTTTTACATGTTTACATAAACCACTTGGAAAGAATTCCATACTTTGACAAATAAACTCTGAGAAGTCAAAACCACAATGAAAAAAACCTTTTCTTCTCTTTCAGACTTTGGTACTTTTGTAAAAGTGTTTAGAAGTCTGCTTTTCTGCAAATGTTTCTTTCACTAGTTTTTCATAACATTGGGATTATATGCCTTCCAGATCCAGTGCAGCTGTAAATTTGCTGCTTCTTCACTCTGTTCTCACTTCAGGTACTTGTATTGCAGAAAACGTTTGATTTTACCAATTCAGATGGATGGTCCCCAAGTCGTAAGAGATTTGAAACAGAAAACACACCTTGATCTCTTTAAAGGTGAGAAATTAATATTGACATTTCAAGGTCAACTTTTAATTTTGTTTCATGGATAGTTGCATGCTTTTTGTGCTTTGTTTTAAAAATCTGTCACAGTATAATGTAATTTCAAGAAAAAGTTTAATTTGGGGGTCCATTCTTAAAACGAAAGACACAACCAGGCCATGATCTGCTATTCTTGACTATCAGGCCCCCACAGTGGCCCTTTTAATTGATAATATTTCTTATCTCTTACTTCTTGTTTTGTATTCCCTCCTTTCATGCTGTAACAGAAATCAATTTTAAAATACATGCTTAACAAGTCCTGCTGAATTTGACTCTTTGGAGCGTTCCTCTTTCTCTTTTTTCCTCTAACATTCATGGCTTTATAATATTCTTCTGTTCCAAGTTTGTGTTGATTCCAGTGTTTCCTGTACACACACACTTAGGACATCTTTTGTTTGGAATCACCACACCTGTGAAGAAAATCCAAGTGCTCCACAGGAAAGCGACTGTTACCATGTTAGCACCGATAACGTGCAGAGGGTTGGAGAGAGTTACCAAAGCGGGCCGTGTCCCAAGAGGAACGTAGTCAAGGAAGGTTCACATCATTAAACACCTCTGAATGTAGGGAATTGTATTTCAGGTGAAAGCCCAGGATTGTCTGGGAACCATCTGGGTTGTGGTACTAAGCAGATGCTGCCTGTTGAGGTACAGCACCAGATAAAGCGGGTTCTGTACCCGAGCTGGAGCAGCAGTACCGAAAGCAAAGTTGGTTTTGTTGCGTGCCTGTTTGCACTCTAACAGCCACGGCATTGGTGCTAGAATTGGAGTTTGTGAAGCAAAACTTACAGCTGGGGAATGTACAAGCTACTTGCTCTGTGTTTTGCAGTCTCTGTAAATAGAGAAAAAAATACAGGAAAGTGTATCTTTAATGTTTTTGCTTTTTCATCTTTGTATTTTATAAGTGGATAGCCTACAATGCTCAATCACGTCCCCGTACCATTAGAATATCCACTTGCTCCATTTACTAATTTGCCAAATTTGAACACACTTTTGCCTTTTGCTTTTCAGAGAATTTTTCATGTAAATGTAGCCACCTGCTAAAAGTTTTCCATATCCCCAAAGGGACTTTCTTTAACAGTGTGACTAAGGCGTTCCCAGCTTGTTATTTAGCAAAAAAGGGCCAGTCCTGCTAAGTGCTATACACCCCCCACTTCTGCTTACACCAGGGAAAGCTGAAGGCAAGAGAATAATGTGGGGTTTTTTTCTTTTCTGTGTGTAAAGAAAAACAAACTATTGTACTTGCACAGTTTGAGTATTTTCCAGAAAGCTTGAGTGAGTTAGCTGAATACTGGCAGCATTTAAGAATGCAGTTTACTTAAAGCAGGTAAGTAAAGTGCTGGTTCTACAAATAGTTTTGTATTAAAGCACCGGGGGGAGAAGGGGGAGGACGCAACAGTTGGGTTTTTTTTCTTTGCACTTAGGTGTACTTTACTACAAAGTCAATCAACTACTATAAAGTTCATCAGACTGGTGATGCACTTGATCTAACAAGGTGTTCTAGATTCTGGCAGGAGTGCAAGTTATTAGTAAACATAAACCAGTTCTTCTCCTGTACCGGAGAGAGCCGTGCTCCCATTCAGTGGAACATCTGTTTGCCAGACTCAGGACCACCTACAGCCTGACTGTTTTATGCTCCCGAAGAAGCCAGGAATCAGTTCTCAAGAGTCTCGACAGACCTTGAAAATTCAGCCCGCAAACTCCTGGTAACTTTTATTATTGAAAAGAGCCCTACCTGAGGGGAAATAAACCCTGACAATTAACATTATTTTATTATTTTATATTATTTCAGTAAACAGAATAATAGCAATATTCTGTTTGGAAGGGACCTCTGGAGGTTATCTCATTTAATATCCTGCTCAAAGCAGGGGTACTATTAAATTCCGCATTGTTCACTCAGGTCTTGAGGGAGATTCCACAACCTCTCTTGACCTGAATGTCCTCAGGGGGAAATATTTTGTCCTTCTGTCTACTCTGAACCTTGCTTCTTTTAAATTTATGATCACTGTCTCTTCTCCCACTGGGCACTTTGATAAAAATCCTATCTCTGGTTTCTCAGTACCTCCTTGGTAATGGTTGGCTGCCTCTTCTCCCAGCTGAAGAAGTCCTGGTGGCCACAGCTTCTCTCACGCAGCAAGTGCTCCAGCCCATGACCGTCTTGGTGCTCTCGGCTGAACTCACTCCAGTTTATCAATAATTTTCCATATCAGTATTGTTCTACTGGAAACACCTAAACTGGGCATTGTATTCCACATACAGGCAAACAAGAGCCAAGTAAAAGGAAATAATCACTTCCCAGTCATCCATTGTCTGTGCTGCTTGTGATACAGCCCAGGATGCCATTAGCCTTCATGGCTGCCAGGGCGCACTCCTAACTGCTGCTTAGCCAGGACCCTCCATCCTTTCCAGCAGAGACACTACCCAGTCATTAAGCCCTGTTCAGTATCGTCCCAGTCAGCCCTAGATGGAGGACTTTGCACTTGTCCTTGTTGAACTTCATGAAGTTCCTGATGGCCCATTCCTCCAGCCTGCCCAGGTTCCTCTCAAGTATATCAACTCCATGTCACCACTTCGGCGTAACCTGCACTAAGATCCAGTTTAAATAAACAGATTAAGAGGTTCTGCCTTACCTATATAATATCAAGTAATAAAACAGAATAAGGTTACTTTATGAAGAACTTAAATGACTGAACAATCAAATTAAAACCAGAATTACAGATTTTATGTTATTTTACAAAACTGTGTAATTGCCTGAAGTTTGCTGCCCTCCATAGGCTATTTTGATTATCGTTCCAAAGATAGTATGTTGTTGTGTAAAGCATTGCTACAGTGTAATAATAAAAATAAAAATAATAAAAATAATAAAAATAATAAAAACAATAACAATAACAATAATAATAATAATAATAATAATATTCCAGGAAAGATCTACTATTGTTATTTTTTATTAACAACACAGCATAAAATAAACAAAGACTGTACTTAGTTATACTGTAATGTTGCGAAACATCAGTACGAACAGGACATGAACACAAAATTCTGCATTGGAGGACAGATCAGTGGAAAAATTAATTCAGTGTAAGCTTTGAGTAAGGAAATACACGTTCATTGATTTGTCTGAAACATACTATAACCATCTTCTGGGTGAGCAGCCTATATGTGGGCTTGATACCAGAGAAGTTGTTGTGTTTGACTGTGGGATAATGATTACTAAAAACAGACTATGAGAGGAAAAGATTTCAAAAATACGACACAAAGTAATTGTGGGAAGAAACTGACTTTTCAAGGGATCCCGACACTACTTTATATACTCTGACTTTTACTAAGAAAGTAAAATTGATCTTCTGGAAGATCAATTGTATTTTAATTGCTCCAGGCAAATGAACTGATAATACAATACTAATTATTCATACTGTGGCAAGGAACATGAATAACAACGGGAGTTCCATTTTTTTAATACAGTGAGCAGTAAGGAGTAGCCCCCGGCAATGGCGTCAGTGCTGCGTGTCCCCACTGTCAATTTGTCTCACGGAAAAAAGGCACAAAAGGAGCGTAAATTAACATGAAACCTAAATGTAACATTTGCGTAAGCTCTTTTTCTCAGCCAGAATAAAGAAATCCTGGGGTGCGTAGTTCAAGTGGGGAGTGGAGGTATCTTCCCAGACACGGTCCCGAGCCTTTCCTATCACCTCACTCATTAGTGAGGGTTTGCCTTTGCATCGAGACAAGTTGCACAAAAAATACCCAACCTTTGTTTATTTCTGCAAGCAAGTTTGAACAGAAGTATGAGCAGTCTGGATATTCTAGGGATGAGGTGCTTTCACATAGTTAAAGCATCCTTCTCACGAAATCTTCTCATCTTGCTGATGCAAATAGTTTATTTAAGACATGAAACGCACTCCTCTGTCATAGCCTGCCAGCTTCTGCCGTGTGTTGAAACAATCCGCAGAAGCAACTCAAAAAAGAAAGTTTGTGGATGCTATCAACATTATCAGCAATTAGGGTATGTCAAATTTCTAAAAGGGTTCGCATCTTTTGTGAAAAACTTTTAAGGTTCTGCAAATCGAAATTACTAAAATCACAGCTTGAAACACAACAGTTTCTGTGAGGACACTGAGCAATTGCTCGTTTATTTTAGAAAAGGGAGACAGTGAAGGGAGGTTTTTGCAGAAGGGAAGGTAAATGGCCTCAAGCTGTGCCAGGGGAGGTTTAGGATGGATATTAGGAAAAATTTCTTCACTGAAAGGGTTGTCAAACATTGGAACAGGCTGCCCTGGGAAGCGGTGTAGTCGCCATCCCTGGAGGCATTTAACAGACGTGTAGATGTGGTGCTGAGGGACATGGTTTAGTGGTGGCTTTGTCAGTGTTACGTTGATGGTTGGACTCGATGATCTTAAAGGTCCCTCTCAACCAAAATGATGCTGATTGTAAATCTGTTTTATCTCAAGCTAGGTCAAGAAGGAAGGAGAGGCAGAGACCTGGGAAATGGGCGAAGCTATCCGCCTAAAAATGCAGGCCTAAGAAGGAGAGCAGGGGGAAAAAGTGATTATCTTATTCCTCATGTAATTTATTAAAAGGTACCAAATGAGTAGCTGAAGCTGCGATCTTATGCTGATTTGGCAAAATGTAATAACGGTCACTGATGAGGTTAAGGATCCTGACGCTGTCCTACAGCTGAGAAGTGATGCATTGTGAAACCCTCTCTGTGTAAGTTTATCTACCTCTGCCGTCAGGCCTCACACCGCCAGGCCGGGATCCCCGCGCCACCTGTGACACACAGCGGCTCTGCTAACGGAACGCCGTACCCGGGACGGCTTCCTCTATGTGCTTAAAGGCAGGGAGAACGCCAAGTTAGGCAAAACAGGAAAAACAAACAAACAAACAAACAAACCAACCCGAAGTTTTACTGAGGAGCGCACCAAGGCAGAGCCCTCGCGCTCCACCCAATCGCGCTCAACGCCCAACGGCCGCCGCGCGCATGCGCGGGGAGGGCAGGGGGGCGGGGGCGGTGGGCGGTGCCCGCCCTCGCGCCGGTCGGAACCAGTGCTGGCGGCTGCCGGTAGCGAGCCGGACCGCAATTGGGGTCGGAGCGCGTCGCTCGCACAGCCAGGGGTCGGTGTCGTGCCGGAGTGAGGTGGCGGTCGGTCGGTTCGTCCGACCGGCTGGCCGCCGGGAGGGGAAGGGGAGCGCGGAGGGGGGGCCGAGCCGGGGCCGTTCCGCCCCGGTCGGCGCGGCGGACGGTAGGCAGGGACGGGCTCTCGGCGGGCTTCCGCGGGGCAGGCGGTGGCATGCACGCCTCTCCAGTGTGTCGCAGCGGGTAATGCCGCTCCCTGTCGGGCAGGGGAGGTGGGGGCGCGGGCAGCGCTGGAGGGAGCCGGTCCGGCCGGTGGCGGTTAGTGGCGGGGCCCGACCGGGCAGTCTGGGGAGGAGAGAAGCGGGAGGACATGGGCTGCCCTGCCCGTTTGTGATTGGTGGGTGTCCGCGAGCTGGCCAGGTGATTGGACGGGAGCCCTGTCAGTCACTCCCCTCAGCCTCCCCTCCCCCAGACGTCTGGCAACAGGCGCTGTCTGTGGCGGCGGGGGCGGCCGGGCCGGGGGCTGCCGGTGCTGACGGGGACCCTGCGGAACCCCCAGCCCCAGGGCGCAGGGCTTGGCCCGCGGCTGCCCTGGGGAAGGGCCGGGGGAGCGGCAGGTTGGCGCAGGGCTGGGATCTGCAGGCCCGACTGGGAGCTGGGGGGAGATGGGCGCCCCGGGCTTGGATCCCTTTGGGTGTCCTGCGGCCTGTTTCCTGATTGCCTTCTGATTCTTCTTTTGTCTGTCTTTCCTTCCCCCTCCCCTCCTTCCCCAGGGTCTTGAGGAGTTTCTGGGTTTGGGATTTTTTTTTCCTTTTTTTTTCCTTTTTTTTTTTTTTTTCTCAAATTCAGTGAGATCATCTCGCCTGGAGGCTGCAGGCTGTGACAGAAATGCTAAATAGCCCTGTCGTTCGGGGAGGCTCCCTCATCTAAACTCTGTAGCCGTCTTGCTTGCAATCAGGTGGTAGTCTTTCAGAAAATGAATACTTAATTGAATTGGGGGTAGTAATTCATGGAGAGAGGCCAAAACCTAAAAGCATGAGGTATATGTATTGCTTAGGTAAAAATGAATGTAAGTTTTTGAGAATGGGATAGAGTAACTATGAATTAAGAACCACAGGAGTTAGTCTTGGGTTGAAAAATATAGAAAATGTAGATAAACTGTTGGCACGTGGCACCTGTTTCTTTGCAAAGGAAGAGTAATCCTGAGTCATAACTGGTTTTCGATCTCAGTTTTTTACATCTTGGTAGTTAAAACTCTTCAACTTTTCAATACTCTGAAATAATTTATGTGTCAAAGTATTTCGTTTTGATATAGTTAATATTCTTCAACTTTCACTACTCTGAAACATTTTAAGTGCCAAAGTACTTAGTTTTGATGGCATTTGATAAATACGGATAGTAGTTGTCATCTATGCAGTTATGTTAAACAGATGGGACAACTGAACACTTCACACTTCTTACTGTTTCTAAGTGAGTCATTTGAAGAGTGTGACTAATCATCCTACCATATAGTTGTCAACAAAACAGTAATTTTTTTCTACCACCCCCAAAATCTGAAGAAGAGATTTCCAGATTTTCTGTGGATTAGAAGTAAAAAGTAAAGAACCTCTCTTTTGAACAACAGTTTAAATTTAGATTGAGGGGGACTATGTGTGATGGATTTTTCATCTTAAGAGTTTTTGTGTCTTTTTTTCTGTGCAGCAATACACAGGAAGCCGCTTAGCTTACTATGGTGACTAAGTAATATGTTAGTTGTTTTAAGGCTTTCATCTAAATAGAAACCTCACATGAAACTAAATGATTTTTTTCTGTCCTATTTCCCCTCCCGGCTTTATTTATCTCAAGTTGTAAGCTATGTGGGACAGAGACACTTGAATAATATTAATTGCAGTATGGATTGGGTATTTTCATGATAATAGTCAAGTGATGGGTGTCATCAGGGTAATAAGTGCTAACTGTGTGTTGAGGGGGGAGGAATTACACTCGTTTTGAGGAAACCAGGGTAGTAAGACAAAGAGCTGGCTGAGAAATTTTATATTTAGAAATGTGATACTAGAAGGGACCTGATTTGAACGTAGCCCTTGTGGGAAATGGAAGTCAGTGATTACCTACAGCTTGGGAGGCTGAACCAAAAGGGTCACAGTAAATTTAACCCCCCCACAAATACTATGGGAATAGAAAATAACTTGAAATAAATCAAATCGGAATATCTCCCTTTCAAGACAAGTGAGTTAAAGAGCTAGGGAGGAAGTATTAAATACATTGAAACTCAGTGTTGGACACAGGAGGCAGATGAGTGTAAAAAATGATTGGGAAGAGGTGTTTAGAAGTGGTTACCTATGTGGGGGGCGGGGGGGAGGGAAGAAGTAGCATATGGGGTGGAAAATGAGGAGACCAAGGATGCATCAGAGTGGATCCCACAAAGAGCATAAGAAAGGTATATTAAATGTATGCCAACTTCTGCTGTTGGCAAATACATTTTCTTATTCTTCATATCTGTTGGCAGCATTGATAAAGATTTACTCTTTATTGAATGTATGTCTAATAGTTAGCTGGTTTTGTCTATTTGTTGTCTCATCACCTTTCCTGTGAAGACTAATTACTGATCGGGAGTGTGTTGAGAATGCTGTTCTGTGTATTCCCTATAATTAATACTTCAATGACTTTGATACGTTGGTGAATTGACAAAAAAAATGTATTTACCCAATAACTTTCTTTTCATGCATAAGCAGAATGGTGCCATATGCTTGGCTTTTTTGGCCTCGTGATCTCTTTAGAGAAGTGGTCTTTTCTGTCAGGTGTTTGCCTCAGCAGGTGTTACAAGTGGCTTTTGCTAAATGGGAAGCCCCATTGAAAGGATGATGCTTTTCTCTTCTTTGAAATTGAATGTTGAAAAACAGGTTTTCTTTACGAAATAGAAAAGTTGGGGAGTGGTCTGAGAGCCGATTGGTTAGGACTCTGTCCTGAGCCAGAGAGAGCTGGTAATGGCACAGAAATCAACAGAGATGATGCCTCTCTCTGATACTGGAAGGTTATTCACACCTTTTAATAGTGTGGTCTCACTAGTTAAATATTTGGAAAATGTTGAAGAACTGTGGGTTAAGTATAGCCCTTTGTCTTTTACGCCAGTTCCCTGGAGATGGATATCCTTTTGTTACTAATCCTTGGATTAGAGATCACAAGGAAAATATACCAGTAGTGTCATCATCTTGAAAGAGTCAGTTCTGCCAAAAATGTATCTGTAGGTTTTGTGACATATGAGAGGTGGTACCAACTGAGATACTAACGTAGTCTTACCTGCTTATTGGTAAATGTTTCAAGTGGAAGATAGTCTTCTCTAAAGCAGTAGCTGTGGTTGTCAGAGGTTTACATAAGGTTATTTCAGTCCAATAATTAGAGAAAATGTTTTCAGTGACATTTTAGCTTTTAAAGTACTCCATGCTGCTATTGCATTTTACTTGGGAGAAGGGAAATAATTTTTATGTTATTCCTTTAACTTTCTAGAATATCCTTATTTAGCTAAAAAAAAAAGTCATTGCTCTTTTATTTTAAAGTTGTTGTACCAACTGGTATGTCCTTTCAGCGAGCAAAGGGGACTTCTAGCTATTTTTGAGCAAGGTAGAAGCAAAATACTTGCATAATACAGACTACACTGTTGACTTGGCAAATAACATGGAGCTTGGTTCATCTTAATCATCTTTAGCTATTAATAAACTGATTTCATTGAAAAGGCTGGGAACTTTTTACTGTACATTAAGTAAATTCTTACTGTAATTACTGTGCAGTCTAACCTTCTGGTTTTGTTCAGGACAGCCTGGCATTATCAGTATGGATCGCTCTCGGCACCGTGGAGGAAATGGCAATGAACAGGCATCTTCTCGAGAGCCTAGTCATGGGGAAGATGAGAGGCAACGACAGCTGGAACGCCTCAGCAGGGAGGAGGCCTATTACCAGTTCATTAATGAACTCAATGAAGATGACTACAGGTTAATGAGAGACCGCAACCTGCTTGGCACACCTGGTAAGATGTGGGTACCTTCAGTAGAAAGATATAATGTGAAGTAACACCGCTGCTGTCAGGCACCGCGTGTGGTTGTATGACTGGAGTAGCCTGACTTCAGTGGCTTTGTAGAAAGGAAAAAACCTTCCATTTCCATTCAAAAATTAATGATATCCAGTTAAAATTAACAAATTATATTTTTAGTCCAGCTTTATTATCTATTTAACTCCTTCAGATGGAACATCTCCATATACAGGTAATATCCAAACTCAAATAATTAACATCTGGTACACTAAAGTATATCTGTTGGTACATAGCAATTTTGGGGGCCTCTGAGTTGTTGCTGCAAGTTGCTTTGAGTTTTTGCTGGAAGTTGGCATGCTCTTGACGTGCATTCAGCATCTTTTTCTTTCCCCCACCCTAGTACCTCCTTCGTCTGTTATCTGTGTACCTGCATTACAGTCTCGCACTAGTGCTGTTTTATTTTTGGTTTCATTAATTTTACCTTATTTCTGAAGATTTCTCTTCAGATAGAAAATATTGTTATTTCTGCATGGCTGTGTTAAGCTAATAATAATGTCTTATCTAATAGCATTATAAAAATTAAATTATTTCAGGGGAAATAACAGCAGAAGAGTTGCATCAGCGCTTGGAGGGGGCTAAGGAGCGTCTGGCATCACAGACTGATCTGGATAACAGAGAAGGTGAAGGTAGAACTGCTGGAGGTAAACATTCTTCATTGTGTATATTGATAAACATAGTACATGATGGATAAATATTGTTCTGTACAGATAGTTAAAAGAGAGACTGATGGATTTCAAGTTTTGTTTTTTCATTGTGCCTCTATGGATTGTTTTCAAGGCAAGAGAGATTTCCTAATGATATGAAAACAAACTTGAAATACTCATGGAAAATGATTTACGTCAGCCACAATTTACTTTCTTCTCTTTACCTGACTGACGTAAATCATTTTCCATGAGTATTTCAAGTTTGTTTTCATATCTAGTAAACTTAATATTATATATATATATTATCTAGTAAACTTAATATCACAAAAATAATTTTCATTCTTCTAATTATTAAGAAGTTTTATCATGTATTAGAGAAGTTGGAACAGGAAAGAAGTTAACTGTGAAATGGTTAATGTCTGCACTGTTTTGTTGTTTTTGTCGTTTCATTTCCATTTGTTTTAATGGAATGAGGCTTTTATTCTGTGCACTGTTTGCCTTCGCTTCCCCAGCAATATTGGCTTAATTGTTTGGCCAATTCTAGTCAGATTTAGGAGACAAATAAGCAACTCAGAAATAAAGATACCAAACTTCTTGCAGGTTTCATGAAAGTAGGGAGATGATGGAGTTTAATCTTACACCTTCAAGGGAAAACCTTCACTGTGATCATGACCATTGGCTTTCTTCATACATGGAGTTAGCATTAACCACAACAGTTGCATCTGTTCTTGAGCTTATAGTTGGAGGAGATTTGGGAATGGAGCTGTGGATATTGTAGTAGGAAAAGAGTATATTTGCACAAAAGGAACAAATCTGTTAAAACCATGCGTCATTTATTCTGCTGCTTATAGAAAACAATTTTTTTAAATACTTGCCAGGAGAAGACAAAATCTGTCATACTTTTCCTTGCTTTAGCAAAATTAGTTGACTAGGATATCCTCAAATTGATAGCTTAAGCGAGGGATGGATATTGGACAAATACAACTAACTTTGGACTGCCTAAATCTGAACACTTTCTCAGAAGAGGCCATCTGGGCACTTTAATTTGTCTGTGTATCTGCTGGTGAGACAAAAGTTCTGATGAGTTTTGCTGATGTTTTTACATACAGCATATTTTCATCAGAATTGCGTTAGCATAGCAAGGTAGCTGTCCTGCTACTGTAATGTTTCTGAAGACAGAGCCCAGCAAACATAGAGGATTTGGAGTACATCGTAGTATGCTGAGTGTGCAGTTGTATGAATGCTTGCAATTCTCTGTTTCTTTCAGATTCTGATGTTCTTGGAGAAAATTCAAATGGTGACTCTTTGCTTGAATGGCTGAACACATTTCGTCGCACAGGAAATGCCACTCGCAGTGGACAGAATGGGAACCAAACCTGGAGAGCCGTGAGTCGAACAAATCCAAACAGTGGGGAGTTTCGATTTAGTCTTGAAATTAACATAAATCATGAGCATAACAGTTCTGAAACTACTGGTGAGGAGTATGATAGTAGCAGAACGTATTCAGATAGAAGACATCAAAGAGCTGTCAGTCCAGTAACGTCACGAACGAGGAGCAGGACTGCAAGAGAGGCAAACAGTGAGGCTTCAAACACTGCAAGGACCAGGTCTGTAAGAAGTTCTGTGGCACAAAGCTCTGAAGCAACCTCTCATCCAGTCTTGGGGAGGCTCAGGAGTAGAACGAGGGAGTTGACAGGCCTTTCCCAAACAAATAGTGCACATAATAATTCTGCAGCTACTGGCGAACACAGAGAAATGCAAGAAAGAGGTACTTCTACCGGAGTCAGAAGAGGTAGAGCTAGAACTACTGTTCAGATGAGTGCAAACCAAAGACTAGAAATTCTGCGTCTGAGGTCTACTTTAAGTAGTCGAAGCCGCTCTCCGCTGCGAAGGCAAGGAGATGCTGAGGAACATGCGCAGAGGCAGGATAGAAATGCACAGCAAGCCAACAGAAGTAGAAGACAAACAGCTCAGCCTTCTCCACAGCCTGACGAAGAACAAGCAAGAGGTAACACTCAGACTTCTCAACCATCCAGTGTAGCCCCATCGTTGGGAGTAACTTTGGAACAGGAGGAATCTAGTAGGCCAGTAGCTGCTGTCAGAAGGCATCCAACAATTACATTAGATCTTCAGGTGAGAAGAATTCGTCCTGGAGAAAACAGAGATCGGGACAGTATTGCCAGTAGAACTCGTTCTAGAGTAGGAATGGCAGAAAACACAGTTACCTTTGAAAGTGACAGTGGGGGATTTCGGCGTACGATATCACGATCAGAACGTGCGGGTATTCGAACCTACGTTAGCACTATACGGATACCTCTTCGTCGGATTTCAGAAACTGGGCTTGGTGAACCTTCATCAGTGGCTCTTCGATCAATCCTTAGACAAATTATGACAGGCTTTGGAGAACTGAGTTCCTTAATGGAAACTGAATCTAACTCAGAAGTGCAAAGAGGTGGTCGTCGCTTACCGGATCTACAGTCAGAGCAGAATAGCTTAAGTTCAGCAAACCGTAGCAGTGATCCAAGTGAGATTTCATCTAGAAATGGGCTTGCAGTAGAAGGCAGCAGGGAAACAAATGGACAGAGTGATGATACTCAACGCTATGGGCGCAGTAATGAAAACCAAGATAACAGGCAGTCTCAAGATGCTAACAACCTAGTGGAAAATGGAACGCTGCCCATACTTCGACTTGCCCACTTCTTCTTGTTGAATGAAGACGATGATGACGATCGTTTAAGAGGTTTAACCAAAGAGCAGATTGACAATCTTTCTACCCGGAGCTATGGGGATACTCACACCGAAAATGAAATAAGTAAAACATGTAGTGTTTGCATTAATGAGTATGTGACAGGGAATAAGCTAAGGCAGTTACCTTGTATGCATGAATTTCATATTCATTGTATTGATCGCTGGCTTTCTGAAAACTCTACTTGCCCAATTTGTCGGCAGCCTGTATTGGGGTCTAATGCCACAGACAATGGCTAACAGTATTTATACTGCTCAGTACTCAAGGATTTGCTTCTGCTCTACTTATGATGAGCCAAATGGAATTAATTGACTTACATGAGGTCCATTTGTGTGGGGAGTTTTGTTAAATTTCTTTAAAAATAATAGGAAACTTGTCTAAATCTAGCAATGTAAATACTATTTTTCTCCAAGTGCAGACCTAGGAGTACACATAGAACCAAATAATATCGGTAAAGTTTATATTTTTTTAGGTAATTTTGTTATGCTAAGCACTTTTGTAAATACAGAAATGCAATAGTTAATCAGTCCTGCTTAATGTATGTTTTTTTAACAGTGTAATGGACTTGCTTTATTTAGATTACGAATTGTTTCACACAGACCCACCACTGTGTTGAAAAATTAGTGTCTAAATAGCCATTCATTAGCTTTTTGTTCTAAGAACAATTTCTTTTACAGAGAGTCTCTTGCTGGAAACATTTGCTGAAGATATTTAAGTTACTTGAAGTGCTCATTTTAATAGGCAGTATATTTTTTTTTGACATTGAAATATCCTTTCCAAAAAACTTGCCAATTTGGTTCTATTTAAAAAAAATTATGGCAGTTTTTGCATGTGGTTTTACACAATGCTTAAGGCTGATGAGTTCATATTCAAAAGTGGATGGGTTAGTGACATTATAAAATGTACATAATTAAATGCTGTCTTTGACAATCGCTGTCTTTTCAATGCAGACAGCAATCAAATCCATGATAATTCCAAGAGGGCGTGTCTTACAGAACATGATATTTGCTCAAAGAATAAATGAGCACTGAGGAAGCCTTTTTGCTCTTCCAAATTACTCAATTGATATTCATGGGTTTTTAACTGCCTTAGTTTAAAGAGGAAACTATTTCCTTGACCATTATATTGTCTACAATATGCATGATTTCTGCATCCTACTCAGAAAAACAAAACAAAGGCTTGAAGTGTTTTTGTACAGAAATTTAAGGTACACATATCAGTCCTCTTAAAATATGTCTGAGGACCGAATGGCAAAAGACACTAAAAAGGACAAAATAAGCTTCCCTTAAACTCCCCAGATTACTGTATAATTAGATATTAAACTTTATACCAATAACTTAATAAAGAAATAAAGTTGTGAAGTAAATAATTAAGGCTTTGTGTGAATTACTGTTGAACCATATCCTGTAGAGAAGATTCTTGATGTTCAGGCTGTTTTCACTTTATTCTTTCCCTGGTTTTCCCCAGCTGTGTACCTGCCTTTCCACAATGTGTATGTTAGCTGCTATGGTAGATAAAAATGCAAGGCAAAGCACTCCTGGGGCTTCTGGAAGTAAGCTGAAAGTTAGAAAGCTCATCTTCCGAGCAATGTGCATCTTGATGCTTTGAGAAAGGCAGTTGTGCCGTACTCTTATGTGTGTCTATTCTGAGCGGTAGAAAGAGTACTTAAAGTGGGGAAGTCCTGCTGACTTTCTCTGCCTACAGACAGCCTTGACAAATGCACTTCTGTGCCAGGTGCTTCAGTTAAAACATCTGCTCATGACATCCTTGAAGGGAAACTATAAAATCCCGTGTTAAGCTGCCGGATGTCTACTTCAGTTTTACAGGTGGAAAAACTTGTGTCAAAACTTCCACATAAGTGCTTTTTATTCCTAAAAGTAGCTCTATGAAATTCTCTTATGAGACTTAGATGAGTTTAAGGATATGGTTAAGATCTTATCTGATGTGATTTGGACAGCTAATTATTGCAAACGTTGTTGACACCTTTCTTGAGTGCCTCCTTAGCCATATTAAAGAGTGAGGAAACTTAAATAGGATTATCAGAACTAGCTTACTTTTTACATAGCATTATTTTTTTCTGTTAGCTCCTGATGTTGACAGTATCTAAATACGTGTGGCTTCTGCTGCTACCTTGTCTCCTTATGTTTTTCTGTTATATTTCAAAGCTGCCTGACTCAAGTGCCATATTTATAGAAACCTGCCTTTGGCTCACCATTGCCTTGCTGATCACCTCGTTAAAGGTCGGTTTTAACTTAAGTCCTTACTATGGGGGATTTTTTTTTTTGTCTTTGTACTGCATGTTTTAACTAACTAGTTGGAATCCTGCTTAACTGCTACACTAATGCACTAGAGATAAAGGGAGATTCCCTGTGCTGCCTTTCATTTAAATGGGATTTTGCAAATGGGATTTTTTTTGTACTAAATCTTGTATATGGTTCAAGACAAGATCCTGTATGACAGCATACGTGTAACTGAGCTGCTGTGTGGGAATATCCAAAAGTATAGTGAGAGCTTTCTGTAGAAATCATAGGCTATTGGATAGGAAACATGAATTTCCTATCACTTTTCAAACCCATCTGTTTCCTTGATCTCTGTAGCTTCCCACTGCAGAGCTATAATACAGTTTGTCTTTTGTGAGAAGTATTTGTTTTATACTTGCTTTTTAGTAGCTTAAATTAAGATCCCTCGTTCTTTTTATATAGAAGCTATTACTTTTTAACTGTACTTGTTGCTCTTTTGAAATGGGAGGACTGGTTCTCCTGCAGAATTCAACACATGGATGCACTAGGCATTATGTGGTGATATAATTGTTTTTTTTTCTTCTCTGTGATGTTCCAAATAATTTCTAATACTTGGGGTTTGCTTTTGATTGCTGGTCAACACTGAGCTGATATCTTCATAAGTTTTGCAAAAAGATTTCACAATCACTTTCCTGAATGTTAATTGCTAATTTAGAATGGATGCTCTTTTTTGTGTACATTTTTTTTTTTTCCTCTTGGATTATTTTGTATGTTGTGCAAGTCATATTTTCTCTGCCCTTTTGTCATCCTGCGCACCCTGCCTCCTGTGATTTGTCTTTGCTTCTAATAGCCCAGTAATTCTGTACCATTTGCAAATTTTATCACTTGTTACTTATTTCTTTTTTCTGATTATTTATATGTCACATACCACAGGTATTTAACTAAAAACGCCTTCTAATTGAAAGTTTAACCATTTATTTCTAGCTACTTAATCAGCAAACTTGTAATTTTTTTCAGTAAAAGGGGACTAGAGGTAAATACATGAAGAATTTCATAGAATAAATATGGTAATTGTCCTTAACCTGATACTTCTTGAGGAGAACTTGAAAGCCAAGCAGAGCACTGACAGAATGAAGCTGGTTTGTTATTAAGTTGCTTTAGTTACTGCTGAATTCCATCTGATTAGATGAACTAATCACATGTTTTATCCTTTCTTTTGCTTATAAAAAGGGTGAGGAGAGGAGTAATATTTACTCTTCACATATTTCATGGAAAGGTGCAGTAGCCTTTGCCTATATCCTCCTTCACAGGACAGCTTTATAATATTACTACAGAAGGCATAAATGTAATATGATGGGTGTTTTTGTGGTGGCTTTCCTACAGCAAGTGCAGGTCGCAGCAGCAGCAAGACCAGGGCAGCAGTGGGAGGTGTAGCCAGGCCCCAGCAGGTCGTTAGGGTTGCCACTGATGAATAGGTGATGACTGCCACTCACTCACGGTGCCATGTCTTGGCTGTAGCCAGTGTCAGTGTGATTAGAGCAGGGGAAGGGAGGTTCATCTCCACATGTGGCAGCAGCTGTTTAATTTGCTGAGCAGACAGTTTAGCGCAACTAGTTCAAAATGAAGCAGCGCTTGTCAGCAGGCACAGTGGGAGCTGTGGCAGTGTGGGGGTGCCAGCTCCCAGCAGAGCAGAAGGTGGAAGAAGATTTTCATCGGCAGCACATACGTGCACTGATCTAGTCAAAGTGACAATAATGCCTGTCTGGCATGGACCAAGAACGCTTGCTCGTCAGGGCACAGGCTTATGCGGAGCAAGTCTGGAGCTTTTGTGTCTGTCAAAGCAGTCAAAGGGAGGTTGCGTCCAATTCTGTGTAACTCTGGGTGGCCAGAGTTTGTTGCAGCCTGTTGATTCATCTTATTGTGAAGGTTAACATACAGGGGAGATCTTACAAAAGGCTACATGACATAAGTAATGACTTGACACTTACTGGATGTAAAAGACTTGAAGCCTTATAGTTAACTACAGTCAAGGGAACAGGGTGCTCTTAGGTTGGGGTAACGAACCTCTTCAAACAGAGCCAGACCACCACTGGTGGCACTGGTGTGCAGCAGAAGGGAAAAGACAGCTGAGCACTCACACATCTGTGTGGAAACAAAACGTTCCTGCAGTTGTGTTGCTGAGCAGGACAACGCTGGGAAACGTGAGAATGAAGGTCGCCTGTGGCACCCGAGGTCAGCTTTCTAGTGCCTCTCCGTGCTGCTGTTATCTCTCCCCGCAAATGTGGCCTCTAAGAGCAGCAGCTGGGTCAGGTTCACTTACTGACCTGTGAACAAATCTTTCCTTGTCTCTTGTTATATGCCTTGGGGTGTTTTTTACTCCATGCTTTTAAATTCCTGTCTTTAAAGGAAGTATCTGCTTCTTCATGTGTTATTTCATGATGCTTATTGTTCATCATGATTTTTCTCAATACTTTTGTGAGTGAAGGATCTGCTTTGTGCTCAGAAATCTTACTACTTTTTTTTTTTAAGTAAGCATCTATTTCTCCATCTGACTGTCTTCTATTCATGTATTTAATAGGATGTAGCTTACATAAACGTAATTGTATGGCTTGGAAGAAAGATGAAAATGAAGAGATGTTAAAGATGAACAGCATTATACCCTCAAACTAGAGGAAGTGGCTTCTAAGCCATCTTTGGTTGATCTCCAGTAGACATTTTCTATTGGTCTTCTCCTGCTCCAGCGTGCACCACTATTGGTACTGGCATGAGGCTAGCTTTATCTCCGGGAAGCGTGAGTGACATGTTAAATGACGTTTATTGATGACATTAAGAAAACTAATTTATTTCTATGATAAGAAATAAAAAATATGTGGGTAGAAGTTTTAAAAATAACAATTTACTTCAATTGAAATATTAAATTCAGGTCAAGTGGCAGCACTAACCCAGAGCCTCTCCAGAAAGCCTTAATGCTGAAAACGACCCAGAGAGCTGGATGGGACAGGGCCCTTGGAAATATACAGAGAACTAACAGGCTGAGATAATACATTTTTCCATTTCTTACGTGTGTGATGCTATCAGTGACTTTCTGGCTGCTATTATGGCCCTGTGTGCCTCTCTAATAGCCTCTTCTTTAAAAATTTATGACGTAGAAATGAGTTCCTGTGTTACCAAATAACTGTAAGTGGGGCAGAAGTGTTTTAATTTCATCCCATTCCTCATACTCTTTGCAACTTCCTTTTCCTTCCCTCAGTATTCATTTGATCTTTTTATACACCTGTAACCATTTCCAAGCTTTTTTTTCACTCTTTCATCTTAGGAACAGACTATTTCTGCAAAGTACTTTCCCCTGGCACTACTGAAAAGTTCATGTGAGTCATGTACATGTCTAGAAATGGGGAAAGATTTGGGATAATAGGGGCATCACTCCTCCCGGTTTTCATAGTCTCAGGGTTTATTGGACGCATGTATCCCAGAATAGCTCCAAAACTAATACAAGGACATCATACTGGTTTTGGGTTTCATGTGTGACATGTTTGTAGCATTAACAGTGATGTTTTGCTTTTTACTGCACCATAAACCAGAAAAGCAATGCCGGAGAACTGTTAAGCAACAACGTGTATTCACAGCGCTGTGACCCGAGAGGCTTGTCACACACTCCAATCTGAATTAACCAAACTAATGCAAGAATTGTGCAGCGGCATCGCCACGGTAGGTTGCGCAGCCTCTCTTGGCTTGACTCAGTATCAAGTGGTCATTCTGCTCATGTTCTTAGATCTTTAGAAATACAAGGAGGGAATTAGTTAATCAGGTGTCTTGTTGTCTGATATACAACTGAATTATAAATGTAGCCTTTTCATCTAAAAACAATAGCTAAATGGAAAATGGAATGTGAAATATGATAGTTTGGAACATACAGGCTGGGTTATCAGGCTGGTTTTGGCATCAAGCATCTTGCTAAGCCACGGGCGTGGTTAAATTATGTTAATATGACAATAAGGTTTGGCTTAACTCTGGCATAACCATGGCTGAATTTGTATAGGCAAGCGGAGTTGCACAGTCTAGTTCTATTAATATAAGGCAGACAGTATGAAAAATAATTATTTAAGTACATAAAGGAATCAGAGGCACGTGTGAGAGGACGGTTTTCTGGAGTTACTGACATGACAATTAGCACCATGTGCAAATTTGGAAGTATGAAAGGAGATGGTAAATTAGAGCAGGCCACGTCCTGCCCCTTCATACTTTTGCCTTGGTGGGAAATAATTGTTTTTAAAAGCAGGTGTGTTTCCCCATGGCCGAGCTCCTGCTGAAGCAAGCCTGTGCAGTCATGCAGTAACTATCAAGTGATTGATCAGAGCCCAACCACCTCGGTGAGGAAACCAACCTGACCACCGGCCAACGAGGAATGGTGTGGGGAGGGACATGAGAACCTGCCACCAAGTGAGGAAGCGATAGATGGGGTTGGTAAGCAGAGTGTGCAGGGTGATGTGGACAGGAGAAACCTCTTAACCAACAGATGGGAGTTGAAGCGGCATCACTTCAGGTGCGTGCCCACAAGTAAGGAAGTGCCTGCAGGCCAGCGTGTTGGGGACGGCTGTCATACCTTCCCTGGGCGTTCAGCAGCTGAAGCGCCTGCAGAGCAGTGCATGCAGCACAGAGAGCGAGCAGGAGGAATGAGAGGTCTGTGCGCTGTTACAGGGCTATGAGCTTATTGGGATCACAGGGACATGGTGGAGTGCTGCAATGGATGGATGTGGGCTCTTTAGGAAGGATAGACCAGGACGGGGACAGGGAGGTGCTGCCCTTTGTATGCAAGAGCAGCAGGAATGCATGAGCTCTGCGCTGGGATGGATGAGGAGCCAGCTGAGAGCCCACGGGTCAGGACCAGTGGGCAGACCAACGTGGTTGATGATATAGGTGTCTACTATAGACCACCTGATCAGGAAAAAGAAGTAGATGGGACCTTTTTCAGATAACTGGAAGAAGCCTCACGTTCACAGGCCCTGGCCCTCATGCGGGAATTCAACCAGCCTGATATCTGCTGGAAGAGCCATGCAGCACAGCACAAACAGTTCAGGAGATTTCGTGATTACCATTTCACAAATGGTAGTGAACACTCTTGCCAGTTTCCTCAATCCTTCAAAATTTAAGGACTACTTCTTGCAACATACACCCCTGAAATGAAACATTGATGTTAAGTTGATTCAGGATTTGTAGGATTTTCTAGTTCCTAAAAAGGCTTTTAGACCTGACTCTCCTTTTGGGTGCGCTTACCGGACATCACTGCAGTCTGCAGTGTTTTAAGGGGGAGAGGGGCCAAATGGCAAAAAGCTCTGCAGTAATCACAGAATGGTAGGGGCTGTAAGGGACCTCTGGAGATCATCTAAGTCCAAACCCCCTGCCAGAGCAGGGTCACCCAGAGCAGGTCGCACAGGGACACGTCCAGGTGGGTTTTGAATGTCCCCAGAGATGGAGACTCCACCACCTCTCTGGGCAGCCTGTTCCAGTGCTCTGCCACCCTCAAAGTAAAGAAGTTTTTCCTCATGTTGAGATGGAATTTCCTGCGTTCCAACTTTTGTCCATTGTCCCTCGTCCTGTTACCAGGCACCACTGAAGAGTCTGGCCCCATCCTCTTGACACCCGCCCTATAGATACTTATAAGCATTGATGAGATCCCCTCTCAGTCTTCTCTTCTCCAGGATAAAAAGACCCAGGTCTCTCAGCCTTTCCTCATAAGAGAGGTGCTCCAGTCCCTTCATCGTCTTTGTAGCCCTCTGCTGGACTCTCTCCAGTAGTTCCCTGTCCTTCTTGAACGGGGGGCTCAGAACTGGACACAGTACTCCTGATGCGGCCTCACCAATTGTTTCCTGGTCATATAATGTGGCTGTAACTATGGAGCAGTGCACACCCAGCTTTGATGAGAACCGCACACAAAAGAAACAGGCGCACTCACAGTGAAGCGCTGAGAGATGAGTCTTTAAAATGAAACATTATCACTTGCTCTCCTGAGATGGTGCACAGCTGATCTGAATTCAGCCTGTACACAGAGACCATCAACAGCAGGTGAGTGCTGCACAGTGTCCTGCAACCACCTCACCCCCACCCCCCCTGCCCCTCTCCCCAGACTGTTCTCCTTCCCAGCGGGAATGGGGTTAGCCCACTTTTTGGGCAGCACAAGGTACCTCAAAGCAAAATTCTTCCCATTTCCTTTCTTTCCCTGGGCTTACACTGGACTTTGACTAATCTAAATGAGACCTGCAGCAGGTTCACCAAATTCCAGCTCGGTGCAAGTTGCTCCTTGGCATTCACGCTTACTCCAGAAGGTGTTTATCCCACCACTAAATTTATCTTTAGTGTAATGTAAATTATCTGAGGTGCAAGAATGAAACATATACACAATAAAACAAAACAAACACAGCTCCGATTTTCTTCTACAGGTTGAACAGCTATAATGGGTGGTTGCTTTGTCTCATTATTTTAAGCAGTCTTTTATACAGGCCTAACTTCAGGCATTTATAACCCACAGTTGGGGTTCTTGTCCTGAGTAAAGTGGGACAGATACAGTCTATTGCTTACTCCTACTTCCAAGAAAAGCACTTTATTTTTTATCTTGAATGTTTCTGTCTCATCTTTAGCATTAAGCCTTCCTCTGTGCCTGTTCCATTATAATGGATTTCCTTACGCAACATTGGTTCTACTGAACGTTTGACATACCTTACACAGCCTGTGAGCTATTTTTTGCAGTTCACACAGATTTGAGCTACGGTAATAATGGCTCATCCTTTTACCTTCAAGCATGAGTGCTCAGGAAAGCACACCCGGTTACTATTTTAATACAGAGGTCTTGCCCTTATCTGAGTGATGTGTGAATAGAGCACTTGGGTTGCTAATACTGTTCCTTTTACTGGTTTTTAAACATGTTTTGCATGCAGTTTATTCCATTTGTTCAATGGTAACAGTGTATGTATAAACAGCAAAAGAACAGGGAATGCCAGTACGTGTATGAGCATAGAGCCGGTGTGTACTTAATGTGTGTATGTGTCGCAGTTAACTTGAATATGTGTACAGTGAGAGTAACGAATCATATTATTTCTTGCCTAACACAGTAGGTTATGGCTGTGTGTGTATATATACATACATATACATAAATTTGAGTTCTGCGGGGAAAAAACAGGTAATTATAAGGAAAAAATATCATAGAATCATTTAGGTTGGAAGAGACCCTTGGGATCATTGAGTCCAACCATCAACCCCACTCTACAAAGTTCTCCCCTACACCATATCCCCCAACACCACATCTAAATGACTCTTAAACACATTCAGGGATGGTGACTCCACCACCTCCCTGGGCAGCCTATTCCAGTGTCTGACCACTCTTTCTGTGAAGAATTTTTTCCTAATGTCCAGTCTAAACCCACCCTGCTGCAGCTTGAAGCCATTCCCTCTTGTTCTCTCGCTAATTACCTGTGAGAAGAGACCAGCACCAACCTCTCTACAATGTCCTTTCAAGTTGTTGTAGAGTGATGAGGTCTCCCCTCAGCCTCCTCTTCCTCAAAGTAAACAGTCCCAGCTCCTTCAATTGCTCCTCATAAGATTTATTCTCCAGGCACTTCACCAGCTTCGTTGTCCTGCTCTGCACTCACTCCAGCACCTCGACATCTCTCTCATATTGAGGTGCCCAAAACTGGACACAATACTCCAGGTGTTGCCTCACCAGTGCTGAGTACAGGGGGGCAATCACCTCCCTACTTCTGCTGGTCACACTATTTCTAATACAAGCCAGGATGCCATTGGCTTTCTTGGCCACCTGGGTACACTGCTGCCTCATGTTCAGCCGCTCGTCAATTGGAACCTCCAGGTCCTTTTCTGCCAGGCAGCTCTCCAGCCACACTTCCCCAAGCCTGTAGTGCTGCATGGGGTTGTTGTGGCCCAAGTGCAGGACCTGGCACTTGGCCTTGTTGAAGCTCATTCCATTAGCGTTGGCCCATCGATCCAATCTATCCAAGTCTCTCTGTAGAGCCTCCCTGTCCTCATGCAGATCAACACTCATGCTTAACTTGGTGTCATCTGCAAACTTACTGATGATACACTCCATGTCCTTATCAAGATCATCAATAAAGACGTTAAACAGAAACGGTCCCAACACCGAGCCCTGAGGAACATCATTTGTGACCGGCCACCAGCTGGATTTAACTCCATTGACCACCAGTCTTTGGGACCGTCCATCCAGCCAGTGCTTGATCCAGCAGATTGTATGCTCATCCAGGCCATGAGCAGCCAGTTTTTCCATGAGAATTCTATGGGGAACAGTGTCAAATGCTTTTCGGAAGTCTAGGTAGATAATATCCACAGCCTTTCCCTTGTCCAATAATTGGGTCATCTTGTCATAGAAGGAGATCAGGTTCGTCAGGCAGGACCTGCCTTTCGTAAACCCATGCTGACTAGGCCTGATCCCCTGGTTGACCATTATATGACTTATAATGGCACTCAAGGTGATCTGCTCCATGACCTTCCCTGGTACCGAGGTCAGACCGACAGGTCTATAGTTTCCCGGATCCTCCTTTCTGCCTTTCTTGTAGATGGGTGCTACATTTGCTACCCTCCAGTCCATTGGGACCTCCCCAGTTAGCCATGACTTCAGGTAAATAATGGAACGTGGCCTGGTGAGCACGTCTGCCAACTCTTTCAGCACTCTTGGATGTAACCCATCTGGCCCCATAGACTTGTGTGCATCCAAGTGGTGTAGCAGGTCACTGATCACTTCCTCCTTAATTGTGATGATCTCATCCAGCTTCCCCTCCCTGTCTCCTAACTCATGAGGCTGGGTGCCCAGGGAACAGCTAGTTCCACTGCTGAAGACTGAGGCAAAGTAGGCGTTGAGCACCTCAGCCTTTTCCTTATCCTTTGTGACTATGTTTCCCTCTGCATCCAATAAGGGAGGGAGATTTTCCCTAATCCTCCTTTTGTTGTTAATGAATTTATAGAAACATTTTTTGTTATTCTTAACAGCTGTAGCTAGGCTGAGCTCTAGCTGCACTTTGGCTCCCCTAATTTTCTCCCTGCATAGCTTCACTACATCTTTATAGTCTTCACGAGCGACCTGCCCCCTCTTCCAAAGGTCATAGACTCTCCTTATGTTCTTGAGGTCCAGCCAAAGGTCCCTATTTAGCCAGGCCTGTCTCCTTCCCCGCCTACTTGTTTTCCAGCACACGGGGACAGCCTGCTCCTGTGCCTTTAAGACTTCTCTCCTGAAGTATGTCCAGCCTTCCTGGGCTCCTATATCCTTCAGGGCAGCCTCCCAAGGGATTTTGTCAAGCAGTCTCCTGAAAAGGTCAAAGTTTGCCCTCTGGAAGTTTAAGGTGACCATTTTACTAACCCCTCTCCTTGTTTCTCCAAGAATCAAAAACTCAATCATCTCATGATCACTGCGCCCTAGACAGCCACCAACCTTTACTTCCCCCACAAGTTCTTCCCTGTTCACAAGAAGCAGGTCCAGGAGGGCACCTTCCCTGGTTGGCTCACTTGCCAGCTGTGTGAGGAAGTTATCCTCCACAAATTCCAGGAACCTCCTGGATTGTTCCCTCTCTGCTGCGTTGTATTCCCAGCAGATATCTGGGAGGTTAAAGTCCCCCACAAGAACAACGGTAAGTGACTGCGAGATTTCCCCCAGCTGCTTATAGAAATCTTCATCCACCTCACTGCTTTGGTTGGGAGGTCTATAGCAGACTCCCACAGCGATATCAGCTTTATCAGCCCTTAACCTAATCCAAACACTCTCAACCCCATCATCACTATACTTGATTTCGGAGGTCTCATAGCATTCTCTAACATACGGGGCCACTCCACCACCTCTCCTTTCCTGTCTATCCCTCCTGAAGAGCTTGTAGCCATCGATTGTGGCACTCCAGTCGTGTGAGGCATCCCACCACGTTTCTGTGATAGCCACTATGTCATAGTTTTCCTGGTGCATCATGGCTTCAAGCTCCCCCTGTTTGTTGCTCATACTGCGTGCATTGTATAGATGCACTTCAGATGAGCTAATGATTCCAACACCTTTTTGTGAGTGTGGACCCCATTTCCTACCAGACCCTTCTCAGGTGCTTCCATGATTTCTAAACATCTATCCCTTCTCTCAAATGAAATGGCAGAGCGAGAGTCCTCGCTAGTCCACCATCCTTCAAGCCCTGGCATGCGTCCCTTGGGTTTAGTCCTGACAGGCCCAGTTATCTCCCCTTCCCCCCTCATATCTAGTTTAAAGCCCTGCCAATGAGCCCTGCTAACTCCTGCCCCAAAATCCTTTTCCCCTTCTGGGACAGGTGCATCCCACCTGCCACCAGCAGGCCAGGTGTCTCGTATAGCAACCTATGATCAAAAAACCCAAAGCCCTGCCAATAACACCAGTCCTGGAGCCACAAGTTGACCTGTTGCCTCTTCCTGTTAATTTCCTCGTTCATGGTTGCCACTGAAGGGATAGAGGAGAACACAACTTGCGTTCCTGATCCCTTAAGCAGCTGTCCCAAGGCTCTAAAATCTCTTTTAATTGACTTTGGGCTCCTTCTACCCACTTCATCACTACCCACCTGAAATACTAAAAGGGGGTAATAGTCAGAGGAGTTTACTAGGGCAGGCATCATAGTTTAATGACTAAGTTAGAATTATTGCATGTCTGAATACAGGTCCTTTTGTAGGGCTACTTTATCATCATATAGACACTACAGTTGGGGCCTATTCCTAATATCATGGCAGCTGAGACCTTCTTCCTAGTTAGGTTGTTCCGTTTAGTTTTATTTTCTTGATGTTTTCTGTTGGATGTGGTATTGAAGTTTGGGGCTATTTCAGCAAAAACTTTCTTTTATTTTTTTCTTGTACTTGGATCTCAGACACTGATTCTGGCCTCCTGGCTGGTCTCACTCACTCAGTTCACATTATTCCCTTGGGTCCATACTGTGCTCAGGCCCATCCCATGAATTAAGTTATAGCTCCTTTCCTGCCTCACTATATGAACCGGGTTGTGCGATGCCTCTGAGAGTAATGCAATGTGAGACACCCAAATCTTTAGAAAATACCGTGTTGTGATTCATTCTAATTTTGGTGGTGGTAGATGTGGATTGGGGGCAGACCAATTTGGGTGAGACAGGCTGTTTGGGACAGAAGCCTGCAGAGGGCAAAAGCCTGGCCGGAGCCCCAGGGCAGAGGGGCCCGCAGGAGTCCAGGGCTTATCCCTGTGCGCTGCCTGGACTTGCTTAATTAAGATTAAACCTTCATCTTCCGAGATGAAGACGTGTCGCACAGCAGAAGAGGGCGCCAGACAACAAGGAGCAAGCGCTGACCTGGCGGTGCTTCCAGTAGCACGGACCTCTCGCAGAAGTGGAAGGTGACCCGGGAATACGGCACTTGGGGGGGGGCGGGGGGAGACACTCTGCCCTCCCTTCCCCTCACAGGGAGGGCAAAAAAGTAAGGAACTGGGGGGAAAAAAAAGGTGTCCCTTCCTGCTCTGCCGCTCCCCGCGCACCGCAGAGGCGGGAAGGCGGCGGTTTCTTTGACATGACACAGCACCTCGGTTTCGCTGGGCGCGGAAATACTAATGTGGTGACAGCACCTGAAAGGAATGGTAATTCTGAAATAAAATTAAAGCTAACTCAATTTTAAATAAAACTAAGCAAAGCCAACCGCAAACTTAATTGACAGAGTTGTTACTGGCACAGCTCTCAGGCTGTTACATGGCTCCTTGTGCCCTTTCGCACGCAGTGTCCTCAAGCCCTCCCACACCGGGCGACCAGCGGTATCGCAGGGACCACAGCGGCCCAACGCCGGCAGCTGCCCGGCGGGCAGACGGGCGCGTTTCGCCGTCCTTCCCCTGCAAACCGCACCGGCGAGTGACGACAAAACCCCAGTCGCGGCTTTGCGCCTCCGCACCGGCCCCCGAGCGACAGGCGGCAGCGTGTCCGGACGCGGAGCCCCGGCCCCGGCGGCGGCCCCGGCG
Organism: Fratercula arctica; assembly: GCA_947846985.1. Lineage (NCBI taxonomy): Eukaryota > Metazoa > Chordata > Aves > Charadriiformes > Alcidae > Fratercula > Fratercula arctica. The sequence continues at coordinate 22,245,383 of CANTUZ010000001.1, read as the reverse complement.
GCGGCCCCGGCCCCGGCCCCGGCCGAGCCCGGCGGGAGCTCTCCGAGGTGCTGCAGCGGCTCCGTCGTTCCGCCGCCGCTACCCGACAGCTCGCCCGGCGCCTGTTGCTGGTTGCCAGCGGTGGCAACCAGGCGTTCCTCACGGCAGAGGCACCGTGGCCCAGAGTTCAGGACATCTGGGTTCCCTATTAGGCAACATTCAGGACATCTGGGTTCCCTGTTAGGGAACCCTGCTTTTCCAGATAGCCCAAAAGAAGTCACCGTCTCTGCCTCTTCTGCCCTGGGGAACTGGGGATGATGATACTGCCTCTCTGTAAGCTGCCTGGACACCAGTGTCTAAGAAGCAGGTTTGTGGCCTGCAGAAACAACTCTCACCAATGGGAGAAACCTCAGCTTGCAAGGCACAAGTTGGACAAGTTTCCTGGCTAGCAGAGCGAGCAACATGCCTTTTATCCTTGTCGGCCAAAATGCTGCAAACAAGGAGTGCCGTGACTTCTGGTTCCTAGAGCATGCAAAATGCCTCTCTGTTATATTAAACTATGGTTTAAAACAGTGGTTTTAAAATAATTTTTTTACTTATTCTATGTTGTACGCAACATTTTGATTTTCCTGGTATCTGAATATTTTAAATAATGTGTAAGTCACAGATATACTATATACTGAACTCTATTTCCAATCAGATGATGGCCTGACCATAATAGCTGTTTCAAAACATATTTTGGAACATTTACACACTTGCTGCAGAGTATGGTTGCATCTTAACAAGTGTACAAATGTGTCAGTTCTCTCAAGCTTCTTTTCCAACTTTCTGAACACATCTGATTGGGACCAACTTTCCTTTTCTGCATTTTTTCACAACAGTACAAAGTGAGTGCCACTCAATCAGTGTGTGACTACTCCAGTCCTGTAGCCCAATAACACCATTGCTGGTAGGAGGTCACAGGCTTTGTATTGACTTTGCAAGGCCTCAGGACTGAGACTTGTTTTGTGGGAGCTTTTCTTGACCTCCCTGAGTATTTCTTTTTACTTTCTTTAGCTGTAACAGCAATATCTCTAATGAGCAGGTGGCTATGTCTAGCTGTTTTACTTTTGCTTAACTTAGTAGGGTACAACTGTAGCTTTTATATGGATAGCGACAAGAAGTTATACTGTGTAGAAAGAGACATTTATAACTAACATAATCATAGAATCATAGAATTGTCCAGGTTGGAAGGGACCTTTAAGATCATCAAGTCCAACCATCAAACTAACCCTGCCAAAACCACCACTAAACGATATCCGTCAGCACCACATCTACCTGTCTGTTAAATACCTCCAGGGATGGTAATTCCACCACCCTGGGCAGCCTGTTCATGTAGAGGAATACAGGTACGACAGCAGAGTCCCCTGAAAGTGGGGACACAGGACACTGTAGAGGAGGCACAGGATGACAAAAAATGGGGCACAGCCTTGGCACTGGAGAACTCAGGGCTACAAAGAGCTCTCCAGTAGTCAGCTAAAGTATTGCAGACCTGGGAACTGGGCAAAGCTGGTTGAGGCATAACAAAAAGAGCAAAGAACAAGTTTGTAACATACATAAATGGCATCACATATAGTAAAATTGGATGTAACGCGGAGCTGTAGACAAACCGAGAAAGAGCAAGGTGTAAAGGCATGCTAAAAACTATATAAAAATAGTCCCATAATAGTTCTTTGCTTTTGTCAGCACAGAGCTTGTTGGGAAGACACCAATGACCAGCTGCAACCCCGACACCTGCTGCTTGAGGAAGGCTGGCACTGGCAACCCTGGCTCTCAGAGGGGCAGTGGAAGGGTAAGCACAACACCAAAAAAAAGGGCAGATGGGAAGAGTGTGTCTACAAAAAAATGAACTGCATTATTATTTCTGATTTTTTTTGGGTAGTAGCATTCTTGAATTTCTTTTTTTCTTTCTTTTTCTGTAATAATTAGCTCTCACCTAATAGTTCTTTGATTAGACTTTGAAGTTTTCCACTATACTAATAATAAATTCTGAGTAAAGTGTGTTAGTGTGTTTCTTTTTTCTTTCTTTTTCAGAACCAAACTCTGTGCATAACATTAGTAATTGGAGCAAAGGATGCATCTTTTGGAAATTTGGGCTTAACAATCTCTCCAAGGTCCCAGACGGTATCTGGCACAGTCAGAAATAGAATAAAGATATCCTGTCTCCCAGCCTGGCACATTAACCACAGGACCATTCTTCCTGCCTTTCCTTTATTTATTACACTGAAATAATTATTATGCATAGTGAGCTCTTTGAAAGTACATTGCTATAAATACTAGAAAAGTGAGCACATCATTGTAATTTGAAAAATACCAACTCCTGTTTTTTGGTACATCATTCAAACCATGGAGCCATTATGACAGACCTCAGGGAATCATACTGCCGTGACTCATGGTCCGATAATATACAATTTAGCACACATCAGCGCTATGACAAAGACAGGCGTTTCATAACAAAATGACAAAGGTGTGTCCTCCACAGCTGAACCATCTGCTTCTTCGCTCAAAATTCAGGGCTAACCTGCTACTTATCAGCTAGTTACTAATGAACGTGAGCCTTCAGAAACTCAACCAACTCACCTTCACCTCAGGACTGCACACTTAGCTTTCCTGCTGGCCCTACTCCAAAGCCTGCTGAGCAGGACTCAGGTTCTTCCTCAGTTACTGAGATTATCCTGCACACTCAGTTTCCTTAGACACTTTTGCAGACCACGTTTTCCCCTCGACCTCACGTTAGACTGCAATGTATATTTATATCAATTTGTGACTGGAGACAAATATTGCAGGCAGGTCCTCTGATGCTCGCAGTCTATGCAGGGGTAAAGATGTTTTTTTTCTTTCTTCCATGCCATTAAGCGTCACTCAAATGCCTGGTCACTAATGCTCAGGGATCTGCCTTCCACAGGGATACATCTCAGGCTTGTTGAGCTAAGTGTGGGTTGGGTAATTAAATCTCTTTGAGGAGCTCGACTAGTCAAATTTACGTGATGCAGTAGCCCTGCCTAGATGTGAGCCAGATGGCGTGTTAGCTGGAGCACTCTTGGAGAACATTGAGGGCACAGAGGTGAAAGCAAAGGCAGTGCATGAGAAGGAACGAGTGCATTTAGCTGCTACTTGGGCTTCCAGGCTGACGGCTTACAGTCAACAATACTTTTAGCGTACTGTAAACACGGTTCACCTGAGGGTTAATTTCTGAACAAAAGTAAACATGAAGCCAGGAGCTACCATTCTTTCTTGGTCCTGTTTTGGAGCACTTTCCTTGACTTTGATCTGACAACTTGAACCCAAAGCAAACTTCACTTTAATTTGTCTACTAGCTAACAACATAAGTGAATTGATTTTCTGTTCCCCAGGCAATTCCTACTGGTATAAAAACATTGGCCACAACAGGAAATTGTGGAGAGGTGAAAGAGTAAGTGATGGAGAAAGTCACGTTCATGAAAATAACCAGCTCCATATCATGGGCTGAAAATGGTAAAGACATGTAGGAATGCCAGAATTTTGCATTGCCTCTACCAGTTGATTTTGTCGACAAAAGCCCTTGGGTCAGCCTTCTCCCAGAGTGCCAAAATTCACAAGAGTAAAACCCTCTCACAGGCCAAGAAGTATGTGTCTGCAGCAGTGCTGTCCCAAAGCAAACGTCTCCAGGTGGACTATGATGCACTCAGTGAAGTTAGCGCAAAATGCCACAGTTCTATACTACTCTGTATTTACGAAGCCCAAAATGATTTGTCAACAAAATTTCTATTTGCAACTTTTTGTGAAGTTGTAGCTGGAAAGTATCAGTTTCCCTACTACATGTGAGGACACTGAAGTACAGCGAGCTTCAGTGGTTTAGCACTATTTACAATATTTGAAATAACACCCAAATTGCAGACCTTGTATGCTAGACAACTCTGTATGGCAGAGTGCTTTACACACAGATTTAGGGCCATTTTTCACAGACCTTCAAGGTACTGGGAGCCATTTCTTCTGCAGTAGGTCTTTCCAAAACTCAATACATCCTCATCCTGGGGGAGCTTCTGCCTCATTTAAACCGTCCTACCTTGAGGCTCACCTAGTAGAGAAGGCAACCACTTTAAGATATGGCAACCACTGCTAGCTATGCCTGATTGAGACCAGCATCTGTAGAGATCAAGAGAGTTCTTTTTATTTTTTTTGCCCTTCAATTTTAAGTCCTGCTTTGCCCATCCTTGGCAGGTAAATTCTCATGGTTGCAAGTGTTTTGCACAGAAAGGTGACGTGCTGCAAGAATTAAGTGGGATATTGATTAATCCTTCCTCTATTTCTTTGTTTATCCTTGATTTACCAGCTATTTAAGTTGAGAAGGAATGAGACCTTTTGTGAGGAGGCTGGCAGCAGGTCACAGTGGTGAAAGATGCCCTTGTAACTGGAACAAAGAACCCCACTGAGAATCATAGAATGGTTGGGGTTGGAAGGGACCTTAAAGATCATCTAGTTCCAACCCCCCTGCCCTGGGCAGGGACACCTCCCACTAGACCAGGCTGCTCAAAGCCTCATCCAGCCCCGCCTTGAACACTTTCAGGGATGGGGCATCCACAACGTCCCTGGGCAACCTGTTCCAGTGCCTCACCACCCTCAGAGTGAAAAATTTCTTCCCAGCGGGTGCTTTGTTGGGATGCTTTATGCGCCCAAAATGTCAGTGACATACTAGTTCCATACAGACACCTCAAAAAAACACCCCAGGCCCTCAGTTCATCGTATCCCATGTAATGACTCATACTGGGTAGACGGGGTTGCGAGAAGCTGTTGCGGGAGGAGCAGTGCTCTGCTCCGGTACAGATGCCTGCAGTGTGGGACCAGAGCGGGTCGAAGGGGACAACAACATCCCTTCTGCCCCGGGAAGCCGTTCTTTCTGTCAGCGGCGGTGAGGAGGCGGTCAGGACCCGGCTCTGCCCCCCGCCTCGTCCCCGGTGGCGGTAGCGGAGGAGCCCGGTAGGCGCCCGGGGCCGTCGGGCCGCACCGGCCCCTCAGGGCGCAGTTCCCCGGGGCGTGGGCTCGGCGGGGCCGGCGGCGGCGACGCCGTCCCTCCGCCGCGCCGGGCGGGGAAGGGGAGGCAGCCGCCGCGCCCGCAGGGAGTTGCCTTTGGCCCCGGCCCTGAGGGAAGGGGTGGCGGAGGACGCAGCGCCAGGAGGGCACCGGCGAGGGCTTAGCGCCTCGCCCGCCCCCGCAGCCCAGGCCGCGGCGGTGCCAGCGGCCGCCGCCGCAGCGCGGCGTCTGCGTGAGGGGGGGGCCATGGCCAGCCCGCCGCCGCCGCCGCCGCCGCCCTAGCCGGCCGCGGGCTCCGCCGGCCGCAGCATGCCGAACAGGGCCGGCCTGGACACGGCGCTGAGGATGTCCCTGCAGCGGAAATCCTCCAAGATCCACTCCTCGGCCGGTGAGGAAAGGGCGAAGCGAGGCGAGGCGAGGCGGGAGGGAGGGAGCGGCGGGGGGAGGAGGCGCCGCGGCGGAGGAAGGAGGGCGAAGGGAAGGGAGACGGCGCCTCCACGACCCGGCCGCCCGGCCCCGCCGCGCTGCCCGCGCCCCCTCCTTCTCCTCCTCCGCCGCCTCCCTCCCCGGGGTGTTTGGCGGCGAGAAGCCGGCAGTGCCGCCCCCGCCCTTGGGGTCTCTGAGGGGGAGGGAGGTGCCGCGGGCCGCAGCGCTCGCCGGGCCGCGGTGCGGCTGGGCAGCGCCGCCCGCCCGGCCCCCGCGCCCCGTGAGCAGCGGGCAGCCGGCCCCCGCCTCCACACCCCGGCCCCGCATCGCCCCGCGCCCCCAGCCACCCCTGTCAGTGCTCCCCGCTGGGCACTTGCATCTCACGGGGCACCCACCCCACAGGGCCGGGTGGGATGCGCCCCCAGCCCCCGCACACCCGGGACACCCCGCCGACAGGCCCCTGTTGGACAACCTTCAACTGCCTTCTCCTTGCTGAGGGGGCAAGGGGCTGTCCCCCTTCTTTCTCTTGGCTCTGGTAGTTTTTGACAGGAAAATCCCTTGGTGCTCATCTGGTCATAGGGTAATACTGCCGGCGGAGGGGAGGCAGGGGTGCCCTGCACCCCAGCGGGCTGATCAGGGACCTCTGTCCTGGGGTCAGGCATGGAGAGAGCACCAGCACTGCAGTGAGCTTGCAGAGAAGTAAATTATAAGGTTTCTCAAGAGGTTAATTTAAGAAAATGCTTTCCAACTCGTTCATAAGAAAACAGGCGAAAATGGAGTACTTTGAAGGTGTAGTTCTGATCCTGAAGGACTTCTGCTGATTTCTGTAGGACCGAGGTGCGTTCAGAATTCACTTTTATCTGTTTTACTTGGGGATAGCTGAATCCTCAGTGACATTGTTTGTGACTTACAGACGGGTCCAGTAAAAGGCTGAGACACCCATTCTTGTGCAAAGTATTTAGGCTCCTAATGCAATCTCTGCGGTGGGTAAGGGTGCAGTATAATGCTCCTTCAGCACTTTTTATATGAGTGAGGAATGTGCTTTTAAAGCACATTTCCTGATTTGCTATACTTTGGGTTAAATCTCAGAGCACCTTGGAGAGCATTTGCTGGATTGCTTTTGGATGATGCTGAACTAGGAGATGTCCTCCAGCCACTCCTGTCTGTCCAGCCCATGGAACCAGACTAGAGTGAGCTTGAAGGAGAAGCCACCTTCCGTTTGGCTTCTCTGAACAACCTGATCGCTCTACTAATATTGCCCTTTTTGGCCTCACTGCTTGCTAATAAGGACAGAACCTCAACTGCATGGCTGCTGAAGTAAGCAGGATGCTAAGCAAAGAGGTGTGTAATGCTAGCTCATAGGAAATGGTAAGGTTTCAGACTAGGATTTAGCACATTACCAGCTTTACTTATCTTCAGCGTAAGCCATTCAGATGAAACAGTTGCAGTTAAGCAGATCCCGTTCTCTAGTGCTTGGGGTTGTGTCAGATCTGAAATCCCATCCTGTGGCAGGGAGGCTCCTTTCCCAGAGCTGTAGTTTGGCAGATCTGTTTGCAACCTAATGCTTGGAATCCAAACCTAGGTGCCCTTACCCATAACCACCCCTTCAAAAGAGATCCAGATGCTGAATACTTGTCACTTGGAGAATGTTTAGTTTGAACATGGAATACATCAGGAGTTTAAGCATCAGCTTTTTGTAAATCATACTTGTGGATCTAGGTGGTTAAGTTACACCTCAGTTGTGCTCTGGGTGCCTGAGACACCCAGATCTTCCAGCTGTGATTTACCTATACACAGCGTTAGACTTTTACATGTTCCCTGCATTTCATGTAAGTGAAATCCAGATTAGATGATACTTTGAAGAAGGATGGGGCTTGCTGGTTGGCGTTACTGTCACTGCTTCTCAGTTGTTGAACAATATATTTCCTATTTAAAATATTTTGCTGAAGGATAAGAGAGTGATATCTAGTATGGGTATATATAATGCCTATAAAGTTTACATAATAGAGGTTTGTGTAACTTAGTACATACGCTTATTAAAGGATATGATTGTAGTTGGCTTAAGACACCAGAGTCAACTCTGATGGCTTAGGACAACCACAGGCAACCTTTCTGCCACCCAGAAAGAAGGTCTTGCCTTCCCCCTTCCTGCATATTCCCATTGCCTGGCTTGTGTCAATGTTAGCCATCAGATGGTTACATGGTCACTTGGATCACTGCTGATGTGGCTCACTACCAGCCTGTATGATCTCAACTGGCAGCAGGGAATGGATGCAGAAAGGCAGGAGCGCTCTGTTTTTCACTGCATCCTATGGCTTGGTGTGCAGACCTGCTGTCTGTGTGGATAGCACTCTGTTTTTCACTGCATCCTATGGCTTGGTGTGCAGACCTGCTGTCTGTGTGGACTGAACAGGTTCTTACACGGGGCTCTGGGCTGGGTGAACCCAACTGTAAAAGCACATGTTTGGAGATGGAGCCACTGTCCGCTGAAAAGCAGTTCAAATGTGGTTGTGTAGTGTCATTCTGAAATCTGAAAACCTTTCTGAGCTGCATGGCATGGAGGGGGGAACAGTCATCCTTTTGTCATCCTTAGGGCCAGGTAACCCTGTCTTCATTCACTACAGTTTCCTTGGCAAATATGTATCAGAATATTTTACCTTCTTTCCTTTTTAGAAGATAAGATGTTTCCTGCTTTGAATACTTGTAGTTTGTTTGCTAGTCTGCTTTACTTTTGAGGGAGTTTTGGTAATCTTAAAGTATTAGCTTTTAGTTTAGGTCACGAGGATTTCTTTTTATACTGTGTAAAGTATTTCTGTAGCTTATAGACGTTTTTCTTTAGTCAGGAAGAACAGTACCTCTGATGGTCTAATGATGTCTTTTCACATCAGGTCCAATTGTGATTTTCTGCCCTCTTGCATTTTTTAGTGTGGCTTCCACATGTGCTAGTACAGTGTAAGATGTAATTGGTATATTTGGTAGAGTTTTAAACCTGCTTAGCACTGGTACAAAGGACTTCACAGAGGAGCAGATGATGTGAAAAGGAGAATTTAGAGATGACGAGTCACCTGCTGCCACTCAAATGATCAGTCCTCCTTTTTTATGCATTTGCTCATTAATCGATTTTTTTTTCTGCTTTGTACAACTAAATCTTTTTATTGCTGTAATGTTGTACCAGCTGAACTAAATTGATTAGATTTAAATTATTCTCAAAGAAGTCTCCAGCTCTTTACTGTTGGAACCACAGACATCAAAGACTAACCTGTTCTTCTCCTTCCTGTCTCCTTAAAGTCACTAAAAATAAGAAACTGTCAATAACACATTGGATGATTACACAACAGCATTTTTATTTTTAGGGCAAAAAATTTCAAATTCCAAATTTGGACTGGATTAAAGGTACAAATGATCTTGATGTCATTTACTGTGGTCTTTTTCAACTGCTCAGCAAGAAGAAATACTTTTAGTCTAAAGGTAGTGACAGAATTTTCTCCCAGGACACAAGGAGCGGAGATATAAACATGATTTCATGGTATGAAACCATAGTCCTCTTATATCTTTTCCACCTACATTTCCCAAAATATTTGCTTTTATTTTTTGCTGTGTATTTGGCCTTAAGAACAGTGACTGTCTCCTATATTCCTACTCCCTTCTGATTGCAAAGGATCCATCTCTTTCTTTTGTTAGAGGAACATCTATGTGAGAACCTCTTTGGGCTAGATCCTATTTTTGTGCTGTGGTGGTACATTACCACGATTGCCACTGTTGGGGAGTGTCACGTGGAGCAGTTATAATTGCACAGAGGCACTTGTTTTTTGCTCAAAGCTTTCATCTGTAGTCATTTGCAGGTTAGACATAATTCCTATAGATATATGTAAAATGCACAGTAGCTATAGGTGAAATACTTAGTCAGCTTTCCAGTATTTACGTATCACTGTTGCTGCTTCAAAGGAGGCGTGTTTTGATATTGTGAAGGTCAGGTTCAGAGACTGTGAGAAGCACACTGAAGGCCAAAGCTTTCACCGTGAAGCTCACTCAAATCACCTGTACTCACAGGATATCTACATCATCTTTTGCAGGCAGATCAGCAGTTGTTCTGCATGCCTTTTTAAGCAAACAAACCTGATTAAATAGGTGAGCACAGTGCTGAGCTATCAGATTCCTAAAATATGAACATTTAAATGTTTAACTAAGAGCAAAACCCCTGTTCTGCTGTGAGAAATGTACCTGGCAGGTGTAGTGACAGTGGGCACTAAGCAGAGAGGTGTACTTCCTCAGCAAATGCATTTAATACCCATTAACATTATAAAGAAACATCTAGTAAGACAATTGCAACTGTAGTGTTGGCACATAGAAATTCTACCCTATGATGAGAAATTTTTCCAAGTGAAGGCTAAAGTACACATGTGTTTATGCACACACTCAAATTGTGTGGTGGTAATTACGTCTGAGTGTTAGGGAGCTCCTGTTTCTTTTCATCCATGTTTAACTGGCACATAGCGTAGTATAATGTGCGGCTTGTTCAGTCACATCAAAGGCCTGATCCTATTTCCATAAACACCAGTGACAATTATGCCTTTTCAGCAAGACCTCATCACAATAAACCCCATGTTTTACGTTACTATGTTTTTATAGTAGCACAAAGTGGAGTCTTCTCAAGCAGCGTGAGATCTCGCTCAGCTGTAAAGTGAGGTGGTGACAGTGACGGGGCTAACTGGAGGCCAACCTGAACTTCTGCTGTCTTAGGTAACTGACTTAAAGCTTGTCTGGCTTTAACTCTTGTGAGAGTTAGTTTGCATTAGGATAGGAGAGAATTTAAAATACATCTGCTTACGACACTGAATTAGAAAAAGGTTTTGTATACAGTAACTGTGGAATAACTTCTTAAATAAACAAGGTCCTAAGTAGTGTGGCAGAAGAAACACTTTTTTGCCTTACTATGACGAGGGAGGTGAGATTGTGAATAAATCCATTAAAGATCAAACCACTCAGATGATTGGGAACACAGTTATTGAGGAGTTAGTTGAAGAGATTTAACTAACCTTCAGTTTTTAAGATTAAATGAAATGTATTTAATAGGAAAAAAAATTTCCACCACACTGGCATAGGCAGTATATGAACTCTCTTATGTTATTTGACTATATTCATAACTCCATTGAAAACAGACTCATGTACTGTCTGTTCATAGAAACTATTTTATTCCTTCTCTGCTCCACTCTCTCTCTGACTTTTGTTTAAGATCTTAGTTCCCTAGCAGTATCTGCTTTTAGTGTTCTTCCCTGTGCTGGGTGAGTCAGTATCATTCTCATTTTCTGGGTAGGTGTAAAAGTACTACCCTGCTAGTGTGATTTGGCAGTAATTCTGTTGTAATTCCATGCAGGATTAAAACATCTCTCAGTAAGATGATTGCAAGGAAACCTGCTTGTCTGTTAAGGGTCCTAGAATATCTCCAAGACAATGAAACTGCACTTAACTGGGTACAGAGACAATAGCTGTTCAGTATTGCATTTTCATTGCCACGAGGTGTGAGTACAGCCTTGAACTCTGACATCTCTGTAGGGAGTTTTTACATGGAAATCTATGGCTATTTAAAGCATTCCTTTTTTTTTTTTTTCATGATAATTAACTCTTCTTCCCTCCCCAAGAAGTTCCAAGCTGACAGCTCCCATTGACTCTACATGGCGCTTGGATGATCATCTGAAAATTGGTGGCAGCATCTCAAACTGATCACTCTCCAATTAGTTACCAATTCACCTGGCATTTTTATTGTAGTAAAGACTTGCTGAGGGGCCTATAAACAAGCAGGTCATCCATTTCTGCTCTTCTGGAAGGTTGTCAAGTGATACTCCGTAGACCTGCAACACGGTGGTACTCTTAGCTGTTTTCATTTCCCTTTGACCATTCTCCTCTAAGCTGTCAAGTATACTCTCTAAATAATCTTTGAATCCGAGAGAACTGATTTGCTATTTGTGAAGTAATATTCTAAGCACCTATGTAAGCTTTATTACTATAATAGATTACTGTTTCATATTTGTTTTCCTGCACCATGTTGCATTGTGGCACATTTTAATTATTGTAGTAGTACGAATATCAGAATATCTGTTACAGGCAGTGTCTGTAGAGCCTGACTGCCGACAGGTTGTTTTAAGGGATAGTTAATCACAAAATCTCTGTTGTATGTATAGCTGGTAGAGCAGAGCGATATATTAGACTTTGAAAAGGCAGTTGAACATCTCTCCAGCAACAGCTTTCTGCTTCTGGGACAGCCATTAATTAAGTTTGTCTTGGCCTTTTCATCAACATAAATGTTTCCTTTCAGTCTCCCATCTTTTCTAGCTAAGTCTTTTGGAGCAGTTGCAAGTATATGCATGGCATCTGAGAGCTTTAGATAACCGAATCTCAGCTGGTACACTCAAAGGATAACTTGTGAAAGATTGTTGACATTGTGGAAGGTGGAGGGGAAAAAAAATTGTATAAAGGGGTTTTAATTTTTTTTTTAAATGCAAAATAAAAAAATGAAATATCAGTATTGAAAACTTCTTACTCACACAGTTATTCCAGTACTTGTGTGGAAAGATTTCAGGTTTTTTTTAGCATTATTGCCACCTTTTCATAAGGAATACTGTTTAGCAGAAAAGTTCCTGGGCAGTTTTCCAGCCTAAGGAGTGGATAGGTGGACATGGGTGCCTGTTTGGAAGCTCCTGGCTCTCAGACCACTGTTTGAGACCATGATAATAATTCTTGATTCTGGACATTTTTAGTTTGAATACTGGAACCTAGAATGTAGCAAGCACACCTGAAAACAGAAGGTGCTAAGTTTTGTATTTCAAGCCAAGGTGTGATAAGGCAAAGCTGACATGATACAGAGTTTAATGAGTGACCCAATCAAACCACCTATTTGCACTCAGAAAAGTGACATAATCCATATAGATATAATATACATATATATGACATTCAGCAGACATTTTTCAGACAGCTAGAGGTGTTTCTTAACAATGCAGTTGTTCTTGCAGTAAGCACTAAAACGAGTTTAAATCAGAAAGAACATAAAGTGTCAGTAAATTAGTCTCAATACCTTCATGTGGTGATGAAGATTCACAAGACATAGTGTAGATTTTTTAATACGTTTCCACTGTTTTCCAGCCTCACATAGGATATGTTTGTTGGTTTTAATTCTAATTAACAACTCGGAAATTGTTGCATTGGGGCATCAGTGCAAAGTGCAAATAAATGAGAACTTGTCTTCCACATATTAAAATGGAAGAACCATGATTGGGTCAGACTTGTAATTCATAATAGATCCAACGAAGTATGTCAGTTTGTTTAAGCCAAGGGTTTGGTCTGGTGAACCTACCTTTTTTTTAGGTGTTGTGAATCAGGATTAACATAACTGAAATTAGCGTATAGATTCTATAACGGAGAGAAGGCAGCTTTACATCTTGTTTAATACTGGCTGGAAGGTCTTAATTTTTCATTCCTAATCTCTCGAACGCAGATGAGCAAACCCATTTATTTGATTTCATTAAATGGGTAGGTAGTCATAAAGAGTGAAAGCAAAAGTGTTTATCTCCTTACAATAACACCACCCTGACTCATTTGCTACTTTGAATAGCAGGAGGGCTCAGGCGTTATCTCCCGCTGACCCAGCACTGTTCTGCCTATTCATAGGAAGCGCGGTGAAGGCAGGCTAACATCCTGTGCCGGTGAGATCTAGCAACATTCAACTCTATGCTTATAAAAAGGATATATGAAACAAACACCCCAGGCTTTGAGTGCCTTTAAGTACTCTAAGCAAATGTCACCTTAATAGGTGCAGTTTGTTTGTAAATGGGAGACAAAAGAAAATGCTGAAAGAATATGTGCAAAGTCAGCAGCAGCCATCATTACTCTGAAACAGATGCAGAGGCTACATCTGCATTTGTCATATCGGTTACACAGGTGGGAATCAGGACTTGACGTGGAAGCTTTAAACTGAAAGCCAGCTGTCATTTACTCAAGATTTCTGCATCACAGGGAAGGCTCAGTGTAGTTCGTGCTTCAGTGGTCCCATGGCTACTGAACTGAAATACATTGACCTCAATCCTGGTACCTTGTTTTGAAGAAAGGGACACAAAGACAGGGGAATTAGGGTATGTGGGTGCTCCCCAGAGCGGGGAGAGGACTAGTCCTGCTTTACAGATTAACAGTCAAATCTTGTTCACAGAGTTTCACTAATACAGGTCTGTGCCTGGAAGCCATCCTTACACCATTTGTCTGCCTCATCCTAGGGGGGAAAAAGAGCTTTTGCAAGAACTTACTAGACAGACAGGAGGAGAGTGCTGTCCTTCTCCCTCCCTGCCCCAAACATTGCAATTATTGGTAAATTTATTAACATGCAAATGTGCTAAGGAACCCTTTATTTTAGAGTTATTTTAGATATGTTCCATCTTAAGAAGTTGGAGTTGGACATCATTTCAGGTCTTTATATATAGTGTCAAGCCCCTATAATAGGAAGAATTAAAAATACGTTTTCTGGAGTAGGGACAATGTAATCTCATAACATACCATATAGATCCACGTTACTGAAAGGACCACTATAGTTAATGTTTTGATTGTGATGAAGCTCTTCAGGACAGAGTATGTAATTTCACAGTGGCCAATACTTCTATATTTATTTTGAACTTCACAGTATTTTGGTATTTTACTTACTAGCTACCAAACACAAGCTTCTGTCAGCCTAGCTATCATCTAAACAGTTAAGGTTCTGTACATATAGTCAAGAGAGAGAAAAATGATTTCAACTAGAGGATAGTGCTGGTGCAAGAACAGACTTTCACAGATATTTAGTCTGAAAGAAAGAAGCATATTTCTAAATATCAGACAACTGTTCAGAATAGCTTTCCAGAAGGAGTGATAAGAAAGAAATCTAGCTTGATCTCATGACTGAATTTGATTGGTATATGTAAAGGACTATAAAATAATAATCTGGAATTGGAGGATCTGGACTTTTAAACAGGCTTTTGCTTCTAGGTCTGTGTTTTTAAACACCAAGTAGAACCAGGAACTTCATGGGCCCAAAATAGACTGTATACACTAATCTTTCCAGGAGCAGGTTGTAAAATACCACCCACACTTAATATCTGATTTTGATTGAACAATAACAACCATGAAATGCAGTATATTCCAGTACTTTTTACCATGCTAGGATTGGGATGATCTGTCTGACGTCTGCTGTCATTTCAGTTTCAGATTAATTTCTTACTCAGAACTGACCAATAATTCTTTTGGAAAACAGCAAAAAGTGCATAAAGGTAGTAGCATGAGAACTGTACAAGAATGGAAGAGCACGGTGGCAGAGGGGGAAGGAGGGAGCCAGTATCCCTAAATGTTCTGCCAGCAGGAACAATATACATCAGTTTCTCTGGAAACCAAAAGGGGACAACATGAAGTTACTACAAGCAGCACAACCATGACTGTCTGAGGGAGTCTGAACTGATAAAAGAAAATGCGTATGTCCCTACGAACCATACATAAGTAGAGAACCTCTGCCTTTTGATTTTTTTAGTGTGACTGTGTGCAGAAAGAGATATAAACTCTAAGAGCGTCCTGCTACCTGCACTGTATTTTCTGACATCCTGAATTCCAGTCAGTGTATTTTTTTCGCTCTGGAATATGGACAACCTTTGGATACAGCTGGTGATTGAACCACAGGAGAGTTTTATACCTTACCTACTCAGGAGGTAGGATGGCACGTGCCTCCCAACCTTCCTAATGCCAGTTTATCAAGAGCTTCCTACTGTGAGTTGCAATGTATGCCGTCAACCTGAAATTGCCCAATAACACAGATGATGTTTTCCCCAAGTGCATGCCAGGGGGCCCTTCTATCACAGGTCTCTGTTAGCTGGAATTACATACACAGCATCCTCCACACACAGCATCTCCCCAGTACCATTCCCTCTCTTGTGACAGAGTATCTCGTAGGAGATCTGCAAAATTGCAGATCCTACAGTAGATCCAAGAAAGTCTCTTTAGTTGCAGGATCTCCATTGCAGGCAGCTGACAAGGAAGTCTATTTTGTCTCACAGTAGATGCACCTGCTATTTAAATTGCTATCCATTTCCCTCGCTGACTCCATGCCATCTCCCGTAAGTGTGCTTACCCCCATTGGTTCTGGTAGGAATTCAAGTTAGATGCAAAGGACTGCATCTGGCATAGCATGGGAGAGAGCAGTAAGGGTTCCAAGCCTGAAGTGCAGGGAAGACCTCAACAATCCTAAGCTTTCACCATCAAGAAAGACTGTTCATGCAGGGGTGCAAAGAAGAAGATTCTGCACTCCTCCACACTGGATGGTTTTGTTGAAGTCTTGGCCTGCTTGCCGATTACCTAAACCATTTTCTTTGAGGGCTTTTTGCCAAAACCCCAAAGAGAGAAAAATGGGAATAAAGTAGCTGCAATAATAGTCTGATATGATTTTGTTGAGACAGTGCAATTTTGTGTTAGTGCTAAACAGCATGGGATTTAAATAATTTAGTACTCCTTTTGGTACTTTTTAGTTCATTAGACAGGCAGGTTCCCAGGCTCTGTGCACTGGCCATTCCTGCTATGGTGGCTGTTGCTTAAACAGACACGAAACTTTTATTAGGCTATCCATGCCATCTCCTATGTAGGGAGATCCCTGACAACAAGAGGCAAGAGTTAATCTTATACTTTCTTCCTACCAGAACATTTTTTTTTTTTTAAGTGAAGTCCCTTGTAGGACACCTATCACTTTACACACAGACATCTTGCTGAATTTCTGCCTCATTCTGTTACAGGCTACAAATCAAATCAGGACATCAGTTTTGCCCACCAATTAGATGATATAGGATTTATATTTTTGGGGCCCAGTTTATGTCTAGACAGGGCAGATGGTACTATGGCAATGTACAACATCATTAATTTGTGACTCAGCAACTGTAAACAACCATATTTTTTATTTTCATCAGAATGAGTACATGAACTAGCGTTCACTAATAAAATACTAGAACTCTAAGCAGAAGCCACAAAATTTACTGAGGTGGAGAAGGACAACAGTGATGTGGTGGCTTCTGTCTTCACAGGGAGACAAAGCTGTTTCACTTCAGTTCTAAGTATTTTGTCATTGGTGTCTCCTGAGCAAGGGAGTAATTTTAGTTATCTACTTCATAGGGTCAATATGAAGATTACAGGCAGCCACACAGTATTTGTATGGTGCTGGGAAATAGAAGATGGTATAGTTTGCAGCCATTAGGGTTACATTTTTTTCATCATTGCCATCTGGCTTTGGTGGTGTCAGCCATCATGAAACCAAGTCCACGTGGATATTCTGGAAAAGACAAACAGAGCATGACCTTTTATTTAATCCTCTATTTCTTGTAAAGGTTTATTTTTATAAGGGCATTTTGTAAGCTATATTTCTGTAGTTTTTTTGGCATTTTTTCTTATTAACAATGATTCTACTCCTACATAAACAATTCTAATAAGAAAAGTGATACATCGGTTTTTATAGACTAAAATTTGAGAAGAGTGATTAACAACCTGAAGAAGGGGGAAGGGAAGCCCTACATTAATAAGATTGGCAGTGCTTCAACTAGAAGACTATGCTATGACTGAGGCTATAGCCAAAAATAGAAATGGATTAACAGAAGAAAAGCAAGTAGCTAAAACTAAGGTCAAAGCAGAAATAGATGCTTTAGAATTGTCTTACACACCAAAACATAGGAAGAGATACTCAAGGAGCTTTCTTATTATTTACACCTGTAAAAAGTAAACTCAGTTTACACTAAGAGGAACTGTGAAAGCAGCCTCCAATAATAAGTAGCTAATTAAGAGGTCAAGAACTGAGCTGTAAAATATCATTAAAAAGTACAATAACCTTTTCTGGTTGCTTATACAGGTTTTAACATGTATACTCTTACAAATAAATTTAAAAATAACCTGTAAACAACAGCCGTAATAATAGCAACACTTACAAAATCAAAGGAACAGTAAAAGTTAGTTGTCTGAAAACTCTCATTCAGGTGGGGCAATATCATGACTATTCAAGCTGAATATGTTGTGCTTTAACTACTCACCAAAAAGTAGGCTTAACTAGATACAAGTTCAACCTGATGCAAATGATTACAGCTCTGTTTACACTAATGAGCCCCAGCCCCCTAATGCCCACAGGTAAGAAGACTTTAAAAGAGAAGAAAGGAAGTAGATGGTTATGTCTGTAGGGGTTTTGGTAGGATAAGTTGTAGCAGAGAGGAGGCTTGTCCTTTCTTTTAGCTTTGGATTTGTCAGGTAAGTTTATTTTAGAGTTTGAGGGGAGGGAAGGTTGCACTTAAAAAAAAAAAAATGTTTTTAATGTGTTTATTTCTAATGCTTTGAGATAGTTATTGACTGTCTGTATCTTTGCTTTCCTATGTGGAAAAGCTGAAAGGTGTTTTCCTGATAGGAAGGTTTACTCAGAAGTATGAAAAGGGTCTTGTAGTAAGCAAAGCCTATGTCTGCTTTTCCTGTAATGGTTTTGCTCTTTTATCTGTGCTTAGATACCGTTTGGTAAAAGTATAGCTAAAACTTAAGCCTGGAGAACAAACAATTATAAATCTATATCAGAATAACTCTTTTCTGTGGGTAATTCCATGTTCCTGTTGCTGTTGTCATATGCACTTAAGCTGTGTGACATGAGCATTATAGTGGTGGTTCTCTACAGCTGCATAGCGGGAGTTATGTTAAAGATGAAAGGTATGCTTAATGTGAGAGACTCCTTCAAATTTATTAGGATGTAAGGCTAACTAGGGCTGAGGAGCTGTTGTTTTAATACTGAGATTAATATTAAGACAGTAACTGAATGGAAGGGATTTCTCTCCATTGAGTAGCTCTACTGTTAACAGCAAAGTAGAAGAGCTGTGTGGAAATAATGTAGTGGTAATATTTCTGAAGACCTCTAAATGTGGTACAGCAAAGTAACGCTTTCCAGTGGGGAACTTCTACTCATACAGGAGCAAGTATCATCTGTGCAGGGAAGAGAAAGAAGGCTTTTAGGCTTTCAGAAAAAATTGCTCTATCAACTCTGTCCCTGGTAGCTACTTGAGAGAACTGGCTACTTGCTTCTATCTCTTTTTTTAAAAAACGAACAAAACTGACCACCAAAACCAGGTGATGCTTATACTGGGGGTAGGAATGACTATTTTGCTTTCAAAAGGTGCCTCCTTCTTCATGAAGGAATGAGAGACTAGAGCAACCTGTATCTAATCCAGGGATGGATACAGCTCAGCGCTATCTGAAACTCTGACCTGAGAAGTTTAGAACCACTTCTGAACTCTGCATCTTAAAACATTCCCTGCACTAAACAGAAGGATAGAGAAGACGGACTGATGCCTAACTGATACGACTTTCTTGGGAATGAAACAGCAGTGCTCACTGTACCTGGATGGATGTTCTGTCATTGGAAACTGAGTCATCTAGGTGGTGGTGTTCAGCTTTCTGCAGTGGGTGGTTGGTTTGGGCTTTTTTCCTCCCCTCCCTAGGGTTACTTTATTAGCGGAAAAACTCCTCCAGTACTAGCATATGAGTCATAAGCATGACTTCCTCTAAATCCACAGCAGCCTGTGCAATACTAGATAATTAAATTTTGAAAAGGTCTGTGATTCTTGTCTATGCTCATCCTGGTAGCAGTTCCAATAAAACTGCCTATTGCAGACAGGTACTGGAATGTCTCAAAAGTAACAGGTGAATACAGTACAAATGTATTTAATCATCAGCAATGATGGAACAGGTCAAGCTAAATCCTGATCTCATAGAAAAAAAAACATTTAATGTTTTGGCAATGACAAGCCTTGTGTGAACCCTAGCATGAGATCTGTATGGTCATAGCCCCAGCTGGTCCAGTCAGCGTAACTCTGCCTAAATCAAATTTCCTGACACCAGCCTGCAGCAGTTCCAGGGCCTAATCTAAAGGATTCCCAGAAAAATCTGTGGAAGCACAGTAAGATATCTTTTAGAGATCAAGCCACTGAGACTATCGTCTCTTGAGGAAGGAAAAAAAAAAAATGGTAGGGGGAGGGAAAGAGAAAAGAATACTCCTAAAACTCATCTAGTCAGATGCTGCAGACAAGACAGCTGTTCCAGGAAGAACAGCTAGCATAAAAAAAAATTACTAGGCTGGGATTTTTCTAACAAAAATACTTTATTGGGGAAAACTTCTCCAGCTATGCTTACAGTGCAGGACTTCAACATAACAGTAACAGGTGGATAATAATACTTATTACTGCAGCGTTAAAATAACTGATAATTAGATTTTTCATATAATGTGTTTCAGAGGGAAAAGGAAGGGTCCGCATGAGGTTCTAGCTCAATAAGCTTTCCTCTCATCCCTGAGCTGATCTTCTGACTGAGGCTGTAGAGCAGAGATAAGACTGGCTGATACTGCAAAACCTGTAAGCCTCTTGTATCTGTCAGTAGCGCTCTTTCCTGCAGGGGACAGGCAGAGGCGTGTGATGGCAGCTTTTCTCTTGTCCTTGGTTAAACATAGAACTGCCATTGAATTTTCTGTTTTGGAAGTCTATCTTGTACATCCATTAAGCTAAAAATAAACTTGTCCTACGCTGAAGATTTTTATAAAGACTAAATTTACAAGTCTCTCCTAAGCTTTGTGAAGATGTATGTCTTTGTTAAGCTGCCTTTAACATTATTAGCTGTGTTGCTGGTTTTGGTAGTCCTTGGTGATACAAATCACGAGCATCACAATAGGTTCTGCACTGGATTCTTCATCTGGTGTTCAATTATAGGAACTACTCTTCTAGGTCCAAATGTAAGAAACCTGAAATGCAGACTCCTACCCCTCCACCCCCTCGCTGTAACTCTTCTCTTGTGGTGGTGGTGGTGGCTTCAGTCTAGCCTCCAAATGCTCTGGAAACTGCCAGGTGGTGAGAAAGACTGTTAATTCTCATGTCAGCATAGATATTCTTCTTCTAAGGTACCTTAAAAGGAAGAAAATGTCTATTAGGGCCAGAAAATGAATCTGAGGATTGTGCTACCTCTCTGCATGCCCTGTCCATGTTGTGATGGTGATGTAGAATAGCAGAGTCACTTTGCAGTGTATCTATTACTCCTGGAGCTTTGAAGCAGTCTGAGGTTTACTTTTTCTTCCTGCTGTTAATAGTCAATTCTGTGTTGTCCAGTCTTTCTTGTTTCCCTTGCTGGAGCAGAGTGATGGTCCGCATGTGTTAATAGCCATAGCTATGTGATTCAGTGCTGCAAACTATAAGCATTTGGAGTGTTCAGCCCACTATGTTGGGATTACTGAATGGTCTTTGGTCTGAAGGTGGATGGTTGAAATATTCTGCCTGATTAACAAGATAGCGTTGCTCTTGTTCCTGCATTATGTCAAACTTCAACACAGTTAATAGGTATTATATTAGAAAAATGAGTATGAGAGTTAAATATTTTCAAGAACGTAACAGCCTGATTTTATTGGTTATTACACTAAGCAGTTAAAGATGCTGTTTTCTGCAAGGCATTTGGCTGCTGCATAAGATATCTGAAAGTATATTGCAATTAGTGAGAACGAATTAGTTGCCAGTGTTGTCTTGAATGGTTCCATTAACAGACCCACTAACGGTTGTAGTGAACCTTTAATGAATACAGTAAGCCACATAACCCACACGAGCCTGTATGGCTTGGTACATGGTATGTTCTGTAATGGTAGCATGCAGTCAGGTTTCCAATCCGATTTACTAAGTACTTCATCAACAACTTGGTATGTTTTTATTTAAAAAATGTTGCCTCAGTGAAGAGAATGGATTAAACTTAATTTTTTGCCCATTATTTATTTCATGTCTACTTTGTTCTGTGTTAAGCCCTATTGAAGGCAGAAGTATCAAAATATCACACTAGTACAGATATAGTGCAATAATGTGCTGTTCATAGAATAGTTCAGGTTGGAAGGGACCTTAAAAGGTCAGCTAGTCCAACCTCCTCTGCAATGAGCAGGGACATCTTCAACTAGATCAGGTTGCTCAGAGCTCTGCTTCCAGGGATGGGGCATCTACCACCTCACTAGGCAACCTGTTCTAGTGTTTCACTACCCTTATGGAAAAAAAAAAAAAATTCTTCCTCATATCTAGTCTAAATCCTCCCCTCTTTCAGTTTAAAACTGTTACCCCTTATCCTATCACTGAACTCCCTCATGAAGAGTCCCTCCCCACCTTTCCTGTAGCTCCCCTTTAGGTACTGGAAGGCTGCTATAAGGTCTCCCTGGAGCCTTCTCTTCCTCAGGCTGAACAACCCCAACTCTCTCAGCTGCTCCTTATAGGAGAGGTGCTTCAGCCCTCTGATGATTTTCGTGGCCCTCCACTGGACCTGTTCCAACAGGTCCATGTATTTCCTGTGCAGCAGGCTCCAGAGCTGGAGCAGAGTAGATGGGCAGAATCGCCTCCCTCAACCTGCTGGCCACGCTTCTTTTGGTGCAGCTCAGGATTTAATTGGCTTTCTGGGCTGTGAGTACACATTATTAGCTCATATCCAGCTCTTCATCCAACAGTACCCCCAAGTCCTTCTCGGCAGGGCTGCTCTCAATCTCTTCGTCGCCCAGCCTGTATTGATACTGGAGGTTGCTCCAACCCAGGTGCAGGACCCTACATGTGGCTTTGTTGAACCTCATGAGGTTCACACAGGCCCACTTCTTGAGCTTGTCCAGGTCCTGCTGGATTGCTGTTCTAACACTCAGTCCTTAGAACTCGTAGCATGATGCTGGAGTACCTTCTTCAGTAGGATCAGTGCCTTACGGAGGCTTTTTGGTGGCTTATGTGAGCAGTGTAACCCCTCAGCATTGCAGGCAGAATCTGCTCCGTGCCCATCCCAAGGCCTGTCTATGTATCTAAGATGAGCACTTGGCTGCTTAAGGCCTGCACGGAATAGCAGGTCCTTCACTTAACAGAGGCAGGATGAGGTAAAATTAGGCCTTGCTTCTGCAATAGCTGAGCCAAAATGAACTTAGAAGGTCCTAGTCTCTTCTTCTTGTAAGTGATCCTTCCCTATCATCTTCTGTGTTACATGTGATTCAACTTCCAAGCTGAGAGAAGTGGTTTGAAGAAATGCTGTCAGGGAATATTGGGGCTGATGCATTAATCTGATCAGTTTAATGCTGATCGGTCATTTCTTGCTGATCAGAGAGGTCTTCCTGGTTGCTTCTGGATGAGTCTTGGTAGTCTTTCTTCTTCCCCCTTGCAAAAGAAGGGATATATGGATTTGAAACTATGGGATTCAATGGAGGTCGTTTAAATCTTAGTTCCCTACTTTGTAATCAACTGTCCCTTTGAAAAGGCAGTGTCAGCTGTCGTGTGGCATACTGGCATGCTCAGGGCATGCCCATGTTGTCATGCTATTTAACCATGTTTTCCTCAAGACTGATGTTCTGCTAACACCCTCTAGTGCATGGACTGATGGGGGCTGGGATGTTCTGTTGCTGTTTCAGACAAATGTAGGGGTAAAAGATGAGACATCTGGGGAACTTCATAGGGGTGAGTTGGGGGTTGCCCTCAAGAGTGCTGAGGGAGCCTCAGTGGTGTGTTTTGTTTTTTTTAAAGCTGTTTCCACTTTGTGCCAGGCCATTTCCTCCCCATGACATAGCTCAGGTCAGTATTCAAGATGTGGCTCTGTCTCAGCTGTCAGTAGCACTAGAAAGGAGACAGGGTTCAGTGGGACATGGCTGGCTTGCTGCTCGTTGAGCCCTTTCTAGTGACAGCACTTGGCAGTGGTGAGATCAAGACAGTGTTGGATTTATGCTTTACGATAGGATCTGTCACAAAATGCGGAGAGACCTGCTCAGGCTTGGTTTGGTTGGCGTTATGGCCACAGTCTGCTGTGTTTTGTTCTTAGCTATTAAAATTCACCCCAATACAGTTATCATCCATATCTGATCAGGGCAAGATATTAATCCATGTGTCTGCATAATAAATTAGATGCTTTGAAGAAACAGTGCTTTCCTAATGTGTGTTCTCCTTCTGCTGAGCTCTTCCACAAAACCCATACACACATGTATGCAGGCAAGAGAAGAGAACGAACCTGAGCTCCTGAACTATTTGCTGTTTTCCCAGTGCTCTTGCAATTTAATAAAGCAGTGGTGTTGTCTTTGTAATCTGCTTGATGTTGGCTTATGGAAGTTTAGCAGCTCTGCTGATCAAGCCTGTTGCTTTTAGCTACAGGACCCTCACCTCGCCCCATTAAGACTAAGAACAATTCTGGACATGTATCTCACAGCCACTGTGTAGTGCTGCCTAGTGAGCACGTGGCTGGTCTAAGCTGCCTCTGACAAATCCAATCAATGATCTGAATTATCTGCAGCCTAGTTCATTAACCAAGTCTGAACAGTGGACATTGTGCTGTTAGTATGGCTAGTGGTGTATCTTGCATGCTTTCATCTTCCCCTGCCTCTTGGTCAGTGCTTAAGTTATAAGCGTACCTGCTAATGCCCTGCATGTCTAGAGGAGGTGGCCTATGTAAATAATTAATAGGGCTTACATGTTTCAAACAAGTTGAGTTAGGGTGGGTGAGGGAAACTGAAGTTGAATGATGACAGAAGATACACAGTACTGGATTTTCATTTAATGCAAATCTGGATTTTGTTAGAGCTGTTGTAGATCTGCACTGTGGTAGCTGAAGTCGGCTTTCCCCATGACTTGGTCAGACTGATCAGCTGGAATTGCCAGAACAGAGCTATCCTCACCTTACAGCCTGTCTGCCTGCTGTGGATTCCTTTGATTTTTATTTTTTTTTTAAACAATTGTTTTTGGTATGTAATGAGGATTGCTCATAAGGGAGTTCCTATGGATCCACTAATCATTAGAACTTTTATAGGAAGAGTCTCAGGGCTGCGTTAAATCTGTCTCGAGAACCTGCAGGGAAAAGGCCGTGCTTGGTGTCTGTGATTATAGCACATCATCTTTGAATCCTTAACTTCCCAGTTAGACCTTGGCCAAAGGCCATAAGTTAGGCCATAGAGCTTTGTTAGCCAAGAATTGGTAAGTGATGCGATTCCCTCTTGGATTAGTGCATGTGTAGCCTTTAGCTTTAAAAGGCACTTTTGTACAGTGTTTTGACAGAGTTCTCTTCTGGCCTGTTAGAAGGCAGCAGTCTCGGACTTAGGCCAAGTGCTACTGCCACAGAGTTCGGGGAATGCGTTTCTTTGCTTTATTCTGTGGCTCCAAGAAGATTGTTTTTTAAATGTTTCTTTTCCCTTTACAGAAATGTTTCTTTTCCCTTTACAGCGATCTAATGTTCTTGCCTCTAGAAATAAAAAATGAACTAAGTCAACTCTATAGTATTGTTAATGCTGGGTTAATATAAGTGCAAATAAAAGCAAGAAGCTGTAGTGCCTTCAGGCTACTTTAAACAAACTAGAATTATCTTACCATAGTGAATGCTTGACTTCTACTCTTTACTCAAGAGGATATTATGAATGAAAGGATGGGGAAAAAATGCATGTTATTCTTATTGATAGTATCTCATTCTTTGTAAGTACTTAATCTTCTTTATCTACATCAATATTTTAGCTTTATAAGGTAGAAAGCGTATTTAACATGGAAGCAATGGTATTGATAACATTGAGACAAAAGCATTGACAACTGCATTGCAAGGATTATTTATTAATAGCAATCCTTCTTTAGCTTAACGTTTTGGGTTTTGGTGGCCCAAGTTAGTAGTAGAGCAAGTGCTAGGTGCCACAACACTAGTTTACAAAAATCAAAAATGGTTCACTATAATTATTCACTGTTATCTTCAGATCATAGGTGTATATAGGCACTGCTCCTGTTTATTTAAAGGCTTGGTTTCTGTGCATTAGTTCTTATGTTAACTGGAGGGCAGATCCCATTGGGATGAAGGTGAGTGAGAAGTTGATTGTCCTGATAGGGACAAATCAGGTCTTAGATTTCACTGTTGCAAGTTTCCCCCCCCCCCACGCCCCTAGTGCCTGTAAATCGGTATTTGAAGAACTGTCTTCTGGTAGTCCTGGATGTCTTCATGGAAGTCATGGTCATAGATGGCTGCAACTGACAAAGCTGTATTTCTGGTATACAGAGCAGGGGTGGCTTTGCTGTGCAAGTACAAAAGCAACTTCGGAGGTGCAACTAGCTCCTGTGTTTTGTCACATCATATGTTGTCAATGCTGCAGATGTGGACATGTTTATGGTGAGAATAGATGTGATCCTGCATCTCCTGCATTTTGAGGATGGAAGACTGCTCTGGAGTACGTGAAGAACAGAGGTTCACTCTGTGATAACTGTTCATGTCTACCACTGAGGTTTTCCAGTCACTAGTACGCGGGTGATGTTAACCCTCTTTCAGATTTTCCTTAAAGATAAAATTGATGGTTTGTGTTTTAATTCTGACAGCAGTTGCTTGATGAATAATTAGTTCTGGAAAGGAAAGCACTTTGTAAACATCAAGGGCATTTGCGGTAGGTAGTGCCAACATAATTTAGGAAGAAATGTAGCTTTAGGGAAAACTTGTTCTCTCTTCCTTTGCATGCAAGGTGTCTTAGAAAATGTCTTTTTAAAAGATGATATTATCACTTGAGTATGCATAGATGGGACAGTGTTTAGAGCTGTACAAGCCACCCCTAGGGATGCATGC
This sequence comes from Fratercula arctica, assembly GCA_947846985.1. NCBI lineage: Eukaryota > Metazoa > Chordata > Aves > Charadriiformes > Alcidae > Fratercula > Fratercula arctica. Next base: position 22,219,319 of record CANTUZ010000001.1, on the reverse strand, counting down.
TTACACAGTGAATGATAAGTAAGCAGCACAAATTTGGTAGTAGGGGAAAAGATTATTCTTGTTGCTATCTTCAGAGTTTGCTTAATTTTATGGTGCATTTCTGTTTAGCTGGGAATAATCATGAAAAATCTTACTTGAGCAAGCTGCTCTTTCAGACAAGTTGTGGGGGCTTCAGGCCAGAGTGCTGTCTCTGGAGGACTTGGTGTGCTCCTTGGCTATAAACCTGAAGATCAAAGTCAAATTCTTGAGATGAATTAATTGTTTCACATCCTTCTGGTCAGAGACATCAGCAACTTGGAGAACTAAGTTTTTGAACCTAAGAAAACTTTTCCAAGCTGCAGTCATTTTGTGTGTTTTTTAATATGAAACTTGCTGGCTCAAGGGTGTGTACTGGAAGAGCAAAAGCTGTTCTCTACATATGCTAAGTCAGGGAGGTTGGGGCTGCATTTTATGCTTTTAGGCTATTTCTTCTTTCTTACGGGCAGAACTCGCAACAGCATCAGGTTTCTCCTGGGTTGTGTTTACTAGGTATCTGGGTGAATGAACTGAGCCATCAGTCTCTGGAATAAAAGGAGATCAGAGGAAAGCTATCTTGCCCTGAGAAGTTGTAGCTATTACATAAAACTATGGAAACGATCTCTTCTTTGTTTATCACAGCTATAGCTTTTGGTTATCAGATTTGACTGCTTTGTTTAAATAACAAAGAGCCTGAGGTAGTGGCTGAAGGGAAAACCTCATGCAGAAAGATGAGTGGAGTTGAAATAAGGAAGAGGATGGTGTAATACTACAGCATGTGTTATGAACTGTGAGAAATGAGACAATCCAGGTCTCTTCCCAGCTGGAACTTGGCAGTTTATGGTACAATCAGAATCCTCACTCTTATTGGGACAAAAGTGGTATGTAAAAAAGGTGAGATTTAAATGTGACTCTAAAAGTATAGCTGGTTGTATGCACTAAAGAGAAACCCCTGATACAGGAGCTGGTTTCTATTGTGCCTGTTTATTTTAAACCCTTCTATTTTCAAAAGTTGTGATACTATGTTTTGTGACAACCTTGAATAATAAAAAAAAAAAAAACTAGTTTGCAAGTGTCTTTCTCCAGTAGGATGCCGCTGAAATGGTTGCAGGGGAGCAGAAAAGATGACTTCCAGTTAGGTCTGCTGTAAGACTGACCTGAAACAAAGGTTCTTAGCAGATGGGACCAAGTACCTTAGTGCCAGTAGGGGGGATGTCTCACAAAACAGGAGGTAGCTCAGCCTGTCTGTCTCTTAAGACTCCTATTTTGCACTGGAAAGCAAAACCTCAAAACTTGTGATTTATTTGTCCCTCTCACCTTTTGGGGGGGACAAAAAACCAAACGAATACTTGAAGCAATTTTTGCAGGTCAAAGCCTTCACAGAGTAGGGGAAGATAGGAAGGCTTCCTTTAGAGGGTTACTAAATGGTGATTAATATCACATCTACTGATTTCAGTATGTAAGTATTATTTTTATTTAAATATATACTGTTAAAAGCAGAGTCCTCGGTAGATGTTGTGGCAATATGGGCCTTGGTGCACAATTATGGAATCAAAATTGTTAGTTATACATACTTCTTCCCATTAAAGTTCCATAAACATGAATTGACAGACTCATCACTGGAAACCTTAATCTTACTTAAATAACATTAGAGCACAGAATAAGAGGCTGGAAATTGATTTTTCTAGGTTGTACTGCATGTGTTTGCATGCATGTCTTTACTGTTTTGTGACCCTGAGGCATACTGTCATCAGCTTGGATATGATCTGATGAAAATTAACTGGAAACTGCAAATTCTCTTACTAAATTATTAGAGGTTACACTAGGGTCTCCCTAGCTGCTGAGTGCCTCTGAGAATTAATTCCTTTCCCAGTCTATGGTAGAGAACATGAATCTTTGATTATATAAGCTAGGGACATATATTTAAAAGAGAACCTACAGCTACTGTTTCATTATTAACAAATGTCAGTTATAAGAATTGTCTTCCTGACCCTGCAGGCAGTTCTAAGCACATCTGTCAATGTTTGCTATTGTGAAAACATAAAACTGGTGCTAGATGCAAGTGTTATCTCAGGACCCCTTTGAACAGGTGCTTTATATACATCTTGATAGGGGTAAATCCTAGAGGAGAGCAAAGAGCAGGTTTCTGAACTTGAACAACATCCAACTAAGGACAAAGGAACAGAAATTGGTTATGCCTGAACTTGTGGCTGGAAAATACTCTCAAATGCCAGTGACTGTAGCGGTTACTATCCAGGTCATTACCTGCATTTGAAAAGTTGATCTTATGGTTGGGCAGAGCTGAACTTAACTAGTGGAGTTTGATACACCAATAAAATGATCTTAAATTACTGGAATACACTGTGTGGCAAACTGACAGTACAAAAGCTGTGTTTTCAATGTTCAACCAATCTGTTTTCTGAACAGCAGCCTCAGGGGAAAGGGATTAAATCTTTTAATTAGCTGCAACTGCCACCAATCTGATAAGTTTTGAGTCAACATGCTACAGCTTTTTAATTTAGAAACAAATAGCATGTAAGCTAGTATTGGGTGGGACAGTGAGATGTAAAGGGTGGAAAAGCTGTTGGTTCATCCCAGCAAAACTGCCATGAGATTCAGTGATACTGAATCGATCTTGAAACTACTCACACAGGCTTTCTAACTTAGTGTTTAAACAAAATGTTGTATTTCTGTTGTAAGGTCCCAAGAATCTGAATTGTTATATAATAAATACAATTTATATCTAAATATTGCTCAAAGGACTACATTCAAGACTGTAGAAATCATTATCTGCAACAAGACTTGAGTAATTGCTAATTGCTGTGGTTTGTGGCCAGTACTCATGAAGGCACCAGAGCAGGAACAAACGCACTTAAGCCAATTGTGGTATTTGGTTTCTGGCTTGCAGTTCTTCTCACTGGCTTGCCAGAAACCTGGCCTATGTGTTTACTTGCTTTCCACATTAAGTACAAAGAATGAAGAGACATTTTCTTTATTGCTAATTATTCATTTGCTGGAACATGAGTTTTTAACAACTTGCAGTGTTCTGAGCGATGCTTGTGGCTGTGGGCGCTGCACTGGCTTCCAGTGCTACACTGTGTTTCTCTTTGCCTGTCCCAGTGACCATGCGAAGGGAAGGTGCCTTGCTGGTGACCAAATGGCAGGTACACATTTAAGCAGGCACTTTGTGTGGAATGGAGGTGCTACTGGTGCTCAGCATACAGTGAAGTGATAATGTATTTAAAGGCATAGGCACAGGAGTGGCTTAAAGTCTGAACTCAGTGTCAAGCAGTTCAAACCTCTCTACAGAGTCCTCCTCCTTGAGGAGCACAAATCTCTTGCTGCCTACAGAAGGAAAAGCTCTTTTTACTAGGACTCCCAACAGTGAGTGTGATGTTGAACTCTGTCAGAAATACGTTTCTGGCCTCCAGAAGTATTTGCATTTCACAAATAAAAAGCAAAGCATGAGGGTGCAGTAGAACACTTATTAGAAGAAAAAAGTCGACATCCTGATGCTCAGCCTGTGTCTTCAGATCTGCCTCTGCAGCCATTGGTCCCTAGGATATGCTCACTACTTCTAGTCCTAGACTTCGTTAGCTTGATTAGTTGCTAAGAAAGAAACCTCAGCTTAATCAAAGTAAAACTGTATTCTCTTGAGAGTAGACTGTTAGAGAGAGAATACTTAGGGGTTGAACAATATGATCTGAAAAAGGCTTGCACAAAACTAACTTTAAACAATTGTGTTCAGCTGTAGCATGTGCCCTTGCTAGCTGTGTAGGGACCTGTCAACACTTCAGAGATTAAGACCTAAGCCTTATCTTCAAACTGAAGATTTTCCACACTGCTCCACTCAAAAATCATTTGTCCCCTTAATTCCTGAGCAGTGTGTATGCTGGGGAAGGGTCAGGGCAGGGGTATCGTGTCTAGATGTCCCTCACAAACAGCCTCATTTTGCTTGTACATGCTTAGACCACCAGCAGCAGTAGTTCAGGCCCCTGTTTCACTGTTGGGCGAGCATGGTTAGATACCTTCCTAACATGCAGTGCCCTTGAAGGAGATTCATTTCAGCACAGTAAGACACTGACTGTAATACCCTTCTGTCCTGATCTGGGGTGGGGCAGGAGAGAAACTTAAACTGAGCAAGTAGGAAAAAACTACTTTCAAGTTTTTTTTTTTTTAAATTAGTGTTAGCTCTGGCTATATGTGTATTCGTAGTTGGACTACAGTTTTGCTTTGCATTTCTTTGACAATTTTTTTTTCTCCTTTAGAGACTTGGAACATTAGGAGCAAAACGGGTGTAGACTTGAAAATGCAGAATGTATGGAAGACTGATGGAGATCCTGTATTTAACTTCAAATTATTTAATAATCAGGACAGATGCAAAGCTTTGAAAATCATTCTGTTTAGTACTGTTAAAGTCTGATCAATGGTAGCTTATGCTTCTGTGCAAATATGAGGTTGTGTTAGAAATGTATAGTAACTGTGCAGTGATATGAGAGGACGGAAGCAATCCCTACTCTGATTCATGTTTTTGATGGAGTCAGCTATCAGCACACCAGATGAGTGCAACAGGAGTGGAAGTCTGAAGGCAGAACTAGGGGCAGCAGTACTGTGGTTCGATGCAGCGCTGTCTGCTCCAGCAGGTTTGGCCCACAAGGGCCAAAAAGGAGCTAATGAAGGCTCTTCTGAGGAATGTAGGCTGCCTTAATGAGCAAAACCTGGGAGATGGAGAACAGGGAGGGGAAGAGGCCTGTGTTCTGCCTGATTAAGAATCAGCCTTTAAAAGTTTGTCTGTTCTGGTGCATAATCTAATAGTAAAAAATCTATTTAAAAAAAAGTGTATCCAAAAAGGGTATGGAATAATTACTAAGGGATATGGTTGGGTTTGTAGGGAACAAAGGCCAGGGAAGGATTAAGGCTTGCACGAAATCCTTGGGGCTGCGTTCCTGGGAAACCAAAGAGTTCAGAAACAAGTGTTTAAGTGCTGTTGGTGAAATCATTACCTAAAGGACCATTCAATAATAACATACTTAATGGTATCTATGACTTGAAGAATAGCTCAATTTAATGAATGGTATGTCTTGGTACGCATCTCTGATGTACTGATCTCAGAGGCAGGAATGCTGTGGAGGGGAGTGGGAAGGGTCTGATCCCTGTTACATGAAGAAATTCTCCTGTGCTGGCACAGTGCTGCACAGCTCTGACTGAGTTTAGCCAGCTGTGCCTAATTCCTTGCCTGCAGAAAAGGAGACCTCTGATGGTGGCTGGGTGTGCTGAGACTGAATGAACACTTCTGAATTAGGTGGTTAGAGATTTCCTGGTGATGTGATGTTGGTGACTATCTAAAATATTTGCGATTAGCTGGTACTTCACTAGTAAATTATTTAGCTGTGCATTCCTGGCTTATCCTAGCATGCAGTTCTGATTATCAGGATAAACAAGATGATGAAAATCACAATTTGACTTTAGAAGCAGATATAAGTGTATATATAATACTACAGCTGATCTAATATTTAGTCACTCTATATGGTCGTTAACAAGTTTGTTCAAGTGTGAGTCATTTCCCTGGGGAAGGAATGGGATAAGGAATTGGAATCATAGAATGTGTTGGGTTGGAAGGGACCTTTAAAGGCCATCTAGTCCAACCCCCCTGCAGTAAGCAGGGACATCTTCAACTAGATCAGGTTGCTTAGAGCCCCATCAAGCCTGGCCTTGAATGTCTCCAGGGATGGGGCCTCCACCACCTCTCTGGGCAACCTGTTCCAGTCTCTCACCACCCTCATTGTAAAGAACTTCTTCCTAATGTCTAATCTAAACCTGCCCTGCTCTAGTTTAGAACTGTTGCCCCTTGTCTTATCTCTGCATGCCCTTGCAAACAGCCCCTCCCCAGCTTTCTTGTAGGCCCTCTTCAGGTACTGAATTACCTGCCTTTCTGTCTTGTTTCTAAGTTTGTGGTTTTAATCAAGTCCTTCTAGTCCTTTCATATGCACACTAAGTAAGTGGGATACTTGGTGAATACCGAATTGGCAAAAAGCTGTTAGGAAAGCATACACAAAGAAATTGAAACTTACTTTCAAGCCTGCTATTGTATTAGAATAAATGTTGGACTCAATGACTTGTACTTTGAATGTTCTCACTAAACTTGATGTGAAAACATCTATTACATCAGGGCTGAACTTTATCTTCAGCATTAAAGCAAATTCCAAGTATTTCCATCTTTCACGATACTTCTGATCAGCCTTATATTGAGCCTCCAGCTCACTTTCAAGGTAGCATGTGGGGAGATGAACCTGCATTGCAGAACAATCAAGCTGTGACTGCAGGCAATTCTGAAAATGTGATGTTTACTATAAAGGATCAGAGGTGAGAAGTTAATTTTTTTTTTTTTTAAAAGAACAAAACCAAGCCTCAAACCCCAAGACTTGAGAAATCATGATGCCTAAAAAAAGGTTTTGTAATGTTTTGATGTCTGACTCATTTTTGTCAATGCCTGGAGCTGCCAGTGCTGAGTTGCTGATACTCGGCATTATGCATGGAAGGATTTCCAATAATAAAAAGCAGTACACAACAGAACACAGTTGATGGTAAATATGCCCACAGCACTGGCTTAAAATGCCTCCTACTTGTTCTTGAGTTTACTGTGCAAATGGCTTATGTACATTCTACTTGCTCTGAGAAGAGCTCAAAGAGGTCCACACAAGCCATTGAAGGATGTAAGGAGCTGTAGGGACAGACAAGCTTGGACAGAATTTGAGCTGGATCACTTTGCTATTCAATTTGGATTCAGAAACATGTTTTTATAATGTACTTTGTGTCTATTCCAACAATTTTAGAATAGTCACAAAAATCCTGGAGGTTAATGCTAAGTATATGTTGAAAGATACTCTTGTTTTATTAATGTTTTTCTAAATAATGTGTAACAAGTTCATACTTGGCTTCAGGACAACAAAATAAAACGAGTAAGTATAGAAAATGTGATGAGAGCATGGTTAAGTCAGTCTTTACCCTCTCCACTGAATATACTTGTCATGTCTGTTATATCTATTGAGGAAAAAAATAAGCTAACTGGAAAAAAAAATGAAGTTCTAGCATCAGTGCAGTGTAAGTGTTTACATGAGGCTTTTTGTCTTTGAAAAGAAATAAAGTTGATGCACTCTCAAACAAAGTTGAGAGTGATCTGATTATATCCTAGTATAATCCTTTACTTTGATCAAGTACCTCTTATAAGAGACTTCTGTCCCAAATACATTTCAGGCTTGCTCATCTAAACATGGACTTATTGGCTGGTGTGTATGAGTATCAGGTACTAAGTTTGGGAAGACCTGAGGGATGCCTTGTTAGGGAGCACATGCTACAAATCTTCCCATAAGTACTGTGACTAACTTGGGTTGCGCTTTCATCTAGAATGAGGTTAGGTGGATGTTACCAAGACAATACACTTCAGCAGCAGCTGAGACTTTGGAATAAGGTGGATTCAGGGGTGGCCATGATGGCTGTGATGAGGTTGTAGAGTGTAAGTGGAAGCCCAGAACAGAAAGTGGTCAACACCCTGCCTGGCTGATTCTGGGCCTGACCAGTCTGGTGCTATTGGCATGCTCACCTTTGGATGTGATAACAGTGCCTCTGCTGTCATATCTCACTGGCCTGGGGAAGGTGAAATACGCAGTTTTGGTTCAAGACAGGCCATTCGTATGGCACGTATTAGGGAACTGCTAATCTAGGCTGTCCTAGTCAGCTGGTGAGCTTCTACCATTTTTAGTAAGAAAATCAAAGTACAGCTCTAGGCAGAGGACAAACAGATACAATACTATCTGCTCATAGATTCATCTGTGTAGGGAATACATAATGTTCTCAAACATTGTTCTCAGATGTTTTCCTCATGCATTATGCAACATGCTTCCCTAATGAAAGCTGGATAAGAGCAACTAAAATTTTGAGTTACCTTCCTCTCCTGAGGAAAAAGCACTTATTTGTAGCTAGCAGTGTTTTCCATGGTTTCCTGTCATTGTCTTGCTCATAAATATTTGATAGCCTTTACGTGACTATCTCTTACCAATTGTAGTTGTGCCAATTGCCAGGTGATGTTCTGACTTTCTGCTCCACACAGCTTCCAGCTCATGGTAAGAGATGGGCTTGATACACTCCTCACATCTGGAGTTTGGCTTTGCACAGGCATAAACAGAACTAAACTCCAAAGTTGGTGGTGTAATGTCAATGTGCTGGTAGCTTCAGAAACACTGAACTGGTTAACAACCAGTGGTAGCTCTTGCCGCCTTTCCCCACTAATGCGGTCTGGCTTTCTCAGGGCATACAGCTGTCCTTGAATAACTCTACTCCCTTGCTAAAAATAGCTGACATATCACTGAAGTGGGCCTGACAGCCACAGGGACATGTTCTGCATTGGGATAGTAACTTCAGATACAGGCCAAAAAGCCAAATCCTTGTCTCTTCCCATGGCTTTCTTGTGAGGCTTCATGCACACTGCTGATGCTTCCTTTCCTCTTCCCCATCCAGAAAGCAACCAAGTAGTCTGGAGAGGGGGCAATGTGAAGGAGGAGAGACAGACTACCAGGGCAGAAGGACTCAGGAAACTTGCTATAAGCGTCATATAAGTAGATGTGAGTCTAAAGAGAGGCTTGTACTAATGGGGTTACTACAGGTGAAAAGAAAACAAAAAGTACTCTTTCTTAAAGGAGAGGGATTTCTATTGCCTGAAGTGATAGCCGAATTAATCTTTAACCTTTTCATGTGAGACCCCAAATACTTTGCCGTTAAACCTGTTGAGAGGCAAGGAAAAATAAGTTTGCAGGTATAAAGGTTTTTTTTTTTTTTAAGGATGAATGGATCTCATGACTCCTAACATCAGAGCATCTCTAGTGGGAACAGAACTTGAGTTCTACTGTGTATTTCTATTACAGAATCACAGAATGGTATATATTAGGATTTCACTTGAGACTTTGTGCTTTGAAACCTGGTATGGGGGGGTCAGAGTCCAGGACCTGGGCACATAGATAGTTGTTTCAAGTGCTGAAATATAGGATGATGCTGAATTCTCCTTTTTTTTTTTTCTGAAATGTATTAGAGTGCTCCAGTGAAAGTCACAGCTCTCTCTTTGCGTATGGGTATGCGCAGGCATCTACTGCACACTTTCCTTCTGTGAATCCAACACAGAGCAGTTTGAAAGTGCAAAACATATATTTCACAGATTACCATGGGGATCACTGTAATCAGCTTTGAGACCTGCTAATGCTGTAGAGATCTTTGAAGGACTACTGCTGTTTTCATCTTCATGCAGCCAGTGCAAGAAGGAATGAACATCATGTCTCTGTGCCGTCGCTGGAAGAGATGCTTCTCTCTAGGTAACTGTACAATGGGCACCTGCTTTTGTTGGGCATTACACTGAACTGTGGGTGGACGGAATTTAGAACAACAGCTTGGGGAACACTTTAGAGCAAAAGGTCAGTATGTATTCAGTAAATCTTTCTAATCTAGTGTTGGCTAGAAGCCAGCATTACAGGCCTCTGGGCTTTTAGTAGAAGAATACAGATAGCTTTACATCATGGGCATATAAATGGGAAAACACTTCTTTTTCTTGTTTAAATTGTTCTCCTAGAAATCAAGATCAGCTGTGCTTGCAGCTGATATGCTTAGAGCTGTTAGTAAATTGTTATAGGAACAGATGCATTACTGAAATGAAAAAAGCACTTGTGTGCCAGAGTGCTAATAGAATTATGATGTGCCAAAGATATTTTTAACTTCAACAAATATTAATATAGGGAAACAAGCCTCAAAGGTAGGAGGAGAAAAGGCTGTAACTGCTCTCTTCTAAGGATTAGCTGTGACTGTCAGTTGTGCTAAGGAGATTTCTGATGGCTGTTTTTGAAATATTCCACTAATCACCTAACAGATCTACTGGGCTTGATAGTTACGTACATGGCCCACTAACAGGATTACTAGTCATGGTTATCCAAGGTGTATCTGACAAAAGTGCTGGAATTCCAGGATCTTCCTTGAGCAGTGGGATTATTCAGAGGAGAGATGCTTATTCTTGTTTGAAATATAAGAATCCAGTTTAGCTGTAACTTCTGCCACCTCATGTTCACTTCTTAAAATTGCTTTATGGTCAAATCTCTGAAATTCCAGGAACTGCAAATAACGATACTGGGAGAAGGGAGTAAAATTGCCACTGTGCATTGTCAAATGCAATGGCTTCAGTGTTAAACTAAGTTTGTTTTTTTTTTTTTCCCTCTGAACAGCAAGACTTCTTGAGCTGAAAATTCAAAAGGAACTTCTTAGTAAAGTTGTCATAATCTCTGAGGCTGAAAGTGCATGCAGAATGGACACAGTATGTGTTTGCACAGTGGAATCTGCATTTGTGCTGTTGCCTTGTATATAAATTGCTTCTAAGAGATCTTAAATAAGGAGCTCTAACTCCAGTGTCCTCCAGACTGTCTCAAATGCTGAAGCCTTGTTCAGTGCTTTCTAATGTGTGCAAATGTTTTTTGAGCTTGACTGACAGTTGGACTGTGCTAATCCAGGAGTTTAAAAATTAAAATTGTGGAAAGAGCAGAGAAATGTTGATGCGTGACATCACCAACAGATGAGCAGAAACATAGTCCCCAAAGTCTCAAAACCCCAAACAGGGAACACTAATGCTTGATATAACAAGTTCTCACAGAACCAATGCCTCCATTTCCTCCGTCGAATCTGCTTTCCTGCTGCTTCTTACGGGGCTTGTTTAAGTTATGTGCTGTTAGCTGGAAAAAATTGATGGCAAATTTCTTGTAGGATACCTTAGTGCCTTTATAGTATTTGCTAAATTGTTGGAAACCTGGGGCATATGGAACTCATAGGTAGTTTTCAGAACTTAATCTGAGTTTGAGAAATGCCAATTATTTGAATTGGCTTTTAGAAAACCTATTGCACATCAAGTGTTTGGATTTGGACTTGGGTTTCAGGGACAGCTTGGAAGGCTCCTCTGGCTTACTGGAGCTGCAGTACTTCTTGCCTATTTAAAATTCTGGTGTTGAACAGTAGCTGCTGAAGCTGAGTATTCAACTTTGTCAGGCTATTAGATTTAACTTATCTGCTTCCTGAGACTTATTTTTTTCAGGCCCTAGATGTATCATTGATTTTCTTCATAAATCAGACATGATATTGTATACCAGAAATAACCTGCTTGAAGTCCAGGTTATGGTGACAAGCTGCTAGCAAATACACAAGTGAGTTTGGAGAACAACTGAGGAAAGAGTGGAATATGAGTGAATCTTCTAGAAAGGCCATTTTTGTTCAGTGCTGTATGGGAACTTAAAAACAACAAACAATCACTTGTTTTTAACTGGTGTCAATTACTAGTGCCCCTAATGGTTTTGTAAATTTAATCTGGAAGCTGCAGCAGGGGAATAAGGGACTAATTTCTTTTTACTTACCAGTGATACAGGTTCAGCCTTGGAATTTAGCTGACAGTTGTGGCTATGAAGTATGAGGCAGAATAAGAATAAATTACACTTGTCTCATGTAGCTTTATTAGCTTGGCATTATCAGCAGAAGCTGCTTGGTTTTGACGTTAAGGGAGTGGGTACAAAATGGAGATGGAGAAGAGCTATTTTAGGCAAAGTGCTGTTTCTCTTGTGGTCTCACCAAGGCTGCATATGAGGATTGTTAGAGGGAATAGAAACATCAGGCCTCTATTTTGCCATTTGAAGAAGCAAAAAGAAATGCACCAAGGAGACTTTAACTTGGACCACAGGCAACCTTAGGCACCTTTGCTCTCCCATATCTAAGTTTTCTGCTACTTCATTATTGCTTTGAATAACGTGGCTGTCTGCTATTCATACAGGGAGAAGTGAATTTTATTGGGTGGACCTGCTTCTTATCCCTTGCCTCAATAAGAGTTCTGTCTCTTGAAATACGCAGGATCTGTGCATGAACATGCATCTGAACCTTCTGTGTACATAGCTTCTGCTAAACTGTATACTCTATTCCTGCAGTAGCATAATCCTGGCTGCTGCTTTTTAGTTATCTGAAGTCTCCCTAGCATTCTGCTAAGAATCTGTTCTGTTTGTTAGTGACAACATTTAGTTGCTTCATCCAAATGAATTTGGGCATGTGCATCAAAATCCAGGCTCCAGCTGTCTCTGTGGCATGCAACTCCATTCACATTTGATCAAGGCTGCTTTTGGAAACAAGCTGTGTTTTGTGCCTTGAACTTCTTGGAGTTAAGAACCTTCTAATTCTTTAAGTATTCAGAAAGATCTTTTTCAGTCTCTTAAAATTTGACTTAAATCAGGGATACACCCAAGAAAGAAGCGGCTTAACTTAATGAGGCATGTACTATGGCTGTTCAGGTTTACATCAACAGGACCAGGCAAATGGAGTTTTTGTCTTCCTCACGTTTGTAATCCCAGCAGTTGCTTTTGTTTCAGCTAAGGCTACAAGAAGTCTTTCACGAATGTGTGCAGTTCTAGTCGCCTACTGTAAGTGAGAGCTACTGATGCTGTGTGTCTATTAACATGATTGATCAATGGCCTATTAACTGATGATCCACCTACACTATGCATATCTCTGCATCTATCATAGCACTGCAGTTGTTCTGTAGTTATATCTCACTGGCAAATCAGCCCTCCTGGGACTGACCAGTATATCTAAGCTTTTCTTTTGGCTTAGTGGAGCTCCTGATTTATCGCAATGCTTTTTGCACTGATCCCTGAAATGCACTGTTAGGTGTTTTTCCTGTAGGATTGTTAACATTTATATGTTCCTGAGGACTGGATTAATGTATCTCTTAAAGATGGAAGCTGCTTGTAAGCAGCATGTAGCTCCCCAGTCTTCAAAGTAAGCAAGACCAAACTAGTGGCCACTCACCTGTCTTATGGTTTTGACTGATTAAATGTAATTATCCCCAAAATTGGTCTTGGAGTAGGCTGACAAGTGACCTCTTTCCAGCATGACAGCTTCTCTCAAAGAGAAGCTTGATAGAAGCTCCCTGCATGGTAGCTTCTCTTGCAGAACAGCTCACTGTCTGCTCTTGTAGGCAACTACTCTTGAGTTCTAAGCAACTTCTGAAATCCACGAGCATTATCACATTGGCTAACTTTCCCGCCCAACAATACCCTTCTTCGTCTTGTTAACTTTGATAATCTACACACACTGCATAGCTATGAAGAGAAAAGGAGAAAAGTTACAGACCTGTGTCTGTTTAATTTCCTTTGCAATATCTGGGTTAGCTTGATTGATGACAACTTTCTCCTTGCATCTTGGAGTTCAGAAAATAAGCTGCCTTTGCTCAGTCCTCTCTTGTCATGCTTCTGAAGCTTTATTCACTCTTAATATCTTCTTGGAGGGCTACTGTCTTCACTTGAGTCTCAATTTCTTTATTGGTCTGTAACTAGCACAGAAAAAATTGCTGTCTTCAAATTTGATTTTCCTGCTGTGCATCAAGTAGCTTTTCTTTCTTGCTCTGCATCTCTAAAACATCTGCTGCAAAGGTATGGATGTCTTTTTGTGTTCTGACCTGAACAGAGAGGTTATCTGAGAACTTTAAGTCCCCCTGCCCCAAGTTTGATTTGTAGAAGGACTGTTCCGGAGGAATCTCAAGTTGCTTAACCTGAACACAAGGTTTTTCTACTACAGCTTTAGCTGTTGACAGACATAAATTCAGGTTAACCTTTAAGAATAAGATCTTGTGGGAGAACTCTGATGTTGTTTAGCTTGCTTAGTATCCTGGTAGTTCTGCTGGAACATGCAGACTTAAATATAATTGTTGTTTTGTTTTTTTTTTTTTAAATTATTAGCATTCAGAGAAGGTACCTACCAGTCATAGTGTTCAGAACTGAGTTAATGCCAAACTCCTCTATCCTGTAAAAACAACAACAAAAAAAACCCAAACAAAAAACCAATAAAAAACCAAAACAAATCAAATAATCAACACAGTACCTTCCCTGGGAGTACATATAATGCTGCTTGTGTGTCTTGCTGCACAAGCTGGTAACGGTAGGGGCTTGTTGATCTGACTGAGTAGTCACCCAATTACTGAAATGCTAATGCAGGAATCTAACTGTTCTAATTTGTTGTCTATTGTCTATGTTGTAGGTAGCAACCATCTTCTAAAAAGTCTAAAATACTCTAACTGCTCATGTTAGTCGAACTGACACCATTTCCTTTTTAGGTAACTCTTTGCTCTCTAACCTGATTAGACACTACTAGAGCAGAAGGTCAGTGCTAGTGAAGTCATAGGCTAAAATGTACAGTACTTGGCTCCTTTTTTCTACTCACCATTTGCATTCCTGTGGAAGTCTTTTACTTGTTACTATCACATAAAACATTGTTTGTAGTAAATGGTCTCTACAGAAGTTCCGGTTGGCCTCAAACCCCAAGGAATTCCCTTGGGAACGCTGAGCAAAGGTGTCCTCTTCTCTGCTTTATTACTGCCTATTAAAATTGATGAGAATGATATGGGAACATGAACACCTTTAATTGAATACAAGACTTCTTAACTGTACCTGCTGAAACCTTTATATTCCTGAAAGATGCATGTTAGTAACATCCATGGTGCTGTTTATAGAACTTGAAAACAGCTTGAAGGAAAACAGTTCTAAAATAACCACCTCCAAAATACACAGCAATATCTCTTTAGGTAATAGCTTTTCTTGATGCAACTCGCTTTACTCTGAAGATGTAGGGTAAACTTCATCTGGGCCAGGAATACTGTGCCATGTTTGTTTCTCCTTTAGCAAATGAAAGAGCTGTTATTTCCAATGACTTCAAGCAGAGCACCTCTTCCATAATTCTTGAGAGAAGTGAGATGTTTCGCAACTGCAGTATTAACTTTAAGACTGTTGCTGTTATGAACCCTGGTAGTTGCATGCAGATAATCTAAGGACATCTTACTTTGCAGAGGACATACATCTACAAAGAAGGAAGCGTGTTTAAAATTACTCTTGATAATAGAAGAACTGGAAAATAAAACCTCCACTGCGTATTACTCCAGAACTTCCTTTCTTCCAACTTCAGTATGTTAGCACACTTGCCTACAATCTTGCACTATTGAACGCTGTAGCAAGCTTTCTAAATTCTAAACCATAAATCCTTTATGCTATTCAGTTCATGTGAAAAAACTTTATGGCTATAACTCAAGGTCAAGGTATCCCAGTCCTGGTGGGAACAAAGCTTTCCCGGAGGATCTGGTAGCTGAGTTAATGTCCCGCATCTCCTGTGAGAGTGTGCTGTGCTCTGCCTGTTCAAACTCTCACCTTTATGCACTTTTGGATTCACTAACAAGTGCATTTCTGTTGAACAATGAAGGCAACTAATAGTGCAAGAAAGAATGTATTTTGGGTAAAAACAACTCAGCAAAGCTTCAAAGTCACTGTTTATCTATGAACTTGATGACAATTCTCAACTACAGAACTTCTCATTTGGTGTCACTTTTGGTACTGGGGTTGTGAAAAGGATGTTTTCCCGAGAAAACGATGGTGAGTCACTGAATCTGGGGTGGCTTTTTAAAGAGCAAACTTTGCATTTCAGTACAGGCAAAAGTCCAAACTTGTCTGCCACTGAGCTAAATATGAGCTTTAACTTCTCAGATGTTCAGTTTGTTAACTCTTTCTTTGAGGCTAAGCCTGTAACAATAACACCACATGTTCTGTAAATGACAAAGTTTGGAGGCTTTTGGTGAGGCTCTTTTTCACTCTGAGGAAAGCTGTCTTTCAAATGTCTCTTAACTGAAAACTGCCACTTAATACAGTTAGGGGGATACAAGGAACTATGTAAGGCTACTTAAACTTTGACTTGCGATTCTCTAAGCTTAGAACCGCAGAGTAGTTGAGGTTAGAAAGGACCTCTGGAGACCGTAGTCCAACTCTGCTCAAGCCGGGTCAGCTTTTAGCTCAGTCTGTCCTTCTGATAGATCCTAGTCCTGCAATGTGCAAAATCAGTAGGACGATTCTTGGCTGTGACCTTTAGTATTGCTTTGGGTTCTAAACTTGACGTGATGAAGCTTGTCTGGTGAATTTCTCCATTACAAACCTGCTGTTTCTCATAGCTTGTGGTTCTGCTGTCTTAGTGGGGTGCTTAATTGCCCTATTAATGCTTGTTCTTAAAAATGGAACCCATGTTGGAGCCATCAGGCACTTCAAGACAGACAGGAGTAGTAACTAGCTGGCTAATCTACTTAAGAGAAAAGTATGATTTCAATAAGAGTTCTCTTGTGACTTCTGACAGTTGGCAAGCATCCCAAGTGACTCATCTTTAAAAACACTACAGAATTCACAACACTTTATTTACTCAATCATAGAGAAGCTATTATTATTACTGAGCAGACATTGAGGAGACAGATGCACATGAAAAATGTCATCTTTGCAGGCCCAGTGAAGTAAGAGTATTAAATTATAATTCGTTGCTTTTCGAGTGATAACAAATGCAATGTGAATTTGTCAGGGTATCAAGCCTGGCTTCTCTTAACGATGATAGAAAGCTATAAAATCTCTTGATATTTTTGTCAAGCTTTAATCCCATCTTTTTTCAGAAAATAAACTTGTTAAATAGTGTGAAGTAAGAGCCTTGAAGAAATGAACGGGCTTTATAAAAGGGAGTTTATAACTCAAGGCTGACTCATGGAACTTGTGAAGCACAGTGGGAAACAGTATTAGACTCCAGCAGTAAGTGTCTCATGTCTCAGAGTTGAAGTCAGCTGTATTGGACACTCCTTAAATTCCATAAGGATCTAAGTTCCATAAAAACAGGTAGTAATGATAGCTTTTTACTCTAATAATTGTACTGCTCTACTAGCTCTTTAGTACTTTCACAGAATACCTATGGGTAGACTGGCTTGCAAGTATCCCCTGAGTTTTTTTGTCAGGCTCTCTTGTTTACTTGTTGATGTTTTCTGCTCTAGTCGACTGAGACTTTTCAAGGTTTCTTTCCTGAAGATGAGTGGAAATAATCACTTAAATGACATGTCTTGATTCTGTTCCTGAGAACTTTTGGCCAGTACAAAAATTTTGCTTTCTTTCCTCCCTGAAGTACAAGTTACCAAGCTGAGAGCAGAGTAGGTGGTGACACTGGCAATGGATTTGCATGATTTGTGGGTGGGGGGGAATACTGGGAAGGACTAGAAAGACCAAGAGCAGAGCTCAGGAGATAAGAGCTGAGCTAAATGACATCTTCAGCAAGTGAAGAGAGCTGCTCTGCTAGCACATCAAAACCATGCTAGGTTATTCTTATAGAAGAATCAGCTTCCTTTTATCAAGTTGTCTTGACTTCTAAACATGACACTTAAGATGAATTTACGTTCATCTGTATAAAGGATGTGTGAGATGATACAGACTTAAGATTGATGTAGTTAGTTATGAAATCTGATGTAGCTAAACATACTAAATGAACAGGCTATGAGGTACGATGGTCTACCATTAATATGCTCCTTGAAGGATGAATAGTTTTATCCAACGTAAACTGCATGCCGGTGTTGCAAATCCTTGGGCGCGTAACAAGATGCAGGTCTTGTGGGAGAGAAACCATCCCAGAGTGAAAAGTTGGTCTGCCCTAAAGTGAAGTCAGTGATTCCTTTGGATACAAGTAAGTAGATGCTGCTGAGACTTCAGTTTAAAATTCCACCACTGGTGAAGATGGTCAAATTTGGTGCTGTCTTTATCCATACCCTTTCTCAAACAAGGAGCAGGGGTGAAGTTGCTTTCATGTTGCTGAAGTAATGGTCTGCATGTGTTCAGGTCTCCTTGAGGGGGGGATGCCTTCTAAAGGTGGTGTAGCCTCTGGGACTGGTGCCCACAAGGAGCCCCACAATAAGCTCAGGAAGGAGAACATCTGCAGCTAGTAGCACAGGTCACTGTCAGCAGGCTTCTGGGTGTGATCTGCTTAGTAACAGGGGAGGGAGGTGCAAGGCATCCTTGATAGGCAGGATTACTGGATAATCTTCCAAAATGAGGCTTATTCCACTAAGAGTTGAAGCAGTTGTCTTGAGCCGCTTTCAAAAATGAAAACTTTCTTAGCACAGCTGTTTCTACACACTCAAAAGTCTGCTTTGAAAATATTTCAGTGCATCTAAAGACTAAGGCAAATGTCCTTGGTGCACCTATCTTAGCTGTCAAGAGCATAGTGCATTAAGTAAACCTAAATATGTCTGAACTTTATCAGCTGCATTGACTCAGTTAATCCTTAAAGTTGTGGGATGGCTTCATGATACTTGACAGTGAAGAGAACAGTAAGCAGGAAGACTTCAAGCATCAGAGTCATGAGAAAGTGAAATAAAAAGGGTCTTTGAAAAAAAACCCAACAATTTTTACTGCATGTTTGTCCTAGAATAATTGCACTTCTAGTCTGGAGCTTGACTAGGAAAACAGATGAAAGCTGTTTCCTTGCACTTAATGCTCTTAAGAGTTCTGTTGTTTGATCTCCTTTGCAGTTACACAACATGAAATCAATGCGAGAACAGCAAGTATACAGTAGTGCTCTTAGCTCTTGTTTTTCTGAAGGGAAAAATACCCACTCACAAGGCTGAGTGGTCCTCTCTGTTGTGGCAAGTTTCCTCAGGCTGAGTAACCTAACATAGTATTATAATTGCGTAGTCTTGCATAATGTATAGTCTTACATATTTCACTTCCTAAATTTATGTCCTTTTCACAAAGTAAATACTAGCAAGCTGGCATATTTCTGCTGTCTGAATTAGTGTCAACTGAAATAAAAGAAAATCAATTAATCAGCCTTACACTTACAAGTTCAGCTTAATGCCTCCAAAGTATGAATTCTCAATGTGCAACACTTGCCTTGGGCAAGAGACACTGCTGTTGAAAGTATTTTAGTTTGTTAATTACATTAGCTTTATTGGCTAGCCAGTAACATTGCAAAGATATTTTTATTTTGAATGCTGGACTACATTGTAAGATGAATGGGTAATGTTGCCCTCCAGTGGCTGACGACTAGAGGATACAGAGCCTGTTTGCACTAGCAATAAAGAATCAATCATTCAGAAAGTCTGGGACTTAGGAGTAGGGTGTTAGTGTAGACCTATAGTCTTCTTTTAAAAAGACAAGTAATGGTGATGTGTGAGAACTTAAGTGTTCAATATATTCAGGTTGTATTAGGACTGAAGTTTTTTTCCCCTTAAGCTGTAGTTAAGAAGGACATAATTTTGGGGGGCTTTCCTCTGTTCACTGAAAGACTTTTTTTTTTTTTGCCACTGTCTAATCAGATCAGTTTGCAGCATGATCTTAGCTTTGTACAGAAATTGGAAATAGGGTCTGGATTTGGCCTTACAGTAGTTTGCTTCTCAATGTTATCTTTGAGTGGACTTTTCAAATAACCCTAAAATAAGACTTACTAGATTCTTATGAAACAAGTTGCCCTATTTTTCTCTAGAGCCACCTGTGCTAGCTTGTAAATCCATGGGTTATTTCATAAACTGATGTTCTTATCTGCTATATTTACAGCTGAAGTAACGTGTAGTGTCTCCGTGGTTCAGAACGGAAAGGGAAAGCAATAAATCTGTCTCCAACAACTCTGGTAATATTCTGAGGCTTGACAGGGGAAACGGCTAGCTCTTTTGCTTTATGTTTTGTCTTTCCCTTCATGCAAAGCCAAAGGATGCTTCATAGCTAAACGCTGTGGACACGAGTGTGACGGGCCGTGCCCGTGGGGCCCTGGCCGAGGCCAGACGGGGATGCGCTGCCCCGTGCGTGGGAATTTGGACTCGGGTGGCACCACGGAACCGGAGGGACCCGGAGCCCCGCGACTGTTGCTGGCCGCTGCTTCGGAGGCCGGGAGCGCCGGCTCCCACCAACCACCGGCCGGCGGGGACCGTTCCGCGCCGCTACCGGCGCGGCACAGGCGGACCCGGGGCGGGCTCGGCGCTGCCGGGGGCGGCGCGGGGTCTGCGCCCCTCCCCGCGGCCCTGGGGCGGGGCGGGGGGCGCGGGCCCCGGCGCTCTCCCCGCTGCCAGCTGGCTCCGGGTGGGCCCCGCCGCCCCCTCCCCGGCCATCCGTTATTTATCGGCCTGCGCCGTGGTAAACACCGGCGAGGCCGCGCCCGCAGCCGCCGCTTCGCCGCCCGCCCCCAGCTCTGCCCCGCGGCCCGGCCCTATCGGGAGCTGCCGGCCCGGCTCCGGCGGGCGCAGCCCCTCGCTGACCGCCTCCCCTCTGCGCTCTCCCCGCAGGACCTGTCTGTTCCCCCTCGGGCTATAAGAAGGCGGATGATGAGATGTCCGGAGCCACGTCCTCGGCGGATCTGGACGAGGCACCAGCCCGCACCATTTACTTGAACCAGCCCCAGCAGAGCAAGTTCCGCGACAACTGGGTCAGGTACGGAGCCATCCCCACTTCTCCCCTTCCCGGCGGCAGCACGCACACCCCGCAGCCCTGGGCAGGGAGGGCTCTGGTCCCTCTCCTCGCCTCCTGCCCCTGCCCAGACCTGGTTTCGACGCTGTGGGTTCTGCCGCTGCCGAGGCAGCGGGCGGGGTTCGCGGGCCAGAGCGGGTGCCGGGGTCCGGGCAGCAGGACCGGGGAGAGGCAGCAAGGAGGGATCCAGCAGCAGCAAGGGATGAGCTGCTTCTATCCAGAGTAGTGAGAGCGGGGAGCTCATGTAGCCGTGTGGGTGCATCACATAAAAAGGTCTTCACTTGCACCTCTAGTAGGGCCACTGAATTTTGGAGTAACGGGACCTAATCAGTATTCTTGGACACAAGAATTACATGTAATGAGAACAAGAAATACATATCATATTCTTGGACCCATGAAAACCTATTGTGATATTTGAATGGAATTGGCTTTGTAAACTCCGTGGAGTGTTCTCTTGAAAAGTAGCAGCATCCAGTTGTAAGAATAACTAGACAACGTAGGGGGAAGAAGAAGGAAAAAAAAGACAAAAAGAGGTATAGAATAGGAAAGAATAAAAGAAAAAAATAAATCCTAACAGGACAGGAATAACTGAATAACTACAGAGTTTACAAACTCACATCCCCATGCATGCAAGGCTATGGGTCCACTTCTCATCTTTACTTGGAAAACCAAAGGTAATTTTCTTTGGAGCCTTTTATTATAGGCATGTGTGTCTAAGACTTCTATTGGTATGATTAATGCCATTATTGCAGTTTAAAAACACAAAGTGCAATGAAACATGAGGTATAAGGATGCATAACATAAGCAAGTTGTGGCAGTGCTTGCCATGCTTGCCGTGGGTTAGGTAGGTGAACAGATGGCTCTTGTCATGACTAAGGAGGAGTGTTACTTAGCAGGCTTCTGTCTGTTAATGCAGATGTTTGAGTTATTGTTCAAAGAACAGTTTACACAATGAGTGCCTTTGAAAAGAGGAACTTTACATCCTGCTGAAATGGTGATTTCCATTAGCTGGTTTATTGTGTGTATTATCAAGGGCAATTCTAAGAATATCTTCTGGAAGGATGCGGGTGTGCGGTAACTTATTTATACAGGATTTTCTCCTCAACTTTGACTTACTGTATACTTGTCTAGGAAAGCCTATGGTTTAGGAGCAGTGTTAAAATGACATATTTTCTTAGTGTCTTTCTTTTTGTATGTGGGCAGCAACATTGAATGTTTTCTCACTTTATTTTTATTTTTCCTTGACTAATGAGCTGAGTTTGACTGTTTTCTATGGATAGACTACTTGTGCTTTTCCTGCTTTGCAGAAAGAAAATCAGGGAATGGAGGGTTAGCGGAGTCTGTAGTTTAGGCTTTCCTGAACGGTTTCTGTTCTGATCTAGCTTAATCTTATAAAAAAGTTGTGTGTGACTCAGTGACCAAGAACTTGTTCCTGATAGCCCTGTTACCAACAGCTGAGCAAGCTGTTGTGTCCAAGTTGTTGTCAGGAAGCCATTTCCTGATAACTGTAAGCTTTTCAATAGTTTTCTTGCAGCTTTGCCCCCTGACAAAGGCAACTTGAGTCACAAGGAATATTGGTGTGTGAGGGACAG
Organism: Fratercula arctica; assembly: GCA_947846985.1. Lineage (NCBI taxonomy): Eukaryota > Metazoa > Chordata > Aves > Charadriiformes > Alcidae > Fratercula > Fratercula arctica. The sequence continues at coordinate 22,197,367 of CANTUZ010000001.1, read as the reverse complement.
GACAAAATGCAGGTAGGGTGGTGGGAAAGTAGAGGTGTTTGCATTACCTGATTGGGAATATTAGCTCCTTGATGTTATTTGGAAAATAAGTTCACTTTTCATAATAACTTACTCCTGCTCAGTAGGAAAGCTTTGATCCCTTTGCCTTTTAAAAGGGTGACAGGCTTTGGCTGTGTGCTCTCCATCCTCTGGATTAGCTTTCTTCCCTCAGCCCAGTGGGAATGAAGGCAAAGGTGACTTGGGCTTGTAACATCTGAGTAATGGTGCCTTGTATGGAGTATAAGTGGTGGTTTATTTACTCACTTGCTTGTGTATATTAGAGTTGCTCTTGAGGAACTGCAATTCTGTATTGTCCTTGGACTTCCTTACTGTGTCCAGCCTCTGCTGTTAGATCTGAAGGCTTTTTGTCTCCATAGGAAGCGTCAGTGTACCACAACACAAGGTGCTGTGTAAGCAGGTAAGGCCCTGTACATAAGTGCTTATGGAAGATTAAACTGAAGGAGATAATAAAACAGTTTGTAAATCATGTGACTTTCGACCATCACTTTTTTGGTAGTCATCAAGGATCTTCTGAACAACAGTGGGAATTTGTGGATGTTCATAGAAAGTTTTGCAATAATGGATAGTGTGGAATAGCTTGCTCAAAACTAAGTAAAGTACAGCAAGAAATGGAGGTGCACAGGGTGGGGGAAGGTAGGTCAGTAGTATGGCTTTTCATTTAAGATGCTCTAAACATCTTGAGGTCTTTAATTCTTTTAATCACTGTTAAAAGAATTATTTCCTATGTTTGAGTGTTGGGAGCAAAAGGAAGAAGTACTAATGTTGTGGGGTTTTTTAATTTTGGACAAGTTAAGCGAAACTAATAATTTCCTAATACCCTTCTATATAGCATATAGTGCTATTCCAAAAGCTAAATGGATGGCAGGATGGGGTGAGGCACTTACACTTCCAAAAGTCTTGAAGTGTCAGGATGTGGAAGAAAGAACAGTTTTCTGCTTGTGGTTGTTTTTTTTTTTTTTTCTCCTTTCCCCAAGTTTTCTGGTATAAATAAGTGAGATTATGAGAATTTACAGAGCAATGGCTAAATTTTTTTTTATGCTCTTCAAACTTTGTCACAAACTGTTTCAAAACCTAGTGCAGTAAAACTGTGATGTGGGCTGGGTTTAGCTTGGTCCTTTACATGTGCATATGTATGGCTGTCGCCATTCTCTATTACACTGCCGCAGCAATGATTCCTTCTGTAGGAACATAACGGCTTCTAATGCAGGTAGAAGAGATTTCATCCTTACTGTGTTCGGTTTTAAAAACTTTGTGTATGTGTATCTCCTCGGACCTTCTAGTAAAAGGTAAATGATGCTCTATTTTCAGCTGAAGAATTTTAGAAGCTTTGAAATATGTAAGAAATGGAACAAATATAACTTTGTCCAACACAGCTGTAGTTGTGGTATTAAGTATACTTGCTTTTATGAAAGCTACCTAGTACCTGTTTTGACTTGTTCAGTGTATATATAACTTAAATATTTATCCATTTATTAATAGGAGTGTTTCTGTATTTAACATTAAGCTCTGGTAAGAAATCTGTGTTCTGAAAACTTCCAGCTGTTGTGTACACAGCTCTATGCCACTTAGGCAATAATTTTAATCTTCCACTCTCAGGCATTCTACGCTTGGGGATTGGAGTCAACTAACAGCCTTCGTAAACCTAAGATATCTCTGGCTACGGACAGTGTGAGATAGTAGCCAGCCTTCTACGGAAACCCCAGACAGCATTTTTCACCTTTCCTTCCAATAAGCTGTGGGAAAAGGCTTTCCTTGCCTGTCTTGAAAATACTGTTTTTTCTTTCTAATTCAGGTGTGAAACACAAAATGGTAGTGTATTATTAATGTTTCCGACCTTTAACTCTGCTGCTGTTGGCTTGATTCAGTGTCAGCAATCATGGTAGTTTGTACACTCACTATGTAGATGATCAGCACTGTGTGAAAATAAACGTTTAGCAGAAGTGGCAGCTTGGCTGGTGGTTTTGATTTGAAATGTGTTTTTTGCTATGTAAGTCTCCCTGATTGCTTAAACCATTGCTCTTTTACTAAGTTTTATTTATAATATAATTACCTGAATGGTGCGGGAGGTGACTCAAAGTCTTTGTCTTATAGTTTGAAAAGAAACTTACTTATTGCTTTGTAAAAATACAGGGATACAGATGGGACGTGATGATAGCAGTTTGAATGTTGTGTCAATACTTCTGAGAACCAAACTAATGGCACAATTTTCCTAATATATACTTAGTGGCAGGTGAAGTCTGGTTTATCTTGCTTGAAGTGAGAATGTTCTACAGATCTTGCTTTCATGTAAATACAACTCCTTGATGTTATTTTTTTAATACAGGAATTACATCCAGTATAAGTCACCGAGTTATAACACTGCTGTACGGAAAGATTCTTCCAGTGCATGCAGTAAATGTGATCAGTTAAGTGATTGAGGCCTTCACTTGTTGCATATTATGTTAATGTTGATGTAAAAGTAGTTGGAACTTCTGGTTTCATGATCCAGAAAGCATGAAAGTGCTGAAAGAACTTTAAAAAGACACTTGCAATTGTCTCCAAACTTTCCTTATATGTTGCAGTTGCTGTTGCTCTATGTAATATTCTTACGTTCAAGGCCTGGTAATGCATTATGATGCAAGTCTGATTTACGTCTGAATGAGGACTCCCAAATTCAGCCTCTGTATGTGGCTTGAGGAGGTGGTTGGGGCAGAGCAGCAGTCAAGAAGGGCAAAGTTCTACTCATATGCTTTTCAACAAGAATTATGCATTCAAGATCCATTAAAACTTTCTCATCAGAACAGGACTTGGTAGCTTGATTGATTAGGGAGGTCCCAAAAGATGCATTCCAATACCAACAAAATTCAGTGTTAAAAGTCTTGTCTTTCATACAGGTAAAAGCTATATTGTATTAGAAAAGATAATGAGCAAGAAGCTTCCAGTTTCCACTTCTAATCTGTACAAGGTCTTAAAACTCAAGCAAACTGCGAAGGAATTTGTTATTTAATAAGGCAGAAGCACCACCACTAGGAATTTAGCATTGAAGACTACAACAAGGCTTCTAGTTGCACAAGTCCTGTGTTAAAAAGGCTGTTGTTTATCTGTAGTCCTTGACTGTCCCGTGAAGGTCTGCAGGATGCTTGCCGGTGCCAAGGTTGTAGGCACAGTCTGGATTCTTCTTTAATTTCAGCTGTATATTGCAAATGAAAGCAAAATGCATTGCTTTCTTGGCTCGTAAAAAGGTACTGTAGAAGCCACTTGTGACTTAGAGCAGTTGGTGCTTTTTTGAATGTGTGGGGAGGGTCTCACTGATGCTTAGTGAGTCCCTGCTGCTGAAATATGAGTTGGTGGTATCAATAGCCAGTTAGTACTGACCCTTGTAACATGATGTCATGGTTTCAGCTGGGATGGAGGGTTTTTTTCTTGCTGGCAGCTGGTTTGGACTTGTGTTTTGGATTTGGGATGAGAACGGTGGTGGCAGCACACACCGGTGTGTTTGGTTGTTGATAAGCAGCCAAGGCCTTTTCTGCTCCTCACATCACGCTGACAGTGGGTAGACTGGGAGTGCACAAAAAGTTGGGAAGAGACACAGCTGGGACAGCTGGTCCCAAGTGACCAAAGGGATATTCCATACCATGTGATGTCATGCTCAGTATGTAAAGCTGAGGGAAAGAGGAGGAAGGGGAGGATGTTGGGAGTAACGGTGTTTGTCTTCCCAAGTAACTGTTACGTGTGATGGAGCCCTGCTTTCCTGGGGATGGCCGAACACCTGCCTGCCGATGGGAAGCAGTGAATTAATTCCTTGTTTTACTTTGTTTACATGCTTTACCTATTAAACTGTCTTTACCTCAACCCATGAATCTTCCTTATTTTCCCAGTTTTTCTCTTCATCCCACTGGGGAGGGGAAGTGAGTGAGCAGCTGCGTGGTCCTAGTTGCCAGCTGGGGTTAAAGCACAACACATGAATATCCCAAGTAGTTTTCAGTAGGATCTACCATTGAAAATGTGAATAGTCGTCTATGTGCAAGTGCATTTATCTGCACTTGTGCTCTACACTAGCATTCATCTTGCGCTGAAATGTACTTTTGTTCTTTAGGTAAAACTGCCCTTACTTGTGTTCAGCTCTGCTCTTTGTAGAGTTCAGACATGGTAGCTCTTTATACTAGTGTTTGTATTGCATTTGGAAATCTCTTCTGTTGTCATGTGAACAGATCGCTTGCCTGACTGCAGAAAAACATTTTGGAATTCTTCAAAGAAGGGATGTATTGTTATATTCTGAATGGTACAAGTGTAACCATGTATTAAACTAATCCTCAGCTAACTCTTTTCAGTTCTAGGTAGATCCTGTTCTTAACTGAAAAGAAATGCTCAATGTTACGTGTTTCTTGTAAATCAGCAAATACTTAATTTTCCTGCAGTGCAGCTGTTGCTGATACTGTAATCTATCACAGTGGAAAAGGCTTGGTTGAAGCTATAGAAGGATTGTTTTAGCCATTAAAACTCTCAAAAAGTAACTCGTATTGTATGCCTGGTGTTGATATTACATTTCCAGATTATGCCAATGTATTTGAAGTTGCTGCACCTTTTCTCTTAGTGGGCTACTTCCAGGGCCAGAACCCCTGAACAGTTGAACTCCGTAATTTTGCCTAGATGAAATGTCCGAATGAAAAAAGAACATGTGAGAGAGTTCTAGTGCCCTTCCACCTGCTGGATGCTGAGCTCTCGGGCATCCTGAAATTGCTTGAGTTTTTTTTGGCATCATGATGGATTTCATACATCATCAATAGCAACACAGCAGGGAAATTAAACTGGGTCTTTTCCCTCTTTTTAGATGAAGTCTCTGTTTAAGTGACTTTCAGACACTGGAGCCCAAACTTAAATGCAGTCTGACTTGATGCAAACAAAGCTGCTTTCCCCCATATTTGTTGAATAAATATTGGCCCATATTCAACAGTGTGTATTCCCCTGTGACTTTGCATGTCTACTTATTCTGCCACTGTTGGTGATCTCCATACAGAGAAATATGTGAACAGGAAGAGACTAAATGGTTTTGGTGATTCTTTGTGTAGTTTGAGTGAGGATGGAGTCAAAGCAGGTGTCTTTCAGGACTTGGAGGTGGCATGTAGAATAAATCATGCTTTCTGAAGTATCTTGCTGTTTATAGTTGTGTGTATAGCCTTCTGCTCAGTGCTTCAGACCTCACTGTCTGACTGCTGGTGGCCTGTAGGAAAGGGTAGAAGAGTAAGAAATTCTCTTACGCTGACCTCAGTAAAGTTTAAAAACTGTAACAACAGCTTTCCATATGGTTTCTGTGGACTGTAAAGACACTTTCTCAGTTTTGAGAGAAATATAAGTGTTCATTTCTCCTAACACCCCCCTGCTTGTTACTAGAAAAATAGCTGCTTAAATTGTGGTGACACTTGGAATTAAATAATGGCTTTAAAACTGAAGTTAGCACTCCATCTTTTAGACAGCTAACTAACTTACATGCCTTTTTGATATTTTTTTCTCAGCCATCTTCATATCAATACTGTGTGTTTACTGTGGAGCTTATTTTGGGTTTGCACAGTAACTAAATGTGGTACTAAACTTCCTTTATTTGACAGTAGTATTTCTGGGTTAACTGTTCCAGTCAGCTCTATTCTATTGAGTTGTTCTTGCCAGCAGGGCTACTGAAAAAGCAAAGGCATATTTCTGTAGTGATGACCTGACAGTATCTGAGCATGCTGAAACAATATCATGCCTACAGAGCTTTTAGGCTGTTTCTAAACAGTCTTTGTCTAATGTATTTGTTACTGAAAAATAGCCAGGAGTCTGTTCCCCTTTCTGTAGGGATTGCATGAATAGAGAACAAATGGAAAGGCGTTTTCTGTTTGCGTGCATTAGGAAAAGGCTCCAGGGTACACGATTTGGAAGCAAAAATGCTATCACTTCTATTAAATGTGACCATGAGGTCTTGTTTCTAGGTTAAACTGAGTGTAAGCATTTGTGTTAATGCCTGCTCTGTATTGACTCCCATGAGCATTACTGTAGGAGGCCTTTCTACTGGAAGTAATACTTGCATTGCCAACATCAATTACACTAGTTTTTGTAGTCTTTCGTTGCCTATGTATGGTAAAAGTCTTGCTGATACAGGGGTAATTTGGCACAAGATAATATAGGTTAGGAATTCTGAAAAATAACACAGTTAGGAGCTGATCTTACTGAACTGGAGAGTAGTAAGATTGTCGTGCTTCGGTGGACAAGAGTTCATAATGCATTTTCACGTATTTTTGTCTTAACAATGGTCTATATAAAGCTAACTAAAACGAAGCACTCTAAAATAAAATAAGCTTGTTGCAGGTGCAGCTTCTGAGGAAGTGCAGATAGCTTATCCAAGCTGGGTTTGTCAACCTGAATATCTTGCTCCTGAAATGGAACTTGTGCGTTAGGGTAGATAACACTACTTGCCAGCAGAAGCGACAATAATCAATGAATATTGCACTTATCACCCTGCCTTTTTATTAGGCCTTGGTGTGGGAGGCAACACTAATGATGTGCATTACTATAAAGTAGTGATGTAAGAATATATTTGAGATGTGTCTGCTAATTTAGACTTTCCCTTGCGTAAAACACTCTTAAACCTCATTGGCTAGTTGTCTGCCTGACAGCTTGTCTGCTTATCTCTTTTTCTTTAGTTGTGCATGAGGTCTTGAAATAAACTCTTCTTCAGAAAAGCTTCAGTGTCTTATTACAGCAGACCCAAACCATTATGGCCCACAAAACCAAAGTTCTTGTGGAACTTGACCTCAAGGGGAGTCTGTGGGCTGGCTTGATATGTCCTGACTCTTAAACCTGTATGAAACAATCTTTTTCTCCCCAAATCACGTGATTTGAGAAAAGACAGCTCAGAGATGCTAAGATGCGGTGAGTTCTTCCTGTTCTTCCCCTCCTTTGTAAAAAAGCCTTCCAAACAAGTCTTCCTTTAGTTGCTTCTGGTGGGAGCCCGTCCTGTGAAGGAAGGAATCCTTGCACTAAGGGAGATGAGGGGAAGTGGTGAGGTCCTTGAGATGAAAACTGTCCCACTCGTAAGAGTTTCACTAGTTACTGGGCACTGCAATTTTAAGCGAATGTAAGTATTTTCTGTATGCTGCTAAAGTTCAGACAGATTAATATATTTGACTACTCCCAATCAGTTTCACTGTCCATTTGGATAATTTAGGACAACAGATTTATCCCTCTCTTACAGTATTGCAACAGCTTTGTTGGAAAAATATTTTGGTATTTGGTGTTTTGGTGACTAGGCAGAATAATGTCCTTTAAACAAAGTTATTACCTGTTTTGTCTTCTGATGATATATGAACTTGTATGTGCAAGATGTCATTGTAACTATAGAGAAGCTGTAGGGGAGTGCAGGAAAAAATGGAAACGGAACAGGCACTTGGATTATGGGCAGTGATTGCTCTAGAGCTGGGTGACAGATGTTCTAATGTGATGGCTCTTGGTTCTTAGTCTTGCTCTGGTCAGGTGTTTCAGCTTTAAAAAATAGTATCTTGTAGGATTCAAGTCATGTACTTTTTACAGTGCAAGAGCAAGTCTAGCTCCTTTTGTACTTCTCTATTCTGACCAAAGCTCAGTCTGTCTCAAAATGTGGAGTATTTAAGTGTCACATGCCCTCTTCTTAGCTGATAGAAGCATACAGGCCATACATAGAGCAGTGAAGCCCTTGCTGGCTAAAGTCTTCCTCTGCAGGAACTGTAGTCTCAAGGATTCATCTGACAGTAAAGCTTTTGATTAGATTGGGGGCTGCTCTGCTTCAGGGGGAAACTGCTGCCTGCTGGAATAAACCAACACTGGTTGTTTAGGACCTAGTTTCCAGTCATCCAGTAATAATTGCATAGGCATATAAGTAATTGATCCTTATAAATCTTAATGATGTGTTCCTCTAGGAATTTGTAATTGGTTGATTTTTGTGTGTCTTTAGTGAGTTTCATGCTCAAAATACACCATCTTCCACGTCTTGCAAGGAGGTAGATGATCTTCCAGTGTCATAAGTGTGCAACTGCTAAAAAGGTTGTTCATGACATCTGGAATTGTAGCAATCTAGCTAGTATTCTGCATGGCAGCATTGTTTGGTGAGATGTTCCCATTAATGACCTTTCTCTGTACCTGGTATAATAATTGCCTGTTGTTTTTTTGTGTTCATGTAGTTTAAATGTCACTTGAAATATATAAAGCTTGCTTCTGTGCCCCCTGCAACAATGGTGACTGTCTGGAGGTAGCTTGTGTTCATTCTGCTTCTGTGCTTGAGAGCTGTAGCAGAACCTCTGAAGCTAATGTCAATCTTGCCATTAAAAGAGGTGTTACGTGCCTGCAGGACCTTAGCATGCACACACACAGATACACTGAAGACAATATTTGAGCCCTTAATTCCAGCAGATAATCTCGGGTTTTTTTTTTCTTCTTTCTCTGTTACAGGGCATCTGATCTTTTGTACATATTAATGGAAACGAAGCCTGCTTGGTGAAAGAATAGTTCAAGTCCTTAATGTTCACTTTAATTACCCAGCCCCTCTGCTGTGGTTCAGATATCTGTGCCTGGCCTTCTTACTAATTGTTCCTGCAGATTGATGTGTGTTAAAAGCACTAACATCAAGCAGTACTCATTCTTCACCTTTCAGATTTGAGAGTGTTTCAAGTGTGTGAACTGTGGAATGGACAGCTGTGCGTAAATGTTGCCTAGGAAAGGACAGTTCGTTGTACTTGTCACCCCTGGAAATGAGACTGCATGTGTCTCAAGGAGGTCCTGTTTTCTTTATCATGATTGAGATGAACATCACCTTCAGGCTAGAGTTGTCCATCTAAGTTTTCAAGGAAGGTGTTGGATGTGCTTTAGATGGGTGACTGAAAAAGTAGAGCTGTATTCAGCTGCACATTGCTAGCGCACGTACACTTCTCAGGGGAGTAACTCTGCCTCTATTACTGGCAGCGTTTGCTTCTTCGAGTAGAGTAAAACTTGACTTTATGAAAAAGTTTTGGGGAAACAGGGAAAATGGGACCTTATGGGAGTTGTTATGCAAAAAATTTCGCATTAATAAATGGAGGAACTGTACTGGAAAACTACAACTGAGTTGCTCAGTGCAGTGTTTGGTACTTTTCATTGGAGTGTTGGCAAAATAACTAACTAAACCTTGGTACTTTAGTAGCAGGGTAGTAAGTTAAGGTATGTGAATGACACTGATTTTTTTTTTTTCAAATTTTTTTTTCAAATTATACAGTGACTGCTTTCAGAGAAATCTCTGCACTGCCCTAGAAGCTGGGGCCAGACTCTCAGGGGTAGTGATGTGTATCCAGACTCATTTAACAGGGTTTGGTAATGTTCCTCCTGCCTTGCACAGTGGTGCGTAACTTGAAATGTGACTTAAATGAATTAAGTTGCAGATATAGAGGAAACATCTCTTCTAATGTTTGCACACCTGTTTAAACATCAAACTTGTATAGTTAAGCGAGGTTTGCACAGTTAACAGCTCTTGCTTTAGGAAAAAACAGTTTGTTTGGTTTCCTGCATGTGCTCCCCTCCTCCCCCTGCCATAGCCTGTTCTGTGAGCTGCAGACCTGGTGTTCTTGGAATTGGGTACCAGGCACTTCTTTGAAGATGAGATGGCTCTGACTGGGGCTGGTCAGAGGGCCAACCTTTGTGGGTATTTATCTTCAGTGACTAAAATTGTGCTATGAATGACTTGACTGACTTCTACTTGTTCACCTGTAGATATTAACTTCTTTCTGAGCTTTTATCTTGAAGTCATCTACAATGTATCTATCTGTTGGGAGGAAGCACAAAGCTTTTTTTGGTTTATAGATACTGTATTTGTCCTTTAGAGAGCTGTTCTTCAGAGCCAAATTAATCAAATACTCCTGCCCAGCTTACAGTATTAGTTAGCTTTTCATAAGATGCTTTCTTTTTGAATAGTAACATGCACCTTCTTTTTATACATACACAATTACTCTTCTGGGCCTGCATGGTAACAGCTGAATGTGCCCCTTTCTAATAAGAATGGTAGCTATTTTCTGTAGGCATCTGTCATGTTACTTAAGCAATGGATGGAGTGACTTAATATGTATAAAGCACATATAAAAGAGCCTTGTTATGTGGGCACTAACACAATCATTAGAGTAAGAACATTGTTTGCACCAGTTAGCTGTGAAGTTGGTAAACGGTAGAGTGTTGTTTAATAAATGTTTCAGCTTGATTGTCATCAGACAAATTCTTGCTCTAGTATAGTCATAGCAGTGTGGTATCCAAGGGAATAGTATTTTGATATAAAAATTTGCCAGCTCTTGATATCTAATTAGTATTGCTTGGGGAATTCACTTGTAGGGTAAGTCTAAACTATTCACTTGATTAACCCATATTTTTAAAATCACAAGGTACTTGAGGCATGTATGTTTAATTATGTTCTGTATTACAGTAAGGTTATTACATGTGGGACCAAGCAAATGTGGCTTAAAACAAAAAATACTTACCATTAGAAGAAACAAATAGCATTTCAAAGAATTTCTGTTCACATGTACAATAAGTAATGTACTATGTTAAATGCTGTAAACCCAGATGCATGTTTTCAGTCAGTTGGCTTAATTGGTGTACTTTATGTTGAAGTATGGCCCCCTGCAACTTCTGTAAAATATTACATTGATTACTTTAATACACAATTCTGTTGAGTAGCAATAGCAATAGGAAGTCTATAGGCTGTAATGCTAGAAATGCTGTCATGCTGCCTTTTTTAGTTAAAGTAATAACTGATTTGCATCAAACCTAGTAGGGGTTAGCAATTGCTTGAATGGGAAACTAGATGAAATTGAAATATAACTACCACAAGCTAATAAGATGGGGTCTTAACTGTTAAATTGATCACTTTGTTCAACTTGCCCCACTGATTCTTCTCTAGGGTGCAGAATAGAGCTTCGTATAGCAAACTGTGCTATGCTGTCTCTTGTTACTGTTTGATTCTGGAAAATGCAGCAGTATATCACTAAATGGGGAAGGGGAAGAAAAATGATTAAAGCAAAAACATGGTCTTGGAGAATGCAGTTCTCTAATCTTGTGCATACAAAGATAAGAGAACCCCACTGAATTTAACTGCTTGTGGATCAAGGTTGTAAGAGTTTTATGCATAGCAGTCAATTGTGAAAGGCAGATTATTTAGATAAAGCACTTGATTTGTATTGGTCCTTTGTGATTTGTGAATAGTAATGACATGGATTTTAGTTGATCTGGGATGTTTATTGGTGGGAGAGAACAAGAGAAGCATTTCACATAGAGGATCAGCCTTAATGGAAAGGTGCTCTTGACACTTCCAGGAAACTTCAATAAAACAGTATCTTGTCTGTGCTTGAGTAGTTGTGTTTATTAGTGCTTCAGGAAGCAATTATTCTTCTTTCTTGAGAGGAGTATCTTGGGGTTCTCAGTTCCTTGGAAACTGAAGCCTTCTTAAAAAAAAAAAAAAACAAAAACAAAACAAAAAAACAAAAAAAAACCAAAAAACAAACAAACAAAAAAAACCACAAAAAACAAACAAACCCAAACCAACCAACTAAACAAAAACCCTCCTGAAAACTACAAACCACAAAAACCCAAACAAAATGATACCTCAAAACACAAAGAAATACTCTTGTTACAGGTTCCCTGGCTTTTGCAGTGCTTATGTTCTGTGTCTGGGGGGACACCTGAACTACAGCTGCAAGCACTTGGCTCTTAAAGATCCAACTCATACTGATGCCCTGTAATTAACAGTGGGGGAAGGTGCTGTGCTCATTTGGTGGGTGAAAGTATGGCAGAGTTGCTCTCCTTCCTCTAAATTTTTTTTTCCTTGTATAATGGACCTCTGTATGCTACTGGATGGACTTGGTCTCTCATATAGCTCAGGCAGTGCAAGGGAACTCATCATGCTGCAGAACCTATCTCAAGAAGGCATGTTGATGACTGGGTTGTAACTAGTGTGTTCGGAGAGCAGGGATGTGCTTGTAAGAGTCTTAATCTCTTTGCTTGTTAATCACTTCTAGGTTGGTTTTGCTAACTTGACAATATGGGGGTGGCTTATAGAACTCATTTAAATTGAATGGTTAAATGTTCTTGTCATGGTGACACTTTTCCTGAAGTTGTACTTGTACCCATCATGGTTTGATGTGAGGAAGACAGGAAGTTACACGGATTGTTGTCACCAGTGATTAAAGTGGGACTGCCAGCCTTCTGGGTCTGCGTGAGACCTCTCTTGTTCTGTATAGCTATTCCTAATAATGCAGGCAACTTAACTTCCTCCATGTTCCATATTTATCTCTTCTGTGTGATCTTTCTAATGTTGGCTCTTAGAAGCCTATGTGTCATAATCCCTATATGATTTTTCAATGAAAGACTAAAAGAAAAATCTTCTAACCTGCAGCACAGCCAAGTACAGCGTGGTGACATTTCTACCTCGATTCCTGTATGAGCAGATAAGAAAAGCTGCAAATGCATTCTTCCTCTTCATTGCCTTACTGCAGGTATTGTTTTGTTGGTTTGCCTTGATTATAAAATGGAACAACTTCTACTGCATTATGATTTCAGTTGTTATGCTTAACTGCAAAGAAATTCTTAGACATATTTCGATAGTAATATTAATGAGGTATGTACTTTATAATTGGAACTAGAGGGGCAGCTTGGAGACTTTTTCCAATGTAGTTTGTAAAATCAAACTACTGTTATTCTTAATAAGGAAAACCAAGAAGCAGTATCATAAAACAAGGAGCTATTGAGCATACTGAGAAAAGCACATGTGTATTCTTACGGAACTGCTGACTGTTTAGATAGTCCAGATTATCATTGCTTCCAGTTAATTACATTAGTTGAATGCTTTTCTTGTGAAGAGAGGAGAAATAGAATAAAAGGCGTGTACAACAGCTTTATATTCTACATTTATGGTAGTAGTTTCTTCAGATCTGCTGAGAAGCTTAGGCTAGTTTGCCCACTGAAACTGGATGTCAGGCACAAATCGGAAAGCTCTGTGCTTTCTCTTCTGAGAACTTTGCATAAAGTTCTAAATCTGCTAGAAACTAATTCTAAATACAAATATAAAATCAGCATCTCTTCTCCTTCTCTTCACAGCAAATTCCAGATGTCTCTCCAACAGGAAGATATACCACCTTGGTGCCATTGCTATTTATTTTAACAGTTGCTGGCATCAAAGAAATCATAGAAGACTATGTGAGTATGATTATATGGAAGGTAGTACTAAAGACAGTGTTTCAGAAAAGCCACACAATGCCACAAAGCTGTGCATCTCAGAAGTCTCTTGAGTTGTTGGTGGACAGCAGCAAAACATCCTTTTGACTTTCAAAGCTCTGAACTTGACTAGAATTTCTGTAGCACACTGAGATAAATTAAACACTTTCATTATAGATGGTAAACAAGGAAACAGTAGAAGTCAGGACACTTGTTTCTACCTCTTCAAACTTGTTTATTCATGCTTTTATTAGAAAGGTCTGGCTAGGAAGACACTGAAGACTCCTGACAGATATATGACCTTTTTTAGTTGGTCTTGAAAATTGGAGGGGGGGGGGGAAGCAACTTTAGCATCGAGCAAACTGTTTTGGGGAAAATCTGCACTAACCTACTTAGATATTGTTTATAATAGAGGTCTTTCTGCTTTGCAAAGTTCTGATAAATAAAATAATTTAGAAGTCATGTAAACAAACAGCACATAGAATGTATATTGCAGCTGTCATCTAAATATGCTATTCCTCACTGTTCCCCTTGATTTTCTTCTGAAAACCAGTTTTGGGGACTTAGGGTTTTTTTGCTGTTGATCCAGGTTTAAGTCCTGACTTAAACCATTTGGATTTAGACGACCTTTGTGGCTTCAAAAAAAACCCAGAAACAAACAGGAAGGGAAAAATGACCCAATGTATTATTTTGCAGTTTGTCATGTTTCTAGCTGTAATGGTTTTGGAATCTAATGAAGTGTAATGAAATGTTTTGTTTCCTTGCAGAAAAGGCATAAGGCAGACAGTGCAGTGAATAAAAAGAAAACAATAGGTAAGACTAAACAATCTTTAAGTTAAATACTTAAAGTGCAAATAGTGAATACCAGAACACTTACTTTTGAACAATTGTGTTGCTTAAACAATCATGATTGTGGGGAATGCATGTCTTTTTGGACTAGGTGCTTACTGGTATGGTAGGATTTTGCTTTTCCAAATGTTTCAGACTGATGCTGGTAGTGTGATGTATGGGTGGCATTATTAGAATTTATAAGTTCATGTAACTTCAAGGTTGTCCAAAGTTACACAGTTTTCAGCTCCTCCAGGAAAATAAAGCAATCTTCTCCCCTGCCAAACTTTACTCTGATTATTCTTTAAAAATAACCAACCCCACCCACAATAAAAAACCTGAAACAAACGAACACCCCTCTAACAAAAAAACCCAACCAAACGAAAAACCCCAACAAACCTGTGAAACACTAAAAGTTGGTGTGGAAGAAATTTTAAGTAATTTTCATAAATACTGCAGTCCTTAAAATACAGGAAGAGCTCTGGGGACTTTGTAGATTTGCTTTTCTGAAGTGTCACTGAAAGAGACTTTAACACTGATATCCTTTGGATGCCTACATGTATCCCTAATGTATTGATACTACTTGGCACTGAATACCTGAACACATCACTTTTGTGTTCTTCATCTCCCTTAACTGAAAACCTGAAAACAAAATCTGAAGTTTATTGCTGACTGCCCTATGGTCAGTCCATGCCGCAGTTGTGGGATCTCTGCGTTCCCATGTTGGATGGCTCTGTTGCTGCTCCTCTGTGGAGCATCTGCAGGTGAAACGGAAAACACAGGCTTGACCTTTGAGCAGAGGCCCTTCCTCCCAAGCACACCTAGCTTAAGTGTCAAAAAGCTAGAGAAACACATAAAGGAACATAGGGAATGGAACAACCTGCTGGCTCCACGCTTCAGTTAATGGGCAAAATGTTTTTAGGACTATTTTCAGTGAGTTGTTTTTCCTTCATGCTTGAGAAGTTAAGCTGATCATTGAGATTGTATATTAATGAATGTGAAAAAGCATTGCTTTACAAGTTCTTCAAGGTAACTTCTCTATAGGAGTCTGGGAAGATGTTTCAAGTGTTATGAGAAAGTTTCAAGTGTCATGTTTCATTAGTCATGAGAAATCAGCAATTAACTGTCTGTAGCACAACAGGTCTTGCTATAGGTCATATGAAAGACTATTCTTTCAAAGGTTACATAGGCAATTCTAATTAACTTGTAGTTAGAGAACATGTGTTAACAAACACTTCAAGGGAAGCTTATCATAGTAATTGTGGAGAGACAGCCTTAAAGAAGACAAGGTATTTTGGAGCTAAATAGAACTCAGCACTTGAAAAATTGTTTTAGTTCAAGTTTTATTTTTTACATTTGAATACTGTAAATACAGTTTTAAGTATAATTTTGAAAAGTGTATCTTCATCGTTCTTAGGAGGAAGGCTAAAGAGGTTTGTTTTTGGGACTTGTATTATACGAATGAAAAGCTAATTCATGTTCAAGGTGGGGTTAAGATAAATTTAGGTTCTGTATGAGCCTTCAGGTTCTTCTTATAGCTGAGTGAGGTCTAGTCAATGCAATCTGTTTAGAAAACAGTTCAGCTCACTCAAAAGTAGACATCTACTGGCTGCTTAGCTGTGTTCTGAACTACACTGACTGCAATGACCAGATGCTTGTTTCAGTAACATTCATGTAGGCTTTGCATTTATCTTCATGTTTAGTTTTTTTAAGCAGTAGTGTATCTTCAAAGCATGCTTCCTCTATTAAATTTCCCATTGAAAAGATTGGTTTGCTTTGCAGAGTGGCTTTGCTATGTAGGAATTAAATTCCTTTTGGAGGAAGTAAAATTGAAAGTTCTTTTCCAGGTGAGCACTGTACATCTTCATTAGGAGCTGGAGCATGTTAGGCTCTGAGCCAGCATTTCATGTCTTGGGCAGCTTCACATGGTCTGTATGGAGATGACGTTGAATCCAGGGACCAGATTAAATGTAATCCCAAGTGAAGCCCCTGAGCAGCATATTCCACAGATGTAGAGAGCTCAGTAATAACTCCTCTGATGTATTGATCCTCTCATTGTCAAATTATAGAACATCCCATGAGCATTTAATACTGCATGGGATGCCCTTGAATAGTAGACAAGTGCAGGGCTAGCGAACTGTTGTGCAAGACTGGTGGGAAATGCTGCCCTGCAGGAGCAGTATTTCAAATGGCCTTATGCACCTAGGCGTGAGTGACAGCATTAAATCCTAGATCTAGAACATCAATACACCTTTTTTTTTTTGTCTTAGAAAGTCTTAGATAGGTTTGAATCAAAACTCTGAGTGGGAGCAGTCTTTTTAGGTACTTACTACTTTAACCAAATATCTTTTTGACAATAATTCATCAGTTTTATCCTCCTGTAAATATTGTCTTTTCTATCCTTTGGAGTTCTCATAAAACTGGGCTTAGAGCAGAATTGCAACCCCAAAATTTCTGAACTGCTGTATGTATAATTGAAGCTTTCTCTTTAGATTGCAGGGTTATAAGCTTAAAAAAAAGAATAGTTGCTTCAGTAATTTGCTTGGTTAATTAATTTTATTAGTTAAATTTATTTCAGTAAGCATGAAAGCTAAATTGTTTGCTTAAGAAAATTGTCTGCAAGATGAAGTTCATGGCACTTGGAGCTATGAAAGACCTCCCTTGCATGTGAACGTACAACAGTGTCAGCTGTTTGCTGAAACATCTTTAAAGTTTTCTGGTGGAACAGGAAGCTGTTCAAAGCAAGGCACAGGAGATGCTAAGTGCTGGAATTCCTCTCTGAGGGTTTGAGTTTTGAGTCAAGGCTGCAAGTATGTGGCTTTTTTACTTGAGGTTCTGGGCTCAGGCCTGCTCCTGTGTTCTGAACTAAGCAGAGCTCAACTCAAGCATAGCTTAGAGGGAAGGAAGGGATGCAACAAAACTGTTCTTTCCCTAAACTGCATGTACTTGTTTGGGTGGAAGCTCAGCAGTACAGACCCATCACAAGCAGTGCTTCTGTTGCTGCCCACCCACTTTTTGTTAGTTTACTTCACTGTGATCCATCCACTATAACACTAAGTCTCAGAATTCAGCGCTGTGAAATGCATGGCCTGGGGACTGGAGTCAAGAGATGGATTTCTTGCTTGATCTGGTCTGACAAATCTTGCATTCCTGTTTGGGGAGTGCCCTAACCTGAGTAGGACGGCTGAGGCTGTATTCAGCAGTCGTACCTTCTGGGAATTTGGTGTGACTTTCAAATTACCTATGTATGTGAATTGCTGAGGAGAAAATTTATTCAAAGTAGGGGGCTGGCCTCTTCAACTTTCATCTGTTGCACACTACACTTTTTGAACCTCTTTAAAAACTGGCTGCAGCTGCTTTCAGTGAAGGGTTTGAGTTTGTTTAGGTATACTGTGTGTGCTCAGACCTGCACTGGATTTGGTTGCTCAGCAATGATTTGGCATAAATTTTTGACCTTGCTGTTTAGGGTGGGGTAGTACTAAGTATGTGTAGAAGCATCCAGAGGAACTACTTAGGTGGAAAAGCATGTTTCAGAGTAGATGACCAATGAGTGTGTTAAGACAGCAGTATAGGAGTTGGGCACTACAGAAGCCAAGGCCTGTTTCAGTAGCTTGTTTCTTTTTTTGTTTCAATGTGAGCTTTGGAATTTAGGATTCTCCTTCTCCCAAAGCTGATCTTTGCTTTTCAGTAGGACTTTGAGCCTGCTTGACAATTGAGCCTCAGCCCTGTAAGGGCAGTTTGTATGGTAGTGAGGATGGAGTCAAAACTTAATGAATAAAATGCAAAGAACAAGGTGAGAAGTGAAAATTCTGTGGTTATGTCATAAACAGAATAAAGATGCTTCCTGATTCTGATTGACAGTGGGCAGTAATGCCCTTTGTTTTAAGGAAGGTCACTTTCCAAACAAGTAACAACGCTGCCCATCTGTGTTGGTATGAAATGATGCCAAGAAGAAATCAGGCCACCAACTGTTGCCTAGCAGGTGATAGAAATGATATAAATGCTAAGGGCAGATTCTTCCTCATTCTTAGATGCAGATGCCTACCGCTGTGGACAAAAGTGTGGTCCCAGCTTCTGAAAAGTAGTTTTCTGATGTATATGTTCCCATTCTGGTCAGTGTTGACTGCTGCTATAGTTGTTTTGAAATCTGTTCAAATCTTGGATATTTATTCTGATATAACTTTAAACTTTCTTTCCAGTTCTAAGAAATGGGATGTGGCAGAACATCATATGGAAAGAGGTAAATAAAAAGAGGGGATGGGGGGAGTGGAAGATGACACTCAAGAATTACTTTTGCTGGAATAAATTCAGAGGCTTGGAGTTAATGCACACTACGTGACAATTCCCTGTGATGTGGGGTGGGAGGGATTCTTTCTGTTACAATAGTGAAAATTGCCCTGAGCAAGGCACCTGAGTACCCATCTTTAAATCCTAGTACTATGTTTCTGTCAAATACTAATGAACTGTTATAAGTGTTCTTGCTTGGACAGTTAATAGGCCCCAGGGTGTAAACAGTATTTTGTTTTCAGTCCACATCTAGAAGAGTAACTTTCACTGCAGTGCTGTACCTCCTGCAAAAGTCAAACAGAGATTTACTTTGCTAGCTGTGCTAAAAAGCTCTTAGGTTTTGAGGCTAATTAAGCAAGCTGTTTGCTCAAGTAAGGAACAAAAGCCCTGCTGCTACCTCAGGCACTTGGGACCCGTGTTCTCTGAAGCCCTGTGCCAGGACCTGGTGAACTTTATTTCTAGAACTTGCTGAAATCCCTCAGGATGTATCAGTCTAATCGTGGCTCTTAATGCCTTTTTAAGGACAAAATTATCCCTGTTAACTAATAACTGAGGAAAAAGTACACCCTTCTAAAACATTTGGGAAATGAGACCTGCCTCGAGACCTAAAAGAATCCTGCAGAATTGTTAGGCTGTAGTAGAAATGAAAGATTGCCGGGGTTCTGATGGCTGATGCTGATGGCAGTTTATGCCGTTCCATGTCCTATTTCTAGTGAGGACACTGAATTGGAAGATATTTAAAGCTGAGCCTGGAATCTAGTCTTCTTGTACTCTTAAGCACTTCTTGAATTGGCCTGTGTCTGCATCTGCATATTGTCCAGGCTTGAATTTGTTGTTGGGGAGTAACAGTTCTGCACTACCCACCTTGTTTACTTTTAAGGCAGACTTCTGATCTCTTTTTGTGCTGAAATTGGTAGGGAATTTATTTTTAGCGGGGTCAGAGTAAGACTAATGACTCTGCCTGTTCAAACATGCCATCTGTTTCAATTTTTATAAATTAATGTGTTAAAAGTGTATTGTAAGCCCATCTCAGACTCTCAGCAGTGCATTGGCGCTAAGCAGTCTGAGAGTCATCAGGCAAGCCTGGCTTACTGTTCTGAGTGTGCTACTTAGTCCTTCTTAGAATGAAAGTCCCATGTGTGTGTGACTCCCATTAGAGGTGCTGTAAACTTTTAGGTTTTCAGTATTCCAGAAATTAGGACTTCATACATCTCAAGTGACTATAGGTCAGGGGAGAACTGGTTGATACTATCTATCTGTAAAGATAATATCTCTTGCTAGTGACTAGTACAAGTAGTGCATCTAAAAAAGGCTACGGGAAGATAAGTGATGACTGGGTAGGTAAGTAATATGGAGAAGGAATAGGAGAAACTCTTGATACTTGAGGAAAGTAAAGTTTAAAGATAATTTTTTTTACTAGGAAGGAATTTAACCTGTAGGTTGAATAAGACTAAAGTGAAAAAATAACTCAAATTTGGATAATAGCAAGATTATAGAAAAAAATAATCTTTGCTAAATGAGCTACAGAAGCTCACACTTTCTAATTGAGTATATCTATTTTTTTTTCTATAGAGAATTATTTCCTTTGCATTCAGAAAAAGGAAGGCTTTGATACTTCCAAACTTGCAGTGAAAAGTACTCTGACTTTGGGAAGCACTATCTGTGGCTGTTCTGTGCATGATGCTATTCTTTTGACCGGCTGAAAGAAAATAACAAACTAACATTCCAGACAAGCGAACTCTTTGTTTTTCTTTTCCATGCTACTGTACTCCTGCCCCTGACTCAACAGGTAGCAGTAGGCGATATTGTGAAGGTCACCAATGGGCAACATCTTCCAGCAGACATGATCATTATATCTTCCAGGTATCCTGAATGGGTGTGGAAATGATGTGTCTGATGAACTGAGGTGCAGAGGACTCTCAACTCTGTATTTGCTAGTAATAAAAACAGACATCAGATGGCAATAACTCTTCTCCACATCTAAAATCAAACTTCAACAATGTCAAAACAGTGCTTTACTAGGCAATGATTCATGTATCATTGTAGACACGTTCTTGAGTAAGAAGGCTTCCTTAAGACTTCATAGTATTAATTCATGAAGTGTATCATTGAGTTTGTTGGAAGACTGAAGGTCTGTTACACAAGTTTCATGCAGTCACTTGCTCTATATCCTTCTGAGGATCCCTTCATGTAATTAAGGGAGCCTAAGTTTTCTTCCACTTAATGGTACTGAGTTTCCATCATATTTTTCTGCCCCTCAGGATAGACTTCTTTCAAACAATAATTCTAAAGGGCTAGCCCAGCTGGCATCTAGTAACTGTAATGCAAAATAGCTTTTGGCTTTCATTGTTTACTCTCTTTGATACAGTGCACATATGTCCCATCCCTAGCACAGCAGCAACAGTAAACTGAGTCCTGCTCGCTTTTCCTTGTGAAATATGGGTCAACTTGTTTATACAGATACACTGACAAACAAAGCTTGGTCATTAATTCCTAAAAGCATTTGAGTGGTACTTGGCTGCTAATCTAGATTCTACACCGTGTTGAGCAAGTTTAGGCCAAATCAAGACCACTATCCACTTAGAGGAGACTTAAACAAGAGGCAATAGTGCAATTCATGTGTTCTTGAACGTGCTTTTTTTCTACTAGTGAAACCTTGTGACACCATGCTCTTCTCCATGATTTCCTTCTGTCTGCATGCTTTTCAACAGTGACCGCAGGTTGCTCTGGTCTCCAGGTTACAGTTCTCTTAGATGATGCAACTTCTAAGGGAACTTGTTTTCTAAGCTACTGCATTTTCTGCTCCATCCTTCTTGTCTGTGCCATTCCTGGTAGCTTTCATTTTTTTGAAAGCTGTTATGGGGAAGCTCAGTCAGTCTTTTTGGACTGTCACATGATCAAGTATAGAGCTATCTTCATTCCATTGTATGCAATTTTGTATTTTTTGAAAACAAACCCCAAATTTTGAATAAGCAGTTGTCAGCCTCAATATGCAGTTAGGCAGGCTACGCGTTGGCATCTATAACTTGCCATTTCAGCATTGAGGGATACTTGTTCTGCTTGGGAACTTCTCAAATGTATGACACTAAAAAAACTTGCTGATCTATTTCTTAACTTGCATGAGTCAGCTTTTTGTTCTACATGATTCTACTAACCTGCTCTTATTGATAATCACATAACTGGAGAATTTAACCCAAAGTACATTGATTTGGGAGAAGTTTTGCTTGAAGTTGTTAACAATTTCTATGGCAGGTCCGCTTTACAATTGGTATTATTCCTGAGATTCTTCTAAATGGCAATACTAAGTGTCCTCAGTTCATCAGAAGGCTTTGCATGCTCTGAGGGGGTGGGTTCTTCTGCTTGTACGTGTTGACTATCTGTGTCTGAGCTGACTGTTGGAGGTGAAATAAGCAGTTGTTTTTCTCTTGACTCTTTTCTTTTTGCCCTGTAGAAGAAAGGTGACATCAAATGAGTTTACATGGAGAGTAAATTTACATGAAGGAAAAAAAAAAATTCAATTCAAACACAGCTTTGTATGGAAACACTTCCACACTTCATTGGAAATGAAAGGAACTGTATTGCAAGAGGTCTCCCTCCTGAGTTAACCACTTAAGTTGTAGTGGATAAAGTGTTTGTGACAGAAGTAAAAGTGGAATCAAGCTGGACTTAATCTGTGGCTTTCTTGGGTTCAGATTGAAGTTGCTCATATAGAAGTAGACAAAGAGCAGACTCTGACCTTTCTTTTTTTAAGAAAAATTCTCTGGAGAGAAAAATTTGGCTTCTTACTGTGTTATAAATGTATATGTCTGTTTCATAACAATTTTTGTCCTAAGGAGCCTTTATTACTGACTATTCTGCTGATTAATTACACTTGCTGTTAAAGCAGTTGGCTACTTTGGAAAAGAAATAGCAACATCTCAAGAGTATGGAAAGTGATATGCTGAAGAAGCATGTGCTTGGGTCCTGATAGGAAACCGGTATTCCTTAGCAGCCTGAGAGGACAGTTGGGGAAAAACAGTTTTGGTAGTGCCATAGAGAGGTTTTAAATGTTAAGTGGCAGGAAAAGATCCATGGTAAAAATGCCCTTCCTTATCACAGGTGCTACCTATGGAGAGCTCTTCTGTGTGAGGAAGATTATTTTTTTTTCGCCCCTATTCGTAAAGGCAGAAGTATCTCTGGAAGATGCAGCTCACAGCCCTCAGTTGCAATGCTATTGTATCTTTTTCTGATTCTCAAAAAAAAAAAGCTGATTAGCAGTGACTTCAGATGTACCTCCACAAGTCCCTCAACTTTTTATCTATAGGTCTTGCAATGTGAAGCAATTTTATGGATTACGATGTAAAATAGTCCACTTCAGGGATCTAATTTTATCATGACTTGTTAAATCCTTATTAACCTTCTGATTTAGACTCTTCTTTCTCTGATTTGTTGTATTGAGAGTGTTCATATCCAAAGACATCTCTGTAAAATGTGTACTTCAGCTGGCTCTTTTGTGGTCATGTGCCAACAGTATGGATTTCTGTCTTCTGCACTGTGTGGAAGAAGTGTATTGTGGGCCATTTTATGCAAAAGTGGTATACAAAAAGTACTGAGTTTTAATATTGAAAATCTTATGCTCCTTACAGTGAACCACAAGCCATGTGCTACATTGAAACAGCTAATCTCGATGGGGAGACGAATCTTAAAATACGACAGGTAAAACAAACTGAATTTCACCTCTTTCTCCATGTAGGTATCTAATATGAGCTGCGAAGCAGAGTGTAACTTGCATGACAACAATACAAGTGCTACTTTTTTTTTTTTAAAAAAAAAAAAGCATATCCCTTTCCAGGTGATTATAGCCGCCTTTTCAACAGACACAAACCCAAACAATAATGCTTCATGTGCAAGCATAAGGAACTAATCTGGAGGAAGTATTACAAGCTCACAAAGGCAAATCAAGCAGACCTTGGCTTTGTTTTGCTGAAGGTCCAGTAAGTAGAATTCAAGTGCTGCATTTAAAAAAAAGCAACTGTGCTTGTGATGAGAGCTGCAGTTTCTGCTGTCACAAGTGCCAGTCTGTTGCTTTTGCCTCTGCAGAGTGCTCAAAAGAACCTTTTTTATGTTTAAGTTAATTTGTTCTCGTTGTGGTAAGTAGTAGAATTTATTTGGATATTTCTAGTTTTGTTGAAGAAATACTGTTGATTATGGTGTTTAGAAATAGTTCAGAATTTTGACCACTTTCATTACAAAAAAAATGAATTTGGATTAGGATTTTGAAATACAGATTATTTGTTTTAAAAAGCTGTAGGTTTGCTGCATGTTTACCGCTGTTATAGAAGTACAGTTTACTGCTCTGGGTCAGCCCAATAGATCAGATCTTGAGTTCCTGCCTTTGAAAGCCTTGTTCTGGCTTGCAGTGCTGCAGTCAAAAAATCTGTCAAAAGAATCTGGCAAAAATCTGTCAAAAGAATCTGGCAAAAGAATCATCACTTTTAACCAAATGGAGATGAAAAGCAGTGGAGTGTTCTGTGTGCTCTGAGATGGAGTAGCAATCCGTTAGGTTACAGTTGCATGATGGGTTGATAATTAACCTTGAGTAGGATCAGAGCATAATGGCTGCAGTGACCCGAGAGAGAGACTACACTTAGGAGTGCCTATATTTAGCAGCAGTAACGCATCAGTGGAGCTATACTTTGAGAGAAAAGCCAGGCCTGTTTATACTGCTTGTCTTCTACTTCCTCCTGCACATGTACAACTTTGTGCTTTGTGGATGGGACTTTCCTCTTGGTTACAGAGAGGTCATGTAGGTAATATAATTCTCTTGTGTAGAGGGATTTAAAGCAATCCTAGGTAAGCAGGATCATGTCCATAATGCATCTTCCTTGCAGGAAAGACTTATTGAATACCCATTAAAACAAAACAAAACCCCCACCAACAAACTTGACAGAAAACCTCTACACATTTAATTACATTTGATATGTTAGATGTTGGAAGAAAGCACCGTTTTCCTAGGTTGCCTTCTAATAACAATTTTTGACAAGAATCTCCTTTGGATTGGTTTCTGCAGGGATTGTCTCAAACTGCTAGTCTCCAGTCAAGAGAAGAATTGATGAAAGTATCTGGAAGGATAGAATGTGAAGGACCCAATCGTCATCTTTATGATTTCACTGGAAACTTGCGCTTAGATGGTCAAAGGTATTGACTTTACAACAAAGCCATAAATTTATTTGGTTAGGAAAAAGGTTTCCTATGTGCTTTTAGTCTGCAACATGTTTCTGCTGTGGAAGAGGAGGGTGATAATTAACAGTTGTCAATCAGAGCATCTGCAAGTATAACATATTTCTGTCTTCCTGTGGAGTGTTCTGCTTGTTATGGGAGAGGTGGTTTCTTTGGAATCCTAATGGGTTTTTTATCAAAAATAACTTCCAAGGAGAAGGAAGAGTGAGGGAGGTGGTTGGGGTTTTTAGGGCTTTCTTGTTACAGGAGATGCACAGAGGAAATGGGAAACCTTTCCCTTCCAACTAGAGCCAAAGGCTGCACCACATTTGGATCTATAGAGAAAAATGATCCTGGAGTCTGTAGCCTTTATCAGTGTGACCTTGATCTCTTGCACCTCTTGGAAGAAAAGAACTTGGGTTTAGTACTTCAATTCATATAACTCAAGGTCAGTAGGAACATAGAGGTTTCATCTTCCTGTACCTGTTTTCCTGCACAAAAATTGTATTTCTTGACCAACTCAGCTGAACAGTGACAGATGCAAGAATAGAAGATGATCACTTCCATCCCACTTGAAAATCATCTGAGTAATACAGTTTTCTCAAAATGTTTGTTTAATGGCGTATGTGAGGTTATGGTGTGTTTGGAATGGATGGTCTGTTTGCAAGCGTGATGCTTCTGTCCTTGATGTGAGAGAACATGTGAGCCCAAGGTAAAGTGCAGAGTAGGCTTATGGCTGCAACAAGTTCTCAAGTTTGGGGTAACTAGAACCCTTGTATCAGCTTCTCCCTACTGTGCTTTAGCAGGGATTAGATTATATAGATTTCAGTGCTCTCTTGAGTTGTGTGGACAATGTAAGTTCATTATATTACTTTTCTCCTTTTGTGGTTTGGGTGGGTTTTTTCGAGGGGGAAGTACAGAGGAGAACTACTTTCCTAAAGTCTTAACAAGAATTCAAAGATATGCATAATTCTTGCTTTGCAGCCCAGTTCCTGTTGGTCCAGACCAGATCTTGCTAAGAGGCGCACAACTGAGAAACACTCAATGGGTCTTGGGTATTGTTGTGTATACAGGACATGACACAAAACTCATGCAGGTAAAGTTTTTAAGGAGATCTAGAGCGTTTTCTGATAGAAGCTGGTCATCCTTCCTGTATTCTACTTATCTTTTGGACTTGAGTGTGTGAAATAGTTTGACTGATTGTAGCTGTTTAAGACCTGGAGGCTTTGAGGAATACCAGGCTACTGTTGTACTTGAGGTAGCATGTGTACATGTCTAAATGCTTACGGAAGTATTTGTCTCAAAATGGTTCAATATGTAAGCAAAACTAACTCTATTTTATCTGAACTTATCTGGTAGCTGGACAACATTTAAAACTGAGGTTTAACAGCTGAGGAGATGGTAATGACCACCTATGATTTTAGCACTTGGAGATAATTAGGTTAAGACTACAGTCTCTGTATTGCCTTAATGGCAGGGAGTGCCTGGAGAGACCAGCAACATGTATGAGTTGCTCACCTCTTCTGATGGTCAGTAGGATGGACAGACAGGGAACGAGTGTACAAGGTCTTCAGAACTGAATGGTTCTCTTACTCCAGTGTTGTGTCAGTTTTAGAGTCATTAGGAGTACTGGCTCCTATTACCACCTTGGTGAGCTTTGCATACGATATTGAGCTAAATAGAGTTGAAGTAGCAAGTTCTATAATGGACTCTAAAAATAAAGACTGAGTTTGCCTCTGTAATTTCCTCTTATATAAGCCATTGCCAGACTTTTTTTTTTCTCCCCTGCTGCTGTTTAGAATTCAACCAAAGCACCTCTGAAGAGATCAAATGTGGAGAAAGTGACCAACATGCAGATCCTGGTTTTGTTCTGTATTCTCTTGGTGATGGCCCTTGTGAGTTCTGTAGGTGCCTTATTATGGAACAGAACACACGGTGAAGTCGTCTGGTACCTTGGCTCCAACAGTGAGTACACAGGCAGTGTGCTAGGGATGTATCAGGCTGTAAGGCTAGCCAGGCTCTTAACTTTGCTAAATGAATGCATAAAATAAGAAACAAACACAAAAACCAGCCTGTTGCTAGCATTTGACGCCCGATGTTGGGGGTTTTTTGAGAACGGACTGGCATAAATGAACTTGCCTGTGAGGCTTCTGTTCATAAAACCTTCTAAAGGTTAGCTAAATATCACTGGGCTACCACCCATGGGAGAAATAGAAGAGGGGCAAGAGTTATTCTTGAATATTTGGTGCACAAATTCTTTCAGCACTGTGGAGATGCCATGCACAAATTTGTTTTTAGAGCAGGTCATGTACTTACGTATCATGTCTGACTGTACCTGACTGCAGGATAGCAGGTATCAGTATGATGATACTGACTTCAACTTTATGCTTATGTACAGAAGCAAAGCATTTCTCTAGCTGTTTTCTAGTCAGAAATGCTGATGTGCTCTTCTAGAGAAAACTGTTAAATGCTAAATGTTATGATTTTGTATTTATTGCATAATGTTTTCAGAGTAGTTTTTATTTCTGCCTTATTTTGTAATGAGAAAACTGATCTCTTACCATGCTTTTTAAGGGATTTTATTTCATTTTGACTTTATTTGACTTCTGACTTGAGAGGGTTACATTAGCTAGCTATAAAATGCATTGTTACAAACATCTTGCAATGCAGATCTGAAAACAATTCTCACAAACTGCACATGGTCTTTCTGCTGATGATTGCCAAACAGATGGCAAAGGATGCCTTCTGCAGTTTAAGAACTGCAATTGTGATAGTAATGAAAAAAATTTATAGCGGAAGAGCATGGAAGTGCCTCATATTTGACTTTGCTTCTCAGTAGTTGTGATGTCTTCTAGTAGTGGTATCCACAACTTTCAAAGTTTCTTCCCTCCCCCTTGCTTTTTAATGGGGAAGCTTAAATTTGTGCCTTCCAATGATGGTGATGGTATTGGAAAAGATGAATGGAACAAACTCTTGAACTTGTGCTAATATAAAACAGGTGCAACCTGTAATAAACTAGGATGACATAGTAGTCTGCATATATGCTTTTTTTAGAAATTGTGCATTCAATTTATATCATGTTTGTAACTGCCACACATCGGAAAGGCACATTTTCAGGCTAGGCAGGTAGATAATAATTTTTGTTAAATGTCTAATTTCTATAAATACTGTACTGGAAAAACCTTTTCCAAATATCAGCTGTGCTTCTACTCTCCGTAAATGGATCGAAGAGATGGAATTCATGTGTGCTGACAGCTGGAGGAGGTGCCTGGGTCCAAACTTCAAGTCTTGCTCTGATCTTCATTAGGATTCAGCGACTTTCCTTGGCTTCTGTCCCCTCCTAGTTTGCTCTCCTACCTTCTTAGTAACCTGTTTGTAATGCTGAAAACCTCTTAGTTGTGGGCTGTGACCCCATTGTGCTGGGTGCTCTGCACCCTGACTGAAGTGCCTCCCTAAGCTTCAAGAAAAGCGAAGAACAGACAAATATGGAGACTTTGGATGTAAAGAGAGGCTGTGGGCAGCACCATGAACCAGAGCCTTCGTCCTGTGTCTCTGCTGAGCCTTGTCCGTTCCTGCCTGCTGTCTATAAATGCTTCCCCTTAGCTTGAGGACCAGTTGTGCTGATAAATTTGTTGGCAAATTGCCCAATGTTGTCACCATAAATATCAGCTCTTCTGCTTAAGAAGGATTTCTTAGTTCACTTACTAGGTGTCTGTTTAACAGTAAACTTGTTCTCTTAGATTTCTTTAGTGTAACTTCTCACTTCTGCCAGTGCTGGCAGATTTTAGAACAAATATTAGCCTTTATTTTATGTTCTCCAGCCTCACTGAGACAAGTAGGCGCTTCCTGAAAGGTAAAGTTATGTTACTAGTGATATTGGTGGCTCTTAATTGGGGCAGTTGACATACCAGATAAATCTCTGAATTTGGGTTATAGTGTTGGAATATCATACTTCTCACCATCTGTTTAGAGAAAAATGTTCAGGAAGTGTTCTGTTCTCTAATATATAGCTTTACCAGTCTTGTCATTCACCTGTTATAATATGCTGTGTATTGAGGCATGTGTTCTGTGGGGGTTTTATATATGTAGCATTGAAATCAATATTAAAAAGGCCCTTTATATTAGGCCTCAACACACTCACTGATTATTTTAGCACTACTAAGTCTGATTAGGCCAACTGCAGAAAGGTGATTGCCCCATACTGTACCACTTGGACTTCTGTCTGCTGATGTCTTATGTCTTTTGGTCCACAGAAATGCTCTCTGTCAACTTTGGATATAATCTGCTGACATTTATAATCTTGTACAACAACCTTATTCCAATCAGTCTTCTGGTGACGTTGGAAGTTGTCAAGTTTACTCAGGCTCTTTTTATAAATTGGGTAAGTAACAAGAACAGATGTATTAATATCAGTTTTGGAAAGTGACATTAAAAAAAACAACACTCTGAACTCTTTACCAGATTTTCAGATCACTTTTTGGATGCAACTTCTAGGAAAGGCAGGGAGAAGTCCAGAGGATTTATTCTTATTAGCTGTGTTCCACAGGAAATGAAAAGATTTAGTTGTAGGAAGATCCCCTGTGCAGATGATCACTCTTGCATATTTTAGGCTTTCAGGATGAGAAAGAAGGCTCAGCTCTTCTTGTTGAAGGAGGTTTCTCAGCTGACTCATGTTCAGTAAATATCTCTTGAAAACTCTCCAGTAGGTTATAGCTTCTCGCAGCCACAGCAGAGGGAAAGACTACGCTTGTTTGAGGATGTGGGTTTTTTAATTTGTTTTTGGGTTTTTTTTAAATACCGAGGGTGGCCTTAGGGTCACCTCTGGTATGAATCGTAGTATTTCTGTATGGAGATGAGTTGGTGGTGCCTCATGCAACAAGAGTGATCCCTCTATTCAAGCAAGCTTTGACTTCAAAATGTGCTTCTATTCAGTTGTGGACCACAAATACTGTAGTGATGTCTCTTAAGCTGAATGAAAACAAGAGGAATACCTTGTCTTGGTATGCATTAATCCTTGGACTTTCAGTGAAGTTGCAGTGGCTCCTCTAAAATTCAAGTAAATATGGTCTAGCGTTTCTGTTCTGAGCTGCTTATAATGTATTGGAGGTGCTTAACTAGCTTATCTGAGAAATTGCTTTGGTTCATGTAGCAGCTGTTTGGTTTTTTTTACCCTCCCAGTTAAATGTAGTAATAGAAGGAGTAGATTTCAGAGTCACTTAAATTGTCTATTCAATCATGGATGTGGCAGAGTAAATTGCATTGTTGTAGCTGAAGACCTATGATTAGCATGGCTGCTAGAACTTCTTCCTACTGTATTAAATTCTTAAGTTAGAGATGCCATGAAGAAAATGATAATTACCTGTAATTGAATCTGTTTTTTCTCATGTATGGGTAGTATGGAGGTATACTTTGGAAAGGAAGCACCCGTAGTCAGCCTTGGATGCTGTTTGTGTCTCAAGCCTTCAGAACCTTCATCAGTCAAGCTGAGTTGGAGCTGACTAAAAGACGACTGGAAATGTCAGTGTTTGATTTGCATGGCATAGGTCTAATTTTGCTCTCATTTCAGGACATAGATATGTATTATCCTGAAACAGATACACCTGCAATGGCGAGAACCTCAAACCTTAATGAGGAACTTGGGCAGGTAAGACAACATTTTCTTAAGTGTCATGTTTGATATTTTCTAGGAAGATAGAAGGTATGAGAGCATGCTGTACAAATCTGCTTTGTTTGTTGCTCTGTGGCTCAGGTGAATGGGACATCTTTATTTTCGTGAGTCCGAGTCTTACAAGCAAAATAATGAGAAATCACAAGATTAAATTTGAGGTCACATAGGGAGTTTTAAGCTTGGAAATTGAATCTCTATTTGTTATGTTCACTCTAAACTGACCTTTTTCTCAAGGGTATTGAAGAGATGCTCTGCGGTTGTGACTGTCTATAGTGGAACAAACTGCACAAGACTAAGCTTGGCTGAAGAGCAGGCTAACAGCCTCGGCATGCATTCTTAGTTTTTCATGTTTCTGATCACCTCATAGGAAATGCAAGTCAGAAAAATGCAGTTCTATTCCTAATTTAGATTGTGTTCCTTCAAGCATTTGTATTTCCCTTTCAGATAAAGATACCTGTGTATTAACTTGTAGGTCTTTTTTATGGGATTTGTTCTAAATTCTGCAAACGAGATTTTTTTTTTTTCAAAATGGAAGGGCTTCTCAAAGCAAGGTTGCTGGAAAACACAACTTTGCCATTGGAATTTTGTAGTACCATTCAGAATCCTAGCCTCTTTCCTTGACCATCAAAGTCGTAGGTATGCAACTGAACCACATGAACTTCATGATTTGTGTGAATTTAGTGTTGGAGGCAATGTTAATGTATGTAAACCACATAATCATTGTGTGCTGCTCGACAGCGGTAGTCAATATTGTACCTGCTTCAGCTGATTGGCCTTTTCCTTAGGATTGTTAAAACTTGGTTTATATTTAGATTGTTTTTTGTGGTGTTATTAACCTCCAAGTTATGGTAGTGTTTTTGGCCGAAGTAAACTACATTATGTGGCATAATGTATATTGTTGGCCCATGTATTGTTTTCAGAAATGGCTTACTAGTGATTCCATGTAATGAGACTGAATTTTTTTTATTCATTAACTGAATTACTTGTTCACAGGTGCATTTTAAAATTGTTATATGCTAGAAGTATTAATTGCTTGAAGTTACCTGGATATTTGGGTATCCAGTTTGACGTCTGACTTGCGCAGGCTCCATTTTCAATGCTGTGTTCAGAAGCAGTGTAGTGCACAGTTGAAGGATCACTTAACTAGTAGTGTAGTGCACTGACTTGAATTGAATTGCAAATATTGAGGAAAAGCTTTTTGCAGCTCTAAGCAAAATATTCTGTTTTTTAAATTGTCTAACTCCTACGTTAGCGCCATCCCTTCCTACCTGTTGCTGGTTTAAAATCTTAACTGGTACAGAGGTAAAACAGTATGCAGTTCAGCTTGCAATTAACTTTGGTTTGTTGTGGCCGACTGAAGGTGGGAATCTTGGGTCTGCTAATGTTCCAAGAAGTCGTGTTGCTGTGTTGCAGTTGTCTCCAAGTTCTAGCTGGAAGTCACTGGTTTCCATTAAGGGATTATGATCTCGAGCAGTGCTGACTGTCTCTTGCACTTCAGGACTGCTCATGACTGGATACCAGAAAAAGCAGTTTATATTTGCCTGCAGAATATTGCTTGGATTTAGTCTAGGATATTCCTTGTGTGGTACTGTTTATGGGGAAGAAAACCCTTATCAAATTCCTGGTGGTCTTTGGAACACAGAATTTCTTCAGTGTGTTAAATTCTAATGATTCGTCAACAGTCTTAGGAGTCCTTGTTCTGATTTTCAGTCTTGTTGTTTGATGTTAGTACAGTTCAAAGATTTGGTGACTGTTCAACTAGCACAAGCAAGTACATCTGTACTGACCACACTGGAGCCTTGGCAACTGATACCCGCTATTTGAGCCTTTCTACATTTAAAGATAAAAAAGGACTTATGCCATTAAATAACTTTATGGAATATTTTCCTGTAGCTTTAGTAAGACAAACCAAGCTGTAATAAGCCTGCATTAGCCAATACTGTGACACTTGAGCCATATGTCTCAAAATTTTCCTGATAATCTGTTTTCCACGTTGAGTTTTGGTACTTTGCAAGTTGAAAATCAGACTTCTTTTTCTTCCAGGTAAAATACCTGTTTTCTGATAAGACGGGTACTCTAACATGCAATATTATGAACTTCAAGAAATGTAGTATTGCTGGAGTGACATACGGGTAGGTATGACTTTTTTAGAAACTCTGTAGCTTAATATGTGCTTATTATTAATGGTACATGTTTTTATATCAGAACAGAATTTGAACATTCTGTTCTTCAATTTGTATTTTAGTATATTTTGTGGCCTCAGTTAATAGCTTTCATTTTCGTGTCCTGCAACACAAATTATGAAATGCAAACCTGGGGAGTACTTCACATGATGTAAAGAAAACTTGCTTCCTAACTTACCTGATCATGATTTAAACTAAACCAGAAGTGCTGAACAACCTCTGGCCTTTCTGGAGAGAAGAAGATGCAACCCAAGGGTAGCAATTCTTCAGATGAGCCAGGATTTCATTACGACAATGTAGCTGTAATTGTAGTAGTAAAGTTAAATATTTCTTGCATGGGAGGGATAGGTACTTACTGTTTTGTATTCCCTTTGAGTCATGTCAATATTTCACAGCATTTGGCTTTTTGAATCTTCAATACTAAATCTTTGTCTTTGCTTAACGGGTAGTCTTAAGATCTCTGTGCAAGTTAACCTTTGAATTTTATGGTAGCTAAATTAGATACCTCAAAAGGCAGAAAAACTTGGTTCAAATATATGAACAGCTGAGCCCATGGTTCCAGCATATGTTTGTATGTGTGATGACTCATTGATCTTTGCTTTCTACCTATTTTTTGATTTGCTAAGTGGAATAAATGTTTTTTTTTCTTTTTTCTACCCCTCAGTCACTTTCCCGAGCTGGAAAGAGAACGTTCATCAGAAGACTTCAGGTAAATATCTTTTCAGATATGTATTCTGTATCACAGAGCGAGGACAATTTATATAAAGACTACTTTCTAATATGGGACTGGAAGAAACCCGAGGGAGCAGTGTGTTTGAGTAAAACGCTCTTCCAGCAAGAGCCTAACACAGAGCTGGTGGGGATGGATGTTCTGTGTAGGGAGATGGTGGGTAAAGGGGGTGAGGGATAGGCAGTAGCTGGGATGGTTTGAATATATGCTAATGCAATGCTCATTTATAATTGCGGACAACCAAGTTACAAGCTAAGAGTAACCTTCTTTACAGTAACCTTACTTCTAGCTAGAGACTGAATGTTACTCTTTGCAATCACAGAGTTCAAACATGAAAAGGAGAAGAAAAGTAACTTCTTTATTAAAATGCTATGTTTTAATATTAAAACTGGGAAAGAGCTTGATATGGAGGTGTCTCATGTCAAGAGAACCACTCTTCTTTATTCAAAGACTGAATGAATAGAGGTGATGGGCCTGTCCCATTCTACAGAAAGGGGTGAAAACCTAGAAGTGTTATGCAGGTGTCACTGTAGCATGTTCAGATTAACAGGAAGGGGTGAAGAGTCAGGACTGATGCCTCTGGCAAATACAGGTAAGAAGTGAGTTCCCACCCAAGAAACGGGTAGATGCTGGATGCTTTTAGCCACTTTCTGATGAACTAAGTTAGGCTTCTCCACTGGTCCGTCTTGTTTTTATGATCACCTTTTGGGAAGCTGATGTGATATGGTATGTTGCTACTTTGGCTGAGATGTGGTCTCTATGGGTGCCTCTTTTTCTTCCAATACGTTGCTGTTTCCTTCATTGCTATCTTTTCTCTTTTTGTACACTTCTTTTCTAGTTAGTTCTGTGGAAGAGTTTCTTCTAGGTACTAATTCGGTGTTGTCAAGCTTAAAATCCTCCAGGGATCAACTTGAAGCATAACTTGCTGACTAGAGAGGGAGCTTAGGGATATTGATCTTTGACCCATCCTAAAAGCAAGTCGCCTTGAAATCAATGTATTCCAAGTACGCTTAAAAGCTGCTTTTGCTACATCTGTCCTAGGAAGCATGTTGACACTTGAATCTTCTCAAATACCCATGCAAGCATAACAATTTTGGGTTTCTTGCTGGCGTTCTGAAGAAATTATGCTCATTTTCAGCACTTTGTGCATTACTCATATGATCTTTTCACAATACTTTCAAGGACAGTGGAATCTTACTTTGTTTTTCCTTTACTTCCCAACAAAATAGATGAAGTAGTAAGACTGGAAATTTGCCACTGTTATGTTTGAATATGCTTGTCTTGCTCTGCAGCCAGCTACCTCCTTCCACCAGTGAATCGTGTGAATTTGATGACCCAAGACTGCTGCAAAACATTGAAAATGACCATGTAAGTCTACTCTTTGAATATCGTATCTCTTAAACACCCTGTTCTAGACCTCTCTGGAATTAATTACTAAACAAATCTACTTGTGTGGTGAAGTCTGCTCTAGGGGTGTGTCATGCAATTACAGATGCAAGCACCGAGTGGGGAAAAAGGAAACAAAATAGCTCTCCCAACCCCGTCCTGCCCACTTGTCTTACTACTGGAATAAAAACCAATTACATTGATATGGGTACCAGCTAGCTATAAAACAGCTTGGTATATGCGTGTGTATACGGAAGAGAGTATCTTGTAGCAAGTGATGGTAGAAATTGTAATTCTTTAAAATGAAAAACTACTTGGAGTGTTCAAACATCCATACTGTAAAAATACCATTTTTAATAGTAATCCAGAGCATTGCAAGGTGGCTCTGGTGTGGGGACCTGCTTTAAATACTGCAAATGTTGGGAATTCCAATTGCATAAAGGATGTAAGAGATGAGACTTAATTGCAAGTTTAAGCTTAGCCTGAGACTTAGTGATTAGTAATCTTAGACTAAGTGCTTGTATCCTAAAGGGACCTAGTCTTTAGGAGAGTGTCAGGCGTTTGCTTATTCAGAAACCATGCAGCTATGAAGTCTGACTGGGGAGCAGACACCTAAGTCGGTTGTGAAAAACATGACCCTTCTATTCTGCAGAAGCTGTCTCACAGAAGAGGATCTGTGCATTGGCAAGAGCTACTAGAAATGACAGACTCAATTAGCTGACTGCTCTCCTTAGACTATAACTTCTGTAGCTGGGCTGGTTAAGTTTAGTATGAGCATCTAAAATATAGTTAGAACACACTGTCTATGTGCAGCAAAACTTTGCTTTCTATTATGCTTCACAGTACTTAAGAAGTGGAAATGCAGCATGGTGTAAATGTCTGAAGGAGTATTTAATTACTTTGTATGTCACTACATATTCCTCAGGGTGGTAGAGCCTGAAGATGGCTCCTGTACTCTACCCTTCAGGATGGTGGCCCTCCCAGGACAATGTAACTGGCTTTCTATGTGGCTTTTGTAATCATCTGCACTGGAAGGACTTCCCACTGCACATCACTTGCAGCCAAGATTTGGGCTGCCTCCTGTTCTTTTGTGTTCTGCTTGTTTATATGTGGCTACAGTTGCTGACTTAGGTGCTTATTCTGGAAGGAAGGCTACTGGTTTAGATGCAGGCTACAGATGAAGTGTGTTTAAGCTTTTCCTCAGTGGCTGTTGCTTTAGGCATCTATACAAAAAAGTGCTTTGGTACGTTTTAATAAACTCAGTAGAAGGGACAGATATCAAATGGGCTGTGAGATGGTGTTTCTCATCTAGCCTTGAGATGGCCCCTTAATTTTGGGATATATCTAATGTCTTGATGCTCTCTGGGTAGAGCTTCTACTTTGGGAGACAGAAGGAATATTTGCTGTTGTAGCAGGCAGATAAAGGATTTTGGTAGCTTCCTTAGGTGTCACTTAGTTTAGACAGCTCAGATAGAAGTCTTTGTTACATGCTGAATGCTTATGAGTCAGGTTTCCTTTTAGCTGGCATCTTGATCAGATAAGTATAGTTGCCATTGCAGAGCTGACTGTTGGGCTGAGCATACTGTGTGAATTTGGCCCTCAGATGGGGAAACTTCTGGCTGATAAGGTGTACCTTGTGTAGGCCAAAGGTGTCTTTTGGAGACTGACAGTACTGGAGGGATGGATGTCACCCACTGACATGTGGTGATTTAGCACAAGACACAGGAATGCAAGGACTGTCTGTGACAGTTTGCTTAGGAAGTTCAGGTCCATTTGTCAAACTGTGTCAGTGAGATGAGGCTGGATTCCAGGGTAGTGGGAGAGGGAAGAATTGTGTGTTTCTAGCCCATTAGGCTTTTGCATTACATCAGCTATTTAAAGTGCATAAACTGCTTTCTTCTACCTAAAACTCCTTAGTGTCTTAGTTTTCATAGCTAGTAGATAGCTGTGGATGCCATTTACAGATGTCTGACAGTCTCTACCCATTTAGCGAAGTGAGGTGATAAAACTGAAGTGTTCTAGTGCGAGCTGCCCTGTGGGGTCAGATGGTGCTATACTCAGCTGGGCAATGAATTCGCTTTAAACATTTGCCTTGTTGCAGCTGAAGCTGTGAGTGTGCTATCTCTCACAAACACTCAGTAAGTGCTCATTGCTCTGGTCTTGAAGATTTTATTTTTTTCAATCTGGTCCCAAGTTTTAGTTTAGAGCTGTCTCGGTGCCAAATAATTTTCTTTCCAGGTTGAAAATAAAAAAGAATGTACTTGTCCTCATGAGATTGTCTTCCATCTGCTAGGAAGATTTTTAGCATCCTGCATTGCCTCTAAATTTCATAGCTCTTTTGGGCCACTGGTGTGTATGGACTGACTGATGGCCAAGTCCACTCTTGAGTAACAGGCAAAGAATTATTGCCCTACAGGAAACGTTCCAAGGAAAAATAACTTGTCTTGTAAAACATGTGGAGGTCCCTGTTGGGTTCTCTGGGATTCTAATGTGGAAGAAAGTACCTAGGTTTGTCTGCCTGTGCTTTTTCTTTGTAACAGCTTCTGTTGGATGAACTGTGCAGCAGAGACAAGAGTATAATGCTGGCTTGTTTCTGTAGGTAAAACACTGTAAACTCTTATTAGAATAAGAAAGGTAAGTTACTTCCAAAAGCTTAAAAGAGTTTGGTGAATATGCTAGATTGTCTTTATCTTGGAGCGTTCTGTTGCACATGAGCTGTAAATAAACTCATTGTGGAGATGCAAGCCTCTTTGTGTGGGGTTATTTTTTACCCTGATTAAGTGATTGCAGGGAAGGAGTCAAGAAGTGAAAAAAACTGATAAACTTGGATCTCGTCCTAGACTCCTCTGCCTCCTCGGATTCTCTTTAAACTTCCTCTTCTAATGCGAATTCACATATGAACTCTCTTCTGTGGCCCCCAAATTACCACTTGGGCAAGAAGCAGCAAGGACGTGGTACAGCTGCAGATGCATGAATTGATTCAGTGGGTATGTGTGACAAGTAGGTTAGCAGCTGGCCAGGCAGAACAGGTAACTCTTGTGCTCAAGTTGAGCTTTTACCTCAGTGAAAGTGTTCATTTAGCTCTCTCCAACATGTCTGCCTGTTTTCATTAAGTGCGTGGGAATTGAGGCTTGTATCCCATCAGGCTTTGTTGAAATGCCTGCTATGTCAGCTGATTCTTAATTCCTCAGGGAAAGCAGAACAAGAAAAGCATATTACTACTTATTTGGATGAAAAAGTGTAATTTGAAGTCTAGTAGGGGAAAATACATTCAGGTGGTGAGAGCTTCTGGGAGGCCTTAGTTCAGAAAGTAACTGTTGCCTGAAATTACCTCTTCTCATAGGTGATTAGCGATAGAAAAGAGGGAATGGCTTCAAGCTGCAACAGGGTAGGTTTAGACTGGACATTAGGAAAAAAATTCTTCACAGAAAGAGTGGTCAGACACTGGAATAGGTTGCCCAGGGAGGTGGTGGAGTCACCATCCCTGAATGTGTTTCAGAGTTGTTTCGATGTGGTGTTGGGGGATATGGTGTAAGGGAGAACTTTGTAGAGTGGGGTTGATGGTTGGACTCGATGATCCCAAGGGTCTTTTCCAACCCGAACGATTCTGTGATTCTATGAAAACTGTCTAAACCTCTTTTTAAAGCTCAATTAAATTGTAGCTTGACAAGAAGTATCTTTTACTCTTGTTTACTGTGCACGGGACTTCAGTACTTTTCTTTTGCTCAAGTACAAGGCAGTATCTTTAATTATAGGTCACATTTCAATGGCTTTGGACAAGATAAACTTGCATTTAACTCCATTGATACTCAAATGCTGGTTAATGCATTCTTTGAGTCTGTGCCTGAAATATCCTATCCCCTCCAGCCTTACCAGCTTCACTGTTCTGGAGATGCCCAGTGGCTGGATCCTCACACTGTTCTCTAAATATTTTAAGGAACAAAAGAGTAGGAAGTTCACATTTTTTTAGGATAGTTAATCATAACTGTCCCTGGTAGCAAAGCAGATAAGTATTTTACTAGCTGTCCTTGGCAGAATGTGCCCCATCTAGGCCAAGTAGCCAGCTCAAGTTGTTACTGTGCCTTAATATCTCATCGGCCATTTCTAGGCCATCTTCTTAAAAACCTGACAATCCTGCTCATCTGGAAATTTTGTGAATGGGGGTACTGATCTGATACTGCTACAAGTAAAAAGAGAGATGAATAAATACCTTTAACTTCACATGCAACTTCCTTGTAATTTTATCAGACTGTGAACAGTTGGCTAGAATAATGCAGTTTGTCTTCAGTATGAGGAGGCCCAGATAAGGACATGTGTGATGAATGTGCAGATACGTAGCTCTGCAGAGTGCAGCTTGCTCCCCAAAAGACTGGATTTTCACTGTGTTTTGTTCCCTCTCAACAAGGGAGACTATGAGGGGATGAAAACTTGTGATACAGCTGCCTGACCAGTGGTCTGTGCCCTGCTTGATGATGGATAATGCTATGCCTTCTAGATAGGGAAACTTTGTTTTCAGTTTAGATAATGCTTTGTAGGTAACAATCCAGAGATTGCATCCAGAAATATGAGACTGTGTCTCAATGTGTCTGTAGTTCTCAGCTTGTATGTGCAGCACGCAAAGTGAGTTTAGCCAGGGGGGTATATCACCAGATATTCCATGGACCATTAGAAAAGACACAGAGCAAGAGAAGCAATAGCTTTCATCTAGAGCTGCTGACACACAGGGAGAAAAATGGGGGGAGAAGGTACTTAAAATGAGAGCTGCCTGTGGACAGATGAACAACGAGACTATATTATGTGAACTTTGTTCCTCCTGCAGATAAATAGAGAAGGCAAAAATGGAGTGGGAAGAAATAGAGCTGAGTTTAACAAATGAGCAAGCAAGGAATGTCTCAGGGACCATCACTAAGAATTTGAGTACTAAAATGGCAGACTTGCTTTGATAGAGAAAAATGAGTAATAAAGCAGAATCAGTTAACCTGTGGGACTTGTATCTTATGCTGGGGTTAAAGTTGTCCTGGTGCAAGGGATGTATCACCATAGAAGCTATTAATGAGTCTTCTGTTCACAGCTCCGAAGCAGGAATTTGAATGCTCTGTACTGATTCATGCCAGTGCAACACGTATTGTGTCAGTGCTGAAAGAATATAGAAAGGAAACAAATGACAGCTGTGTGGAGGAGCTGGTGTGATAAGCTGGGCCTCTGGTGATCTCTTGCTGTAGAACTGGAAGATTGCCATGTAATACATTGTGAGCTGTGAAAATACCAAGACAGCAACAAATTACATCACTGGTTTGAAAGCAGAAATATATACGTAGGAAGGATTAAAATCTACGATATTACTGGAGACAGGTTGTTTCCAGCTGATAGAACATGTACTATGAAAGCATGTAAGGGGCCAGGTGATAATGCATGTAAGGAAGACATCAAAGGTCTGCAGCAATGGATGCTGAAATGAGAATCTGGCAGGCTGTGCATTTTGAGATGGAGATAAAACTTTCATTGCTTTCACTGGAAATAATGGAACAGCACTAACCTCTTGAACAGTAATTTGCTGTGGACTTAACATATCACACGCTACTCTCCGATTATATTCCATCTTTTCATTTTCTTGAACACAGCCTCTGTACTCCAGCATGTCAGAAGCTACAACTGTCATTATTTTAGTGGCATTTGACCATACAACTCAGAAACTTTAGTATGCAAAGATAAAGGTCCCGTGTGAAATAGTTATTTTGAAATTACTCATGATGAAGTAGGTGAAATCAAACAGGAATATAAGTATTGGATCTTCAGTCTCTTTATTACACTTTTTTCTGATGTGCTTACTTTTTGTTAACACAACATTTGCCAGCTGATGCTATTTTCTGGCTTTCAATAGTCATTTATTTCCTGATAATTAAACCTTGCTATTGACAGTGCATCTCTTTGTTGTACAGGTATGTAGGTTATGTGCATTGTATTGAAAAAACAAACAAAAACTCAACAATTTTTCACTATTCTTGGTTTTGTCCCTGAAATAGGACCTGAGATAAGAGGGAAAAAAAAAAAAACACCCTTGCCTTCTATTTTTGTCACATAGTTTGGCTTGGGGAGAGAAGCATTACCATGTCTGACAGCCAGTTGTGAATGCTGCTGGCCTAATTGTGAGAAGTTGCATTTTAAGTGTCCCTCTGAGTGGGAAATGGAGGAGTCTTTAATGTCTCAGTAGTTCTATGTGGTTAAAGGGTTTTATAAAATGTGTGCTGCATTTCAGATAGTAGTACTGCATATACTCTTAGAAAAATACATGTAATACAAGTCTTTTACATCAGGATTTTTGGTGTCATGCAGTTTTCACTTGAAAAAGCTTCATTTGAACATTGTTGCTTTTTTTTCCTGTTGCAAAACATTCTTGTGTCCACTAGCATAATAAATTGCATAGAAACATAATTTAATTAACTGTTTAAAAAAACTTGGATCCTGCTTTACTAGAATCTTGTGAGATTCTTCTCCATCTGATCTTGATTTTAATATTAGAATAGTGGGTTTTTGGCCTGACCTTGTGCACTTGGAATGCTTTTGATTGTTGTAGTGTCTCTGTTAAGAGAGAGTATATTTAAAATATGCTATGCTAATGAAAACTTTGGAAACTAGATGATGATTTTGTATGCAAAAATTCTGCGAGAGTTTGCAAGGTCAGCTAAGGCTTTCTGCAATGGTAGAACTGCTGAGTTCATGTCTGACTCGCATCACAGCAGCCGTTTGCTCAGTGACTAAGATTTTGATGCTACCAACTGTGGATGCTATGGGTATAGCAGAGTTGGTGAAAGGGAACATGTGTTCCCTTCAACTGTTTCAGCCAAGCGTCTTAAAGGTCTATATGAAGTGTGGATAAGTCAGTATGCTGTGTTGTGAGCTGGGAAGCTGAGTGCTGTTCCTGAGTGCTGTGAGACTGGAAATGCTGTGCTACAGGCAGGGGTAGAAAGGAGGGGGAAAAATGGGATGGGGGACTCCATTTCAAGTCACTACAGCTATAATTGCCAGAATTTGCTGATCAGAGGCCTGTGATTTAAGTGACATAGCATCTTACTGAGTTGTAGACCTGGTGTCTCTTTAAGCACTTTGGGATGGCTGGTGACTATGCAGTCTGTGAATAATGTTCTGTATTGTGTCTTCTCATGATGCTGAATGTGTAGGGACCATTGATCAAATTTCTGCTTGGCTGGATGATGTATTCCTGTGGAAGAGCACATGACGTTGTCTCTACTGGCTAATCAGCTGCTGTCGGTTCTGGATATTCATCACTGAGGGTGCAGTTGCAATGAGTTTAATTCTGGTGTGGCTACTGTCAATCTCTTGAAAGCTGTTGTGGAAGCTACCAAAGTAGTATTACCCCTTGCTTGATTTATCAGCATCTTGTGGCAGATGTATGAAGCATGGGGTGCTACAGAACTAATGCATTTATATTTTGAGGGGGTGGGGAAATATTCTTCCTTCCCAGCTTTCTGCAGCTTAAATGAGGTCTTTATTATTAGCACTCTGGTTCATTAGTGCTGCCCCTTAACTCTGCTGTACTGATGTTCAGGGACCAAGACAACTAATCTAAATAGGAAACAGAACATTTTTTTGTCTATGGTACCTAAGAGGTCTTCTCAGTTTAGTGAAGAGCTGCCTCTCAGTCTGTGTGTAAAATGCTAAACCTGACTCTCCTTATCTCCTGTCTAGCCCACGGCTGTGCACATACAGGAGTTCCTCACTCTGCTGGCTGTGTGTCATACTGTTGTTCCTGAGAGACAAGGAAATACAATAATCTACCAGGCCTCCTCTCCAGGTTGGTTGTTGCCATGTTCTTGGGGAGGGAAGGAATGAGGGAGTAGAATGGGATGGATAGGGATGGAAGTACAGAAATTTCTTAAAAGGTCATTAATTTTAAAAGCAAGATGTTCTCCATTATAGCAGTACATCTGGCATCTTCTGTCACCAGTGCACACGGCTTTTGAATGCCTCATACAAAACTGCTAAGTTCATGGCTAAGTCCAGCTCTGTAGAACTAGGCATATGATCCTTTTTACTCTGACCTCTTTCTGCAGGGGTGAAAAGCAAAAGTAAAACTTTGAGTGACTTATCTTCCCTATATAGAGCTGACCTATGGAAGTTCTGAATTGTTTCTGCATGAACAGTTACTTGTTCTATTTGGCATGAGTGCAAACTGTTTCTCTTGATCTAGTAGCTTCCCATGTTGCTTTAGGCAGATACAAGATGCTGATACATAACACGAATCAACAAAGAGCAGAGTCTTGTCTGTGTTCAGGCCTACGCTTCACCCATTTCTTGCTGCTTTCAGGCAGCACAGTGGTGCTGGAAGGTAGGCAGGGCCAAAATGCAGAACAGTAGGGCCCTGCCCCCCATCAAATTTGTCTCCATTTCTGAGGATATTTCTAGAATTGTTGTAGTGATGTATTAAGTGATAAAGCAGCAGTATTTCTTTTTGGTTTAATAAAGTGTCTGAAGAGTTGGGTGAACAGCTCGTGTAAGGCAGCTCTAATAACAGTGTTGATGAACTGAGAGGAGACCAAGGGAGCGGTAGAGACATCAGGGCAGCTTGAACTGGGTGCTAAATTCACTTGTACAGTGATTGTGCTTAATGCCACTTGCTCCTTAATGAGGCTGTATAACCTCTTCATACTAGAGGTGGAGGTGTTGGCTATGGTTTCAGCTTGGTTATTTGAGCTGGTAATGACACTGCCCACTTCAGTCTCCAGAAGGCAATGCTGTCCTTATTTCTATAGCATCTGAACCTTGTGCCTTTACAGCAGGAAATGGATTAAATGTGTGTTGTAGGAATGGAAAATAACACAGCTTTGATCTTGCTTTCGGAACAGGTATTTCCCCTTTTTCATGTAGAAAAGTATGTCTTCTCCACAACAGTTTAATGCTTTAGTAGTTGGAGGATGTCTTACACAGATTGATATGAAGTTTGTGTAATTGATATTACATGACCTTTGTAGGACTAAAATGTGAATGTTCTTGTGGAAGCGTGTGCAGAGCTACTCTAGCAGCTCTACAGATGTGGGAGTATGTGGGGAAGGGGGGCTTCTGTGTTTTTGGCAGTGTGGTGTATTTAAGTATGGCTTTTGTAAGTCTCTTCTACGTACCAGATTAAATTTAAGCTTTTCTTATGTTGGCAGATGAAGGGGCATTAGTGAAAGGAGCAAAAAAACTTGGTTATGTCTTCACAGGACGGACTCCACATTCAGTTATCATTGATGCGGTAAGTAGCAGCTGTGCATGGCACAGACTGCCAAGATCATGCAGAGCATAAATGTCTCTTGTGTGGTCCTTGTGAGTTCCCTTTACAGGGCCTTTAGGAGACCATATGCAAAAGGCTTTTGCAGACTGGGAGATGTTGTCTTAATCTATTTCTAGATGCAAAGTTCTCTGCCCTTCTGTGTGGCACAGGCAATAGGAAGTTGTAAGCTTATATGGGAAATGCCAGCAGTTGTCCCTTGTCTGGGAAGCACAGATGAGCACACTCGCATCAGAAGGAAATCCATGGATCTGGGAGATTTTCTGACAATTATGTTTAATGGCTGCTGTTCTCCTGATGTTTGATTTATTGTATTAAAATGGAATTTTTCTTCTGAGTAAGATCTTCTGTAGAAGATATCTGCTTAACAAGCTCTGTATGCAGGGGTGTGTAGTTAACAGATTAGAGTTGACACAGGCAGTCTCAGACTCCACATTCTGACTTAAGTTGCAGTGTAAGTGACTAAGTGGCTCCAGATTTACACAGGTGCAACTAAGATGAGAACTTTGTCTCTGGAATACATAATGGGGTGCTTGTTAAGAATAATGGATGTATTTTTGTCCTTCCTCTCAGGTGCATTCACTTTCAAGTTTCTTGGTACGCTGCCAAGCTAAGCATTTAAAACATGTATCTTTCTAGGACTTGTCACAGACTTTACAACTACTCAGAAAACTGCTGCTTATTTTAAGAGGAAGAGCTTAGGATGAGCAGTGTCATCCAGAGCTGTTTAAGATCATCTTTGCTCTGCAGGAAGACCGAGGCCCACCTGACCTAGTTTTATAGTCATCATACGTAATGTGCTGGGAGCATGG
The DNA here is from genome assembly GCA_947846985.1 of Fratercula arctica. NCBI lineage: Eukaryota > Metazoa > Chordata > Aves > Charadriiformes > Alcidae > Fratercula > Fratercula arctica. The sequence goes on along the minus strand of CANTUZ010000001.1, from coordinate 22,152,714 downwards.
TCAGTCTATAGCCAGCAATAAAAGCTGTCACTCCGAGGATCCTGTCTCTCCTCATTGCCTACATCCGTGGCACTACATGTAACATGGCTGGAGATGGCTTTTGGTCCTGGGGATATTGCTGAATTGTGCCTCATGGGACATAACTCTGTACTACAGTTAGATTTTGTTACAGCCCTTTCTTTAACCACTGGAGTTCTGAGACTCCAGTAACTCTCACTGTTCCTTCCGTCTGTTATACAACAGGAACGGCAAAGAAAGCATTTCTAATTCTTTTCCTTCCTCAGGTCGCTCATGCTAAACCCCAGCAAACGGTTGTTGGTAATGGGAATTACTCCTCAGTTAACCACTTTGTGCCACAAAAAACAGTGAATGCTTGTGAATTCAATTAAAACAAATATTACTGCAGTTTAGACAAAGGTTATTGTAATACCAAATCTGATGGTATGTCAAATTTAACTTGGAATAATCCTCAGAGTCTGTAATATGTCTATTACTTGATAGCTGTTAAGAAGTAAATATGCAGCTTAGCTTTCAAAGCATGCTCATACTTCTAGACTAAGATATTAGTTCCTTGAAACAGTGCAAAAAAAATAGTAAATGGAAGATGCCACAATTTTAGATGTTCAAGATTAGAATACCTTCCTTAAATAGGTCTCTATATCACTTTTTACCAGGAGAGGGAGCTGTTACCACAATTTATTTATACTGGGTTATGTAAACAAAAGTGCTTTAACCAACTATCATGTTTATGCATGTAAGAATATACTGCAAGTTATACTTACAATAGTGTGTGCTTTCTTTTGTAGCTGGGAAAAGAAAAAACTTTTGAGATTCTTAACGTGCTGGAGTTTTCCAGGTAAGTTTTCCTCTCATATACTAAATGCAGGAGAACAAGAAAATACATCTACAAAAATGGTTATCTAGAAAAAAAAAATTCAGCTGATGCAGTAGAAAAGCTGAACTTTTAGTTTTGTCCTGCCCCTCCATCTCTTTGTTTTCAATATAGGAGTAACACAGAGCTGCTTACAAGCTGTTGGCATGTGAATGTGAAGCTCTCCCCTGCCACTGCAGCTCTGTTGGCTTATTGAGAAGTTGCTGCCTTAGAAGTTTCATTCTGGGCCTCATTGATTTCCTGATGTGTCACTTGTACTTCAAGAACATACTTTAAGATTGAGATTGTACTTCTGTAGTGCTTCTGTAAACCACTTGTTTTTGAGAAGGTAGAATCTCTAGCTGGAGGGCTTCTTCGTGCTCCTTTTTAAGAACCACTCCAACTAGGAAAAACTAAACCTTGCAAGCACTCCCGACTTGTCAGGCAGGCTAGGATGGGCACTGGGGTGTAGCAAGAAGCTTTGTGTGATGAATTAGGCCCCTAAATCAGGGGAGATCATAAAAGGTGCTTCTCTTTGTCAGTTGATAGTTTTGTTGGTTTGGATGGTGCTAGTCAGCAGGCTTTTCTGCTGTTTGTTTAAACAGTTGTTTGAAACAACTCTTGGTTGAAGTCTTGCTCTCTGCCCTCTTTGAGTTGGCTGGCTCCGCTCTAATAGGAGTATGCAAAAATAAAGTCAGGGAAGATTCGTGTAGGCAGCTTTTCTTATGTCCTAGCTTCCTTTGAAGATTGGTCTTGATTACTTGTCCCTTTTGTTCAGAGTGTAGCTACACAGGCTACTTGTGGGAATATCTAAAAAGGTGCTAGAAGAGTTCTTCAGGGATTCTGACAAGTTGACCGGTTCCCTGGTGTCGATAGACAGGAGTATCTGTGGCCTACACGCAGTGCTGGTAGAAAATGCTCGTTTAATTCTTTCCTGTGTGTAGCAACTTGCCTCTTGACCAGTCAGGGAGTGCCTATAATTAGATTTCATAAAGCACATGGAAGTTTCTCACTGACACTAGCTTGCTGCAGAAATTCTGGGCATAGTTAATTGCTGTCCTTCCAGACTTTCTTCAGAAAGTCTTGTCTGATCATACATGCTAAGAGTTGACTCTCTTACAAATGGCTCTTGAGCCCAGAAAAGGTGTTAGAGCTCCTTGAGCAACTTTGGATGAGGAAGAGGATTGTTCTACACTCTGATCTATTTGTACATATTCGCAAGAAGGAGATAAGGAAGGAGGATGTTTGAGTCTGCCTTTAGCTAAGGAGAAGAATTACACTTATAGATAACTAACTTTGAATATGAAACTAAAGTTCTTCAGGGTTCTTGTGAGGGTTGATTTATTTCCCTCTGCCTCTTACAAGCTACACTTTTTTTTTTCCCCAGTGGTCCTTTTAAAGGAGAGGTTGATAAGTGAAATGCTAAAATTATCTTTAAAAAAAAAAAAAAATCCTTACCTACCTGTCATTATAAAACTCTTGGGTACAATAGGGTGCTCTTTACCTCTATTTTAAAAACATACCCAAAACTTGACTGTCTTTATGTGCAGCCCTGCTCAGAGGGTCTGATTTTGTTCCACATAATCCCAACTATATTCGACCTGATTGGTCTGATTAGACCAATAGAGAGAACTTTTAGGGGAGGTGAAGAGCTGGTCTATACCATGTGTGTCTTCTTTCTGTGATGTTTTTGCATTCTTTTGTGTTAAGAAGTTAAATAACTGTCCTTGTCAGTGGGTAGTTATTTCAGTGTCTCTTATGACTATAATTAATACACATTTAGCCTTGATGATTCGATTTCTAGCCTGAGTTACCAAAACAATTTTGCTTGAGGAATAAGGAAAAGGTGACAATAAATGTGACTCACCTTCTTTCAAGAGGATTTTTGTGCCACCTTGCTCTTTTGCAAATTCTTGCTCATGTTTGGGTGCAAGTCTGGTTGAGTGCTTGCCAGTGGGAACCATAGGACTGAAGCTGGAAATGGGCAATTAACATTTCTCCTTGCTGTTTAGGATTGTGGATTGTTAAGTAACTTAAGTAACGACATCTCACCTGATCTCAGATGCACTAAGTGTCCTGTTCCCTGCTAGAGCAGGACTTACTCTTCATCACTATGACTAATGATAACAAACATTTTTCTTTCAATAGTAACAGGAAGAGAATGTCAGTGATTGTTCGAACTCCAGCAGGACAACTACGTCTCTACTGCAAAGGGGCTGTAAGTAATTATGCTGCCTAATGGAGAACTAACACTACTGGTTATTGTTTCAACAGCTGTGGCTGATGCTGGTGTTTCATGTCTTGCACATATCTATTGGCTTTCTGTTTAGGGCCAAGCGATTTAAGAGACCTGTAATTCCTCCTCTGACTTTTTGCAGGCAGAAGGATTGCTAGGCTTTCTACTACCTACCTGAAATCCTGAAACTAATGGGAGCAGTACCCTTTACTTAGGCAAAGGCAGGATTTCACCCAGCTGTGCAGCAGCAGTTCAGGAGTTAGACTAACTACTGTTATCTGAATCTGTAATACAAAATCTGTTCTCAAGTGGTTGGCCCTTGATCTGGCTCTTCTGTGTCTCTGCACCTGCTGTTATTTGTCATCCTGACTTGCACCATGTTGTGCTTCTGTCTTCACTGACAAGAGCAATAACTTACCAAAGTACAGAGGCTGCAAAACTAGTGTTGGCCACAGCCGGAGAGTGGTTCTAATTTCAGTGGAAAACTACGGAGTTGGCTTTCTGCAACAGGGAAGACAATTTCTGACTTCTGTAAGGATCTGATTTACTGGAATTTGTCCTGATGTATAGGTCTGGGTGCACTGCTCTGTTGCTTCAGTTTAACTCCCCTGATTTGGTATAGTTATGTCAGCTTCATGCTGGTGTGGTGGGAGTGAATTAAGCCCCCTGTCATTGTGTGGTATTTCGAAGTTATAGGAGGTATTTCAAAGGCCTAGTAGGACCGCACAGATCTGCAACTGCTAGTTGCTCATACTATGCCTGAGTTCACACTGTTTCTTGGGAGTGTGGCACTGGAAGGATGGAGAACAGGAAAGTTTGCAGTAGAAGATGTCCTATTGTCTTCCATATGAGCAGGCTCAGATGCCTTAACAGAGCAAAAGGGTTGTAGTAATTAGTGTAATCTGGTGTTTTGTCTTGTACATTCTGCTGCATCTGCCACTCATCTGAACTGCTAGTTCTACATGGACTCTGCCACGTTCTGGTAGTCATCTCCCATCCAGTCACTTCCATCATAAATTACTTGTTTTGTATGCTTATCTCTAATCAATGATAGATGTAGGCCTTTTTACTTAGCTTAAGAGTACATGTTTGAGCAAAAGTACAGTTTCTGTATTTCACATGTGTGTAATAACTTGTTCTGGTTGTGGCAGAATAAAATCCAGAGACTCTAGATATGTAGGTGATGGTGCTGTATTTTGATTGCAGCTGTTACCAGGGCCTTTCCAATTGCCCTTTGATTTGGTGGTGAAGGAAGTTGCTGCAGGAAGAAGGTTATTTCAGAGACAATTTTGTGGTAGAACCTGTTCAGCGTTTCTGCCTTCTATTTTTTAACATCAGTGGGAATCTTTTCTACAGAGGATTGCAAGAAGCTCTTCTGTACGGGACTAACAACGCGTACTGAATAAGACCAGACACTTATATTCTCTGAAAATCAATATATCAGCATAGTAATTGAGAAAGGAGTATTCTGTGTTGCACAATAGCGGGGACCCCTTTACGGAGAGATGGGAGAAGGGCAGAATGTACTTCTGTCCCCATTATTTAAAGTAGATGCAGTATCTCTGCCACTGGGCACAATCCAGATTACTTACTCAAACCAGAGTTTCTAAAACCCAAATGTGTTACTTGCAAATATAGTCTTGGGTTCTGATATTAGCAAGTCCATCCAGGTTACTGCACTTGAGCTTGTAAATACACAAATGGAGACTTCATATGTAGACTTATTCTGTTGTAATGAATTTGATTTTAATAGGATAATGTAATTTTTGAGAGGCTTTCAAAAGATTCCCAGTATATGGAGCAGACACTGTGCCATCTTGAGTACTTCGCAACAGAAGGTAAGAGAAACAGCATGTCATGAGAATTCAATTTGTCAAATTACTTGCCGCGTGTTCTGCATTGTCTAAGCTTTGCAGTGCCAAATAACACAAAGATAAATTAAGTGGTGTGTAATTGGCAAATTAACAACTCTAGGATAACTTTAAGCCAAAGGAAGTTTGTGCCCCGCTTCTGTGCGATTTCAGTAGGGAACTGGAATTTGGAAGGAAAAGATGGGATTCTCTGTGCCCATGATGGAGGGAAAGAGCATGAGTTGTATTGCCCAGAATACTTCAATTACATTGGAGTTCATGGTGTGTTTACCAGTGTAAAAATCAGATGACAAAGTCCCTGGCTTTATGAAGCAAAGTGATAACCTGAACATGCTGAGAAGCCTGGAAGACCAAGACATCAAAGATGATCTGAAATGGTCTCTAAGGCCTTTATGACTGATGTAGCACCTCTGTTTGCAGGGAAGTACATGACTTTGTTCCCTGTTCTGCAGTAGCATGAGATATTTGCATTATAATAAAACCACGAACCAGTGGTTTTTTTCCTAAATCTGAAAACATTATTCAGCTTTTTAAAAAAAAAAAAAATTTTTTTTTGCAGACTCCCACATACCCAGTAATGAAACTTTTGTATTTTATGGCACACACCCCTTTCTGCTTGACTCATGCCAGAAAAAAAAAAAATCATTACTTCTGTATGTTAATTTTTGTCAGTGGTCTAATAAAATGGTTTTCATACTTAATGGGCCCTATTCTTGACTCTGTTATGCATATGTAACCTTATTATTAGTCTGACTTACGTGCATACACTGAAGGAGGAAAAACAGTCTTTCTAGAAGGGAATATGGGCTGTGTATTATTTTTAAATAGTATCTCCAATCACAATATATAACTAGTTCTTTAATTTGATCTTTTTAAAAATATGTGAATGTCAAGCTTGCTTTCATACTTAAACTAAAAAGATTAAAGATGATACTTTTGTTGCTCCAGTATGGCTAGATTGCAGTACTGAAAATCAGGGAGGAGTTTGTGCCCCTTACACTATCTTGATTTGCACCAACATTAGTGACCTAAATGAGACAGACTTCTGTTTTATGTTTGAAAACCCAAATGCTTTAAAAATGTACAGGGAGATTTTCTGGAATCCAGAGTTTAACAGTGTGCATTAAAAGCGCTTGTTGTTCCAATGGGAGGGTTAGAATTTAGCATTCATTTGGGCATTAATGATTTGCTGATACTCAGTGTAATTTTGCTGCGTAATGGCTGTTTTCTGTTTTGTAGGTCTGAGGACTTTGTGCATTGCTTATGCAGACCTGACAGAAAACTCTTACAGAGAGTGGCTGAATGTCTACAATGAATCCAGTACAGTTCTGAAAGACAGAACTCAGAAGATGGAGGAATGCTATGAGATCATTGAGAAGGTAAGACACGTACATTTTTGAGAATCGGATACAGTTTCCCTTACGTGTGTCTTTTTCAGTGGTATTTAGGCTTTATACAGTAAAACAAACAGTTAATTTCATTAATGAGAAACTGAAAAAGCATTCTTTGTTGACAACCTGTTCAGTCCATAGACCTCTCAAGTTTTAGTTTATAAATCTGAGACAAATCTATGTATAAAGGGTCATTCCGACTGACAAACGCTTTTCTCGCACTCCTTTTATCTTGCAATCTTGTGTAAGGTAACTTGATAAAGATAACGTATAAAATCGTTGTGTGTTGTTTCAAGTTCCCATGGACTAGTACATGAAGGAGAACTTGTTCCTTCTCATATAGCAGTCACAGTTCAAATTTTCTGAAGGCTGTTGTAGACACCGTAGACATAAGACAGTGTAGACCAAGGCCTGTAGCCACATAGACTGAAAGGTGAAAAACTGCTTTCTTTATGCATATTGCAGAATTTACAATTCTGGAAGGGAAAAGAAGGTACTGGAGAACCAGTTTGAAACTCTGTAATCCCATGTGGAATGAAATGTTAAAATGTCAACACTAGGGGCCAGTGTTTCTTTGATACTTGTTGGTCTTAGAAACACTGGTGCTCACACTCCCCACCTACACCTGTTCACGCTCTTTCCCTTTGCTCCAGTTATTTCACTCTCATTTTGTTCAGTGGTTTATTTTAAGCAATATTTGAACTTCAGTTGCTTTTGTTAATTAATATTAATAATGCAACTGAAGTTCTGGAGTGCTGGTTACTTAAATTGTGGGAGGAGGAAACTGAGACTAGGATGGGATGTAGCTTCCACAGTGTAACAGAAAAACTCCAAGGACTTTAAGCAGTAGCTGAATATTGGGCCTTTATTTTCAAACTAAGGACTAAATCTCCTTGTGTTGGTTGGTCAGTAGCAGTGTGATTATCTAGTTCTTGATTCTCTAGATCTCATAGCTCCTTTCAGTTTTCTGCGACCTGCGCTGTGCTGTCATACTCTTCTGTTTTCACAGAAGTGAAAAATGATCATAGATGATCAATCCATTAGTGTGGGTTGATTCTCTCACTTTAAAATGTGTTCTCAAACCTTAGATCCTTTTTAGCCATCTACATTCTGCCTCTTTTCACAATGTAATGCCTTGAGAAAAGGGCACCCTTTGAGTGAGTTATAGAATTGGAGTTTTGGACTGCGCATCATATTGGTAGGAAATATCCACTGTATTCCTTTCCTGTTAATGTTTGTTTGCTGGTCATACCAAGAAACAGGGAAATGTACTTGAAACTTAATTATTTTTTTTCTCCGAGCTGGTATTTCCCAGGTAAATTCTGTGGTCTGTAAGCACTTTCCAGATAATAAACTGGCTTGTGGCTGTAACAGAAATATAATTAACAGGCTGTTTTCTCATCTTACGGCTCAAATGAGAGTGGGAGAGTTACTTTCTCAGTCTGAGTGGTGAGGTCACTGGATCATAGTACAGGTGTCCATGTAGAGACAAACTTGAACTTGGCTTCCTTTCCACCTGTAAACTTTGAGAGGGCTTCAGCAGACCCAGTAGTAACTCCCCTGCTCAGGTAGCTTGGCTGTGCTGATCCCTGTGCTGTCATGTTTAACTCCTTAATAAATGAGTTCGGGAGTATCAGAAAATCTGCAGTTGCACACTTGGATTGCCTTTCTTAACTTCAAATGCTGTTAGCATTGTTCATCAGGAGGCTATAGGGTACTAAAACAAATGACTAATGGGAGTTAATTCTACTATCTTTACTAACTGAATATCTCATAACAAAACTTAAGCTTTGTCATACACACCTGTATGAATAAAAACTTCCCTTTCTGTTCTCTATGCATACATAGATGCAAACAAGCAGAAGCTGCTCTAATGCCCTTTTCATAGAATCATGGAATGGTTTGGGTTGGAAGGGACCTCTTAAAGATCATCTAGTCCAACCTCCCCTGCCATGGGCAGGGACACCTCCCACTAGACCAGGCTGCTCAAAGCTCCATCCAGTCTGGCCTTGAACGCTTTCAATGATGGGACATCCACAATTTCTGTGGGCAACCTGTTCCAGTGTGTCACCACCTTAATTGTGTAAAAAAAAAAAAAAAAAAAAAAAAACCAAAAAAAAAACAAAAAACCCAAACTTCCTTGTGTCCAATCTAAATCTACACTCTTTCAGTTTAAAATCGTTGCTCCTTGTTCTGGCACTACAGGCCCTGGTAAAAAGTCTTTCTCAGTCTTTCTTATAAGCTCACTTTATGTATCGAAAGGCCACAATAAGATCTCCTTGGAGCCTTCTCTTCTCCAGGCTGAACAACCCCAACTCTCCCAACTTTCTCTGTTCGCTTTGTCTGTTTTCACTTGTTTTGGATAATTATAGTCCCTACAAAGAATAGAAGCTGGTACTTTTTTTCCCTGTGCAATTCTGAAATTGTACATAACTAAACTCAATTTGTATCAATTTCTTCTAAACTGAATGTCTTTACATGTCTAAGGAATCATTAAAATGCTTTTAAAGTTAAAATCTGCTGACTAGGTTGTACCTTTTGACAAGGTTTATTTCTTAGCTATTCTTGTCTGCCTGACACTTTTTGTAACCCAGCCAAATGTCTTCAAGCAGTTGCTTTAGAGTTGCGTAAGACTATGACTAACTCGGTAGTATTAAATTTGTTGAGACATGCTTTTCTGGCAGGCATCTGTAGGTAGACTAGAGGTACTCAGGTTGATTAACGTTCATACCACTTGTATTACATAAATGTAGTGAAGTGATTATATCCATAAATAGTTGCAATAATTTTTGCTTTGAGTGATTGTATCCAGTCTGTATGTACGTTTTATGTGAGGGAAATTAGTTTAAATGATGTGATGCCAGATGACTTTTGTTTTGTGAGCTTAACAACTATATAAACTGTGACCACTCATCATGTGGCTATGGTGATTAGTGAATGCTCTAGTATATATGTTCATCCATGGGCTAGCTTTGGAGTTGTATAACCTCAATTAATTGCTCTTGAAACATTGCCATCTTTCTGATCAGAAACACTTGGTTCTATTCTGTACCTCTTGGAATGTGAATTGTATGCAGAGGAAGTAGAATAGTCACCCTAAAAACTTACTGTAGCGTATGTTGTTTGTGAAAATGCTGTATTAGCAATGAGGCGCAACATACTGTCTTTAATTCCCTTTTGACTGTGTTCCAAACAGAGGTTTATCGTAAGAAAACAATCCCTCAAATTCTCTTTTCCAGGATTTACTGCTTCTTGGAGCTACAGCCATTGAAGACCGCCTGCAAGCAGGTGTTCCAGAAACAATAGCTACACTAATGAAGGCAGAAATTAAGATATGGATTCTGACAGGGGACAAGCAGGAAACAGCTCTCAATATAGGTATCCATCTTTCTGTTTTCTCTGAATTTGTCTGGTATGTGGCAGGTTACGTACTAGATCTGCTGTGTGGGGTTTTAAAAAAACAAACAAACAACAACAAAAAAAAAAACAAACCCAAAAACCAAACCACAAAACAGGCCTGCTTTGTGTAGAATGGTTCTTTGGTAGCAGACAGGCATGTGGTAGCCTTCACTTAGGAGAAGGGGTGGTGGGTTTGGAGTGAAGTCTTTGCTCTGAGTGTCAGGCTAAAGGGACACTTCTGCTCTTGGCTAAGTGCAGTTCTTGTATGGAGTGAATAGATAACTGTGTGTTCTGATGGAAACTGGAGAGCTCAACCAGACCATAATGTTTCAGTTATACTGTGCATTATATCAAACTCTTTCACAGCTTTTTTTCTTATCTTACTGATTGCCTTTTCTAGAGTTTGGGCTATGATGGGAAACATGGTAATACAAAGTATGTAGTTACAAATTCCTGCAAACCTTGTCTGTGAAAGCAGGTGGATGCTTGAATAATGGCTCGTGCTGTCACCTTATGACACATCTGTTAGTCAAGTATGTTGTTATTGTTAGTGGAAGTGTTTCTGCTATTGAGCGTATGGATAGAGTTTGTTTGGTTTGAACAATCATATTGAATACAACCCATAGATATAGATTGTTTTATCAAAGCGCAATAGGGATATTCTTGTCTCAAACTTGTTGATGTAGCTTAATGTAGAAACTGTACTCTTTGTAATGCAAAAAAATCTTGCAATGATGTGAACAAAAAGTACAAATGAAAGTATTTATCAGACAGGTGTGGTTGGGTACTGACGTAATAGAATGGTAACCTGCTTAAGATGTGTGTTATCTGTTTTTGCAGCATAAAACTGGATAGTTTTTAGCACTAAGTATAGGTTCGTTATTAAAAGCAGCCTTGAAACATTAGGCTTCCTTTAGGTCATAAACGTATCTGATAAAGTCAGTCTATATACCTAATTCTATTTGTAATTTGTCAAATTTAAGGCCAGGCTGGATGAGGTTTTGAGCAGCCTGGTCTAGTGGGAGGTGTCCCTGCCCATGGCAGGGGGTTGGAACTAGATGATTTTTAAGGTCCCTTCCAACCCAAACCATTCTGTGATTAAATACAAGGATTTTACTGTAAGGCTGGGCTGAACTGGAGGTAGACATTGGAATTTCAATCCTATAGCAACTAGATGTTGTGCTCTTTAGCGCTTCTGCTGTTGGCATTGGATGTGCCACATAAGTAGGTCGAGTAAGTACTCAAAACTCAAGCCCTTCAGCCTCTTTCTCACTGTCGATGCTTGCAAGCTGGGCAACCTGGGTAGCAACCTGGGTAGCAATACCTTGTGCTGTCAGAGAACGCTGTGAGCTGATTTGTGAGCTATGCCTATGCTGGCAACGTGCCGTAGCCCTTCACACAACGCTAGCAGCCTCTTAGGAGAGGGACTGCCCGAGTCTTAACACTGTCTCTAGTGTGCCTGTGTGAAGTGCCATCCACAGTTGCATTCAGATCTGCAGATGAGGTTGTTCAGAGGCATAGGCATAGGTTAAGGTTATCCTTAACAGCATAGGTTGCCTTCTGTTGAAGGAGCTATTTTTTCAGCCTTCTTAAGCTCATGTTGACTTCAAGATTCTCTCACTACATGAAGAATGTGACCGATGATGCTCTTTATGTATAGAACTGCATGTAGATGGGTCTGGATGTATTTCAGGCTCCTCCTGGGATAACTGTGATGCTCTGTAACTAAACTTACTTTACCTTTAGCAAAACTTCAGGCATTTGCTATTTTTTTTCTTTTTTAACTTTTTCTGCTTTGATTAGATTGGTGGAATTCCAGAATTTAGTCTGCTTGCTGAGAATTTTTGTTTAGTTACGAAAACTGAATCAAGTTTCCGATGTCTTTGTCAAAGTTGGGACCAAGAGATGAAATAACTTGCTGAACTAATACAGTTGTAGTAGAAATAAGGTGGTTGGCTTATGTAGGCAATTGATTCAAATGCTAGTTACCTGGCTTGAATCACTATCTGCAGTTTTTTCTTTCTTTAAAAGCAGTTATCAACTTGAGAGGAGGGAAACATCATCTTTTGACAAATGAAAAAAAAAAAAGCTACAGATTTTGGCATAAATATCTGAAATAAGTTGACATTAACTGACAGCAGCTAGCCTGAACATAAGTACATGAGCTTTACAGCAATTGCTTACCGTGAAGGAGACTAACTTCCAACTTGTCTCTAAAACTGTTTTTAACATGATAGCAGCTTGAAAAGAATAAGCATCTCCCTTACAACTTATAAATTATCACTTTTAGTGTACAATTCGGGAGTAAAACTCTAGAAACTTAATTAGCTTCGTGTTCAAGTTGGCTTGAAAGTACAAACGTGGCACCCTTCCAGTTTTTTGTATGTAACCCATTAAAACTGTAATAAATACTGAATTTAAAACTCAGTACGCATGTACACTTTATAATTCAGGTGTAAATATGCTATCTGGGCAGTAAAAAGTGTTTTCACGTTCTCATTGTGTGTGGAGGTTATGCTTATGGACCCTTGCTTGCTGTATGGATATGTACTGAGGGATATTTGAGCTCTTGGCAGCTGCTGGAGTACTTTGTTCTTCCAGCGTTCTCTTGATTCTTTGGCCTTCATATTTTGTGTGTCTCTTGTCTCTTGAGTGCATTTCTCTGAAGAGAAATGATTGACCTTGTTGTGGAGTGATTGTATGCCTTCACTCAGCCATGTGCCAGCTGATAGTCCTGCAGGTGAGGAGTGTGTTCCTGATAAGCTTTAATACTGATCAACCATTTGAACTCTCTACCTATAGAAAATACGAGTTCCAGGTTCAGAAACATCTTTGAGCATAACATATGGTCTTCAGGTTTTTTTATCAGTTGAAACTGTCCTTAGCCAGTGTCTGCAGACAACTGTAGGAGGCTTAACAGTGTTCTTGTAGGTTCATCCTTCTCTCAAAACAGTCTGCAGACTCCGGATCTCCCTTGCCTTTCAGTGGGGGGAGTGGGGGGGAAGGCAGATACCTATTTACCACCGTTCTGGTGCTCAGCAGGCTCCCAGAAAATCACATCTGATGTATTTCCAGCCAATAACTTGCTTAGTAACAGATTTATTTTCTGGGAATGGGAATTAAGTGCTTACTGAACTTCATCCCTCCCTTGAACAATGAATCAATCCCTACAGTTGAGCTAAGTGCTCTTACCTGGAATATGCATTCACAGCTGCGAGCGCTGCCTTATAGTCATAGAATCACAGAATGGTTTGGGTTGGAAGGGACCTTAAAGATCACGTAGTTCCAAGCCCCCTGCCATGGGGACACCTCCTACTAGACCAGGTTGCTCAAAGCCCCATCCAGCCTAGCCTTGAACATTTCCCATGATGGGGCATCCACAGCCTCTCTGGGCAATCTGTTCCAGTCTCACCACTCTCATCATAAAAAAAATTTCTTCCTCATGTCTAGTCTAAACCTGCCTGTTTCAGTATAGAACCATTGCCCCTTGACCTGCCACTACAGGCCTTGGTAAAAAGTCTTTCTCAATCCAGTCTTCAATATATAAAGCCCCCTTTATATATTGAAAGGTCTCCCCAGAGCCTGCTGTTCTCCAGGCTGAACAACCCCAACTCTCTCAGGCTTTCCTCATAGGAGAGGAGTTCCAGCCCTCTGATCGCTTTTCTGGCCCTCCTCTGGACCCAGCCTAACAGGTCCAGGTCTGTCTTGTGCTGGGGGCCTCAGCGCTGGATGCAGTACTCCAGGTGGGGTCTCATGTCCAATTTCTTATCCACCAGTATCCAGGTACTTCTCAGTAGGGCTGCTCTCAATCCAGTCATCCCCCAGTCTGTGATTGGTACTTAAGATTGCTGCAACCCAAGGGTGGAACTTCGCACTTCACCTTGTTGAACTTCATGAGGTTTGCATGGACCTATTGCTTAAACCTGTCAAGGTCCCTCTGGATGGCATCCCTTCCTTGTAGCGTATGAACGGAACCATTCAGCCTGGTGTTGTCAGCAAGCTTGCGGAGAGTGCACCCAATCCCACTGTCTGTCATTGAAAATACTGCATGGTATTGGTTGCGGGACTAACCCCTGAGAGGCACTACTCATTACTTGTTTCCACTTCTACATTGAGCTGTGACTCTTTGAATGGGGCCATCCAGCCAATTCCTTATCCATCTAACAACCCGTCTATCAAACCCGTATCTCTCCAGTTTAGAGGCAAGAATACTTCTGTTATGGTGAGCCATGATTTTTCAGTTGAGGGAATGGTATCAATGCGAGCGTGCTTGCCTGTATCCCTATGTGAAGTTTGAGCAGGGCATATGTGCCTTCTCTAAACACAGCGGATAATCATTCTGGCCTCAGATGCTGGATTTTTGCCTGCAGTACAAGTGTGCCTGTGGGCTATGACCTTGAACTCTGGTTCAAGCAATCTTTCTCCCAGGACACTTGAAGGGAAGTAAGTCCCAGAAGTACCTGATTCATCTGCTTCATGGACTTAGTCAGACTTGTAAATTAAAGAGCTAGATACCAATTTACAGGTGTGGATTGACATTTTATACCTGGCTTTGAACCAGCAGTTGATCTTGCTCTACTCAGCAGCACTGAGAAAAGTACTCCCTGATCCTAGAGAGTGTATTTTTGCTTGCAATGTTAGTACTGCTAGTAGTAACTATTGTAAAACTTTAAAATATGATGACAAATGTCATTTGTAATCTTACAGTTGCCAGTTACATTGCTTTACACTAGTGCTAGATTTTAACATCTTCACAGTATTGAAATTTTATATAATGTATAGATCTCTTATAAACCATTGTTAGGCTTGACTTACATCCTTCTATTCTGATATTGATCTCCTTCCTGTTTAATGTGGTGACAAGATGCACAATGATCTCAATTGCAGGATTAGTTCTGACTCCATGACTTCCAAGATGCACAGCAGAGCAGCTCTGTTTTCCACAGGCTTTTTTTCCAGCTCCCTTTGTCGAGTGCATCTTGCTCGTTTTGAAAGAGGCAAAAGGGAAGAGTGAGCAGTGGTTTAGAAATTACAGCTTGCTATTGCAGCTGCTTTCCTATCAAATGCTACTAGAAAATCCTTTTGAATTAGTTATACTGAATTTGTAACAGCCTACTGCACAAGGCTGTTGCTGTTCCCTGGGGAAAGAATAACCCCGACATGGAGGGAAGTGCTTAAGTTTGTAATAGTCTCTCTTTCTCCTCAGTAAAAAGACGTGGTTCTTCAGCCTGGGACTAACTTTTAAAAACGGCAAACTGACTTCTTCCCAAGTTAGTGTTTTGTCTGTACCTGTTGAAGCTTCATTACTCAGTTCTGTGCTACCACCTAAGACTTAGTCACAGGCAGAATCAGAGGCTATCTGTAAAGCCTTTCATGTTGGAGGCTGTGCTTAGTTAGAATATATTTCATTCTTTTCCTGACAGGAGTGTGTGAGTTCAATGCCATTCAGTATTGTTCTCTAAAGCAGAAAGTAAACCTTAGCTTGTTAACACAAGTGAGATGAAAATGTATCTGCAAGGTTGCACCTGATATTCGTATTCCACACAGCTGGGAAAATGGAAGAGAAACAAAACTTGTGCAGGTAATCAAACCTGCTGCCTTAAAGTGCCTGGCTATGTGATATAAGCATGCCTTCCACAAAGGAGGATAAGGGATTTGCTGTCTTGACAGAAGTCGTTCATGCAGGCATGTTAACCCTGGATTATACATATAAAACTAGCCTAATTAGAAAAAATTCTGTAGCCTGAGGAAATGATTTGCATTGCAGTTGATGAGCCACTATTGCCTTCCTAAGGAACCAAGAATCCCACAGAAAATAAATTCATGTCTCAGTTGTTCTCTTGTTGTTGTGAGATATAGAGGGAGACACTTAATCTTTTTACATTGACTGCGCTGTTCTGCTTTTGAACCTGTCAGCCTTGCAGTGGTTCATCACTGGGATGTTATTCTTGTGCTGCAGTAGCCTCCAGTCTCCATTTAAGAAAAGTAAAGGACTTCATGAGTCCTCATTTTGTGACAGCAGTTTCTTAAACTTTCTGTGATTCACTTCTATACAAAAGCACAGTAGAAATACAAAATAATTCTATTGTATTTCTTTTGTCTGTGTAACTTAGATCAACAATAAACGGTATGTGCTTCAAATATACTAATTCTCTGCTGTTTTATGAAGGCACACAACTGTGCCAATCCCAAAAGAACTCGCATGAGCTTTTGGGATAATGCGATGGGGTCAATCTGATGTCTCTGGAATTAAACTGTATTCTGTAAATGCTAAGTGTAGATATATCCTGGATATGACTTTGTCTCATGTCGGTGACAATTGTGTGGCAGAGGAACGGCCACTTCAGTGGCATTGAGTGGTAATGCAGTCACTGTCTTTTACTGTTACAAAAAACTCTTGAGAATTTTTGCTTTGAATTTTGGTGTCCTGGCCAAGGTACAGAACTGCCTTCTGGGTGCTGCTCCAGACTACGACAACTTGCTCTTCTTGTTTTATGGCTCAGTCCTACACTAAGAGTAATCTAGTAAATAACTTGGTGCCTATAGGAGTTGGCAGGGGCTCTGTGCGTGTCTGTAGTTTTTGATGAAGCTCAGGACCTTCCACACTAAACTCTGAGTAAAAAATGCTCATATAACCCAAGCATGGGCTAAGGGGACTGGGTAGCACCAACTGGTTCAATATATGTGCTTCCATCACTGCAACTGCATGTTCAGATCTGTTCCTGTGCCATGCTGAAGGCAGCTCTGCCTTCATGTAGATTTTAAAAAAAAAAAAGTTTAGGTATAGAAATATTTAATTTTGCTGTAGGGATATGGCCTATATTTACTGTATCTAGGTAATACACTGTTTTCTTTGGTTAAAACATCTCAAGTGATGTATTTGAAAATGCAGATAAAATGCAGCCCCTGTTGCTAGTAAAATTGTCAAGCTGGAGTGTGTCCTGTACACCAATGCTTCCAGTAGCCTGCCTGATAGGAGTGACTGCTCAAAAAGTAAAATGTAATCAGACACATAGATGCTTATCTTAAGGTTTAGCTAAACTTTAAATATTCTTCCAAAAAGTAAATCCTTATGTTTTTTTTTTTTTTCTTGCAGGGTACTCTTGCAGACTCATTTCGCAGAGTATGTCTCTCATCCTGGTCAATGAGGATTCACTAGATGTAAGTAAGCAAATTCTGGTGTAATTCTTGACAGAAGTAGGCATTGTTAACAAAAGGGAAAGCTGTTGAGCTTTCTCATTTTATTTCTCTCACTTGCCTTTAAGGGCAGCAAGATAAACAATTAATGCGAAAGCAAGTGTGGGTTGTGCAAAATGTACTCCTGAGGTCTCCCGTTACAACCTGCACAGATCAAACTAAAACCTTAGAACAAAAAACTAATTAGGTCCGTGGGTTTGATTCTGCTGTGAACTGGTGAAAACTGCAGTATGCCATCAGGAATATAGTTAGGCTTTAAGGTATAGATATAGGAGTAACATGTTTGAAGAAAGGAAAAAAACGAACAAGCTACAGAAGTCTCATTTTGACATAGTAAACTATCTTCAGCACTGCCTGAAACAGCTGTAACCAAACCTACGCCTGAGCAAACTGCATTCTGAGCTTGCAATGTACAGCTTTTGGGACCTAAAAATTGCATGCAAGTGGTTGCCATGCTCCTCAGGTGTGTGCAGAAATTAACTAGAAAAGTGATATACTTGCACACGAATCTTCCCAGAAGATATTTTTTCCAGTTTGCCTGTTTCAGCATCAGTATCAGCATTTGATATAACTTGCATGTCTGATTGCTATTAGAGGTATTTGTAAGACAGATGAAAAGATCTATAATAGGCACCATCTGATACTTGTGTTTAGAGTTGGTAATTCATCCTGCTTGACCGGATGAGAGATGCAAAGCCTCTATCTTTGAGTATCAAAGGAGTTACTGGATATCTAGTGGAAGAGGGGAGTACTATTGTGGCAAAGTAATGACCTGATAAGTGTTATCTTCCAGTTGTGTCTACGTGATTTAGTTAATGGCAGCCTTGATAGTGTTTTCAGCTCATACTCAAGTTCATTGTATGCTGTTGTGGCAGCTCAAGGCCTAGCGTTCTGGCTCACCAGAACTCGGGAGATCCCAGTGGGAGATCCCAAGGGGAGATGATCTGCTTCCAGAGCCTGGATTACTAGTTTCTGTGCAGCATAATGCATCCTGATGGGAGCTGTCTCACTGAGGAGTTCTAGCAACGAAGACCATGTTAGTTCTCTTACAGAAGTTAAGTGTTATGTGTTGCTGCATAGTTAGAGACTTGTTTAAAAACTTGCTTAGATAATTGTAGTGGAATAAGAAAATTCAGGTTTTTATTTTTAAACAGTTAATGCATTGTGTGTGTAGATTGGAGTATGTAAATTGTTTCAAGCAAGTATCTAAATGCCTTGCTTAAGACTCTTACCTGCTCAAACAGTCGTCTTCCACTTTTCCACTTCTGTGTGGTCCACCTTTAAGGGAACGGTTTCCTTTTTGTGGGTTCAAAATACTGTGCTTCTGATGAGCTTTCTGCCATACTTAGCTGACTAGACCTCTTAACCTGAAGAAAGATACAGAACCTCAATAGAAAATGTGTACGTAGCGGTCTTTGTTTCTTGAGTCAGGAAGATTAGTTGGTTTGGACTATAGGAATAAGAAAACTTGGTTTCTTTTTTCTTAATGTATAGGGAACTCAATGCAGGAGAAGGAAAATGGTTATGCTTTGTTTTCCTTTTAAAGTTTCTTACACGTTCCGAAGCTATGAGTAAAGCACAATTGAAATAAGATTATTATTTCAATCTGAATTAAAAGTAGTTCCTCTAAATTTGTGGAGAAAAACAATGTAGCTCTTGTGATGGCCGTTCAGAAATACTAAGACTCAGATACAGATGCTCTATGGCTAAAGCAAGGGGTGCAAACTGAAGACAGAACAGAGAGGCTCTTGTTAGATTAGAGGAAGAAAAACAGAGCTAATGTTGCTTGGTATTTAGGAACATCTGGAAGCTGAACAAGATAGTCTGCAAGCTATGTTATCTTGACTTTTTTACTACTTATGGTTTTGAATGCAGTGATACAATGACAGATACATTTTTTGGGATGCCTCTGTTTGTAGTGAATATAATACTGAAGGTGCTGGTTAGCACAGCTTCAGCGCCTGCTTCTAAATTGTGACTTCAGTTAATTGGCTGAAAGGACCACGAGAAGGCAGGATGAATAATGACATGGTTTACTACACATGCCCTAATGGCGAGTGCTCCAACCATGGGATTTTCCTTTAAATGTCAAACAGCAGTGCAGGTGGAACAATTCAAGGACTTTCAGCAAGAGGTAAAAATGAATTTGCCTTTTCTGGGATGAAAGGATGGATTTAAGCAATAAGAAGTGACAAATATGCCTGAATCTCAGAATTTTTCTTCCTCTCTCCCTTTCCATCTTCAACAGGAGGAACAGCTTGGCCCTGGCCTGTGTGTAGAACCAGCTCGGACTAATTGGTGTGATTACAATCTTAACCTTGTTTACAAAACGGACATAGACGTACTGAGAATACACTTACATATATTACTGTAGGATTTTTAGAATCCAAAAGGGTCTTTCTGTCTTATTTTTAAAACTTGGTATTTTTTCATTGCTTTAGGAAAGTAGAGGTTTTAGCTAATTTTACCTATGCACTTGAGGTTCTTGAAGTCCTATTAGATCCTTCTGCTTTTTAGGCAAGTCTTTGATTCTTCTCTTGAAACATGAGAGAATAGAGGCCTGTGACAGCTGCTTTTGATTCAGTAGATCCTATGTGATGTTAAAATTACTGCTTTAGCAAGAACTCATTGTGTGACTGTATCTCTTCAGCTTGATCTGCTTGCAGTTGATGGGCTGGGTATGTGGGTTAGGCAGAAGGCATGCTGGCAGTCTCATTATTCCCCCTTTTACGTCCCTTTCAGAGGGTCAGCTGCATGCTTCACAGCTCCAGTTGACAGCTGCTGCCTCCGTATGTACATTAATTGTAACAAGAAAGTGAAACCTCTTCCTCTTATTCTTGTCTTAGCACAGACCTACAGAAGCAAAAATGGCTGCTACAGAGGAAACCCAACAGCAAAAAGAAGTAAAAGCTAAGGAATATAGGGCACAGAAAACACTGAAAGATGGGAACTGGTTTATTCCCAAGAGGGAATCTCCTATTTTAAAATACTTGAAGGCTTATGTCAATTCCTTTCTGAGTTTGGTAGCATGTGCACTTTGAGGTTTTTATATATTCAACTTTTTCCCAAATATTAGCCAAGAATTATGAAGGAAAGGTAATGTGGGACTTGAACTGGGATGAAATGTCATTGACCAAAGCATCTCTTCTCACTTTCCTATATGCCAGCTTTGCAAATACTGTTGAGTGCCAGAACTTCACTTGGAGTGATAGACAGGACCCCTGTGGAAAGAAATTCATTAAATAAGTTAGAAGAGGCTAAATACTCCTTTCTCCATAAAAGGGAGGGTATGAAAGGAAAAAGGTGAAATATCTACCTGCCCACTTCCACTTGATAAGTCCATTGCCTGGTTTCAGATTGTAGTCTTCTGAGGCAGTGGGGGAGGACAGGAATGAACAGTCATCTCTGCTGTTTAGGAGATGGAGACTAGAATCAGGTGAGGAATTGTAGGGCAAGTAACTATTTTCATAATTTTTAAGCTTTGTCTTAAGTATATGTGGTGCTCCTGTTCTGAGGTCTTTTGTTAACTACTTGAGAAGCAGAAACTGGAAGTCTGGAAAACTGAACACAGACGTATATATTTTTGCAGTGATACCCAAAAAATAAAAGTTGATCTCTGTGTTTTAACTCCAGAGAGTTAACTCTTAAATTCTAGGGAAACTAGACTTCTTAAACAGCTGTACTACAAATGAGAAAATGGGTACAGATTAAAAAAAACAGGTAACAAACTGAGAAGCTGAATGGATTGAACAGTCTAGGAAGACTTCAGGTTGTATCAGTCTTCATGATACAGATTAAGATAAGGAGAAACTTTTTAATGACAGTCTGTCCTCTTACTATGTTGACATGTTGGCAGGCTTACCTAATCAACAGCCTCCACTACGAAGACCAATCAAAGGTATATGGACAGACAGACCAGAGAGAGGGGGTCACTGGTCACATGTAAAACATGAAAATATTACTGGAGTCCCTGTTGTCTCAATGCCAAAAAGCATTTTTGTTGGATAAATGGGGGTGTGGAGCCTATTTTAAGACCCTAGAGGACTCTGTATTTGCTTTTAAAGAGTATATGGGGAATGGGAGACTTCCTGACTGTACAGAATACTGGCCATTAAGGTGGATCTGTTCCTCAAATATGACAGTTAGTCATACTCAAAGTGTGAGAGGTCAAGGATGACGCTGTCAGTAATATGAGCTGTTTCATATGCATCTTGCCACACAGCTCAGTGTAAGGTCACACTAGAATGAGAAGCCCTGATCAAATGTGGGTTGACATAGAATGAAACCTTTCCCTCCCCCCTTTTTGCCTGACCTCTGCCAACATAGAAAAGAAATATGCAATCAACTTTCTATCAAGCATACTTTAAAATCCCTAGATAAAAAACTAAACTCTATCATCTTTTCCCACCTGCTACCTCCAGTTACGTTGCTGAATGAGGAGTTCTGGGGAATACAGAGAGCACAGCAGCTGCTCTTAATTTTTTAAGTTGGAATTGTAGTGTTTTGCTGATAGCTCATGTGGAATTGAATGCCTTACACCTTGATTTTGGCCTCTGTGTTGATCACAGTACACTTAAGGACTTGCTTTTGCAGATAGCTGAAGATACTTTGCAGAACTCAATGCTAAACGCTTGCTTTGGTGAACTAATGTTATGTGGTGCTTGGTGCTCATGAAAAGGTAGGGGTGGGAGAAGGGGGGGGTGTGGGAAGAAACAATAGAGGGGTTCCACCTGTGCATAGCAGTATATCTTCCACACCTGATTTTAGCTGATTCCTTCTGGTTTCCCTTTCATAAGCCAAAAATGTGAGCTTATTAGCTATAATAGTTCTAAAAAAGTAAAAGATCAATGTCTTTATTTTTCATACTTTTCATTTGTGTAGCTTTACTTCTTTGAAATAAAGTCACTTAAATTTTGCAATTATAAAAAGCTGTAACTTCAGCTAAATCAGTGTTGGAGATGACTTAGCTGTACTATTGCTGGCAGTGGTTCTAACAAAGGGGTCATGGCTGCTGTTGGGAGTTTTTTGATTTTTCAAAAATGATAGTTGTTAACATCCCCTCTGCAAAGTTGAGAATTTACCTCAGACATACCATGCACCAGTATTCTTAGAGCATTTCAGTGTTAAGTGCAGGTTCTATACTTGAAATATTCTGTAAAACATATCCACTAGTAAGTGGATAGGTTTTTGCAAAAGCAGCAGGTAAAATAGTATCTACTCTTAGTTTATTAAAGGTCTAATTAGCCACTTGTACATTAAAAAAGCTTTGTGGAAAATGAGTGTTGCATCTAGTAGGTGTTCCAATAACTTCATGTGTGGAAGACTTTGGTTATAGAATCTATCTGTAAACTAAGACAACAGTATTAGAAGTTTTTCAGTATATATAAACACTAATGGAAGCTTTCAGAACACTTAAATGATAAAAAAAATGTAGATCCTTGGCATGTCAGATAAGCAAAAAAAACCTAATTGATATACAGTTGCTGGTCTTTGAAGAAAGTGGGTGATTACATGGTACGTCATGAAGTATTGAAAGTGACTCTGTGCTTTAGCTCAGATAACGTGTTTTTTCCAGAACCGGAGCACAGACTTGTGGAACTTTTGAACTGGTACATCAAAACCACTTTGTATTACCTCAATCTTGTTTTCAAATCAAGGTAATTCTGGTTGGTTTTTTTTTTCCAAGTACTCTTACCACCATTTTTAATGTAGAACTGAATTTTGCATAAGTCTAAATGTAAGACTCTTAAGTGTTTTGTTAATTGCCACTGGTTCTTTTTAATTCTAAGGTAGGTGTGTTTAGCCAATTTTTCAGTGTTGGATCTCCACAGTAATACTTATTTTGTATGTTGTACCTGTAGCAGAAATTATGACTTCTGTTCAACTTAGCCTGAAATCTATCAATAGAGGATTCTCACACTGAAATTCTGTGGCATTACATTTAATATATTCTACCTCTGAAATCCATTAATGCTAAAAATGAATTTTTACAAGATCCAAGTTGAGCTTAGAGCCTTTAAATATTGATACACTTTCCCCTTCGTGCAGTCCCTGTGTGACTTTTTTCCCCCACTCCTGCTCCTTGGCATGCAGCAGCAGGTGAGATGTGATCGAACATCTGTCTTGACGGCTTGGTTTTGAGAGCTAAATTTTTTTCTAAATCATGCACTTGAGGGAAAAATCAATCATTTCTCTTCTCTTCAGAGGACTACTGAGAATGGAAAAGACTAATCCCTAGCTTGATTCAGCTGAATTCTAGGAACTTAGCATAATAATCTGCAAATGTTTATCCCTTAGAGTTAACTACGTGCATACATATGCTCACTTAGTTTTTCTTTCCTTTTCCTAATAAAGCTTTCTCAAGTGAAAATATTTGTAGCACAAGATTTACTTTGAGAATAATTCTTGGGTTCAGTTTCTGTTTAATTAAATCAGAAACACCATGAAGTCTTATTGTGCAGCTCTTAACCTGGACAAATTTCTTTCATTAGCATCTTGTAGAATTGAGTTGTGGGAGAGAAAGCTGAAAAAGGGAAACTGGCTGACCCAGAGAGGTCTTGGAAAAGCCCAAGATGAGAGTAGTGGATATTACAGCCAAGTAATGTTGTGTGTGTGTTTCCCCCTTCAACACTGTAGAAAGGAGAGCTGGGAACCCTGTCAGTTG
The DNA here is from genome assembly GCA_947846985.1 of Fratercula arctica. NCBI lineage: Eukaryota > Metazoa > Chordata > Aves > Charadriiformes > Alcidae > Fratercula > Fratercula arctica. Next base: position 22,129,085 of record CANTUZ010000001.1, on the reverse strand, counting down.
GTTGCACATTGGGTTGTACTTAACAGTAGCGGAAGGGCAAAATTGGAGGGACCCAGTTCTGAACCTGTGGATGGTATTTTGCTGTAAAGTAATTCTGTTGATATAAATGGAGCTACACAGTGAAAGTGTCCTGCAGAACCCATGTGCCTGGACTGACAGTCATTGTCCTGTGTTATACATAGGTATGTAAGTAACAACGGACTGATACTCCAGTGTAAAGAACCCTTAATGCCATTGTCCATTGATGATAATATGACTAAAAGTATAAGCATAGAAGCAGAAGCTGGCCTCCCCCACTTCTCTGCTTGCTGAGCTGTATTTTTTGCATGCTTCACTGTTTAGATGAGCTATTGAACGTGAACATGGATAAACCTGTTTGTGCTATCACGGTATTGTGTAGTATTCTTAAACAGAACTTCAAAGTGTAATTTGTTCTCTGCAGTCAGTGTCTTGATTTCTCAAAATGGGTCTTAGTCTCTGCAGGGAAGCTTTACGTGCAGTTATGCTTTGTATTCTAGTGGTGAAGAGTGAGGACCCAGAAAACCTGGTTATTTTGTTGTTATCTTGTTTTTGCTATTCTGTAGGGTAGCATTACTATGAAGGTTCAATAACCTATAAGGAAAATCTCTTAAGTGTGAGAATATCATTGGATTTATCTAATGACTTTCGTGACCTTCATTCTTAGGAGCACATTTCCTTCCCATGCTTCTGAACAAGGATTTTGAAAGTAAAAATCTGTTAAGGTGATCTTTAGCAGGAACCATAATTCATTGTATTTAAACACCAATAGATCTATAGATCTGGGATTATCTGAGAATCATGGATCTAAATATAAGAATCATGCATCTAAACTGCTCTGGATCTCTTAAGTAGAGCTCTGATCTGGTCACTAGATTTACCCATATGTTAGAAACAAGCAGACCTTGTTGTGTTGCTGCCTGAAACTTTTTCTAATAACCATTGAGAGAACTCCAGACTGTCTGTGGAAAGGAAGAAAACCCGAGGAATAGGCCATTAAAAATAAATTGTCTATCAGCATGTCTGTCTTCAAGCAAAGAATATGGTTCCAATAGTGTCTGCTGTACTAACTTCATGGGACAGAAAGATTTGTGGAGCTTTATGGCTTCCATAGGAAAGACACTAGCTTCACTATAGGAATTTCTTTAGCATATCATGTATGTGAGTTGTTGTATATAAATCTGTATTTCAAATTCTTGAGCACAACTGCAGGAGACAGTGCCTGTGAAGCTCTGAGAAACTTTGAAGGCGTTGCTTTTTGGATCCTGATGCTTCTGCTGTTGGAAGAAAGCATGAGTGTGCCTTGTCAGTCACATCTTGCTGATTACCCAAAGGAATGGGGATAAAGTCATTGTCAGCCTTTCACAGTAAAACCGAAGTTCCCTTCTACTGGGAGCTCCAAAGCATTGGTGTCATGTGTACTTCAGTCCTACTAAAAGGTAGTCAGGTGTACAGGTAACTGCTGGGAACCCAAGAACAAGTCCTGTACTTCTAATGCCTTGTAGATGCTTTGAAGCACATCTTGTGTGTTACACAGGAGAGGAAACTGGGGTTTTTTTTCTCCCTTGCTATCATCTGCCTGAATGCTTTCAGACAAAGTTAGTATTCTGGAAAACTGATCAATGTGGACAAGCTCAGTTTTAGCCAATGATCAGCTCTCTTTCATAGAGGCATCTAGGACGTTCTTCTGGTGTCTTGTGGCTAATAAGTTACTTCAGTTACCGGTCAGCCTGGAATTGTAATCAGCTCTTCTGTATACTACTGGGTTTTTGCAAAGGAAGCTAATCAGGAAAACTAGGGAAAGAATACATTTCTCTATTGTACTAAATTCTTTCTAGCTCAAATGTCTGTTTTTCTTAATCTAGAAATGGACATCAATCTAATAAGTGGTTACACAAGGAACAGTGTCTAGCTTCAAAAATGCTGGGTAGAAGAGATTTAGTGTTTTTGTTTGTTTTTGAGGAACAAATAGAATCTTTCATATCTGCAGGTATTTGATAATCTGCATAGAAAGTTAGTTGTATAGGTGTGGAAAATACATGTCTCTTCATGTGAAAAGCTGCTTTGATTTGAGCCTACTGCGTAGAATTACACATGAAAGAATATAGGTGTTACCTGGACCTGTAGGTTTAAGTACACACAGGGCTGTGTAATTTAAGTATTAGATTACCATTTTTTCAGGAAGTAATACTAATAGGTTTGAGCTGTGAGTGGTGAAATAGTTGGGCTGGTATTTTTGTTTCATCCTGCTTTCCCTTTTCAGCATTCATTAGTGACTGTTTTCCCTTATCTGTGGCGCTGTTTTTTCTGTTGGTGTTTTCTGGCACTGGGATAGTGGTTTGGATGAAGTGGGGGCACTTGGACCTGAAGGAATGCAAGGACCTTTAGGAGTCCAAAGACCAGGTTTCTGAAAACTCTTCTTTCCATAGCTGGAAATTGAGGGGGCTATCAACAAAAACGAACACTTTCTTTTCTAAGTTACTTTTCCCTTCATTTCTTAAGTTCTAATAGTGATCACACTTGACAAGACCCAGAAAGGATCTTGTAGCTTTAGGCTGCAGGTATTTTAGCAGCTGGGGGCTCATCATGCTAATGCCTTGTCCATGCTCTGGGACAGAGTAGATTATATTACATAAAAATGGAAAGGAAGAGTGTGTGTTCCCTGAATTCCATCTAAAATGTGCTGTCTTGTTTGTAAGAGTTGTTATATGTTAGAGGAAAATGACTGGGAACAAACACTATTTCTATTAAAACTGCTAATGATCTTCACATATGTGAAGGCTTATCTTTCAATAGATGATCCCTGAGTGTTATCCAGACCTGTTTTCTGTTGTGTAAGTGACAATATAATATTGGCTTTGGATGGAAGGTGAAGGAAGTATCCCGTTTGCTTTGAAGATGGGATTCTTCGCAGCATACTGGTACACTTATTTCTAATAAGCACAAGAGACCATGGGAACATAAGGATGCATAATGAAGTTAACGTAGGATTTTGTTAAATGAGAAGATACCCATGAAATGTAGTTTTTGCTTATGTTAAAGCACAAGGGTATGGTTTTTAGGGGAATAAAACTAAGCAGGTATCTGATCTGTAGGTAAATGAGTTAGGGATACTGATTCTCTTGATTGATGTGGCTAGTATTACACATCCGTAGAAACAATTCAGATTTGTTTTTTGTGTTGAAGGGTCAGAACTCTCTCTTCTGCTCTCAAGATACTTATTTTAATATCTGATCCTCTGCTTTCGTTGAAAGGGAGGGGGAGTCCTTGTTGATGCAAGTTTGTGTGGTGTTTTAAGCATAAACAGTCTTCCTTTCTTCTTGTGGGGTCAGCGTAAAGCAATGGGATTTATTCACCTGCGCTGTTAACTTAATGAAGATGGTGGAGAGCTACTGCTTCAGGGTAAGAAGTAGGGTGTGTCTTGATCACATCTTCCGAACACGAAGGTAGAGATATAAAGGTCTCTGTGGTCTTATTTTTGCAGTCCCATAATACAGATTTATTACGCTGTTCAACACTTTTCTGAAGGTTATTTCCTTTTTCTAAAGAACACAGGAATCATTCTTGTAGCTGAAACTTGATTATTCAAAGCCTGCTCATCAGTTGCATGAAGGAATAAATTTCCTTCACATGAGAATTAAAAAAAAAAAAAAAAAGATGGTTTACATTTGGTTGAAGCTAGAAAAAAATCCCACTGATTTTTTTCTGGGCTGATTGGTCTGTCAGAAACTAGAATTAAGTAGTTCTCCAGCTGTATGAAGTCAATACCTGCCTGAGCATGTGTTCCTTCTGCCTTTTAACCTTCTATGTAGAACAGAACTGAACAGAGAAATCTTTTAGAGACTTCTAGGGGTTTTTATGTGCCTCTGTCACAATGATGCATGCCTATTTTTACTGAAAAATGTGCCAAGGTGTGTTTCCACATATCTAACTCTAGTCATTGAACAGAAGTAATGATGCTAGAGGGTCAGTTTTTCTCTGTTTCATATTTAGAAAGTGATTTGTAGTGTGAGTGTGATCTCCTCTCCATAGTTCCAAGACAAAACTGATTTGGGTATCTTGAATCTTCAAATAATTCCGAAATCCTGAAAATATCATAATCAGTGTTCTAAGCAGGCCTAAAATCACAGTTCTGAAATGTCAGAACTTAGTGCTTTTTTGGGGAGCTTTTGGGACATAAGAGTGTTAATCAGAGCTGAGGTGATTCAGATGTCCTCTTGAAGCTTTGTGCTGGGTTGCAGCAATAGGTATGCTTGTCATATACTCTCTGTTTCTATAAGCTAGGCAGGCAAGGTAAGAGTGCACTTGTGAAGCTCTTGACAGCCCTGATGGACACCATCTGTGGTGTGGCTGTGGTGGGAAGACTTTTAGAGAAATTGTCTTATAAGCGTAGAATTGGTGTGATCTCTTTAGGTCTTGACAACTTGAGGCTTGTGCTCCTCTTGAGTAGTCCTTTTTTCTTTTACCCAGAAGTAGGCTAACTTAAGAAGAATCAAAATCCATGGAAAGCTTCACTATTCAGTTATATGATAGTGTTCTCCTTCCTACCCTACCATGATTAAAGTAGATAGTGAGTTCGAGTTGAACAATAGTATCAAGTTCTATGAGCATGTTTCTTGGTAGGCTGGCTGTATTTCATGGTATGGCTCACTTCGGTAAAATGTATGTCACAAAATAAATTCAGCTTAGTCACTGAAGCATGCTCCTCAAGCTGTGGCAAAGCCTCCTGTTCAGCTGTGTGTCTTGTTCTGCTGTGAGATGTGCTTATCCTGGGGGTGCTTCAATATTTTTTTTTTTTCCTTCTACATAATGAGCTTTTTTTGATAGTGTTTTTTTAAGTGCAGCATTATAAACATCTTGTGACAGATTATTTGCGTGGCAAAACTAGCTGTGGAGAACATAATAAATTTGTTTCCTGAACTGGTAGTTTTCCAACCTTTTCACTTCCTTCCCTTCCCACCCTCTCCATAAATCTCAAATTTGTGCACGTATTGGAGCTGTTGCAGAGTTTAGACTTTGCTCTTTGTCTCTGACTTGATAGACGAAAAGTGTATTCTTGCAAAAGCAGAATGTTTCCGTATGTCAAGGCAGTGTTCGTGCATCCTTGCTATTTGCTCAAATAAACAATGTAAGATATTCTGTTTATTTGACCCTGTTAGTTCTTAAGGGAGCAGAGTTAAATCTTAACACTTTAAACCCAGTCAAACTTTAAAGCAAAAAGAGTACTGTATAGTTAGTGTGACAATGTATTTCTATGGCAGAGTAGACCACTGGCTTTATCCTTTGTCAAAGAATGTATTGCTAGCTTGTCATGAACAAGCTGTGTCGCTGGGAGGAATCTATCTTTAAGTCTGAATAGGCTGTCCTTAGGAAAAAAAAAAAAAAAAAACACCACCAACCTCTAAGATTCCTCCAATTTGTTTATAAGTAGAACATATTGCGTAAATAACTTTGTTCTTTTGGTTTGCTGCTAATTGAAGAAGAAATGTAACAGCCTGCAGGGTCACTTAGGGAATTCTGGGGGTAAATGTCTTGCTGTTGACCTAAGTGCAACCACAGTAGGGTCTGTAAACTAGATGACAAATGAGTTCTTTGCAAGTAGGACTGCTGTAAGCTGTGGCTGCACTAGTACTAGTTGGGTATGTACTGTGATGCTGAGCTACTGAGAAGTCTGAAGAAAAAAAAAATGCAATGTAGAGTGATTAGTCTATCTTTATGGTGGCATATATCCTGGAAGTGTGGTGATGTACAGACAACCTGTGCTGCACAGTTTCTCATGACAGTTCACTACTGCTTTCTAATAGTTGAGACCAAAATTGTCAATTGTGATCTCAGTTCTGATAACCCTTACTGATCATGAGCAGCAACTCTTGACTTCAGAACTTGAGAGAAACTGGATCACATCCTCCTGCTATTTCCTCCAGCATAATGCTGTTGATGTAATGGGGAATTCTTCAGACACAGGCTGTATTTTAAGTGGCTCAAACCTTGCTCTCGCTTCCCAGAATAGTGCTGATATTAGATACTGGTGCAGATTTTGTTCAAATGGTAACATGTGTGCCACAAACATGTGACAACCTCTTAAAAGACTAACGTTTTTTGGTCACTGTAATTGTTACCCATTGATAGCTTCTGTCTGAGGTGAGGAATGCAAGGTGCTTCTAGCATGTGCAGTTATTCCACCCTGTGCCATTCCCATTCCAATGTGGGTTAATTTGATGCAGGTCTCTAATCTTTCTTGAAAACCTGTTTTGGGAAGCAGTTCTGTCAAAATGGCTGTAAAGCCTTGGTTTTGCCTGCCCTGTAAGCCTGATTTAGTCTTTACTTTTCATCTCCTGATATGATCCCAGTTTATGGCAATGTCACTGAGATTCAAACTTTTTGTAAGTAATATAGCTGAGAAGGGGGCAAGTGCATAGAATGGCCAGCTGGGTGTCTGCCTAGCTGTACCCAGAGAGGTTCTGAAATAACTACACCAGAATTATTTTCTAGGTGCTGAGAAGTTCAAGTTTTTATCAAGGAAGCTGCCTTTCTTGTGATGCAGTGCTTCATAATGAGCACCTTTGCCAGTTTATTTCATCTTAAATTGCAGTTTGCAACCTATAGCTTTCACCTAGTTAATAGATTTTTTTTTTTTTTTTTCTTTATTAGAGGTGATTAAGCTGTAACTTCACTGTTTAATATGCTCTCCCCGCGTGGAGCTAGTTGCTGATCTGGTATGAAGGGAGTATATAACCTGACACTGATGAAAGGCTTTATGCAAAAACACTTTAAGTGATCCAATATGGCAGTTCACGTAATGAAGCCCTCAAATATCAAAGGTGAAAACCTGGTTATCTAATTCGTCGTTTTGCTAATGTGTTCATTCAGTGCGTATGTCTTTGAATCCTTTGGTGCTCCTTTCTGGTCAGGCAAAGAGAATTGTTCAATACAAGGTGGTTTTACCTGTTCTTACTTATCTGAAACATTAAGAATAAGTAACTTCTTCATCCTAAAAGGGTAACCTGGATGTTAGTTTAGCATACCTGCACATCCCTCTTGTCTGAGGTATGTCCATAAGGCATTGACATCGCTTAGATAAATCCTTAGGAGCAAATCTTGTCTCTGAGGCAAGAACTGTTCAGCTGGGGAATATTCCAATTTGGGGCTTCTGCTGGCTCATGCAACAGTGACTGTAGGGTAGAAATTAATGCTCATACCTTCTCGATTTAAGCACTTGCTTCCTCTTTAGGCTAATATGTGCAGCCTGTATTCAGTATTCAACTCTGATCTGCTGTGGTGCTCCAGAAAAGAGAAATTGACCCCTGAGACAACTAAAAGTTGAAATGTTTTTCAGCCCAGGATCATATTGGTAATGGCTTGACAATATACAAATTGGAGCAAAAGACGGAGAAATGGTGGTGAGTACTTGGTGGAAAGCTGGACGTAAAAATCTTTGTCCACTTTCTGTGTCCAGCAAAAGTGACACATCACAAGGAAGCTTTCCTCTGTTTTGAAAGATGGAGGAATTTGATGTCTGTTATTAATTCAAGTTCTTGTAGCTGAAGTATAAAATTCACTGAAATAATAAGATACAGCTATTTTGTAGAAAGACAAGGTATCAAATTCTACAGTACAACTGGGCACCATTTATGTGGCTAATGGTGACCAAAGTTGTCTGGCTTCAAGAATTCTGTGTTCTCAGTAGCAGAGAAAGGTCAGCAGAACACATGCTTTTGGATGTGGAGTTTAGTAGTCTGTAGAAGTCTGGGAAAGTGTGGATGAATAAAACCAATTAATAGTTAAGGGGCTTGGTAAGATCTGGGTTGGTATGGTAACATTTATGTCTTCATTATAAAATTAATATTTCCCAACTTATGTGTAAATAACATAAAGAACGGGGGGATGGGTTCAAAAATGAACGAGCTGATGTTTTTGAAAACTTCTACTTTCTTTTCAAGTTATTAAAACTTAATTGCTCTGTCTATATTAGGTTTAAGATTATCAGGTTCTCAAGGGATTTATAGGTCTATCCAGAGCTTGACAGACAAACTCTACAGTTCAGTAGACAGAGTTAATAGGTTTAGTAAATATTAATAAATCAAATCTATTGTACAACTAAATCTTTAGGGAAATGACTCTAGTGGTTTAATTTTAAAAAAGAAACATGATCTTGATGATTTTGTGGAGTTTTCTTATTAAAATTATTTTTACTAATTGAAGTGGGTATCATATTTATTAGATAAACTTTAATAAAAACTTCAGATGTACACATGGGGTAAACTGATAGGGAACTAAGTGGTATGTTTTTAAAACGCTGGAAAAAAAGGTCTTTGAAAATTAGTGTTCACTTCAGGGAATGGTGTTTATTTGACCAGAAAAGAGAAGTTTGCCTGGGGCTTTCTTACATAGACTTTTATATTCTTGACTTAAAAAAAAAAAAAAAGAAGGTAAAAATACAGGAAACGACCATGAAAGCAAATAAAGTGTTGCGTCCAGCTTCTCAGTTGAGTGGGTACCAGCGTCTCTGGGCAACAGTTATGCAGTGTCAATAAGACTTCTTCCCGTTCTTTCTAGAACTAGAAAAAAAGCAGTCAGATGACTGACAGTGCAGCAGCAGAGCTATTCTTGCTTCCTGAGCTCCTGTGGATGTCAGGGAAACATCAATTTGCACTGACTGTGTATGGGAATAGAACATTTAAATTGTTCGGAGTAGGATCAGCAACATTAAAATTTTGCTGGTTCTGGGTGCAAAGATGCTTCTGAGCTTATCTGAAATGCCACTGTGATCTCTATATGCATTATGCAATATAGTCATTCCTAGCAGTGGCAATTGCCAACAAATACATGTCAATTTTAATGTGGTTTTTGGTGCTTTTGAATCTGCAAGGGATAAGCAAGTCTGCAATAGAGAAAAGAGATAGAAGGGATTACCTGGGGGAGTCTAGCAGGGTATAGAGTATCTGGAAGATATTCTTTCCTCTGTGCTTCATTACTGCCATTAGCAGTTTTATTGGAATTTGTATTGTAGGTGGACAGAGTGTTTTGGAGAAGCCAAGTAAGGACAGTGGAGAAATCTAGTGTTCTGATTTTGGAGGGAGAAAAGGCAGCAGATAGTTGTTTAGTTTATTTGGTGGGGTTTTTGTATAATGGAAGTATGTGAAGCGAAGACATGGAAATGATTTAGCTATTTGAGGTTGCAAATAAAATAGACTTTGGGACAGATTATTTGACTTGTGGTTTGTCTAGCACCCAGGAGCCACATGAACCTTCAATAAGGACATCTGCAAATCAGAGGGATTATTCTGGCAAAACAGTTAGAAAGTGTGTTTGCCAAGAATGAGTCATTCCTATTTGTCAATATACTAGGAGAGTGCTGTGCTCAAGAAAATAAAAAGTTGTTGTTATAGCTGTTGTACGGCAGTGTAGTAGAATTACTAATCTCCCAAGAGCAATATAGATCTTCAGTATAACTTTTTGTGGTGGTCACCTACAGGAAATTCTCAAACTAAATATTATTCAAAAAGCATCTTAAACTGAATGGTAGGGTCATATAGGACCAAGCATGTATCTAACACATCTCTTAACCTTATAAAGAGGTGAAGCATTCTGCTTACACTGCCTTAATCTCTGCACTGGGAAATTAGATCACTGACAGGCAGGGTAACTAACTGCTACGTATTGCTGTCGCAGTGAATGTAAAGTCCTTCTCAATGCTTTTTAATCATAGCAACATCTACCAAAAATGGCCTGGTTCCTTATGGGATTTTTGGCTATTAATATACATACCGTCATTATTGCTGTCACTAATATTCTAACATTATTTTTCTAAAATGAAGGGAAGCTCGTAACATATCTGTGCTTAACAGAAGCCTAGTGTTAATATGGGCTAAAGTAGACTGCATATTTTAAGGACTAAATAGGCTAAATAACCTGGACTGAAATAGGGAAAAAAAATCTTTTTTGTATTTCAGTAAAAATCACATAGAAATATATTCTACTGGAAAATTTGCCAGTGCTGTTTTAAGACCATGTCTACTGCCTCATAAATACAGTTTCTATAGTCCTGAGTTTGGGTTCACATGTACAAATGACTGGTTACAATATTCTTTTCCATTAAGCGTTTTTAGAACACATGATGCTTTATGAGCAAAGGTTAACTAGGGCCTGAAGGAAGCTCGGAGCAGGAAAGTACAGATGTGTTTGTAGCAATGAGGACCACTGGCCAACCTCAGAATTATTGCTGCTACATATTGTTTAAAGGTAGACTCTCTGTTGCCCAGCTCTGCCAGCAGTGTCTTCCAAAAGATGATGTTCTGCCCTAACTAATTTCAATGTCCAAAGTCATTGTGGCTAAACCCCCAATTCCCACGATAGGATTTCAGTTCACGTAGTCAGAAAGGTAGCCTGTATGATATAAGAAAGATTATTTTTCTGTTAGTTATGAATATTGTTACCTTAACTGTGTGTTACTCTAGCACTCTGAAAATCTTTATGGTGCTGCCTTTTGAAATGTTGCATTTGTATGTAATTTTTTTTTAGTAGGTAAACATAATCATCTTGTCAGATAGTGGAATAAGCTTTGGGATAAATGCAGTACCTGGAGCTTTAGGAGGCTGGGATAAATGAGGGCTCAGCATCCCTGTGAGTTTTAAGGGTCTTGGAGACAGTGAGAAAAACTGCTGTGATAGACTTCATTATTTTGGGTATTTCTGATTCTTGTCAGAATTCATTGTCCCAGGTAAAGCATTTATGGACTTCAGCTGGGAGAAGGCTTTTTGTGGATTTTGTTTTGTATCTAAATTATTAAATTGCCAAGGATATAGCCTGTGCCAAGTAGGTAATGCTACTTAAGGGAGTTGAGTAACATAAAATCATCTCAGGCTACTGACTGATGTTCAGGAAAATCTTAGTGTCCTGTATCATCATCTCTTACAAACGTTAAACTTTCTGTTTTCCTTGTTTTACATCCCTCTAGAAGCTTCCAGCCATGCACTTGTCTGGAAGACTAGAGACCTAGTCTCTTCTAAGCAGTTAAAGCTATGGTGTAGTAGCATTTGTTGTTTTTTTAAACATGCACAAAAATTAATTGAATTTAACTTAGAACTGAAGTAAAAATCAGTAGAAACAGTGACAATTTTATTGCAATTGCTGGACTAGCTGTGGTGAGCTGGTCCACGCAGCCAGGCTCCACTTCTACTGAGACAGTGAATGTCAGTAGATGGGCAGTGGCTGTACCCTGCTGTTGGCTCTTCACGTGCCACGTGGCGAGGGATGGGCTGGAGGAACAGGCCGCCTCGTGCCCAATTTGAAGAGTAGATCTGGGGCAGAAGGAGGGATTTGGATCTGTGCCACATCCTGTTTGCTGTTTCTCACTCATATGCTGCTGGTTGAAGTAAAATCAGTTGCTCCTAGCAAGCTTGTTTGTATTTGCTTTTTCAGGGCTTTCTATTTTTGTTCCCTTCTTGCTCATTAATCTTCTGTACTTTAGTTGCAGGACAAAAAGTTTGCAATTCTTTCGGTATTTTGAAAATAAGCAACAGCATCGAGTATGAATTGGTCTTGCTAGAACTCTATTAGATAATCCACTCTTCAGACTTCCTCTGACAAAAAGTGTTAAAGCTGGATGATCTTAAGGTATTTACATGATGCTATTGCTATTTAGTACTAATTTTGTAATCAAATTGCAGCAGAAGAGTTGGCGTCACGACTAAATCTTATTTGAGCAAAGCCAGCAAGTTGATTCAACAGGCTTGCTTGCATAAAACCAGTTGGATAATTTTGCCACGCTCTTTTCATCTCATGATCTAATGCTCTGCAGATAGTTCATCTACGGGTCCTCTATCAGCTGAACAAGTAATAGCTATCCCTTTTTCTAGCATTTGAGTGTAACTACAGTTTTTGTAATCTTTTGACATGCTCTGCCATTGCCAGTGTTTTGGATAGCTGTCCTGTCACTTAAATTATTGACAATTATTTGATCCTATAGATCTAGCAAGTGTTCAGATCGTAAAGATCTCTCCTTAGGTAGCAGGAATGGTTCCTAGCATCTTGCTTGTTTAACACAAGTGTTTCTTTCCTTGCCTAGTGTATGCCTCTACTTTAGTACTGTAATTGATGGGTTTCAAAAAATGTAATCCAAGGTAAACGTTTGTAGTCCTGCTACTGTCCTCTTGAAAGCTAAGCTATGGAGCTCTTACTTTTAGCTTTGGGGCATGAGGGAAAATACAGTTTCTCACATCTTTTCTGTTCCAGCTTTCCCATCTCCGTTTCTTCCTCTAGTAGCTTTCTGTCTGTGTCTTCCAGGTGCAGGAGTGTCCAAACTCTTATCCTTCAGGGCATGCTTAGTGTTATCTTTGCTCAGGGTGCTCCTTAGTCTTTACCTACTCTTGTGGCAGCTCTTAAGCAATTTGGGCACTGTTTTGTCTTAAACACAAGTGCTGTCAGACTTGAGTGCCATCTTTCCAGTTGCTTGCTGAAGGGGCTGACTCAGGCAGGAGAATGCTGCCTCGCTGTTGGCTTGCTGGGCTCTGTTTTATTAGAAGTCCTGAGAAGGCACAGATGGGACCGAGTCCAGGAACAAAGAGGCCAGAACAGCCTGTTGCACCCTGCCTACTCCCTTGGGCAACTGCTGAAGGGCAGGAAGTCTGAACTGATTCTTTAATGGGTCAAAGTGATGTTCTGGGACTGTAAAGGAGCTCAGGAGTCCTTACAGCAATCACAGTTGGATGCAAACAGTCAACAAATGTGCATGTTCCCCATTTCCAAGAGGCTGTTGGGAAAGAGGTATGGTCATGGGAGTATAGCTTCTATCAGATCCTTTTGAAAACACCTTTGTGTGTTGTTTTATTACCTAGTCAGCCATGGGTAAAAAGGAAAAATATATAATCCAAGGAGTGTGAGTAACTTCTGATGCTTGTCATGCTTTAAAGGTAGAAGTAAAATCTCAAAGGATATTTCAAGAACTGTAAGTTCTCTCATATTTCTGTTCAATACCTGTATTGTGTCTAAATCAAAACCAGGGCTTTAAGAAAACAACTTGGGTTAAAAGCAATCTGCTTCTTAAAAGCCAGTTTTACTACAGAGCTTGCCTGTGCTAATCAGCCACTCTGGAACTTTCTTGGCTTCACGTGGAGAAACAGATTTGATAGTGCACAAGCACTTAAAAGGAAGACTAATATGACAGGTTGGCTTGTTGCATGCGTGGGACTGCCTTGAGTAGCTTTGAGTTTATAGTTTGCTGTTTGGCTTAATGCTCAAAGCAGTTTCCTTTTACTTAAGTACTAGAATAACTTTGGATATGAACTGACAGCGGTATGGCCTCTGTTATTTACACTAGCATGCAACTGAGCTATTAACTACACAGATGCTAATAGTGATTTTTTTTTTTAAAGGGGGATTTTGGAGAGGAAACTGAGGGTGGAAGACTAACAATAACTGAAGCTTTGGCTTTCCCTGGCCCTCTTTTATCTTTATTAGTCTGTAGAGAGGAAAATTCTGTCCTTCCAACTTTATTTTGATGTCTTACAGATTGATGTTACCTTATATGAAAAGGTAAAACCAAAACAACTTCTTTTCCAGACTACAGATGTAATATGACTTGAAAATACTAAATGATTTTTTCATTGTGAACGCTATTTTTGGAACGTGTTTCTGTCTGTACTAGCAAGATATTGCAGCATGAGAAAACCATGTTGATGCAATCCTGTCAAATCAATCCTTGTACAAATCAATCTACTCAATACTTTATTTCCTGTGTATAGCATTCTTTTGGAGAAAAGATGAGTTCTATCATCCAGTCTGTATTTCATGGGCTAGTGGCTAGTGTTCAGTCTTTTATACATTAATAAACATGGATTCCTTACTTGCTAGCAGTGATAAAACTCCTTCACTATAGTCTTGGCTACACTGTTGGCTGCTCTTTCTGTCTCCTTTTCAGGAAAAGTTGTTGTAATCTCGTTGAATCAGGATGATTATATTTTATATATGTCAACCAGGGTATAATAATAGTGATAATATACATACAAATTACTGTATTTTTTTAATGCACATTGATATATATACCCACATATGAAAGAGTGAGGACCTCCAAGATCAGGCTCTGTAAAGCACCCTACATACATATTATGATAAAATGCCACTTTTTTTTTTTTTCTGAGAGTAAATTATAGGCTCACTTGTGTGCCCAAACACCAGTGTCACTTTCCTGGCTGAATTCTCCTTAGCAGTTTGTGGGCATCTGAGTGTACTAACAACTTAAAACACAGAAGCATGTGGTTAAGACACTAACACAGAATCCTGTATCTTCATGATCTAAAGCAGAATGTTGTGGTATCTTCTTGATATGAGGATTTACCCAGTCAGCTGAAAGGTTGGCTTTTATCTTTAGGAAATTACTTAGTAGAAACATAAATTCCTTGGAGATCTAAAAAAGAGCTTGTTCCTGCTCTGGAAAAGCTGGACTGTTATATTGGAAAGAGAAAAAGCTATTGGAACTTGTTTGACAAAAGTAGAAGGAAATAAAAGAAAAAGCCTATTCTGTTGATTTAATTTAATAAAGCTAGAATATCAAAATACGAAGACACTGAGGCATTCTGTCTTGTTAGCAAAACTGACAGACTTCTTCCTCTTGGCAGAGTACAGTTGCTTTTAGTAATTACACAGATGTGTTAGTGTCCGGAACAAGCACTTCTTTCTTACCCTTTCTGTAGTATGGGATATAAACCACCGTACGTGTACCATAAACTGTTCTGTGGTCTAACATCTAATAAGTATTGAAAGTAATAGAGAGATTGTCCTAAGTAGAGCACTTCTGGAGTAAATGAAAATCATGTAATAAGTCTAATCCTATTCTTAGTGTGAAGAGAACAGGATTTTAACTATACTATTTGAAATCCCTAGTCTTCCTAGGGTACATCTGTGTTTCTTGCCAAAGTTTGACATTATTTTTTAATATTTCTAATTGAACAAATGTGGTATTGTCTTTCATAGCATTTGAAGAACATTTGATGATGATGAATTGTCCCTTTGACTGCAGTTGTTTTGTGCAATTGTTTCTTCTGCTGCAAGCTTTGCCCTCTGAGAACCCAAAGGTGGGTTGCAGAAGGCTCATGGCTTTCAAGATGGTGCCTTTGGCAATCGTGTTGCACTGAGTGACCACTTAAGATGCAGTTCTGTGGGCTGAGAATGCTGAGACTTTTGTCACTTTTCTTGATTTCTGAGAAATAAACGTAGTATTTTAGTGAGGGTTTACGGTGAAGATTGGCATTTTTAAGATGCTGCTCCCATAGTGTCTCTCCCCTTAATGTAAGGGAAAAGTACTGTTGCAGGAAATTGGAGCTTTTATTTCAAAGGCTAAAATGCTAGGACCACCACTTCTGGCAGCACACACTGCCATGGTACTGAATCTGCAAGACAGGAGATGACGGGTTAGTGAAGTCTTGAACAAATCAGTCTTCTACATTTGGAAAAAGCCTCTCTTCCCTCTTACTTCTCCTCTCCCTCTCTCCCTTGGCCCCCCAGCTCAAGGTTTGCAGGTGGACTTCTTGCATATTCCTTGACGAAGACACCGCTTTCTTTCACTGTGAACCTTACTTTTAGCATGCAGCCATCTGGCATTCTGTATTGATTGGAACACTCAACTATGTATGTTTCAAGTGGTCAGCTGTTTGGTGCTGACTTTATAGTGCTCTTGAACTATCTGCAACGCTTTATACAGGATATGTATTTGAGATGGTACATCTGACTGACTTATTTGGAGATTATTTTTTTCTGTGATCAAACAAAGCTTGTAGAAGATCCTTTTCATTTTTCTTTTTAAATGACATGGAACATGCTTGGAGATAAATGAACTGCTGACAGGACAGAGGTTCCTTCAGGGTATATTTTCTTCCCTATTTACCAAGTTCCCCAGCTGCTGCATAATCAGTTTGTTACAGAACTGAAAACATCCTTGAATAATTACCTACAGCTCTTGTTATAGCTCTTGATGGTCCAATTCATCTGGACTTTCAGCTGCCACTGCAGACATGAAAGTACTGATATGATCTGTTTATCTAATTTTTGAAGGCAAGATTAGGTCTATATGTGATAACCTGAGATTTGCTATGCGTATTAGGGACTCTTTGTATATAGACGTTTTAGATTACTTGGTTTATGGTGAAGGAATTTCAGGTTGAAGTTAGATTCAAAGCTATGAAAATGATCTGGGTGAGGCCATCTATTATCTCTGGGTCCTCCATATGATGTTTTTCTTGGCATGGTAGAAGACCATATTCATCAATCAAAATCATGGTGCTATTAAATAAGCAAGTACTGCTGCATAGAAGCAGTGACAGTCATTTGATTGACATGTTTTAGGAATGAGTTGTTGTCTTGCCTTACATTTTTAGTGATATTTGCACCTGCTGTGTAACAATGTTTGCTTAATATTTTATATGTTGTGGCTCTTTAAATGTTATGGTGAGCTTACTCTCATAAAGAAGTTGTGATGAACAGATGACATTTTGCTGGGATTGTTTGTGTGTAACTGCTATCTGAGCTTATGAAATACTTCTGTAAGAGAAATGCTTAGAGTTGCTTGATCAGCTTCTACAGACTCTGGTGGGAAGGTAGATGATGACCATAATAACATCTTTTCGAAAAATTGTCTACTCATACCACTCAATTAAATTCAAGTTTCCAGGGACTTTGAGGAATCTTGTTGGGAATAACTTAGAAACTGCAGGTTTTATGTATGGTACCTGCAGAAATGGTTTAGAATAGTGTTTCACAGCTATTGTACGTACAAGCTCCTGTTGTCACTAGGCTCTGAGAATATTAAATTATTTTGGCACTCCTGTCAGAGGAATCTGGGATTAAATGTTTAGGCTGAAGTTTCGTCAGGCACGCTTTATACTAGAAAGGGAATAGGGGACACTTAGTTATACCTTTCAGTCCTTCTTTGGAGGATTCCTTCAAAGTGGTGAAGTCAAGTAATTGAGTGGGACTTACAAGATCAAGTTAGTGTTTTATCAGTGTGAAGTGTCATTAGAGTGCTTACATAGTGTGCATATGTCTTCAAATTGACGTGTGACACAGGCCGAGCGCTGCAGTAATACTGAGCAACAGCTGTTGATGAGCCTGGCTGTTTGGGGGGAGGTTGTTACTCTGAAAAGAGTAAATTAAAGGTAGTCAGCTGGGATCTGATCTTCTCCCATGATTCATTTGCTGAGTGGTTTTGTGTGTGCATGTTGAATTTCAAGTGAATCATATATTTTTAAGTATTTCTTTTGAAATGCAAAGTAGCGAAGTATTCATAGCTGGAGTCTTTAGCTTTCAGATATTCTCTTGGCTTTGGAACTGGGGTGTGTCCTTACATTCTGTTCTTCTTGTAAAGCTAAGGAATGGACAGTCTTAAAACTGGGTTTTAGAAATGTGTAATTTTGACGCATCTCTGCATAGCATTGTTTTTAGTGAGTTAAAAACCAAAACAACCTCACTGCTAATATTTCTGCTTTTGGCTTTACAAGAACCTTACAGGTGATGGTTTTTCATATGGAGCTGTGTAGTTTGTTTCTTTGCATATTATTGAGATATTTCAGTATAGAAGTTTATTTTCTTAGAGTCATTTTAGTCTATTTTCTCCTCTTGACTCTTCTGCCATAATCCCCATAGCTCATAGGTCCCAATACGACTGCTGTTCCTTCAGATACATGATCTTGTGAGACACTTCGAAGTCTCTCATGACTCAAAACTTCTATGAGCATCTGATCGCTCATTCCTGCTTTTCTAGTCCTTTATCCTGGCCTCTTCTAAAAGAAGCTATAGAAAAATGTTTTATTTCTATTTCAGGCAACCTTCTGCCATTCACATTTGAATAGGTAAAAAAAGGACTAGTCCTGCATTACTTGATATACATGCGCAGCAGCCCTCAGCTTATCTAATGATAGGTACATTTGGCGGTCTTTCTACAGCAAAGCTGATTTAAGCAGTATGTGCTCCACCTGATTTTCTCTCCTGTTACACAAGAGGGTCTGGTAGTACATACGGACTGAAAGGTCTGGAGGCAAGAACTCCTTACGGCTTTATAGCTCCAGGGAAAGGAATAAAAAAAAAGTATGTAGAGCCAAACACTTAAGTTCAGTGGCAGAATAACTTTGAAAACAAAAATCACAATGTGTAATCTCCTGGGTACACTTCTCACATTGTCACACCCTGAATCAAATCCTCTGAATGTGAACAAGAGTTGGACCATGTGAATGAAACTGTAGGTTAACTGATGCACGTTCTTATCTCTTGACCTGAATGCTGCTGCAGTATTTTGAAGTAAAATTCCAGGTTTCTTTCTTGCCCCTTTGCATTGCCACCTCTTGTGCAAACACCCCAGAAAGCTAGGGAAGAATTAGCAACAAATCTTAATCTCATATACAACAGAAACAGCAAATTCCTCTGAGTAATTTTTCATTTATTAAGAGATGATGAAGGTCTGTGGCTGCATCATCAGCTATTTGTTAAAAAATAAAAATCTTTTAACTCTATTGTCTTAAAAGTTTTTAGTGCTGAGCAAGCTTAAGGTTCTTTGGAAACGTGTATTGGTTTTAGAGAATTGATGCATTGCATTTTGGAGGTAACTTCATTGTGTTTCACCATAAGTAGCTAAATAGTTCTTACATAAAGCACAGCACTTTGTGTTTCTGCATGAAGGACATTAATAGATGTAAGCGCTTTGTCTTGAGTTCTCATCTCACTGGTGGTTTGTAATCTGTTAGTCACTATGAGCAAGGTGCTTCAAAGTGGAGCGTATTCAAAAACCAGTTTGGACGTTGACTATGAATGGGAAAGTCTTTAGCTGAGGAGGGAAAATCCTTGGCTGAATATTGCTTAGCAGCCAAATGAGTTTGCAGATGCTACCAAGCTGTGAGTCTCCTTGTGCCTGTTGGGATTTTTGGATTAGGTTCTCAAGTGATTTCTTCAGAGAATGGCCTGAAAGAAATCAGATACAGTTGAAAAGGAAAGACTCAAGATCCTATTATGGCATAGGAGTGCTCAACCCCATGAACACAGGATGGGAAGCAGAGAAGGAGTAGGTGGGTCACAAGCTGAATGTGAGTTAAGTGTTACGCCGTGGTGAAAAAGGTAAAAGGCAGGGAAGTACGACAAAAGAGTACAGCCTACTCCATTCAACACATACTGCCTCATCTCTTGCACTGAGTAGCCAGGTGGTCAGACTAATGTCCATTCTGCTGTCAAGTTTGATTTTATTTTTTTTACACAACTTTAAGGGTAGAAGAAAACAAGGTAGTTTTGTGGATGATCTTAAGAACATCCTAATTGTTGAGAAAGTGTGCAAATGCTTGTCTCAAAATTTTTCTAAGTAGAACACGGAGGTCCATGTTATTGTAGAGTTGATAGTATTAGGCCAAGCATATCCTGAAACTAACAACTAAATACTTCCAATCCTGCTAATGTTTTGCGTTTCCATTTAACTGGCCATAAACAGTGGCTTTTGGATCAGTTTTATGTAAGCAGTTGACAGAGTGCGTCTAGCAAGCACTACTATGTTTGAATTTTTATTTGCATCCACAATCTGAAAGTATGCAGAAACAGTTACAGGATAAGTTGTTTGAAGATAGGTAAGTTGTAGGAAGTCACAAAAGAGGGGGAGCAGAAGAACCTGTTGAACAAATCCTGCAGATGACCTCTTTCTGTGCACAAGAATTTGTCTTTACTAGGCTTTGTGGCAATGTACTTTGCACCCTTGCTTATAACTAGATCTTTGGAAGTTGCCTGTCTGCTTTCAGAAATTGAAGTTGTTTGCTGTCCTAGTTGAGTTTTGTGCAAAACTTAGAAGACTGGCAAAAGTGAGTATCTGTTCTGGAAACAAAGTGGTATTTCTTCCTTGGTTTCAAGAGAGGTGTCAAGGTTAGCACTTGCACATGTGCTATTTATTGTGGAAAGCACTTCCAAGTGACTCTTCTGCCCAACAGGTGTTGCTCTAAATAATTGCATTGTGTTTCACTAGCTTTGGTTTAAACATTGGTTTGTCTTGCCTTTATTTTCATTATCCCTATTCTCCTATAAATTTGGTTCTGCCAGATGTCCTTACAGATCCCTCAGGTACAGCAACTAGACAATTTGAAGTGAAAGACTTCACCAAACATATGATGAAGCTTCTAAGTTGCAATTAAGGTAAAGTGGAAAACTTCCCATGAAGTAAGGCTGGCAGGTGTTACCTTGGATGGGGTTATGCAGTGAAGTCTTTGCTTTTCTGAAGTCCTCCTCGGAAGATTTTTCATTTAACACCGGAGGGGCAGGGGGCATGGCTGGTATTTTACTTGAAGCCACTTTTTTCAGCACAGTAAAAGAATTGTTACATGTGATTATTAACATTATCCATGCATAGGAGGGAAACAGCAGAAGCCATAAAATGTAAATTCTTGGACTGGTAAAATAGGTTGAGCTGGCACTTCACTGTACTCCAGAACAATGAGTTAGCAGATTGTGTAATTTATATCATCTCACAGACTTACTGGTTTGGAAATGAATTATAGGATGATGGAAGCAGTTAACTTGGAAAAATCTTTAAACTGCTGTAGCTAGCAATACTTGCTAAATTTATGATTACTATAGCAACATGTAGTATATGGGGTTGACTTAGCTTACAGTTAAACTCATGTGTTAGTTTAACACCTCTCACTGCAGGAGCTTGTTCTGTGAGGATCACTTTAGCTCTTCTGAGATGGAGGAAAGGCCATCCAAGAAGGGTGCATGTAATGTAGGTGCCTGAGAAAGCCAGAATATAAGGGTCATTTAGGTGTAACGAGTGTGTGTGTGTGTGTCTTAGAGGTCACAGATCCAGGGGTGAGTAGTTCTCTTCAGCTGAAGAGCTCTTCTTGTCTATGTGATGCTACTTGTCATTTAGTTTTCTTCCCAAGACCATTTGCCTTGTGGGCCACGTATCACCACTCTATGCTTAGAATGAAACATAAGTGTTGTTGCTGCCCAAATGAGGCTTTACTTCTTTCACCTGCTATCATCTCAGTGACCTTGAGCCTTTCGAGGGAGAGCAGGGGAGGAAGGGCTTGACTTGGAGCTGATCATCTTATAGCAGTTGTTCAGTTCTTCTCTGGGTATTAGCTTGTTTGCAGGTTAAATTTTGGGAATGGCTATTATCCTGCAGAAGTCTTCTGCACTGAAAGCTTTTGCAAGCCCTGCTGACTTTTTTTTCTTTGGCAAGTATCTGATACTGTTGTTCTGTGTCGGATACGAAATTGTCTCATGCACTAACACTTCTTGCTGTAGCATACAAACTTCCCAAGCTCTTGTGGGAGGGAATAGGCTGTATGGTGTGCTGCTGTTAAAAAAAAAAAAAAAAAAAAAAAAAAAAACAACCAACAAAAACCAACAACAACAAAAAAAACAACCAACAAAAACCAACAACAACAAAAAAAACAACCAACAAAACCCAACAACAACAAAAAAAACAACCAACAAAAACCAACAACAACAAAAAAAACAACCAACAAACCCCCCAAAACTAAAAACCCAAACCAACAGAAAACTAGTACAACAAAAAAACACCCAAAGGTACATAAAAAAAAAAAAAATCCCACAACCCTTAGGTCTTGTTATATACCCCATGTAATAATGTTTCTAATGTTTTTATTACACTGAGGAGTCAACTCTTGTTTTCAGTGAAGTCGGCAGAGCTCTGATTAACTTAACTCTGATTGAACTGACTACTGACTTCCAAATTCCTTCTAACCATCAAGTGAAAAGTATTAGTATTTGCTGTGTTAAACTACAAAATAATAGCCTGGGAAATTCCAGAATTTGTTTATGTCAGTTTTGTTATTTAAATACAAAGCTGGGCATAGCAGGGTGTTTTTTGTGAGGCTTTAGAAAGTGCGAATATACCAACATGCTATTAAAATGCTTTTTAAAGATCCTGAGAGTGCAGTCCAAGGGAAAGACCACACAAACTCGGCTTCAGGATGTTTTCATTTTCTGCCTGTCAACAAATTATACTCCGCTATAGAGATTTATAATAGTTTATTAATAATGTTAGTCCATGTTCTGGATGGAAGCTGTATGCACACACAACAATAAAATCTGAAAGCTTGTTTTAAGACAGCAATGCAAGTAAATGCTCTGCTCAGGGTTTGTATTTGTGGTTGTGGCTTGTTAAAATGGAAATGAGAAAACAGGAAAAGCAGATGGAGTAGGTTTATTTATGGAATATATCACCATGTCTTGCATTTAACTCAGGCATAGAGACCATAACAACATTAACCCTTAAATGCATTTGTGTGAGTCGAAATTGTTGATATTTTCTAGAATCAACTCCCCCAACCATGTCAAATGTGCATAAATGGAATAAAAATAAATGAAAACCTAATTTCCCTAGCTTCCTCAGTTTGAGCTCTGCGGTTGACTTTTTGCAATCTAGCTGATCCTTCTTTAACATTTGTGCTCTGAAGCTTTGATTGACTTTGTGGTCTTGTATGAATGGATTCTTAAGCTCTTGTGAAGCTCTAATTGAACTGATAATGTTGCTCTGATTCAACATACAGCGTAAGCAAGTGCATGTCTTCTACTGGCTAACAAAGAGTTTGTTGGAATAGCCCACTGAATCAGGGCTACTGAACCAATGGACTTCTCAGTTGATGCATGTTCTGACCTTTATGTAAAACTGTATCTGTGTCTTTAATATTTGGTGGAAATTTATCTGGTATGCCAGTACAGTAAGCTCTGATTGGCAAGCACCTCTCCAGGTTTCCCTGGAGCACCTGGATGTTCTGTGTATCTAAAGGAGATCTTGAGGGAGGAAAAAACCAGGTTTATTGTGGATAAGTGAAATGCTTGTAATATTCTCATCTATAATATTTTTGTCAGAACTCCTGATAAGCTTTCCATTTACTCTTGGTGGACACTCAGTAAAAATGGCAGGGATGTTCCACAGGTCTGAGTTTATCCAGATACTTTCTTACAACTATATTGATTTCTGCTCCATCATGCTTGTTCTAGTAAAAGATTGATTTATTCTTGCTTGATGTGACTCGAAGAAACTTATCCCTTGATGTCAAACACAAAGTAAAAGCTAGGTATCAAAGTAGAGATTTCTGCTCTAGTTATTACTAATGAGTTGCCCAAAGAAGCATATCGCTCCCTGTGGTTTCCAAATGTTTGTTCATCTGCTTACTTAAGAAGTCTTTATTATACACCCGCTGAGATTTAGGGCTAACTTCTTTTGCTTAATTGCACTGGCCTACAGGAGCAGTAGTTTGTTTTAAAACATAGCATTTATAAGTAGTTGGAAGAAACAGAAATAATTAATACAACTTAATAGCTTATACAGTAAAAAAGTTGTAAGTTAGCCATGCATATGGAAGACCATATTGAGAGCTTTACAAAGTGCTGTTTAAATGAGGTGCCTGACTTGTGATCTTTGTTTCATAGCTTTTTGGGGTATTATTAACACTGTTACTAATTCTGTGACATCTTGTAAGCAGGATGAGTAAGTTCAGTGACCAGGGCATGAATTGGATGTGGCTTATGTATAGCCATCATAATAAGCTATGGAGAGACTAGTAATCTCAACTGATGAGAAACTTCACCTTTTGTAAGTTGTCGTGTTGCCATGTGACTTTTTCTTTTGGCCAACAGGTGATGGATACTGAATAACCCTCCTGAACTTGCCCTCAGGTTCTCCTCTGCCACTGCAGGAGGGAGTGGTTGGGCCCCGGCCTTTCACCTTCCTTTAGGTCAGGTGAAGAAGCAACAGGAAAATGAGGGTGTTTCCTCTGAAGTGCCAAGGGCTGTCTCCCTTGGTTTCAAATGATCAGAGAAGTTTTAAATAGGGAAGTTTT
Organism: Fratercula arctica; assembly: GCA_947846985.1. Lineage (NCBI taxonomy): Eukaryota > Metazoa > Chordata > Aves > Charadriiformes > Alcidae > Fratercula > Fratercula arctica. Next base: position 22,105,239 of record CANTUZ010000001.1, on the reverse strand, counting down.
TAATCATGTGGGTGGATTTGGGAAAAGGATGGGGAGTAATTCTTCATTTGAGAGCAAGAAAAAGGTTTGAGCGAGTCTGAGAAGAACAGTAAACTAAAACAAATGATACTTACCCCAAGATCCTAGGAGCAGGTGTTCTTGGGTTAAAACTCTGTTACTGATGACATTACCCAAACTGTATCCCTTATACCATCCTTGGGATTTCTGTGAATGTTGTCGATACGTAGTATATTGAAGTAGATAAAACAGCTTTCTTCCCTGAAGACATACGTTTGTTTTCCCGGCACCAGTGCGTAATGGTTTAAGCAGTCATCTACTTCGTGTAAAATTTTTAGGTACAGTGTAAATCATTACATGAAATCATAAATCAAATCTCTCATGGTTTAACAGGGAAGCAGGGAATGACACAGTCGTTCTTGTAATGAAGAAGATGCGAAATGTAATCTGTGTCTGAAATGGATGAATTGTGCCACCCAGTCGTACTTACTAACTTAATCTGTAAATTTGCCTCCAGTTTGGGGCTAGTTTCTTAGAGTGAGTTTGGTTTGACTACGATACCAATGAGAGGGGCGAGAGAAAAGAAATTGCAAAGCTACTTTCATCCTTTGGTTTTGTGTTTTTTTTTTTTTTCTTCCCTTTGTGTGGAAGTGGCCTTATTCTCTTCACGCTTGTTTGGCCCAGGAAAGCTCAGTCGCTCTGGCTACTTGATCCTTCTCCTCATCTCAGTAGTGGTGTCTTGACTGCTGCCATGTCCTCACCTTCTTCACTATCCAAAATTCATTTACTGTCCAATGTTTCTTGGGGTTTCCTCCTTGCCTACATGCTCTTCTGCATTCTGCTTTACTCTAGAGGAGAGGTAACCTCTTTCCCCTTGCTAACTTTTTGATCCACTTGATGGTAACTGGAGATCAAGGGCTTTCCCATAACAGACCTTGCCCCTGGCTTAGGTCTCTGAGCTGCCAACTATGGGGGACCCAGAGGCTCTTCTGGGAGTGCTGGTATATGCTTGGTGTATTCTTGTGCTCATTCTGGTTGCTTTTGGCTACAGTCATGGTCTGGTTTGATAAAGTGTGGCTATTTTTGTCTTTTATTTTACTGGCTTTATTTGTGTGAAACTGATCTAGGCAAACTTCAGAACTTTACGCAGCAGATGGCTGGAAATGCTGCCATGTTTAGCGGTTTTGAGATACGTTTCAGATTTTAACTTATTTATCAAGTTTTGTATGAGAAACATGATTCAAGGCAAGCAAAAATATGTAGTCTCTAGCCGCTGCAGAACACTCAGTCTTGCTGCTGGGTGTGCTGTGGCGGCTGGCTGTCTTGACAGAAGTCAGATCAAGTTCACTCAGTATTATGCATGGAAAACATTTTTTAAATTAAATAATTACTTAATTTGGGAAGCTATTGTGCTATTCTGAAACAAGGTGATGGTTATTTGAGCTGGAAATAAAAACATACAGGAAAAAAATCCTTTACCATGACCTTATGAATGCGGGCATTTAAAGATCATTGATGTAATCCTGTAGTAGAAACCTTTGTAAAACACGTCAACAGCGAGGGAACACTTTTGTTACTGTTTATTTCAGTAAAACAGTATTGGAATGGTCAAAGCCCAAAGTAGGGGGGTGGGTTGGGAGTGGGAGAGGTCTTCTTGTTTACATATAAAGGAAATATATATTTTGCTTAGACCAAGGCAGACAGATCACAAAAGAAGTACCTTTAAATGTCAATAAGCAGAAGCACGTGTGACTGTTTAGCACAGTTATTCAGAATTACACCGTTAAGATGAATGGGAGTGCATTTTTTCCTCTTTTTGGTTGGTTTGAGTGGGAGAGAACACTAGACTGGAAACTGGGTGAGGATTTGCTAAAACAGATGCCAATTTTTTTTTTTTCCCCTGTATGCCACTGATACTCTTTTGAACAAAGGGTAAAAACTGAAAAAATTCTATAATCCAGCAGTTAGTGATCATTTGTCACCTAAAAGTAGTGTTTGACTGGTTCTGAAGTCTTTGCTTTTCATGTTCTGCCATCCTATGTCCTGTGCAGCAAGACCACCTCTGTCAAAAAGTGTGCATACACTTCAGATCGTGAGTGAATTTGTTGAACCATTTATCAGTGGTTAATTCAGCTGGAACTGATGGTTAAACTAACCTGCATGGGAATGGAACAGACTGCTTTAAGCATGAATTTCATTGCAGTAGGAGGGCTGAAATATTTGGGTTGACAGTGAAACATGAACACTTGACTTATTTAATTTTTTTCCCAGCAGCAGCTGTCAGTGAAAATGTTTTTAGGGTAGGGAATACTGTTTGAATAAATAGTAATACTTTGAATGGTGTCAAAAGCCATGAAAGGCATTAGGTTATACCTGCCCTACAGTTGAAGAGGATGTATCACAACTACTGCGGGCATATGCATCATGCAGGGGTGTGTAGTGAAGATGCCAGAGTCTGCGCTGAAACAAGGCATGTGTTCCTAAGTGGATGCAGCTTTTTCTGATTTGTGACCCAAATTAATGTGTCTTCATAGGGTCCTGTTAACACACTAGCTCATGTCAGTCCTAGTTTGGGTGTGTGTATACTGTGCTCAGTTGCACAGTCCAGAAATGCCTTGCTGTATTATGGATGCAATTTTTTTATATTAGGAAGAAACATGATTTCTTTCTGTTTATTCTTCAGGCAACAAGAGCCTCTCTGACTCAACATTGTACCAGTTTGGGGGAGTCGCTGGGCAAGGAAAACGATATTGCTCTGATTATTGATGGCCACACACTGAAGTATGCCCTTTCATTTGAAGTCAGGCAGAGCTTTCTGGACTTGGCACTCTCCTGTAAAGCGGTCATTTGTTGCAGGTAAGAAATTTTGGGACTCTTCCTGGTAACAGATGGACAACGAAGCCTGTGAAACTTTACCTAGTATGTTAACTTTCCTTTCATGTTTAGAGTGGTCACAGGAAATACAGAAGTAGGGAATGATCTTAAAGCTCCCTTCCAAGCTAGACAATTCTATGATAAATAGTGTGATACTCAAGAGGAGGCAAGATGCAGGAGTGAGCCACTTGATGATGTAATTTATTTCGCTGCTGTGGAACCACTATGAAGCGAGGCTGCGCTGTGAGGAGTAAAGGGGGACTGTAGAGAGGTATTCCATCTATACCACAGGCAGGTCTGTAAAAGCGTTCATAAGGCTGACTGACAGGCCAAGTTTAAGATTTCAGTTCTTTCTGTCCTGAGGGATGCTCTACAGTGCAGAAGTAGAGCTTGCATACCTTTGAGGTGAGCATTCAATCAGCTGCATGTTCCCTCCTGGTGGTAGAATTCTGCTAGCTCTTGGAAGCAGTCTTATTAGTGTGCTGGAAAGCAGCTTGGGTAGTAGCTCCTTTCCTGCTCTTATGGAGAAGGAAGGGATTCCTTCACTAGAACTAAGCATCATCTAATAATGCAATTCCCTCTGCCACAGTCAGACCCAACTGAGTCCAGTCTCTTTTATAAAACGGTGAAAGATCATGAGAAAACATTATGCCTGATTGCTTGATTATAGTAGACGCTGAGGGGGAGTGGTATGGATGTGTTCATTTGTAAGCAACAGGAATTGGGTGGCAAGAAGTTTGTGTGACAGTTCAGTTCTAGAGAAGGGGGCGGATAAATCTGGATAAATTTACGTTGTCTTGACTTACCAGTTATGTATGCTATGCAAGAATGTGTGTAACGGTGCAATTTGCCTTATTTTGAATGTTAGAGTACCACTTGCTTGTGGATTTAGCCATACACAGATGTGGTCCCATGTCATGACTACTTCAGAAAGAAGGAAGTAGGAGCCCCAAGAAAATGAAAAACAAAAGCTGGCCTGCTCTACTTTCTGCATAGCAGGAAGGCTGCATCATTTTTAACTTTGAAAGATTATGCAGCTTTGAGGACTGCATGTTTGTGCTTGTTGCTGGTATTTGGGGAGAACTGTGACCTTGAAGAGATTGCTGGTTTAGATGGACAGGAAGTTTTACCTGCATCCTAGAAGCAAGACCTGCTTTGTGGGGAATGACTATATGGAGTCCTTGTACTACTGTTTTGCATCCTTACTTATGTTTTATAGGTGCGTACTAGCATACAAATATTGCATGTCAAAAGCAATTCCAGTCCATGCACCTGAAATAGGTGAATCCATTGGCTTCTTTCATCTCTTGACTAGTTGCTTTCCAAGTGCTAGGACTTTTGGACTGGTGTACTGCAGGGTGCAATACTGGGGCTATTTCTTCAATGTCTTCATTAATGACCTGACGATCAGATGGAGGAGGCCCTCAAGAGGTTTACAAATGATACAAGACTGGGACAAGTGAGATGATTGTGCAGACATTCTGAGAGACCTTGACAGGCTGAAGAACTGATGAGGGAGAATTCTTGTGAAGCTCAAGAAGGGGAAATGCAAAGTCCTGTACCTGGGGAGTTATAGCCCCGTGTACCAGTAAATGCTGGGGCGAGAAAGCAGCTTTGTCCAGAAGGACCTTGGGGTCCTGATGGACAAGGTAACCATGAGCCAGCAATGCACCCTAGCTGCAAAAAAAAAAACCACCAAAGGCCAACAGCATCCTGGGCTGCATTTTGAAGAGCATTGCCAGCAGGTTGAGAGAGGTGACTGTTCTCCACTCAGCACTGGTGAGGTCACATCTGGAATACTGCATGCAGTTCTGGGACCCCCAATATAAGATACAAACAGGTTTAATGGAGAGAGTCCAGTGCAGGGCCACAAAGATAATTAAGGGACTGGAGCATCTTTCATATGAGGAGAGGCTGAGAGCTGGGATTGTTCAGCCCAGAGAAGAGAAGGCTGAGGGATTCTTATTGATTTGTACAAATATTTAGTAGGAGCGAATGAAGATGAGGGAGCCAGGCTCTTCACTGTAGTGCTTAGTGACAGGACAAGATGCAACAACACATGAACATCCATCTGAAGACAAAACCCCCACTGTTTTATGGTGAGGGTGGTCAAACACTGAAATGGGTTTCCCAGAGACGTGGTGGAGTCTCTTTTCTCAGAGTTGTGGAAAACCCGACTGTACAGCGTGGTGCTGGACAACCTGCTCTAGCAGACCTTGCTTTAGCCAGGGGCATTGGACTAACTGATTTCCTGCAGTCTCTTTCCAACCTGGGTGATTCTAGGATTCTGTGACTGGGGATAATGTATCTTTTTTTTTTTCAGCCAGGGCTCTTTGTCCTTTTCTCAAGTCCTGTTCTAAATGGTTGTCAACTGCAGTGACTTTCTTAGATCGGTTCTTCAATAGCATTTTTTTGCTACAGTCAGCTACTACTGATTGGTTTTATATTTTCGGGTTGGGGGTGGTGGAGGAGGGTGTCTCACTTTAGAGCTGTTCCATGGGAGTGAACAAGAGTGTTCTGCAAGAGGGAGCTCACGCAATTGCAGCAATCTTGTCTTGAATGCAAGAGGCCCAGATGTAGGGCCAGTAAGAAGGTCAGTGTTCCCTTCTTTGTGCAGTTACCTTGGGCTTAGAGAGTACCGAGTGCCCAGGAAGGGAACTGACCCTGCGTTACAGACTTACACTGTTGTATTTGTGGGGAAGTTAACAAACATTGAGCAAACAAAGTTCTTACTTTCATACTCTGTGACAATGCTCTGGTAGAGAGATCCTGCCAAGACAGGTCTTTTTTGGTTTATTTCTCAAAGAATTGACAAGCTAGGTCAAAGACCTATGTAGCTGAAACAAATCATGAACTGTAAATTATTAAAGTTATGCTACATGAATATATGTAATTAACTGAAGTTAATGAATGGTCCTGTTTTTCAGAGATGTGTAATAATAAACATTTCCTCTGACATTATTTCATGACTAAGCCAATAGCACTTTTAATTATTAGTGAATTAGCAAATTGAGGAACAATGCACAAAAATACTGTAAAGTGTAAATCAAAGGGGGGAAGATGATGTCATTTCAGAGGCTTAAAAAGAGGAATGAAAATAACTGAGTTTAAAATCCCCAGAGAGAAATAGGAATGCCTTTAAGGCTTTGCAGGAACCTTCCATTTACATGCCAGGTGCTTGATACTGAAGAAAGAAAAACATATTTTTTTTTCTACTCTGGGCTGTTTTAAATGGTACTCTGTGTGTCAAATAAGACAGTGCACTTAAAACTTTTTCCTGTGAAGTTTAAAATGTAGTTGGCATAGCAAGAGGAAACTTCAAATTAAACAGAGTTAATCTTCAAACAAAAATGTTAATTGGGAGGGAAATCTGGGTCTTAAAACTTAGCAGTATGATGTTTAACCACTCTAGGAGGAGTTCTGTTGCTATTCTCAACATAGCATAAATTCGTGGGACTTAATATTTCATAAATATAGTACAACATTTTCATCTCCTCTGGGGAGTTTCAGCTGCATTTGCCATTCAAAGATTATTTTTTTAAAAATATACTTAAGATACACTGTATATTCATTTGCTGGGCTTTAGGCATAAACTGTAGTTGAACTTGTTTCTCAGGGGTAATCTCTTAAAATGAAACTGTAGTAAACCTGGCCCCACTTTGCATTAAGAGGGAGAGATGGTATCTTCTGGTGGGGTTAAGTCTCCCACTGTTACAGCATCTCTAACAGGCCACTGGCACAGGGGAGGAAAATATACCCCTTGGGAGACTTTGAAGCTTGTAAAATCAAACCAAACAATTCTTTAAGAAAAAGCCCTGTTTGTTAAAAGTTTTTCCAGAGACTGACAGATGTTATTATCTTCCCTCACATTGACTGGGATGTCAGTGTGTTAAGAGCAAGCAAAACTTACTTTTTAGTGGAAGTAAATGTTGTTTGGAAGGCAGTTGAACTCATGACTTCATTTATGAGATCTGAGCTGTTGATTGCCTGTCTCTGGTTTTCAAATGTTCCTTTAAAGGACCTGGTTTTATCGATGTTTTGTGAGAGCAGCAAAATCTTAAGGCTTAGGTAGAAGTGAAATATATATTTTTTTTTTAATAACAAAATGGAGTTTTATAATTAATCTAGTGTTTATACCTCTTAGAAAGCTAGTTTGCACAGCAGATTGCTGTTTTTGGCTTTAAATATAAAAGTAGCAGAGAAGTATGTAACTTGCATGTTAGGCAGGATATTTAGCTCTCTACTGAAGAGTTGCCTTGTATTGAAATATGTAGTGTTTCAGGAATACTTTTTCATGACTTCATATGCTTTGGGAATGTTTTTTTTTTGTTGTTGTTGAATAGAACTTTTCTGTAGGTGACAGTGACCCTGCCTTTGTATGGGTTTAATGCCACATTGACAAGACTTGCATCAGGAAGAAGCTACTCATTGGCATTTTACAGATTAAATAATTCCAAGCAGTTTATAAGTACTTCGATACTTGCAAATAATTGTTGGACAGCAGAAGTAGTCCTTCCTTTGACTTCTGTCACAGATGTAAGCACAATGAGGCAGGCATCTCCAGAGGGATGTGTGGCATGAGGCTGGGACCACATCCCTCATTGGGCTGTCTCAGGGTTGTTTTTTGCTCTTTTGCTTGTATTATTGACCATTTCTGCAATACTGCTTAAGGTGATGGGATGTTGTTTGAGTGGAGTATTACTCTTTCCACGCGTGTATCTGCAGAGCAAGAATGTTAAACTGAGCTTTTGTACTTGGATCCTGCAGCCCTTTTCAACTGAGAGGACAGTGAGTTGATGCCCTTATAGGAGAGGGTTTGAGACTTTGTAGCAAAAGAAACACACACCACCACCACCACCCCGTCTGACTTTTTCAGAGATACTGTTTGGAACTTTTATATTCCTAAATGGACATCATCAGCTGGGACGTGGTGTTTGAATGGTAATCACTAGCCTCAAACATCCGTTGTGTATAATTTGGAGGAGCAGAGGCTAGTTCTGTTTAGCTATTTCATAGGAAGTTGTGGAAGTTGCTTGTCCAGGGAAATCCTGTTGCTCTGTTCTGTCCCTCTAAAAAGACACTGATGCTTCACTGGATCTGATGACATACCCCTCCTGCTTAAAGTTAACGAAGTTGCTTTGACCAGCCTCTTTTCCTACACTTATTGCATATTAGAACACCTCCTCTCCTTTGTGATGTGGTTTTTTAATGCAGTATTCATCTACTGCTGCTGTTCATGTTGTGCTGGTAGAACTTGGTATAGCCATGGGGAATTCAATGAAGCTATGATGACTTCATCAGCCTGTAGCCTGTTCTATTAGTAAAATATATCTAAATGTCTGTTTTGAGCAATTTATTTTTCCTGAGATTTTATCTTGTTGCTGGGTTTTGGCTTGGGATGAAGTTCAGGCAACAGGAACACCAAGAAAAACGTCTCAATTGCTGTACAATCTGACAACTTTTCTGCCTTGCTTTCATCAGATGTCCTGTTCTGTAGAGATCTATAAAATGGTGCAGCATGAACAGAAATTGAGGAAATGCAGCAACAGCTATTTCTATGGACTCTCTGCTGTTTGCACAGGGGCACTTGCCTTTTCAGAGCTACAAGATCAGCATCGTTTTACTAGCTTTTAGGCACGAAGGATGTGCAATTGTTGCTCGGTATCAGAGTGTTGACTGCAGGATTTCTGCCCAACCTCACCAACTAACTTTGTTAGGTGATAGTGACGCAAACTACTGCGTTCAGTACCTTGGGCACTAGTGGACCTGTAGTGATAATGGTTAGAAACTGAGGAAAGAAGTAAACAAGGCTAGAAAATGCATGTTTTCTTAAACAACCTCCCAAGAACAACAAAACCCCCTGACTGTTTCCCCATTTGTATTACTATTTCAAATAGTATGCAGACTGGGTGGGGTGAGGACATGAGCCAACAATCGCTCTGAGAATAGATGCTAAATGTTCTGAAATGAGCATACCCTTTGACTAGAGTGTGTCTGCTCGGGTGTTGAAAGGGAAGAGATTCAATGAATTAAAAACAGAAAGTGGGAGAAGGGAAGGAAGAAAGCAGCCTGTGAAGAGTACCTGTTGCTAACTGTTAGTGTCACTTCGTCAGATAGGTAATGAGAAAAGAGATGAGGAGACAAGAGAAAAGTTGTCTCGGCATTGAGTTGTAAGGCCATAGCTTAGATGTTTCTGGTCTTCCTTCATTTGGAGGAGACATTAATAATATAGCTCACAAAACGAACATCTGGAATGCCTCTTAAATATTCATGCTCCTAAGTCTCATATTGTTGCTGGTGTTAGTATTTGATAAAGTGATTATTCTGTGCTCTAGTTTGGAATGTATTTATTAAATCAAAAAAGTGTCTTGTTGGCTTTCATTAGAGAAGATCCCCTTTCTTGTGACAGAAAATTGCAACACAATTCTGATTAAGAGCATGCAAACCAATTCTAACATCAATTAATCCCAAAGAAAATTATGGATGTGTTACATCTTCCTGTATGTACATCTTATGTTTCCCCTCATCTGTCACCTACCAAATTATCAATGCTCATTCTCTTGTCTATTTCTGACAACTTATGACAGCAGTATTCATCTCATGACTTTGAAAACCGTGAGGGAAGAACCGTTCTGGCAGCTTTAATGTTTGTAGATAATTGAAGTGGGAGGGAGGTTTGGGGTTGCAGCATGATGCGGTGCTCTCTGCACTCTTGAATAAAGAATACTCACAGATGATTAGAAATGATTGTCTAAACTGTCCAGTGTGTATGTGGATATGTGTAAAGCAATCTTGGGACTTTGCCTTATGATTACTCTTCCTTAAAAGCTTATTGGCTGCTTTGCAAGAGCTAAGTAAACTTGCAAAATGCCACCAATTCTGTGTTGGAAAGCCAATATAGGCAAATTTTGAAAAAGCTGGTCTTAAAAATTTTGGTAATTACCTTGTCCTTTCAGTGTCAGAGTGAGTTTCTGCTGAATGTTCTGGCTTCTGTTTGTTCTTGTTAATTGGTGTCCTGAGCTATAAAAGTTCCTGAGCTTTACTCACTGGTTTAAATCATTCAAACACATAGCTAGTGTTTAAAGGGAAAAAAAATTACTATCAATTACAGTCACATGTCTGGTCAACTGAGAACCCAAAAAACAAAGACTTGACTCTAGTCCTAAGTGTGTGAATGTTTCTCCAGAACGTTGCTTTATCAATTAGATGCATAAAGTAAGGTAAACATTCCAGATTCAGAGTAGTCTTATCAGAATTCTTATCAGTTTCTTATCAGAAACATCTGTGAATCACTCACTTCCTTAGGATTACTTTTGTTTGCACTAAAAAAAGTACTTAAAGATACTGTTTTGACTGGTATTGTTTGGTTTTTAAATGACACAGGTGAAGCATGTGTCATTCTTTCCCTAGGGTAACTATTCCGTTGCCTGACAGCCTGAACTTAAATGATTCCTGCTATAATGCCAACCATCTACTTGAACAATGTAATCCCATTGTTGTGACCATGACTATACTTAAAAATGTTGTTGTGTATGGGAGATGAGGAAATAATTTGGACAACTACTCCAGTTTCCATTGTTATTTGGCAAAATGATTGCTTCTTTGAAGTTATTAAGGAAAAACGCTTAGTTAATTGGGTAAACTTGTATTGTGTTTCTGCAACCTGTATGCTTCAGTCCAGATTAGGTACCTGTTTTAGTGTTGGGTTTGTTTTTATACTGGATGACCAATTGAGTAACTTCTCATGCCCATAACTATGATTATGAATGAAAAAAATGTTTCTGAAATGTTCTACTGCATTCACCTGAACTTCCTATTTCTGTAACCATTCTTACCAGCCAATTCACTTAGCATGTATTTCAAAAAAGTTGGAGGAAAGGCATGAATACAGCTAACAGCAACTAACTTCTTTATTTTTCTTTGGAAACAATTCTTGTAGGAAAAATACTGTATATGCTGATAAAAACTAACAAGTTTCTCCTCCAAGTACTGCTTACTCTAGCTGTTATTTTTAAAATTCATTTGTTGCCTTTATGCATTTGAGCCTACTATTTAGGTGAGCAGAATCTTAGTATTTCACTTGATGTATTTCATAAAATTCAGGTGAAATTTCTGTCTTGAGCAATGGTGTAGTAATTCTCGCAAACCGTTCCAAATGGTGTTGCTATCAGTTTCTTCACCATACTACAGTACCATGTCCAAATTGCTTCCAGTCTTTTCAGTTTCTGAGCTGGAGCAGCCAGCAATGCTATGTTTAGCGCTACACTTCCCAAATTGGAAAATAAACATTCCATAGATACTGCACATGAGAAAACACTATGCTGCTGGAACGTATGCTGTTTTAGAAGAAAGATAAAACTGTGGTTTGGAATACCTTCTGTTCCATGAGAAGCTCATAGTACTAGTATATTTTTCTTTCCGCAAGTGTTAGTGTGTTAACCCCTGTATTCTGGCCAAGTTCCAATTTGAACAATCACTTCCTTCTCACTGAAATTCCCCCTGCTTTTTCTGTTGAACATGATACTCTTCACCTCTCATCAAAGCTGTTGTGAGGGTGTCAGTGTGAATGCTAAATGTTGCCAGGTTTCAACGCAGAGGTACCAGAGCAAGGTCCTGCTTGTGAAACCCAGCTCTAACTACTGGTGAGCCTTGGTTTTAGCCTTCTGGCTTGTAAAAGTAATTTTGGAAGCATAAATGTTATCTCAGCTGTCTTTAAACAAAATTTGTAGGGTTTTTGGGGGGGTGGGAGTTGTTTGGTGGTTATGGGGTTTTTTGGTGTTTGGTTTTGGTTGTTTTTATGTCGTTTTGTTTGGGGTTTTTTTACAGCTGGGAGATGGTGCATGTTGACCCTGGGCTTACCCAAGTCCCTCCAGTTTGCCAGTGCAGCTGTAAATTAACATTTTAACTTAGCTGTCAATAGAATATTTGAGGTCTTTCAAGATGGCTTATGTCACATATGTAATATGTGGTCTCTGACAGGGTGCACAAAGCATTCATTGGTGTATATACTTCTGTATGTAGTAAGAACACTTAATATGGTGAAGCATGTATGCTGACTGGAGCGAACTGTCCTCTCAACTGAAGCTTCCCCCCCCACGCCAAAGTTTGTGTCAGACACTCTGGTTCTCCATTAGACTCCGTAATGCAGATTTTTTCCTGTTCAGGTATTCTGGCACGATTAGACTCTTGACATAGTCCTCCTACTTCTTACCACTTCTTGCACCACATACCCGTTTCCTGAGTTCCTGGAACAGTGTGTTGCTTGCCAGGGAGTGACTAAATGTTTCGTCTTACAGAATTCCCTTCTGGTCCGTCAGGCTGGATGGAGGCCAAGGGTCTCCTGCCTTTCTGCAACCTTGCAACTGGTTTGTAAAGGCTTCTGGCTGCATAGAAAAGATCTTTCCTTACTCACCAAGTTGCAACTACAAGGAAGTATTTTTCCTTTTCTGTGTCCTTCTAATGGTTTGGAGAATGTCAGGAGGGGAATAGGTAACTCTCTCCTCATCTTGATCATTGCTAACTATTCTGAATTTTCTTGTCTGAATATTGAGTAGTTATAAAAGATCTCAAAACTTCTCACAGGGGGAGAAGATTTGAGGATACTCATTGCTCTTATTGAAATACTTATTTTTTTCTCCCAAATTAAATGTTTGAGCTTCACTAATACCCAGATGCATGAATGTACAGAAGACGAGGGCCTCTAAAGAGTATATGGTGCGGCTCTGTGTTCAGAAACAAGACACTCAAAACAACTGTGTTATCAGTCCTTTTGTAAAATCCAGCAAAGGCTTGCGCTCCATCCTCAGGACCAGCTTAAATATTGTATTTTCTATTGTTAAAAGTACCAGATATAAAATTACGGAGGCAGGAACAGTCTGTTCTGCAAGCTTTTTAGTACTGCAGGGAATTAACTTGATGAGAACTCTGGACTTTAAGTGCACCGTGGTAATATGTGGGACACTGAACTGGTAAAATGGCTCTGGCTGAAGTTTCCAAAAGTGCTTAGTGTGGGTGGAAGCGGACTAGAGGTTGTAGAGAGGTGGGGGCTGGTCTCTTCTCCCAAGTGACAGGCAGTAGGACAAAAAAGGAAATGGCCTCAAGGTTGCACCAGGGGAGGTTTAGATTGGATATCAGGAAAAACTTTTACACAGAAAGGGTTATCAAGCATTGGAACAGGCTGCCCGGGGAAGTGGTGGAATCACCATCCCTGGACGTATTTAAAAGATGGGTAGATGTGGTGCTTAGAGAGTTTTTGCCAGTGGCAAGGCTGATGGTTGGACCTGATGATCTGAAAGGTCCCCTCCAACCTAGAAGATTCTATGATTCTAGAGTGTGACTAAGTTCAGTAGGAGCATAGCTGAATCCATGCTGGGTACTTGGAAAGTCTGACCTTGCACTGAGCAGAATGGCTAGGCTTAAACTTACTACTTTGTTGTTCATATGTCTGAAGTCATGGTAATGAAAAAGAAAGCTATGCTTGAGAGAAATGTAGTAAATCTGACTTGATTCAACAGACTAGAATAGGAAGCAAACTCTTTGGGTTGATTCGTGTGAACAAAAAGGTGAAAAGGCACTGGCTCCAGTGGGTTATGCTTCTTTTTTTTGACATGCTTACATACCTGAAATGTAGCAAGATCTATAGACTTGTCTTTTCAGCTGTGTGAGTAAATATTCTGCAGGGCAATCAAGGCTGCCCGATTTAGCAAAATATCTATCCCTAGTTGATGGTGTGAAAGCTTTTGAGGGATTTAGACTTTCCTTTGCAGAGTTGCCCAAAGGCAGCAGAAATAATTCTTATGTATTGCAGTTTGCTATTTGCTAACATTTCTCTGTAAGTGATGCTCACCTGCTTATGCAGAGCAATACTCAACTCATCCTTCAAAAAAGAAAAAAATCTTTCTCTGTGCCAGTAATTCTCCTTAGTACTTCTAAGAAAAGGCAAGCTAACAAATGTGTGAGGAATACCCGGACTTGCAAAGATATACTCCAAAAACTGAGAAAAAAATAATTTTATGTTATAGTTGAACTACCATGCAGCTTAAGAGAAGTCAGTGTTCTGAACAACACCAGCAGGCTTAAAATGTTGAAAGCCTGGATTCTGCATTTACCTTTAGGCTTTTCTTGTGCTTTCTCTGAAAAATCACGTTTAAATAGCTCCCACCCTATTCTGGAAAAACTGCTTTGATATCTCCTTTTGGCATCTGCGTTGCCATAAGTTTTCTTCTGCTCTTTTAAACTTGGTTCTCCCATAGTGTCTAGAATAGATGATACAGTGATAGGCATTGAAAATTATAATCTTTTTTTAATCTTTCTCTTTCATATCCCCCTTCTCTTAACTGTTTTCCATGTCATAACACATACTTAGTCTTTAAATTGCTTCATCTCACAGGTTTTCTCTCAAGTGTCTCACTTCATAAAATATGCTGTCTTTGTGCATTTCTATTATTGTTTTATTTATGCCCTGAATAGATACATTTTTGTGTACAACACACAGAATCTTAAGTTCCTACAGAGACCTCTTTGATCAGAGCTTCTAAACCTGTGTAGGATGTTACTTGTGGTTATTTGCCTACGTGTATGTGATCTTGAAAGAGCTATTACTTATGGGCCCTAGAAAGGAAGAACCAAGAAGTCTTAAACAAAAACCTGTGATATAAGTGTGTTAGGGTCTCAAAATGAAGACAAGCTACTAACTGGATGCAACTGGGATGAAGACATCCGTTTGAGAGGTCAAACGCTTATCATCTTTCTGCAAAACAGCATCTTGTTCTTCAGAAGCATGTGCTGAGCATTCAGAGGTTGCTGGCTGAATAACTGATCACTGTCAGTGGAGAGGCAGGATTTGGCAGCCTCTGTGGAGGCTGGAAGGTCAGAAGAACTTCTTTGCAGTTGAAGAAAGGCTGTTCTGGTATGTATGTGGAATCATTTGCTGTAGCTCAGTTCTGTGTGGTCTCTCACTTAGCTTTAGACTCTCATCTAGTAAAGTGTTATGCTCAGAACTGTCTGTACTTGGAAGGTGGAGGGTCATTTTTGCATGTGGTATATTCAGTGTCAAAGTTAGTGCTAAGTTTCTCCGAAACTTTCTACCTCTACATTCCTCATCCTGCAAGTGAGGTACTTCTATATGTCTTGGTACTGTGTTCTACAAACAGATGATCCAAATCCAGTCTGAGTTATGTGATGGATCTCTTGGAACTGTGGGTCAGTGATTTTGTCCAGGAGACGGAATGACTGAACAGTGCTTTAGTGATATGAGTACGTCCAAGGCTGAACTGTGATAACATTGAGATCATTGCCCAAGGATCAGATGAGTGCATGCCTTGGCTCTGTTGAGGGATATCTGTGGGACCTTTGTGTGTTCTTCTTCTCCCTCCCATCTTCCAACAGGTATCCTTAAAACTGATGAAAATAGCAACCAGTTCATGAAAATCCGAGTTGATGTAGACATGTTTGGAGACAAGAGTCAGCTCTAATTTTTATACATAGAAAGCAGCTGTACTATAGGATTTTCTGCTATTCAGATCAGGTCTTTATAGACTGTTGAATACTGGCTGGTATAGCAGGAGCCAGAATGTGACTAAGTTAGAGTTGGGGATAACCTCCAGAGCAACAAGCAGCTGCTTGATTATTTTGATTCTCTGCAAGATGTTATTTGTAGCTGTATTACTGTTGGTTAAGAAGTTCCAATTGCATCTCAGAAGGAAAAAATCAGATACCACTTGTAAGCAGTTCCCTGCAAGGTATCTGACCCCATTGCTGTTGACCCCTGGTGCTTGTGACTGTTCCTGCACTGGTACTGGGAGGCTAACTTTGCTTTGGTTTTTTCAATACAACTGGTTTTAGGAGTCTAAGGAAGAAATGCATGCAAGTTTCTCCCTCATCATTTCTTATATCTGTTTCTTTTGATAACCAACTTGTGTGGGCTGGAAATCCAAGCTGTTCAGGGATATTTTGTTAGGGTAGGCTTTTAAAGGCAACGTAGAACTAAGTTTTATCCTGCCCAAGTGTAAGAATCTAATGAATGTTTTTAATTGCTGAGCTCAGGAGTTCTTAGCACGTTCATGGGATTTGTTGGTTTTGTCTGGATAGTTGAATGGTTGAACGGAATAGTAATGGTTTAAGGAAAAGTGACTATGTAGCCCACTTCATGCTCATTTACAATAACGAAGTGTTCTGGGAGGCTGTCCTGCTCTACCTGGTCAGCTAAAAACCTGTTCAACTGTTTTGGCCATATCTACTTCTAATGATGAATTTGGGGTGATACCTGATGACTTGCTGTCCTTGAATTGTTTGCTGCTGCCACTAACTTTTTTGCATTTTGGTAAGTCAAAGATAGGGTTAAGTAATTTCAAACTACTGAATAGCTATTCTGAAAACTGTGCACTGCTTTTGTGAGAGGTTCAGTACCTCATTGTATGGCAGCGCTTAGAAACTTTGAGAGTTTTCCTTCTCCCCATGATAAGGTGACTGTTACTCACATTTTTAACTTTAGTTTGTAGAGTTTTAAATTGAGTACCTTCACATTTAGAAAGTAAATATTGCATGGCTATTTTTAAAATGGGTGACTACACATCATTCTCTAGTTTATAAGAACCTGCCATATATATACAAGCATGTGCAAGGTTCATGTAGGTTGTATGGACAAGAAGCTGCAGATCTTTTTTTTTCTTCCTGTGACCACTTAATGTTTTTTGAAATGCTATGGCTAACCGGGAGATCAATATGGACAGGACATAGGCAACTGTCCCAAGTGAAGACCTGAGGCTCAAAGGAAACCTAGCACTTGACCATTCTTTCCTCCTCAACCATCACCTCTGAACTGTAAGTTTAAAACAGAAGTATACCTACTTCACATTGCAAGTAGTAAACGAATTCACATTAAACTGGAAAGGAACCACATGCAAAAGAAATTGAGTCTGATTTGCATGACAAAAGTGAGGAAATGTGGAGTTAAATTTAAACTCTTCCCACAACAAAACTTCTTACTGTACCACGTTGCAAAGTTTTTGGGAAAAGGGTTGTGACTAAAGGATGCAGTCCTAGTTCTAATTTTTCTGGTTTTAGTTTCCTCTTCTGTCTCCTTTTTTATGGTACTCTAGAAAATAGGAGTTGGTGGGGGTAGGGGGAGGGTCCTATAGAAATGTCAGTCCAGAAAACAGATGGCAACAGCTTCTTCAGAGCTGTTGTGGTTTACTACATGAATAAGCATGTAGGGACCTTTTAAAAGCATGTATCCTGGACCCAATACCACATTCTTAGTCCTGAGACCTCAATATTAATTATTTGATACAGTTGGGATCTATTACAGTATATAAAAAGCTCCGCTGATTTGGAGCTCTGTTTTAACGTGTATTTGTGCCTATTATCAAAAGCTGGCTCCTGATGTGCAGCTCATGGCTGTGCTGAAACGGGAAGAAGCATTCCAGGAGCTCTGGCTTTTTCACAGGTGTCTCCTGCGGTGGGAGCCGGTGCTTGGTCTCTGCAGTCCCTTGCTTAGAGGAAGAGTCATGTGAAGAACCCCAAGTGCTGCAAGGTTGTCAGACTTGTTTCTTTTTCAGTGCTTGGGCAGCTTGGAAGAGGCCTATTTTAAAGTGTATAAAGCACAGCAGCATTTTCTGTAGCCTGGCACATAAGAGTCAGCTGAAATTGATGTGTGAAGGCAGGGAAGAGACTGAGCATTTACTCTTGGTCCTCATGATGGTTCCACACATCATGGTGTGATGGAGACAGGTCTGTCATTTCAGCACGTGCTCTACAGCAGTGCAGGTTTTCCTGGGTGCCCCTCAAGTAGAGGGAGATCCAGAGAGCCTGGAGAGCTTTGCTGAAAAACTGCAAGTTGCTGGGGTCACAGCAGGGAGCTCTGAGAGCGAAGAATGCAAGGGGGAAAGATTCCTTCAGCCTACCTGGGATACTTGTTTTCCTCAAGTTTTATACTGTTTCAAATGGATTCAGTTAATATACAACGTCTTATTTCTCTCTGTCCTTCATGAAATTTGTCTGTGGGTTTGTTTTAAGAAACAAGAACATTTTTATTGTGGGATTCTGTCATAGGTTCTCCAAACTTACACTGATGCTTTGCAGCCATTTTATAGAAACACTTGACTACTTTCTCACCCTGTTTTTTGTTGATTACTAATTACTTTGGTTGCATTTGTAACTATTAAACTGTTTCAGTGCGTGTGCCAAAATTTCTCAGGGTAGATGAGTGTGATGGAATCATCGCTGACTGCCCTGTAGAAAAGCTGATACAGGATACTACTTTCTTATAACACCGTTGTAATAAGAATTTTAAAGATGTGAAAAACTGCATCTTTCACTATCTTAGTCTCCTTTTCTTGTCTGACTCTCTTCTGGTACAACCACTGTTTGCATTCCCCTGTTGCGCCACACACCCTTCCCACCTTCACATTGTTTCTTCAGTTGGTTTTTGGATGCTAGTCTTGCATACCAACCTGACAGGCTGATCTGTTATGTTGTTGCCAATTTGCTGTGTCTAGGGGAAAATTGATTTTATTTTTTCTTCTTTACTGGGTATGTACTGCAGAAATCAATATTTTACGAGATGGTAGAGAGCAGGAACAGTGGCGGCAGCAGCGATTTAGCTGAAGGTGCAGCCAAGTGTGCATGCTCGGTATTCACAGTCCAAGTCCAGAATGGGAGGATTGGAAAGAATTTTGGGTTTGGCCTGAGGACAAGAAAAGGATTAAAACATCAGTAAACTTATTTTAAATTTTCTGTTTGAGAAAAAGAAGGAACTGAGTGCAGAGTGGTGTTTTATGTAGTGATGACTGAAGATCATAAAAAGACTTTCTTCTATTGTCAGTCCTAATTGGCGACTGGCACTGATCAGCAAGAGGAAAGAAGTCTAGGAAAGGAAAGACAAATGGGGAATTTTATTGAATGGAAAGCTGCTGAACAAAAGAGGACTTCTGTTCCTGTACATTCCTAGTGGTTTTAAAGAAATGAGCTTTCTGACCTTCAGTCTCTTAGAAATACAGCTTGGATAGCATTGTACAGAGATCAGGTCCCTTAACTTGTTAAGTTCTTACATGCCTTGATCCATTTTGATGTCCAAGTGTGAACCCAGAGTTTGCCTTCAAGCTATTGATAATTCTTTCTCTCACCTGCTTAAAAAATAAGAGGAGGGGTGGGAAAAGGTATGAGGGCAAAGTAACTCTTTCAGAGATGGTCTGTAGTATGGTTTTTTAGGAATTCCTATACTGTAGGCTTTTCATACAGTGGTGCCAGTGACATAAATATGAATATTCTGCCTCGGACTCTTCAGCAATGAGATTGGAGATCTGGTACCATATCTCCTGGCATTGTGAGAAGATCCTGTTGGAATGTTGAACATTAAGTGCTAGCAACATATGAAGGCTGTATTTCTGAGTGTAATGCATTATACAGGCTTGTGAATCATCTATATTTGACTCTTAAGTCAATGCAAGTCAGTATGTCTCTTCCAATTTAATGCAAACTTGAAAAGGTAGAGTCTACATGTGGCTTAGTCACACCTTAAAAAAAAATGAATCTCAACAATGATGTGAAAGTCAAACTGTACTGCTGAAGCTGGCAGGCTGCAGGAGTACAGGTACTGAGGCAGAAATGCCTGCTCTGGAAGGAGACAGGCTGTGAAACTACCTCAGGTTCTTGCCTTTCACGTTCTGAAAACTTTTCAAGGTGAGGTAGAAGTAGCTGGATAGCTTTGCATCTGTGGTGCTTGTTTTGAAAGTATGAATACCTGATTTGTGCTCCCAGTTTGCTATGGAAACTTCAGACACCTGACCTTCCAGGGTTATGTATGTGCTGATGCCTCTTCCTGCAGGCTTTGCGCTGTGAGAAGCTGCATTATCATCTTGTTTGTTCCAGGATGGCTTCAGACAATGGAGTGGTTCTGCAGATATGTGAGTGGGAATCCATGTTTCATAATAGTGAAATGACATCTGTAAATGAAGAGTAGCTTTATTTTTAAATATAAAGGGATTAGGGATTAGCTACCAAATTTACAAAATTAGCAAGTGGGTTTTGAAAGGCTGGTGATAGTAACAGATAGGAAAAAGGAATGCAGCACCAATATCTTAAAGTACAAGAACAAACTGCTGTTTGGCTGTGGAATTAAATATCTAATTGGTTTTGGTGCTGAAAGTAGTTTAGCTGCAGCTGCCACCACCTTCTTCAACAGGATAAACTGCATAGTGTGAAGGCTAGGCTTCTGTAGCCAGGCGGTGTGTATCTGCTGGCCAGAGTGTCTGCTGCGAAGAAATTGGCTCTGTATACATGTGTTAACAGTAAGAGTCCTCGATGTTAACTCCGCATCCATCCTTACATAAAAATATTAAACCAGCACGGGAAGGTAGAACTCTAATAGACTTGAAAATAATAGAGTTGTGACTGATAAACTCTGGTATGTATAAATCAAAAAGCATACTCTTTCCTTCTAAAAAATCCAGTTACAGTGTTTTGCAGATAAAGGAATACTTTATGCAGCAAATACTTCAGCAAGCCATTTGGAAGAAATTCCACATAAAACTTGGGAAAAAAAACTTCATTGGCTGAAGTATTGCATGGACTGGAAACTTGCTGAAGGACCTTAAGCAAAAATCGTAGATGTGGCAGTAATTTGAGCTGCAGGGCAGGGAACAGTGCTTGTAGGATAAGTATCAGGCAGAGTTAGCTTGAATGTCTTTAATAATGATTTAAAGGAGGAGGCTAAACAGCTCATCAGTTAAATTCACACCTTGATACTAAATGGGGATTTTTTGCAAGCTCACGTAGAAAGAAAACATGGAGTGCAAAGTATGGACTGGTTAGATTTTAGGAGGCAGTATAAAAACAAGCTGAAATAAGATGTGTGCATTTTAGTGAAGAGAGAGAACTGGCGTGTTTTTATATGGGAGCAGTTTGTTCCGCATGTTTTACCTGGCTGTATGTATACCTCTGCTGTACTAGTCCAGGGACGTGCTTTGGCAACTGTAATTAGCGTTGAATTCTTATTCATGCTGATGACTATGGGGAAGAATTAAATTTGGGTCATAAACACTGTAACAAATCAGAGGCTATTGTTCATTAGACTGCTTGTCTAAACAGCAGTCTGATTCTGCAAAGATGCTGAGGGATGGTATCCCTTAGGACTTATAACAAATGAGGACATTTAATACTTTATAAATCAAACTCCTTTTTAAAAGTTTCTCTCAGAGAGGTAGTTATCACAGTTTATGCCCTGAGCTAAACTGCAGATCAGCCTATTGTTACTTGGTGCTTATGCAAACTGCTCTCTTTTGAAATGTTTAATAGTAAGTGGTCAATGAAACAAGTTTTCTCCTATTCTGTCTGTAGGGCACTCACTGGAGGAAGGAGGGAGAGACCAATTGTTTCCCCTCCTCCCCAAATCCATGTGTGTGGGGGTGTGTGTATTGTGCCTGTGGGGTATCTCAGAGAAGCAAGTGAATGATCTCTGGTGTATTTTTGCATTACAACACACTTTAGCTGTGTAGGCAAGAAGTAGGTGACATCAATGTCCTTTTCTGTGCTATGCTGCGTAGAGTCAAGAGCACTGATATACTTTTAATAGATCCCCTATTCAAACTTCATTAGCTTTCAGGGAACAGAGCAATTCTGGATCTCATAGTGCTATACTTTTCAATCTTGCCAAAAACATTTTACTAGATGCTGTTGTAACTGATGCTTGATATTATTGCAACTTGGGGAACGCACTGTTCTATAAATGACATTAATAAAACATGTAATGCTGAGGAAATCCAATGTTGGCAATTTTTAAATTGGTCGTGCTCATTATAAGAAAAGTTTAAGCTCCCTTACAGAAAACATTGGACAGTTTTCTCCAAAATGTCCACTGATATATTCTGCTTGATTTAATGTAGATAGTAAAGAAAAACACGAAATAAAATACTTAACGTTTGTCATTACTCTTTTGAAAAATTACTTTATATCATTTTTTTTACAAAGACTTACACTCTTCCTATCAAATAATTCAAGTATTTTGAGGATTTATTCCTATTAAAACTTTCAAAGTCCTGGTTTGAGTTAAGTCCTAATATCATCAGTTTGTCTTACCATTGGTTGAGAACATCTTCAGAATATTTCTTAATGTCTTGCATTTGAAAAACTGTCCAATAACTTTCGTTAAGTGCTATGATACTCTGAGTTTTGCCAGTACAGAAGGGAAAAGTCCTCCAGCTAACGAAGGATGGAACCTGGGTGGGCTCTAGCAGGAAACTTTGCATCAGGCAGTGCATAAGCTTCTGCCAAGAAGCCAGTCCCTGAAAAGAGACAGGCAGTGTATATAATGGGTTTTGTGCTGCTTGCGGTTGTTACAGGATGACTCTGAATGTCATTCTGAACCCTAGTTACCAGATGCTTGATCACTAAAATTTTCTATACATACCGCTATGAAGCAGTTGCTGCACTGAAAAAAAAAATCTGGAGGATGCAGTGCCTACAGAGACGCTTATGGGAAGTAGAGAGTGAAAAGGGAATAAGCTCAGTAAAAGTGATTTTTTTGGGGAACTGGAGAGATTAGTGATGAGCAGATGAAGTAAAGGATAGGCCACTTTTAAATCAAGTTCATGAAGTCTCTGGTTTCCCTCTCCTGCACCAAACCCAGTGATAGCTGAAGTGCCATAGAGGCAGTTTCTGTCTGCTGAAATAGAAAAACTGTAAAAGTTCATTTTAAAACAACTAATCCGAAGAATCTTTAGGACAAAGGATACACTAGATGCGGAGTAATCAGTTTAGAAACAAAACTAACGGCTTGTGTGTAAGACAGTTAAGAGTAGGAACTAGGCATGAAGATTAGAAATACTTTTCACATCTGGCATTGCAGTGCCTTTGGGTAGAGCAGCTCTGTTATGCAAGAAGCTGGATGAATGGTTGAAAGTCGAGAGAAGAACCACTGCTTCTTCCCAGAAGGCTGATCCCAAATCATGACCAGCTATCAAAAATGGTTGTAATGGTTTTATTTCTTGTGTTCTGTCTTCCAACTTATAAGTAACATTTAAACTCTGATATGATAAAATTATGCTAGTACTACTTGTGGCAGTTGAAAGAGAAATAATTTAGTGTACCTTTAAAAGTTAGGAAAGAAATAAAAGCTGCTTCTGATTTTCCTGCTAGTTGAGTTGTGTGCACAGTTGTCAGACAAACCTTGTGTTCCAAAACTTACTGGAGAACTTTCTGTACAGCACTGACTAGAAGACTTGAGTGACCCTGCAATCTAGTTTTAGTCTAACATTTGAAAACAGCTATGATTACGGAAAATAACATTGAAGATAACTTAAGACATGCTAATATTTGGCTTTTTAGCCAATTCTTGAGGAATTAATTTACATGAGTTATTCTGTGGAGATCCAGGCATAAATCCTCTCTGGAAGCCAGCTGCAGTAGCTTCCCAGTCCCCTGAGGATGGCAGCCTTGTCATGTATACTGAATTGCCAGGCATAGTATTTATCTGAAAGTGGTTTTACAGGTGAGAATTAGTCTCTCCCCTCCCACTGGTCTTGTCCTGGCTTTTATTTCTTTGTTTTCTTAGGATCTCAGAGGTAAACCTGTCTGTTTTTCCCAAGTAATGTGTCAGAATATTTATGTACTAAATATCTTCTTTGTAGAAGAAATAAATGCAAACCTATCTTGAAATCAACCCTGATGAATAATCACTGAAAACATAAAATTGTTTATCATATTCTTGTTGGTTAACCCGAAAAATCTAGCTGTATTTTTCCAAACATATTTGAACGAGAGCAACTACTCAATTTCAGAAGTTTCACAAAGCTATTTCCCAAGAGGCTTGATATCAAAACGCTGTGATTTACCAAAGTGATTTGAAAGGCTGTAAAGGAATTGCTGTTTTATTAAGGTTCGTCTCTGCCACGTGTAGCTTTAAGGTACTGTGGAGATGGGGCAGTTTTTCGTAAATTCAAGAGAACTAGCCTGCACCCTAGTGTGATGCAGCCACCGATACGTAACCTCAGACAGGGGTTTGCAGATAGTACCCACAGCTGCCAGGGTGTAGAGGACATGGAGCAAGGTGACTCTCTAAAGGTAACAGGTAAACACACAAATATGAGTAAATGAGCATTTGTTTTTTCTTTTTCTGCTCCTGGGCTACAAAGCCGAGTGAAATGTCTGGACAGGGAAGGGCGGTCATGTCCTCCCTGGGAATGTTTCAAATGTCCTTGATCTTTGGAATAATAAAGCTGTTAGAAATATCTGAGACTCTGCCCCTTGCTTGCTTCCACTGGATGACATAGGGGTAGTAGCGCTCTGTTTGGGTGGTACTACACTGGGGAAAAGGCTACACGAGTGGTGGTCTAGCAAGGGACCTGAGCTATTATAGAGCAGTAAAACACCTTCCTGTTTTAAACCAGGTCAACAGAAGAAGGAAGGAAAAAACCAGAAATTGCCTAGTTGGGTATGCGTTTTGCCTTTGCCCTTCCTTGTTCTCCTCAGTAATTTTCAGTATTTTCCACTTCATTCTCCTTTTTCTACTTGGTGCCAAAGCGTGTCTTCTGGGGTATAAGTTTGGCTGTAGATGTGGCTTAGACACTCTCTAATAAAATTTTCTTTACAACTTGATTCTGTGAGGTGCTAAATGCCTCCTATTAGATGCTAAGTGCTTGGCACAATGCGGCAATAGGATTTTTAAATCAAGCTTGTGCAGTGATGGTCCTGTGATGCTTTCACTAATAACAAATAATGGTAAAAGGCTCTGTAGAATGTTTGAAGTGGCAAAAAAGATGGTATTTAAGGGACAGACTACTGAAATTTGGGTTTCATTTCAAAGGCGTTTACTATGGTGAAAATGAGACTTGACAAGTCTGTGAAGGTATTGTAAAAGGTTATTCGCCATCTAAAGTGTTACTTGATTTAAAGAAAAAAAAAAAAAGCTAGAATGAGGGTTAAGTATTAAACTGGCTGAGAGATTTGTGTAATGTTTCATATTGTGTGCGTTTTTTGCACAATGTGTCAAGTGCTATGACCAGCAGTTTGTTCTTGCCATTCTAAAGTCAGAAGCATGTACAATGGAAGGCTTGGTTCTGATTTTTGGGATTGTTTGCAAACATGTTGTGTACTAAAGTTTAAGATAATGAGGTAGACTGGACTTAAGCGCCAAAGTGATGAAATAATGGATCTCTGCATAAAAGTTTAAGAGCAACCACAATATGTTTTACTGAAGAAAATTGAAGGCACCAATTTAAATATAAGCATACAAAGCAGGAATACCTTCACATGGTGATAAAATTTTATCTCTAAGGTCACATTCAGCATGGTACTTAGTGCCTTTGGAACAAAACTGAATGCGCCACTAAAAGCAAGGGGTCTTGGTTTTGGGATGCTTGTTATTTGCAGATTTGAACCTGTTTCTGTAGG
Organism: Fratercula arctica; assembly: GCA_947846985.1. Classification (NCBI taxonomy): domain Eukaryota; kingdom Metazoa; phylum Chordata; class Aves; order Charadriiformes; family Alcidae; genus Fratercula; species Fratercula arctica. The sequence continues at coordinate 22,079,982 of CANTUZ010000001.1, read as the reverse complement.
TTGGGCATAAACGCAGTCATGTGTAATGGACAATTGTGTACAAATGTGTAATGTAATGGGCAGTTGGCTACTTTAACCATCTTGAATATTCTTAAAGACTTTACTGCTCATCCATGTGCAAGCTGATAGTTCATGTAATAGCTTTTAATATAACTATTTCGTACTGCTTTCTTGACAGTAGTAGCATGGGCTTTATAACTACAGGACCAGGCTAATGCAGAGACAGTAGCCACTCAGTAGCTACCTTTAGAGATTGCTTAACAGTTTTTCCTTATGTTTAAATGATCTTGACATAGATCCTTTATTTTGTACATCAGTATTTTGTACTTCAGATTAGGACATTACTTTAATGAAACCCAAAACTTCTATCCTCTGTTAATGAAAAAATTACAAGGAAATTCTGATAGGCACAGTTTCTTATTGTAAATTCCTTCTATATATCTTGTCAGATTTTTTTTAATGATGTGGAAAACGTCAGTAAAACATTTCGTTACTGAAGTGTAATATGTGTGTTTCAGTAGTATCTTATGTCTGTTTTCCAAAGTAAAAACCTTACTGTTACACAAATATCAAATATTTGTGTTGCTGTTGTGGTGGGGCCTCTTCAGCATCCTGTTGTAGGCAGTATTGTATAAACTCCAAGACATTGTCTTGTTTGAGGGTACTTGCTGTTTAGATGATATTTACTTGCAAAATTACTTGCATCGTATGTTTTTTGGATTTAACCATGTTATGTCTGGGAATTAAAATAAATGGATTTAGTTGTTTTTTCTATGTAAATGGACCTTCAGGACTTCATATTTTTCTCTTCCAATGAATGATGATGAATTAAGGATGTTCTGTTGTAGGATCTGCTGAGTTCCTGAAACTGTAGAAGTGGTTTGAGAGCCGTCAAAGATGATTTTGCGTTGTGGGTTCCAATAATGGAATCATTTTGTTGCTGCAGTTTCATTCCTAGCAAATTAATAATATTGTTATGAAAAAATTTGTAAACTAATAAGGTAGAATGTGACACAAAATTCCTGCCTTCTTACTATATTATTACTTGTTGCTGGAATTGGCCGTTATATTAAGTTACAGGAGTGTAACAGGAAAATTTGCTCGAAGTTATTCATAGTTCATTGTAAGCCATTGTGCTTTTCCCTTTTTCAGGATGGTGAAAATATCTTTGCTTGTGGTATAACGAAAAAGCTTATGTCTCTTCTTATACCCACAGGAGACAGACTGTCATAAAGTCTGCCAGGACTTTTTTGTGAAGGAAGACACGGAATCCCATTTATATGCAGTAGGAGCAGCTGTATGCTGCAGAATGAAACGCAGAGCACTTGCTTGAATTTTATTGCAGCAGTGAGAAGGAATAGCGGGGGTTTTGTTTTCTTTCACCTGGAAGCTGCAGTTAGTTCACAGTATAAAGCAGTGAATTTGAAGCACAAGCTCTGTCTCTGTTGCTGTCTCCCTTCCTTTCTTCCACTGCCCTCAGCCCCCGAAAAATCCAAACCCCAACAAAATACAAAGGACACCACCACCACCACCCTCCTACCTCCCCCCTGGCATTGCAATCTGAGTTAGGTAGTAAAAACAAAACAGCGTCTGTGTTTGAGAGGTGGCCAAAATGGAATTAAATTATTACTAGAGAGTTAACATTGTTCTGTTACCTTGAGGGAAATAACCCTCAGTAGAAATATTTTGCTTCCCAATTTGACTAATTTACACAAAGCAATTTAATGCGTATTTTGCCCTTGCTGTGACACTTGCATTCTCAGGCGCAGAAGGTCCTCACCAGCGAGGGGAGAGGAGGCAGCCAGGCAAGGGGAGGGATGCTCACTGCTAGCTTCAGATATGGAGAAATGTGAGAACTGACATCTGTCCGAGACAATTCTTCTCAAACACTGTGACACACAGAGCAGTGCTCTGTGGGATTTAGCAGAGGGAATGTGTTATGATATAGTAACAGCTGGCTACAAATATGGATAGCAGCCCTGAAAACACAAACAAAAGAAAGACCGTGTCTAGGTCAAAACAGGGAAGGGAAAGAATATATTCAATATATGTTTGCTAAATCTAGCTATTGTTCTCTTCATAATACTTTTCTAACAAACTGTGTGGGTAAAATTAAGTTCTTTAGTTACTCTGTTAGTTCTTCTGGTATTTACACTGTCAAACTGTTTTACTTCTGCAATTTTTGCTCTTGGTTCATTATAAGTATCTGTCCCATCCCCCACTATTTCTTCCCCTTCCAGCCCAAATATTCACGAGCTTTTGGAATAACTTTGTGTATTTTTTTCTTGAAGTTTAAAAAACAGAAAAAAAAATCCTATTTTGCTTTATGCTGTGATAATTAGATTGAGTTAATGAAGATCAAGACAGGGACATAACCAGTTAAAGGTAATATGCTTCTGAGCTGGGAAGGCATTATAGATTAGTCTAAATATCTTGTCAAGTAACTTGTCATGTAACATGTAACAAATAAGTTTTAACTTATTCTTGCTTTGCGCTGAAACGTTCTACCAATTCTTTACCTGTTATGTTGAAAAAAATAATTTCAAACAGTGTGCCCTGTTCTAACCAGTTGTCTTCCTTGAGCATGAATAACAGCTTTGAATATTAAAAAGACACTTAATAATTTTCCATTTAAAAAAGTAATTTTGCATGATTCTGTTTTTACAGAAACAGGGATATTCTAATGGCATTAATGCATGCAGATAGTGTGGAACAGTAAGGTTAAGTTTTTATTCTAGAATGAAGAACAACTTGTGAGATTGTTCAGTCTGGAAAAGAGTTCAGGGATGTAAAAGGTGTTGCAAAGCAGAATGGAATGACTTTGTTCTCCTTGTCAAAAGTGAAGATTTAAACTGCATTGATTCGATTATGTAAAATGATGGAGGAAAGCATTAAACCAGGAGGCAGTGTGGAGGAGAAATCTGGTGCATCTCTTAGTGCACTGAGAAGTGTTGGTCCTATGAGTTTGTCACATTCTTGATGGCTGAAGAGCCAAGCCTGGTCTACCACCCAGGAGGGACTGTGTGAGAAACTCATTGGAGAAGGAAGAAAGCATAACAGGGGGCCTATGAACTTAGCCTTGGTCAAAGTTTTACAGCATGGAGCCTGAAACTGCTGTTGTAGAATACATTTATCACCAGTTCCTAGCTTAGGAGTTTCTTCATATCACACATAAGAGGTCGGGTTTGGGGGGAGGGTGTGTATGCAGGCAAGGAAGTGGGCCTCTACCAAATCTGCACTGTTTCTTGCTCCTGTCCAAGTTCTGTAAATCTGAGGATACATGTGGCTTCACCAGGTGATTCTGCTGATGCTTTGGTGTTTTGGGATAATGTAAGGGTGGACTGAGTAGCTACACACTATGCTTCTTGACGGGCTGTTTCATGAAAGGCCCCAGAGCTGCAGGTAGATACAATCAGATGGCTCTTTTGCCTGTACTGAAGGGTTAAAGTTGCTGGTAAGAATTCATGTAACTGCAGAAATACTGCAAATGAGGAGGTACATTTCAGACCACTGGGGTAGTATCCCTTGTAATGGGTGCTTCAAAGCCTTTCACAAAGATGGAGGAGAAAAGTTGTGAAGCAGCCTAGTCAATAAAAGAAATTATAACAGAAGAATCTTAGCAAGGCAGGGAAAAAAACGTATTTGGTATGCCACAGTCTAAGGACATGGAGCCTGGGTGATGGGCTGGATGAAACATGAGGCTCTGACCAGGCAGTGTTTTGATAGAACAGTTGCTTTGGATCCCGTGTTGTGTTTGTGTAAAAGTGAAAGCTGGAACATCAAGCTGGAAGATGACTTGCTTCAAGACATTTGTATGACCTTGAAATCTATGTGTAACTAAAGATTTCTAATTGAGGTTTCAGATTTTTTGCAAACAAAACTCCTTTAGTCAGGAGAGCAGAAAGCCTGGTTGAAACATTGAGATTTGAATACATTCAGATGAGTGTGAAAAATATCTGCCTGAAAACTGAAGAACAAAGAGCATGTGTGCTAAGGTTTGTAATTAATTTTTATAAAAATGTAGGAAGGATACTTTGGTAGGGGAAGTGGGGATCATAAAAAAAAAAAGTAAATCAAAAGCCCCACAAGCATTTAAGGAGCAGGTACTTAATCTTGCAAGGAACAAACATTGCTTTACCAGAACATGTTGCTCTCTGGGATGGAAAGTAAAGGTGTGAAGGCTCTGAAACCCAAGTACTTAAAGAATTGGAAACTTGCCCTTTTTAGGTCTCCAGTATTTGTAGTGTTTCTGTTATAAGAAAACTTATATTAGCCAAGGGATTCTTGCTCTTCGCCTAACTCCCCCAAACCTGCAAATCGATGAAGAACAAATTCCTATCTACATGGTTTTAAGATGTGTGGATCCATGGTGTCCATAAGTTGAGTGTTTGCTTGTGGCTTGATTTGGGTCTGACAAACTTGCTGAGCTCAGGCTTTTGTGCTGAGTGATCTTAGAGGCAAATGAGAGGGAAAGCAGACTGCAGAAGAGATGATGTGCAGGTCAGGCATCCACATTTCCTAGGTGTGGGGTTTGTAGTGTTAGGGGTAAGTGCATAGGACAATACAGGAATGTGCTTCTACATCTAGGTCTCCCCGACGCATCTCACTTCTGCTATGAAGTAGAGACAAAATGTGTTTCAGGGTGAAGTAGATCAGATGGTAATGCGAGTTGGTTGGATGCCTGGCAGGGATGAAAGGAAAGAGCCCATGGAACTGCGTGTGTGTGTGAGAGGAGGGTTCTTGTCAAGTACGTTAATAAGTGTCACTTTGCTTATCAAAATGAGGTAGTGTCAAAGGAAAGCAGAACTCCTTTAAGAAGTTGCCTCCATTTGTGAGACCTGGGGAGTTCATACAGGCTGAGTTGAAGCCCCATTAGCCAGAGCACAATCTGATAGTCTGTGTTGGCTGGTAGCAGGTTAACAGCTTAATACAGCATGTGACGTTAAAGCACTGAAAGAGAAAAAGACTGAGATAGTCACAGATGCATTGATGAAAGTGGTGTGTGTCAGGCCATGTGCTGCAGTGAACAGGAGAAGACACTTTAATCAGCTGTAAGGAGCCCTGTGAATGCACTGACGTAACTTGCCCCAAGACCAGTGTTTTACACTGCAAACAACGGAGGAAGGACTTGTCTGAGGAGAGTTAACTGCTGTTACGTGTTGGACTGGAGACCAAGCTAGAATGTGAAAGTGTAGTTTTGTTTTATTCTCTTGCAGCACTAGCTGTTGCTCAAACCTGAGATTACTTTGGGACTTTTCAATTGTATGTTTCTTTAATTTTATATTAGCAGGTCATGTAGCAAGGCTCTGAGCTCCTTTTGGAGTTACAAAGTATGAAAATTTGAGTGTTAGTGTCACTGTATTCTTCTTAAACTGAAGAGAAGTAGTCATAGTCAGTAGACAAATCCCACCTCTTTCAGGTTGTGTGTGTTTGGGGGGCTAATGTGGCAAATACATGGGGCTAAAAGGCTGCTGTTGTCAAATGGTGGTGGTGACTTATAGCGATGGAGGAAAGCCTTTTCAAGTACTACAGCACACTTCACTCAGAGGAAATCAGTTATGCTGGAATAAATGGGCACTAGCATTGTTTTATGGAGAAGCCTGGCCTGAGATGAAGGGTGGACAGTAGAGAGCACATTTTCCTTTTAAAAACTCTTAGGGAATTGGGTGCAAAGCAAACAACAGTGTTGAAAAATAAGTGTTCAAAAAAACTTGCAGTGCAAAGCTGCTTGTTTGTGTTTATTTTTTTTTTTACATCCAAAGGGACCTAAATTAAAGAAAAAGACAAAACAAAACCAAACATAAAAAATAGAGCAATGCTTGCCTGGTAAAGGTGTGTGCTTTGGGTGTTTTGGTTTTTTTTTTTTCATTTCACTGGAAATTCTTTGGGATCACTGTGATCTGAACGTGTCTCTTAATTTTGTCTTTGCCATCAAATTCCCTTCTCTTTCCCCAGGGAAAAAAACCCTCCCACTGTATTCTACTTCTATATTAGGCTAAACGTGTTTACACAAAACTATTACTGGGAGGGGGGAATCAACCAAAAAAAACCCAAACCCCACCCTTTTATAAAAGCTAGAACATTCTTGGCATTTCAACTCTTGAAAAGTTTGATTTACGTTATCCTAAATCAGTCTCCTTGATATTAATCAATACTTTCTCTCAGTTTTAAAACAGGAAATAGCTTCAGTCTGTGTTTAAACCCTGCAACGTCTCATGTCATGACCTTTTAGTAGTTTGTTCCTTTTCTCCCCCCTTCCCCTGTTTTTCCTTCTTTTCCTTTTCACAAAGGCCTCTCAGCCTGTCTTAAGGTTTTTCCTGAACAGTTGGAGCTGTAGGTATTTCAGTTCCTGCTTTGGGTACGTGTCGTACAGGCTTCCACTGCTGACTTTCTCACCTTCTTTGGCCTTTCTCTTTGCTTTCCTTTCCCTTTTGTATCATGCTGTATTTTTCCGAACCCTTCAGCTTCTTGCACCCACTTCAGCCCTGGGGTGTAGGCTTCTAGTAGTCTGAAAACCCTCTGCTTCATCTACAGAGATAGTGAACTTCTTGACAGCAGCTGTATAAATCACTGCTGTAGATCGTAGTGTCAAGTAGGTAGGAACATATGGGAGGCTAATCCTGCTGCCCAAACAGGCAGTATAGGCATCCAACGATATTGTGCATTAGGAAATGGAAAGCCTATATTTCTTTGTGGCATTCTGTTAGGTAATTCAATAGTGTTAAATCCGTTCCTGAAGGGGTATGGGGACAGTTAGTATCTCTCCATTGGTTTTCATTTGTTGCATTTGGAGACCTGACAAACCAAAAATATTGGAGGGCTATTAGTCTTAGCTGAGTAGACACATATTGAAAGAACGCTGTACATAATTTTAACAGACCTTGGCATAATTAACAGGATCTTCTTGGAGGGGCCCCAGAACTAAACTGGCCAGGATATCGTGCTTAGCTTTTGCAGACACTGAGAGTGAAGGCTCCTGGCAGGGCAGCTGTCTGACAGGACGCCGGTGCAGTGAGGAATGCTGTTGTTAACTTATCCATTCGTGTACCAGAATAAACAGATGGCACCATTAGACTTCTACATATTTTCTTTCCTTTTGGTGCAGATATCTACTGTCTTTATGAACATTAAAGTTTGGGTTTTTTTTAAAAAAAATGCAGAAGAAATGTATGCTAGCTTACTGGCTGCTTTATTCTTTTTCCTTTGCCTGCAAGATTTCTTTTTTTTAAAGAGCCAAGTCTCATGAGTGCTGTCCTCAAGTTCAGTTTCCTGGTTGAAAATCTGCATACGGTAATGCAATATTCTTCTCCAGGAAAGATTTTTATGGCATATGTAAATGAAATAAGACCAGCCCCTTGTGGTATTGACAGGATGCTGAGAAGGAAGCTGACTGTGTGTTAACGTGCTTGCAGCTTAGGTCATTCTCACCGAACCCTGCAGCTCTGTGAGGTTCAGCTGCTTGGTGGAGATGACTTCGCATTCTTTCAGTGACCCTTTGTAAAATACTGTTTCATTAATGAGAAATATTTTTTTTTACAGACGTCTCTCCCTAACTGAAGAAGATATTGAATTGGATATGTAATAGGTCTGTTTATACAGGCATAATTAAAGAAATATGAGCGGGAATCTGGCCAAAATCTGGTGTAAACATATTACAATGGGAATAATCACTTTCTTTTGTGATCATTCAATTCTCTGGATCAAGCTGGTCTCTCCAAATCTTAATCCCTTTGAGACTGATGTGGTTTCCTTTACTTAAAGTGTTTAGAGAATCCTATCAGTTTCTTTGTTTCATAAAGCGAAGACTTCTATTGGGAATGGAATAAGATTTCAGCAGACACAGCAAACATGACTGGTACATGGATGTACCAGAGCACTTCTCAGGCTCACTGTGGCACTAGATATATTGCCCTTTTAAAAAGTCTTCATTTGTGTCAAGAAGTTGAATTGAGGAAACTTCACAGTTCTCTTTCAGGAACAGGGAAAAAATTATTTGGACAAAACTGATCCTCAACATCTTACTGTGTACTTCCTAAAATATGGTGTTAGTCCATGCATTTCTTGCAGAAGTCGTCAAGTTGCCTTATTTCACAGCTGGAAGCTTCCTTGGGATTCTGGAGCGCTGAGAGGAGTATTTATTTCCTATGTTCAGGAAGCAGTATGCTTTTTGTCTGCTTTCCATAGTGCTGTGTTGAAAGCAAAGCTTCACATGGGTTCTTTTCCCTTTTAGCAGATCTGTACAGCAGAAAGAAAAATATCCTTTACTGGATTAATCGGTTGTTTCCACCAAGTAGTCTCTGAGAAGGTATGTTGGTAGTAAAGCTAAGGAGCTTCTGTTGAGCTAAACACTAGCAAAGGAGGCAAATAGCAGGAAATTTTCCATAGCAGCAAAATACTCTGCCTGATGCAAACTTTGTTGTACTGTGCATGGACTGAAGAGCCCTTTGATACTTATCCAAATGGAGTATTGAGCGGATGTGGTTATCCGAACCAAGGTAACTAGACTGAATCTAGAAGCCTCTCAGTTACACAGTGGTGCACAACATTTTGTCACAGAACAGGTAATACACTTTATACCGAGACACTTGTAGACCGTGTGTTCTGAGTATTCTCTGCCATGTAACAAAACCACTTCCCTCCCGTTCTCCTGTCCTGTCCCTCTGATCCCCCATCTGATCAGGTGAGCGAGTTACACAGTGCATTTGCTTTTCATGTTCACTTGAAGTAAGAATTAAAGGCATTACCTGAGGTAAATGTATTTTGGCAAAATACTGGTTTAATGTTTTAGCTGATCTTGAGATTACTTTCTATGTTAACAGATGATTTAAGAACTATTAATTTAACTATTTAGTGTGTTCTTACGTGTACGCTATGGCTGACTGAGTCCTTGCAGGGGGAAGATCGTGGTGCAATAAAATCTTCTACTTTGTTATCTTCTTCTGGTGAGAGCTCCTTGGGATTTTTCTCTCTGTCAATTTCTATATCCCGTTTGCTTTGCCTTCTGGAAGGGTTTTAGTTGAATTAGGTGTGTCAGAAAACTGCCACCAAAGAAAATAAGGAACAAAAATATCAGTAAATGCCAAATTATGTGAATGCCAAATTTAATTCTCCTTGGTAGCTGTCTGACTTACTTAAGGAATAGCGGTAGCCGTGCTTTCGTATTTTTTCCTGTGTTTCTCATTCTTGAGAGGATTTCCTTTGACAGACTTTAACCATGAGTGCTAAGCCTGAATATTCTCCTTAAGACTTTCCATGACTGTTGCTTGTTCTCTTTATTTTTGTCTGTTAGTGCTGAAGCAAAGTTGGATCCTTTAATTTCCCTTCTTTGCAGTTAGTTTTCTGTTAGAGGTCATTAGCTTGGGATATTTTTGTGAAGATCTAGATTATCCTGTCATAAGATTTGATTCTTAAAGGTTACCGTGACCTTCAGATATGTGATTTTACAAAAACTGAAGAGTTACTTAAGCCTAGAATAGAACAAGAGTGAAAGGGACCCTGCAACGCAGGAGTGTAAGAACTGACCTAGGCTCTGCCAGATCTGGAAAAGGCCACGTCTGAGGCAAGGAGATGACAGCAGACCAAGCAGATTATTCCACAACGCTTCTGGAAGGGCTCACGTTTTGTCTTCTGTGAAACCTCCCCTTCCCCAGAAAAAAAAATAGGCAGTGTAAGTAGAAAAAGAAACTTGCATTCTCAATGTTCATAAACATTGTAGTTTTTCAAAATCTTTTGTACATTTAAGCTGTTTTACCGATATTTTTTTTTCAAGCTGTTGTTATACACTGTGAACCAGTGATAACTGTTTTTTTTTTTTTTTTCCCTAGAAGAAAAACTTGTAGAAAAGCAGGTGTACCACTGTCAGGATTTCAGTTCAAAGCAGTAAGATGAATTAACTGGCATGACAGTGCATCATGTTTTCCTGCACAAGTTGCTGTCCAGTTCATTGCAGTTCTAGAATGAGAACATGAGCTGGATTATAGCTTTTTCTCTTCCAAGAGGTTTTAATTAGGATCTGTCCAAATTTAAATGGATAATAACTCAGTATAGCTGTTCTTTGGCTAGCGCTGAATTTGTATAGAAATGGATGTTTGCTGTAGTTTCAGCTAATGATCTTAAGCCTGGTTTCATATATGAATGTCTGTGTTGGACCAGACCCAATCTAACCCAGTTTCCCATTTCAAACGGTGACCAATAGTAGCTGCCTTGGGAATGTGCATATAATTAGTGAATATGAGACCTCTTTTGACAGCAGCTGTATCTGTATCTTGTTTTCATAATCCATAATTATTTTTTCCTTTCATAAATTTTAAAACTTTTTTCCGGAATGTGTTTAAACTACAATCTCAATTAGAGTTTGAGTTTTATAATCTCACCTTGGACAGAGGGTGTTACGTACTGTGCAGAGAAACTATTTCCTTGTGCTTTTAAATCTGGTAACTTCATTGGGTACCATCAAGTTCTTGCACATTAAAAATTACGAATAATCGTTCCCTGGCTGCAGTATTCCCCCCACACCTGATCAAATGAACCTCTAATGTATTGACTTTTAGTTGCCTTTTTCATATAAAGAGTCCTTGTTTGAAAGCACTTACACATATTTGATCTTCCCTGCCTCCCTTTTTTTAGACCTCTTTTCTCTTAAACTGATAAAAAGAACTCGAATATCTGCCTAATATGAGTGTGGATACACCATGGATTTATGCACTGGTACAATTGAGGGGTTTTGTCATTTATATTTTGCAGATTTAGAAAGTTGTTTCCTTTTCGGACATAGCTGAGCAATTTCCGTAGGTGGAGCTGAGATTCCTAGGTCCAGAAATGCAATTTACTCCAAAACTTTGCCTAACAACTGATGTGCTGATGGTCTGTCAGCATCTGGCTTCTAGCTAGTCACATCCCAGACGAGGCCAGAAGGACTGAGGCAGAGGGCTGTTGGTAGAGCTGACAGGTAGCTGTCACTCCTGAATTTGTCTTAGATACATGAAATAGGCCTCCGTATGTGTAAATGCTTTTAAGGACTAGCTTTGGTATGTGTATGTACCACAGGTACCCCATGAAGCAGGCTTAAGGTAAGTGTCCTGGTTAGACTGTGGGAGTTTAAAACCGCAGCTACCTCCTTGGGTTTGGTGGTGGCTGGATGAAGGTGGTTGGTTTTTTTTTTTTTTTGGAGATCAGGTTTAGGTGAAGTGTGCTACCCATCTCTTTCTAGGCTACTTGAAGAGGATCCTGATTTCTAAATCCTATTCCTGTTGTTGCTTCTACCATTTATCCAGAGGGCAAAATGCCTCCGTCTCTTCCAGCTTTATCCCTGTTTCCTGAAGTGGATTTAGTCATCTGTTTGTACCTAAAGGATCGATTCAGTTATCCTTTTGTGTTTTGCGTCTGGGACGTGGTCAGTTAAATCTAACCAGAGGTTTGTTTTCCTAGCAGTTAAATAACCTCCAATTACAGATTACACATCAGAAAAAAAAAAGAAGAGATTGTGCTGAACCCTGGGAGGGTAAAACATAACACACTGCAGCCAGAGTTTGTACTGCTTGTGACACTCGAAAGAATTGGAGACCATTTGTTCAGATTTATTTTTTGTGTGCGTCTTAGTGTTCTTCTGTAAACACTATAGCAGCTTTGTAGAAAAACAGGGTGTTGGGACTAGTTGAAAGTTGAAAATGTCTTCACTAAAGTAATGCCAGAGATGTTTGTTGCTGGAAGTTCTCCAGTGAAAGGATGTTGAAAGAAAGGTGAGTCAGTGAAATGGAAGACAGAAGAAAGAATGTTAAGCAGCTTAAAAAGGAAAGAGGGAGGTCATGTTTGTTTTTCCTAATTATGATTTCAGGAGAGTAACTGGCTGCAAAATTGCTTAATTATCTTGTGTTTATCGTAAACTCCTGTGCTTTTTCTGAAGACACCAGAAGTGCTTTTGCTTCATAAATCATGTTAAATCAAAGCACTTTCATTATATTACAGAGCTCCATAAATTGATGTCACAACTTAAGAAAAACACTTTTATCTGCAAGCACTTAAGAACACTGCCACTTTCAGAACCATGTAAGACATTAGTAGCTGGCTTGTTCAACTCCTTTCAGCTTTCATGCTGACACGTACCATATTGAAGACATTGGTTGTTTGTATAATACTTGGTTTGATCTTTTTTCCTGGTATTTTCAGTACTGTTGAATCAATCAAAGGAAGTTATTGCTCTGTTGGGCATTAGCATACATTTAGATGTTTCTGCATTAAGAACTGTTCACAGAGGAAAAGGCTTTTATGTCAAAAAGGAGAGTAAACAGTATGACCGCAGCTGCTCTGAGCTCTGCTGTTATTTCTGACCCACATATATTTGAAAATGAGCCTGTTTGTACTAACAATTATTCCAGTTCGGGTTATATCATTGTGAAAGGTTCCCTTGTCGTCCTCCTCTTTTTTTGATTTTAATTCCTTTAGTCTCTCTAGCGACTAAGCAAATGCTACAGATGGGGAGAGGACTCTCAGTGGCTCTTGTGATGGTTTGCTTCATTCATTGATTAGCATGCACAATGGAGTTGATTTCTTTATCTACTGCTGCGTGCTGTACTGGGAATAGTAATGCAACGACAGTTGCTAATGCTAAATAGTCGGAATTTCTGCATGATGTGTGGATGTGTCTTCCTTTGGAAATTTTTTTAAGGAGAACTTATTGGGAGAACCCAGGTCAACAGAGGACTGATGGTCATCTGGACCTTATTCAAGCCTTATTAAAATCCGTGGAAGGATTTGCTTTAGGCTGGGCTCATGGTGATTACTGTCAGCTATTAGACTGAGTAAAGAGCCATTTAAAATGCATCTATGGCTTTCCTAGTAGTCTTATATATGCTGTTTTGTAGATGTCACAGATATGTAGTCAAATGTACGAAGGGGACAGAGAGAAATAAAAGTATGGCTCGGATAAAAGTCTGGGAAATTTTAATGTAGAAGTTAGCACTGACTGCAGTAGTTGTGGCACAATGTAACTGAAAAGGGGTTTGTTTTTCTTAGAACACCTGTGTCTTTGGTCAAACCTCCTCTTCACAGTAAAACACAGATGTGTGGCGTAGCATTTAGGAAGATTCCAACTCTAATACATACGCTGAAGTTTCATAGTAACTGTTACACAGAAATGAGGCTAATGGTCAGTTTTCAGTTCTACTACTTATTCCTGACCAGTTGTCTTAAACTTGGAGAATTAGATCTAGTTCTCAATTTCCTTTTATCTAGCAAAGGTGAAGGAAAGAAAGTAGAAATATCTGTTATTTCAAGGTCTGACTTTCTCTGAAAACTGGGTTATGATCAGACATTATGCACTTATGAGATTAAAATGTTATTTTTTGTTAGATTTGGAAAGAGTAATATGGAGAGTGCTTCTAAAAAATTTAAGTCGTTGAGAGCTGATCCTTTTGGAAGGAATCTTTCCCATGTGGAACTTTATTGCTGGATCAGAGTGGTTTCTTTTGAGTCTACACTGGCTGTCTAGCTTTCTTAAGAGATCTGTTTATTTCTTTTGATGGATTGGCTTTTATGCCAGATGTATTTTTTTTTTCTGAAGAGTCTGTGGCATAAAAATAACCAAGAAATTTTATAGTGTCTACCGAAAGCGTTGTTAACTTAGTTTCCAAGTCTAATGTATCAACTGTTAAAATACAAAAATCTCAAGTTAAGGAAATGATGCACAAAGTTATATAAATAACTTCAACACCAGTGGGTTATTCAGGCAAAAGAAAACGGGTGATGCGATGGTGAGAAGAGCCTGAGGTGCTCATGGATGAGGAAAAGGCAAAGCTGAAAGACGACTGTTTACCTGGGGAAGGTGCTCCAATAACATGGGATGACTACATGCCGGGGAAGGAGATGAGGTCATTTCTCTACTGCAGTGTCCAGTTATACTGTGTCTCACTGGAGACCTTCAACACCCAAGGCAGTGTGTGTACTGAGCGTACTTGTGTGAAATCCAGGCCTTGCTGTGTGACAGAACCACATGGGAACCCTCTTCAGGGACTAAATCAGTCCTTTAGTAGCAAAGTGCCTCCGTTTTCACTGAACTGAGACTTCAGGTGTAGAACACTTTAGGTAGAAGGGGACCTCTGGAGGCCTAGTCCAACCTCTTCCTCAAGCCAGCGTTGTCATCCACAGTAGATCCTGTCAACCATGACTTTCTTTAGTTGAGCCGTGGAAAATACTTATGGGCAGAGATTCCACAACCTTGCTGGCACATCTTTTCTGTTGCTCACCACCTTTATGAAGATATCCATGATACCCAACCTGAACCTCCCAGTTTGTAATCTGTGGTCATTGGACCTTGTTACGTTGTTTGACGTGACAGGAGAGTTTGAGTAACTCCATGGTAAGCAGTAGTACACTTATCTGCACCAACCCAGGTGACAGAACCTCATCTTACAGCTTATGTATTTTAGACCCCTGACCATCTTGGTAATTCTCTGGTGGACTCTTTCCAGTTTCTCTCATCTTATTTTTAAGTTTGGCTCTAAACCTGGGCTTACAGATGTTGCCTCACCTGTGCTGAGGAGAGGGCTGATAGTAACTTCTGTCTTTGTCCTGATCACACTTGTGTGCTGGCTCACTACCCAATACACAATGTGCCTTGATCACACTGGCAGTGCACTTTTAGCTCACCTTGAACCTGATGCCCACCATAACAATCGGGTTCTTTTCAGCAGGGCTGCTACTCATTTCTCAGCCCTCCACAAGTACATGGGGTTATTTTGTCACAGATGTGGAGCTTTGCCTTTTTCCATCTGAACTCCATGAGGTTTGTTGACTCAGTCCCTGAATTTATCAAGGTTCCTTTGAATAAAAGCCCTGTGATTCCTTGTAATCTAGTCCTCCTAGTTCAGTGTCATCTGCAGGCTTACTGAAGGTATCCTTTTTTGTCAGCATCTGGGTTACTGATGGTGTTGAGCAGGATGGACAGTCATAGTACTCTGACTGTTGCCAGTTGGACATTGAGTGTTTGACCTTATTACTGTGAAATATATTTTATGCAAAGAATAATACATTAGTTATGTCTCAAATGCATTAAAACAGTTGGATCCTCAGTTGGACTAATCACTCTGCCCTGCTCCAACATGTTGGCTTGCATGTTGGGGTATTATTTGTACTGGATATGAAGAATGTGAATGAGAACAAAATTTGTATTCCTAAAAATTAAATAGCAGGGCATCTATGGTACTATTATAGCCAAGTGCATTTAGAGAATAAACAGACTTTCTGTTTTGTGTAAATTGTTTGCGGCTTTCTTACCTCTAGAAGATTTAGTGATTTACTTTTTTTGGCATCCAGTCTGTTTTTATGGAGTTTTTTTAATCCAGAGTGTTAGCTTTGATTTTAAGTCACTATCAAGTGTGAGTATAAGGCTATTAGTAGTCTGTAATCTTGATGTTTTTCCATTATACTCTTGGGAGAGCTGTTCCTATAATATCTCTCCATCTTCACGAACTGAGTGTTTTGTCCACTTTCATGTTAGATTTGCTGAGTTATCCTGGAATTTCACAATAGTAACCTTTGACTACGTCTTGTGTGTCACTGCCAGCAAACTTCTAGCAAGACTACTCTGACCCGATTTGGAGAAATAAGGTATAGAGAATTGTATAGATGTATACCAAGTGAAGTGGCTTTTCAAAACTTAGTTTAAGAAAATATAGTGCCCTGAAGATATGTGCTGGCATCCCAGCAAGACAGACAGCTGCTTTGTTGGTTCAAGTACAAGCTGTGCCACATGACCTCTGACAGTGAATTCCTATAGGCAATTTTCATCCCCAAAACAATTGGCCCATCTGATTTTAGGAGGCTTGTTATCATCCTCTTGCCTGTTGTCCCCATCTTCTGCCCCCCTCTCTTCTCCAGGCACTCTTGGGCACAGTTTATTTAAAGATAGTATGTGTGCTAGTTTGCCGTGTATCCTGCTGTGTAGACTAGCTTATAGAGCTAGTAGGAGCTTGTAGAAGGCACGGTGTGTCTGCTGAGTCCCTCAAACATTACAGCTTTTCGCATTATCACATCTATGTTCAGCTGCTGCAGTGTGTCTTAAGAGCTTTCCAGTTCCTAGGTCATATTTGAAAGTGGGGCTCGGTAGCCTGTTTGGCTGTGGGATTTTTTTAGTGCATTGTGTTTTGAAAATGAATTGCTGTTATTTGAATTTTGCCAGTGTGTTAAATATATAAACTTCTGATATATAGTAAACAGGTTTATGTGAACTTAGGCTTCTGAGTCTTAGCTTGTAACTAAAAAATAAAATACAATTTACTGTGTAAATTGAGAGTAGACTACATGCTGCTACAAAAGCCATTTATTCAGGTGAGCATGCTTAGGCTCTACGCCTTTTTCTAGACAGAAAGCAGTGTAAGCTGACTTGCTTTTCATGGCTGGGCTTAAAAAAAAGAACGCATCAACTTAGCTATACTGAGATACTCTGGTACATGTGGAGAATATCCTATCTAGCTCACAAAAGCCCCTTTCCTGCTTCTGTTGACCCCATGAATTTTTCAGCACTGGGAAAGTTGTCATTTTTTCCTCCTAGGTTTTTTGACTTCTAATCTTGCTTGAGTCATGAAGAGTGTCAGGGAATACAGTTCAACTTCTAGCAATTTTTTTTTTCTTAATTCCCATGGTATCTTTTTAAGGAGATGTTTCATGCAGTCTGGCTCACTTAGCTCTTCCAGATGTAGCCTAGGCTATGGGTGATTTAAGTTACCTTAGCCATAGTAAGGTAGCTCTGTCTGATCCTTCAGATTCCATTGGCACTAATGAGTTGGATGTGCTCAAATTCAGTGTTACTGAATGGTCTGAAGCAGCCCAGTGCTTAAAATCGCTGTAGCAGTGAGAGGACTCCTCTCTTACTCTAAAACCAGTCTGGTATGAAAGCGGATGTGGAAGAAATCTGCTCTCCTCTGCTCCTAGTAGTGGGCTGGTACTTCATGCTGCTTCTCAGTTGTCCAGCAGTTCACCTTAAAAGACCCCAAGTTAATGGAAAAGGGCTCAGTATAATGCCTGTTGAAACGTTTCAACGATGGTTTTTCTCTCCATGAAAGAAGGATTTTTCAGGCAATACCCTTCTGCTTGCTTTCAGGAAAAGGTTAACTTAAATGTACCTATGCTCTCTGCTGTTCTAAAGCTCCTTATGTATAATTGTTCAGGTGTCCCTTTTTATTCTCCTTAAGTAAAAGGGATGGTAGAAGGGATGGTCTGTCCTGGCATCTGTGACTTAGCACTAACTAAGCACGTCCTGTGAAACATGGACATGCACGTTACCAAACTGGAACTGCAGCATTTTGTGTCCTTTCTATAAAGATGCAGGAGTTTGGCATTGTGAAGAGTTGGCCCCTAGTTTGGTATTCTTAGTCTAATTCAGGAAGGAGAATTGTTGGCTTAGTTTGAGCTATTAAGCAAAATATTTGTGCTTTTTTTTCTTTTGACTGTACTCCATGGAGCTCTGTCCTGTGCAAAGTTCTGTACTGGTATGACTGATCCTGTGGTCAGAAATATGAATGAGACTAAAACTAAAAATCATATGTGCAAAAGAAACTCAGCTCTGAGAGTTGAGACACATCCAGGAAATGAAAACTGCATTTTTTTTTGATGCTTTTTTTTTTTTTCAAAACCCCTAAAGATTCCTTTCAATAATAGTGAGGTGGCCAGCTTGGAGCTTCCAAAAGAGGCATAATTCTGAAGTCAATGTAAGTTTGGAAAAAAACAGTTGAGTTTTGTGAGGCTTTACCTTGTGTATTAAGCACTTCAGGCTGTGTATACATTGTTAATCAGAGTGCTAAGGAGCAAGCATGGACACTGGCCTGTGATTGTCCCTCCTGTACTGTTAAAGTACTCCCCAACTCTGCCTAGGCTGCTCCAAAATGCCTGGACAAGCTTCTGGGGACAGTCAGCTCAAGCAGTTGCTCCCCAAGTTTGGCAGGGGTGAGACTGGACCAGTTTGGCTGCCTCTTACCTGACAGTTGCCCATGCTGTTACAGCAGGTGGTGTGCTCATGCCCTGTGTGACAGTCCATAATGTGTGGCTTCAGTTTCACATGCAACGGTGTCCTCACACTTGAAAGGTGCTTGAAAATCAGGAGTGCAGTAGACCAATACGTGTAGTGTTCCCTCTGCTGTCTGTTTTTCTATTTTGCTGTTACAGAAGCAGCTGCTATTAATCACTGTTGTTTCCATAAACCACAGGTCATTTCTGTGTCTTAAACCTGAGTATAGAAACATTCACCAAGATATGGATATGTTGGAACTGTGTGTTTGAGGGTTACAGGTGCCCTAGCAATATGGCCATGTTAGTGACTGGCCATGGGCAGAAACGCTATTACTAAACCTTCTTGATGTAAATTTGGTCAACTAACTTATAGTATAGGTGGTGACTGAGCATGAAAAGCACCCCATTACCCTAGATGCCATATTTCAATACTTCAATTTCATCATGAACTTAGTGTATAACTGACTTTTGCTCTAGAATATTACTCCTTTCTTTTTCCTCCTTCCCTTCCCCACTCTTCTTGGCAGTGTTGCTTGTATTGAGTCTGAGGTTCGAGGTTGATGTAGAGATCCTTTCTTGCAGCTTGTGTTTGGGAGTAGTGAGCATGCTGCAAATGTTTTTCTCTAAGTTAATACTTAACCTGGCTTTGAACAGAGCGCAGATTTGGTAGTTGACAAGACTGAGCTGGTCCCAGTCAGACTTCCAGTTGTCAATGTCTTTTTCTATTTAAAAGTGGTCTGATTTTTTTTTTTAATCGTGATGGGAACACGCTTGTGCTCAGCTTCCCTAGCTGTGGAGAGATTGTGAAAACCAAAAGTTCAGTTCTTTTTTTCTAAATGTCTGAAGATTCACTGGAAGCATTTTGTCCATGTTAAACAGACTGGACCTCAGGGAAGGGTGTTTCTTTGTCATGAAAAAAACTTTTTGGGAACTCACCTTTCTTCCCTGATAGAACACGACCCTGACTTTTGAGGTATACTGATAATTCTAAAATTGAAAATCTCACTTTTTACAAGTAGGTTGTAGTTCCACTTTGGGTAGTGAGTCCTCAACATGATATACTGGTACGCTGCAGCCCTCTGATGATAATTACTGGGTAAGATACCTTGCTTGGGGTTGTGTCTGTTCCAGGAGCATATATTTCAGAAATTCTAGGCTTTTCAACAATAACGTGTAGTTGCAAGTTGATCATTTATATGCTATCTCATTTTAAATTCCATGAGACTTTTCCTCTTTGTAGAGAGGGAGAAAAAGAAACCATGCAGAGTTATTAGAACTCAGAATGAAGAAATAAAACTGCCAGTGCTTGTGGCGTTGCTGAAATGGCAAGCTATCTCAAATCTACTAGCTACATCTGCCTTCATCTTCCTCCCATGTCAGTGTCTGTGGCTTGTTTCTTAGGTATATGATCCTGAAAGAAGCAGCAGGTTAGTAGTGCTGTCTGAACCTGCTGTATTTTGTATTTCTGAGCTGTAGTAGCGTGGAGGAGCAGAGTGCCTGTCAGGCGACAGCGCTGCCCCTGTGGTGTGGCTGATGCTACCGCAGTATTGCTGTTCTTCTAGAGGCTGGTGCTCACCCGGGCTCTCCCAGCTGATCTCTTGGCTTCACCGTAGGGCAGAGCCTCCCTGAATGGGCTGATGTGCTTATTAATGGCCATGGTCCCAACTGTCACTTAATTTCACCATGCGTTGCAAAAGTCTATAAACAACTCTGCTGTGTGAAATACACAGTGCTCGATCTCTGTGACTGTCCTCAAGGTTATAAAGGCACTAATCTGTATGTGTTACAGACTGACTTTTTTTTTTTGCTCTGTCATTAGAAAAAGGCCGATTTCCGTGTTGCATGAGAACTGCTCAGGCTGATTAGCATGGAAATGAATGTGCCTTAATCAGCTTGGGGTGAGGGAAGCTCAAAATTAATTTGATACATTAGTTTCACTTTAAAAATGTATTATAGCTGTTGCCAGTAGCGACCATTATAGTTAAAAATGCAAAATAGTCTCCTATTCAATGCTGTGTGTTTATGCCAGCTCATCACTTTCCAAATAATTCGTTTTCCAAACTAGTTTCTCCCTGTTTAATCTTTGCCCCATAAAGCAGGTTGGGGGAAGGGCAATCAAGACAGAAACATGCAGGGAGGGATATCAAAGAGGAAGAAAATGCTGGCTTGAAACTTAACCCTGTGTTCACTGGGGGCACTGTGTATTATATCATACTGCTTAATACATTGAATCCACCTTATAAAGAGATTATTTCATAGTCATTTTTCTCTAGAGATGATTTCAGTGGCAACTGTGAATGGCAAATGAGTTGCTGAAATAAAGAATGCAAGGGAGAAATTCTCTAGTGATTCATGTATTTTTAAAAAAGAACATATATTATTAGGAAAAAAAAAATCTTTGTTTTTGTGATTAGAAGGTAGTAAATGAATTTGGAGTCTTCCTCTTCAGAAGACTGTGTAAGATTCAGTGGCTTTATAACTACGAAGAGCTTTCTATTAAGAAGGCATTTCTGTTATACCTAAAGTGATGCAGAAGGAACTATTTTGGTAACCATTAAATTAAAAAGAACTGCCACATGTTCTATGAGCATTTATGTAGGGGTGTGTGCATGTGTTTTGACTTGAAGCCATGCTAGGCACCAAAAATACTCTCTTCTGGATGACTTTCTGAGCAACGTGTCTTACCTCTACATTTCAGGTTAGGAGTGTGAGTAGCACATCAGTGAGGTTGAAAAACTGAAGGAAGCTGTTTTGGTTTTTTTTTTTTATAGTTACAACAAGATGAAACAAGACTCCTGATCAGTGAAACAGGATGTAAAACTCACTTTAAAAATAAAAAATAGATTTGAAATCCATTTGAAGCAGTTTGGATGATTGTCTGCTCAGGAAAAAATGAAAGTATGGAGAAGTGAGATAGCAGCTGAAATGACAAAGGGTGGTGAAGCTGTGGTTGTTTTTATAGAAGCCAGTAGGGGTTTGGTAGGATTTCTAGTTGTCTGTGTTCAGAAGAGATGAGACTGGGAAATTACTGTAGAAGAGAATTAGCAAGAACTGGAAGCAAAGTCAAGAAGTGAGAATTTTAAGAGAAGGGAAGGAGGATGTGGTGTATCAATCAGTTCAGCATTGAGTGCCTGTGCCGAGAGGAAGCAGGCATTCCACCTTCCCAGAAAATAAGAGAGGAAAAGCTTGTGTACCTGATTAATTCGAAGGTATTTAGCACTTGAGTAATACAAGATGGGTTTCATCCTGTGTAATTTTACATGTCAGGCTTTTTCTTGTGAACTAGTTAACTTCAGCCCCCTTTACTTTGGTGGAGAGAAAAGGGCCATTGTAAGAGGAGATGAACTATACTCTTGAAGTACGTGTCTAAAATAAGCCAGATGAATTGCACTCCAGAAGTGCCTGTTTCTCTCCATTGACTATAAAAGGAGCGTGGCATGATTAGTGCAGATAGAGATGTCTCCACTGGAGGCACTTAAATTTAGTTGGATGAATTCCTTTGGTGCTTTTTATGAACACTAAACTATCCATCAGTTCACTCAGTGCTGTCTCCAAAGTTCTAAGTACTTCACCAGAACCAGTCCCTGTGAAATCATGGTTGTCAGCAGGTGAAGGAGATTCGGAGCACTTGGTAAATGAAAAGCATTCGATGCAACACACATTTTGAGTCAATATGATGTGTGTGTGCTTTTGTTCGCTCTTCTGTGTGGGTTACTGCATCATTGTAAGACTATCCAAGGTGTCTCGGAGCATCATGACTGTAACTCAGGACTAGCCCTTGTTTGGATGACACATAGTTGAAATCTGCACCCTGAGGTATGTCAGGACAAATCAATATGTAATTAAAAACTGCTAAATATAATGTCATGGTAACATGCCTTGCTTTCTGAGCATTACTTTTAGTGGTGTGTTAGTTTATCTTGCTGCTTTTTCTGGGGACCACTGCATACACTTAATTGTCAATGTTATTGGTAGCTCTCAGCTCTTTCTGGGCTGTATCCCCTCTCTGCCTTTTCTGAAGATGAGGTCACTGAGCATTTTGAAGTACTAGTGTATTTTATGATAGAACAGGGTAAAATCATGTTCTCTGCAATAAAGGTAGGCTCTTAAGGGCCTCTTGTGTTGCGTTAACAAGGCATTTCAAGGAAGTAGAATATCAAATTAATGTTTCATGTTAAAGACATTAATGTTTTTGTGTTTAATCCCTGTTACAGCATGGAAGCAGAAGGAGGTAATACTTGAAACAGCTTCCTTCCTTGCCTTCCTCTTCTCACAAATGAACATTAAAAATTTGAAAGTGTGGGTAAAGTGTATTTTGTATTGAATTGGGGGTGAAGGAAGTATGCAGTCTTCAACAGAAAGGCTCCAGTGCCCTTGTTTTGAGGGAGGGGACTCACCCCAAAGCCCAACACACGTGGAGGGAATAGAGGAGAGTGCTGAGACTCAGTATTGAGCTGTGCCTTGCTAAGGTCTGGAAGAGCTTGTGGGGCTGCCTTCCCTTTGATAGCCTTGTAAGATGGTCTGGATATATAAACTGATCTTTTATAAATTACCTAATCTTTTTCTGCCTGTGTCTTATAGATAAATGGATTCCCATAAAGTTTGCCTATCTTGTTCTTTAATCATTTATCTTTTATATACAATTGATAGTCGCAGTGTCTACTGTAGCAGGACCCTAGGTCATTGGGTCCTTTAGACTTGAATGCAGTAAATAAAACTAATCATTTTCTGAAATACTGTGTTTTTATTTCCCACCTGTGATTTGTGTCTGTATACTTTGAAGCATCTGTGGTGATGTAGCTGTAGTTTAAGGGCCTGTGTGAGAAGTATTATTTACAGTTGCTATCAGTTGCTCTCGTGCATCTGTGAGTGTGCAGCTATGCATAGGGATGGAATTAAGAAACTGTTTCTCACTTCTCGCTGATGATACCTTGTGGAGTGTAGCTGACCGATGTGACATTGGACTGGTTGTGCTCATTGTGTCCTTCCCATCTTACCTATGACTGCATCTTTCTTGATATATTTGATGGAATCTGGAAATAAGTGGGATAGCTGCCTTGCCAGATTGCAAAAAGTGCAGTAAAGGAAATGATAGATTTAAATCAGTTGCAGTACATTAAAAATTGAAGTTAAAGCTCTACTGTGTTGCTTTGCTTGGTTAAAGTGGCTATTTTAATATTTTGCTTCTACTTACTTTGAGTTTGTAAAAATTTTGGTACTAAAATGGGTTTCTAAATAAAATGTTTGATATTTATTTTTTAAAACATCACCACTTCACTGGGTTTTTTGTGAAATCTTTCACTGAAAAATAGCAGAACTGATAAAATTTTTTTAATTGCTCTGGTTGTCCTATTAATATTCCTGATGGGGGGGTGGAAATTGAACTGGAAGATCTCCCTCTGTGCTTTAATTCTCCTCTTAAAGATACAAAGTAAGCCTGAGCAAACCTTCCAGCAAAATGATGACTAGAATCACAGAACCACAGAACTCAAAGTTGGAAGAGGGACCCATAAGGATCACCGAGTCCAGGTCCCTGCTCCTCACAGGACTAAACCATATGATTAGAACTTTACTGAACAGGCAAAACATATTGGGTAAGAAGTTTGCTCATAAACATGTGTACCCAAGCTAAAGAAGTAAATGCAGACTGAGGGTTTAAAGCCATTGGGAGCTGATCTGCAGAAGTCAGTGGGAAACCACTTACAACATCCTCTGTGGAAACCAGCTGCATTACTGCTCTGTGCTGTGCCCTGGGCTATTTTTTTCATGAGCTTCTACTTAGAATTAGGACCTTAAAGCATTTACTAACTGTAACAACATAGTACTTCATCTGAAAACTACTTACCCCTGCCTCCTTCCCCAGTTTCCTTATGGATTTAAGTGACCTGAGGATGATTAGGTCTATGTCTTTCTGCGGATCCCTGGCTCTGGGCTGCATTTATCCCTCAGCTTCCTGCCAAGGTGTAGTGCTTTGTGCCCCCTCTTGCTCTCACTTATCCCATTACAGAGGAAGCAATATGATGTCAAGGCACCAGTCATCTCATTCAGGATGGAAACAGCTTTCTGTATTAACCTGTTAAAGATGCTGATAAAGACTAAGCATGTTTGAGACTGAAAAGAATCTTCCATTTTTCTATATCAGCTTCTACCTCCCAAGAGCAAGGCAAGTCCCAGAGGTGGGCAAGTAGCAGTTCTGCTGTACAGCTGGCACTTGACTATATGCATCCCTTCTGTCATCCACGAACACTTTATATTGCACAGCCAACTGTTGAATGGTAAACACTTTATAAAGGTGCAGTCCTGACCCCAGGCTCTCTGTAGCCTGGGTGGTCTTAAGTCCCGATTCTCTGGGAAGCAGTTCGAGCAGGAGTCTGAAGACTTGGTCCCTTAGCTATAATGGTGGTATCTGAAACCTGACTTTTTTTTTTTTTCCCCCAAGGGATATGCGTAAAAGAGAGAATCAATCTAGACTACGTTGATTGTACCTGTTGTCAGAGATGCTTTTGAGCAGAGACAATAAAAATGACTGCTGTATAAACAACCATTTCCAGTGAACTCTTTTGAGTTGCACTTTAAGAACCTTTGTAAGAAGCTTTGTTATCTGACCAGTGAATGAATACATGAGTAAGCAGAAGATTTTGATGCAACTGATGTTTTGCTCATATCTTAATTATTTGCCTGTATATCAAGGTAAGGCTTGCATCCTGATATTGCTGCAGTGAGCTCTGCAGTGAAAGCCAGGGATGTTCCACCAAATGATAATTACCAATAGCTGCCTGTCTCTGCAAAATTTTTCTCCGAAGTGGTTAGCTCTTGCTACTGCTTTTTGCTTTGAACTTAGTCATTTGTCCCGGAATCTTTGTGAACTTGGCTGTTCCTCCTCCCCTTCCAAGATACTACCTGGGGGAAGCTGCAGGTTAATACTGTCCTGCACTATATAATCTTCCGGTTATTCATGTAGACAGTCTATAAAATGTGCAGAAATGGACTGCAGCTCTGATCATCTGGCTAAGAGGATTAATGTCATCTAATGCTGTGTGTTGGTACCAAATAGATTACAAGGAGCAGATGAGGTTTGAAGGCTGAGAGTGTGAGTTGGGAGGAGAGGGGTGTAAAACCCCTTAGGAAATCAATAGCCATCTCAGTTTGCAACTTCTGTAGTTAATATAGCGTGTGTAGCAAAACGTGTTCTCTGGAGTTTGGGGATGTACTTGATGGGGAGGTGTCAAAGAGGATGCTTACTATAAAGCAAGTTGTTTAGAATAAACAACTATAATAACTATAATCAAGTAACGCTTTGTGCTGAAATCTTGTCTCAGATTTCATCTTAAAACAAGTGCAGAAATATTTTTGGTGTTTAAAGTATATAACTACTGTTTCCTGTAGCTTGTTTAGTCTTATTAGGCATATAGAGATGTAAGTCTTTAATTGGGTGTGATATAACTGTGGGTATAATTAACTTTATTTGGTGAAGACAGTAAAAGCATATTCTATGTACATTATGTAGTAGCTGATAAATGTGTTTATATTGGAGCATTCCATTGATTTGATAAATCATAGGTCATTAATGTCAAAGTCAACTTAAAATCTGAAGCAGCTACAGTGCAGGCTCAGAAGTGAATACAGGCTATATTAGCTTGCCTGACATATCGCAGGTAAACGGCACTAGAACAAGCTCGAGCATCTGTGCCACAGTCTGGTCATGTCTGAAGTGTCTGTAGACAAGCTGCTGGCTTGAACTACAGAATCAGAGATGCTGTTCACAGTCTGTCTCTTTTCATTCCCCTGTTACTTTAAGCATATTTTAAACCAGGAAACTTGTTGGCTATTTCCATTGCCACGCAACTGAAAACTAAATGAGTGCATAACTGGACTTCTGAGAGATGTGTCTGTCTGAGGAGGATGTTAGCAGATATGCGCAGTGCTCAGCTGCAGTGAGATAACTGCACGAGGGGACTGCCAAAAGTATATGGTCCTGTGCACTGGAGGTGCCTCCGGGGCTGGTAATTAGGGGTCTGTGCACTTGTAAATCCTGTCCCTCCAGAGCTGGCTCCAAGTCCCTCTGGAGCTCCTGTTTTATGGCTTGAAGTCCTTGGTGACTGCTTGCTCCGTGCTTTACTATTTTATCGTGTGAAGACTGGGGAGTGGGGAAGAGGGCAGTGTGCATGTATGTGTGAGAGAGAAGTTAAAATTTGATGCAGATGATATTGAGAGCTGCTTTATAATTATAAACTGACACCTTTCATGCACCATAGGTTGGTTAGCGTATTAGGGTTTTGTGTTGGTAATTTATCTGGGCCCCTACAGTGCCAAGTGGTGTTTTTGTTGCCAGGTAGCTGAGTGCTTAATAAATCTATCTAATGGTATTAAGTAAATTTTATGGCCCAGTCAACTTTTTCCTGTTTTCAGCTTTTAGGAACAGGACAGCTGCTAGACTTTTCAGGTGGCTTAGCTCACATGTGAATTTTGGGCCCAGAAATTTTTCTTAGGAACTCTTTCTCCCCCAGTTGCTCATAGAGCTATTTAAAGAGGTGCTCAGCACTAAACAAAATCAAGGCCATAAAGCAAATTGCTGAACAATATAACTTCACTTTTTTTGATCAGCAGTAATCCAGCCAGGTGTATTAAAAGGCTGTGTAAGTTGCTCCCACAGGATGTAGACACTGGAAAAAATGCCATGTAAAAAAAAAAAATTCTCTCTCCTATTCTCCAAGCTCCCCATTCTTCTCCTGCTTTAATAGTAAAGCTTTTAGACATCAGTTACATTATTTTTGTTGAGTGCTACGTGGCTGACTTGAGATGTGGAAAAGTTTTGTCTAAAGCTTTATTTAAGGGAATATAAAATTATTTGGAATTTTAACTAAAAATAATGGGGAAGGGAACTGGGGTTGTTTGTACAGATGGGATTAGAATGGAAATATTTTATCTACATGTAGGTATTTCCAGAATTCCTCATACGGTTTGGTAACCCGATCCACCTTTTCTATGAAAAAAGGGCATTTAGGGTGTCTCACCCAATTCAGTAACCTAGTCCTGAGCCTTTCTCCACTTCTCCCTGGTTTACACTAGTTTAACTCTATTGAATTTCATGAATTTTTATTGAACTGGAACTTAGGTAAATTGAGAAAAGGATCAGGTTAAAGTAACTACCAGTAAAACTGGTAGAATATAAGAATATGCAAATGTCATGGAGTCAGCCTTTTGTTTTTGAATTAGAATTGAGTAACGCCATCACCGAAGTCATCATTGTACCAGTGTGCAAGGCATACGTGAGATCAGGGAGAGAGGCCTTATTCTTTCTGATCCTGACTGTGTAGTCTGAGGTTGGAAAATGGCCTGGCAAGTGGGGAAGTGAGCTGGAGGAGGGTAGGCCTGCAGTACCTTTTCCCAAACCACTGACTAAGTCCGTGATTTATTCTCTGAATGTTTTAGTGGTCTTCCACCTCCTGGATGGAGATGCACAAATAGGGAAGCCCGCACTGCTAATCTGTAAGCTGTGGTAGTTGAAAAGGAAACTCCTTTCTCCAGTGTTCCCAATATAACATCACTGGTGGATGCCAAAGTGTATCAGGTTGGGGCTGGGGGAGGAAAACAAAGCTTTAAAACCTTTCATATCTATTTTGTTTCTTTTGCATAAAATATGAGTCAGTAATGATAAATGTGAAATTATTTTTAAAGCTACTCTCTCCTTCTGAAATGGTTTGGCACAGGTTCTGAAGCTTAGTTCTTGAATAAAGAAACTTCCCAGCAACTGCCCTTTGATTACTTCTAAATGTAGATGACAGCTGTCCTTTTGGGAAAGGCACATAGCTCAGCATGTGAGAACTGACACCTTTTTCTCTCCTTTTCAGAGTATCTCCTCTACAGAAGTCTGAAATAGTAGACATGGTCAAGAAACACGTCAATGCCATAACACTTGCCATTGGGGATGGTGCCAACGACGTAGGAATGATCCAGACGGCTCATGTTGGAGTGGGGATCAGTGGCAATGAGGGCATGCAGGCAACCAATTGCTCGGATTATGCTATTGCACAGGTCAGAGGCAAAAAAGAGCAACTGCCGTATTCTGTTGTCAGAGATGTGCTGTGTGGCCATGTGGTGCTTGATGATTCCTCCTAGCCTTCAAGCGAGGAGCATCTCTGCTCATTTCCTTTTCAGGGAAGCTGTATAAAACATGTATCTTGGATGTATTTTGGGGATTCGTTGTTACGATTTTGTATTCTTCAAGGCAAAAGCTCCACCTCCCCTCAAAGTTTCAGTTTCTTCCTGACAGCTGTGCAGTGTCTTGGTTCTTCAGTAATCAGGGAGAAGCACTTTGTGATGCTTATGTTAACATGCTTTTAACTCGAACTTATCGCTCTTGGTGCAAGCTTTCTTCTCTTACTATGAGTAGGTGTTATAACCAGGTGTGTAAGAGTTTGGCTGTTGGGAAATTCTTATTTTGAGGTGTCTCCTCTTTTTTGTAGGTTTTTTTTTCCTTCATTCCTCCCACCCCCATGATGTATACAGGAATTAGTCACAGTTCTAGAGAGCCAGCCAGTGTTTTCATTTTAGGTATGTTATTTTGAATTTTATTTGGGTGAGTGCTCCCAATCTATCCCATCAAATTCAACACTGGTTACTTCAGTTAAAGAGGAGAGTAAAAAGCCTTTTTGTTTTACCGGAGAAACCAAGATGTAGAATGAACACTTAAAAAGGTGCATAAGAAAGGAAGGAGATACTTCGATTGCTGGACATCCTCTGAATACTATTTAAAGCCGAGATGGTCTGTGGATGTGTTTGAGACCGATTGCAGGGCAAGAACAGATGGAGCTGACAGGAAGCAGAGATGATCCATTGTCTCCTCAGTGATCTCTGAGCATCAGCTGATGTTTCCTTCTGCCAGGGTGTGGGCAGATGTGCTCTACCAAGTGATATGGAATATTATCATCTTTTGATAGTTTCAGTACAGTACAGGTTTTGAAAAGGCACGGATAATGCTGCTGTTGGCACAGATAACTGTTTATTGTGTTAGCCCTGCTGTGAAGCAAAGTGGCAGTCTTGTATCGCTGTTCTTTTCTGCGACTTGATGAAGCACCCTGGATTTCAGGCTTCAATAACTGAGACCTTTCACCAAATTTACCTTGAAAATTTTAGGCTGTTTTATCAAGGGCTTATTCTTGCGTAAGCAATAGCATATTCTAAATACATAGCATTATAGGAACATAATCGTAAAGTCTGTGGTATCTTGTAATGACTTTCTCATTTATAATTTCTGTAGACTATATATTCCTTCTGCTGTATAACTTAATTGAATGCTCTTTTCTTAGACTTCCTCAGATCATTTCTTACTTCCATTTTAATAAGTAAGCATAAGCAGTGAGAGTTTTGTCCATAGAGGCCCCTATACACTTAATTCCTTTTGCATTAGTTGCAGTGACGTTAAATCTGAAGAAGTAATTCCGTGTTCATGTATTGCTTCTGCATTAACAAAAAACCCCATCTTTGGATTTAGTGTTAGAATGTGGAAGTAAGTTGGTCTTGGTTTAAATTCCAGTCAGGGAGTTATTGACAATAGCAATGAATCTTCTTAGTTCATTATGAAATAAAATCTGATCCCACCAGCACAGAATTTTAATTTTCAAAAATTGGTAAACCACTGTGGAGCTGTGGGTTTTTTTGTGATTGTGTAAAAGAGCTTTGTGCTGATTAGAAAACACATAAAGGAATCCCTCTTGTAAAGGAGACCAATAGTGGATGGTAATGTGTGCTTCAAAAAAAGTGTTCAAAAGAAAAACTTGATCTCCGTGGGCTATATTTCTTTCAGTGAAGGCGTGTAACTCCCACTGAAGTATTACTGTATGTGCATGCCTTGAAGACAGAGTATGTTCTTATTGAGTAATTTAAGACAACCACTATAATGTAGTAGCATCTCATGTTCAAATGGTTTTTCAAATGCAGGGGTACCAGAAGTAGGCACTTACGGAAGAGAAAATCTCTACATAGGCTTGTTCAGGATTCCAGGGGCAATCAAAGCATAAACCAAACGAAAATAAAAAGGCAACTTGTGTCTGACTCTACTCCAAATAGCTTCCACAGGTGCAAGGAGCATCTGTTTGAGTCATCCTTTTCCCTTGAAATGATACTGCACCAGTGATCCATATTTAGAGAATTCCCAAATCAAATGACCTAACTGTTTAGAGAGACAGCAGTAGAATTAAATAACTTTTCCTTAGTAAAAGACTGTATCATCTTAATCTAGAGAGCATCTGGTGTCTAGGGACTGTTCCTTTTTCTTAACTAAGGAAATTTTTCTTAAACAAATGTTCATGTTTCAGTTTTCTTCTCTGGAAAATTTGGCTTGCATTTTGGATGCATTTTTTCTGTCTTAAATTTCCCCCTGCCAGTATGGCATCACCTCATGCTTTAGTCAAGATGGGGGGTATCTTTCTAAAAGATAATCTCTTTATCAAAGAAGTTATGCTACAGTTGATACAGAGACAACTGTGAAAACTTAGAGAAACTGTTTTGCAGGTAGGCTGGCCAGATGGTTGTAATGTTCCCTTCTGATTTAAAACTCCGTAAATACAGTAGCGTGCAAACAAGGACAGTGTCTTAGTAGAACCCTATCCCTACAGTATCTCAAATATGCCAGTAGCTGTGCATTTGTATAATTTCGGTGACTATCATCAAAACAAATTTAATTCTTTGCCATGTCTTAATGGGACTCTTCACCAGTGTGAACAGGCTCAGAACTGCATTATTGAGATGACTAATGTCATCCTTGCTGTGCTGTGCAATGCACTCATCTTCATGAGAGGACAGAAAAGAGAGCAATTAAGGGTAGAATTTTTCCTTGCATTGAGCTGTAGAGAAGACTACGTCTGAGTTGGTCACTTGTTAGAAAGTTTTTAGAGTGCATCTCTGTCTATTCTCTACAAGAGGTGTTTGGGGTGACTTGTCAGGACATAGTGGCAAGTTTCCCATCACTGCTCATGTGTTTTGTCAGTGAATTTTGGTGAGGAAAGTTGTAGCTGTGCCG
The DNA here is from genome assembly GCA_947846985.1 of Fratercula arctica. Lineage (NCBI taxonomy): Eukaryota > Metazoa > Chordata > Aves > Charadriiformes > Alcidae > Fratercula > Fratercula arctica. The sequence continues at coordinate 22,048,961 of CANTUZ010000001.1, read as the reverse complement.
CATATTAACTGAGACATTAGGTGTCTAGTAGGTCAACTACTCCCTTGTGAGTGTTCCACTTTCAGTTCTCTCAAGTTGGGCAGAGACTGAACCGTGAAGTCTGGTTCACTTTAATTTTCTCTCCTTCTTTCTTGCTGGCATATCCTAACAAATCTGAGTTGCTGGTGCCTGGGAGAGAGGCTGTTCTTACAGGATTTGTGGTTCAGTGATTTCAGTGCTAGAAATCATGGGAGCAGAGCTGTCTCATGACAGTCCTAATCCATTACTGTAGCTTTCAATTTCAAATAAGTTTTGGTTAAAATAAATTGCGTAGAATCTAAATTTAGGAAGTCAAGCTTTTCCTATGAAGTCACTTGGTGGAAAAGGAAGCAAAGCAAACAATGATCCCACCTGAGTGTCCCAGAACCCTTCAGGTATACGTGTGATGAATCTAGTTACCAGTTTGAGCTGTCTGTAACTGGACAAAAGAGGCACGCTGCAGGCCATAAAAAAGGTTCACTGACTAAGTCAAGACTAGAAAATTATGCATTTCCTAGGCTGCATTGTGAGACTGCTTCTATAAAAGTCCATTTTCAAAACTGCTGAATTGAGAAGCTGAATTTGAGCTGTACCTGTGGTTCAAACTAGCATTAAAAGGTATCAGTTTTTACAAGATCCATTTACTTGCCCTTTTTGGCAAATTATCCTTCTTTCTTTATATAATATTGTAGATGCTTTATAACACATGATCTCATACATTTTGTGGGCTGAAAATGTTAATGTAAGTATTCATTCTCTATAAAAGACTCCATGCATCTATTTTTCCACTTGTATTTGTCCCTTGTGTGTTTTATTTCAGCTTGAGACAGTTCTAATTACCAGACTGTTCATTTAACACAGAGAAGGGAGATTCTGAACCATGTAAGCCCTCAAACGTGGGAATCTTCTTTGGCCATGAAATGAGGAGTTCACATTTATATCCAATCCACAAGGCTATATTATGTTAACCTTGCTTGATTTTGCTATCAGGATAGTAATAGTAATTGAAGACTTCTTGCTGTTTAAAGCTAGTGAACACCACTTGAAGACATTCAGAGGTTTTGCTACAAAAAAGGCTTTTCTGTAAATATTTGAAGTGTTGGTTTTTGGATGTGTGTTCTACTAAGCTATGTAAATATCGCACTTGAAGAACAGCTTTCATAGCTGATCTGAGGGGGTTTTTTCTGAGGGCAGGAGTTTAACCAATTTCTTTAAATAGTTCTTCATATGTATAAAAACTTGTTTTCTCTCCTTCAGTTTTCCTACTTGGAGAAGCTGTTGTTGGTCCATGGAGCTTGGAGTTACAATCGAGTGACCAAGTGCATACTATATTGCTTCTACAAGAATGTGGTTTTGTATATTATTGAGGTAAGAGTAACTAATTGAATGGGTCTTACCACTGCTTACTACTCAAATAATTTCATATAAAAAGAAAAACTCATCCAGATGGGTTGAGCTAAAAGGACTGACACTTTTTTCCATGTTTAACAACTTAAAATTCTGTTTCCTTTCTCAGATTAAGTTAGTTCACTTGAGTCTTTTAATGTTTGCAAAAGGAAAATTGAAGGTTTTGGTACAGTGAAGCCTTGGATACGAGATGTCAGGGATGAAGTTCATTGCTTCGGTGCAAATGTTTATATTGAAAGCTTCTTTGCATTCATGGAAACATTTCAATTAGAGCTTATATTTATAGAACTTGAATTTGGGGCTAAAATTAAATCAAAAGTTCATTTAATAGAATCAGGAAGAACTCTATATGCAAATAATAAATAGGCAAAAACTATAGCTGTTGCTTCCAAATTATAAAGACTTTATCTTAGCTGGAAGTGAAATCAGTTTGTCTTGTTTTTAGGAAAGAGAGGGCATAATTTTGCCCTACAATGCCAGTGAAATTATAAAACCAATCAGTCTTTGATTTAATAATACTTAAAATGTAACTAACTGTGTTTTGAAAAATTGATTGCCTGAAGATGTCGAGTAACGAAACTGGGTTTTAAAACGGGCTGAATACTGTTACGAACATTAATATATTGTATTTCAGCCTGCTTAGGTAAGAGCGTAGTTCTTGCGCTTTAATATAGTCTTGAATATAAGAAGGTTCAGGAAGGGAAGTTTATTGTGTGCTGTTGCCTATTTAGAAACACATGAGGAACTTGAACTCAGTGGATTGGTCACTTGAGTATCAAGTGGTCACTCAGTACAACAATATCCACATTGTTCATCAGTTTTATTTATATATGTTCATGTCTATATATTAGGTTTTCAATTTCATTCTACAGTTAAGCAGACATGAATGAGGTTAACAGATAAGAAAATTAGCACATTTATAATTAGGTAGCTAGTTATATCAATTACAGGAGGTAGTGGGTAAGTAATGTTTTACTATTCAGTGAATCATATCATGGTCAGTGTGTGTGTATACCTGACTCCCTCAGGGTCTGATCATCTTTTATGCATGATGTTAGGCTCTTGGAGAACAAATATTCTCCGCTACCTTGCTCTGTTTTTCCTGTGCTAACTATTTCTGAATTAGCTGTTTTCTGTTACAATTTCAGCACAGATAGTCTGTTTTACTGCAAGAGAGTTATACTATGCTATCAAAATAATGGCAGCGTTTTGCTGTAGTGGGTGAGAGCAGTGATATACAGTAAGCTAGATTTGTGAAATAATATGAGGAGTTGCTTTTTTTTTTTCTAAATTTTAAGCATCCAACTCTTGACTGTGTTCCAACTCTTTAAGTTGGAAGCCGGAGAAGCTTTCCAGATTCTCTGCAAAACTTAAATCCATGTTCCGGAGATTTTACAGGTGTGTTCTTGTGGCTTATAGAAGCCACCTTCACAGCTTTGAGACTAATTTAGTGCACTGAGATAATTAAGATTTGGTTCATGTTTGACTTTCTGAAATAGTCCTTACTTTAACTTGGGCTGATTGTAACTCATGCTTTTAGTGAGGGGTTTTAAGTGTTGTTGGAGATGACAATAATATTCATTATTGTGCAAAAGAAATACAAATTTTAAAAATAACTTTTCTAGTGGGTTTCTTAGTGAGCATGGGAATTACTGGGGCTTTCCCTGAATTGTTCAGAAAATGTTTAATAGCTTCATGATTGCCTTCTAGGATTCTTTTCTCCATCTGAAAATTGATTTTGAAAGTCCTGCTTCTCACCCATTGTAGCGGTGTGTCTTTGATTCATTTACTATAGTCTGACAAGTAAATTAAGTTCTGCATCAAATGTTGTATGCCCAAATTATGCCTTCCCATGTGAGCAGCTGTGAAAGGGGCTGAAGACAAGTGAAGCCCTCTGGGACGTCCAGCCCTGAGGTAGCTTAATCACCTTACCATAGGGAGGAATTTTATTAGCCAGAGATATCACTATATGATAAATAAAATGCAAGTCTGCTCTGAGAATGTGAGGTCAGATGTTCTCTTCACTGTGTTAGTCTCTGGTTCTTTCTGCATACTGTACTGAGGCAGATGAGCTTTTGTGTGTCCTGATGTCCATGCGTAAGGGTGGGAGCTGGTTCCATCTGACAACTGAGCACTGAAAAATGTGTAACAAGCTTCAGGCCCCTACCTTGGTTACCCCTCTGTGCTCACGTTGCGTAGAAGTTGGGAGCAAGTTTAAGGTTTAAGGGAGATGAAGTGATAGAAGAAATCATGTGGAAGTGCAGCAGTGGGAAGAGCTCAATTTGGTTTTGGTTCCCCTGGTGAGTTTGCTCTACTCCAGTGGCCTTAAGGAACTTCCCCTCCAAAACTGATAAAACTAACCAAATTGCCTGGAAACCAAAGAGACACTGATTTTAGAATCCTGGGGATGCAGGGAAGAGAGAGAAGAGGTCTCTAATTCCCTTCTTAACTGTACACAAAGAAAGCTGAGTTGTTTTGTATTTCTGCTGTGAGGCTCGGGAGCAGTGATCAATTTTTGGTATGGAGTGATGCTCATGAAAGAGAAACTCCATGAGGGAATAAATCCTTCAACTTGAGAGAACAGTAGAGTGCCCAACACTCCTGCACTGTTGCTTGTGCATATGGTATGTTCAGAATTGTTTCCCAGTGCTCTGGACAAGTTTAATATTTACCTGTACTTCCTGCTTGGATGTGTGGTGTATGGGGAATATTCTTTTAACATCATAATGAAACAGGGATTTGAACTTCAACTGCTTTCTAAGTTAATCTTCTAAAGGACTGTACTGAGTAAATATTTATAGAGTTGAATCAAAAAGCACATCGGTCAATATTACTGTCAGTTATACTTTTGTTACTGTATCTGCTTTATTTCAATGAAGCTTTAACACCTGAGGAATAACTAAAGTAAGCCTTATGTAAATGAGTTTTGCAGCAGTGAAGCTCTGGGGCTCATCAAAACTTTGATTCCCTGATACTTTCCAAATATCAGAGAGAAATAAGAGATGGTACTCAGGCTCAGCACACAGAACATCTGGATACAACTTGCAGAGCCATACATGAAGATGAAACTCAAGCTAATTAAACTATGATAAATGCTTGAGGAGAACTTATTGCTGTCTCCTTTCCTAGCATCCCAACATTGGTATATTAAAATGCCTAATACACTTAGAAGTTCATCTTGATACCAGTCACTCTTATAACCAGGAGGATTCAAACTGTAGCATCTCTGAAACAATAAATTTCATCAGCTTTCCTTCGGCTTCTGGGAAAAGTGATAATTAAAATACAGAATTTGGCATTTGATGGAAAGTGTGCTCAGGTGACTGGCACCATGGGCTTGACTGCTAAGAGATGCTGCTTGGTTAAGGCTGGTGCCTATCTTCCTGCAATGGCTTATTCTTTGTGGAGAGACAGGGGCCCCAGCAGCTATGTCTTCTGCTGCTCTGGTGACGAATAAAGTGTGCTCCCATATTGGGACAATTTCATGCAGCTAGAGAGCTAATATAGCAGAAGGCAAGTCTTGAAGATTGCAGGGGAAATGGAGATAAGAGTATCTTTCCTCTCCCCTTGCTTAGGTCTTCCTAATATTTTTTTTGAGGTGAATTGTAAGTCATCAAAGTCCTAAAGCTCAGTGAAGTCTGAAAAGACTTTTGTTTGGCTTAAGAGCCAGAAACTCAGTGTTGCTCTCCTTTCTCTGACCTGATCTCTCTTTCCCTTTGCATTTCTTCATGGTTGTCCTCCTGCCACTCTCTTGATTCCTCCCTCTGCCCCCCGCCTTGATTTTTGAAAATACGAAACTCAATGAAATACTAAATCAAAAGCAGAAAGAGTAGTGGGTCCTGAAAATTCAAGTCCTTTTGGTGTGATTCTTAGCCTGATTCTTGAGTCCTTGCATATCACTGCTACCAAGGTGCTTCAGGGTGTAAAGTTGGGGTTCCCTCACTTACAACCTCGCTTAGCAGCAGAGGGGTGCAGAATCAAGCCTTTGCATCCACAGAGCTCCTTGATAGACAAATTGCTGCCGCTTCCCTGCTCTGACTGGCCTTGCTGGGTCTGTCCTAACAGTGGCAAGGGAATCTACATAGAACATTACCAAGATGCCTGCAGGGATGAAATGTGAATATAAAGGCCCCTCTTTGGTGTCCCATGTCTGGCTGCAGTAGCAGTGTGCACTGAAGCTGTTACTCAGGAAAGCCAATCATTCGGGACCATCCTGAAGCAGAAGGTTGGTGACAGGGTTTTGGCTTTTAAAGATTTGAGAGACAGATAAGCGGGCATCATTGCAAAACACCATCTCATTCGATTATTTATGTAGCTGGCTTTAAACTGAGCAGTGAAACAAAAGATCTGTTTCACATCTGTTGAGCAGATATATTTCACTGGAGATGATATAAAGTTGTCGTGATGACATCAGCACTTTGAAATATAGCTGATTTCAAGTGTAAAAGAATATGGGAATGTCGCTTTCATGTCATGCTTGGAGAAGTAGAAACACAGCAAGATCAAAGGCGATATTAGAAAAATCAGGTAAGAGTTCAAGGCATTTGGGAATGATCCTGTGGAAACAGAAGCATGGAAGATACCTCTCAGGCCAACACAGTGTGCAGGAAAAACGTGCTCAGTACTTCCCTGGAGCATGTTGTTTATTTGAAATGTACTTAATATGAAGCACTCTTGTATTGTATATTGCAGAATGAGGTGAGGAGGGGGAAAATAGATGGTCCCTCTGTCAAGGTCTGGCAGTGCAGGGCCATAAGAGAGAAATGAATGGCAAGTTGCAGGGGAAGAGCATATAGCGTACATACCCTGACGCTGCATTATTTTCTCTTCTGCCTTAAGAATCCAGAGATAAGTTGTAAGCCCAGATTGGAAAGCTGTTCCTTTGTGGAGGTTGAGCAGTGCTAAACAAACAAGATAAGCGTACTAAAGAACAGAACACCAGGATCGTAGTTTCTCCTTTAGAGCTGAAATGTCAAGTCTTAAAAGCTCCGAGTAAACACAACGCCTAGACGAACGTGCTTTTAAGCGGTGATTTTGTGAGTCCAGCAGGGTCTGGCAGTGAGAGCTGTGAAGTGCTCCGCACACTTTGTGGTCACCACTTCCGACTAGCCGATAGCAGAAGCTGTGCAAGCACACGTGAAATGCTGCTGCCTGAGACTGTTCTCATTTGGGTTTTGTGTTTTCATGCTTTCCAGTCAAACACAAGAGGTATTTTTAATAATGTGGAAAGCAGACATGGGAATTCTAGCCCTCTTATCCAAATGACATGCAGAATTGAGTCTATCTGATATGATACTAAAAATTATATGGCTCTAATGCTTCTGTCTGCTTATCCTTGATTTATGTAATCTGACTTTTACCTACGTCCCTGTGCCTTCTGTTTCCAATTGACTTTGGAACTCTTAGGGTACAGCCAGGCAATAGAAAACCTTAAGCATGGGGGTTTTTGCAGTGAGTTGCGGACTGAAGTGCAGTAACTGTTGTCATAAAAAGCAACGTTGTTAAAAGATAAGAGCAGTATTTTCCCCCAGTGTTAAATTAAGAATAAGAACATCTGGTTGCAAAACTCTCAAACAGGGATAACAATAATACAGGCAGCAAGCTGTCTTGTCATGCTTGTGTATTCCGATTATTCAATTGCCTGTTCAAATGCTTCAAATGACAGTAGGCATTTAGTAGTCATTACTTCTGTGTGTATATACTCGGTGTGGTAAGCTTATAACAATGCTTTATCATGATGAAGAGAAGTAGGAAGGTGTGTGTGATTTCCATTTAATGTAACTTGGAAATCTGGCTTTTCAATCCTCAGAAATGCATGCATCTCCACAATAAGCAACTTATTCTCTGTGGACAGGTGCTTTCAGATAGGCAAAAGGTGGGATTCAGTGTCCTTAAGACTAGTATGAGGTGTAAATTTAGGTGCCTGAGAGAAAACAATGTAGTGTTCCATCTAGATAGCCTTTATGGATGCTCAGAGGTCATGGACAGCAGTATGGGAATGGCAGGTTTGCCACAGGACCCGCCAAAGACCTTCATTTGTCTGAAGCAGCAGCAGCATTATTAATACTAAGAGGTCTATGTTGAGGTAACTGAATCCTATCCAGAAAGTGAAGGAATCTCTTTTTTTTTTTTGACTGGTTGGTTTTTTGTTCTTGCTGTTCATTTGTTTTTGAAACACATAAAAAGAAAGGAACCCAAGCCCCCCAGCTTGAGTAATGCTAATCAGTTCAAAAAGTGCGGAATATTTATGAATAGTACAGAACTTGCAGACCTAGAAAGCACAGTAATGGATGCAGCATGAGGAGCAAAGCATGTGAGACTCAGCACTGTCTCTTGATAATTTTTGGAAAAACAGGTCTTACATGTGTGCTTATTTTTATCTTGCACTGTTTCTTATCAACCTCACACACAGGTTTAATATGCAGAAGACTTAGGGCAGCACAGAATGTTATCCCCTTCCCATCCACCAAAAAAGCTAATCGTAGGCTCCAATTCAAGAAAACATTCTTTAGTAGCAATCATTACAGAAAACAGATCCTGCAAATAGCCTGCCAAAACTTCTTGGAATATCGTAAAATACAGTTGGCCAACCTAATCCAAAATCATCCAGATAGTGCTTTGCTTTTTGTTCTTAAAAATATATCCTCTTTCTCGACTGATTTACAGTGCCTAGTTTATATTGCTACCACTGACAATTTATTCCATATTTCAACCCCCCTGTTGTCTGAAGAAATTCAGAATTGCATATAGGCTGGTCTCACCAACTTTAATCCATGATTGACTTCATGTTTTTTCGATTCCTAATTGAGTATGTTAATCCCTAGAGTTTCCAAGGAATCAGTCACAAAGATAAATCCATGCTAATTCTCCTTTCTTTTAGTGCTATGCGCTACACGGTGAATCATTAGAGAGCAGCCCGTCTTCCCTGAAAACCAAATTGACTCAACTATTAAATGGCTGGTTTTGAATTTTTTCCAACCATTTCAAAAGTGATGGAATGAGTACCAGCATTGTTCTGACTTTTTATGAACACTGCCTTGATTACACCCTACAACTAACACAGCTTGTAATTTTTCAACATTCCAAATAATATAAATGATAAATTAAATTCCTTAGCATGGTCTCAGAATCTCTAAGTGAAACACCTGCCAGGTTCAATATGTGCTCCAATAGCTGCAATAGGTCTCAAGAAGAGACCTACTATGATATTTTATTGGGCAGATAGTATGTTGAGAGTGCCTGGATCCATTTTTTGTGTATATTTATATACATAAGGGGTGTATGGCAGACAGTCATTTTCTTTCTCTGTAAAATGTATGCTTAATTTGGTGTGGAAAAAAAATCTTAATTTCACATTAACAAAGCAATAATAATGCTGCTCTCTAAATTTGAGGCCATTAAATGTGAAACATTAGCCATCTCCTGAGCAATGTGTTCTTCAAAGCCAGAATTCTGTCATCAGTAAATGTTTTTTCAGTTTAGCTATGTCACCAGTGAAAATGCAAGTTGATGTTTAGAAGGGAGATAACCTAATGTGAGGAAGCTTTTAAGAGGGGAGCTAACCCTGTATTATGAAAGTTAGGAAAACACAAACCTGGCGTGTTGTATTTCTATCAAACAAAACCAACTTTGAAATTCAAGGGTTTATCATTCTTGATTTCAACCCCACTTTCTTTCCAAAAAGCTAAAAGTTTTTGCATTAAATATAACTCGTATGCTCTTTCTTATGGCTTTGAATACTGACTGCTCTGACTCGGTAATATTGGATAACCTGTTGTTTTAATAAAAATAGGGGGGAACAGATCCTACTTTCCCATCCACCTAGGCCAATTCAGTGCATATGGCATTACTTGTGGGTACAGGGAAGGCCAGATTTCAAAATTGTATTAATGTTTAAAAAGTGCAAATAAACATTATTGGGGAATAACTTGGGCGTAGCACATTCATGGTGGATTTGACAATGCTCTACTGCACCGAAGGGGGTAATTTTGAGAGCGCTTTTTTAAAATCCAGCACCATATATACATTGATCTATATATGGTAATACAACTCTTTACAAATATATCCTTTGGGCCTGTACCGATTTTCTTTGTATCTAGCCTATATCCCTATAAATAGACTTCCTTTAGTAGAGACATTCCTGATTCCTGTGAGAATAACTGATAGCAGAGTAAGGTCCCGTGCCCATCACACGTCTGAAGAGGTTTTTGTCTGTTTTGCTTTTTACTAGATAGAAGCCAGAGGGATGCATGTTGAAGGTGTGTGGGTTTCTTCTCTCTCACCTGTACCTCACTGCTATGTTAAAAATGCATTTTATAGCAATTTACTTTTGAGAATAGTAGTACAAATGCTTACAAACGAGGCTACATTTTGCCAAAGAGGACTTGGTGGTAGACCCTGGCCCCAGTGACTGCATGGCAAATTGAACAGCGAGTTTATTTCTCTGGTTTAAGAAGCTTTGAGGCACTCATGTTAAATGGCCTTATAAGCGAGCATGTTCTGTAACTTAATGAAACTTAGAAGACTTTAATCTTCCAGGGGAGAGAAAAGCAGAATTACTTTTACTTGATTAGCTGCATCTGCTGTGGTTAAACTCAGATATTATCCTGGTATTTAAAAACACTACTTAGCCTAGGGGCAAGGAGGGGGTTTGCTTTTATTTTGCACAGCTATGGGCAAAGCATTTTTTAAATAGGGACAAATAGTTTGGAAGTGTGGCAGACAAGGTGTAGTATCTATTAATGAGTTGTGCTTTTGTGCAATTTCATAAAATCCTTTAACTTATTGTTTAAGCCCAAAGTGCTCTGAAATTAAACTTGAAGACCACTTTTGGAAATGTGTGGTGGCTTGCCTCTAAGCAGTCCCACAGAAGTCACTGAATAGTAATTGAAGACATTTTCTACTTTCCTGTCAATTCTTTGGAATAAAATGAGGTTTTGTTCTAAGTCATGTGCTAAGATACTGTTTGTTGTTGTGTGCTCGTGAACAAAAAGTGTGCTAATCTGTGTGGGCTGTATTTCACTTGTATGAACCGAACAGAAGTCTGTCTGGCTGCCAGCTGCTTGCCCAGCAGTAAGGTCAGGCTGTACGGATTGTTATTTCTTGAGCACGAATAACTTGGTGATAACACCAAAACATTTTGTTTCAGTGCTCAATTTTATTATCTTGAGGCATTTTACTAGTACTTTGTCTCTTAGTTCCTGGGAAGTCGAGCAGAAGATACCCTTACCTGAGCCTCCTGTCCAGCGGCAGTCTCGCTGTCAACTTCTCCATTCTAGCTGTTGATATGGGCATTTCTGTAGCGTGTTTGGAGGCACCACTGGAGAATATAAGTTTCTAACTGCCACGTTTTCTAGTGTGTCCTGTAGTACAGATGCACGCAATTGATGAGTTCATAATGCTGACTGTCTTAATGCTGCTTCACAGACAACTACAGAAACCTTTTGAACTCAAAAATGTGGTGTCACCAGTTTTTTTTAATATAAAATTTTTCTTTCCAGTATCTGCATCATTGTTGTGGTTTAGGCTCAAACCATGACAATCATGAACTGAGCTGGGCCTGATTATTTTGAGGTTTCTTGTTTTTTAGGATCATAACCCAAAGAAGCTAGGGCAGAGAACAAATTTAACTGAATACAGATTCCATTTTTAAATGCTGCTAGAAAGTAATTTTGCCATTTCACTTGGATGAGCACTAATGATAAAAATACCTCTATCCAATTTCACTAATTAACCACTAGAGATTGTTTTATTTTGGGATTCATAAAAGGCATCTGTAACCTAGTTTAAGTGCATGTACAGGATTTAGAATAAAATGTACTTAGAATAAAAATGTTTGTGAAAGAAAGAATCTAGAATACAGGCTTGAAGTTTTTGTTTGCTCGGATTCAAGGTCTTGAACCAAATTTTTTTGGCACAGCAGGGTCAGAGAGAGAAAAACAAACTATATCCTCCATGATTCGTGCAGTCCTCAGTGCAGATCTGGAGCACCATAGGCATTGCTTTTGAATGTGCTTTTACAGCCTCTGCTGCTGTAAAACCCCTTCAGTGGTTTGACTGTTTGTCCCAAGGGATATCTGGCCTGTGAGGAGCTCGGTGGCTGGGGACGGGGGAAAAGGAGTTGTTACCACTCGGCGCCCTTGAGGGACTCCCTTCCTGTGAGGGAATCCTGCATCACTCAATTCAGCTGGCATTAGGATGTGTTGGACTCTGTGACAGCACGCACTAAGTGTAACAGCTTTGAGTAACCTGTCCAAAACAGGTTATTTTTTTCACTCAATATTGAGATGCTGCGCACAATGCAGATAGCTATGACTATTTATAAGCTTTTGGTTATTTATATGCTCTAGAGAGCACGTAGTAGCTCTTTACATCTCCTTGTTCGTTTCAACAATGGTGTTTAGAACAAATTAAAATGCGCTAGAAATAGCAAAGCATGCTACCTATTTGATAGTATGATTTCTGAGTTACACAGTCTATTTTTCTGGAAAGATGTAAACAATGAGTTGATTGCAGCTTTTCCCCCCAGATATTCTATTGCTATTCCATAATGTTTCCCATTAGTTCTCCTTTTCCCTACTACTTTGAATTGGATTCTTTTCTTGAACCATTGCAATTTGAATGTGTGGGCAACCGGAACCAATGTATTTCTTGGTATCTCTGAAGCAGGATTGACAGGTCGCTATTACTGGGACTATGTCAGGTAAGGGAGAGGAAAATTGGGAATACTTAAGTCTGAGACTGACATGCTCTTAACGCACATTTGTGCGTATACTTGCATGTTGAATATAAACATCAATATAGTCAGTAATCATGGGTTTTAAGCTAAAACCCCAGAACTACACCCCAAAAGGCACAGTGTGTGTTACCAGTCTGGTTCTGTCCCATCAAGACAAAGACACGGATAACTACTGATGCATTTGTGCTGTCAGAAGAGTGAAGGAGGTCAAAACTTGGTCTGCCAGCTTTTAAACGTGACAAAGTTATTTTACTTACTTTCTTCTTGCTGGAATTCTCTGCATTCATGCAAAAGCAATTAAGGATTTGGAAAGTGAGAAGATGGAATATATTAGCCTTAGCAGTATCTGAATTCTGCAGGGATTCAGTGAAAGTGTGTAAGAAATGAAATCTGATACTGTATGCTCTCATCCAAAAAAACAAATAATGCTATCTTTATTAATAAATGACAGTGCAGGTTGATTTTATTAATGTTAACTGACTAAAATATGCGGATGGCTTGGTAGCAGCAGAAGTGTAAGCCATCAGCAACCAGTAACACCTGAACCTCTCAACATTATTTGTGATGATGGTTCCTGTCAAGTTCAATTTTGGTGGAAAAATGAGTCTCCCCTTTGGGTTTACTAACAGTGTCTTGACCTTTTCTCCCTTTTGTTGCCAAGGAGTGACAGGTGTCTGGAGCAGCTAAGCAATATGACAGTCAGCCTGTGCTTTGTGTCAGCTGGAATTCATTAGTGTTAGAAAAGACATGTGGTTTTGTACTACTCGGAAATGTGTTTATGCCTATTAATACATCCTGCTTTATGGACAAGATAGCAATAGACTATTGAGTTGCTTTACTTTCCTCTGTTTTTCTTTTGTTTTAGTATTATGATTGAATACGTAAATGCATGAAATCCAGAAAATTTCAAGATATGACTTCCACAATGGCATCGTTAATCCTTGTTTGCCTGCTGCAGTCTGCCTCAATGGCACCACGCCATGCTGCGGTGATGGGTCCAGCAGCTTTCTGCACTGGGAGCTTTGTGCAGTGCTCACCTTTGAAGTGCCACTTCCCTTAGGAAGTGCAGGTCCCTCCAACTGTGCCATGCGTGTTGCTGTACCCATCACTGGGCTGTGCTTTCACGATCGCTTGAATCCACAACTGGGCCGTGCTTTAATCCGACATAAATGCACGTTGCCATTAAAAAGGGCAGTCTGATCTTCATTTCTCCCTAGGAGCGTGTTCTTTTTCCCTTCCTTGCCAAGGCACTGGTATTTGCACAGCTGCAGGATGAGCTCTTTAAGGTTAGAGTTCAGCCAGATCACGTTCCTGATGCACACAGGAGTTCTTGGATGAGAGGTAGCACCAGCTCTTCTGACAGCAGTGTAGACTTGTCAGACTGAAGTGTTACATGTTATTTTAGTAAAGCTAAGGTGGGAGCTTTTCCCTGTGTATCTCCAGAAAAGACAAAAAATTGTGGAGGTAGAGCAGGTGAAGGGTGTGAATTGGTGTTCATGGTATCCCTGGTAATCTCATAGCTTAACTGCTCGGAGACTTACAATCAGCCGATTTTTCCCTTTTGGGCTGTCTGGGTATCTGTTACTCAAAGACATCCCAAACACAGAGCTGGGGAAGAGAGAAGGAAGTTGAGAAGTGGTAGTTGATCCCAAAGGCACGTCTGAACAAAAACCCCTTTCCCTGTGTCTGTCACATGTTCTTCATGTGCACAAAGAAGCTATGATCTCTCAAAAACTGAGAATACATTGGAGACCATAATTTTAACAGAATGTATGTACAATTACTGGATTTTATGGTGTGTGATTTGTGGTATATGGGGGGGGGGGGGGGGGGAGTCTTTAAGAATGTGCATTAGGCCATCTGGGCAGCGAGGAGGAGCTGGCTTTTGCTAAAATACAAGGTACTGCTGCAACGGAGGAGTGATAAAATGATAGCAGTGAAAGCCCTGGCAGACTTGCTTCTCTGGAAGTAGTTACTACTATTTTTCAAGCAGTTCCTAATTTATGCTGAGTTGAAATAAAGAAGGTGGGAGCAGTAAATCTAGGGGAAGGAGGAGGAAGATGTTACCTAAAAACAGGATAGTACTTCAAGGGATGCGAGACATGAGAATTACCATTCTCTTCAACCTGCCTGATATTGCTGAGAAAGCATTCTAGGCAAGGCAGGAGAGAAAAGCGAGAACATCTTAAAATATGGATCAGGGTGGGAAATCTATGTGTTTGGCTTTTGACTACGTAAAAAGTTACAAGTAAACCTGCAAGCCCTCTATTCTTGGGCTTGGTGAAGAATGGGGAGTGTAAGCTGGTGGGCTGCGAAGGGTCTCTGTGGGGTTTGTAAAACCCACTTTGGCTGGGGGAAGGGTGGCACTTGGATAGTAATGACTCTTACTTCCATGGCTTGCTTCTGCTTACTGTCAGGATGGCTACGCTCAGTGAGAATTGCTCATGAGCATGAAGGTGTGTCTGCCCGAAAGCTTCATTTTTACATGGATCTAGAAGTTGCTGCTTTTATATTTTCCTGTTTAACTTCATTGCCTATAGAGCAGGTTATCGGATCAGTAAATGATGGTCTCCTGAGAGCTCTGCTCTTCAGAAACTCAACACAATTCCTCTTGCCCGTCACTCTTCACATAGCGGAATGCATTGTAACCTGAGAGTTGGTGATTGACTGGGGCTTTTTGGGTGGGTTTTTGTTGGTTGTGTTGACTGAGTCTGTCTTCCTACTTACTTCACTGGTGTGTCAGTAGGGAATCATGCTCATGAGAAGTTTCCAATGCTTCCTTTAACCGCACTGGTATTCACTTGAGATTCATCACTGTATTTGTTATTCCTTTCTTATGAAGAAGGAAATCTACAGGTTTTTATTGCAGCCCCAAAGCAGCAGTAAATGATACAAATGCTGGGTACAATAAACTCCACTTGGGGTTTTGCTCGGGCACTTGGGGTTGCGCTCAGGCGCTTGGTTAAATTTCTCATTTGCAAGGAAAGTTGCTGCTGCATACACTTCTATAATATAAAATCTAGCAATACTCCCACATCTACTGTCACATTAAAGATAATGAAGATTGATGAAACTTTAATTATCATATTTCTTCATTTGGAGGTATGGCTGGAAGCTGCTCTGGTGGGCAGGAAATGTCTGCTCTCTTCTGTTCAAACAGAAGTAATTACTATATAATGCTAGTAAATGGGGAGAAACAGACCTTCACCTGCCTGTCTTCAGTTATTTTCCCCCCCTACTGGCATCAGTCGCAGTAAACTCCTGCAGTGAGCATATATCCTGTTCCAAAAAGCAATTTTGGCAGATGACTGCCTGCTTAATGGTGTATGAAGAATGATACCCTAAAAAACCCTGCTTTTGTATTTCATTTAAATACTTCTGCTTCCATGGCAAATATGAAGTTCTCCTGGCCTTGTCTTGTGAAGTTTGGTACTGAGAACAGTCTTTTGAGGTGTCATTGGGGGGGAGGGGGAAATTAAAAAATACCGTCAAGTCTTGTCAGCACTTTCTGAAGCCGGTTGTAAATTTTGGGTGCCTGGGTCCTGCAGCAGTGTCATCTTTTGGAAGACAAGATGTAGGCTCGTTCCAAGCCAGCACTGTTACATGTCTGGCTCCTGTACTGGGAGCTGCAACACTATACTGGGGACAATCATTGAATCTTTTTTCCTCAAATCACTGCTTATACAGTAATACACATAATTCCTTTTTATTCCATGGCTCTGCCTCATGACAGTCTTTCAGCTTTGAAAAATAGTAGCAGAAGAAAAAGTAAGTTTTTACATGCTGTAGAAACGGTGTGAAACTGCATGTTTGTTTTAGAAAAGCTCTTTTAGCTGCAATTGTGCTTTGATATCAGTAAGGGGAGCGGTAATGTATCTTCTTACAGGATTTCATGTTTCATTCATTGGGTTTGTTTGTAGCAATAGACAAAAAATAGTCTAGGTCATCAGTTATATCAGCAGAAAACCATTTAGTATTGAAAGTAAAAGCATCTTTTTACATTTCAAGCTTTTGTTTGAATATGCTGTCGAAAATCATTAAATCTGTTTTGCCAAACTGTTCTAGAAAATTCCATACCCAAAAAACCATTCAGGGCGATATCAGCATTGTTCAGGTGCCTTCTGCTGCATCATCTGAGACTAATTGCAACTAAATCAGAGAAGAATTAGAGGTTTTAAGGCATTTTCCCAGATATGCACATGTTCTGTAGCACTCAGCTTTTTTTCCCCTTCCAGTCCATGTAAGGCTTCCTTCTAAATTGAATGTGCATGATTGTATATGCTGTACCTGAAGGTGTCTTGCTTTACCATTCATAAAAATGTTTACTGTCTGCTGTAAAGCAGAAACGGTACCTTCCTAAAAGTTGTCAGTCACAGCTGTTTGACTGTGTTGGGGAAGACGAGTGGGGGGGGGGGGAAGGGATAAAAATTGTAGTAGTACCAAAATGAAATCAGTCTTCCAGGTTTCTCTTTAGTATTTCAAACAGCTGGAAGTCCAGCACAGTTCCATTTGAAAATTAATAGCTTAACATATTCTATTAATGATCAGTGAGTTTCATCCTGACAAGCATTTTAAACTGACTCACTTGGATGCACATATCCTTTTGTATTTTTGATGTATTTCTCAAAGAGAAGCGATTTCTGTGTTTGTGTTACTGTTGCCTAAGCCTGTTTCCCAAACTATTTTGAAATCTCTATTGTATGTACAGTAGGAGGCTATATATTTGCAGTGTGTCAGATTTAGTAATTCCCAATATCCCTCATCTTTAAAAGAAATCAGTTGCTAATGAAAATTTAAAAGGAATAGAGTAGAACATGGTATTGCAGTTAATATTTTCAGTATTTGAATTTGTGGTGACTATTTCCCAAAATCTGAAACAAGAATTTAATTCTCTACTGGACTTCGATATGAATAAAATCTTCTGAAAGAATATGTGTAGCCTTAGGAAAATGAATCTGATGGAGCCAAATCAATTGCCTTTGTGGTATGAATGAATGTAAAATGTTTTCACTTGGTGCTGCTGAAAAGAAAGGGTAACATATTAATCTCGCTGTTTCCTTTTTTCCTTGAATGACGAGTTCTTTTGCAGCAACAAGTCATTTGTGGTCACATCTCCACTGTATTGATATCTGCTTTATGTAGTAGTGTGAAGTTTAAGGTAAACTGCTGTCACTTTTAAAAAGTCGACAACAGCTTAAAGATACTACATTTTGTTTTCTCTAGGGAATATGCATGTGAGTGAGATGACAGTGATTTAATATTGGAAGGCAAAGTTTCGTTGAAAGACCCTCTTGTTGGTATACACAAGAAAACCTGCCCTCAGCGCCAGTCGTTTTCTGTAATCACTGTTAAAACTTTCCTTGGAGCTGCCCCAAAGAAAATCTACAGCCTATGCAACTTAAGCCAGAATGTACAGCAAGGCTGTTTACATCATTCTTTTCTGCCCAGATTTCTGCCTCTATTATTCGTGTCTCCTTGGCTGATTTATCCTGGAGCGTGACTGAGAAGACAGAACTCTCCTATGGGTCAGTAAGGGTGGGAGTAGCAGGGGATCTGCTGCTGTGAAATAGCAAATCTGAACTGGACTCAGATCACAATGTTCCCATGGCCCACTTCATACAGAACTGTGGAGTCTCCCTATCCTTTTAAAAGAAAAGGTTGGCTTTGTCTTGATTGATATTTAAATTAAATAGCTTAAGCACCTGTCTACAGCATCAGTGTAGGTGCCTTCTTGCTGCCCAGAGACAGCCCAGTGGATTGAGCTGCAGTACCTATTGTAGAAGGTGTTCAGAAATGTCATTGGCAAACATTAACAGCCCAGGCTTTACACTGGAGCAGGGCTTGTCTAGACAAAATGTAATGGGCTAAGGTAACTGTTAACTAAATGCAATACAGTTTCATTATAAGCAAGTCTAACTTTTGTTCTGCTGAGAGCGTCCTCTTACAGGTAATGAATACATTTACTTGAGAACAAAACTGAAGCTTGGAAAGGTACTGCTTAGTGAGCTGGCACCTTTTAGCTCCCTCAATCTAGAGGTTCAGTGTGGCATTTCTGGCTCCTGTGCAGGTTGGTGTTAGAGTTAGATGCCAGCTTGGAGGCTCAACCCATATATTTTCCTTTCCTTCCTTTCATCCTCTTCTCCCAGTTGGGCACATGGCTGGCAACAGCAGTCAGCGGTGGCTTTAGGTATCAGTTAGTTCCAGACATAGTAAGAAAATTTCAGCTTTATGGTTATAACCATTTCTCACCCCTCACAAGCTAGAGCAGAAAAGCTGGCAGTATGGTTGGAGTGGTCTTACTTCTGTCTCGCTCTTCCCAATTTGAGGAGCATCACCATAAATAGCAAACAGCTAACTAACTCTTACGGCTCTTCTAAAGTGTCTTCATCCTGTGTGACTGTCCTGTACTTAAGTGCATGGAACAGCTTTTGGTTCTGCTATTAGTGTTTCTTTGAAACAATTCATGTTTTGTTGGAGTTATCCTCTGACTGATGCCCTTAAAACTAAAATGGCTAGGGAGCAATAACAAATTTTTAAAAAATAATCTTGAAACTTTACCTGCATGGGTAGTAGTTCTGTAGCTGTATTGCTGATGCTATTTATGTTAGGTGCCATTAATCATACTTTGGCCCTTCCTGCTGAATGTAACTGAAAACGTACCTATGATTTATTCCTAGACTTTGATTATATCTGTGTTCTTAAAAGTTTTTGCCATGAAAAGCAATACCTGATGTCTAGGCAAAGGGTGCAGCGTGACTTGTGCACCTACGTGCACTTGTAGGTGCTCTTGAGGAGAGACACGCTGTATTCACAATGTGTAGTTCTGTGCTTATATCTATTCTATACCTCTAGTAAGTCTGACAAATTATTTTCAGGGTATTTTTAACAAAAATATCTGGAATGACTTGATGGCTGTGTCACTGCTGTCAGCATAGTGATTTTAGCCTGATGGTAGGTGTGTGCTGCACGCAGAGGGGTGAGATGAGGTGCATGGTGCCACTGTTGCTGGGTCTGTGTTGGAGGGAACTGAACTTGGCATGTTTTTTTTCCTGTATTGTCTATAAAGAGCAATACTTGAAGCAAATTGTCCACAGAAGTGATACCTGCCTTTTGCTGTAAAGGGAACAAATACTTCTTTCTGGAAAAAAAAAGACTGTTGAGCTACCCTGTGTAGCATGGATGACTGGGGACCAAGAAACAGTTTGGACTAGGGAGCTGAGATTTTGACAGTTTGGACTCAGCCCTTACACATTTACCCAGGCAAATTCACCACGTACAACGCTGGTGATACTCTGGTCATGGCAATTGGACTGTATGGTGGCCTCCCAGTGTGTGCCCTGGCTCCCTGAAGGAATCCTGAATGGTATCTGCTTCCCCCAGAATGTACTCAGCTTACTGGTCCTGTCCCTGTGTGTTAATAAAATGTACTTGCTCTGATCTGGAGATGAGCTGCCCGGCATCCACGCAGGGGTAACAGTATATTCTTGGAAGGTCTTAAAGGGATTCCTTTTGGATGGATGGTTACTTCTGGAATGCAAGCTAGGTGTCAGTCTTTTTTCTTACTGGGATACAGTTGGCAATGATAAAGCTCTCAGTGTTCAGGTTTTTTTGACAGGAATTTATCAGAAATTACTAAGCTTCTTCTGATATCACTCTTACTTTCTCAGGTCAATAGCTCGGAATGTGGGATATAAGTGGCCACCAGTAATGTGTGGGGACTTCTTTTCCAGCTCTGATCTGACCCCAAAGCTGTAAGCTTAAGTTCCAAATTTAGCATACTCCTCTATATGACAGTCAGACCCATCTGCATTCTACATAAAATAAAAAATGACTGAGGCTACAACAAGCAGCTGCAGGATGCTGCTTGTGGCATTGCTTATACTCTGTCCAGAAGTGCAGCAGCCACGTTAGGAAGGAAAGCGTGCTGAAGGTGGGAGGAAAACTTACTGTTTGGGGGAAGATCGGGGCAGTTTCCTACTTCCAAATTGCTGTACGCTGGTGACATGTTAGGTCTCAGAGCTGCCTCCCTGTCTTTCTGCCCTATTAAGTGTTTACCTAAAAACAATCTCTTTATCGAAGAACATAAAAACTCAATGCACCTGAATATAAGATCTTACTCCGTAACGTGTTTCAGTGCACTAAAGCCTTTAACCAGTACTGTTCAAAACTGACAGCTGGGGAATGCCTGGAGGATGACGGATTGTCACCAGGGTGACACAGGATGCGCTGTGTCTGTATTTTTAGTTAGAATGAGTCTCTCTGGAGCCCAGGGGTCTTAAGAAATGTGGGAAATTTCAGAAGCAACTGTCATCCCGGATAAACCCTATGGGAAGCATTCTGTCTCATTTGTGATAGTCTCTGCTGCATTACTCCTGGTCGGGATCGGGAGGATCTCTAAACTTCAAGAGGGTGTTTCCCAGGAGATCCTGGCTTGTGTAACGATCATGAAAACAATTTAGAACTGCAGTTTATGCATCTGTTGTGTTGATGTACAGGTGTCCATCTTTCCTACATGAAGGAAAGACATCCTTGTGCTGCAGTTGATTATTTTTTTTTTCTCTAAAGTTATTCTTATTGGCCTACTACAGGTGATCATTTTTCTTCACATTTATGTGTTTTCTGATCTAGATAGGCTTCCCTGAAGTTACCTTGCTTGTGTTGCTCGCTCCTTCTCTCAGAACTTGTTATAAAGTTGTTAAGGATTTACGTGGTGTCTTGTTATCGTTTATTTCTATAAAATATGAGCACTGAAGATGGAAAAGTAACAATCTTTATATTCCCCTTTAGTCTTCTGCGGCAATGTCACTGCAGAATTGAAAGGTTAGAGCAAAGTCCCAGTTCTTTCTCAGGCTTGGTCCATTTGGACCTGAAGGTGGAGTTGCAAACTGCTGGTTGATTGGGCGGGGGAGGGGCTGGGGGGGCTCTTGTTTAAACAGTCAATTTCTAAGTTTAGAAAAGGAAAGATTAGCACTCCTGGTTAAAGAAAATAAGGAAATCTATATTTTAAAATACTTGAAAAGATGAGAACACAATAAAATTTATTCTTGCAGCTTATCAGCAGAAATATAGCAAAATGATTTTTTTAAAGTAGGTTGTAAATGATACATATCATATGTGGTTCTCTTTTTCCTTAATCTACGATTTATGGAATGGCTTTCCAATAGAGATTTGTGTGGTGTCTATATAATGTATATACTGAAGTTTTGATTTGAACCTGAATAACCTATATTAAGTTTGATCATGTGTGGGTATTAAAATAGTTTACAGTAAGTAGTAATCAATCATAATAAATGACATATGTTGATAGCAAGTTGTAACTCCACTCATTGCGGAGTTCTGATTTGCAGTAACCTATTGCAGTTAAATTGAGCACATATGCACAATTGGCTCGATTTAATTGCGTGGCTGTGTACTGTTTGGTTTCATGATACCACACAAGCTCTGAGCACTGGAGTCTTTGAAATATGAGGTATCCAAAGTTTCCAGCTATTTATCTGTCCGACATGGTGATGTGGCATGAAGTGTAGAAGACCTTTAGAGAAAAGACTGAGAGGAAAAACCAGCTTTAAATCACTCCAGGGAGAGCTTCAGGAAAACAGAACCCAAACCAGTACTTCTCTATTTTCAAAGCGGCACATGCAGGCATAGCTGCATGACTCTCATTAAGTTCATCTGAATCATGCAGCTAAAGCCCCATGCAATGTTTTGAAAATGTAGGAAATAAAATTGGTCTTAAACCAGACATCTGGGCTTTTATCCAGTTTTCCAGTGATAACTTCTGATGCATGCCATTAATAAAGCATCATCCATGGGCTAAATTATTAAACTATAGGACTCTTTGCAGAAGGCTTTTAAGTCAATTTTATTCAAAAAACAAAGAAAAAAAAGGGCAAAAACTTCTGTGCACTCTACAGCAATGATTACTAACCACAAGGCCCTCTTCCTCTTGAAGTGTGCTAATCTTTTTTCCCTCATGCTTTTCAATTGTCTTTTTGATTTTTTTTTTCTCTAGAGTACTCACAAGTTACCCATCTGAGGTCCGTGTCCTGCTTCTGTTTATTCTAGTAGAGAGAAAGTGCCTTCTCTTTGCTGCTTCCTTTATCTCAGGTGAAGTTGTATACAGTATAGGTGCCAGGATGGGAAAAACACCTTTTCAGAGGTGAAGATGCTTTGCTGACAGGAAGGTAGTGATGTTAGTAATTCTTAGAAGCTTAATATTAAAAAAATTCAATAGTGAGGAAGATGATCTAATTAACTAGTTCTGTAGATGAAGTTTCTTCATGAGTGAGGTTTGCTTTTGCCTTCAAATACCAACTACTAAGCTGTGTGTAGTTAATGAGTCATTTTTAGAATTCCAGAAATGTAACTCACTCAGCCATTGCTATACTGTAGTCTCAACTATGTTACCATTTCATCAGTGTTGTCAGTTTGACAAGGGTTCTGTTTTGCCTTAAGCTGCTATAAGTGTGGGAGAAATTACTAAAATGCAATAGTGAAAAGATGAACTACTCGCTCTGCTTTTACACAGCTGTCCTCTGTGGCTTTTTGGAAAACTGGAATCTAATAAGAATCTAATAACTTGCCTGTAATAGCTGTAATTTTGGCAAGCTGGTGGCAATGCATGCAGAGCAAGCTGAAAGAAGTGCCTCTGTAATGGCTATGGGCAAATAGGAACACTCAGCCATGAGAAACAGCTTGCAATATGCTTTTGTGATGTACTTATGTGTTGGGTTTTTTTAAGTGTTTTTGGTTGTGTTTTTTTTCTAAACTAGCCAAGGTATAAATTATTTTGCAGTACTGCATTTACTTTGAGATATATATGGTTCGCCTTTGTAAGACGTTGCAGTTCTTGGTTATGACTTTGAATCTAGTGCTGTGTTGGGAAGCAGCATTGTGCTGAATTAGAAATAACCTTGAAAGGTTTTAAAATTTCTGTACAAAGCAAAACAACTTTTCCGTGGGCTGCATGTTATACGTTATCTGGGAGATCTTGACACTCAGTGCAATTAAAACCTCTACCTACCAGTATTCTTTTTTTTCTCTTCCATTAATTTTTGGAGGAAACTAACACAGCAGTTCTGAGTACGCTATCTTGTTGTAAATATGATTTGACCTGCAGATTTATCCATAAGAATGAATGTGAGTTGATTTTATGGTTCAATAGCATGCATGTGTATGTCATACTGTGAACTTGCCATATAAAATGAATGCTTTTCGTTTGCTGTGCAGGTGCTTTGGTTTTAATTTTTTTTTTTTTAATTGTAGGAAACGTAAGAGTTCCCAATGCTCAAAATATTCATATAAACTGATGTTTTCAGAGAAGCACCCTGTTATATGAAAAATTACCCAACAAGTAGTCCTGGCAACTCCTCACTTCCTTAAATCTCTGGTTGCATCTCTAACACTAGGCAGAATTTGAAAGCTTTTATAGAATATAATAACCTGTTTTCTCACGTGTGGTCTTTTTCTCAGTGTCTGAGCTTGAAGTCTGGAAACATGTAAAATGGTTGCACTGTAGTTTGGGAGCAGGGTGGTGATTTCAGCTGAAGGTTGAAACAACTTGTGCTGTGTTTTAGCAGAATGAAAAATATTTTGACGCCAAAGAGGGCATGTTGATTGTGGGGTAATTGAGATGATTAAAATCCAGCTGTTGTAGCTTTTACTTTAGAAGATATTTCCTAACTTGTCAAATCCTCTTCCCTTCAAGAAGAAAATATTCAGTAGTATTCAAATAGGACATTGTAGTGTCTGAGCAAAAGGCTCACGTGTGCTTGCTGGAACCTGATACTAATAAGACAAACAAGGTAGAGAATAGCTCCCTGGGACAGACTTAAGGTGCCAAGGACCAAATCTTTGCAATTCAGCCTCTTACAGGTGACTTCCAGCCTAGTGCAGCCTAGAAATTGTATCTTATACGTAGCAGTTCTGAGGCTGGAGCTTTTCCTCTGTGTGTTGTTTATAGCACTGACAGGGGAAAAAAACCTTTGAATGGCAAGATGACTGATGCAAGTAACCATTTGCCATCTTAAAATTATCCATAGAGCTAACACTGTGGCAGTGAAAATGGACTGAATAGTGTTTCTGGGGATTAAGCAAGATTAAAAGAAAAGCTTGGTGTTAAAAGCATTAATTATATTTAATAATTTACCTGAAAAAATGCCTAGGTTATTAAGGGTAGAAGATCTGACATGTAAATTCTGGACATATTTCCCCAGAAGTGGTTGGACGTGGCTGGATGTAGCAGTACATCCTCTGTTGTTAGAATTGAGCAACTGAGACAGATCCCAGTGTAAAGTGGTTTAAGGTTTCTTCTAATATTTGAGCAGTGCAAGCAGAATAATAAGCTTTTCCCCTCACCTTTCAACCTTCAGTGCTGAAATACCCAAGCAGTGAAGTGAAGGCTATTTCTGACATCCTCTTTCTCGTCATATAGTCATCAAACTATAAACAAATGTTCCCTTGCTTGCCGTATGGGCTTGCCTACACAAGGAAGTTACAGTGGTTTAACTGTGATGTGATTGTAAATCCACTTAAATTGGTTCCAAATGTTCTGTGAGCACTCTAAGCCCGATTTAAACTGAAACGATAGTCCGGATAGTTTGTTCTGCAGACTTAAAACCTGCATTTTGAAGAGTTGATTGTTGTGCTGCAGTATGGAAGACAGTCTGAAGTGAAACATTAAGTCACTGTCTGTTGTGATATCCTATTTGGAGATGAAATGACTCTTTCTGAGAAAGTGCTCCCGAGTGACTGGAAGCTGGGAGAGCCCCATGCAATACAAGGGTTGTTTACTTTGTTTAATTCCAGATGGGTCTCCAGTGTCTTTTGAGGGAGCAATAGCTATGCTGTGTTACTCAGTTCTTCCAGAGACCTGACTGCCAGACTTACAGATGTGGGCTGGCTGCTTGTGTCCTTACTGCTCAGTGTTAGCACCTGGAGGAATAGTGGGTTGAGTGTCTTGTGGCCCTTTGTACTTGGTCTGAGAAGACCAACTGTGTGGGACTTTTTTAAAAATTTGAAGTGCTGGAAAGAATGAGGTCTGTGTTTATAGCATTAGTGAGGTCTCGTGTTGTGGATATAAGGCAAAAGCTAAGAGGATATTTGAGGGTACTAAGCCTGCCAAGATAGCCTGCGTGGGGTGAGGGTGCCAGATTTCAGACTAGCTGTGGGCCATATGCAGTGAAAGACACTTCATACCTTAAATGCTTTTGCCACTGAAGAAATCTTTCTGATGCCTAGATAAAAAGCCTACTACTGTTACTTCTTAGCAGCATTGTTTAGAGCAAGTATTTTTTCCCCATCTTAGCTTGAAAGCATCTATAGGTGATCTGAGATATCACTGTTTCACCTATATTGGTCACCAGCCCTATTCTCTAGGTAAAGTTGGTAAAAATCTGTTGTTACCAAAGTGTGTTCAATATTCCTTATTAACCAGCTGGCTGAGTTGTTGAAATTTAAGGAGGGACATTCCCTCAACCTTGACTGACTGGTGTTCTGTTCATAATGTTCCTTCCTGTTGCTAGTCAGGTAGGTCCTAAAAAATAAACCTGTCAACTGCTGCACTAGCTTTCTGCCTCGTGTAAAGGCTTGTGCTTGAGCTCAGTCTTTTGAACCCTTCCTAAAACTCCTTATCAAAGGGTGTTGTGTTGCAGGATGTTTACAGGGGCTTATGAGGAAACAGGAAAAGCACCAAGAAATAGAGCTCTTGCAGGTTACTACATAGGCAAGGCACAGGAGACTTGGAAAATCCACCAAGCTGGTGGTTTTGCAGGTACTGGGTGAGTACCTGGAAATTGTGTGGTTCATACTCTTCCCTAGGGCTTGGCAGGTGTGCACTGTTAAAGAGAGATAACTAGGTGGGATGAGCCATTGCCTGAATGGCTACAACTGTCCTGATACTCTTCTGCAAAGTTAGCATCTGCTCTGCATTAGTTCTTCCTGGAACTGAGATGTTCCATCAGAGAGCTACGCGCTTTCTCCAGTAACCTAGATCTTGTGAGGGCTGCTGCATGCCTCCAAGGAGAAAAGAAATGGTAATGCATATGACTTGAACAGAAGTCTCCCCATGCAGCCGATTACTCTTCTTATATCCTGGTTGCCTTCCATTTATACTATGTGCTGTGCTGGGGTTTTTTTCTGTGGTTTTTTTTTTTTTTAAAGATCTTAGTGTGTCTCAACTTATGTGTTAAATTGCCACACTCTGCACCAAGGAGAACTACTTCTCTAAAGATGTATACTGTTCCTCTCTGGAATGAGGGGAGAATGCAATAGGGGGAAAACCATAACTATCGCTTAGTTTGACAAGTTTTCATACAATACGTGGTTTCCATAGAGAAGAACGTCTTTCAGAGCCTCTGGTGTGTTCTGGAGAGCTCACTGTCCCAAGAATTCATTGAGGGAGTAAATTTGCATGTCATCTGCATTTAATTAATTTGGATTGCAAATGGAAAAACATTTATTTATCCCCTTTTGCACTCTTTAGGTGCTTTTCTGCACGAGTCTAGTTTTGAAGCACAACCACTCTTGGAGGGGTGGAAGGTAGTTGTACAGCAGGTAGAGTCATGCTGTTTTGTGTAGATTGAGCAAATGATGGTATGGATGCTTTCTGTGCACATTTCCCTGCCTCCCACTGTCTGCTGTATTAAAAGCTAGCAACGCTCGTGCCCTTTACTGTAGTTTGTGGAAATTCTACTCAGGATATAAATTCACTTTGTTTCTGAAATAGCTTTGGGGTCTTGTACAAACAGCGCTTTCACAGTTTATACATATTTGCCAAATTTTCACGTAAACTTGTGGTTAGTTTTTCTTTGGGTTTTTCTTGTTCTATGTTGTGTAAAAAATGACAAATACATCTTCATTCTCAGAGTTGCTACTTACAGCACTGCCTAAGCTCAAACCTCATTTGTAGACCATTTGTAGATGCTGTGAGTGTTGCCTCAGGTGCCATCTCAGATTTTCATTGTGTGTAACTAGTCTTACTGTGTTTTTGTGGAGCTTGGTAAAAACTACAGAAACCAGAGACAATTGTCACTTAAGGGTTTTCCCAGCAGGCAGGTGATGGTGCGAGTTAGCTTGCTCTGGTTAAAAATTAATTTGCGAAGTGCTACGATACTAAAAACTGGTTTGTAGCAAACATTGTCAGTCTGCCATAGACGCCTCTCCTTACTACCCAGCCTGTTTAGGAGAGTCATTCATAAAAAGGAGCAGCCTCTGCTGCTTGCTTGGTGTGGTGAGGGAGTGTACAATACCCTCCCAAAGCCACGTAATGAAATCTCCGACTGAATTTGGGAATCACATGAATGCATTGCTCCTGTGTATGAACTTCTAGGGTTTTTCTTGTCTAAGGTATTTTTCCTAGCTGCTTTGATTTTTCTTTATACACAGCTCTATCAGAAGATGAAGTGGATGCTTTAAAGGCACACCAAGAATTTCTTTGTATGTACTGCAGTGAAAGAAAACTAATTGCTTTTCAAAAGAAGTTCAAACATTATTTGGTTACTGAGAAGTACATCAATAAGTCATTTACCAGTGAAATGATTGCATGTGCTTACAATGTGCTGCGTATTTTGGCAAAAGATGTTTAGGACCCAAGTCTTTTAGCTTTTGCCAACATGTAAAGAAATAAATTTAGACTTAAATACCAATATTGCATGTATTTTCCACATGAGAGGAGTGGCAAGGAGAGCAGGGGAGAGACCTTTTGTGAACAAGTCTTGAAGTCTTTAGGGATAGGGTGGCATGTTTAAAAGCATCTGTGTAAAAAGAAAATGGTAAGTCTTGTCTATTTTGAGATCGTCCCACTGACCAAGAAAATGGTTGTATTGATAAATAAAAATGGAACAAATGTAAGATAAGTATTCGGGAGCTCTTTAGATTGCATCGTGTGTCCTGGTAGTTTTGGGCTACAATGTTGTCTCTGTGCTGCAATGCTAATAGAGCTGTAGGTAATGGGAAACACGGGCTGCTCCCGGGATTACCACTGTAAAGGTTTACTTGTGTCAGTACGACACAAGATGAGCTGCAGTTTCTGTAGCGGTCTGGCTTTTTTGTTGCTAATTTTGCTATTTTCCTTGGGTTCCAAGCTGTCACAAAACTTTATATAAACTTCCTGGATAAAAAGTAGCTTAATGCAAGGGCTTACAGAGACTGAATTTTATTTCATGGGGAGAAAAGGGGGAGAACAGACTTGCAAGGAGAACCTGGCAGTTTGTGTAGCCATAATAAGGAATCCTGAGGGGACCGTGGTTCCAGACCTAAAATGACCTTGTTACAGAACTGCCTCTATTACACTTAATTCAGCAGCTCTGCAGAAGGATTCCTGTATGTGACGACAAGAAAAGCAAAATCTGTGAACCTGTGTTTCTAAGTGTAACATAAGAGACTTCTCCAAATGAAAGAAAGAAGAGCAAGGATTGAAGTGAAATGTCCTGTAATACAGGAGCTGAATAGTGACAGTCAGGATCTCAGTCACCATCAGCTTTATTCAGTCAGTGCTGAGAATACATTTGGTCCTTGGAAATCTTAAAATAGTTTTGATTACTCTAAGATATTGCCTAGATTCGTATCCAAGAAATAAGAATGCACAAGTGTATTTTAGCTAGATTAAATGAATATTGATGTCCTTATCACTTTTTATCCTAGTGCCCTTTCTTACCATATGCAGGTATAAGTGAATGGATTTGTATGTGGATTGGGAACTCTCTGCTTCATTAAACTACATATAGGCTTAATGGAAACCACCAGCTTCCCAATGCTGTGGGAAGAAGCATTGAAAGTAAAAGTAGTACCATTTTCTTAATGAATTACAGCATTATATATGGTCTTTTTTTAAATTCAGTTCTATCTTCCTCTGTCCTGATAACCTCTACCCCTAAAGGGTTAGTACTTCTTGATTCAAAGAAATCTTCGCTACATGTTCCTGTGTTCTTGCGATGCCATCCTGGGTACTGCATGAATGAGGTCTGGGTTTGGGATTTTGTTTTCTTATCAATTAACTGGATGTGGAAACAGGATACTGTGAGTTTAGAGAAACAGACTGCTTGTTAGGCACTTCAGGGCATGTACATACACATATGTGACAGAAAATATGTGTTACAGTAAGGCCAGCTCCAGTTTGAGCGGGATCAGATGTATTACAGTGTTTAACAGATACAGCTCCACAAGGATACAGGGTCGCAATGTGGGTATTTAGGTACTGGTTTTTAACATTTCCACTCTCCCCTTTCCAAATGC
The DNA here is from genome assembly GCA_947846985.1 of Fratercula arctica. Taxonomy (NCBI): domain Eukaryota; kingdom Metazoa; phylum Chordata; class Aves; order Charadriiformes; family Alcidae; genus Fratercula; species Fratercula arctica. Next base: position 22,019,566 of record CANTUZ010000001.1, on the reverse strand, counting down.
ACACTATGTTGAGGGATTTTTTTGCATTTATTGTGCTAATTTCAGGGACCAGATTTGTGTTAAAGCTTCTGGTCTCTCTGCATTCTTGTTTTGGTATGAGAGGTGTTGAAATATTTTGTTGTTACGGGTCTGTGGTGATGTGCCTTATTCAGGCTGCAGCGAGCCCTAGTGCACATCCCAGGTGTGAAGAGCCTTGGTGGGTTCAGCCTCACTTTTGACTTGTGGCATTATCAGGCTTCACTCATGGAATGCTGTGTTTTGTTGGCGTTCCTTCCGTTTTTACGTTGAACACCAGTCTTGCTGGCCTGTTGATCTTTGTAGCCGTTTCTGTGCTTTCCTTCCCTTTCATTGCCCTTACTTGAGTAGTAGCAATAACATCCTTTTTTCCACAGTGCCCTAATCTTCTATTTCAAATACTGCTTTTCTTGCTTTCTGATAAAATTTTTGTTACTGGATTCTAAGTGCTTAGCAATATTTCAGGTGGATAAGTTGCCTTAAACTGTTGGTGTTTCCTAACCTATTGACATGAATAGTTAAACCTATGTCTTTTTTTATCCATTTATTTCAGCACTAGAGAACAAACTAAGAATAACAAACCCAAAGCACTTCTATTACTTTATCATTGGTTAAAGATACCACTTAGCTTCAGAGAAGCCAGCAGGTCATTTAAAACCATGTAATAGCATGTCCTTATCTTTTTATCCGAGATGTGGGTCAATTACACAGCTGTGAAAGTTGTATCAAGACCAGTCTGGAGTGATCACATGCTGAGGAGATATCATAAATTCTCATTAATGCGTGCCAAGCTATTAATAGTTCCATAGTGATGTGCTAGTACTCAAGGGCAGTTAAAGAAGCTGATGAGGTAAATCTGGGAGGCAAAAAAAAAAAAAAAATTAACATTAGTGAATTGGTTTCAACACTGCAGTCACTGCTGTGTGTGCATAAGCATTCCATAACATCTTCCACCTTAATGGAAACCTTTCTTTGCTCTCTTTTTGCTAATGAAAGGAGTGTTAAGAGTAATGTTTGTTTTGTAAAAGGCATCTGATGGTACTGTGAGTTCATAGCATGAGTTCCCATTGCTCAGCAGCAGACAGTGGCCTGGCATGATGTTTCCAGCTTGCCAACCAAGCAGCTGAGCCCACCTCGCTCCCCAGCCAGGGATGGGAGGAGGATGTAGCCAACAAACTCTTGCCTTGGTTCCTCTCAGCTGGCATCTTCCAGCCATCTCATCCTGACTTCCAGCCAGAGCAGACCCTCTGCTGTCTTTGTAGGATAATGGTGGGCAACTTTGCAGTGTTATCAGTCTTCGTAGTCTTGCTCTGGCTGTGGGTTGGACCCCCTTGACCGTGCAGGTGTGCTGGAACTCTGCGTCCTGATGGGGCTTAACCGAACTTTCCTGAGACACATTGTTTTTTCATTTGATTTTTAGAAAGTCAGTATTGTAAGTCCTGTCACCTCTAGGGTGTCACATACATACATGATGAGACAATCCTAGCGTAGCAGTGTCAGCTTTCTTGGTATCCCATAAAACTTAAGGAAGGATGAAAAATAAATTCAGAATAGAGCTGGCTCTGTTTTAAAAGGGAAACATTCTGAGGAACTGCTAAGTTTAACCACATCTTTTGGCAAGTACATCTGCCCTTTGGCAACACAGGCCATTTCTAATCATGTTATCGTAGGCTTGCTTCTGCAGCAATTAGTGTGCTGGAGAAATATTAAGTCCCTGGAACACTTCACACCATAAGAGCTGGAGAAATATCTTGCCCTTTCTCTACTTGATTTCGTAAGATTTTTTTTTTTAAAAAGTCAGATTACAGCTGTTCTAATTGTTCTAATGGGCTGCATGTTCATTTTACCAGTCACGTAAATACTAAATGCATAATTTGGCATACTGATTAGATGTTCACATAACTCAACACAAAAAAAAAAAAAAAGAAAAACACCACCCCACTGTGAAGAGTTTGCATGGCCTGCTATGTTTTGTTGGGTTTTTTAAACACAATCAGTATATCAGGGCCAAGTGTTGCTGGAAGAGGCAATCTTCTCATGCCTAAATGGCTAGGTCCTTTGATGTACGTTGCATAGTCATCTGCAGATGTATCTTTCCACAACGCTCAAAACTCCTGGGGCAAGAAACTTGATTGTTAGCTCATGCTAACCACTGAGAAAAAACAGAGGTTTGCTAATTCTTATTTCATTTTAAAGTCTTCAGAATTATTGTGAGGATTTAAACTCATTTGCTAGCCTATGTAGCTGTGGGGTGATACTCCTCTTACCCCTTGTGCCCCTCTCCCTTCTGTTCTGCTCTGTACTTGCCTCTCCTGTTGGGTGTTACTTGTGCTTTGGAGGAGGGATGTTGGCAGCTGATCGGTTAGAGAAGAGGACATGGAAACAACATGTATAAGGAAGAAACCAAATTTTGTGTATGTGCCTCTTCTATAAGCAGAGAAAGATGAAGCTGATAAAACTGTGCGCTTTAGAATGCTGAAATATAAACTGTAGTCAGCAGCAGAAGAAAAAACAGCTGTTCAGGTTTATTTAATAAATTGGTCTTTAAAGCTAGGAAATCTCTATTGGATTAGTTGCTTTGATATCTGTATGTCTGACCAAGCTTTGTAGTAAATGCATAGGGGTTTTTTTAATGAGACAAAAGCAGCTTGAAACTTTAAAAATATTTTTTAACACTGGCAGAGAAGATTTGAGATTATTTTTAAGCTTAAATGGGCACTTGTTTAGGTTGCACAGGCCTAGAGCAAATGCTTTTCAATTGAAAAATATCGAGCTGTTTTCAGCAAAGAGTTAATGAACGGTGGGGGTATAAAAGGAGCAAGGGCAATATGCCTTGGCAAATCAAGTGAGTCTCAGGCAGCCATTCCTACCCTGTCGAATCTTATTAATAAGGCTCTTTACCTGTATTATAAAATAGGTGCTGTACATTCTCTAATGAAGGGATTATTTTAGGCTGTGTGCATTTGGGCAGGAATAAGAGCCCGGCATTGAGACAGACATCTGTAACGAGAGGTTTTTAATCGGGATACGTTACTAATGAACTGCACAGGAGACACACAAACCTGCTTTATTAGGCAAACTGTAAATGAGCCTGTTTGGTAAGAACATGCAAAATATGTGTGCGCTGAGAGAAGATATTTTGAGAATTTAACTCATTTCTGCATAGTAAAGGCATCCAGTCTGGCTATAATTGGTGCCTGTGGCAATTGTTGATACTCTGACTACATTAGCTTTCTGTGCCCTTTAGCAGAATTGGGAAAACATTTCTAGTACTCGTTAAGCTGTCTATTATCAAGACATCATAAATAGACATGCTTAGAATAGATGATTTGCTATCCCAGTGCCTTAGAGCACTTAAATAAATTAGTTCCTACTATTTCGGGCATTACTGTTGCTGTAATTATGCATGAAGCAATAATGCAATTAAAATTGCCTTCCAACTTGCTCAAGTGGGAATATTTTTTGAAAATAATACTTGATCTTTTCTCAAAATACACTCTAGAGCAGGTGGATGGGCTGTGTGGCTCAAAACAGCAGTGCAGGACTGCTGTACCTCGAGATCCTCGGTTTGCCTGCAGCTCAAGTCAATATTAACCAAGTATTACCATCTGTTGGCTGTTGTTGACCTCTGGAAGGAGGCAGCAGTCTGATTTTTTATTTTATTACTATTCTTTTTTTCTCCCCCCCCCCCCCACCTTCTCTGGTGGCGAAGTGCCCACATCACAGCTGGCATCAAGTGCTTCAGCAGTGGGGTTTCTTATTTAAAGAAAGCAGCCACACTTCAAGGCAGGAAACGGGCTAGTTTTCGGTTTGCAATATGTTCCACTTTCTTTGTGCACAATACCTACTGATTTGAGATCTTCGCAATATCTGCTGTAATAAAGTGCAGCAATATATCAACCCAGATTTCAGCCTTAGGTCTGAATTTCTTTACATTTAAATTGGACCTCTTGTTCCTTGGGAGAAAAACATATATATTTTGTAACTGAGTTACAAATAAGCTTTTCCAGCTTTTTGGCAGCCAGGTAATAGTTAAAGTGAAAAGGTTTCTTTTTTCCAGCCAGAAAAGCAGTTTAATAACTTCACGTCCATTTGTTCATAGCAGCACTGGAGTTGAGCCCTGCAAACCCCTGGAGCTTGGCAAGCCAGGCAGACTTGGCAAGTTTTCCTACCAGCTTCCCAAGTTTGACTCAAGCATGGGTTGTTGCAACTCCAAATATATTTAGTACATTTTGTTAACAGGAATGTTGAGGTGGAGGGTTGGTGGTTTTTGGTTTTTTTTTTCTTTGCTGACCTTAAAGAATACCATATTCTCTCCACAAACAGCTGGTCCTTAAACCATGCATGACAATTTATGGCTCGTGTTAAATTTGAAATAAATGTGTATTTTACACAGAGTATCTGGTGTACTCTTGACACTAAGATATTGAGGAAGTATATGACATTCTTTCTGTCAATTGGCATTTGATAATGTGGATCTCTGGAAAAGAAAAGCATAGCCGTTATTTTTCAGTGCATCGTAACTGTAACGGCTTTTGCCCTCTGTTTGGGGTGTGTGGTGCATGCAGACTTGCGTAAGAGTTGGGAATGCGCTCACTTCTAATTTTCACCTGTATGGATCCTGCCAAAAGAAAAATAGTTCAAATTTGGCTTTTGAAATAGCAGAATGTTAGTTCTTGCCCACCTAAAATCATAGCAGCCTTGACACAAGGAGAAAAGTTTTCTGTAGACAACTCTTTCACTGTTGAAAGACGCTGCGGAAGGCTAAAGATGGTGACACCTAGGTATCTATTTGCCACAGTCAGGCACATCCATCTCAATATTCTCCTATAGTGATGGACTAATCTCAAGGTGGTTTTAGCAGGGTCTTTAATGAATTCTGCGTCACCCAATTATGGTAGAGTAGAAACTTTGAGTAGAAAGAATTGGGTTGTTGAGGGGGTATTTTCCACCTGTACTTTGACAGTCTGTCTGCTGCTCTGTGACAGATCTTAACTGCCTTGCTTTTTCCAAGTTTTATAGGATTGTATCTTCACTACTGCTAATACTTTTGTTGGGAAATGTGAATCTAAGATGTTAGCTTTGCCTGGTTTGGGGCTTTTCTTCTAGCCGTGGGCCAGCTACAGAAAGTCTGGCTGCTTTGTTTTATCCTCTTGATGGAAAATCAGAGAAGTCTGTAGCTGGAGGACTAGTTGTGGGAGGCTATGGTTTCAGAATGCAATGATTTACTAAGTAGCATGAGCCAATGTCATAAAAGACCTCAACATTTGCTACCAAACCTTTGAAGTTTGCTTTGCCCAGTGGAATCTAGAAAACTCAGCAGAACACAGGCTGAGGTTGCCAGCTAGGCAGACAGGCTTCTGACTTGTGAACTACTTAAGTTTTCTAGCAATGCTGCCCTCATTTATAGTTGTGATTAATTGCGAGAAGCCTGAAGGCGATAAATGCCTGGATCATCATTGCTAAATATCTGGGAGTATGCTTCTTTGAAGCTCTGTTTCTTCCTAGGAGAAGCAGCCCTCAAGTTCCTTACCTGACAGCCCCAAATTAATTGTAATTTCTTTTTGGGACCTCAGGCTTTGTATCCAAGATCTTCAGTATCTTCCATTTGAAGAACTGGGGTACACAACTGGTTGAAACACTCCAGGTGTGAGAGTAATACTAGTCAGTGTGCCACGTGGGGCCATTGAGTCTTTAGAGTGAGATGTAGAGAGCAGTGATCATTCAAGGTATCAATACAGTAGAAGTGATGGAAAAAAGTTGGGATGTAGAATGTATGTTCCTTCTGTCCTTTTTCTGGACAGAGCTGGAGAGATGAGTGCTTACTTAATTCAAACTGATGCATGATTGACCATGTGAAAGAAAGGGTTTGGTGGTTTTTTTAGGAAACAGGAGAAATATTTTGCAGTTTATACTACATTGATGCATTTCAACTGAATGGAGGTGGAATGAAACAGCTGGCCCTTAGGAGAGCTTACAGGGGCACTTGTAAATGACAGATTGCAAAAAGGGCAGTAGGTATAGAAAAGCACAAAATTTAGGATAATGTAGGGTGAAATCAATAGTGAGTCCCTGCTAGAAAGAGCAGACGAATGTTAAAACAAATAAGTAGGAAATAAGTCTAAATAGCTGACCTATTGTGCAAGCCATATCTATGAAGAAATGAGTTGAGATCAGTGTCATTGCTTCTTACTGAATAGTGAAAGTGCATTAGAATGATGATTAATTTTAAACAGGAATGGTTATAGAACAGATGTAAAAGCAGCTGTAAAGGGGCAGAATAAAGGTTCAGCTAACCTTGGTTTCTGATCTTCTGTGGACAGTGGTGGTTCTCTGGCAGACTCATCTGGTCTCCAGCTTTCCTTCCATGATTTTTTTCCTACTTGCTTTTTGCATCCACAGCATCATCTGGCAGGCACTTCCATAAATCAACCATGTGTTGTGTCAGAAAACATTTCACTTTGTCTAGCCTGCTAATCTAATTTCTTGCCACAGTGCTGATTGGAACAGCTTTTCCTTATTCTTGTCAATCTTGTAAATATTTTAATCTTTCCCTAAATTGTTTCTGTCCCATGTTTAAGAGCCTGAGGCTGTTTAGATATTGCACCCATGAAGACAGTTGTAGGACTTGATGTGGTCTTTTTACCTTCTCTTGTCCTCCTTTGTAGTTATTCTATATACATTTTGGGTGGGAGCAGAGAAGAGGCCAGATGAGATGCAGTTAACTGATTGCTGAGGTATTTTGCTAGGACACTAATATTGCGCAAGTGAGCCAGAGAATAAACAATGCTGGTAGGAGAGTGAGTGCTGCCATACGTGAGAGACAGAATGGTGTCAGAAAAGATGCCAGGCAGGCAGTGCCGTGGGTTCTCAGGCAGTGAAAAGGGAATAGGTACGGGCATCACTGGGCTGCTCTGCAGTACCTAGTGCATCCAGTGCAATGTCAACTTGTAAAGTAAATGCAAGACAAAACATGTTGAAAGAGGGTGGAGAGGGGGAGTGTTTCCACGCACAATGTTGAATTAATTCCAAACAAAGTGCTGTGGTGCACTGTGGATTTTAAAAGGGACTGCAGTCACAAATTCACGGAAATCCTTTGGTATCTATTAAGTGCGATGATTCACATGCAAACTGTTTCAGGATGCCCTTAAACTGATGATTATTCTTCAGGTTTCAAATTTACTTGGGAAAAGATAATTCTTTCCCTTGCTTTGTATATTCTTTCCTAAGCTTCTTTCAATGCCTGCTGACTGAGAAAGAAACTTTGTTCCAACTCAGTAAAGCAGTTCTTGCTTCAAAAAGCTGCTTAAACAAGATAAGAAGTAAGCTCAAGCAAGCTAGGTCCAAGGAAATGCTGCAAAGAGTTTACCTACACACTGCTGCTTACAGCAGTCCTCTGGGATTGCGGCATTACCGAGTCTTTGTCATTTAGAAGGCAACTTGATGGCCGTCTAGTCCTCTTGCTTAAAGTAGGGTGAACGCTAAATTCATTCAAACCAGGTTGCTCAGGGCTTACCCGCTTGGGGTTTGTAAACTTGTAAAAAGGGTGGAGAGTCCACAGCCTCTTTTGACAACCTCTTCCCGTGTTTCATTATTAAATTGATAGTTTATTAAATAGTAATGTTTACAACATGTAGACAATAAAATTGTGATATAATTATGTAAGTGGTAAGTTGGTATCACTAATTCTGGTGTAAAAATAAGATACAGAAGTCAAGCAGTGTCCATCGAAACACGCTTACCTTGAAAATTCCGATCTTTGCCAACCATGATGGAAACAAGGTTGGCTTTTGGCTTCAAGCATGTTAATTTGCCAGCAATAAGGATTTCTAAATAGTTTGAGGCCACTTATTTTTTTTTTTTTTTTAGAGTAATAATGCAAATACAGCAAATTGCTCCATCACCTGAGTATTTTATTTTAGATAAGCAGTACTCTGGCAGTATTTAAGATGTGAGACGTTAGAAGAGAATAACTGCCTGGCACTGCTGATAATTATTTTTAGTATGACAAACAGCTGTCTCCAGATGGTGATCTGTCTTCCACGTCCTTCTCTACTGTAAATGGAAACATGTACTGCAGTAGTAATCTAAAGCTTCTTGTAACTTGTCTTTCTTTGTTTCAGCTTTGGTTTGCTTTCGTTAATGGATTTTCTGGGCAGATCTTATTTGAGCGATGGTGCATTGGTCTGTATAATGTGGTAAGTGCTACATATTTTGACTTGGTAGTGCTCGGGACTTGTGTGTTATTTTGTTGCATCCCATTTCTCACAGGTAACGGTCTTGGATGTATATCAGGAAAGGTGAGTTCATTTGTAAGAGCCATTTGGAATCCACTCTGAGGTGGATAAAAATTCACTTTGGATGGTGTTTTTATCACAAAAATAAATTTGGGAAAATGACTTGAAAATATACATGTTTGTCCTAATACAATGTCCATAAAACTCTGCAGCTTTTACATTGAATTTAATTTCCTCTTCGAAAGTGTCTTCAGTCTTTTGTACTGAATATTTTGCTGGCTGTTTATGTTCAAAATAGATACAGAGTCTTAATCTTGATTTTTGGATCTCTTTTTTTTTCTTCAGCCCCTGTAACAGTAGGGTGCTCAGAGAAGTGTCAGCAGGTGCTTTGGGTTGACTCATGCTATGTTAGGTAGAGAATGGGATGTAGCATTGCCATGTCACCAGCATTTCTCACTTGACCCAAGAGCAAGTTGTGTCAGTCCAGGAGTGATTTCTGATTTTTGCCGTGCTCTGCGGAGTGCCACACTGTGCCACATGTCTTTATCACTTTCATCGATAATATTATTTGATCAATAACATTGATTAAAGGCTTGAGGATTTCTGGGACCAAATTCCATAGCATACTGTAGACCTGTGCTGGTGTTTTCCACAGTGTTACCTTTGTAATGTTGCTGATAAGTGCCCTGGTGTCTGGATTTATAAGCCATTAGGACGCTTTGTTAGTGTTGAAAAATCCTTTGCGTTTATCTTTGGAGGGAGGAAATTTAATTTTTTTTTCTTTAAGCAGACTCATTCCAAATATATGGTAATATATAAAAGGCCAGCAAATTATCACTGAGTGGTATTAATGGAAACACTTAATTTCTGCCACATTAATCTTAAAAATGGTGGCACAAACCCTCATATTCCATAAGATTTCATATTCTTCGCGGAAGATATTTATTCAGGGATTTTCCACTCCCTTGATTCTCTTCACCCTAATTTCCTGACTGTTACTCAGTCTCTGTCATTTATGTTTAGATATTTGCATCTATTATCTTTAAACCTGATTTGATGGATCTACCTGCCCTACATAAAGCTCATGGATGAAACTCTCATCTTCTAGAATCAGTGAAGTAGAAATTAACCCTTGTTTTGTAAGTTGGTGTTTTCTGAAATTAGAACTGGTTACGTAGACTCATGAAGAATCAAGTGCTGGTAGGGTATTGTGGACTTCTGCAATTTGAAGGAGTTAGATTTTAAAGTGGTTTTAGCTCTGCCATTCTCTTCTGTGCAGATTAACCCTTTGTTTCATGAGTAGTCTCATTAAAATGTTACACGTAGGAAATAATAGTAGCATCGTAATTCTTGCTTCTGCACTGGTTCACACTGGAAGTTTACCTTCATAAACAAAAGCACTAGAAGATTTACTTCAAGTGAGAATGTTAATGCCTCAACAAAGATGGGAAACCTGGGGAAATACCTTAATGCTGTATGAGATAGCGCCCATTTTTGGAATATATTGGACCAGTGATCTTAGTTTCAGTTCCCCAGCCTGCTGCCACTTTAACCATCTGGTTTATCATTTTATGAGCAGAAGCAGCACATTCCCAGTTGGAGCTAGGGATGTAATTATTGATTCTCACTAGTCCTCTGTGTTTCTCTTTGTGTACTCCCTGACTGCCAGCTCACTGCTGGTGGGAGCCACAGCTCAACTTTTGCAAGTATGCACACATGCTAGAAACAGTTCATAACTTCAAGCTGCTACTTAATTTCAAGAACGCTTCTCAAACGGTTAAAAATAATGTATGTATAGGATTAGATATTATTCTTCTGATATAAACTGTTAATGTAAGAGGAAGCGAATGAAGTTTAGTTTTCAGACATGCACAACGGTATTACTTCCACATTGTGCCTGCACTGCAGACCGCAAGAAACGTGGATACCCAAGCTGGCTTTAAATGAGCTGCCTCAGATCCTGGAAACACTTTTAAGAGCAGCAATGTGGGACTCAGCAGAGGCTAATTTACTCTGCTTCTGGCAAAGTGTCCTGCTGCCTCTCCTGGAAAGCTTCCGAGGCTTGGTCATCTAAGCGTCTGCCCATAGCACAGACACGTACTGCAGTTAATTTGTTCCTATCAGTCCATGCCTGCCTGGAGAATCCCCAAAGTACCATAATACAGAATGGCCTTTGTTTTTCAGTAGATTTTTTTTTAAATGTGATTTCCACATTTGCTTTGTCTGTAAAGTTAGCTTTGGTTAGGCATATTACATATTTAATTACAGCTACAATTGCAGCTATGTTTGAACCCATTCCCACAAGGCTTTCTTGAAAAACTACACGTCTTTCCTTTGCAGGCTCATGTGTTTTACCCTCCCTAGATTAGCTGGTACATCAGAAACCAGTGATGCTTAACTTCTTGTGTTTTAGCTAATTCGTCAATAGTAAGAATTTTCTTTCACGCTTCTGTTGTTCATAGGTCAATATTTGAGAGTTATGAATTGCTGAAATTCATGTTTGGACTTGTTTGGACACTTGAAAATTATGTCAAATAACATGCTAGTTGGTAATAAGTCTTCACTGAAGTCTGTGGGAATTTTGCTGTTGTCTAGGTACTGATATATTATCTGAGATCCACTTAAAACTAATAGCTGCTTTTAATTAGTACATGCTTTCCTTTCAGATTTTCACAGCGCTGCCACCCTTTACTCTGGGAATTTTTGAACGATCGTGTACTCAAGATAGCATGCTTAGATTTCCACAGCTATACAAAATTACTCAAAATGCAGATGGGTTCAACACAAGGGTAAGGGAAAGTCTGTTTCTTAAGTCTGTTTCTTTAAGAATAACAATGAACACTCTTATTTCCAGGTTTTTCTCATCAGAAAATAACTTATTCCCCACTGTTACTCCTGCTTCATTTAGCCACTGAGATTAAGGTTGTGCTGCCTCCCAGTTCTTTTCAAGGGATTATATTTTTTTTTTTTTTTTAAAAAAGAGTCCTTGTTTTTAAATAAGGATTTCTGATACGGCTTCAACTGAAACTGGTCCTGAAATTTTGATTCAAAGAAGTATTTGTATATGAGTATGATTTTTCAATTCACAGCTACTGGTAAATGGTGAGTTTACCATTTTCATAGGAACTGGATAACATCGCCTCGATTTTATTTAATATACAAGTTGTCATCGTGCTCTCTATTAGGGGGCTTTTTCACAGTTAGTATAGCTCTGTTCTTTCAGAAAATAAAATTTTAATTGGTTTATTTGGACTTCGACTTTTGAAGAACACATTTTACTTCATTTTGCTATTTAAATGCTGGAAAATGCCAGCATTTGGTATTCTGTCTTTATTTCGTAACAGTCATATCTAAATGTACTTCCTATTCGAGGAAGCTGTATGATTGCTTTGTTTAGAGAGGAAATTGTAGAATATGTAAAGGTCTAGTTTGCAGAACAGCATTATCTGTAAGTTAAAAATTGTGGGGCACAAAGTATTTGCTCTTACAAGAAATAGAACATTTCATAGTATTGAATCAGTCTTTTAAAATCTTTGAGGTAATTACAGAAGGGTGACTCCATCTGGTTGCTGTATTTTGATGAAGATCTTAAATAGCAAGCATGCTGGCCTGTTACATTTTAAGTTGTTAGAATAAAACCATCCAACTGGACCAGTGTTTTCTTATGAAAGAAGAGAAATTGTAGGAGGAAATAGATCCTGCAGAAGTTTAGGTATTTCACTTCAGGACAAACATTGTCTGACTCTAAACTACACAATGAAGTGTTTGTTAGGAGTTTGAGAGAGGTCAAGAGTTTTGGACTTCACTGACGACTTGGTTTGTTTTCCCTCAGGTTTTCTGGGGTCACTGCATCAATGCCCTGATCCATTCCATCATTCTCTTCTGGTTTCCACTGAAAGTGCTGGAGCATGGTAAGGGCTTCATTATTTCTTACGTCAGTAACTGATGTTCAGTCTTACAGAGCACAGTGTGTTTGTGGAACGGGAGGTCGTGACAAGTCGCAAGAAAATAATATGGACAGACAGTTCAATAGGCTGTAGCTGCTGAACTTGGCTAGTTACTTAGTGGCTTTCAGAACTTACTCTAATTTAACATAATTATTGTTCATATAGTGACTTTAATACTTGAAAAATTAAATTGCTGCTTTGCCAAAAAGTCTTACTCAAATACTGAATAATGTTCTATACAATGACTTTTTTTTTGTAGTGGATCGAGATCTACACTTTTTACTGTATAACATTCTTACAGCAGCTGAATCACAACCATTTGCTTATATTTTGTTGTATCTTTCCCATTCCATAACACAGTACTGTAAAATGTAGGATAAAACACTGCTCTTAAAGTAGTATTAAAGCCTATGGAAAAAATGAATTGTCTGGAATGGAAGTAGACCAGATCAAGAGTCAGAGATACTGGGGAAATGACACTTTTTGTTTTACAAATTAGGCTTATTAAGTCTTGCTTTCCATGAGAGGTAAAGCAACTGCATGGTATTTCAGGGAACGGTAAACCCCATATGGTTTCTACCTAGCTTTACAATATAGTTGTGTGGGCAGGAAGAAACATGGGAAACCTGTTGGGTTTTTTTACTGTTGTAAGAAATAGGACTAATCAGATGAGGAACTTGGGGCAGCAGTGGGGGGAAGAGCATTTATCTAAACCCATGAATTTCTCAAAACTAAAACTCTTTCCTGGAAACCACTTACTTCAGAAAGACCACCTCAGCTCCAGGATGGCTTAACTGGGGAGGAAGGTGAAGGGAGGGAAGATGAATGCTCACATCAGAGGCATGATGGTATATATACTTGTGGGAGGCAGGTTCATGTTTTCTCTACCTGGCTGAGTAAAACGTCGTATCCTTAGTGGCAGCTTCACACGCTGTGTAATGGACCATACAAGAAAAGGACTTCCCTTTCCTCCATATGCAGGCTGGGAACTTGGTTCAGTTTTGGGGGGGAGAGATTTTTATGGTTGGTAGGTTTTTGTTTTCATTTGAGGGGTTTTGTTGTTGTGTTTCACTATTTTTATGAGAATTATTAATCTCAAATAATCCCTCTTTAAATCCAACTTCAGAAATTTCTGGCTGATGTCTGTAGTGGTTACAGTTAAAGAAAAATACAGTTTTTTGGTTTAGTCTTCCATAAATGTTTTTCTAATTCCTAAATAATGTACTTCTAATTTCAACAATTAAAATCGTAAGACTAGAATATTTACCTGCTCAAATGGTAACTTTGAGTTCCTTTGAATAGGTCGCTTAGTTTGCTTTCTGAAGAGGAATTCATATTGAATTTTCAAGTTTCTTTGTATTTCTAAGTGAAAAAGGGATTTCAGTGCCAGAGACAAAAATGTGCCATTAACTGTGGGATGTTTTTTAACCTCTCGAGTTCCTTAGAATGTGAAGTGCATATAGCTCATGAATGGACACTTGTATAGCTTTAGAAATTAATGTTCACTGAGCGTCCTGCTGTTCTCATTAACAGAAATACCATTCCTTTAAGGACCGCTTAGCCTCCAAAAGTGGAAGGTCATGGAAATCACTGGGAAAAAAAGGCATTAACTTACTGCATTAAAATGTAACTTTAAAAAAAAATTGAGACTTACACCAAAAATTATTCAATTCCTTAAACATGCACTGTCATGTTGCACTAGCGTAATATGCTGGCAGAGTCATTAGGTCAGTTTGTTCTAGATCTATCAAAACCAATGTGTGTTTAGGAATGCCTTTTTCTTAATAAACTGAGACTTCTGGCATCAGCAGGGCTCATTGGACATGGAGGGCTCAGTTCTCTAATGCTCTTCGCTTTGTTCATTGACACTAGGGGAAAGAGCAAAGTGACTGTTAAAACATAATGTGTATTTGTGAATGATGTGGTAAATGCCTGAATCCAGAGTACCAGGGGAGGAGCTGGGCCGATAGAGATTCCGCTGGCTGGAAACCAAATCAGTTTCTAACCAAGCTGTCTCAGGCTTTAGCTCCTGTTGCAGTGTTCATGACCAGTGTGCTGCTGTTTCTTAGTAATTGGGGTTCAAAAGAGAAAAGAAAGCAGGGATATAGAACCAGCAACTTCTGGAAAATATTCACAACCTGTTAGTTCTTCAGAGATAACCACATGTGGCCATTGTAGAAGAAAACCATAACAAGTAGCTTGGGGTAACTGCATGCTGACTAAATATATAGTCTTTTTACCCATAAGCTGGTCGGAGTCTTCACCACAAAAGCCAGGGTGTCAGGGACTCTTCTCTGTAGACTTAAAAGCTTACTGATCTTGGAGACCTACATTATAGGAATGTAGTTAACTAAGTAGATGAGCCTAGTTTAAGAATGTCAGATCCAGTTTTGCAAATAAATCTAGCAAAACAGTACCCTCACAATAGAAGCAGTGTGCTAGGCAGTATGTGTTTAGGAACAGGTCCAAGGTTTTATCTTAAGCCTTTTTCATCCCTGCTGTTTGTGTATTTCTTTAGCAGTTATCTTAAAACCTGTGAAAATAGCAATACTTACTATGCTTGAGTAATGCTTGAAAGCTCCTGTGAGTACGAGTTCATTTGGCATCAGCGTGGCTGTCGAATGTGTTTTCATGGTGTTCCGATTTTATTCAACAAGGGCTAAGAAAGACTGAACAGATATTTGAAGTGTTGCCAAGGTTGGCACTTTCAAATGATAGATTAACATGTACTTACCCTTGTGCACGCTGACTAGAGAAAGGGTGGGTGGAGACTGAATGATGCTCGGTTACTGAATTAACCTCCAGTAAGGTATTTTAGATGTTATATGTGTCCTTCATAGATGAAATTTTTACATTTTTTCTTAATTCAGCTCTGTGTCACCACAAATCAGCTGGTGTTTTACAGGCTTTTTCTTCACAGGCATAGCAAATAATGGGATTTGTTAGAGGTGTCAATAAGTAGTACAGAACAGACAGCGACAGAAGAATTGACATGACATACCTCAGCTCTTATAGGCAAATTACACATTAGGGTCTGGCAAACACTTCCCCTTTTGCAAGGACAGCTTCTCGCAGCTACAACTATGGATATACATATGCTCTATCCAAGCATCGCGGATAAGGCCTGGCTTAGCCAAACTTCTGCATTACCACGCTTTTAGATGTTCTAAAAAGCAAGATTGGGACCAATTACTTTCTCCTGAAAATCTCCTTTTTTTTTTCTTTTTTTTTTTTTGGAAACAAGACTGGAGCAGATTACCCAGGGGAATGGTAGATGCGCCATCCCTGGAAACATTCTGTGATTTCATCTGTTTTGTTGATAAACTGGTAACAAACGATGTGGTAATTCTTGTTTTTCTTTCAGATGCGGTATTCACAAATGGCCAGGGAATTGACTATTTATTTGTTGGAAACATAGTTTACACTGTAAGTTTGTGTATCCTAGCAATTTTTTAATGGTAGAATTTCCTCATAGCTTTTTTTGTACTATGAGAAAATGGTGTAAACCAGAAGATCAAACTTTCACTGTATGCATGATTTTCCCCCTTCTTTTTTTATTTCTTTTTTTTTCCCAGACATGCATGAACAATGTCTTCTGCTCTGTCCTTCCCCCATCCCACACTGCCAAGGCCCTGGTTTGGTACCTAAATGGTAGTAACCTTTTTTAGGTGTAAAGGGGAGATTGGTCCATGAACACCTTTGAATTTGAGAGTGTTAGTACTGAAGTTGACTTTTTTCTTTTTTCCTTGCAGTATGTTGTAGTCACTGTTTGCCTGAAAGCTGGCTTGGAAACAACTGCGTGGACTAGAGTAAGTACTTTTCATTATCTTTTATTTTATTAGCAAACCTTTCTCCCTAATGAGTATTAATACAGAAAAGAAGTCCTAAAAATCATTTGAAGCTTCACTGTTTTAATTGGATCTATCACCTAAGGATAAACTGCTAAGCTCCGTAATTACAGGGTGTGAGAGGATAATGAACTTGTGGATCACACGATATGTGTGATGAAAAAGGACAGCCTGTCAGAAGTGGGAAGAGAACCCTACAAGTATATTGCCAACAACTCTAAATACTTAAAATGGAGAAAAATTTGCATGAAATCAACATACTACTGTAATTGCTTAAGGAAATAGATCAAGAACATAATCTTTGTACTCTGTATACCCTTTAAAAATTAATGCAATAGGGAATGAAAGGTGTCTGCCCACAGATAAACAACTGGGCTTTGAAAATGTCTTTGAAGCGAGTAGAAAGCACTAGTGACTTCACATTGGATGAGATTTTTTTGTTTGGAAACTTGGTGTAATAAGGATGTTAGTCAAATCGTTATGTTGATTCCTTGATTTGAGTCATTTACTTTCAGTGAGTGAGTGCTCTGACTGGTAGGTGTCAGAATCTGGCAGGGCAGTGACCTCAAGATAATATGGGGGGTAGGAGGGTTCCTGTGTTGTGAACCTTCAATACCTTTCTCTCCCCTTCTTTCCCCCAGTCCCACTGAAATACTAATCTTTTGATTTTTTTTTTTTTCTCCACACCAATGAGACACCTTACAGAAATCTAGTTTTCATGACATACTATGACACTCTGCCCTAAAGACCAAGCTGTTTTGAGGACTCTCATATTCTTATTTTACCAGTTTCTTGGAGGGGCTTGGCTTAGAGCTTCTAACCTCATTGCTTCTTTTAGTCGTAAAATGTTTGCTTTCCTTCCTCACAGAGAAATTAGTAAGATTAATGAGCTGATGTCTGTTTTGAATTTTAAAGATTAAATGCTATCTATATGGGCTATTTAATTATTAGGTATCTGCTAATATTCTCTGCCTCATCTGAAAATAAAATCTGTTCTTTTAGTGCTGTTGCTTATGCATAAGTTCTATGTTGTGTACCAACATTTTAAAATGCAAAAATATGTAAACAAATTAATCCTCATGAACTAGAAGAGGATATATCTGAGTCTGCATTGGAGGCATGTGAGCGTGTTTAGATCCTGTTATGGTGTGAATTATTTGATGCTTCCTCCTCTTTCCCCTTCCCTGGGTAATTGGTGTCTTTTCAGTCACTTGGGGATAATGACAATCCCCTCTTTTCTAAATTTTACTTTAAAAGATAACATAATGTTTAGTAGATTTCTGTGTTCTTTAACACTTGGATTTTTATAGAGAAATTATTTGTTGTGGAAACAAATTGTTGTTGTTTCCAATTGTTGGAAAAGTTGCGTTTAGAATCAACTCTTTTCTATATACACTTCTAACTTCTGTTCCTTTGCTTGAACCACTGACTCTCATCATCTTTGGAATCTGATGTTGGTTACAATTATTGTTTCAGCTGTGAGTGAATCAACACACAAAATCTTTGGCTTACTTGAATAGTATTAAATGTACAACATTGAGTTAAGCCCCTTCTCCATCATCAAGTGGATTGGTTACATGCAATTTGTTCTTGAGAGTGAGAGGGGCACTGCCACTTGGGAGAACATGATGGGTTCAGCTGAAAGCTTTAAATAAATAACGCAGATTCAAAGTGTTTGGGAGCCTGGTATATCCAGTAGGTAGTGTGGAAAGAAAGGCTTTGGTTAAAGTGGTAACATGATGCATGACAAAATCAGCACATTGGAGCTGTGTAGAGCAGCTTCATGTTACTTGTTACCTATCTGGAACACTGCAGTAGACTTTCACAAACGCTTACAGCTTTCTTCACTGTTTTACCACACTACATGAACTATTTCGGGTAAATAGTTACACACAAGATAGCCATACAGTGTGTCTAGTTTTTATGGCAGAGCACCTTGCTTTCTTTTTTCTGACTGTCATTCATTTAACACATCCGATGGGACTTGTTTCTGCTTTGCACATGAATTCTACAGGGGTAAATGGCAGAGATCAGAGGAGAATCAACAGCGCAAAGGTTGGTGGGGTGAGTGTGTAAGGAATATTTCCAAGCAGGGCAAGGAGGGCTCTTCCTGAAAGCAGAAGCTCTTTTAAAGGTAGAGAAGCAATTCATGTGGGTACAAGCCTGAGATGAAGAGATGATTGGGACAACCATGAGAAGAAGATAAAGACAACATAAACTGAGTACTTTTTGGCTGAGCTGGAAAGGGCAAGGTGAAGAGTTGCAAAACACAAACTGTCCTACCAGCAGACTGGAAAGAAAACAGAAGGGAAACAAAATAAAAAAAAAAAATCATTTCACTAGCATAAATACACCTCCTACAAAATATGAGTATTTCTTAAATTGGTTTCCCTGCTTGCTTTTATCTTTACTGTTTTTAATCATAAAGTCTAAGTCTGTAGGAGTTTGCAGCTTGTAAGCGTAAGTCCAAGCTATCCTGAGCCTTCTGTCCACTTGTTTGGAGGGAAGGCTGTGGCTCAGGAGAAGGCGTTGTGTCCTTTTGGGAAAGCAGTGCTGGTGCTTTCTGCCATTGCATGGGTCTGGCTTTTCTTAAAGACAAATTCTTGCAGCAGCCTTGCAGTACTTGTTCTTTGGGGAGCTGAGCACTACAGTTGCTCACTGTGGCAGGGCTTTATTTTAGTCAGAATCTTTACATGAATTGTCCCTAATTTTCAGAAAAGCCAGTAGACTGAAAGGATAAAAACCTTCCTTTCCCCCAAGCGTCAAAAAAAAAAAAAAAGAGTCCTTCCAGTCTCTTGGTTTTATTCACATTAAAACTGAATTAAAAATAAAGCAGTTGCCGGTCAGATGTTCTGGGCGAAACAGAGTAAATAGAAAAATTTGAAAACACATCTTCCTGCCCACTGCGTCACTCTAGAAAGGGACTTATTCTATGTCCTGCTCATTAGCCCAGCAACTTTTAGAGTTGAACAAAATTCCAGCTTTCTGAAAGTGCCTAGAAGAGTGTTCTTTCCATTGCCTCTGACGTTTTGCCATATGAATGCTTCTACTGTAAGGCAGCCTCCAGTTACTCCAGCTATCTGCCAGTCTGCACTGGTGTTGCAGACTCCTTGCTTGTTTGTTTTCACTGCCTCTGCTGGAGAAAGCTCTCCTTTCTGAGGGTGCTCAGTGCTTCCAGAGGAGGAGCAATCTTCTCCTCTTTCCAGAAGCTTGTGTCTACCTCACAGAGGGCAGGACACAATACTCAGACACACTTTTTAAAAAGTCAACAAACACAATCATCAAATAGAAAGTACGTAAAGCTGACAACTAAGCAAACACTGTGTCCGCCACAGCAACCGGTGTGTGAATTCACTCCCATGTTTCTTATCCCAAATGTAATTAGTAATTAAGATTTATGCAGGTACTTCTCTGAGTTGGAGCCAAAGTCATCAGCCACAGGAGTCGTTGGCATCCAAAAAAGCTGGAGCCAATAATGAGCTCAGTTGCTTGTTACAACTGAAATTACTGATTCCATCCAGTGCAGTGTAAAAATAAAACAGCTTAAATCATTCCGAACAGCAAAATAGTTTGGGTGCGTAGGAAAAATGGCTTTCTTTAATGCAACTGAAACAAAGTCTGTGCTGGACATGTTCTTGGTCACTTTAATAGTACTCTTATTTACTCATAGTGAGTCTGCAGACTAAGGAACTTGTAAAGATGTAAACTGCATTGCATATCTATAAATCACTTAGGACACTTTTAAAACAAACCCAAAGCTGATGAGTAGATGTCAATTGTTGTAGTGTATTACACAGCACTGAATCTTCCTCTGTGAAAGGTACGTGAGTGGTGCCCATGGCTTGTATGCATACGCTTTGCCATAAGGGATTTGTCCATATGAACTTTAACCTGAGCCTTTGAAAACTTCTACCTTGATATATGTGTTGAACCTGGCATGTGCATGACGGGAAGCAGGAGCTAGATGAGAGAAATCAGAGTTCCAAGGAAAATCTGATGAGTTTTTTGAGCTCCGAGTAAGACAGATTGGCTGAGAAGTCTATCTGCCTGCCCTGTCGTGAGGCAAAGATTAAAGAGGAGGAGAGCTGGTTTATGTTGTTTAAAGAACCCATGCTACTGGCCTGAAACCAAGCGCAGTAGACAGGCCTGAGTGAGACCGACAGAGAGCTGAACAGAGAAATATCTATAGGTTTGGACGGAGGAAGTGCCCTGTGTTGACTCTCCTTCTTTCCTTGCTCCTTGACAGTTCAGTCACCTGGCCGTCTGGGGAAGCATGCTGCTCTGGCTGGTGTTCTTCGGTGTCTACTCGGCCATCTGGCCCACCTTTCCCATCGCGCCGGACATGCTGGGGCAGGTCAGTACAAATGCCTGGCTGCAGGCTACAATGCTCAGCACAGCGTCCCGCTGCCACTTACTGCTTCCTGAACACTCACACAATGCTTGGAAAGGAATTGTGCTC
Source organism: Fratercula arctica (assembly GCA_947846985.1). Lineage (NCBI taxonomy): Eukaryota > Metazoa > Chordata > Aves > Charadriiformes > Alcidae > Fratercula > Fratercula arctica. Next base: position 21,999,060 of record CANTUZ010000001.1, on the reverse strand, counting down.
TAGTAAGAGCACTTGTACTTCATTTTAACCTTTTTTTTTTTAATCCCTGCATTCATTTAGCTTAATCTCCTCATTAGAAGAGCTCTTTTTCTTCCCAAAAGTGACCTCATACGTGATTATATGCACTGTGGATACTGTATGACAATTCTCCGTTCACTCGGATAGCAGTGAGACTGGCTATTTCTTTAATGGTTTCCTAGTAAGACTTTGTGTATTCGACAAAATGCCAGGTAGAAATTTAGTGTATTTGGTTTGGGATTTTGGTTTTTTTTATTGAGGGTTCTCTCTTCTGTATATTTTGCTTTTGTATTTTTCCTTTTTTCCTGCATTTGTTTAAAACAAACAAGAATTTACCTGAGACTAAGATGACATGGTCAGAAGCAGATGGGAAGCTGATATGTTACTGGTCCCTTTATAATACTAGAGGAATTTTGGATTTGTTCCTTCAGTGTCAGCTGAGTTCCAGGTGGCGAAATTTTCCCTTCGGTGTCATTATTTCAACCCATGGTGAGAAGATTGAGTCATGAGCCTGTCAAAATCACTCAAGAGTCTTGTGCATATTTAAAATAGGGGGTTAGCATGAATAATGAAAGACTTAAATGCACGGTAAAAAGTTATTCTGTAGAAGTGGAACTTCTGTCAAAATGAGCAGAAAAAGGCATATTGTAATAAGTTTAGAATTTTCTTTAATGCAAAGATGCTGTTTATGATACAGAAAGAAGAAAAGCAAAGTAATAATTTTGACAAAGAATCTTAGCGCATTTAACTCATGTCATCCTCTTGTATCATAGAATTATAGGGTTGGAAGGGACCTCTGGAGATCATCTAGTCCAACCCCCCTGCCAGAGTAGGGTCACCCAGAGCAGGTTGCACAGGAACATGTCCAGGAGGGGTTTGAATGTCTCCAGAGATGGAGACTCCACCACCTCTCTGGGCAGCCTGTTCCAGTGCTCTGCCACCCTCAGGGTAAAGAAGTTCCTCCTCATGTTTAGGTGGAACTTCCTGTGCTCAAGTTTGTGCCCGTTATCTCTTGTCCTGTCGCTGGGCACCACTGAAAAGAGCCTGGTCCCATCCTCCTGACACCCACCTTTAAGTATTTGTAAGTGTTGACAAGGTCCCCCCTCAGTCGTCTTTTTTCCAGACTGAAGAGACCCAAATCCCTCAGCCTTTCTTCACAAGAGAGGTGTTCCAGTCCCCTCATCATCTTTGCTGCACCCTCTCCAGCAGTTCCCTGTCCTTCTTGAACCAGGGAGCCCAGAACTGGACACAGTACTACAGTACTATCATTTTGTACTACAAAACGATAATAAAAGCAGCCAAGTGTTGGCAAGCCAGTTAGAGATTTTTGAGGTTACTGTCATCTTTGTACAGAAGAAGAGCAGTCAGGCATGATTTTGCTACTGTTCTGTCCTAATACATATCTCATTATGTTGTGCTAAAACACTGGGGATAGTGGAGGCTATGGTAGATTTTCATGGACGGCTTTTTTACAGGAGAGTGACAGCTGACAGGCTGGGATCAGCAAGGAAGTGACTGACAGACAAAGCCCCACTCCTCTGATAGTATTTCATGGTGATCTTGTACATCTAGCATCAGTAGCTCTAATTCACATTTTCATATATCAAGCAGAAATTTGACTTGAGTATCATGCAGAGCTATGAACTACTTGTCCTCCACAGCAGACTCATGATTTGTGTTTTCTAAGGCTGACATGTTAATGGTATAAGGTGAGCTGTTCTTCATACAAAAGGGTCAGACTATCAGCTTTAGCTTGATGTTGCATTTTTGTTTCTAAAAGTAGTGCCCATTTTTTTTTTTAACTGCAACAAAATTCATTTGCATTGACAAAAACCACAGGTCTCCAAACAAAAGCTTCATGTTAATAAGGTTTTGCTTGACTATGTTTTTATAAAGTGTTTCTATTTAAACTTTGGTTTCATGCTCTGGTTTTCTGACATCATGACTTGAGAAGTGATACTAATATCTTGCTGACATGAAAATAATCTAATGTACTTTTTTTTATGGAGAACACATTTACTTTAAGTCTCTAGTCAGAACACATTTACTTTAAGTCTCTAGTCCAGTACTTGCGGAGCTGTGTCCCTGGGCCAGTAATCCTTAATCAAAGACATTAAGGATTGTTCATCATTCCAGAAAGACACTTTTTGAATACAAGCATTCAGAAGTAGTCTGTTGTATGGCTTTCAGTGTGTGTGTAACAATACCATTCTATCACAATTTTCTTGTATTTTTGAGAGAAGGAGCAGCAGTGGAAGAGAGTGGATTTTTTGTTTCTTTTATCCTTTTGTAAAATCAAAGAAAGCTACCAAGGTAAAGGAAACTTGCTCATCGCTTGGATTAACTTACACAAAGTCTCTTGAGTAGTCACTTACTGTCATAAAACCAGTTTATGGTGAAATAAGCTGGGATGGTGCTAGGCTCTAGTCAGTAAAATGAATTGCCTTGCTACTTCCCAGATTTAAGCTATTCCTTTACTCCTGCTATCTCCTTTTCTGCATTTACAAATAATCAAGGTATCTTAAAACCAAAACGAGACAGTGAAAAGCTTACTTTGTTTTGGTCTTAAATCTTCCTAGTGTATTTGGCTTCAAATAATCTGAAGTCCAGAATATTTTACATCTTCATACTATGCAAATCAAGTAACACTTGAAGGGAGCTGTTTTTGACTGTAATACTCATCTAGCATCTGTGCCAGCCAGGACTTTGTGCCATCAGTAGAAGGCATAGGAGGTGCAAAAGAGTTTATTCCATCCATTCATCAAACGTCAGCATGGAGCCTTGCAGACTTTTAAGTATGTGAAAAGATGCTTTGTTTCTGGGATTTATTAAACCATTTCCACTAAGTATTTCTTTCTGTTGCCCATTATATCTTGAGCATTCTCACAGGGAAAATAATACCATTTTTTTCCTCCTTGAGGGCAAAGTGAAGCAATTTAGTTACTCTCTGCTGTCAAAGAGTCAACATATTTCTTCTGTTTCCACTACGGTATTCATAATAGAATACATGTAACATAATAAGACAAAGCTGTGATAAAAATCTCAATAGTCCTTAATAGAAGTTTTCCAATAGTATGACATCTGGTACTTTGGAGGTAAACTCTCTGTCTGGTTTGGGGGAACCTTTTCAGACACACATATAATATTTTCCTTTAATACTATCAGAAGCAATATTGTAAGACCAAGAAGCCTTCTGATAGCTTTCTTTGCTTTCCTGAATATTTGTATGTTTTTAAGAGAAGTTCTTTTTGTATTTGCAGAGAATAGTGACACTGAGAAAAGTCAGTACCTATTTTTCTGTCTTGCCAGGATACTAGTATGGGAGCTGACTGCTTTGTGAAGTAGCGCTTCCAGATCACAGCATTTCGTACAATGTGTAAATCCTTTCCCACCTTGTAGTAGTTATGATTTACCACCACTGACTGTTGGAAACAAGTAGATGCCTATGTTTTTAAAAAGAGCTACCCACTTTGGTACTCATTAATTAAGAGGTGGTTGAGAAATGTGCTGCTCTAAGGGTATGAGTGCCTTTTTAATTATCCTCTTCCTGAAATTTTGGGGCCTGTGGCTCATAACCCAGTAGTATTTTGTTGACCAACACCTTAGCCATAGCCCTGCTCTCGTGCAATCTTGGGTGTTCTGTTTGCCTGGGGGATGGGGATTGGGTTCCCCAAAGGGAACAGGGAGCAGTAACATTTGTGCCATTTCTTGCATATGCCATACAGGTGGTGTGAGTGAAATTCTTGTACAGATTTCTTCATATGAATTGTAGCTTACTTCACATTCATGGTAATAAAATTACACGGTATAGGATCAAAGCCTGTGTGCAGGTATTCCAACCCATGCACGTTCCTAGATACATACACATGCTCTCAGGTAGAGGTATACAAGATGATGTTATATGTGTGTGTGAAAGTGATAATGCTTTGAGTCTTAATCCAGATACTGTCCAAGATGAAGAACAAGGGATATTTTCTTTCCCCACCCCAAGCTAAAACGCTATATTTTTAGCAGGAGAGTGGGAGGGACAGAGAGGGAGAGTGGGGGTGACAGGGAAGGGGTGTTCCCATCACCCCTCTGAAGCATCTGTTATTAGATATGGATGAAGAAAGGACTACTGTTGAGCTGTGATTTATTCTTTTTTAAAATCTGTTTCCCTTAATGTAAGTTTTGTGTGTCTCTGCTTCATTAGTTGTTGCTACCATTACGGAAATGCCTTTAGGAAGATTAGTATCAGTCTCATTTTTTCGGCTTGGAGGAGAGAGGGTAAAAGAAGTGGGGGGTTAATCTGGTTTTGAGAGATCATACATTGCGGTTAATCCAAAATACAGGTTAATAATTCCTAGGTTTTTACACTTTTGCTTTGTGCTGTATGTGGTCATATCTCAGAACTGGGGTTTTAGAATCATTTTGAGTTTGGAACCCATTAAGTTGATCTCAGGATGGCATTAGGAAGCCCCTTCTCATCTGAGGCCTCCAGCTTCCTCATGGCTGGAGGTATTGAAGTCGGAGCTGCTGCACTTCCCAGTTACTTTTGTACAACTGCAGTTGAGAGAAGATTCATCAAAATCACAATCCAAATAATTGTTGTGCCACCAGCTCTGCTTTTGCATAGTGGAAACAGTTACATGTAAGAGCCGCTCTCATGCTTTCACAGCTCTAATGGCAGGCTGGCTTTTTGTTTCCTAGTGCTGTGTACATCCTTGATAGAAGACTTTTTTAATTTTTTTTTTCCCCCCAGTTAAACTGTCAAACTCTTGCTAGGTTATTTGTCTGCTTATTGAAAGACTTTAAGGAAGCTGTGCATCAGCTTTTCCTGGATTAAGGGTAGTTTTTAAAAGATCCCAGTAATCAAGATCCCTGGTTGATCCATGTAATGTGACAGTAGCCAGACTTACTCACATTAATGGTTTGCCAAGAAAACGTCTATCCCTCTTTTAGCAAAGCTTTCTCTTGTTCTCTGTGTATGCCATTAGGAAGACAGGTTCACCTTAGCTATTTTACTAGGTCCTTGGCTTTTGAGGGTGGGAGATGATCTAGAGGATCTGATGGACTCCGGTTGCATGGTCAGTTTAGTAGCTGGCCTTTGGTCTGAAGTTTCTTTTAAATCTTGCTGATCCAGTTATTACTGAAGTGTGTGAGAAACCTGCATGGTTTGGAAGGCTTGGAAACAACACAAAACAATAACCAAAAAATCCTGGAGGCAAGATAATAATCATTATTGTAACATAATAAAGAGGTTTCACATTACCACTCTTGCAAATCCACAATGAAATACTGACAGCTTGATGTATGCTTTCGTGTTTTCCGGAATATTTTTGCTTTTCTCTCTACATTTGAATCTTTTTCCAGAGGTCCCAGTTGTTGTTCTTCCTGGCTTCTCATATTTCTGCAGTTTGGTGCTAGTTAGAAAATTGGCTGTTCTGATTGTGGTTTGTTTGTCTGCAATTGGTTGCACATTAAGTTGTGGTGTCAATGTTTTGGTCGGTGGAAATGCTTCACCCAGCTGCTAGGCAGAAATCAGACTTTGCCTGCAGATTGAGGTCCTTAATGCCTGCTGATCATGTTTGTTTTTATTATTATGCACAGCGGTTTCCATGGCATTTGATGTGGTTTTGGAACTTTTTCTGCAATTTTGGACTAGGCTCTGAGCAGACGAATTAGACTAATGAAGCATGCATATATTTTTAAGCATCTGTTGAAGGGGAGTGGGTTTGTTGATTTTATGATCCACACATGGCTTTCAGAAATGAATGTGTCACTTCTAGATCTCTGGCGTTTTGGTGTTCTATATTATACACCAAAAAGATGAAAAAAATATTTGAGATAAATGAATATAAATATTTTAATAACTTCTCAATGTGAAACTCATAGATTAAACATGGTTATTTTCTGGGGGCTAACCCCCCAAAACATGCCAATTTATCTACTTGGCAGCTTTGCAATGACTCTGTCCTAAGCATTTCTTAAAGATGTCCCAAACTTATTTCCCTTTGGAAGTATTTCGTGAAGACTTTGAAGCAGGACTGTATATGCAGCTGTGGCCAGCACTGTACTGGCATTTCCTACATAAAGCCATGTGAAAATAGGCTTAAACCATGAGCATAAAAACTTCTTCTGGTTTGGAAACTGGCATTGTAGAGCGAGGCAGTCAGCTGGCCTCCAGACATCTCTGAAGTCTTCGTGTGCCCACCTTTGCTTTGGTCTTTATTCCTGCCCTGCAGAAGAACTGTGGGTAACAGGCAAGTCTGTTGGATGGGGGAGCAATAGGAAAGGTGAGTGGAGATAAATGGTTACCTACAGGTTGTACAGATGGCTGACGTAGGGTGTCAGCTGGTTTTCCTCCAGTGTTGCAGGGTAACCTGGACACTGGCCATGCTCTCTGACCAATGTTTGTTTGGTGATCAGATAGCCTTAACAAGTTTAAATACTGCTCAGTAGCTTAAATAGAAATGCAGTGTGCACGCAGAACATTTACACTTCTGCATAATTGGCAGATTATCCAGATTTATTGGTTTTGGAGTGGGGCATAGTCATGTCCAAGAACAAACTCCTTCGCTCAGGATAGACTTACCCCGCTCCATGGTAATGGACTGTGCTTCAAAAATTGAATCTTTTTTCAATTTGAAGTCCAGGGTTGCTCTATGTCCTTCAAAATTTCCCCAAATCACTTTTTCATATATTAAAAAGTAGCAAAGCCTTGTTGCATGCTCATGGAAAGATGTTTGGAAGATATCCTATTCAGTATTTTCTTAATTAGAAACATCTGGCTTTAAATTTAGAAAAGCAGCTACTGTATTATACCAGAGGCAGTGTGTACTAATACTCATGTCTACAAAAAAAGCCTGTGTTTTGAGCCACGTTGACGAGCAAGGACAAACCAAGAACGTATGGCTTGCCATACTGGATCAGAGCATTTCTGATGCAGGCTGTGTTCTGCGTTAGAAACTTAGGGAGGAAAACAAAACAGCTTTGCAGTATGGATTTGTCATGTATAACAAGGGTTTGTGGTGTCTCTGCGTAACTGGAGTGTAGCCAAACAGTTTTTATGCCTCTTGCGAAGCGCTCAGCCTCTGTGGCATCTTTTGCAAATCAGCTTTGTAGGGTGAGTGTGCTACAGGGGGGTGGGTGGGGTGGGCTGGAGGGCAATGCGAAGAGGCTTCATAGCCAAGAGATCTGAGTCTGCCTCTGCACGCGTTTGCTATCCGCACTCCCCTCTGTGGTTGTCATACATGGGAACCAGCCACATTTCCAGGCAGCGTGATGGCATTGAACAATATCCTGTTCCTACGTGGAGTTTATTGCTTCAGTGGTCTGGCATGATGAGGATGGGCAGAGGAGAGAGGACATGAAAGTAGAGAGATCAATATGCTGTCGTTCTATAATCTGTACGACACAAAGGAAGGTGGTAGGGTAATTGTGTATGTAAAATGTTTTTTTCTAAAGAGCGTTTAAGCTCATAGCCATGAAGCTGTGGATCCTTTAGAAAATAAGAGGAGCAGCAGATGGGCTCTATTCCAGAGGGCAGGAGGTGACTGTGAGTTGGAATTAGTGGTTTTATAGCTTGCTTTGGTCACACTTAAGTTGCTTTGTTTTCTGATGGATGCAGGAAAGCCCAGATAGCAGATATTTGGTGTTTGATTGGGATGTTGTTTTTCCCTTTGTTCCCTGGGGACAGGAGGGTTGTGTTATGTTTTTATTTGAATTTATGTATTATAAAGGTGGTTTGCTTGTGGGGGTTTTTTTATTTGTTTAGATGAATTTGTGCACCATTCCACTATTTCTTTCCTATGCTGGATGGATTGCATTTTTGTAAGAGAAAAGCATAACTATTTCATATGGGAAAATATTTCCAGATCAATTTGAAACATACCTTTATTCCCTTTCCTCCCTACAGTATACGTTTCATGAGATCATTTTTACCCAATTGTATTATGTCAAAACTTGATCCAAAAAGCCCTGAGGAGTGGAAATGATCTCTCTTACATTGTTCTAAGGCAAACGTGGGTACACGGGCTTCAGGAGTCATGAGGTTGGAAGGAGCACAGCCCTCCCAAGTACCCTGCCTGCTGCCGTGGGTCAACCGGTGCAATCCGTCCCCTACGGCATTCCAGTTAATTCAGCAGCTGGTGGCAACAATGGTATCTTGTGCTGCTTCTCTGTCGGTGGACATGGCCAACAAAAAGCAGTTCTAATTTGAATGCTGTAAACTTTCGAAGTGCCTTTGAGTGTCTGTGTGGGAAGTCGAACTGCACCTATTTGGCTCATAGAGTGTGATTTCTCATTTGGGTTGTGTGTGTCACTTGAGCTGGTATTTCTATACCAGTAACCTTGTCAGAAGGCATAGGAAGGAGACTGTGGAAAAGAATAAGTGTGTTAGAGCAGTGGTGCTAAGCAGATACACACTTAAACTTCCAGAGAGCTATATTTTCTTTAGAGTAGTACGTGGTTCAATAGGATTGATGAGAAACAAGGACAGAGAATCACAGAATGGTAGGGGTTGGAAGGGACCTCTGGAGATCATCTAGTCCAACCCCCCGCCAGAGCAGGGTCACCTAGAGCAGGTAATAAATAAGCAGAATAAATACAGATGTTATCCATAACATAATGCCTAAAGTGTGAAGGAGCCACTTGTGATTAGATGTGCCACCATTGGTCTCTGCAGCATAAAACCCAACAATGGCACCTCTCAGTAGCTCGATGTTGGGAAAAGAGTTTCTTCCACCATTAAGAACTGCAGTCACTTGCCAAGCATCTTGCAGGGCTCCATCTTGCAGCTCTGAACATGTCTCCCTTTTCTGGTATATGACTGAAGGCAATCTGATGTTTACTGTAGAGTCAGCAGGCCAATGCAGAAGAAAGCTTGGACAGCCATGTTGTCACACACACACTAAAGAGATGAGCAAGTATAAATGTCCGTTCTCTACAGCATGGAGTGCTTCTTGGAGAATGCTGGGGAAGGAGAAGGAAGATTCAGTACGGTGGCTGAACTGTAGAATAAATGTTGCAATTGACCTGAAATGGCTTTTTTGTTTTCAATAAATCAGCCCAAATTCATGGTGCCAAACAGCATTTCTCATTTCTCTAAGGTACTTCCTACCACTTCTTACCCTGTTCAGTAACTTGGAGATGCCAAAGAAATGACCTAGAACAATATTATATGCAAACTTATTTCCTTCATCTCATTCTCTGAAGTGATGTATTCATTTAGATTTAAATCACGTGTTCAGAGCATTTCTCATTTTCAGAAGGTTTCTGGGAAGGAAGAGGATGAACACCTTCCAGCCCTCAGTTCCACCTGTAATAGTCCATGAGCTGCACCCAGTACTGAGCAAAGGGGATACTGAGGGAACGGAATTCTTAGTTGGAGAGAGGGCAAGGAATATAAAGGGTCGAATGAAGAAACATTGGCTTTCAAAGTTTCCATACCATACTCAATTCACTTCTTGCCATTGCACAGGTGTGCAAAAATGTTTGAATGACTAGAAGAGAAGATAACATGGTTAGCAGAGTCTACAAAAAATGACCATCATCTTTGCAAGGACTTCTCTTGTGCAGTATTTTGGAGTAAGCATCTGTTTTAGTAAACTTCTAAAGGGTTTTATTGTGTTATTTGTTTTATTAGTCCTCTGGTTCCTGTATCTATGTAAGCTGTTGCTTGCAGTGTTTTATCTAATAGTGTATGTACATACAGTAGAACAGCTAACGGTTGGCATTTCATTTTCACGCATGGAAGAAATATTCTTGTTATGGGGTTCTGAGAGAATTTGAGAGATATACCAAAAAGGGATATCTTTAGGCTATTTCTATTTCAGAGAAGCATGAAGAGTAACCAGTTGAAGCTTTGCTTCAACAGAAGCTGTGTTCAGGGAAGGCCTTTCCAAATTCAAATGAAGTTTCTCCACTCTTACGATGTAAAAGTCAGAGGAAATGACAGTGAATTTTTTTGATAGTGTACACAGTTGACTTTCATTGCACTTTCATAAAATTACACGTAAATATAAAAAGACATTTTAAAAAGTGGAGGAGGGAGAAGTGAGCATATGGAGTAGCAAGACGGATATCTGGTGGGGAGGGGAATAACAAAAAATGAGGCTCTGTCGAATAGTTTTCCTTAAGTGCTTTTAAGAAGTGCTGTTGTCATTTGGGGTTAGGCAAAATCTCATTGAGCTGACTCTATGAGCGATGACTCTCATTCTACTCTGAGTAGAATGAACTACTGTTCATTCGGAATACATGTGAAGAGCAATTGAACTCCTGAACCACTGACATCTTCACACAGACCAAAAGATGTATGAAAGGCATCCACAAAATCCAAAATGTTTTCCAAGGGAGAAAAATATTACTAAGTGGCATGGAATTATAATGGAAAGTTGGAAATAGCTAGGAAAGGGGACTGGGCCGGGGGGCGGCTTTTAAATGAAACTGCTGGCTGGATTTAGAGCTGGGACTGTGAAGAATAGGTGTGTTCTGGTCTTTTGATGTTAGTAGTCAGGAAAAGAAGTGTGTCGTCATGTTTTTCCTGCGTAAGCAGGCAAAGTTGTTTTAAAGCCATATATAGTCTGCATCAGCTTCCAGTGAAAGTGGTCTGCAAGTACTCAAATTTAGCCTAGTGCTGGCTGTCATGGGCAAGACAAAGTAAATGACAACCTGCAGTGGATCTGGATACTGGGGTTTATTTCAGAACCAGAACTCTTACCCTACTTGATTGTTCTCACTTGCTCATTCCTACCATGGCGTTATGTTCCCTAGGTCTCGACTTCCCTGCAGGGAGGTCACTGCTGGCCTGGGAAGGCTGGAGAGTTGGGTTGGTTCCTGCGGTGCCACTGTTGACAGTGTTGACCACCCACAAGTGTTAGTGATCAAGGTCCCTGGTCATTTCCTGGTGTTCATCTCTGTGCCTGTCCCTGTTCTGTGGGATCTTCTGCCACTTCCAGGATCTTTTCCTGCATCTTCATCTTCTTTCCAGACCCCTTCCCCCATTTTTTCCCAAAACAATCTCTTTTTTTCATGGACCCTTGGTTTTGCAATGGAACCCCAAGTCCCTGGTTTTCCTCGTCAAAATAGTCTATATGCAGAAGCACAAAACACGATCAGCCTTGTAATTGGGGGTGACATCTCATATTTCTTTATTAGTCAGAGGATTCAGGCCATACTACTTCTGTTTAGTCCAAATGTTATCAAAAATTGCAAACAGCCTGTATCAGTTGCAACTAGAGCAGGCTTCTGTCTGAAAGTTCCAAATTTCAGTTTTGGGCATTCAGATATGCGCCCGCACCCTCCCCCAGTTGTTTGCTGCCTTCACACTTTAAGCTACTTTCTGCAATGGGGTGTCAAGCAGTTTTGTACGTGTTGGCTTCTGATGTTGTACATGCGGAAGAGAATTGACGTGTGCCTCAAAATCAATCTTATGTTCTTCATCAGGAGTAAGTTTCTCAGGAGAGGCTCATCCTGGGATGATCCTTTGAACTCCTCCCATCCCAGAGTGCCTGCCGGTTCGGTGACTGTGGTGAGTAGCTGTGTCTCTCACAGTCAATCCTACTGTTTTTACTGGAACTACTTGAATAGTTTGTAGGGGTTGCAAGATCAGGTCCATAGAATTTGTTGTGATTTCAACCACGAGTCCTGAAATACATCAATTTCTCGTTGAAATATTCTGAAGGGTCTCGTTAGTCTTGTTTAGGGGAAGGAAAATCCTCTCTGTGAGTCAGCCTAACCGGATAGATACGGCGTTGTGGGAACTTCACAAGAGAATACTCTTCCCAGAAAGCCAAACTGCTGTATTCCAAGCAGTCTGCTTTTTCCTGTGGCTCTAGGGGTTTAAAGTGTTGCTGAAATGTTCTTGTCCATGATGCTGGTGAAGTGCCGATGTGGAAAATATATTTATCAGAAAAGGTTTAGTTCCTTTTCTCCCACACTCTTCTAGCAGAAATACATGGCTCTTGTTCTAAGGCTTTCAAGCCTCATGTAATATACACAGCGTGAGACGCGCACACCGTACAGGGTGATAATAGAGGGGAGAATGGGCTTTGTTAGTCACATGGGTGTGAATATTTGGAGAAATATTTTTGTGCTCTATCTCTGACGTAACACGTGGGAAGCGCTGCGTCGGTCTGGTTAGTGGCATCAGAGGAGCTTCCTGTTTGTGACGTGTCCGTACAGCACCGCAGGGATTGTTAATGTTGGAACCCCCTATGCTGTGGATGCGGAATTTCAGATTTCTGAGGGCAGAAATGGGCTGGAGACCTGCATAGAAAAGACTTGCTAAATATAGTCCGTGAACATTAACAACTGTAGATATGTCATAGCATTGGCTGCTCTCATCTGTTGTGCCAGAGGTCTTTCCAAGGTTGGGTCTTCTGTGAGTGATTGAGCTGTGGAAGCTCGTTGCTAAACTGACAAACTTGGATTGAACAGAGCAAATAAGTTCAGGTTAACCTTCTGGATAGTCATTAAGGGGATCCTGGGCTTTCCATAAAGGAGACTGTAAGCAGATATGTATGGGTTTATCAGCTCAAATGGGAGATAGAATGCATTTGCAATGACTTTTTACACCAGTATCACTTTAGATACTGCTGTAAGACAGAGTACAAGAGGGGATGTGTGAGAGAAAGAAATGTCGAGAGGGGCAAAGAGAAACAAGAGCTGTGGAGGACATTGCCTGAGTTAAATTATGCTCATTAATTCAATTTGAGGCAGGAATGTGTGTAAATAAACCCTGGCAGCTGCAGCAGCTCTCATTTCTGCAGGGCTTTGGCAGGAATGCAGGGGCCAATGGACATGAAATCCTGGCGCTCTTTTGAGAAATTGCAGGCAGACGGCTCTGCAGCCGGGAGAAAGAACAATCCAAGATTTACTGAAAAGACATAATCACTTTAAGCAGACTTGAAGAGTGTGGAGTTTCAGACGTACAGATTTGGAGGTAAAATTAGTGCAGACAAAAACTAAGTCATTGAAAAACCATGGGGCTTACCTAATTCTCCTGGATTAATGGCATTATTCACGTTCCAAATGTCCGGCCTCAAAATGTAGCATGAGAATTGTAGCTGCACTATTCAGTGTCTTCAGGTAACTTGGGTCTGGGTTTTCAGAAGCAGTTGTTTGTAGGCAGTGAGTGTAACTGTGCCGTGTACAGAAAGCCAGCTGTACTGGCCACGTGAAGTAAACTGCCTTGTGTCCTGAGGAGTTTAGTCTTTGGTCCTCTTTGTGACATTGGATCCCCATGAGTGCTTATAGGAGCCCTGGTCCTAGAATTTGCCTGCCTCCCCACCCCCCCAGATATTCAGAGGATAGATATCGCAATGGGTGCTGCAGAGCTGAGGATGGGAGAGGGGCAGTTCGCAACAGTTAAAAAGTGATGGATGGATTCTGAGCAGTGGATTTTCCAGTTGTTGTTTTCTAGTAGTAGCAGTTGCTATTTGTCTGAAACTTGCTTGAATCTGAGCTTGATATATCGGTGTTATATTAAAAAACAAAAAAAATTAAAAGTGAACAGTCCCTGACCAATGAAGAATCCTTGGGCTTGCTGGCTTTAATCTAGAATTTTAAATAAGAATGTCACGTAGAGCTAAAGCCGTTTGAATTTTAAAGGCAGCCAGATGAACATTTTAATAACAGTATTTGAGGTAACTATTAATTGATTGTATTTTACCAAACACTTGAAATCTGATAGTTACTTTACTGATATATGAAAAAGCAAGATTTTTTCCTCAAATGAAAACCAATTTCAGCGTAGGTCCCCTATTCCACAGATTCTGGTTTTATCACAATTCCATTGTCTTGAAATATTTGCATATCTGAACATGTCTTAAAAGTGGAGTGGCAGGGGAGCCTGTGTGAAAATGAGGTCTAGTGAGGTCAAAACCGTAAAGCAAAAGCTGCAAATGGAAGAACTTGATGTTAGCAGTAATAATAATGCTTAGTATTTGGATGTTCATTGGGGTTTGGAGCAGCTTCTTTGCTTTACGCATTAGAAAAATTATACAAAGATGTGTATGTATTTAATTGTAACTTTTTAAATGTAACAAAGTTTGTGAGTAGCACTTCCAAATTTTAAAGTAAGTTTCTTAAGTAGCGCTTTGAAATATGTGTGTACTCTGACTTTACCACCGCCTCCTGCTGTTGGGTGTAGTACAGGCACCTTTGTATGGCTGATGGTAAACCAGGAGGCACTTGGGGAGCTTCACAAACAAGCAGGTTAATTGTTCAAATTCTGGACTGGATGCTATTTTCTCAAATAGCTGTCTCTCAGTAGCAGAGCTGCATTAAATACATTGACCAACATGTCATAGGTTTGTTGGGTTTTTTTAATGCTCTGTGAGAGAAGAATACATGAACAGAATACATGGCAGGGGGGTTGGACTAGATGATCTCCAGAGGTCCCTTCCAACCCTATGGTTCTATGATTCTATGATTCTATGATTCTAACAGACCAGAGATTTTTGTGCCGCTGAATTTGGAGCACTGAGGCAGGCTTGAAAATGTAGGTCATAAAAACAGGGAACTGGGGAAAAGGCAGGCCAGCGGTCAAACAAGGATAGACCCAGTCACACATAACACACACATTAATTTTGTTGAAAGTGGCATAAATACAACAACGTGCAGAAGTTTACTGGTCCTTCAGACAGTTTAATTACAAGCTTGTCATAAATCCTTGTCTTTTAGTATGGAAAGTATCTGCCTGAGCAATGGTGGTCAAAACTCAGGGCAAACTGCTGAGACTTCTAGTATGTTATTTTATAGTAACCCTTTTCTTAAGCTATTGTTTATGTACAGTGTGATTTTTGCCCCTTTCAGCCCAGCTCACCCTCAACATTGCTAGCTTCAAACATCGTCTAATGTCAGATTTAGCAATAGAAGAGCAGTGCGATCTGCTCACACCTGCTGTCTTTCCAATAACTGCCTCTGGGTCAGTAGCCTCTGGCTGGCTTTGCCATTCTTGGGAAACTTGAATTTTAACCATTTTGCTCCTGTCAAGAGCAGCGTAAGGAAGGCTCTTTCCTCAGTCTCAGTACAGTGAGCCTGAACACATGTGTGCAAGTCCCCTGGAAGTCTCGGCTTGCTGCTAGCTTTGGCTGGAATAAAATCAGTTGTGGTTTCTGTTCTGCCTCTTGTGGGCTTCCCTGGTGATATACCGAGAGGCATCCAGTGTTTAAAATCTGCGCGCAGCACTGGCCTGGTTGCTCCCCTCCAGCTTCTCCACCCATTGCTGCCCAGGTACACACAGCCAGCAGCCTCCTGATGTATATCCCCCGCATCGGTGCACTGGGACGCAGACGCATTCATTCCAACTCACAGCGGCTGCTGCCCACGCTGCCTTCTGTGCATACTCAGAAGCATGCAGTGCTTCAAAACATCATTTCTATTAATGCACGAGCATCTTTTCTGTAGATAAGATTTTCTGTTTATTTCTCACACGCCTTGGATTTACACCATTTCCTCCCTGTCTGCTCAGAGACAGCTGAGGAGCAGCTTTTGCAGCTTCAGGTTGGACTACTTTTCTCTTCAGCCAGCTCCTTGCAGGGCCCCTGGGCTGTGTGGGGCCGGCAGCCGTGGTCCTGCTTCTCCTTCCCCGGGCCCCCGGCACCTGTTCCATTAACCACCTCGAGGAAGGTCCCATCCGGTGAAAAGCTGCTGCCTTGCCCCAGACTGCATGGTGCATATTCCAGGAGGGCTTCAAAGGAGCAGAAAGGACTCGAGGGAGAAATTTTGTCAGCAGTCCAGCAGTCACAGCAGGGGATTGAAGGGCATTTTCCAAAGTGCCCTCAATTAATTAGCGTTGCTGTGGCTAAAGACTTACTGGAGCCCAGGTACGGCTTTGAGTGCCAACACTGCAGGGAAGGCTCTGAAGAGTCATTTCAGTGAGTTCTATGCTTTATATTTGATTCCTTCCATTTTCCTTTTTCTTCCGAAGGGACTCAACTAGGACAGGAGTCACAGCCTCACTGAAAGGGAATTTATCATGGTAGAATACATTACTGAGTTAGAGCCCTTTCTCCCTGCCTAGCTACTGCTGGCCGTTTGCGTAATCTGTTAAACAGTTTGGAAAGTTTTAAACATCTGTGCCAGAACTCAGCTATGAAGCATAAAAAGCAGCCAGTGCTGTCTGAAGCTGAAAAATCAATTTGATAGTCTAAAGTGTGGCTGCATTGCTCTGCTGTGGTCATCATAGTGACCTTTTGCCACACCTGCACTGCTCTTAGTATTTAGCATTCCAAAGCCCAGTCAGCTTTCTATGGTCTGCCTGTTTGGGGGATTTTTATTTATTAAATCAGACATACAAAGAGGTTTCTTCTGTGCAATTTTTTTTTCCAAATGTGGAACTTCCTCCTTCCAATCTATAATGGCCAGCATCTTAAATTAAGTGACGTTTTTAGCCTTGAGCCAGTGATGGGTTTGAAATATGTCTTAAGGTCATAAATTATAGCAATGGAGAAGAAAGAGATTCTTATCTTACGCATGGGCCATTATATGTTTTTTACCACATAGTGTTATCAGATATGCTATTTAAAACACTTGATAGGGGATTTTGTAATCAAATTAATTCCGTTAAGAATAGTTTTCATATCTGTCAGGGAAGGTGGATGCTTTTGTTGTTGGAGCCTGAGGGTGGAAGGCTGCAAGAATGGGAATATTAGTATGTTAAAGTAATTATTGCTGTGGTTTTATAGACTAATAGGTTGCAACCTTTCTCTGCCTCTCACTGGAAAGCTGGGGATTTCCCCCTCTATGGTAGTCTGCATCTATTGTTGAATTCTTACAGTGAAAAGATCCCAAATGGCTGTCAGCTTTCCCATAGAATCTTGCTGTCAACTTGAGCAGTGTCCCTGCAAGGCTTGGGTGGCTTTCAATGTGACTTTAATTCTGCTGTTGTGTGTGTGCTTTACAAATATGACCGCTACTATAATTGTATATTTGCCTTCAAACAATAGCTTGCAGTGCTGTGTAATTTCTTTCATCACTTGAGTACGTGTCATGTTTGATAGTGCTACTTACTGTGCTGTGTGCAAGAGGATATGATATATTCCTTGAAATCTTGGGGGGGGGGCGGGGGGGAATACGGAAACGCTTCATACACACCAAATATGCCAAACTGGATACCAGAGCATAGGATAATTGTGGAAATGTGGTAATTTTAAGTCCATCTAAATTAGCTTTCTAGCCCACTGCATCATCCCCTGAAATCGAAGAAATGATGCGGTACAGAGCTGCCATCTAAATAATTAAAATGTGTTCCTTGGAGAAGAGATATGTTCGTATATAAGTCTACTTTGATAAAGATTTATTGGATTTTCTGATAGTGGGAACTGAGTAAATAGACAAAAATGGGGGGGGAATTACAAGGGGCTATATACCAATGATCAGGTGGTTAAAAAGAAACCCTTGTGATGAATAATGTTTCTGTTTAAGAAATATGTATGCAATGTTTTAATGACAGTATTGACATACTGTACTTCAGCTGTATAATACTCTTCCTGTACAGGAACTTCACCGGTGCTAGTTCAAGGTCATTTTTTCCCCTGGCTGTGCCATTTCCCAGACTTGAACAACTGCTTTAATTTACAGTTATTTTCCCATCCCTCTGTTGTCTACCCATTTGTCAGTGTTGATTTCCATGTATTCCCTGCCACTTTATGCAAGATCTTTAAGGGAAGGAGAAATCAAGATCTGGTGTAGACACGGTATTTTCTATTCTGCTATCAGCAGCATCAGGATTGTTCTCTTCTGCTTCTTCCAGCAGTCCCGCCCTGCAAAAAAACCCACATAATTTGCTGCGTCTCAAACTCTTGCATTCATTCACCTTCTTCTATTCAATAAGCTATTAGTTTCCTCTGACATCTAGCAAATCACACTGGTTTTCCTACCTGCGTCACAAAATCCTCCCCCGCATCCTTTTTTCCTGTTATTTCTTTAGTCACTGTGATGTTGGTAACCCTTTTGCAGCTTCCACTTCCCTTCGACTAGGACTGCCTTCAGTCCATTTCCTCCATCTCCTTATCACAGGCTGGCACCTTCTTGACGAATTCTCAAGCCACTGGCTTTTTTTGGCTCTGTATTTGGACAATGCTGGTATCATCTTTTTTGTAGAAGCCATCTCTTGTCCCAAGCTATCATGTTAGTGTCTTACAATCTCGGTTCCTGTGGGAAAGCTGATCATACCCAGCAAGTCGTAGTTGTCTTTGAATTATACAAGGCACTGCTGAGAGAAAGCAGAGTAGGTCCTGACTGGTGTGTCCCAGCAGAATAGTGACAGAGTAATGGACAGTCTTCTAACAACTGTTGATTTTGAGCCTTTTTAAGCAGTAGCGGTGTTTTGTTCTGTGTGGAAAGCACATGGCAGATACTACTGTGATACAGGGAACTAGTTGCATTAGTAGTCCATGGTCATAGGTATTGTGCTAACATTTTCCAGTAACACAGTCTGATTCAGGAAAAGCAGTGCAATGGATTTTAAAATACTATTTTTCTGTACTTAATTTCATAAAATACATGCTAGGCAGTTCTTCATGTAAGTGCATGGTTGACAAGTACTTACAAGTACTGTTCAAAATAGTCTGCAACTGTGACATCTTGCTAATAGTCTTCACCCATATTTTGGTATAAAGATATGCGTGTAAAACTTTGCCGAGGGGAGAAGTACATCTAAAGGGTTAAGAATCCATAGAAGAGATTAAGGATCAAATGGCTCCACAGAGGAAGAGGGAACTCAAGACTGAATAATGCTGTGAGCTTTCTTGGAACAGAGCACTGCCAGCTGCTGTTATAATCCCATCACTCTCAACAGGCACACAGCGAGTCCAGGACAATCATGTCTCCGAGCTCAGTATTAAATGAGCTACTTTGGAAGCTGGCATGCAGGGTTATGTCATCCTCTTGATGAAGTGGCCTGTAGTGTGCATCCTCACACATCTGTAACCACTTAGGAATGCCCCTAAAGTTTTCCAAAGTGTTACAAACCGCAGGGTGACCAAGAGTAGAGAAAGGATGGGGAAGGGTGAACACTGTGGACCTTATAATGAATAAGCTTCCAGTCCAGAAGACAGTAAATAACTTTGGAGGAGAGACTTCTGCTCTAAGCACTTTGCTTTCTTTTTTGGAAACTAATCTCTTTAATACCATGTCACTGGATCCCTCTTCGCATGGCTTGTACTGAGCAGACATCTGGACTTACACCTCTGACAGACGGCATGTGAGCTCAGCACGATAGCAGTAGATGCAGAATATGACATTTGTACAGTTGGTCTTTTCACAGTTATACTGGACTAAGCTGAGAGATGTAGGTAGTGACAGAAGTAGGTGAGTGTGAACACTGGAAGGGTTTACACTTTCTTCGTGAAAATCACTTCTCCCCCAGCTTGATTTTTCCCTTCTCCCTGCCTCATTTTCCCTCTGTCCATCACAGTGACTGTGTGTTTCAGTGCCTGCATTCCTTTGCTCAGACAAGATCAGGAAACAAGTTGCCATTTCCCCATCACACTTGAATTACAGTAGCTGGTTTAAGAAGTACAAGACGGAGGCCAGCCCATTATTCAAGCTTGCAGGCCCCACTTGAACTTTCATGAGGATCATGGTGCCCCTCTTAATGCAGCAAAATGGGAAGCACTAGTGCAGAGTAAAGAATTTAAGAACAAGTTTGTACTTTTACTCAGACCCTAATAGTTTTACTGAAACTGCCCCAATGTATATTATAGATCAGACTGTAACATCGACTAGATCATTATCACTTTTCCAAGAAGAGTGAATAGCGAGTTGTTTTCTTGATGCAGAATCCTTTAATTCCAGTGGCACTAAGGGTCTACATCAGGAACTGCTCACAAGTTGAGGGGCCTTCAACAGAGCTGTGAAAGGGGATCTGGCATTCACACCATCCTCCTCTCCTGTAAAACCATAATCCCTGCCTCCATCTGAGGTGCCAGTCTCCTCCTGAAGTGTTTCTTGCCTTGACAAAGAGTCCCCTTCCCTTTCCAGTACAGGTACAGAAGCAACTTTCTGGTCCGACTGGAGCCATGCTGGGTCTCCACATGCATGGGCTGAACTCTGCCAGCATCTTATGTGCCAAAATGTGTCTCATTCTGACTCACAGTCAGTCAAGAGCAAGGACCTGGCTGCCCCTGTCCACTCTAAACAACTTCCCACACGTATTATCTTTAAAATAGTAGAATGGAAGGGTTTAATTTTAAAAGGGGATTCAGGGTATTATTCACTGAGGAAAACAGGGTTTAATCTCAGACTTGCAAATGCATCTTAGAGTTAACAAGCATTTTTGTGTGCCCTTCTGTCTGTTGCTAAAAGCTGTGCCCTTTCTATGCTAATTATCTCCTTCCTTGATTACTCCAAACTCCTCTGTTTTGATATCCCTAATTCCCAAATCATACTTTCAATCTTTCCAAGCTTCAGCAGCTAAAATTCTTTTTCTAGCCCATTAATCAGACCCTGCATCACTTCAAATTCCTTCTCAAGCTCTTCATGCGCTGTTTCTAGTGTTGCCAACTCTTGCCAATTTATTACAAGCAACATGAGCCTGGTCTTCGCTCAGGAGACCGTAGGAATGGGAGAATATTTGCTGTATACCCCTTCTGCTTTCATATGCTTTGGAAATTCAGTAGATCTCCACCTGATGCACGAAGGAAATTGCTGTGTTCTTTGGGCAGGGGTTCCATGTCTTCACAGTTGTTAGTGATAGACATTGAATATATGTACCTCTCTCAACCTTTTCTGTTATTTGGTGTTACATTGGGCAGGTAACCCATTTAACGCATGAGACGATTAAGCTTTTAAGGGTGGCTTCAAGCTATGCTAGGAATAAAACCTGTTTGTATAAATAGAGATAGAGAAAAAATGTTCTTTGCCATACTGCCTAATGAAGAAACAGCCTGTACTGTAGGCTTAGTTAGCCTCAACCAGTGTCATAATGCTTTGCATTCACCCAACACGTAAGATGGTTTAAAATCAGTGCTGGTGTCTCTGTGCTAGTATAGAAGCCCACTTTTACCTCTCTGATATCCCACATCAAGTGCTGTTGTGTTTCATTTCACTCCCTGGTATGTTAGTATGGAACACCCTGCTGGTGCTCCCCAAATTAATTGGTGCCAGTGAGAGGTGTGAGGTTAAGCAACAGAAACAGTGGAGGAAGGTACTTAAAGCTTACTGATATCTTGATTTAGCAACATAGATGAAACTTTCCCATCTGCTCCCACCTTGTACGGCAGGCCCGTTAGTGTGCTAGGTCTTGTTTCACATTTCTTAAGTTTCTTTTTGCGTTATAGAAGGATGACAGTTCTTAAAGAATGTTTGGTGTTGACCTTCTGGCACTTTGGAGTCCTGACTTTGGTTAGGTCTTCTCCTAAGCAGTTCTGTAGCAGGGCGCAGCAGGTTGTTGCATGTGAGAGTCCAAAATGACAATACAGACTTTGCTTAAATTTTATTTGTCTTTGAACCAGCTCATGATTTTATAACTGATCTTTTAGTATTGCTACCCTTTTATTTCTTGCTGCTTGCCACAAGGTCATAAGTACTTTATATTTCATTTTATATCTTCAGAAGCTGAATAGTCCATCCTAGTTCTCCCTAACCTTTCTGGGGTTTAATTTTGTATTAAGAATAATTTTGTATGAAGGAAAAGATTATATTATGCAGAATGTACGTCATAGAATCTACCACTCCTTTCTTTCAAGATGGATGTAATAAACAGTTGAACATTTGGTGACCCCTGCATGGCTGAAGAAGTTGTGGTAGTTGTGCGTGCCCATCTATGTAAGATGACTTCCTGCGTTGTTCCGTGGAAGCTTGTCTTTGCCAAATGCTGCACTAAAAATTTGTTGAGAAGGCAAGCATCAAAGCAGACTTGTGACGCTCCATTCCTGCTGTGTTCAGGGGAAATGAGACTTTGTGAAGAGTCCAGAAATGTCTAATTACACTACTGATTTCTTTCTTTAATACCACCCTAGATCTTTCCAACTTTCCAGTTGAAACACATTTAAATAAAATACGGCCATGTATATGGATTTCTACTTTTGCCTATGCTCCTAAAGTGTGTTGCAATTTCAGTGTATGCGGGCATCAGGTAAGCTCCTCTTTTGCTCACTCATCATAGTTCTGTCATGACCCCAAATAATATTGCATGTTCTTCAATCTTTGACCTCTTCTGACATGTTAGGGTTTTTTTTTCCCTTGGTCTTTTTACGTCATCAGATGCTCAGTGTAAATTTGCACAAGGCAGTTGAAAGTCTGACTGCAACTGAAATTATGTTGAATCAGGGACAACTTTAATTCAGAAAGAAGCACCTTTGAGTGCCAATAATCAGGAGTCAGGTCCTGTGAAGTCAAACTAAGGTGAGATTGGACCTTTTATTTGCAGGAATAAAAGGCTATTGCATGTTCTCGCCATGTTGCCAATTCTTTAATGTTTTTAAGACAAATAATCTGCACTATAAAGATTTTGTTTTCAAATGGGTATTTTGAAAGTCAGAGGAAACAAAGGGAGCCAAGGTGTTTGTTACTGTATACAATATGCATCAGACCTTTTGAAACAGTCATCTCGTGAAGCAATTTATTTATGGAATGGGACTCTTCTTCCTGTCTTTTAAATAAGATTTTTAAACATTTTTCTTGAATGGAGAACATTATACTTTGTCATATTGAGTGAGCAGATAATGGAGCTGAGAAAATGCAAGAAGTCTTTCTCTAAGCCCAAATCATCATTTTGCAAAGACCAATGAAAGCACCCAGCAGCATCGGTTTTGTATAGGCACAAACAAGGAGGAGGAGGAGAGAACACCCAGCACAGGCCAGCTGTTGGCCAAAGGCAGGAAGACTACAGACTGTTCGCATACAAAGGTTGCTGGAGCTATTGCTTTGGTTGAATAGGAGCTTTAGCAGAGACCACGAGTCAGCCATCTGCTGTAATATAATTTCCACTGTGGTCAAACCCCACTGGTTTGTACCTGGGTCACTCTCCTGTGGGTTATTTGTCCAAAACCTGAATTTACCCAGCAGCTTTTCGCTTCTCAGGGCCACTTCAGGGGGCACTTGGAACATCTCTGCCTGCCGTCTTAGTTCCGTGAAATTTGAGTGGACTTAACTACTACAGAGATGGGATCTTCTGCCAAAGTTACTTGAATTTAGCCAATATATTCCAGAGTTTAGGAAGAGTCAGACAGAACAAGGCACGATAACCTAATCCTTATTCTTAACGCAGAGGCTAAAAAGACGCTTCTGTTACTTGTTTTGCACAAAATTCTGCTCTTATGATTTGGAGCTGTGATGGTAGTTTGAGTCACTTCGTTATACCAGGACGGTATGATGTATGGTGAGGAGTCTGCCGGAAGAACAGTACTGCATCCCTGAAAACGAATCATCTTTCGTCCCCTGCTAGGGTATGCTGCTGACCTCAGCATGTCTTGTTGGTACGGTTTTCATCATCTTTTTTAGACCAAGGTTTGCAAAGGAGATAAATACCTGGCTTTTGCATGTCCCAGATCCTTTTATTGATACCTCTGATGGGTTTAGAAGCACAGTTGCAGTGAGTGTATGTGCCTTGAGAGGTTCTTTGCCTCTTGTGTCCTGGTCCTCCTGTCAATCTTCATATTGTTTACAGATAAATACGTTGGTGAGAAGTTAGGCCATGCTAACAGCCCTCCAAAATGGGACGGTCACTATGCGAGCATGAGCTCTCACTATAGCATGGATTCTGGATTGGGCTGAATGTATTGCAGCCCAGACTCCAGGGAGGTGCATGAAATATGTGAGTTCCAGCATGATCCAGAGGAGAAGCTTAAAGACAGGTCAGTAGCCTGTGGTGCAGAGGGAGAACAAGTAGGTCATCAAATTTGATACACCTACATTAATTGCTGAGCTTATTCTTCCTGTACAGCTTAGACATAGCCATTACCTCTAAATAGGGGTGCTCTTGAAAGTCACGGAGTGTCTTTAGGAGTGATACTGTATTTTCGTAGTTTGATGGAGTAATTCTACCTGTTCCCTTCCGTATATTTCACTTAGTTCAGTTGCTTCTCAAGTAGAGTTGTTCACTGAGGAATGAACACATATTGCAGAGTAAGAGCTATGTAACAGAATTTAGTTACTGAATCTGCTCATTGTGACCCAAGTTGGGGAAGCACTTCTTTCTCAATAGTTGTAACAGCAGTACAGTACATAGGAGCATATAATACTTGCAACCATATCTCTGGAGCACTTTTACAATCACAGTAAATAGTATTTTACTCCATGAGCAACAGGATCAATTTCCTTCAGGAAAATGCCTTCTGCACCACTCTGTACAGAGCAGTATGGCTTTTTGCTCATTACCGGTATTTATCATGATCTTGAATCCTGCCTTGCCACTTCATTTTTCATGTAAGATTTTCATTGACAATTGTTAGATGTAGTGATTTAATGGCCCTGTTTCTTCAAGAGGCTTTGCTTTAGCTGCAGCTGTCTCTTTTGAACTGTATTTAACTGTAAGATAGTCTATGTTAATTTTTAAGAACTTTTTTGGAAAAAAGGTCTTATACTTAGTTTTATCATTCTCTGTAAAATCTGGGAATACTTTCAAACGTACTTAAAAAGTGATAATGTGTCTGCTTGAAAAATTAAAACTCTCAGGGCCTTATTTCTGCCTGATGCTTCTGCAGGCAAGATATAATTATAAGTAATCTAAAGATTCTTGTTTAAAAAAAAAAATCCTCTGTATAAATGCAAAGAACTGAGAATGAAAGAATTTAACTGGCTTATTGTGAAAGGACACAGACCTATTGAGTGCAAAGTCAGTAACCCTTTCAGCTCTGTACTCTATGCTTTTTGTAACTTCCTAGAGGCTCCGTATCATCCAGCTGACATCTTGCTCTGGAAGAGGAGGGGAACAGAACAAGATCAGAGGTGGGGTGAGGAAAGCAGGCGGTAGCCAAGTGTCTACCACTGCAAACAGGCTTCTGCACAGAAAGTTTCCTGCACCTTCCCTCAGGGGTGGCTTTAAATAAAAGGGTTTGGGGTTTTTTTTATTTGGGGAGGGGTAGGGGTGGGGATGGGAGGTGTGGGGAGGTGGTATGTGTTTTGTTTGGTTTTTTTGGTTTTGTTTTTTTTAACCTGGGAAATTAACTATGAAGTCTAATATAGTTGGTTTACAGTCAACTTTGATACAGGGAATCCTCTTCCAAATAGTTTGAGCATTGTGTAGTGTCAGTTGTGGTTTGTAACGAGCCTTCAGTTATTCACAAGGCTCTTTAATTGACATCCTCTCTAATTGCATGTCACCCGTCAGCTTAGGGCCCTGGACATCAGCAATATATCTTTTCTCTTTCTTTTCCTGGGCTACTGTTTTTAGAGTCGGAGCTGAAAAAGGCAGCCATACTCCCAGTGCCTGATTGACTTGATCCTGCAGGCTGCTGAGAATGGAGGAATTTCAGCCTTTTGTGCAGGGCTGAGCAGTGCCTCAGTGGTGCAATGGTGGATGGGCACACCCATCATCTGGGGGTGGTTCTGTGCTGCTGTGGCCCTGGGATTTGTGTGGCTAGGCGTGATGCTGCCTCATCTCAGTTTAACATTGTCACTGTTAACCTTGATCTTCTGCTCCAGAGAGACACGGGGACAGTGGTGACAATATCCAGCTATTTGACACATTGACGTTACATGCGATGGTGTAGGCCTCGTGCAGCATAGCTAATTGTATCCATAAATGCACTTACGCTAAGTGAGAGAAATATTTCTATTTTAAGACAACCCATCCAAATTTTTGACAGATTTATTTAAATACTACAGTGGGTTTAGTTTGCAAATCTGTTCATATCATGCTTTTCATAGCAAAGAGGAAAATGTCTCATCTGTTTTACTGTATTCTTGGAGTAGTTTCTGGCTGGAGTTAACAGGTAAAACCTCAGGAAAAATAGGAAAGAGTTAACAGGTAAAACCTCAGGAAACAACCACTTCAACATTTCCAGAAGTAAAAGAAATAATTATTTGGATGCCAAAGAAAATAACTTCTTATTCCTGTGAAAAATGAGGGTTTCTAATAGAAATAATTGAGTCCCATGGCAAATCTGAATTATTCAATCAGGTTTGCTTAATTTGATCTTTAAAACCATTTCCCTTCCTACTTGCCAACTGTCAGATACAAAGTGCTGATCATTTTAAGGGAAAAACTAATAAGACCTTAACTCAGGACAACTGGAGCAAAAACGGAGAAGTAAATTTAACACTCATGTTTGTGCGTTTGAAATTCCCTTGAATAGCTTATTTGTATTTTTGCTATTGTTTGTCAGAATAAAAAAATGTTATAAACAGAAAATCGGGAATCTTGAGAAATAAGCACATATTCTGTGCTCTGAATTCTGTCTTTCCAGATGCATCATGATAATGTTCTGTTTTTCCATTTTATGAAGAAAATAATACTGTGGAAATTGAAACTGTGTGAATTAACGACACTTTAACAAATCATAAGATTTCATAAAGGAGCTTACCAGTTAAACCACAGAGTCATGGTCTGAGGAGCAAAAATAGCCCGTTGGCTTGAAAAATGTCTCAAAACGGGTTACATACAGCGTCTGCAAATGATAATTTCTCTAGCTGGAAATAGACTACTAGTGGTATACTCCAGGGGACTGATCTTTTTAATAATACATATATAAATAATTTGAATGAGAATATCAGATGTAAGATCATAGTAAATGTTAGCTGATGATACCAAAGTTAGAGGAAAGGAATAGCAAACACTTCAGAATTTATGCAACCTTATTCAGAGGGATTTGTGATCTTTTAAGTGTCTGAATCATTCAGTGGAAAGCGCACTTTAATGCAAACAGATGTAAAACAATGAGTCTAGCGGCAACCACAAAAAAACAGAGTATATATTAAACAGAACAGTCATGAAATTCACTGACCAGACACAAAATTGAAGTTTCCCATACAACTATGTAGCTGGAAATATAAGCCCAGTATAGCTGTGCAGGAGAAAGTAAGAGGGGGGATTAAAACTAAGAAGGAGAGAGAAAGAGGAAAATCCAGTACAAATCAAAGAGGAGTGCCATGATTGTACAATGCATTGCTGGATCACAGAAAAGGATGAGATTGGCTGTGGGGTTCCACAGGACAAATTTCAGTCAGATGACACCAACAAAACTGAAAAAAACTCCAGCTACAGAGTAGCGAGCTCACAGGATTTGTCTCCAGGACTTAGTTTCAGTAGGGATTTCAGTGTGGTAGGGCTGAAGGAACAGCTGGAGGCAAAGTCACCCATTTTTGTTAACCAGGGCATAGAGCTCTAGATAGTTGGGTTTAGGTTTTTTTGTGGTGGGTTGGTTTCTTTTTTCCTCTCTCCCCTGTTTTGAACCTTTCACTTAGCAATTCTGAAGCATGAAATAAACTCTAGGAGACCTCTAAAAATGAGCAGCTGAAGTGTCTGGATACCAGTGGATGTTTCTGCAAGGTGATAGGGTAACTGAAATCTAGAAGGTGAATCTAGAATAATGCTTAGAACAGGAAGCAGCAGAAATACCCAAGGCAATCAAAGCTCAGTAGTAGGGACTAAAAGAGATGATTGACACTCAAGGGTGTTGTGGGATGAACAGGAAGGTTCAAAGAGCTGCTCTTCGCTCCTAAAGAACTGTAAGTTCAGATAGCATCATGAGCATCGAGGAACAAGAGATGAAAGTGTGAAGCAAAATGCACTATTATACAAAGCTGTAAGATAGAACCTAGTCCACCGTAGTTTTAATATAGTGAACCTAAGATGGAAAACTGTTTTTGGGGCATCTAAAATGTGTTTATTAATACTGAATGAGCATTTAATATACTACTACAGTGGTCTGTGACAGGGAAGGAAGGCACAGTTGACTGAGCCATCTTATAAACAAAGCCATCTGTTTCCACATGTGCCCAAAGCAGACGGTATCTGTTTGGATGGTAGATGACCAGTATATGTAGTTGTCAATGAAAAAGGGGTTTTGATTCATTCCCCCATTGCTCTGAGATAACCTATCTGCCTCAGAACCAAGGCAAGTATAGCGATTACAGAGAGGACTCTCCAAGAGGGAGAGGGATTTTTGTGTTGGGATTGTCTCTCTTGCTACAGGTAAATCATTTTGAGGTGGAAAGTAAAACCAAGCTCTGGAGCAGAACTCAATTGAATATTGTCTATGGTTTGCACATATCTGTGCCTTGATACATCCAAATTAGGACCACTTTGTCCTCAACCCTGTTGCAGCAAATACTTGTTATGTCTGTCTGGCCATGTTTTATCCCATATTAGTCCCATCTTCCCCTGCTGCTTCTTTCTTCCTCGTGCCCTTAGATATTCTTACTGTTCTGTAACTCCAGTTTCTTACTCCTCCTGCAAGACTAGGTTATTTGTGAGCTTGGGAAAATAGGGCTGCTAACCCATAGTGTCCCCCTAGAGAGCATATCTCAGGATATAAAGCTCAGGCCAGAACATCAGTAGAGGGTGGGGTTGTATGCTTCTGAGAATCAGAGCTCATATGAAGAGCAGTGGAAGGAAATTTGGCCAACCAAAATCCCAAAGGTAGGTGTGAGAGGTAGGGAATGGGATTTCATTCACACAGCCAAATAACAAGTTGTGGTTTGGTTGAAAGAAGCATCTACAAGCCAGTATTGGGCTTTGGCTGAAGGTCTGTTGCAATTATAACAATGTTTATGTAGGCATAAAAGTGTTTAGAGGCAAGCGTTTCCTGTCTGGTTACAGACTTGTTTAATTTCTGCAATATTGAGAGAGGATTTGATGTATCAAAGAAACTTTAGCAAGAAATAGTACTTGCCTTTGGTGGAAGGAAGAGGCAGATCTGCAGAGCCTGGCAGGTCTTTGGATCACCTGAGTGAGCACAGGGAAGAGCAGCAGCTGCAGTGGTGGGGTGATGTCCATGGAAAAGTGCACCTTCTGATGATACTGGGGCTTTGGCCAGTGCTGTGTGTCTGTAAAAATGAAGCTGTCTTTTCTCTTTTTTTTTAAATAGAAGTAGTTCTTATGATTTTCCCACCAGAACTAAAACTCATCACAACTGTATGGTGGGTAGACACTAGTCTGATTTATGAACACAATTCAAATGCAGATACAAACTCTGCAGATGCAGAATGCATTTGTGAATAAGAGTCTTTCGTCTGATTGTTTCCTCTTTGTATTCCACATTTGGTCTTGATTGCGTATCCAGTGAAATCAGTGGGAAATCTGCCATTGACTCTGATGGGAGCTCAGACCCTTGGGTCTTTATGCTTCTGGTTATTTCCACTCTTTTATTTAGCTAATAAGAATTACACAAATGCTTCTCTTACAAAAATATTCTTTCTGGCAGTAGTAAGATCTATTTCCCCTGAGAGCTATTTTTGCTATATTGCTATTGCTTTCTGATCCTTAACGGCCGAATTCTGGTTGAGCCCCTCGTGAAACTAGTCTACAGGCTTATAGGCTATATATAGTCAATCAGAGAGTAAGGGAAGCAGTGTTGCCCAAAGAGAAGAGTCTTTTACTGCTTTTACTAAAGTGTGAGAGGAGAGGGGAGGTGGAAACGCAGTTTTCTAAAATGCATGTTTTTAAAATGGACGTACAGATGTGTTACATTAAATAAGTACATTTTATAGTTGATTTAATCCTACGCATGATTAATGGCATGGAAAGGAACAGAGGCCATACAGATTTCTACCTTAGCAAGCTAAGTATTCTGGACCTTTATATCATGTAACTTTACACCTAGAGATGGGAGCAGGGTAGCAGCAAATGCTGTTCATATCAGGTTGTAGATAAGGGTGTCACTGGAGCCTTTTGCCCCTTTAGGTGTCTTGTAACAGCCTTTCACGACAGCTGTTCCATTTTAAGGATGAGTGCACACAACAAATTCCAGACATCCCATGGCCAGTGCAGTTGCTGAATGGTGAGTTTAGGCTTCATTTGGTACAGGCCTTGAGAGGGCTGAGACAGAGCTGTCAGGGCTTTATTGTTCAGCCTACAAGATCTAAATAAAGAAAACATTTCAAATTCCACTTGACACCGTTGTTTAACCAGAGAGAAATAAACATTGAGAATATAGGTTTTTAAACTAGTCATATCCCTGATGCATTTCTTTTATGTTTTAACTATATGCCTAATAATATGAAGATATTGGTTTAATATCCTTATGACCACCAACAGTTAAATAAAGGAATTAAAAAGCAGATTTATCCAATGACCAGAAATAAATGAATATTCATTGTTGAGGATAAATTGACCTGTTTGCTTTTCTTGCTAAATTGTCTTCAGTCTCTCAATTCCATTCGAGAGCTCTAAGCGTAACTAATGCTGCTTTTCTGAAGTATGCTTTTAATAAGTCAGCTTTTGCTCATATTAGTAGTTTATATGTTTATCAGTACAAATACCTGCTAGTGGAACGTTGGCTTTTCATCATTATTTAAAATAACTTTTTGGGGAAAAAAAGAAACAACTATACAGTTCAGATAAAATAATAAAATTCAAAACAATGAAAGGAGAGCCTCAGCCTTAAGATTTATCAGAAAATTTGACTGGCACCTACTAGTTCTTTTTCCTGTAACTTCGTTATGCAGCTGTACGTATTCTTTCAGAAGCTCTTGTCTAGATGATTTCTCTGTAGTTGGGGGGCGCTTTTTAAAAATAGCATTCTTTCTTATGACTAACACAAAAGCCTTCTAAACATTACCCAAGGAAAAAAAAAAGCTGTAGAAGGAATGTCTGGAATGACTGTCACACATGCTGGTGGAGAAGCAGAGGTAAACACTACCAGTGGTATTATATATTGCAGCAAAGCAACACATTAATTTGTGACGTGAAGATTAATTTTAAGAAAAAAATTCAGTAGTTGCATGAATTTCCCCATCTCCCTGCACAGCCAAACTGGTCAGAAAATTGGATCTGTGACTTTGTCCATGGTGGTTCATCTATGGATGGATTTCAGTGTTTTCCAGGGAGTTGCACCCCTGTCTCAATCCCCCTCCAACCATAAATCTTCACAATGCATGCAGCTACTTTAGAAGTGAGTCCAAAATGTGTTGCTGTCTGACCAAATGGTAGTGTAGCTCTCCCAAGAGAAAGAACACATTGTTTTTGCAGTTTTAAATAGACCTGAAAGTGTAGTTGTAGTTAGCTCAGCTATTGAATTACTTTCTCAAGTGTGTTAGGAAATATATTTGATGGTAAGGAATACAGAGGGAGTTTGTAGTCTAGTTATTGGAGCTAGACAGAGCTATTTCCAAATGTCAGTACCAAAGTGTGCTTTGTTGTAAGCATTTTGTATAGGGATTACTCTCTATACAGTACTGAGGGAAACTGGACATGGTTTAACAGTACAAGATGATACTTGTGTGCATGCATAAGACTACAAAGGTACAAAGAAATAGTATATGTTAAGGTTAACTGCACATACATATAATGGTGTCAACTATTATATCTGAAGCTCTCCCAAGAGATAATAAGCAAACATGCTGTAGACGAATGGTCTAATTTTTTTCCTTTCCTCCCCTGTGAGGCAGTCTAGAGTTATAAATGTTTTGATGATTTATTTCCTTCTCCCTCTTTCTTCTCCTGCTGTTCCTTATGTTCTCTCATTCTTCTCGCATCATCGTTGTCTTCCTCACCCCCTTCTTCCCCATATTGAGTTAAGGAAAAAGAATTTGAGCCTAAAGTAATGTTCATTTTATTCAGAAAACCAATAGTTCTTGATTTATTTCCAAGCACCCCATCCCACACCCATTTCAGTTTTTGTTTCGTGATGAGAAAGAGTGTTTCTTCCCCTACCTATTCAAGCTTTGTTTTGTGGTGCAGAAGTTCTTTTCACTTCTAAGAGCTTTGTTCTTGGTATTGGTGGTTTGTTTTAGGAATAACCTAAGGCAAGTAAGTAGTGTGCTTTGATCATCAGATGTCAGTAGATTTTAGGTAGAATGTGCATCAAAATCATTACCTATATCATGGTTGTTCCTTGCCCTAACTTGGGCATACTCCTATAGAATATGTGCTGGTTTTTCCTTCGGTGATTCCCTGGGAGGTAGTGGACGTGTGCATTTTTTCAGGTAAGATACTAGAGTTCCCTTTCCAAGGTTATGGTCTTTCCTGCTTGTTGTGGTTTAGCCCCAGCCAGCAATTAGGACCATACAGCTGCTTGCTCACTCAGCCTTCTCTGCCCCCTGCAGAAGGGAAGGGAGAGGAGAGAGAAAAGGAGGGAAAAGGGGAAAAAAAAACTTGGGGGTTGAGATAAAGACAGTTTAATAGAACAAGAATGGAAAAGACAAATAACAATAAAAGAATATACAAGACGCAAGTCACTCTCACCACTTGGTGAATTGGTTGCCTAACCTGACCCGAGCAGCGATCGCTGCCCCGCAGCCAACCCCTGTTTATAACAGCATGATGTCTATGCTACAGAATATTCCACTGGCCATTTCATTGTTCTGTCTATGCTCCTTCTCAGCTTCTATGGGAAACTGAAAACAATATGCATTATTGACATTCTTTTCGTAACAAATCTGAAACACAGCTCAAACCAGGACACCACTGTACTGCAGCAAGTCCTGCAAACTGTAGGTGGTGACTGGTCTTTCCTTCAGAATTTCTGACATATCCTGTTCCATTCTGTATGCTGCCTCTTGGAGGGAGGAAAATACATCCCCTTGTGGCCAGTGCAGCCCAAACCACGACACATTAGTATTTCTGTACAGAGATAATGTTCCCAAGGTGGGATGTTGCTTTCCCTATCACCTGTCTTAGGCAGAATTGGGGAAGTTTTTGGGCCATAGCTCTATTGATCTTATGATATAGAGATTCTCTGACACTTAATGATGCTGAAGAGGGTATTTGTATGTATTACTTTTTCTTTTGTGCTTTGTAGTGCTTTAGGGATGAGGAATGGGGAAGGAAAAAGATAGCACACTTGGTGTTGTCAGGTCAATAACAGTGGCCATATGTGTGACTACAGCATGTTGGTGATCTTGAGAATTGTGAGCAATTCATATTCGTGATCATGCGGTTCAACTGAGTCATCTCTCTGAGAATGAACGGTGGTGGCCGAGTCCTTGCCTTGTCCATCGGTCTCTGTTCTGTAGTAACCGTGGAGGAAGTCATAAATTAGTGTCTATCTCTACAACAAGGATCTTGTTAGTGATGTGCTAAGCAACAGGTAGAAGGAATTACACATTTGTCTCATGGTTCACCAGACCACAAAATGAGAAACACTGATCTCGCAAATGAGCTGTACATAGGGCTTCAAACTGACTTTGGCCTTTCATTTCTAAATAAGGTGGACATACCAAGGAGATCCTACTGGTTTTAACTTCTGTGGAATTGAGGTTCTCATTCCAGCTCAGCATTCTGCCTTGTGAAAGATATGCGTGTATCAGTTGCATCTAGAGTTATAAAGTATGCTGGCACCATCTCTACAGTTTTTAATTAACAGCTTTCAGTAGAACATCAGCTTGTTGATGGTGAGCTCAGATCTAGTATTGAGTCTCATGAGTCTGAGACAAAATTTAGTAGCTGGGCTGATTGTGCTACAATGCCTAGTGATTTATGTATTTTTTTTTTTTTCCTTTGGGACCAAGTTGGCCTCCCTGATGTTTTATTCTCTCATTAGTAGGAGGCTGAAGAGGACTGGTGTTTGGGAAGCTATATTTGAATGCAATATAGTGAAATGTGAAATATCCAGGGAACAATATAATTACTTAACCTCTGTGATGACTTACCAGCTGCATCCTCTCCCAGACCTTGTACAGGGATCGTTTTTTTTCAATACTGAATTAAAACTGAAAAAAAATCAGCTGACATTACCCTCTGACTTTTCCCTCATTTGCTGTTGTAGGGTCACCCCAATGCAAAGCGGGATAGCTTTCTAAAAATGAAAATCTTGCATTCTACCTGGAGGTGAATAGCTTGCCCATGATTTACGTTAGGTCATTGTCAAGCCAAAGTACATGTTTTCCTTACTCTTTACCCTGTGCCCTACAACCTTTGTAACTTTATTTTTGGTTTCTAGACTGAAATAAGAGGAACCCTTTTAATTTTATTCTTTTTTTTTTTTTTTTCCTGAGGCAGTGGGAAGTGATTTGCTTCTCTGTCAATAGTGACGGTTCTAACTCTTTAACAGCTTTGGGTAACAGAAGAGGTGGATGTAATAAGGTACATAATGTTACTTGTGTGTTAGAGGTTGAGCCTGCGGTTGTGTGCAAGAGCCCTCTTACTGGGATGCATCCTGGGAAACAAAGTGCCAGCGGTGCTCCTGCAGAATTTGGTGTGGGGTTATTTACACACAGTTTGTAGGACTGGGGTTCCTACTGTTGTTAAAGCTGATGTCAGTAGCCCATGTTACCTTTGAGAAGTGGATGTTCATATTTCTCCTGTAAAGGCAGCATTAAAAGGATAGTCTGAAACACCAGTATCCCCAAATATCATACATTAGCATTAAATGAGCTTATAATTATAATGGGAAAACCTTTAGGAATCACGACCTTTACAATCATTTGAACCGTCTGCTTTCTGTCAATTTTTGCCTTTTAGAAAGTGCTAATTCTTGTTAAGTCCGCATGAGAGACTTGTTTAATGAGCAGATTAAATGGGTGATTATATGTCTTTTAAAAATGGGTTTTGTGGCCGGGCTTCATGATGCCACTCTCCCATTTGGCACAGCAACATAAAGCAGTCTTTTTAATTACCCCTGTAGGGTCACTGGGACCCAAGCTGTTTGCTTTATTAAACCCTGATGGCGGCTTTGGAGCAGCTCCTTCTAAACTCTGCTGTCACAATTGTATCTAAATTAGCATCTGAGTGACCCTCTTTTCACGCTTTCCAAACCCCAGCTGACAGGGATTGCCAAAAGATGCTAATTGCTTGGGCCGGGCCTGGGACAAGGGCTTGCCAAGATAACAAAAGGACTAATGTTTCTTTCAATATGCGTCCAGATTCGCATAAGTACCTCTTTTTTTTTAATTACCAAGAATTATTGTAATGCCCAGTCAATGGAATAATTGACCCTCAACAGGGAGAGCTTATTATGTAATAACTAATGGCGTCGGCCTTGTCAGAGTAGCAGGTACTGAGGTGATTTGCTGGGCTGAAAAGAGATTTTCTCAGCAAGGGCTCTGGGATAGACCAAGGCATCCCAGTAGGAGTCCGGCAGAGGGGACTAATTTGAGTTTAACTGAGAGGAAATACGCTGGAAGCTTTTTTTAGACTTATCCTTACGATGACAAAGGAAGAAATAAAAAGGATTGGGTTGGTAGTTTGGCAGCTTACATGGAGGGAATCGCTCGTTGATGAGGCAGACAGTCAAGCGTCGCGCAGCTACTTCTAGTCTATGGGGGTTTTAAGAGCATGTTTTTAGCAGGGATGGTGGGGATAATGAGAGAGGGGGTTTACTGTCATATCCTAATTTATCTCTCTACCTCGGCACCGCATATATTCACTGTGCTTGCACAAAAATAAAATGACATTATTAGAAACAAGCAATCGATACACGTAAAATACCTAAATTTTTTTTATGTGAAGAAACAAATGCAATGTGAGTTACCCTGCTCTCCTGTTCTTATACTCGCCTTCCATTTCAACTCCTGAATCCCAGGAGATGCTGCAGACTGGAGGGGTCAGATCTGTTCTCAACGACACTGAAGTAAAAGCAGGGTTCATTTATTTTGTTGGTGTGCCCAGAATAACTCAGAAATCAAGATCCGGCCTTCTATTCTGAAGTCTCCATGTTCATAAAGAAAATACAGTCTACAGTAGAGCAGTTATCCTGGTGTTCAAAGTAGGCTCTGGGGATAATCTAGCAACTGTTGGCAAATATATATATGGAAAACACATACAGACGTGGAAAGTCCCTTCCCCTCCCCCTTGCAAACATGGAAAGAGGCTGTGCACACAGCATGCTCCTTGGGGGAAATGTTTGTAGTCTCATTTATGACAGGGCTCTTGTCCTTTTAGGTCAGACTATTGCAAATTTGGCTTGAGATATGTTGGCAGAGCTACTTGGGGAAATCTGCATAGTGCCTGCCAAAACAAGTTTTGGACCAAACCATGCTTTTTAGTGCCTTGCTTTTATGATTAAGGTCACTCCTGCAAAGCATGCATAAAGCAAGAAAATAAATATTGACTTGGCTAGGTGATATATGAATAGCGCTTTTTGTTGTGTTTATAAGGTCACCAGAAAGATGTGATGGAATTGCCTCCTTGTGCTGAATTTCATTTCGGTTTATCCACTGTGTTGTCCTTTGGGAACGTTTTTTGTGATATATGGTATATCAGTATTCTGAAAAAAAAGACAGTCTAGTTCAAAGAGTTTTCCAGTGTGATGCTCCTTTAAGTAGACAATTCTTGCTTTGCATGCTCCTTAACTAGCATCATGGACGTCCAGCAGAGGTTTAGCATAACAGAAGAAGTATTTCAGTTGAAGACTGATAAGCTGAGTATGAATGGAAAATGAATGTTATAGATTAATTATACATAAGTCATATTAAGCTCTTTTCATTTAAATGCACTTTTCACTGTTGCTTCTAATCTGTCCTTACATGTCACTCAGACTCAATGTTTTCAAATTGAGAGCAGGAGAGAGGAACAGGTCTGAGGATAAATTTTGTCCAGTAAGCCCAACCATATCCTTCCCAAGAGATCTGTCTCCTCTGAAGAGGTATTCAGATCAAGATGGGATGGCAGCACAGCAGCAGTAGTGGTATTGGGAGCTAGTTGTGCTTCATCGTGTGGTCACCAGATATAAATATTTTCTGAACTGTGAACCAAATCTAAGCTGTGCTTTTAGGATGTGTCAAACTCCTCCTGAGGCAGCATGTTCTCTCAGATAGAGAGTTTGAGCTGACAGAGTACACCTGAGAAATCTTGGGAGCATCCTGGCCCTTCCCCCCCTTTATTTTTCTCTCTGAACTATGCACTTACTCCTACTGATGAAACTCCTGAGAGCCTTCATGATCCTGCTGTTAGGCTTGTTAAGGAAAAGTCTCTATCCCTCCAGTGTGCTGTGTATATTCATCACCAGAGAAAGGCGAGAATCAAAGAGAACACATAATATTGCACAATGAGAGAATCATCTATACATTACTGAGGTGAGTACACAGATTTGGCAGGAAAGGGGAGTTCTGAGGTGGGATAGTGAAGGGACAGAGTGAAATGGCTCTGATAGTGTTTTCCAAGGAGCAGCTTCAAAGAAATCGAGGATGTTTGGCTGAAAGTAGTAAGTCAATGACGGGCAACAGCTTCAGATACTGTTGAAATCTTTGTTTGAAGATAAGCCTTAATTTTCACCCTTTTGTACCATGATTTCTTTGCTTCTTTGATTTCTGTGTCCTTCCCCCCTGCCTCTCTCAAGCTCCTTTTTTTCTTTTTTTTTTTTTTCTTTTCTTTCAGTGGGGCTTGAAGCAGTGAGATTGGGATGTGCCCACTGATGTTCGAATGAGGTGGCACTCATGATGACTTAAGGAGATCAGTATTATAAAGCTTTATCTTCCTTCCTATGTGCTCTGTAGGCAGAAATATCAGCTGATCATTGTCCTCCTTTTATCTGTGACTGTAGGGCTAGTCACTCTAAAGCACCAAGGCTTGAGTGATATCTAAAGTAGATGATGAGGTGGCAGGGAAGTTATGAATTATTTTACATCTATTTTCATTGTAGAAGATGAAGGGGAAATTATTATTCCAAGGGCATATTTTTTATGGAAAACCATGTGTGACCTTAGCAAATCTTAATATTTCAGGAGAAAGTTATGAAATCTACTGAAAATTCAAGTGTAGTAAATCACTCAAACACTGTAGTGGAGATAATGACAAGATAGAACAATAAATCTACACCCCATAAAATCCTTGATAAAAACAGTTGTTGTGTGAATGGAACATAGTAAACACTTTCAAAATCCCTTCCTGTTCTTTTTTAACAAGTGCTCCTGAAAACCTTAAAAGGTATGCAAATGAAGTCTGTCTTCAAGGCAGAGCGTAAGAATTAGATATAACTTAATTTTACTTCAGCTCTTGGAAATGAAATTGAGGAATGAATTTTCCTATTAGAACCGCAATAGCCGTGGATAACTCCATCAATTATCTTTTAAATTTTTCCTGATACAGTTTTATGTAAGTGAATATAGAGTTCAGCCCCCAGAGATTTCATATGTGAGGAGCATAAGGGGAAAATTAGGTTAATGTAATTTAAGTCAAAATGACATGGTTTTGGTGAGGAAATTGTACTTCTTTAAATTATCAGCATTATTGAAGAAGCTGATGGAAGATAAAGGCAACCTGGATGTGACAAATTACTTGGGTTTCCTTAAAAGCCTTCCAAAATGCCCCTCCTAACTTTCTATTGAGGAAAATAAATAGCCGTGTAATCCAGGGCAAAGTGCTAGTGTGGATTAAAAACTGTTCAGGCAGGTGTGTACATAGGAAGCAGGATTGAGACAAGGTCAGCGAAGTGACCTAAACACAGTGGTGCTGTAAGGCAAAGATGATGGAGGATGTAGAAAAAGAGGGGAGGAACCTTCTGTCAAGTTTATCCAGAGGGGAGGCTGATGAAGGAGATCCTAGAATAGAAATCACCTGTTCTTGAGACTGCTGCAGAGGCAGAAGAAAATTAGTGAGGGGGGGGAAAAAAAGAGATTTCACAGGCCTTATGAGCCTCTATGACAGAGAAACTGAGGAATGGGAGAGAAGAGTGAGCAGCAATTTGTCAGGGGCTGCTCAGGAGGAACTGTCAGACTTGCAGACAGTGGTGCGTGGGTAGAAGAAGCAGGCAGGCT
The DNA here is from genome assembly GCA_947846985.1 of Fratercula arctica. NCBI lineage: Eukaryota > Metazoa > Chordata > Aves > Charadriiformes > Alcidae > Fratercula > Fratercula arctica. Next base: position 21,960,318 of record CANTUZ010000001.1, on the reverse strand, counting down.
CCAGGTAGATTTAGCTTGAATATCGAAGCATAAAATAATATCTGAATCAAGGAACCGGATATTGCTCGGAGGATTATGGTGATTTGACCCAGAAAAAAGCCTTTAAGAGCATTTGGCAAATAATACCACACTTTATGTAGCATGGGGAAAACTGACCAGTCCTCTGCCTATCTTACCCTGCAAAAATATGGGGGTGTTTGGTGAGATTAAAATGCTAATAAAAGATCGCTTTCCTGTGAAGTGATGAAACTACCCCAAATCATGTGCTGCACTGGGAGGTATTACAAATAAATAAAATAAACGAACCTTCAATAGTAGTGCATCTAAGCAGTACTGCAATGTAAACTGTGAAAATACATGCAGTTCATGCCTGCTTAGAGTAACATCTCAGTTCCCTTCAGATTTCTGCAAGAATTATCAGCATCTCTGCTCTAGTGACGCTTGTACAGTGCCAATGACTGCGCCACTGTATCTGGGTCACTGGGCCACAGCAAGGTCTGATGCTGGCCATCCCTGAGAGCCATCTGCTGGGATGGGTGGCCCAAGTGCAGCATTGCTTCCTCAGATGTTAAAAGCAATACTATTAGAACACACAGTTCTTGCTGCTCTTTAGATTTCTAATTAGCATGGATGCTAGGCCATGGCTCTACAGCTGTCACCACTTAGCTCCTGAGGAAACAATTTTTGTTGTTGGTTTGTTTTGGGGTTTTTTTTTTTTTTTTTTGGAGACTGGTTCATTTAATCCTACTGCAGTGAAATTCCTAGTGAATTGGTATTAACTTAGTAAAATGGTGTATTTACTAACTCTGGTTGAGAAAGCATGGTGGGCCTGTGAATTCTTTTGAGGGTGAATATTTGTCTGTAAAAAAAGACTTTAAAGAACGTATTTCATAATCTAGGGAAGGAGCTCACCGTTTGCTCTGTTGCTTCCTATGCAAACAAAGCTACGTGAGCTGTAGCTATAGTGCGGCAATTATGGTAACACTTACTATGGTCAAGTTTACAGAAATCTGGGACTACTGCTGGACTTCAGTCATAGTAGCCTAAGCAAGTAGAGGAATTCTCCAGCCATCGGTGCTTTCACAGTCTTTGACCAGTTTCCAAGCAGCAGTTACCTCAGTCTTTCCTTTTCCTACCATACAAGCTGCGCAAATACTCTAGTAATTATTTTAGACAATATCCTGAACAGACTTCAAACTTCAGCAATTTTTGTGTTAGCTGTCTTCAGAAAAGTATGATTAGATATTTTATGTTTTTTTAAACACAGAGCAAGTAGTTCTCATTCAATCACAAAGTGATTGCAAAGTGTGGGAGATCTTGCTTCAGCTTGACGTGAACAGTTTATTTTCTAGCAAATACATTTTTTTTGTTTTAAATTTAATATTGCATAAAGCTGAAAATTCCAGAAAATGACTGAGAATTGTTTTTTATAATGGTTGTCGTAACGTAGGCATTATTTGGTTGGCATTCTTTGGTTTTGTGGGGGTTTCCATACTATGTCTTTATAATGTACCGTTCAAGTTTTCTGCTATGTAAAAAGGTTTTGAAGGGTTTCTAAATTTTTTTTACTTTTTTTTTTTTCCTTCAAATGCTAACTTCATTACTTGGCTACCTTGGTAGGGATGTTGGCTTGTGAAGTCCTGGCAGTACAGGAGAGCTCTGAAAGAAGGAATGGATAGGTTTTTATAATCATACTGGTTCTAATGTTTTTAATCAGCATTTTTTAACATCTATTTTATTATGTTGCCTGACTAAATCTTTTGGAGAGGGGATGTCTTTGTTTCATTCACTGAATCTGTAACGTTCTGGAGATATCCAAATAATTTCTAAACCTAGAGGAACATGCATGTGGTGTACCTAGTATTTCTCAGGTTAAGAAAAGATAAAATTCAAAAAAGAGAACCCACAGATAATGGGTTTGATTAAAATTTAACTAAACACTATGGAGAAAGGATATCTTCATTAAATATTCACTAAACAAAGTGTCTCTGAGATAATAATTTATCAAAAGGCAAGGAGACTGCACATAGCAATGATTGAATTCCTAGGATGACAGAAAGGCATCATTTAATGGGATAAATCAAGATCTTTAAAATACAACATAATGAAATGAAGAGGCCAGTTGTTTTGCAAGTCACCTTTTATGCTAATATTCTGTCTCACTAATTCTGTACATCAGGCCAATATTGAGAAAGGAGATGAACATAAGGAAGTTTTTCTTCTTGTCACAGATATACCCTTTAGGAGTGCACTGCTTGTTATTCTGGTAACTTGTTGATAATAGTTATTTTTCTTAAAAGAAAAAAATGCTATGTACAGGAGAAGTGCAAACCAAAAGGTAAGTAAACCGTCTGCAGAATTTTTTAAACTTGTTTACTTGCCTGCTGAGCTGTACCATGAAAGACTTAGTTGCAAAAACTGGCTTACACCGTTCTGGATTGATTAAGTGATGTATCACTGAGCATTAGAAATATGTGCTATATTTACAGTGTGGAAAATATTTATTTCATAGCTTATTTGGGCAGATGTGAGCAAGTGTGGGAAGTATGTTAATATATGGAAACGCATAACTCTTTAAGTCAAATGTTTCCACAGTTGGTAATATCCCCAGCACAGATTAAATTTCCACCTAAAGCACAACCATGTTCTTCACTGCCCTTCTCAACCTTGCCAAGTGAAGGCATGTCTCTTCAGCAGGCAGGGATTTGGTTTACTCAGAAGTGGTTTGCTCTGGTCACTTCCATAAGAGGCCAAGCGGGCTGAGGGTCACTGACTCTCTGGCTTTAAGCAAGAGGATAGTGTTTAAGCAGGATTTATGGCAAGCCAAGCCATACAAATTGTTGCTGTATCAGGTCACTAATCCAGTTAGTCCTCTATCTTCTCTCAGGTTACACGTGGCAGTAGTATTTTTCAAAAAAAACATGAATTGGACCATCAAGGATTGACTGAAACATAAAAAGCTGCTGATTAACCATAGTAATCTGGCTGGCAATGGGAAGCACCTTATGTCCTGATCCATGAGGATTTATACCCTAAAAACTGTAATCCCTGATTTGGCCCTTTTTGTCATGTCTTAGAGTGTTCATGGCTGGTTGGTAGAGCATATGTTACTGATCCATACACAGGTCAGCTTGATCACACAGCGTTGGCTCTCTTTGAATCCAGCTGCTAAGCTACGATAAAAGAAAGCTAAAAATATATCAAATATTTTCCTAATACTACACTGCCATGAAAGCAACTGGGTAGTCATAGAAAGTCATCACAGAGCTGCAAATGGGAGGAGCTGCCCCCTTTAAGCAGTCCCTCTAATTACACAGTGCATTCCAGTAGGAAATCTGAGGGTTTGCTCTTGCTACGTGGTCTCATAGCGGAAGAGCCAGCGGGGGGAGGGAGGGTTCCTCCATGGTTTGGTAGGTTGTTGGCTTCAAAGAGATCTTGTTGCAATGCGTTCTTCAGGCTCTGCAGCAGGGATTTCCACTTTTAAACCTGTTCCCTCCTTGGCTTGGAACATCACCTTGTCCTTTCTTTCCTCCTTCCAAGAGTGATTAGCAGTGGGAAACATGAGGCACACTGGGGATCTTGCTGGCTGGTGATGAGCTTGTTCTGGTTTTGGACACCCTGGAAGTGTTTGCAAGGTATAAGGATCCTGCTTGTCTTCTCAGGCCCTCTCATGATGATGAATTCACATCCATGCCCATTACTTGAGCCTCAACTCCATTTACTTCATGATACAGTTGACAGCTGATACGGCTGCCAAGATGGAAAGCTCCAGGATTTTTGTCAATCGAGACTATTCCAATCAGTAGCCAACAGGGCTCTACTGGATACGCTTATGCAGCTGACTGGGCTGGATTTTCCCACTGCTTTTTATTTAACACCTTTCACTGGAGTTGGAGATTTTGTTTCTCAGTTAAGCTAAATTTGAGGAAGAGGAAATGCATTGCATCCACAGAGAGGAAGATCTCTGTTCTCTGCCAGCCTGCCAGGTTGATGTTTACTGAGCCCCTAAATGTCTCCTCCCTACTCCTTCTCTGTGAGATCTTAACCCAGTGCTAATATCCCTGATGTGCCCATCTTCTGAGCATCCCCACTTGCTTTCTGCTTAACCTTTCCGTGCAAGTGGTCCACTTGGTGATTTTCAATCAAGGTGATGGGGGAAATACAGGCAGTAAAGCTGCTTTTGGAGTTGTAGATTTCCACCAAAGAATGTGATCGCTTTTGATACAGATTTATTCCTTTATGGTAAAACAAACTATCCAATAAGCCTGTTGCCTTTGAATGAAAGTGTCACATTCAATGCTGTTGTCATCCAGTTAACCCTAAGTTTGAAAAATCAGAGCAAAAAGTTTTCCAGAAGAAAGTATCAACTTTTTCGGTTTATAATACTGTTCGTGGTTCTGGGCAGTCTCATGAAAGAAAAGTTAATTCAAAGGCTGCAAAGGGTTACTACTCAAATGCTTAGGGAAAGCAGAAGACACTAAGAATTTACCTCGTACATTGCAAGAGAGCAAACATGGGGGGGAAATACTACTTAAAATACGGTTCAAATATTATTAGTTCTACTTAAAATATATATCTGGAGATGGGGCACCAAATAAGGAAACGTGTTATTAATGCTAAAGGACAGTGTTGATACAAAGGGATCTAAACAAGCTCTGTATAAACTTTAGCTGAAGAGTGCTTGAGAAGAGCTGCTTTCTAGGGTGAGGAAATTCTAGGATAGCTTTCCAGTAATAGTAGCAGTAGGAGAGCGAAAGAGGAAAAAAAACCCAAACAAACAATAAATTGCTTTGGGAGGAGGATATTAGTAATTTCATGAGGTGACAAACTGACAGTAATTTCATATTGAAAAAAACAGGATATGCCTACACTTGAAGCGGTGCACCAGGAGCCACTGTAGTCAGACCAGAGCACTTTGCAGCTCGTAGAGAAGGCTTTCTAAATGTGTACTTGAAATGTCACTTTGCTGCCAATGTGAGTTCAGTGAGCAGCAAGATAGGTTCCAGTTGGAAATTCCCCTTAATCTGTCATAAATTTTCAGTTATAGATAAGCCAATTCGGCATTTCAATATTATATTATCTTTGATATTCACTTTTAATGTTTTATCACTTCAGAAGAGTTGGCTTAGGGTTCTACACTCTTCCTGCTGCGCATTATATGCCCTAATAGCATAATGACAAGAATGAGGTCTCCTGGATTTAGTAGACCCAAGACACATCTCTATAATAAATCCCACATGTGAATGATGTGTATTTCCCTGGTAATTCCCTTTTTGCATCAAAGGATGCAAAATACTTGGGGATAGAATAAACAAAGAATACATATGTACGTTATGTCCTATTGTTCAACCTCTGCTTCAAAACTAGTGGTCAGCAAGATTCCCAGGAGATGGTAATCGAAGCTGTGCCAGCCAGTTGCGTTTTGGTAGGTATTGTTATCCTGTCTTTCCAAAGGAAGCTATCAGGAGTCATAATTGTTCTTAGGAGTTGGTTTGCTCTTAGGACAGAATCTGATTATTCCATTTTGAGTGATGACTAGAATGCTATTTGGTAACTGTGCTGAAATATACCAAATCACAAGAGCAATTCTTAGCGATCCTTTCACTTTAACCACTGCTGTAGTGCATAGCCAAGAAAAATGTAGGCTTTTTTTATCCTGCAAATCTTTTCAAAATAATAAGAGGAAAACTAATTTCATATAACTGACCGAGGTTAGGAGCAGTACATACGTGATTAGTTCAGACCACACAAACTGTAGTCTGTCTTGGAGCTGTTTAATTACAGATTCTTTCAGCCTTGTACTTAAAATTATAGTAGAACTGGAAACCTTACAACTTAATGTGTTACTAAGATTCATCCAGCTTATGTTCTATTTCATTAGTCCTGCATTCTGCTACATTGCAACTGGGGTTTTTTTGGGTGTGGGTTGTCCTTGTTTTGGGGTTTTTCTGAACAGGAATTCATTTAAGGTGAATAACAAAAGGGGAAATTGGGGACACCTGTGTCTTCCTCATTTTTGTAGTTGAGCTATTGTGGAGTTCATTCTGCTAATTTTGGGAGATGTAGGTGGTGGGTGTCTAGTATGGTTACGCATATCTTTATGTTGTTTCTAAAGCCCATCTTCAAGAACCGGGTTTTTCAGAAAGGGCCACTCTGTAAGGATCAAGAAACCTTTGCTAGATAGCAACCACGTGTTGTCATTACTGTGGCTTGTGCAGTGTCCTCACTTAACCATACATATGTACGGTTTGGAAGAGCAGCTGGGGGTTGTAACAGCTAATTGTAGGGTTAGAAGCCAGCCCTGGTCTGGAAGTAGAGCAGATGCGTTATTCAGTTTAGTTCCATACCACGTGTGCCTTCCTACCAGTCTGTGTCTGTGCCGACATGCCTTGTGGCTGCCCGTGCCTGAGCCTTAGTGGTTTGTTCCGTAGGAAGCTTCATTACTTAAACCATATAGACCGAGGGAGGATGGTTATTGCTCTTCTGGTGAGGACTTTTCTTTTTTTTTTTTTTAAGAGGATTGGGTTTTTTTCCCCTCGGAGACAAGATTGGCCTGTGCAAGACTCATAACAGTCTGTTTATTTTTGTGCTGCTAGTCTGGCCTCACTTTTGGTTTTGGGAACCGCTGCACTTTCTAGATATGTCAGATAGAGTGGGTAGTGATTGTGTACCTTGTGTGCCGGGTCTTCTGCTATAAAGCTCTACAGAAAACCTGTGTGGTCTTGGGGCTTTTTGTGTTTGCATTAGTTTAATTGCCTCTCTGACCCCTCTTCCTCTGTTGGCCTTTCAAGCTCTGTGGGCTCTTAGCCTCACTGATATCTCTCCACAGGATCTTTGTACCAGGAAGCATCCAGGCTTGCCAGGAACTCCCCCAGCCGTGCTGTCCAGTTATATCCAGCAGCTTCTCTAGCTTTTATACTGAACTTCTGGTTCTGCATTTTTAATACCTGTAATTCACTTCCTTCTGTTCCCTTAAGCTGTAGATGAAGACTTTATTAGTTTTAGCTCTCTTCATAATACACCTCTTTCAGCATCTTTCAGAAGCATGGTATTTAGCTGCCCTCTGAGAAAGGGGAGTAATTTATAAATATCCTTCTAGATCAGTTCTTTTATGCAGCACTTCCAGTTATTTGATTGCCTGGGTTAATTTCTTTTATTGTTTCCTTTTATTTTTTTTCCTCTAGGTTACTAAGATTAATTACTTTCCCATACTGTAATTCTTCTATGTATCCTAGGCAGTGTTTTTTAATTTCAGTCTTTATCATGATAGTCAAAATACATTCTATTTTCTGCCTTAACAGCATCCAAATTAACTTTAATCCTACATTAGGAAATTTTTCAATCTCGTTGTATCTGTTAGGTAAAATCCAAAGTGGTGATACAAGAATGAGAACAGCAAGAGATACCCCAGTTTGAACCAAATGCAGCCGTGTGACTTTTCACTATTCTTTCATTTCGCTGACTGTGTCTAAACGGGCTCTTGGGAGTGCTCTGTCGAGAACCCTGACTGTCCAGGTCAGGAACACGTTGAAATAAGCTATGGCTCCATTCCAGCCCACGCACCAGCATTTCTTTTCCATGAAAACTAGAATGTAGGAAATGTCACCTGCACATTCATGTCTTGTCCCTGGATGAACTGGGAAGATGGCCCAGACTCACCTTCAAACTTCATGGTACCCCTCCCTGCATCAGCATTCAGATGCATGCAGATTCTCCCTTGGGTTTTTATTTGTAGATGTCTGCCTCTTTCTTTTCAGTCTGATGAAAAAGATCTACAAGTTCTTGTGGTGCCTTGAGTCAGAATGGGATAATACTTTAGCTGAAAATAGGGCTATTCTGTTTGGTATTTGTTTTTCCATTTAAACTTTAAAATAAAAAGGTGGAAACACGTTTATCTTTTAATTCCCATGCATATGTGAAGTTGTTCTCTGAACACTACAACAATTAAGGTAGTGCTGGGGGCATAATGACGTATATGTCATCAGTTGGAGAGATACTCTGGAGAAAGGCCTGTCAGAGGGGGAACTTGCTTCTAGGTTGCTCAACTGCAAATATGGCAGAGAAGAGCCTAGGCAGTCTGGCCTCCCGAGGCAATGGTTTCTTGGTGTTTCTCCTGCTTCCAGGTACATCAAACATGCTGAACACACGAATGCTTAGTTGATCAGCTTCTACTGCTGGAATGTGCTAATTTACATCTTGTTCGAGCCTTTCCATGCAACACTAGTAGTTCTGTTGGAGACAGGCCTAACCAGGAAGCCTGCCAGGGTCAAGCTGACATCTGAGCAAGCGCTGGAGTCTGCCCCAAGTAAGGAAAGGTTAAGAAAACCTGGATTCTGTCAGTGGGACTGAACTCAAGACTGATATGTTTTCAATAGCAGAAGCTTTGTCAGGGATTGAGAGCAGTGATGTCTCTCTGAAGGAGGTAAAGCAGCAGTCTTCTGGACATACTGTGTTTGTTTTAGCCTTGGGGAGCTCCAGGTTCGCTTCCCTTTTCCTTCACCGGTTCCTTTCAGTACATGAGCTCCCCTACGTTACACTTTACTATTTTTTTTCCTGTAAGGAACGTCACTATTGTAATGACATGATGATACTGTCCTACCTTCTTCTGACCTGACAGCAAGCCTTCTCGTTTGCAGTTGGCGGTCAGTTGAGTAAATGGCACTGAGTCATGTAACTAGATTATTTTGCTGGAGTTGATTGATGTCTGCTAATTATTTTAATGTCTCATTTCTTTTTTGCTTATTTTTCAGTGCTTTCTTTTCTGATGACCAGTTACGCTTCATAATTGATACTGTGTGTGTATATATATATATTTAAGTACACCTTTATCTTTATTCTGCTGTTTTGAATTCTCTTTGCAGAGAATCATTTCTTTTGTAACCAGCTATTTTGTTTTGGTTCTCCAGACTTTTGAGTGTTGAATGTCTAGAACTTACAGTTTCAGACAGTGTTAGTCCTGGACTATCACGCTTGAGCTCTTGGGTTAGTAAATGAAATGCAGATTTTTTTGCTGCTTGGTAAAATAGCTTGGATGTAGACTTTTCAGGCTTATAGGAACCACCTTGTTCCTATGAGCGTACCCTGGAACTTGATTGCCAAGTGGCACACAGGGTCAAATTAGATTGTTTAGTTTGCCAGTTTGCATTTGGGCTTGATTTCCTGTCTTTAGAACTGTGCCAGGTAAAACATAGGATCTCTGGACTGGAAAATTAACGGAAGGCACCTAACTCCTGAAAATGTTTAATCGATATATGCTGCTAGGATCATTTTCAGAAACTTTTTTGGCATGATAATAGCTGTCTTAAACTGTAACCATGTTAGTCAGGGCAGTTGGATGTGGAAAACACCCTGAATATGTCAAAATAGACATAGCAGCTGACAGTCTGCTATGAGACAGCAAAGAGATCACTCTTGGCTCAAGTGATGTGTGAATTGTGTGTTTTAATAAAAGTAGGCTTGAACTCCTGCACTAAGATACGTGACCATATAAAAATTAAAAATTCAACAGACCGCCCTTTCCTAATTATTTTAACAAATGCTTTTGCTAATGAAATTACAGTGGCAATTTTAATCCCCTAAATTTAAGAATTTCTGGTTTGGTGCCAGAGGAGAATATAGTAGTAGCAAAAATAATTAAGCATTTCTGTAGCATGCTTTATCATTGGATCTGAAATAATTCAGAAGCAAGCAAATATCTTCTTGATCGTTGTATCACAATTGCCATTCTGTGGATAAGGAAACAGAATTACAGAGGGGGAGGAATGGGCAGGGTGAAGTGTCACTAGCAGCACGGCTCTTCAGTAAAGGTTGTAGAGGAGTTGACATACTGCAAGTAACTGTGTGTGTTGTGGCCTTTTTCAAATCAGCATAAAAGCCAAAACTTTACACTGAAATTTTTCCCTGGCTACATTTTGGAAGGTTTGGAAAAGGGCCACAAAATGCATGTTTATCAAAACTGGGCGGTTGGGGGAGGTGTGTCTGTCTGTAATGGGAATTGCAAAGAGAAACAGAAGTGATTTGGCTTTTGTTTTTCTGCTTAGGCTGTTGTTCTGCAGAGACGCAGGAATTGAATGCTGAACCTGACTAAAGCATAAGTCAAGGGGGGAGGGAGTGAGCCTCCTGTGCCAGAAATTAGCATAAAGTAGAAAGGCTAAATACAGGTTAGGAAAATAAAAACAATGTAAATACACACACGCTCTGCTGTCAGTAACATAGAAGAGGTTAAAGAAAGGCGAAGATAGTTATATGAGGAAGCATCACTGTCATGTTCAACTGGGGAAGAATTTGGCTCGTTATATTTAATGCCACATCACTCATTTAGAGCCCTAAAAATAGTGTTTATAATAAAACCCCTGACACAGCTATGGCTAGCATGATTCAGATGGCCCCTTTCCTTTTTTAATTTGTGAACAAAGCTCTTCCTTTGAAGAAAAGTATTTGTTTACAATTGTTTATCAGAGCAGGAAATGGATCAATTAGATGTAACTTTTAAAGTTAATTGACTGCCACTACTAAAACCACCTGACGTCGTGCTGGTGCCAGCAATGCCAGATGAGAAGTCTCATCGTTGTTGCTGTGGGAAAGGCAAGGACATGATGGGAAATGTTACTCTTGGCACTCGAAAGATTAAAAATTTTAAATATTTATAGAGTCTTATCTAAACTACTGATTGGTTATTAGTGCCTTGAATTGAGTCAGGGATGTGTGAATCCCTAGAGCTTTATGACCGTATCCCATCTGAATGAATCAACACCATTAACAGGGAATTGGCATTCTAAATCTTCCTCTAGCTCTATCTTCCTTTCCACACTGCACTACCTTTATATTTATTTTTTTCCTCTTGGATTGTTTCGTTAATGACCTAGAATGTAATAACAGCACAAGAAAAGTTTTCGATTCTTCCCTTTTTGAAGTATTTGGCTTCAGAGCTGTGTTTGAATCTTCTTTTCTTTTTTTTTTTTTGTTTGTTTGTTTGTTTTCCCCACTGCTGCACAGGTTTATAATCCTTTTTGCCTGTGTGAAAGCAGAATGACTTCATTAGCATGGTGCTACCTTGTTGCTATACTGAGTTTAGCGATCTTTTCTGCTTCAACAATACTTCCCTGCTGATTTAAGGTTTTTTTGGAAGGGGAAAGGGGGAGGTTTAACATAAATATTCTGGATTATTTTTTTCCTGGCAAATTCCTGGTCTGTTTGGAGACTCGAGAAGCTATTGGATGCATTTGTTGGCATTGCAAACCCACGTTTTTCCTGTCAGTTGCAGAATAGCTCCAGCTTTTGATGACCGTAATGAGGTCTTTGATAATGCTTCTGCTGCCTGTAGCAAATAGGCTTATTGTGGGAGCCAGGAGCCCTTTCAAAAAGCCCCAAGTTCAGAGCTGAGACAGAAACAGGAGAGCATAACCTGTAAGCGAAGACTCCTATCTCACCTAATCTTGAGCCTCGCAGGAGGACCTCTTGAGTCTACAAGTGAGGTTGAAACTATTTGGTGTGGCTAATGTTTATCAGCTAGTTTAAAAAAAAAAAAAAAAATAATCTTTTCCTCTGATATGATTTTCATGTTGCTGTCAAGCCTATGGTAAAACAGTAAAAGAGAGTGAACGAACTTGGGGCATACTTTAAGGGCAGAGCAGGTAGGAAAATTCTCCAGGTCAGTTATCTTAAAAATAAGTCTCAAATTCAATAGGCTTGTGAGCCTAAGGCCAGCTTAATTAAACTTAAAGGAGAGCAAAAATAAGCGTTTAAAATGCTGTTTTGGTTCTCATAAACCTGAGTAAGCCAAAATCTGGATTACTCAATTATGTATGGTTGTGGGATTTGTTTTGTGAGCGTTTTTCTGCACAGCCCAAATTCTCAGCATCCTTCTCTTCCTTTCTATGTGTGTGGCTGCCTCTGAAGGAGGAGAGGAAGCAGGTTTTGATCTGGGGGCTCAGAATGTGCTCTGAGTCACCCCCTTTTCATATCAGGCTGGCCCCAGACATGCTGGAAAGTGTGTTTGTAAGGAGGAGGTGATACAATGAACATTCTTTCAAATATTTACCCCAGACTGTATCTCTGCAGCTGTGCTCACTTCTGTGCTTTGGAAAAGGGAATAGTTCCCTGGGAGGGATTGCGAAGCCCCACTTTGCAGTACAATAGGAAGGTGTAAGCTGGCCACAGTGTGTGGTTTTGTGGGCTGAAAACTTGTCATTTTTGAAGGAGCTGAACAGTAGAGCCTGCACTCTGGTGTTAGTTTCCTCTGCTAAAATGTTCTCATGTCTATGTTGAGTTACCTTTCTCCCTTTAACTTCTTGATTGAAATGCACATTGCTTTATCATCAGTTTAGTTTACTTGTCTGTTAAGCAAAATGAAAAGCTTTGAAGAACTCCTGTAAGTGGATTTAAGTATCACTGAGACCGGCGGCTACCTTGGCTTGCTGTGAGAGGACTGAGTCAAATCCCTGCTGTTATATGCATACGTCCTTAGTTTCCTCCATCTGAGAGTGAGGGAGGAAGGAATAACGTGTAACTATACCACATGGTCACCATTTTGAGGTAATGGATTATGCGCTAGAATGCCTGTTAGGTACCCACGCAGAAGACCTTATGCATGCTTAGTGGGTTAGAAGAAACAGATCAGATGCTTTTTATCAGCATCTGTCTTTGGAAACCGGCATCATTGATAATGGCTGGAGACTGTCCCAGAGAACTATCAACTCTGTTCTTCTCAAGTCAGGCTTTCCAGCAGGCTGGGTCTGGCTGTCACCACCTGAAGGATGAACACAAGATTACGAGACTACAACATTTAATGTGACAGCAATGGAGGAGTGGGTTCTAGAAAGTAGAGGAAGCAGGGGGCATCTAGGAGAAGTAAAAGTAAGAAGATGGGTAGGGATCAGTGCAGTGTCAAGGGGATTGGGCCCCTCACCTGTTTTGTATCCTCTCAGTCTTGCTCAATTGATCTAATGACAGAGGGGAAAAAATGGCTTCTCCGTGGTGCTCTCAGTATCTGCTTTATCTGCAGCCTCCAGCCAATATAATCAATATAACGCATATTTGGTCCCAGTATAGGTATCTAACCTACTGTCTTGGCTGTGACAATGCCCAGTGGCAGATGGTTAGGAAGACTATAAGAATAGAAAAGGTTATAATGGTACTTCTGTGTTGTAGTCTCCCAGCTCTAAGTAGCTCAGGGATTTCAACACCCAGAAACAATACCTTTGTATTTATTAAACCTCAGTGGGTTTTTCTTCCAGGAAGCAGCATAATTTTAAGTTCAAGTTAAGCTTTTCAAGTAATGTAATCACTCTCTGGTCCACAACAACATGCAGGAATCCTACACTATATACGTAAAAGCATCTTACCTCTAACTGGTTTTCAACCTGCCACTGGCTGTCTGATCTGGTGCCCCCAGTCCTTGCAGTGGAAGAAGAAAGGAGCAATTATTCTTTTTATCTGTTTTCTGCCATTCTTGTCTTTACAGGCCTTTATATAGTCTCTCTCTTCTCCATGTTCCTAAAAAGGAAAGTCATTACATGATCTTTAAAGTCCCTTCCAACTCTAACCATTCTATGATTAGTCATATCGAAGCCATGCCATACTCTGATTATTTTTGTTGCCTTTCCTCTCAGCCTTTCCTAATTCTTCAGCGTCCTTTTTGGAATGAAGGGTGCATATGTAGATGAAGCACAGTTCTGTTTTTTCTTATAGCAGCAAAATGTTCAGGTTTCTTCTATCCCATTCCTAATAAGTCCTAACACTCATTGCTGGTGGAGCTCACTTCACCTGCCCTTGGTCCAAAACTGCTGTGTGACGTAAGGAAAGCTGTCTTAATTGCTATGAATGTTGGGGTTTTTTTACCTACAGTATGAGAAATAAAATTTTTTGCCTCACAGGCATGGTGTAGTGCTCAGCAGCATAGTTCTTGGTGGAGAGCCCTGGATAGGAAGAAGCTGGGCAATGCAAAATATTGCAAATATTTGATCTAGTTCTACTTGAACATCAGTGTGACCTGTGCTCCAAAGTCGCTTAACTGTTCTTGAAAAATACCACGATCATTACGAAGTGGCCTGCAGTGCGATCGTTCCTTCAGATGTGTACATAGGGAGGCAGGGAATGTCCCCACCATCGGCCTAGGTAAAACTCCAGAGTTCATAAAGAAGGAAAACAGTGGCTAAAATGAAAAGGCTGTTGGCAAGCTTTTAAAAATGCCAGTAGTCTCTGATACTCAAAGATACTTGAAAGACTGTGGGGTTTGCTTTCCAATGTCACTGATACATATTTGGAAAAATCTCGATAGCTTTACTATTTTAATGTTAATTCTAAAATTGCTGGGGTTTGTTTCCTCTACCTTGCATGCTTTAAGCAGAATATCACTGTCCACCTTTTTCACTAGCCATACAGAAACTATTTTAGAACTGTTCATGATGATACGCTGCTGATGTGATTTCGAAGAGTAACTGTATAGGAGTGTTTCTTTTAAAACTATACACGACGTGGCATTGTAGGATTTTTGCACACAGATGAAAATAAACCAAATCAATATAGGTCAAACTTCCTTCTTCCAGTGTGAAGAGCAACTATTTTAAGTGGAAGATGAGAAATGAAATAGTAACTGTTAACCCTGAAATGAAAAATGGTGCTGCTTATATATTTAATTGGTCAGGGCTTGTAATGGGGCTTTGAATTCTGCTGCTGTCGGATCTTGTACTGCTGCTGTCAATCATGGGTTTTCTCTTTCTTAAAAGACTCATGGTGAATTTATTTTGGATAGTTTCTTAACAGGTGTTTCCTTGACGTTACAAATGCTTTTAAATGAGAACCGTGCTCCGCGTCCGGAGTTCTCAGCTGAAATCACACGGCGGGCTGACACGGGCGCGGGTGTGTTTACTCATCTGCAGCCATGCTGACAGCAGGCGCTGGCGGGACCCGCCACGGCCCGGCCGCGACGCAGAACAGATGTCGGGGATTAGGGGGGGAAAGATTCGGAGAGGCTTTCAATCTGAGCGTTCGCGGAAGTAATTCATTGTGGAGATGCAGACAGGGCCGGCTGGACCTGCGCTGGGGAGTCGGCTGAAACGGGTCTCGGCGGGTTTGAGCATCCGAATCAAAAACAAATGTTTTCCTGGTACCTTTTAATTAAAGGGGAAAGCATAAATCAATGTAATAAAATAAAGTTAGTGCAGCAAATGGTATCGTACTTCCACAGCGTTCTTCCCAACAAAAAAGCTGGGAATATAGGTCTATTAGAAATAGTGCTACCTTGCATGCTGCAGCTGGAAAGGCCGCCTGGTCTGCATTGCTGGGAAGGGCTGTGGAGGCAGGAGGCAGCCGGGCTGCCTGCCCTGGGACTGGGCGTCCAGGAGAGCCTCTTCACCTTGGACTACCACTTGTGGTCATTTTATCATTTTATCAATGTTTTGTGATTAAGGGGACATGTCCTTTGGGACTGCCTGTCTTCAGCCTGGTAGGTGTGTCTCTGGCTCTTGCGTTTTGAATGTCGTATGCTCAGAAATCAGCCATCTAGGGACAAATAGGGGTGGCACAAGGTTAACAAGACTGAGCGGTGGAGAAGATCTGTCATGGCATGAAGGTGTGCCCTACAGACATCCAATGCTGCACTGCATACCCGTGAGGTTTGTCAGGCATCTCTGTGGGCCAGGAAGCTAACTTTTGGCTGCAACTCAGTTTTTTATAGATTTGGAGCAGGCATCTGTAGCTGTGATTTGTGATGCAGAAAAGAGACTTCATGTAAATCACTACTATCATCTATTGCGCTGCTGTTATAAAGATTTCAGTAAAGGGTGAGAGGAAGAAGGGAGAGACAGGATGCATCTCCAGGCTTTGGCAAGAGGGTGTGGTGGGAGTGATTGCAGATGTACCTCATACACAATAATACAAGGCACAAAGATGTGGTGGTTTTATCGAGAGGTTGTATGTGCTCAAGCAATGAAATAAATTCCTCTGGGAATGAAAATGAAGGAAAGAACCAAGGTTTTATGGGGAAAAAGTACCCATTTGTGGTAAGACTCCATTGATGGGAGTTGAACTGCAGTCATGCTGAAGTAACCCAAAGTCTTTAGGGGCCTCGAGAGGCAATATGATGGTAAAGAAAACTTTGGGCTAACTGCACTCAGAATATGCTTTAAGAACATAACCGTTGAGTGTAATAGCTGAGTGAAGACAAAATCCCAAGTGAATATGTCGTGACGGAGCTAGTAGCTACTCTTTCTGGAGAAATATAACGTGGGTAAGCAATGACTGTTACCTGACTCAAGTCAACCATTGCTATAACAGATTGAAAACAGACGAATATCTATAAAACTGAATTTAAAGGACATAGTTTTGCAGAATGCAGAGGCCCCCTCTATGGAAGTGATGTATTTTCAGCTGCTATTGACTTCGGTAAGAATTCAACCTGCTCGTTTATTTATAAGCCTAGACCCCAGTTTGAAAAACTTGAAAAGATCTACTTCTCTGAGTCTTGCAGTGACTAGATCTGATTCAAGCTATATGGTTGGGCAGGGAGGTTGGACTAGATGATCTCCAAAGGTCCCTTCCAACTCCTAGCATTCTGTGATTCTGTTATTAGCCATTTTATGGAATCCTTGAGCTATTTAAGGGTATCTCCACGATGTAAGACACAGGGAATAGTGTTATCGCAGTAAACTGAATGTCAAACCATATCAGGAAATAAGCTTATAAGCAAAATATCAAAACCCACAGTGCTTTCCATTTGTGGTTCCCAGTGCTGTAGCTCACTGCAAGCAGCGAACCATGTGCAGTCATGGTACTTTCTGAGAAGCTGCCTGCATGCACAGGGGTCTGCACGTCCCGTCTAAAGCGCTAGATCAGGGCTTTGGAGAACAGCAGTCTTGCTAAAGTCAACTTGTTTGCCAAATGTAAGGACAACATGGAGAATCTAATTTGAACTAATATCAATGAAAGTTTTGCCAATGGCTGTTCCAGATCTTTGTATGTGCTGTAAAACTTGAGTTTTGGTCAGCAGCTTCAATCAGTAGAGAAAATTGTTTAGATAGTTCAGGCGAGTGGATAGGTACCTAATTATACTTACCTGAAATATTTAATAGTGTAGCTTAGTTATTGTGGTTTATGTTTTCTTTTTTAATCCGCCCTCTTAAGGCAGTCTATAAAAGTACAAAAATTTTGTGCACAAAGATACAGTCAGTGACAAAACAAATAGTAAAGGAATAAATGCAGACTTCAAAGGTGATTTTTTAAGGAAAAAATAGTAAAACAATCATGGGAAGTGTTATTTGATACTAATGAAAAAAAAAAAAGCTCTTTTTCAATATACTACTTAAATGGTTGTTTAAAACATTATTTTCAAAACACTCCAGTGAGGTTGACCGTATTTTGTGTGTTTTCTCTGAGGTTAGGAGACGTGCCCAAATTCATACCATGAAACCGTGGTATAAGGTGGAGTAAGACCAGGATGTCTGACAGTGATCTTTCCGCTCTTGATAGAGCGCCTTTTTACTCAGGGATGCTACTTTGCTAATACTGAAGTGGAGGGAGTATCTTGAAACCAATGTGTTTTGTGTGAGGAAGCCAGTGCTGTTGCAGTAGCACAGTTGGAAAATTTCTGCACACAAAGCCAGGAAATTTGAAGGTTCTGACTCTCTTTGTAGGTATAACTTGGCAGGTGGTACAAATATCTTATATCTTCACTGGCAAGGAATGGCTTCTGCTAAACATAATTACTCCCTTGGAGTTTTAAATTCAAAGGTAGGTTCTGTAAAATTTAATTTTTTTTCCCCTGCAGCTTTCATGATAAAGGCACAGTTATTAACTGAGGGCAGCTACTATACAAGAGTGATTACTATTAAAACCTGCACAGAAAAAGTTACAGGCAGCAAACAAGAGTGGTTACATGCTGAACATGACTTCAAAAGGAGAAACATAATGTAAAGAATAAATTTCTTTTTATATGCAGAGTAGATGTTTATACTAAAGTGCATGAAACAGTGAACAAGACAAACTGTATTATTGTCAGGTCTATCAAAGTTACTGATTCAGATTTAATTTCTTCCTTCTATTCGTGCCTGTGTTGGTTTAATTTGAGGGGGAAGGAAAGAAAAACTGCAAAGATTCTAAAAAAAATGTCTGTAGGAGTGACTTTGCTTTCATACTGGGAAGTACAATTTCATACAGGTTTTACCTGAGCTGAGTGAAGTTACAGCACACGGCAGGTCACCACCCATCAGCAAGTAGCTAGCTATGGGCCTACTCTCCCACATCCTCAAGTGCGAGTTCATCTTAAATGGCAATAAAAGAAGATTATAGTATGTTGCACAACCATCTAATTGGAGACATCTCAGAAAATTCAAACTATCTTATGATTCAGAATAGTATTAAGTCTGACCCAAGTGAGGAAAAATAAATCTGGGATGCCATGAACAGTGTCCTCTGCATCAGGTTTTTTTTTCAAGGTGTTCCTGGTCCAAAAGAATGTGTGTAAAGGAAGGAATGACTTCTATTCAGTAATTTTAATTTGTGTTGGGGGAGCTCAGACTAACCCAGAATGATATTTTTTAGATTATTTTAACCGGTAAGAATAATTAGCACCTGGTGCTGTTTAGCTAAAGACTTACTGAGGTATTTCATCCACTTTAAGGAGAAGGGTCTCTGGTTAATGAGATCTGTTCTCTCTAATAAAATTTTAGGGATCCACTTATATCTGTTTACATGGAGCATGATTTTACTACTAATTTTTAACCAATAATCTTCTCCAAATGACTTTGAAGAAACATTAATTTACATTTTTTGTTGAGCTTAATGTAACTAATAATGAAAAAGTAATGATCGGCTGTATGAAATCGCATCAGAGTTTACACCACCAGTGAACCATAAAATCAAATTAAAACACCATCTGATTATGTTCTTAATTCTCTACTATCAGACTAATAATGGAGAGTAAAATGGGCAGGCTCCTTGTTGAATTGGTAGTGTTGTATACTAATTAAGTAGTGAGATATAGTCATTTTTTTCTCAGGCAAGACTGCATATGTAGAATATGTTTTTAGTTAACACAAAAGGCAGCTTATTAACACCCTTTGGGACACATTTGGCCAATAATATATTCATTGATGTATCAAATATTAATTTCTGTAAATGAAATTCTGTAAATTCTGGAAATAGAATAAAAATAAGTTGCTAACTTGCTGTATTGCTCCATTATGGAAAAATAGTTCCTAACAAGAAAATGAAAGGGAGGAGAATATCTGAGGACTTCACTGTGCTCCTGTGCTGTTATAGCTCTAACTAGTTTCTCAAAAATCATGGCAGTGTATGGTAAGCTGTGTTGGTTTTATGGGTTTTTTTCCCCTTGAAGATACTGATTTTGGGGTTTGTAGCTTTGTATTGCCAATTCCTGTAATTTTCTGACCATGAAAGTACTTCAAGCAGGTTATTTGTCTTTTTTGAGTTGCCATTATATTTTTCTGGGTTTTCTGTACTTCAGTTTGTATTTTCATGCTTTCTTTTAACCATCATAACTAGTAACTTCTTTAATGAAAAGCTTCTTGCTGAAGTCGTATAGCTCAAAATATCTTGGGCTTTACTAGGAATGCTGAATATATGTCTTTGTGATACTGTGGTGGCATTCTTCTTCTTGCTCAAAGTACTACTCCTGTCATGCCTCCCTACGTTTATATCCAGTTATTACATTAAAATTACCAATAAGCTTGATAACTATGTCATGGAAGCTAGACAGTGGATAGATTTCTTACTCTAGACTTCCATATGGTTTTAAGTATGACCGGCAAAAGTGAGGAAAAGGGGTAAAATATCTGAGTGAGGTATCTGATTATTTTTTTCTTTCCTCCTTTTGCTGCTCTCAAGGGGATATAGCTGTATGAGTGGAGACTGGGAGGGGGAGGAAATAGGTTTGAGACTGGACCAATGTGTCATTGTGTTAAATCCAGCCAGCCAGTGAGGTCATTGTTTTCATCTGAGTCATTTTAGAATGAAAGCGCTTACATTATGGAAAACATTGCACATCTTTATTTCAGACATGGAAATATCCAGCCAACCTTTCAGTGGTAGAGCTCCGTTGATTTCATTCGAGGTACTCCTGACTCCCAGTGGTGTAAGCAGGAGGGGAAATCAAATTCTTCTGCTCCATTTTTTAACACTTTGCCACTAACCCAAAGGGATTATTTTTTAGGCACATTTCCAGCCAAGATGCTTGTTGAAGAGGGAGCTGGTAAATCTGTTGATCACACCTGTCAGCTCTGAATCTAGTAAATCTGTCCAGCCTGGAGCTGGCTACAGTTGTATTGGGGGGAAAAGTTCTTAAGCACCGACTCATGTTGAGGCTAGATTATGTTCCAACATGCACAGGGAAAATCCTTGAGACTGCATTCTTGGGTATTGATTATATTTCATACGCGGACTCCACTAGGCTCAATCTCTGTGTAGTATGATTTAACTGAGGGACTTGGGCAGTCTGCCCAGCTCTGCAATTGATTTGTGTGACCATGAGCAAACCCTGTCATCTCGCTGGACTTGAGTTTTAATATATTTGGTCTTTAAGGTAGGTCTGATGTTTGTGGCACTTTAAGGATCTTGTATTATATAGTAATTATAGCAGAATTTGTGTATTTTGTACAATATAACAGCATGGGGTGGAGATACTGATCATTCCACATAAGCATAGAAATAGTAGGAGGTTTTGACTGAATCTAACAAATGCTGTTTTATCACTTAAAGTGGGAGAAAGCCACTGATAGTTGATGCCTTCCAAATAGTTTATGAAAAATAGATTGCTATATGATGCAGTATCTTCCAGTTGTTGCGTGGCATGTGCTTACAGTGTTAGTATATGGCAAGTCCTATGTCTCCTTAAGATCTAGTCAGCCACTTGGCTAAGGATTTAATATTTTTGCACTTTCAAGTTTAAACTTCCAGATCTTTTGAAACAAGAAAACTACGCAGTGCTGGCACTGAAACGTACAGTCTTAAGAGGACCCAGAACATGCAGAGGATGCACGGTGCAGTTCTCTAAAGGAAAACAGGGCTGAGTAATGGTCTGCAAACTGTATAAATGCATCAGATATTTGCAGTTTGCACAGTGGTGGTGTTCATAATCTGTGATAGTTACTTCATGCTTGGAATGTGTTCCTCTTCCTACTGAATTTAGGCTTCAAATTTACTCGTAGAAAGCATTAAAAAAAAAAACCAAAACCAACCCTGCAGCAAACATGTCTAAGCTGTAAAATCACTAAAAGTGCAACAATTTCAAGATTGGGGTAGAGCGTGTTTAACTTTCTACTGAAAATGTTTCCTGGACCTTTAAAGCAGTTCTGAATCAGCCCTTTTGCTGCAGAGCAAATGAAAGGCAACTTTTCCCAGGAATATAGGAGCATCCAGAGTAAAGTAGGAGCATTGTTGTGGTGTGTCCCAGTGTTAATGCCTGAGCTTCTCATGGCATTTGTCCATACTCCATGCCATCAGGTGAGGCACTGGGACTTCAAGATAGAGTGGGATTGTTTGCCCAAGCTAGCAGCACCCTGTCATTGGTGGAGAAAATGGCTGAGACTGAAACCCTAGTAGTGGCATCTCAGGCTTTGAAGAAGACTGTCCTTGTCGGCTGAATAACAAACATGCTTCCAAGTGTGTTACCTAATATGGGATGGGAGCAGAGTGACCAACTGGGATTCCCATGCCCCAGCTTTAGCCCTTCTCAAGTGGTGTACACAGACCAAGCCGCTGGTCTAGAACTGGAGGAGAGGTACTGGCAGAGATGTCAGTGCACCTCAGTTGACTACCTTAAGGTGGGATTAACTGTCTGTTGGTGATGGACTGCTTTCTGCTTTGGTTACGGGGGCACTGCAGGTGGACCAACAGGACCAAGGGTCTTAAGAGTTGCACCTGCAGCTCCAGCCACGTGTCTGTTGTCAGCTGGATCCTTCAGTGTCACAGATGTCTAGATCAATAGTATCTCAGTGATGGCAGTGAACACTTACGCTGTCATCATATGTGAATCCCTCACAATAATCGTGTGGCCATCCTCTCCCTGTCTCCTCCTTTCCCAAGTGCTGCCAAAGGCAGTGCCATGCTATCATCCACATTTGCCTAGTGAGGACAAAAGTAACCTGACTGTGATCAGCTGACTGCAGGTTGGACTTGGGACTTGGCTCTCTAGTGTACGAAGCTGGAATTTGAATTAATATGAAACTAGAATTGGGCAGCTTATTGGGTCCTTATCCATGCCTTGTGGAGAGAGCTCTGATCAGGATCCAGGCACAATTCCAGTAGTAATTTTTGTCACACTGTAAATACAGAGCCAGCTGTTCTCATTGTGAACTTATGCTTTTGCTGTCCATTTTTTGTCAGAGTTAGGTTGCACGGGTGTATGAGGAAATGAAGTAATAAAAAGCTTTAATTTTTCAAAATATGAATTTAAATTTTGTCTCACTTTTTTTTGAATGATCTAAGGTGTTTGAGGCCCTTGTTTGGTTTGTCTGAATCATTTATTGGTCCCCAGTTGTTGTCTAACCATGCTGTGATAAGAATACCAAAACAGCCTGGACATCTGTCTTCCTGCCCCTGAGCACTTCTGGCCTTGTTGTTCTCCTTGGAAGTTGTTGAAAATAGTGGCACCACCTATTGGTTGAACAGTAAAACTATGAATGATGCTTATTTGCATACTAGTAAAGAATAGTAAGATGGAGAAAAGAGTTTGAAATTTATTCCATATTGCAATTTAAGATATTTTTTTTAAAACAATCTATTTCCCACTTGATATTCTTGTATAGAACATGTCCGTGATTTAAGAGAAACAAAACCCCAACAAACAGAAGTTCCCAAACAAAACAAAAAACCCTTAACATAGGCTTTCTAAAATAACAGTGCAGAGGAGATCTTCTTAGTCATTCTGACTAGGCAGTACTATTGCATTTTTTTGCTGCATTGCTTTTAAAAGAAAAAAGAAAGTACTCACCCTTACCAAACCAGTTTACGAGAGATTAAAGGTGTTGGAATCTAAATTGTTTGCTCCTCAGCTGAAATAACTGGAGCTAAGCTTTTTTTTTTCCCTTGTTCCCATTCTTTCATTTTAACAAATGTTATCACTTCGCTAAAATGAGCTGTTTTACTGTGGTAGCCTCATCAGTGCTTGGAAGACAGTCTACTGATGGCAACAGTTTAAGCTGCAGTGTCTTCAGCAGGAGGACTTGCATTAGTCTTGAGTGTTTTGGGGGTGCCGTGTGATTAATGGTTTCTAGTAGTTGGCTTTGGATGTGCTAGTCACTAATGTTTACATCAGTAGACAGGAAAAAAAATGACTTAGTTGCATATTGTGGGGTCTGTGTGATGACAGAGTTAGTCAAATTTTGAATTTGTTTGAAAACCAAACTATTTCTTCTCTTCCCTGTGACCTAAAAAAGAAAAAAAAAATGGTGGTGGTTCCTGTTTAGTAGCTCTGCTTTTCTTATATCGGGGAGCTAACTGATAGCTGAAGGGTGTTACTCGTTGGGAATGGGTATGGAAATGCCATGTTTTGCTGAAGATGTGTTGCAGCACTGTCTCCACTGCTGTCATGAATAGCTGAAGAACTGGAATGGAACACAGCAACAGCTGTGGAGCCTGAGGAATGCTTTGTTGTGATATATAGGTGCTCTTACTATAGCTTCTGTTTGTAACCCCAGCCCTCTATCCCACAAGTTGTAGAATATCCTAAAAATGCTGTCTGTGGATGTCCCCAGAACATGTTAGGTGGTTTCCAGTGAATCCTCTGCTGAGGAGTTCCCATTCTGTGAGCAGACGGTGTAACCCTGCCAGAGAGGAGGCAGAATTCAGAGGCAGAGCTGTGCGTACAAGACAAATGAGTCGATTGTCCTGCAGCATAGCACTCATATAACTCCAAAAGGAAATTAGAGATGAGCAGGGAAGAAGTCTTCCAGATGAGCTCAGGAACGGAGTAAAATCTTGGAGAGGGTTGGATGGAAAAAGGCTTGCCAGTAGTGAAGTGAGTATCTGACAGGGTTCAGATGCGATGAATAGTTTTACTGTTACAGTGCAGGTTTTGGACAGACTAATACTTGAGTAAAAGGTATAATTGCAGGCAAAAAGTATTTGGCTTGACTTTTTTTTGTTGTCAAGCTTACCATGTGAGATGTCCAAATTCATAGCCATTGAGTGAGATGTCAACATTTGTAACAACAATAATAACATTTAAACTTCTACTGAACACATATTCAGATTTTTCTGCACTTTGAAAGTGTGTTGAATTGCTTTTGGCTAGAAAAGCAAAAAGTAGAATGTAAAATATTTGAATTAAAAATAGCACAAAATGCATATAGACTACTATGGCCCTTTTTAGCCTGTAGTAGCGCAGGCAATGGAAGGGTGGTCAGTGGGAACGCCAATGTGATTATACTGCTAGCACTTGCAGGGTCACAGCCAAAGAAAAGCAAAGCATGAGGATAAATCTCATTATGTTTTGCCACTGTATTATTACAGTTCACTCTTTGGCTAGCAATAATGTTAAGATTTCCCTCTTATTCCTGCACATCCTTTTCCTTAAATAAGCATAGATCAAAACTGCCCATATGCTTTTGGCATTCTCGTGCTAAAGTAAGCATGAGGGCTCACAAATAACTGTGAGCTGATTCTGGGGCTGGAATGTGTTTGCTTACTGTCTGTGTGGGTGGCAAAGTGTCCGTAAATGTTTTAGCACAGTCTAGCTCGCTCTTGGTTTCAGTACAAGATTTACCACTCATCTGTCAGTCCAGCAGTAGCATGGAGGATTTAACATTCAAAAGTGAAAAACGCTTTTGGAAGTACTTGCTACTTGGCAATCCAACAGCAAGTTGCTGTTAAATATGACTGGATTGGGAGGTGGACAACTTTAAGCAGAGATCAACACCAGGAGAAGATGCTGGGTGCTACTGGTGGACGTTCTGGCAGTGCAACGTGATGGCTTTTCTCAGTTCTAAAGCTTTGCTGTAGTGAGTGGTGGAAGTTCCTTCGGTTGTGATCAACCACCTTTGTCTTACAAAGGGTATAATTACAAATTTTTTTCTTCTCACAATGTATTTCAAAGGCTAGTAGACACTTTGTTTGGTTCCATGTTCTGTAGCTGAACTTTGCCTGTAAGATGCCCTGACACTTTAGCGTTGCAGGCTGCTGCTCTTTTGGGTGCTACAGCTGCGAGGCGCAGCTGAGACAGCCAAGCCTGCGTTACACTGGTGAGACAGCTGCTTTAATTCGGTGTCCATGGGTATAGACCTCCCTGCCTTCGGCGACATTGCACACAGACATCAGTAGATACGTGTGTGTGTATTGTATGTGGCATACAAAATATTAAGAAGTAAAGCTTTTGGGAAAGGGATGTGTCAGTGTCCATAACTGGCAAGAGAGCAAAATGTGGCTGGCCACTGGAAAGGCTGTTGACACTTTTAGCCCCTGTTTTAGCTGTGTGCTGCACGCAAGTCATTACAGGAAAAAAACCCACCTTTTGTTTCTAATGTACTAGAGAACTTCAATGATTTTTATGGGAACTGTGTGTATGTGCATGCAGGACGCGGTGAGGTCGTCTCAGGTCTTCTGTGTAGCAAACCCCTGGGCCTTACTTACCATTAATTTATCTGTAAAAGAGTCTAATGATCTAAAATAGCATTTCTGTAAATAGTGCTGTATTTCAACTTTGTCCCATAAGTGTATGTATATGCTGGGACTTGCACAGTTTCCAGATATCTTCCGTCTCAAAGCCTACCAAGCTTTTTCTTCAAGCACTGCAACAGTGAGAAAAACGTAAATATAAACTTTGAGCTCTTTTGTTTGTAAAAAAAGCCATTTGCAGGACAGGAGTGAATCTTTCCCACTCTGGGTTTCAGGCAGCAGTAGTTTGGACAGGAAGTGCTGTACTTAAGTGGAATATGGCTGAAACATTTTAGTGAGAAATGTATTTTTTTTCTTGTCAGTTTGATGCTGCTCAGAGATCTAGACTGATGCGTAGAAAGAGTAAGCAAAGGGCACAAAAGATAGTCAAAAGTGCACGCTAAATATGCTTTGCACTTCCCCATGAGCGAAAAATGTGTCTGTCAGGATCCACAAATGAATATCAGTGGAGAATTTGGTCAAAACACTTGATTTTTTTTTTTTTTGAAAATTCCTAATGAATTTAAGATAATAAAGAGTGATCACAATGAGAAGTGGCATTGCTGTTTGTTAATTATAGGCCTATCTTCTGTTAAGAGTTGATGAGACTTAGCACCACCACCAAATTTCAACATCACCCAGATCCATGGATGCAGTACCTGTTTGATGCCATCATTCTACCTTTTTCTTGTAAGCAACCACTTGACAGGTAGTGGCTTGAAAATACTCATGATTTATTTGTTTGTTTCCTTCGCAGGCTGGAATGGTGTTAAGATGTGGGTACTTCTGGTTTGGCTTGTTTCTCGTGCCCACTGCGTGCCTTGTTAAAGACGTGGCATGGGCAGCGTAAGTACTGAACCAATCCTCAATGTTACAGGAATTATTCTGTATGCACATATTGTCTAGTCCAGTATTGTTCTGTAAAGAACTATGAAGCCTTTCAGTGAATGCAAAATGGTGATACTCTTTTGGAAGAGCAAAGGGAAATGGGAGTCATTTCTCACCTGCCAATCCAACCAGCAGCGTGAGAGAATGGTTAGTCCTGAATCTGAAGGAGGCAGCCTTGCCTGAGTAGTGAAGGTGTGTCATCTTATGATTATTTGTGTTGTATACCCTTTAGTTAAAGGCAAATTTCAATCAGACATCGGAGATTTCCTGTTCTTAAAAAGGAGCAAATAATTTGTTCATTCTGACTAAAGTTTGGTAGAAAGTAAAAATGCGGCACTATAATCCATACCAGAAAGCTCCCAGTTCTTTGTCATCTGCTTTTTAGATTCTCTTTCAACAGGGGTTCTTCCAAGACGTAACTGAGAGAAGAGCAATACTCTGCACTCTGAGGCTGAAGTAAGGTCTTAATGATACCTTCCCTGCCCAGAGAGGAGGAACAACCCGTGTGAAATACAAGTCTCTGTAATCCCCCTCTCTTAAAACTCTGTGGTTTCAAAGCATTGCAGACAGGCAAGCGATTTCAAGAGCTTTGATTTAAAGGGGCTGTCGTGGTTTAACCCCAGTAGGCAACTAGGACCATGCAACCACTTGCTCACTTTTCCCCCTCCTCCCCAGAAGGGCAGGGAGAAGAGTGAGAAAGTGGCCGGAGGCGGGTGGTGGGAACCCCAACCAAACCTCGTGGATTTAGATGAAGGTAGTTTAATAGAACACTAATGAAAAAGGAAAATAACAATAATAATAATAATGGTAAAACAGTATTTAAAAGAAACTAATACAACACAAGTCACTCTCGCCACCCAGTGATGGATTGCTCAGCCCCACCTAAGCAGTGATCGAGGATCCCTGCCGTCTGGCGAACCCCCATTTATGTACTGAGCACGATGCTATGGTATGGAATATTCCATTGGACAGCTTGTTCTGTCTATGGGAAGCTGAAAAAGTCCTAGACTAATGTAAAACATCACCTGGCAGCAACTAAAACAGTATATACCGATATCATTCTCACCAAACCCAAAACGCAACAGCTACTAGAAAGAAAATTATCCCAGCTGAGACCAGGACGGAGAAGCAACTTACCTTCTCTACCACTGCAATTTGAAATGCAGAAGTATTGTTTTCATTCAGAATTTCTGGTGTTTTGTTCAGCTTGCTTTTTAGTGTCTTCAGCACCAAAGCTTTCATCCTTTCCCTTAGGAAGCTGTGTTACAACCAAGAAGGTTTTGTTACATGGATATATAATACCTCGTGCAAGGAGTACCCAGGGCGTTCCAACTCTGGGGCGAAAAGGCAGCTCCTAGGTGGAGTGAAGAGAGAATATAGGTTATCTTGTCTCTCGTCACAAAGACTCGAAGTGAAAGCATTGTAACACTTCACTCCAGGAATGAGCTGTCAATCATAGAATCGTTTAGGTGGGAAAAGACCTTTAAGATCGAGTCCAGCTGTAAATCTAACACTCCCAAGTCCACCAATCTTCTTTACAGAGAAATGCAGAAAATAGTGGAAAAAGCAGAAAGTTTCCCAAACACAGGCACATTTCAAACACTGTCTTAAATGTATAAATCAGGTCACATGCATGCTGAAAATCTTTTTTTTTCTTCTTATGGGGTTGATAGCACAGCTAAGTTAAACTGGTAGTAGGTAAATCTACCAATCAGTAAATACTTCTTAAATGTTTTCCTGTTTTCTTCTTCCTCAGCTTAATTTTCACAAGCTACACTGCTGAAATTAAAACTAGGGATCATAATGTAAAATTTCTGTTCGGGCCAAACTATGATTTAATAGCCTAGCACACTAGAGGGGTTTTATTACACTCATTAAACTTCTCCAATTGAAAAGTATTTTAAAATTCTAAATCTGAGGCCGGAATGTTTAAATTTAGATACTTAGCCATGTCTATGACCTGCTCTTAAAAGCTCTGGAAAAAAAAAATGATAGAATTCATTTTAGCATAACAGGCCCTGCTCCTGTGTCAGGTATTATTTAGAATTGCCTGCTTAGGGGTCAGTGGGACTACTTTTGTGATTAAAGCTGAAGAGGAGCTGAACTGTTCTGCAGCATCAGGGATCAAATAGACATTGGGGTGTCCAAGATTAAGCTTTAGTTTTTGAAATGTTTTCATGATAGTTGAATGTCCCGAAGTTGTCCTCTGTTCTTATCAGGCCTTGGCCTAAATGACTCAAGAATTGTAAAACAGGCCAGACCAAGGCAGGCTCATCCTCAGCTATTACTCATTTAAAACTCTGTTACTGACTCAGCCTGTTCCTTAATATTTCTTAGAGAAATCTTAGCAACATAATCCTTTCAGTATTTCAGACCAAGAATGTACAGAGATTGTGAAGCTCTCGAGACAAACGTGTATGATTGATATACTGGATATTTTCCCAACAGACTTTAAACAGAAGGCTCCTATCAACATTAAGCAGAAAATTTGTTCTCCAAGCAGGACTACCTTTTTTTTTTTTTTTTAACCCATCACTGAAAAATTAACACCATTAACATTTTAACTAGGATAAATGAAATGACACAGCTATCAGCACTGCCATATGGAAGGAGTAAAGGTCTGTTTCCTTTCCAAGAGGCTTGCCATTCAAAAGTTGAGCCCAAGGCCTCTGGAAATCAGCCGGCAGATTTCCACAGCAGTGGTTACACCACATTGCTGTCTGTAATTCAGCAGAATTTGGTTTTGGCCATAAAATTCCAGCAGCTCTGACTTCTCATGGTCATGGAAATTATCCCTTTCAGTTTCTTTTGGACATGAAGCATATGTCTGCAGAAAGAGCATCCATGTGACCCAAAAGGTACATGCTTAATTTCAGTACAAAATACTGCCAGTAAACCATAAATTCGGTACAGAGTTTTTGTGTGGAAGAAGGTTAAAAGAGATAGGAAAGTGTGTGTCAAACCCATACAAATCTTTGTTCCTAAACTGCTGTGCTGCATCCGCTATCAAAACTTGTAATGCTGGAAGCAAGAGCTAGTTTTACATGTTCCCTTTGTTACACAGGCTACAGTTGTCAACACACCTCTTATCTCCCATGTTCTCTGCAGCTCCAGGCTTTTTTATTTACTTTTTTTTTCTTTTTAAGTAAATCAAGGAAATGTGGAAAACTCTCTTTAAAAGGAGAAGGAAGCTTATTATTAATACTTGGCTGCAATACCACATTGTTAACTTTGATCCACTACCCTGAATTCAGTGGCTTAGTTTGGATTTGGTTTTTGCCCTATAAAAGTCCCGGTTGTGCTACCATTGAAACGAAGAGAGCTTTATAAGGTGTGAGCGCTTCCTCAAGGTTGGCACGTGTCACTTGAATACATGTCACTGGTGCTAGGAGGTCTCAAAATAGCTGAGCCACAAAGCTATGTGGGAATCATAAAAACACAGAGTGCTTTCCAGCAAAATTAGGCAAGAGGGCAAGAATTTATTAATACTTTGTGTCTCAATACTTAACAGTGAAAAATTTCCTGAGCCTTCCAATAATTACCGGAATCTTTATGTACTTTTTTTTTTTGCCATGGGCAGAGAAGCGTGTTGCACTAGCCAGGTCCACAGTGCAAATAAGAGAGGAGGTATGAGGAGCGCTTCCCATCCTTGCACACGCTTGCAGTCCCCGGAGCACAAGACTCCTAAAATGGTGTTGAGGATAATGAGCCAGAGTAGAGGTGGCATCATGTTTGAGAAAAGTTTATGAATGTAACTAAGCTTCTCTCTGGCAGATTCTGGCTTCCTGAACCCCCTAAATATCCTCCTAGGGCAGGGAGGTCAAACTGTGTGCTTCCCTGGCTTGGAAGGGGAAGAGCCACCCAAAATATAAGATAAGCCTTTATTGTAAGATAACCAAAGATAAGCCTTTGCCTGTTGTTATGGTCCATGATCTTAATATCCCAGTGTGTGAGGAAAAGATGAGTTTGTCTCTGTGTAATGTATCAAATTTCAGCTGAACAGTAATATCAAACACATGATCTCATAATTTATTAAGGACTGATCGTGCATCTAGGGCCACTTGTAAAATACAAGGTAAAAGCTAAGACCTTCTACCTGTATTTTTGTGTATCAAAAGTTAATAATGTGCTGTTGTGGAGCAACATGAAGTATCCAGTCCTGTTGCCAGCAGTCCTTGTAATATTTGCAGTTGACTTTGATGGGAGCAACTTCAGACTCCGAGGCAATCGTAATACCATATTTTAGTGTTTGTTTTTGGAGAAGCGCATGGATAAGGTTAGCTCAGGCCCTTTTTATAAACACTTAATTACTGACTCTTCCATGGATGCTTTTGCTTCCAAGTGAAGGAGTGACTCAATGCATAACAATTACCTGAGAGTTTATTGCTGCTTTATGGATACCCAGCCACAGCAGAACCTAAATATTTCATAATTTCACACTACTTACAAAATACTTCAGTACCCTCCACTTCAGGATAACAGTATTTTTTCCATATTGTGGAAACATCAGTGCAATGCTTTTGTGCTGTGCTGCACTAATTGGACTTTGTGGATCAGGCTCTATTCTGTTAAATTTTTAATTCAATATTCTCTCTAAGGGAAAAGATGAACATCTCTCATCTCTTATAGTGTATGGCAAGATAAACATGCAACCTTGGGAGAGACTGAATAACTTTTAGATTTCTGTGTTCTTGTCTGTGGGAAAACTGGTTATAAAGGATTTTAAGTTCCGAACATGCCCAAGCTTCAAGTTTGCAGTCATAGGTGTGGCCTCTTTAAAAGGTAAGAGATGAGTTCAAGGTCAAAATTTCGATGTATTTACTCAAATTAGAGTGAGATCGTGAAGTCAACTGTAAAGATTATAAAAATTAATAGCTCAAAGCTTTGTCATTTTAATCACTATAGCTTCTCTTCCTCAAAGAGGAGACCAGTCTAATCATTAGCCTAACTAGTTAATAGGAGCTTGAATCTAATTTCTGTGCAGCTATTGGTAATCTCACATTCTTGAAACATTATGCTTTGTAAAAATATCCTTGCTACTGATTTCTTCTGTCATGGTAGACTGGTGTTCCCTTGCAAATCATACACCTTTGGTTTGTTTTAATAGAGTGGTCTTCTAAGTACATCCCGATACTCTTTACCTCCAGATTTTGCTATGCTTTGTCTTTTGTTGTTCTCTTCCCCACACCACCCCCCCCGCCCCCTTAGATGCAGATGTGTTTTGAAAAGTAGTTTTCATTTTAGCTTCTCATTTTGAGACATGTGGGGCCTAATTCAGCAACACAAAGACCAGAGGACTTGGATAACTTAGTATTAATATCAAGGCACTGTCATCTAAAGTAGTATCAGCAAAGATTTTGTGGTCTTTGTTTCTTATTCCCCATAGAAGGAGTAATAAGAATCATGCTTTTTAAAAATAAATGCATCTTCACTATATTTTAATTACGTATACACCAGTTATTATTTTTCTGCTGGAGGGAGTTTGACATTGTTTTACATCCTTGGTTAAAGATTGTAGTATCTGCATGTAAGATTTTTATAAAACTTGTAAAGAATTTTTGCCATCTCCAGAGTTGAAGAATATTATTTTAATGCTATGAAGCAAGTGGTGTCTCAGCCAACTTCGCTCCGTCTTGTTTTCAGGCTTATTGTGCAGTCACAAGCAAATCAATATTATCTCATGAGACACTTGTCCTCCTTTAAGTGACACAAAAGAGGAAGCTGATCAAAAACTGCCCATTGGAGAAAGATCCCTGTGTTTTGTATTATTGCTTTGTACGTGTCAAGACAGAGGGGACTAGATTCTCTCCTAATATCAATGTAATTTAGGTATAATAGCACTGGAGCAGTAGGTGAAACTGGGGGGGGAAAAAGGCCCGAGTCTCTTCATGGGGGACATTGCATTCCAAAACTTGGTTGCATGCGTGGTACATGGATTGTTCTTTGAATCTCCAAGCTGAGAAAACAGGACACAGCCAGTCTTGTTACTGTCACTTTGAAAGCTCAGTGGGGAGAAAAGTGCCTTTCCAAGTCATGTGAGACTGATAAATGAAAACAAAGGGGTTTGAATGGCAATTATTATCTGAGACTCTCCTCAGGTTTTCAGAGCAGTGCCACGCATAGCTCAAAAGACAGAGTAGAATCATGTTTTACTGCCATGAATATTCAATGAATCCCAGCTCTTTTGTCTGAATGCCCGGGTCCTGAGCAGTCCCACGGCAGCAGTGTCAGGTCTCCATAGTCCCGTTGCTTTGCTGCTTGGTTAGATTTTCAGTGTTGTGTTGAAGCAGCCGAGCTCTGCTGACTTTGAACTCCTTATGATTTCTCATTTCTTATGTAGTATTTCCCAGGTATTGTGAACCTGGGTTGACATCTATACACCGTGCCTTATTTCCCAAATCGTTCAAGGGAAAGCCCTGCACCTCTCATCTGAGAGGTAAAATCGGTGCTTTGTAGCAAAACAAATGTTCACATGGCTTCTTTGTTTTGTTTTTCTGTTTGTCTTTTCCTTGTGGTACAGGGCCAAGCATACCTACCATAAAACTTTGCTGGAGCAAGTTCAGGAGTTGGAGACGAAGACAAGAGAGCTGGGAAAAGCCATGCTTCGTGATAGTAATGGAAAGAGGTAGGGCAAGTCTATGCTGATGTTTAAAACAGACCCTTCTTGTCCTCTCCCCTCCCTGTTTCTCATTCGCCATTCAAATCTAATTCCAGACAGGGTAAGAAGGCTTCTGCCCTGTATTATTCATTTATTGTTCCTTTTCATATATGTCTGTTGCCCCCACTGAAATCAGCCCTTCCAGTTTCATATCTCCTGCGGTGTTGCTGTGAGGCTGTGTTAGAAACTGCTGCTCAGTCTCCTGCTTGGTAATGTGTAGTGCTATTACCTGGCCGCTGGGCCAGACTGTTTTTGAAAGGACTTTGTTGTAAGTCATTTAAAAAAAAAAATTCACTCTGATAACCATGTCAGGGGAGGGAACTGTCTGCGACTCAGGATATGAAGACTGTAGCTAAAAGGAGAACTGGCTAATCCAGTGTGCCCTACAACTTCATTCAGTCTCACCTTAAGAGTTTTTTATGCTTTTGCTTTTTTTCCACTGCGGCTTGCAGGCCCCTGCTTTCAGGGTTCTCAGTTTCTCGTTGTGCCTCTCCCTTATATCCACACCATATGGACTTGAACATATTGCTATTATTGAATCTTTCATTGTAAGGGGAGTGTATGTGTTGTGTGGGAACTTTTGTCTCTTCTGAAAGAAGCTAAAGAAAATCATAGTGAGGCTTTTGCATCCAACAGTTTCATTTACCATCTCAGAATGTGGTTCTGCATCAGCTGGTCGGAAAAGCTCCCCAAGTTCAAAAAGGTTTTAGAACTAACTCTTCTGTTCCTCACACAATATGGCACCACATGACTTGCTAAGAAACTACACGATCATTAAACTGGGTTTTAGCAAACCTTATAAACTAGCAAACTGAGTGGAATGGGGCTTTAAAAAGATTTTGTTCTTCTGGGGCAGGGTCATCCTTTGAGCCTTTGATGTCTATTCTAAGGTAAACTAATTGCCATATTGTAGCTGCTGCTAAGACAAGCGGATAGTGGATTTTTCAACTGAACTTGTGAGTTAATAAGCACTATTTTTAGGGAAAACTATCAGGGAGTGAGTTCACCAAGATCATAGTAAACTGAAAAGCTTTAAAAAAATGCTTGTGCGGACTTTAATGTGTTTATATGATGTCCTTAGTGACCAGAGTTTGCTTCTCAGAGGCCAAGACAAAGTAAACACAGTGTTATTGATTAAGATCACTTCAAAACACTTGGTATGTTCAGTTTTTATTTTGAGTCATTTTTCTGCTGTGACTTTTGGATCCTACAAAACACAGTTTGTAAATTGTGCTTACTTGCAAAAGTCACAAACTGCACATCAAATAATTTAAAAAGAAAAAGCAAACTTTGCAGCACTGGTCAACAAAAGCAACCTTCTATGCCATGATTAAAGCCAACAAAGATGCCTGAAATCAGACATTTAATTAAAAATAGGCCTTGTTTTTAGAGGGCTGAGCAGTCACCTTGAAGTCAGTTGGAGACAAAGCATTTGGTACCGAAATCAGGTGAGCCTGCCAGGCGAGAAAGGTGTAACATGGTGTCGTGAGGTGCTGACTGATAGACTGATTATATGCCAGGCAAGTGGAATCCAGGCCAGCAGAGCTGTTCCCAGGCACCCGGCTCTGGTTGTACGAGCCCCTTGGCTGTTGCTGTGGTTTGTATCCATGTGCAGGGTGTAAAGTTGCATTGGTGGTGTTTTGTAGTGTTTGTGTTTTCCTGCCGGTATTTAGTGCCAGTTATCGACAGCCAGAGAGTGAGTCAGCTTTTTGCCTGATGAATCCCTGGGTTGCAAGGCGGGTTGACACGCACAATAGTGAGAGAAACAGCAAGCATTTGATCTGTTTATATGTGTATGTGTCTCCCAAGAACTTGACGGGTTTCTTCTCTGTTTACACTGTCCTGACTTTCTGTAAATTTAATGGCCATGTTGTAATTCATTCATACGCTACATGTTTTCATAGCCTTTTATTTTATTGCATTCTCACTGCAGACTCTTTCATCTGCATTCCTCCTCCATATAGCTTCACTTCATTCTCGAAACGCTTGCATGGAGATGATGTAAGGAATCCCTTCTTGCCCTCCTTCCCATTCTCCCCCCCCCCCCCCCCTTCTTTCCATGCATTTGTTTGTTCTCCTTCCTAATTGCTCCCAGATTTTCTGGGTGGTCCATCTGTGAACTAGATAATGGTAGAGTGCCTCTGCCTGCTAGGAGCTGGTGTGCTGTGCTTGTGATGTGACCTCCTGAGTGCTCTTCAGAGTTGTTCTGTCTTTTATCTCTTTTGTTTGTCTCCTGGCTCTTTCACACCTGCTAGAAATCGTGTGCTTGTCCAAAGGGAAAAGTGAGGGTGGGAAAGAGGCAGAGTGGGAACTTTCTGTGGTTACAGCCTCTCTGGTTCACGTTCTTTATTTTTAAAAAATTTTCCTTGAAGCCAGTGGAAACAAGTGGTGTGAGGTGCACGCGCTGCTGTCCCCTCCTGCCCGCAGCCCCATTGCTGGCAATGTGACGCTACGCAGGAAGGGGAGGTAACCGGAGTCTCCTCATTTCTAATGGAAAGTGGAGAGCTGCCTTAAAACTGCATGGGTCCATCTGTTACCTCCAAGTAACAGTGTTAGTTCTTGGTTGGAAGTGTTCCTGAAAACATACCCACTAGGTGTTGGTTTGCTCAGGCAGCTGTGGAAGATAAGCTGACTGTCATCAGGATCTATTTTCCTGGCCCACAGAGTGGACACTATTTTTATTCAGTGTTTTTCACAAACAAACAACAGAAAATCACACCCAATTACAGATAAGAGAAGGATTTAGGGAGATAATTGCTTTTATCATTGCCTAGACCTTAGACAAAAAATGAGGTGCAAGATCTGGATGTTGAGGATTAATCTGCTAAACAAAAAGCCAATTTGCAAAGCCCAGAAAGCAGTGAGTGCATCTAGGCTTGCACAACAGTTTACCGTGGCTCAGCTGAATTCCTGTAAAATGTGAGCAGGATAGCACCTGGGTCCTCCCTGCACTTGAGGAAGGAGTGCTGGGAGATCTGCATGTGCCACTTGATACCTAAATATGCATATTCTGTCTTAAGAGGGTCTTCACCCTGCCAACTATCCTTGCTGGACACATTTTTCCAGGTTAATAAAAAATGTCTTCACTAGTTATTAATTACATCCTCTGCATCTTAGCCCCTTTGAGCATTTTCTAAAACCGAATTTGCTTGTATTGATCTAAAAAAGCAGATGCAAACTTTTGCCTTCCCCATGGCAGGGAGCCAACAGGAAGGCAAGTGGTAGATCAGAGGGTGTCTGGTCAGCCCAGGGGAGAGCATCAGCACGCTGAGCACTACAGCTGGGTCCCAAAAACCTTGCAAATTGTATAATCTACCAAGCATCGCTCTAGTGCTAAGTGTATTGTTTTGAGCTGTGAAAGGTTATGTTCTCATTTCTCTGTATATCTCATCTGGACAGCTAAAAACTTACTTTTCGTGGAAGCGGGGATGATTGCAAAATCGGATGAGTCCAGGAGCAGGGGATTTCATCAGGGGAAGCAAGTATCTGGAAAACTGGCAACTCCAGAAATAGCTTGAGAAGCAAAGGAGGGAGTGTGTGGTAAGGGGCTGGTGATGGATCTCGCACCCTGCTGGTGGAAGATGAGTACCTGTGCTCGCCCTCCCCAGCCTGGCACCCAGCGGCACTGGGCTGGACTCCAGCCCAGCTGCGACGTGAGCAAACCTTGGTGCGGGAAGGGAGAGGGGCTCCCTGGCACTCTCATGTAACAAAGGGCAGGATTTAACACTAAATTTACATGAATTTGGAGAGGTGAGAGGAGCAGCTCTTGCGCCAAAGCAAACATGGACATGTGGAGACACCTGCCCAGCAGACCTAATCATGTTAACATACAAGATTTACACAAAGAAAACAAACAGGTTTTCTACAGGTTTGTACTCAAAAGTGGCATTGAGTTCAGCTGCAGAGACTTTTGTGTCTTTAAATAAGTTTACAACTAAATCTTGGCTCATAAAGGGCCAGATCTTCAAGTCCTCATTCACTTTTCACTCCGTCTAACCTCTCATTGAAGTCAGCAGGAGTTCAGGTGGAGTAAAGCCTGATTAGGGACCAAAGCAAACTTTACTTTGGAAACCCATGTCACTTTATTGCTCCACTGACCAAGTAATGGAGAGCAAGCAAAGCTGTGCAGCACCCTCTTTGCGACAGTAGATTTCCTGTTTCGGAGGGTTTCTCTGTCTTGGAATTGCACTGCGGTGTGCTTTTGTGCAGTGTTTTTCAGTATGCCTTTTTACTCTTGCCACTTTCACGTGCCCGCTTCCACCTCTTTCTTTCATCTCCATTTCATAAAACGAATACTGATTTTCAGTATACCTAAAACAGAGAGTGGAGAGACTGTGGGTGACTGCTGCCTTCAACAAGGAGACCCGCTGGTGGGGATTCTCTTTCATTTCAGTACTTTTCACCAATCTAACTTTGTTGCTTTAGTGAAACACGCATGACCAGCTCTCACCCTGAGAGTGAGCCGTCTTATTTGTCTTAGACTCGGTTTTGTTTGGTGGGTGAGGGCAGATGTCTGTCTCATTTCAACAGCTGTCTGACCCGATGGGTAATTGGTGAGCTGACACAGGTACGTGTGGAGACTTACCCACTCCACAGGTCCGTGGGGAGGAGCAAGAGGAGAATGTGGGAAACCTGACTCAGGCTTGTGGCTGTGCACGGAGCTGAGAGCGGCAGAGCCCTCAGCCTCACGCCAGCAGGAGCAGAAATAGTAAAACAAATTTAACTTTTCTCTTAACAAACCCATGAATGAGCTGAGGACCTTATCTCATGATTCCTGAGGAAGAGGCGAGCTTTTTCATTCAGATCAAGAGAAACAAGGCTTGGGCTCATTATATTTCAAAGCACTTTGTCTCTTTTATTGATGCATTTCAAATTACATCTGTGCTTGAGTAGGGGGACAGCGCCAGTAAGGCCCCTTCACATCAGCAGGTACGAGTCTCATCTGAAACTAACTGTCTTGTATGTTCAACTGGTTAAACAGCATTAGATGCTTGGAGCCAAATTCTTGTTTCATGAATGTGTTGGCTTCAGCATATTTACTCAGGATGTGCGTGACTGTGATCTGAATCTGGCCCATCCAGTGCAGCTGAGCGTAAAATGAGGTTGAAGAGGGGAGAGGTGTATTTTGGTTTTGAGGTTTCAGAGTCTTTTTATCAATTTTTCCAGATGTTCTTCACACCATTTCTGGGAAGGAAAGGCAAGATTTCTCCACCAGCATACATAACAAAGTGACTGGCATATTTATGATTTTTCCTTGCAACTTTTCTAGTAAAAAGATATTAGACTCCTTTTACTAGCAAAAAGCACATAAAATGATATCAGTGTTTTTTTAAAAATTCTTTGATTCCATATGGTAAACATTCATGTATGGTAGGTGGAAAACACATAATTTTGTTTTATTTTACACTTGCCCCTTTCTTTCTCCCTCCTGTCCCATATCAGTAAGGAATCATCACATTATTTCCTCATTTTAATATGTACTGTTAATTTCCAGCGTTTCTAACCCCGATGTGTGAGGCACTCGGATAGAATCAAACCTAGTAATTTCGAGTTGAGCAGTGGGGAGGCAGTGGGGCAGAGGTGGGAAGGAGCAGAGGGCAGAGAGGGTTTCAGAAGCTGGCCAGAGGGATGAAAGGGGAACTGTCATGCTCCCACTGGCATTGGGGACCCAAGTGCCCAGCTGCTAGCACAAACCAGTTGGAGCTGACATGCCCTTTCTCCAGAGCAATTAATTATTTCACATCCTGATTGTGCCTATCACCTAACCTTGAGGGAGATCCAGTGCACAAATAGGGTTAAAACCTGGTGACCTGGAGAAGGATTTAGAGCTGTGATCAAATCTGCTAGCAAAGCTAAAGTTGACAGAGGGACAGTATCAGCACAAAGGCCAAAATGAAGCTGTAAATTGAAAGGAAAGATTAGAAAAAAGAGAACATAACAAGATGAGAGTTAAAACTGATTAAGGGGCCAATCTTTCTGATGCTTAATCCTGAGTTACTGGGTGGGGTACTGGGGATCTCCACAGGGGAGAGAAGAAGAAATCTTCCCTCTAGGCTGCACAGCTGGAGAACTGCTCCATAACAACTATTCCAGCCTAATGTCTTCAGCAGTCTGCCTGGGCTTCTCCGCTGGCTAACCCCATCTCAGAAGAGAGGCAGGACAGCCCGCACTCATGATTCTGATTTGTGGCAAAGAATAAAGTACTAAGTTACATGTCGTAAGGACAAGAAAACCGAAGTTGTACTAGATAATAAATGTGTAGTGGACAATTACAAAATACTTAAAAGCTTAAAGAAAAGCAATTTGTTTTTTTGCAAATCAACAAAATGTCGTGGGCTTTGCTTTAGATTGTATCCAGACACTTCCAAAGTTCACCAGTTTTTGTTGTTGTCCTGAGCTGTTCTTTAGCTTTTTTTTTCTCTAAAGAAAAGGAACAAAAAAACCTGATAGGAGGAGTTTAGAGGCTTTGAACACAGAAGTCATTTTAACTTTAGTCAACATATGTAAGTGGACTTTTTTTAAACCAGAAAGTTTGGATTTAAAAAACAAATAAGAAAACCCAACACAGCACCTTTACATAGAGACCAAGCATGGAAAACTTCAACATCCAAGGTGACTACTTCTGAAAAAATGAGTGATTAGGAAAAGAATGTTATAATTGCAACTGTATTACCTCCTTATCTGTAGAGGATATGACCAAGCACCCACTAGAGTAAGTGCAAAGTGAGGCACTTACAGACAAGAAGTAAACAGCACTGATACCAAAAGGAGGATAGCTGAAAAGCAACAGGACACACTTAGCCCTTTCTGCTTGTCAGACGTTTAAACTGAGTCAGTTCCCACATTTTGGAAAGGCTGAAGGCAAAACTGGGCAGCTCCAGCTTTGTGTTTAAGTTAGTTGGCTTTGGTACCGCTTACAGTGATGCTCTCTCCCCCCTTGTAATGAAATGCATAAGCACATGCTTAATGTTTGCAGTGCTTAGAAATGGAAGGCACTCTGAGCAAAGAGAGATCTCATTTATTATTTTCTTAGGGTTGTTGCTTTTCAGACAGGCATGTGATGTTTAGTGTCTGCCTTTTTTTAGATGGTATTTTTAAGAGGTGCTTGGTAATACTGTCTTCTGTTCAAAGAAGTAGTCTTGGAAAGAAGCTAAGGAATAACAGCCTCAAAAATGAGGGCTAGAATGCATTGTCCAGGTGATTTTTTTTAGGAGTCAAAGGAGCAATCTGTTTGGCTTTTCTGCTTTGGGACATCATTAATGACAAAAGAAAATGTAAATCATCCTTGCTTGTCACCAGAAGGAAGAGCTTTGTCCTGCTTTTAGCCATACAACTTTAAGGACCAACAGAGTAGAGAATTTGGTCCCAGAACTCTACGTGCAATCTGGGGGCTGGCTGAAGCTTAGGACATGCCTTGGCCTCTGCTGTTGCAGGGTGGTTCTGCCACTGGCACAAGGTGATGTGGCAACGTGAGTAGACTTGCATGCCCCTGGCATGGGGCCTGCTGCTAATGCTGGCTGCAGGCTCTCCATGCTGGTGTCCTGCATTCAGACCTCTGAGATGTGATGGGAAAGGAAAGCTGTTGTTTCGGTGAAGTAGCATGCAACCAGGCCAAATCACAAGCTGTGACAACAGTGTTTCTCCAGGGCTTTGGTGAGGACCATGGATCCATGGGGTTTTGTCGATGTGGCTGCAGGGCTGGTTTAAGAGTTTCCCAGACCATTCCTTACCAGCTGTGGTCATATGGGTCCATCTTTGCCCTGTCTCCTCAATTGGATCAGCTCAACTGTTTGTGGGTCTGTGGGATAGGTGAGCTGAAGAAGTGGAATGGTGTGGGGAGCACTGTCGGGTTCTCCGAGGAACTAGTAAGGTCAGGAACCACTTTAGCCATCAGTCACCACAATGGACATCCATGAAGCTGCTGAAGTTGTGTGTCACTTTTAATCTTTTCACATCCAGGCAGGATAAACAACTTTCAGCCGTCTGTGAGCTGAGCTGGGTACTGTGTGTTGTAGGCCTGGAGAGCTCATCACTACATGGCTGCTTTGAGTATGCTCCAAGTTGGTCTTGCATGACCACACATCCACATAGATTCGAGGCTTAACAGACAAACATTTGGCTGGATAAGGTCAAGTATAACTCATAAAGAGGGAAAGCTCCTTAAATAGTTGCCTCCTATCTAGGGAAAAGGGAGTTTCTCCTCTGTGGCTGTGACGTATTTGGGAAGCAGCTGGAGGGGAGCTGCTGCATGAACAAGGCCTGGAGATTTTGTACCATGGCAGGATGTAAGGTCTCCAGCTTCCCTGGAGAGTTGGCTGTTGCTAAACCCTCAGCGAGGACTTGGTACTCCTAAAGCCTGGTTGTCTTGATGCAGGAGTCACCTCTGATAGGTAACTTCTTGCACCTCTCAGCCTGCAAGTGGCACAGGTCACACTTCTGTCTTCGTTTCCTTGCGGTTTGTGCCTGGTGACTCTTTGGTCTTCTAGCCATGATCTGTTTTTTTGTTGATGACTTGTTGAGTATCTACAGAAAAATAAAAACGGAGCATGGATTTGGATGCCTCTTAATTTCAGCTGGATCCTGAGTGATTAAGGAGCAGTGTGTGTAGACGCTGACTCTGCAAAGAAAATGCTGATTTTTGTTTTACTGTTTATATGCCTGAGACGCTTCCTTGTGAAATGCTCCAGAGATTTCCTTTGATTACACTGCAGCTTCATTATCAGTAATGCCTGTTTGCCTTTTAAATTAAAAAGACCTCCTACCCTGATTGACCTCATAGTAAAACATTCCTGCAATCCAACGCTAGATAACCAAAAATAACATCTCTGCTTTGTGGACTGAAAGACAGAAACCAGCAGAAGACTAGAGTTGCTACTTTTGCTATTCTTTAGGAGAGCGATTCCTCTCTGATGTCTCCAAAGCCCAGAGGATGGAGCTGTATTTGCTCACTTAGCCAGTCAGGCCTTTCTTCCCCAGCCCTGGGATGTTCTGGGTATTTAAGCATACGGAGTTTTGCTGAACCCTCAGCAACAGTGTGACTTGCATTTGAGATGATTTGCATGCTTTAATTTTGAGTTCCTGGTCTGTAAGAATGTTGTTTTTTCATTCTCCTTGCACCAAGTCTCTGTTAGTTGTCGTCTCTCTGCCCGCTGCATAACTCTTAACTCC
Source organism: Fratercula arctica (assembly GCA_947846985.1). NCBI lineage: Eukaryota > Metazoa > Chordata > Aves > Charadriiformes > Alcidae > Fratercula > Fratercula arctica. Next base: position 21,917,999 of record CANTUZ010000001.1, on the reverse strand, counting down.
CTCATGTTAATTCAAGTAATGCACTCGAGTCTAAACTAAAAGAAAAAACTAAAAGAAAAGTTAAACCGAAGCCCGCAGCTGTGCTGGGGGGGGTGCATCAGCCAGCAGGGAGTATCTGAGGAAGACAAATAGGTCTCCTCTGGGCAATTACAAAGGTGTGGCCACAGACTCTGCCTGGATTATGGTTCTTGCTCTTTGTCCACCAGGACCATGACTGTCACTGTAAGCCTTTAAGCAGCATTATGCTGCATGAAAGGTGAGAGGTGGAACCTGTGAATAATTCTTCAGGAACAGTTGATATGTCCTAGCAGCCAGAGAGGGATCTGTGAGTCCCCTCTGCCAGGTCATACCTGGGGAGAAATCATAGTGCTCAAACATCTGATTCTTAATGGAGTTTGAGAACCAAGAGACTGAAATGAAAATCAACAATCTGCTTGTAAACGGTTTGGTGACAAGGATTGATCAAAGCTGAGAAGTCTGTTTGTTTCAGACCTTTTTTCTTGCTCTTCATATTTTATGTTGATGTAACTTCTTGTGACAGAAACATGTCAACAAAGAAACAGCAAACTTTCGTGTAAGTTATTGTTTGGAAGGTACGGAAAAAATCAATAATTATGTTTTAATTCTAAATTTTAAAAAGGGAAAGAGTATCTTCTTCTCCCCTCAAAATCTAATTCACAGCTAAAGATGACAGGGACAGAAACTTCCTGATCTTTTACCTTGTGTTTAGCCACACTGGATGTTTTGCAAAACCTTCTTTTTCTCCCCTTCCTCCCTCACTCCCTGCTGTCGCAATGCGAGGACAACACATTGCGAGGACAACACGTTGCAAGGTGTTTGGTCCAACAGGAGAGGAATGCAGGCCAGCCAGGGCTTCTCAGGCAACAACATGTTTAACAGAGTACGTGACAGTGGAAAGAAAGAGGCTGAACGAGGGTTTGTCTGCTGCTCCATTTGAAAATGCATGTGGGTAGGAGGGAGGCTGTGGAGTTACGGGCAGAACTTTAACCTAAGCTTCGGAGGGTTTTATATTTACCTGTTGCTAAATGCTACAGCAGCACCGGAGGATAGAAGAAACAGTGACACTGCATCTGCAGGCAGTAGTGCGAGGGGGTTTGCAGCTATTCAGATGACGGGAAAAAGAGCTGCATGCTTTCTTGTCCTCTGGGCTTACCCACGGACGTATGTATCTTGCCCTCTGGGCTTACCCATGGATGCTGGGTACTTGCACTGAAGAGCCATGCCTCTGCCACGGGTTCTTTGTGTGTTTTTAAGGCAGAGGGATAGCAGCTGGGATACGTGCTTCAGTGTTTTATTTGTGTCACCTTTAGCAGCCCTGGTAAGGCTTCACTAGTAACTTGATTATTCCTTCCAGAAAGTGGAAAAGCAGAAACAAAACCAAGTCGTTTCATATGTGTGTGTCTGACTGAATTCTAAATTGTCCAGAAGGTCATCGAGTTAAAACCAATGGCAGCTAAGTGTCTTTGCCCGTTTGGTGTGCCTGTGCTCTCTGTCTCCCCTAGTAAATAATAACAAAACATGAACTTATTTCTTAGAGTTCTGTTCTTGTAAGAGAAGGGGGGCCCTAAATTTTTTTTTTTTTTAACTGGGCTATGTATGTGTTTTCTCAGGGAGGATCCAATTTTAAGAGACACCTGCATCCACTTTAACCTTCCCTTTTTTGTGAGCCCTGCTTTTGCCACCAGCCAATTAGTGGGCTTGGGAGGACATTCTGGGTCAAGCTATACCAAGTACCGCAAATCCTCATTAACGCTAATTAGTGCTCAGTAGGTTAATTGGTGGTGAAGCTCATCTTTTTTTAATTACTTGAGCAAATGAGCCAGTGGGACCTTGTGGTCAGCTTTGAATTATTCTGTTTGTTTTGATGCACCTCATTTGAATGTGTAAAGCCAGATGTTTGTTGCCTGGATTTAAGGGCAGTTTGCTTTTGTGAAGGATAAGAAGAAGGGAACACAGAAAAATAAAATTAAGGTCTCTGTTGACACCTTAGAGCAATTCAGATACGAAAATGGAAGAGTCATTTTATTCATGGAATAGGAAATACTGGTATGAAATAACATGTTGCCTTTAGTTTACCTTTTGATTTGTCATTCATATAATGAATTTGTGTAATGTTGCTAGTGCAGACTTCCAGGTGGACAGAAATCATCTTGACCCTCTTAGGAAGCCATTGCAAAGGTATTCCTGGCACAAGGTATTTATTAGTGATAGTAACTGAATCTGGTTTCAGATAACTTGAGTAATGACTTTTTTTTTTAATCTGTTTTTTCATAGTAACCCTCCAAATTGGGACACTTTTTATAGTTTTTATTCTAAGCTACTATTTGTTTTGTTTAGTTCAAAGCATTTTGTCTGTGCCCTTTGTCCATCATATAATTACAGATGGATGGTCTCTCTCTCTTACCCCATCTGAGGTCACTAACTAACCAACTTAAGCATATTTCACTGTCACTTCCCAGGTCACTGACTCCCATAAGAATGTCTGTGTTTGTGATTTCTTCCATTCTGACACCATTTTTGAAGTCCTGAGTATGAACACAACTATATCCAATATTCAGAGTATGATCTCATGATCTCTTATCCTTTTGCCTCAATGCATCTTAAGATGCCAACCTTAGACCCTGTGGGAGGGCTTAGGCACTGGCTCTGAGTCACTGGAAAGCAGAATTAACACTTAAAATCATGGCTATATTTGGGACTGACTTACAAGCAGTATTTCTGTGAGCAAGGCCTAGCCTGGTGCCTGATGTCATCATTAGTTTTGCATAGAAGTGTGAAGGAGACTGAGAAGTCTTCACTTTGTTATCTGTTGGTAGCAGACAAAAACATTTTCTGAAAGCAGAGACTTGGTATCAGTGCAAACACTCTAATTAAGAAGCCCACTTAACTTTGCTTTTCTTTCCTTTCAGGGCTTGTATTGGAAGATCTAATATCTGTTAATAATTCAAATACTCATACATTTCAGAAAAGCCGTGTTGCATTTACATCTGTGTATTAAGAGCTCATTTTGTAGTACTTGACTGGTCTCGACTTGCAGTCTATTTTGGCATCCTTTGTACTTAAATCACAAATGCTCTGATTCTTCCATGAGTTTTTCTTTTCTCTGCATAGATACGATCCAATATCACTTCCCAAATGGGAAAATCTGATGTGACTTCAGATTTTGAAATCGTTGATTATAATTAGCAATATCAAAGATAGTCTAGCTTTGGCTTCCTTAGAGCTACGATGTGTCACTCATCTTTAGAAGTCCCTTGACAGCACACTTTCCTCCACACATTGCATGTACAAGTCTGAGGAGCTAACCGCTACTGGCCTGTAGCAGATACCATCCTGCACTTCATCTGGTGCTGTGTGGTCGACAGACAGATGAAGAATTTGTTCCTCGTGCCTTTTGCTGGTTAATTCCATTCTCGGTGTCAGAATTTTGTAGCAGATGTTGCTTATTTGTCCCTTAAAATAAATATTTTTGGTAGGCTTAAGATTTCTTTTTTAACCGATCTATGCAAAACCACCCTCCAGTTATCCTACTGAGATGGGAAAGACCCTTACCTGTATGTTCTTCTTAGAATCACAGAATCATAGAATGCGTTGGGTTCGAAGGGACCTTTAGAGGTCATCTAGTCCAACCCCCCTGCAGTAAGCAGGGACATCTTCAACTAGATCAGGTTGCTCAGAGCCTCATCAAGTCTGGCCTTGAATGTCTCCAGGGATGGGGCCTCCACCACCTCTCTGGACAACCTGTTCCAGTGTCTCACCGCCCTCATTGTAAAGAACTTCTTCTAATGTCTAATCTAAACCTACCCTGCTCTAGTTTAAAACCATTGCCCCTTGTCTTATCTCTGCATGCCCTTGCAAACAGCCCCTCCACAGCTTTCCTGTAGGCCCCCTTCAGGTCCTGGAAGGCTGCTATAAGGTCTCCCTGGAGCCTTCTCCTCTCCAGACTGAACAACCCCAACTCTCTCAGCCTGTCTTCGTAGCAGAGGTGCTCCAGCCCTCTGATAGTCTTCGTGGCCCTCCTCTGGACCGGCTCCAACAGGTCCATGTCCTTCTTGTGCTGAGGGCTCCAGAGCTGGACACAGTATTTCAGGTGGGGTCTCACGACCTGCAGAAGATGAACAAGTATTCTGTCATTCACATGACAGCAGTAGATTCAAACAGTGTTTTGCTACACTTACCAGTCAATGGAGTTAAAAGTTACCCAGCAATTCTCTGCAGTCAGCAGAGGTTGCACAACGCAGCATCTCTATCTTGCATGTGCATGGCAATGGTTGATTCTGCAGGCTGGCAACTTCATAAGCTTGTTAAAGGTTAGAGACGTCTCATGTCTCGCTTCGTGCCTGCCACCCCCTTACCTGGTGATCCTTTGTAGTACATGCTTTCTATTATGCTGCCCGCTTTGAGCAGTTGGGCATTTCTTTGTGTATGTACTTGATTTTCTTACAGCCACATGGTCTTTGGATTTTTAACCAGTTGGATCTTGCAATTTTTAGAAGCTTCCATGCTGTAGCACTGGCTTTTAGTGGAAACCTTTGATCCTTTCTCTTTGAATACATGCAGATCTCATGACCCGAGAGCCCTTGAAGATTCTTGGACACTCATTTGTTATCTACAGTTTTGCTTCCAAATCTGTTACGAACTTTTATTTTATATTGAGGAAATACTACTGACTGCAAGCAGGGAAAGCAACCTGGCGTATCTCTTGCAGCTGTGATTCTGTGGTGCCAAGGGAAGGGGGGGGAAGAGACCAAGTGTCTGAAAATGCTGACAGTTTGTAAAGGTTTTAAGGAGACATCCATAGACTGAACAATTTTCTAGTTCAGGTGTCTGAGCTTAGAGACCACAGGAAAAAGAGAAGGATTCATCCCTTTCTTTTGTGGACATCTCTATATGCACCGAACAGAGGGCTGTGGCTGTGGATATTACCCTAATGGACTATTAAGTGGAATACAAGCCTGCATGGCTGGATTACATATTATAGGCATCTCAGAGATTCTTTGGTTACTTTCTTGTTTGAAGTTAGAAAACTGCTTCAATGAAAGGGAGTTGTTTGTTTAAAGCTGTTGTAAGCTTGTTGACAGCAGCAGCTGTGCTTGCTGGGATTTCCATTCCCTGTACCAAATGTATGTGAATTTGTAATCTAATCCAAGAAAGATATCAACGTTGGCATTCAGATGTGTATCCATGCTTGCAGCATAACCGGGGGAGTTACTGCTCGTGAATAAAGATGTGAAAGAACCAGCAGACTGCGAAAATGGAGACACGGTGTAAATGTGGTGCAAATGGGATAAAGACACTGCAAGGAGGTGCACTAGCAGACAGATCCCTTCTATGCACTGGCTCTATCTCAGTGTTAGGAACAAGGGTGAAATGGAAAAAAAAAAAAACCAATCACACAGGAACTTTGAACTAAAATAGATTGCAATATCTTTTTCAAAACAATATCTGATATGTAACAGTTACTTCAGGCTCCAGTGCAATGAGATTCGGGCACCTGCATTATTTTTAAAACCCTGTTGAACTTAGCAGGACTTGTATACGTAATCAAGCGCTTTGAAAGGTCGGGATCTTAGTCATCATTTGTTTATTCTGGGCATAAAGTTCTTGATTAAATGAGTTGCGTTTTTAATAAAAATCAGAGTGAAGAGTGTCTGTAATGATTTGTGTACATCTGTTAAACCTATTGTAAGCATACTGTATTTTTCACCTTAAATTTGTATTTTCACTTTCTGTAAATTCAGTAATAATTTTGCAGGCCTTTGACAGGAACTGTGTAAACCAAAGGGGTTTTTAATCAAAAACTGGATAGAAGGTTTTCTTTCCAGTATGGGAGGTTGAAATGAGAGTGTTCTTTAGAAGACAGAATTAACTATGGGTCCCACCTTTGGTTGCTTCAGGCTGTTTTGCAGGTGTGATAGAAGCCTTTTACCATGTGCTAAACCACAATGCTTTGCTCCTTCTCTCTAAGGCAGTTTGTGGATGCCATGATTCGTGTACATAATAATAAAGAGAAATCAATCTGCTTTTTAATGTTCCGTATCACTTGATGTCAGACTTCTGATACAGTTTGTAATAATTTATAGGTGTCGGGCATTCAGAAATCAGTGGTATTATGTATGGATAGTATTATGGATGATTAACTAAATGTAAACTTATATAAAGTGGCCTTAGAAAGGAGGAGTTTCCATTATTAGAGAGTTCTCTTGATAATGTGCAGTTTAAAGAAAGAGAAAATTCTTTTTCATGCTATAACCATCTTAAATACTGATGAAGTCAAAGCTGCCAAGTACTTTAAATACAGTTGACTTCTACCTTGAAATTATCTGGTTACTCACTGATTTGTTTTTTTTTTTTTTTCCTCTCCCTCAGCGTGAACGAACGTGATCATTTGTTAAAAAGGCTCGGCAGGAAAACTCCTCCGAGCCTTTTCCGTGCTCATTCTGTCCAGCAAAGTGTATCACGTAAGTAGCAGATCATGTATGCGTGCGTGTTTCCCGGCAGTCAGTCCCAGATGAGTGAAGCGAAGGGTGATTATTTTTTAATTAAATTGTAGGTAGAGATAATCTAGCGCAAAGGCTGAGCTGCCAAGCAAGACACATACACTTGGAAGTGGAATTAGTGTATTTGGCCCTAGGCGAGCGGAGCTCAAATGTGGATAATTCCCTAGGATCCAATCAACAGGCCCAAATGACAAAATCTCAATACGCAGGTTCTCTAAATGTAAAATCCTGATATTCTCAAGAATACTGTAAAATCAAAAACTCTGCAGGATAAAATAAATGTTGTGAAAGAGCCTAGCTTAAATAGAAATGGTTTCTTTATGAAAAGTCGTATTAGCTGTGGTCAGCTGAGAATACAGTAATGTTTCAGGGATGCCACTTAGGGGTTCTGTGTGTTTCTGATGAGGAAAGCCATTGCGTGCAGAGCTGCCTCTCTCCTCTCCTTCTTTGTCCTCTGCTGGGAGAAGAGAAGCAACGTCACACCTCGCTACTGCTGCAATTTGGAATAAATTGCATTTCTTGTTGGTGTAAAGGTCATCCATTTATTCATCTTCCTAGAGGAACAAATGACAGGTCTTGAGCTGCTGGACCTGACATTTTTTTGACAGTGTTAAGAAGGGCTTCCACAGTGTTAAACATAATCTTAGCAGCTCTGTAGCCCAGATACACAGTGAAGGATGATGCTGTCTCAAGGGGCCAGGGAGCCCAGTCAACCCCTTCTAGTGGTAAAATGCAGTCTGTCTTATGATTAAACTGACGGTCAAAATATACTCGTTTTACTAAAGAAAATAGCCCCCCAGCGTGCAGTACTGCTGCGCACAGGGCAAGGGGCAGGCACTGAGGATTTGGGTTTCGTATTGCCCTTGCAGTGAGAAGTGACGCCCCTGACTGTGTAAGAGTCCCAGGGAAGTCAAATCTTACTGCTGGCTGTGTCACCTAATGTAGTACAACTGTTGTGGCTCAGGCCATGGAGGCAGGGCTGGGATTTGAGAACTCAAATTCCTGTGATATGCCTATTTTCCACAGGGAATTTGACTCGAAAGGGGTGAGACAGTGGTGGATCTGCTAGTCTTTGTCCTTCATAAAGCCATTGCAAGGCCATCACTGTCAAGTGGTGTAAGGTCTTTAGCGATCAATCCCATTGCTCCTGGGAAAAGAGGCCATGCACAGAGCAGTCCTGTGGACCATGCTCTCCTGCCAGGATTTAATCCTTTGTGTCAAGGAGCCAGGGATGCTGACAGCAGCAAGGCTTTGGGCGTGCAAACACGTTCTTTGAGGAGATTTCAAAGGTGATGGTTGGCAGAAGAAATCCATAAAATGCACAGATAAATTGCTGTCAAAAATAGTCTGCTGTAGAGACTTACCACGGTGCAGAAAGGAGATACACCAGTGGTGGCTAGTCAGATTTGATATATGCTTTTAGTCTGATAGAACACATTATCAGGTTGTTAGTAGGTGAAAAGAAAGAAAAATGAGATCTCAAAATAAACCCGAATTTGGATAACCAGCTTCCCTATAAATGCAAATGATTATGTGCTAAATGAGTAGGGCCAGTCAGGACAGGTCACAATCAGCAGTCTGTTTTTCACATGAAGGTAAATTTTGATTGTGAAGCTGTTAGGATTGAAAGACGCTTTTTATGCCGTATCCATGAGTCTTTAAAACTTCTGTCATCTCTTGTCAAATGTTATTTTCTAATGTTGCATAGCTGCTATATGTACAAGGCCATGGGAAATCCAGGGAACATATGTGCTATTTTCACAACCCTAAATTGTACAATTGTTTACTAAATGCTAGAAATCTTCAGAAGCAATGAGTTGATGAATAGGGCAGTAGCCTTGACATACTGGGCCAATATCTTAAATCACACTACAAGCGCTCTATTTGAAGTCTTGAACTGTTGATATGTTTCCACCAGGCTCCAAGTTCCTAACCTGTGAAGGCCACTTCTTTCAAAAATTGCTTGTGTGACTTCTATTCAGAATCTGACACTTGCTTATAAAGCAGGAAAATGGTTTGTTTAGTTAGACCTGACAAAGACCTAAGCAAATCAATTGCCTTGGTCCCAACAAGGAAGGAAAATGGGCTTAAATTTCTTAGCACAGAATGTAAAGATGCAGTACAGGTTTGAGAGTCACTTTATTTTTGACAACAACTGTTTCCAAATTTTTGGAGGGGAAACAATGCTTAAATAGCTTTGTTTCCAATCACATGGAAAGGAGAAAAATCTCATGGGGAATTTCAGGTCTTCTGTTAGTGGTCCATGGTGAGAGGAAAAAGATGCCTGAGGTAAGTCTGTAGAGCCCTGTATCAAAAGGCAGAAGGTCACTCTGTGTGTTTCCTTAGCTCTCCCTTGGTGAGCCAACCCCTCTCCAAATGCATTAGCCCAACACAAGACCTTCAGGCAGGTTGCATGGCTGGGGTGCTCCCATACAGCACCAAGCTCTGCCAGATCCAGCCCCCGAAGTAGGGGACAGAGCCGCACAGCCAGTGCCACATCAGTGACATACAGGAGTGCCAGCCAGGATTAATCTCTTAAACACCTCCTCCCAGTAGAGAAACTGGCTCAGGGTGGCTGCCTTGGAGAGTAGCCCCTGTCCGTTTGGAAGGGTGTGCCCTTAAAATGTCTAAGACCTTCATGGCAGTTTTTCTTGCTCTGGCTTTGTTTTTGTATTCCTGAATCATGTAGAGCTGTCAGAAGCATGAAAGAAATCTAGCTACTAACTGTACTGTCAAAGATCGTGTGGTTGGTTCCTACCAGTAGAACTTCTGGGAAGCTTTATGAAAACTTTAAAAAAAAATAATAATAATAAAAAATTCAAACCCCTGCTGGATGGCATGGTCATGAGATTTCAGTGGAAGAGTTTGATACGGTTTCAAGCCCATGTGCTAACCTAAAACCATCTCAGTGGAATCTTGCAGGCAGCGGTGACGGCGCTGGCCTCCGGGCTTGGTGTAGTTACTGCTGAAGGTGCCTTGTTGAAATCAGAGATAACCCATTGCCATCTGCTTTCTAAAGCCTCTTAAGAGCAAGCAGGAAATGCCACCAGGCTCCTCTCAGGCATGTCTTTGGACCCTTCCCTTTAGTGTGCTGTGGGGATCTAGGGAAGGAGCAATAATGACTCCCAAAAGCTTCCCCTCTCAGACAGTTTGCTGGCAATGAGGTTTGCTCCAGGTGAGCTTTCTCCCAGTCTCCATCCAAGTTCATGTCTGTTTTTTGCTGTGACTTTGTGGAATTAGACAAATTAGACATCTCCTTTAGACAAGCTATGATTGTCTAACCAAAACCACCAAAAGATGGCTCTTGACCTCCGCTTTTTTCCTGCATGACTGACCTGTATCACCTGTGCCCTTACACCATCACCAGCGGGATGGGAAGGGTGGTGCTCCCCACTTGCTCAGGTACCCTCAGACCTGTCCGTCTTTGAGGAAAGTCCCATAGCATCCCTCTACTGCAGTTTCCCTCCTGTAATTCAGAATACCCCCTGCCAGTGTTTAGTTGTCACTTGTCACAGCATGCTCTTAAAAACAGCTGAATCCCGCTCTCGCAGAATTTCCCCTGAAATGCAGAGCCACGCCTGAATGAGGATTACTGTACTTGCCCAGATTTCCTATGCTAGCAAAGAAAATCCCTCTTTCTTTGACAGAATATGGTGATTGCATAGAGTAAATCTGAGTGCAGAGCGTATGGTTTGCACCTTATTAATCAATGGAGAAAAAGCACCTGTCATCTGAGGTTCATTTCACAGTATGGGGGCTGGCGAATAATAAATAATAATAATGTGTTCCTGCTGAGGGCTCTAATCCCACCATTTATTCTCCACTAGCAGACGCCTTCTTCCTCTCACTTTTCTGCTGGTGCATTTTGATTTGAAAAACAACAGGGCAGTTACTCGAGATGCTTTTTAAACTCCATTTCCTCCTATCTTGCATGTGTTTAAAATATAAATATACATTCTGTATTTTTTCCAAGCTACATATTTGTTGACTGTCAAGTAGAGTTGCAAGCTTTTAAAATCAACTTAAGAAAAAGAAATATGAATAATTAGTTTAGAATTGATGCTGTGAAATCTGTCTCCGTTTTCTACATGCAAATACGGGTAGGTTAGTATCCGGAACAAAAGAGATGGGACCATTTATCAGGAGTTCCTCATGGGTCCTTTAGAAAACACAGGCATAGTTTATCAGCAGAGAAATGAATGATCTCTGTAAGCATTAGTGAAAATGTTCAAGATTTAAAGCAGCTCTTACTTTCCCAGGAAAAATGGAAGAGGGTTGCCAGAGAAGTCAAAACTGAGTTAGCATTTACCATTTAATTGGTAAACATGAACTGCAACATCATAGCAAATCTCCTTAAAAACTGTGCAGAACCAGACGTTTGGCCTGAGAGAGAATTTGGCTGACCAAGTGATACTCTAATGTTGATTTTTATTATGTCAGAGAGATTTTTGGTATCTAAGAAGCAACATTTCCTAAAAGAGATTTATTTAAAAAGGAAAAAAAAAAGCCCCTCCCATCCCCACAAACCCTAAAACTTAATTTTAGTGGATTTGAATCTGGGCATTTTTCTCCAAAAGCAAACAACATGATGGTAAAATGCATTTTATAATTTGGACTCTACTAAACCATAATACCATTGCATGTGTGAAATAGTGAAATGCTGCAGAAGGTTTCAGCGAGAACCGCTCTCTTGCTGGTTGGGCTAAAAAACCCTGTGACACACAGTTCAGATGTGTTGGAGGAGAGTGCGAGGAGTTGGAGGCCTCTAAAATAAATCCCTGAAGTGACCAAAACTGTATGCAGTCCTTCCCTGAGCAGATTTTTCTGGAAAAGTAAATAAGCCCTTTCTGGTCCTGGTCTTGGAAGCTGTTGTGAGTGGGCTGTTGAGCTTGCGCAGCGTTACTGTCTGTGTTCAAGACACACGCATGGAGACGGTTTCTCTAATCCAGCATTGCACAGACCAGAATTGGTCTGCAGTGAGCAGAGAAAGTGTGTGTTAAATTAGAAACCTAATGGGAGACTAGATTCTGATCTACTAATAGAATATCAAAGCTTTAAAAAAAAAAAAAAAAAAAAACAACAGGATGCTTTTAAAAATTCAGTAGGTTGCCTGATAATATCTGGTACAAGTGAAACCTTAGATTTGATGAGAATGTGAATCTCCTCTTAACAAATGAGCCAACTGACAGATACTCAAAAATGCTCCTTTCCTCCATTAATGGAAAGTCTCTGAGTACAAAGGTCCTTCCTTCTGCGACAGCCGTGAGTGGGTTGTGCCCAGAAAGTCCCAAAGAAATGTGCTCCTTCCTTGGGCTGCTGCAGGACAGCCGAACAATGAGGGCCTTGTTCCCAGGGCAGGCTCATAGGTGTGGTTTTTAAACCGGCGTTGGGGGAAAAGTTCAAACTTCCGAAAAGTTCACCAGTAACTGGCAGATGGAAGGTTTCATTGTTTTTGGATAAGGTCTGAAAATAGTGGAAACGTAGAGCTGCTTAGGGAGCGCAGATGAGACTCAAGCGTTCACAGCGTTCTGACTCTGCAAGGCACAGTCAGCTGCCTGAACGACTTGGAGCTCGATTTTTACTTGTAGTGTGAATTAAAAAATGCAATATGAACTCATCTTCCTGTATAGAGATCAACAGGAAAAGTTTTAAATAAGCTGCCAAATATTGAGCTTCAACTAAGTAGGGCGGTGTGTGTGTATGGGGGGGGTCACAGCCTTTCCCATGGTGTATGCACAAAAACCGCATTGCTGATATTTCAGAATAGATCAAGAACATGAGGTTGTAAGGATACCACTGGCATTCGTAACCACTGATCGTCTTAGCCTCAGTTTTTTTGTCCTGTTAAGGTGTTTTCTGCTGATGTAAGAATAGTGAACGTATTTCTTAGATGTGTTCTGCATTGTCTTTGCAGAGTGCTTGTGCTGCCCAGCTGTTTATAGGCCTGTGGCAGCATGGGAAATAAGCAGGTCATGGGAAGACACCTGGGGTTGATGGACTCCACACACTGGTGGGGTCAGCTCTGGGTTTGCAGTCGTTACGGCAGTGAAGGATCTATGCAGACCAGGTTATGAGGCGTGGACTTCAGTCATTTAGGGCTTTAGCTTATGGTCTTTGACCAAATTGACTTTCCATTGAGAATTTAGCCAAAAAAGCTAACAGTATGCTGGCCCTTAGCATGGAACACACGCACTGGAGGTATTTGTTTTAAGTGTGAATTTGCCCTTTTTTAAGTGAAGGCATGTTTTGTAAATCATACTTCCTTTGCAGTTATCCAGCATACGCGTACTTTTTCCAAAAGTGGATATATTTCATGAACCTTCAGCTAGAGACAGGAAAACCCAACCTGTACCTCTGTAGCTGTATGTATATTGGCGTGGAATTGCTCAGGGAAAATAAAATGAGATGCTGGGATGATCAGTCACGTAATCAAATCAAAGTTCATCCAGCCCTGCAATCACTCCAAGAGGGAGATGTGATTGAAGTTAGTTCTGGATAATGTATTTGTTTGAATCCCTTCCACTTACTAGCAAAGGTGTCCTACCGTGCTTGTGGTTCAGCTCAGCTAACATGCTCATAGGGGGCTCTCCTGCTAAGGGAGTGTGTGTTGTGCCTGCGGCTTCAGAGATGACATTTACCTGCATTCTGTGGGAGAGGAGACAACCCTCCCCATTAATTGAACAGTGGTCATCCCTAATGTTGTGGGACTCTCCTCCCAGCAGCTTACATCTATGTATGACTCGCTGACCACCCTCCCTGTGTGTGGGCATCAGCCAGAGGAAAAGATCCAGGAATCCTTAGAGTGTCTGTGGTCAGCTCACCTGGTCTCAACTTAGTTGTCAAGGTGAAGCCTTAACAAGCCTCACTCAGGGGATACAGCTTATTTCTGGCCACCTGGTCTTCTGGCTACCAGCATCAGTCACCCGCTTTAAAGCAGCCTGTATTCAGGCTCATGGGGAGGCAGTTAAGTCTGTGGCACCAACTGCTTAGGGGCCTCGCATGCCTCCTGCCTTACAAGGGTGCTCAGCCCCATGTGCCATTCTGTCACAGGGTCCCTCTGTGTCAGGATCCACCTTATCTCACCTCGATACCTGATCGAGGGTGAATATGACTTGAGCCTTGTAAGGGAGGACTTTTGAAAGATGCTTGCTAGGTCTCTGTAGTACTTGGGACATCTGTCCTTATCTGATGTGGCGTCTTTCACCCTGGGTACATCTGGGGCAGGATTCAGAATTCACAAGCTCTTGTTTCCAGAGCTGTTTGGGGGAAATGGAGAGTTGCCCATGGAGAGTTGGCCATGGTAGTGTTCTTGGGTTCTCCCAGGCAGAGTTCACATCTCCTGACTCTTCTCTACTTTCCTACTACAGAGCATTACCTGGTTCTGTATAGCCTGTGACTTTCCCATTTCTCTATTTTTTTAACTATGCTAATCTGCCTCTCTTTTTCTTTCTGGTTACCCATTTTCACCTGAAAATCACCTTTCCTTGGTGTTGTAAAGTCTACTGTTCTTTGTTATAGTTTTCCATTCAGAATTTTCTGTAGGGTCTTGTCTGCTTTAAATATTGTTTGGTGTTTTACCACGTTGGCCCATTAGTTGTTGTGACTGTTTTACCAGTAACGTGGTATTTTGCAGACGATGTCAGAAATGTCACTTGCCTTGTCCACAATACTTTAAAAGAAATCAGACATGGTTATTTTCATTTTATTAATTTCTAGGGAGACCAGAGGATTGTGCTAGCTAACAGGATTTACTTGTGCAGAACAGAGACCTCCAGAAGATGTTTGTTTGCTCTATTCAAGATAGGGGTGACAGGCCAAAAGAATCAAGAGTTTCTCAGTGTGATTTGTCAGATAAAAAAAAAAATCCTGAATAGATTTAAGAGGAAGATGTGACTCAGATCCAGTTGTGGTCTAGACATTTCCATGTTCCTCCAGGAAAAATGCTGGTATCAAGCAGACTATAGAGGAATCGAGCCAAAATGCAAATTTCTACCTGTCTGTTAAGTCTTTAAAGAAGCTCTGCCACTATGGGAGTAAACATGGTATCCAAATCCCTCTGCGGTTTACTAGTCCGGTTAACTCTGAGGGCAGTGTTGACTGCGTCCCTGGCCTGGGGAAGGGAGCCATAAGACAGAGCTGGCAGCAGACGTCCTTGCTGTGCCACGTGGGCAAGGAGCTGCACATGGCAGAAGCGCAAGGTAGAAATGAAGGTTGTTGCAGTCTCAGTCATGTAACTTTAGTGATGCCTAAAACTGTTCCTAAAAACGGGCTGTGCCCTTGAGCTGAATTCCAGTGATTTATTTTTTTTCTTCCTTTGCTTTTTCAGATGGGTATGCGTTTTCTCAAGAAGAAGACGGTGTTGTTTCCCAGTCGCAAGTTGTTCGATCCTACGATACAACCAAAAGGAGAGCAGAAATAGAATAAATGGTTCTTTACTTGATGGGTGGTGGGAATAATGGGATTTGGATCAATGCATCCACTGTTAACACATTCTTGACTAGGGTTGGCAGCAGTAGCCAAAACACCAGAGAACTCATTTCTGTGGCCTTAGCCAACAAGTTTCTGTATTCTCCCTGCAAACCTTGAGTATGTATTGTGGGGGGAAATCATTGTTTGAATTCAGTCGCAAAGCTCTGCCTAAAGTTTTGTTTATGTTGTTATGAAGCATTTGACTGTGCTATGTGAGGTGTGAAATTAAAAACAATGTTTTACCACTATTTAAAACGTGAGCATAAGGTTGTTCTGGGAGAAAAGTAGAAAATTTATGTTCCATGAGAAATCAGCCTTTGCTTAATTGGAACGGGGTGCTGAGATTTCCTGTTTTGTTACACGCAGACCAAGTGCACATGGCTGCATGCAGACCTTACTCCCTCTAATATTCACCGTTTACTAATTTGGCTGAAATTTTTAACAGATAGTTTGGCATAAAATTTTTGATTGCAACACAGTCTGTAGCTAAAAATGCTTATTTGCCGCCTTGTGACAGAATAACACAAGATAGCGGTGAATTACTTAGAATATTTCTTGCCCTCTTACAGGATTTATTAGGGCTCTATCTTAGCTTTCTAAAACCCAATTAATAGCTTACTCACAAAGCCAGGATGTGGAAGTGGGAGAGCTCAGCAGGGCAGCTGTCCTGAGCACATGGCATTATGCACAAAGATGACCTCAAGTAGGTGCCTCCTGGTAACTCTGCAGACTGTATTTGGACGTGCTCTTCAAATGTAGCCTGGGCTTTCCCTCCGTGGCCCCATTCCCACTTTAACAACAGAACAAAACAGTGAGAACTTGAAAGGTACAAGCTTGTCAGATGTTGAGGAAGATGATGTGCATGCGCGTAGGAAGCTGATGCTGTAACCCTAAGGAAGCATTCCCTTGACCCAGGTAGGATGGGCTTGCAAAGGGAAGTTAGGAAGGGTTTACGCATGTGCGTGCACACACACGTACACACACACAGAGCTGGTCATTGTGAAGAGGAGACCTGCAGTTTGTTTGTTCAGCCAAACCAGCCCCTCTTCTAGATCTGACCCATCAACAGGCTTCCTGACACACTCGGACCCGTGAGCCCTGAAGGAATGCTGGCTCCACGGCCTCACTGTGCCAGTAGGACAGGCGTGCTGCTGCATAGATTGGAATTTTGAAAAGAAGTAAAAACTGGGGCATAAGTTAAAGCTGAAAGAGCTCTTAGAAAGCTTATGCTGTCCTCCAGACAAGTTCTATTAATTTTAGTCGCCAAGCCACATTTCTGAATAGCATAAAGTAAATACTGCTGTATTTTAGCCAGGTTTCATGGTTAATGTATATACTACATCTGTGCATTTAAAATGTTGGTGCTGTTTTTTGCCCTATTGACTGTCATCCAGAACTTTCTATTGATTTAAATATATCCGAAAGCAATTTGAATATGAATATTCATGTTTAGCGAGGAAAAGGAAAACACCAACCTGGCCCACTGGCTTAACCTTCCTTAAGGGTTGTGAGTAAATGCCAGCACTCAAGTGTCGCAGTTCAATTCCCAGTGCCACCTCGGAGACTCGAAGTCCCCTATCACGTTAAAAAGCAACTTTTGCTCCTGCAGCACTAGGCAGCATTGCTCTTGGGTTAGGCTGATGGCAGAGGGAAAAGTCATCACCTTCTTTCTGCAGTGCTAATGAGACAATTATGCAATAAGGGAAAAGTGCAAATAATTTTGCCATAGGCATGAAGGTCAAGGGGCCAAGCGTGGGTGTATATGTTTTCTGGGAGATGAATTTTGTTTAAAGGCATGAATGCTAGTGGAGAGAATAAATAAGGAGAGACTAAACCTGATCCCAGGAGCTTTTTAATCTTAATGCTGATCTAACCTGTTAAACACTTCCTTTTATTTAGAAACAAAATCTATTTAGGAAATGTGTGGTGTAAGCCTGTCCTCAAAACTGCTAACTGTTTCTTTCTTTTGTAACAACACAAGGAAAATTAACTTCCCACCAAGACAAAGCAAGATCAGCTTAGTTTTTGTACTCTAAGCCACACACTAAACATTGGTATGTAAACAATTCGGAGGCTTTTCATGAGCATATTGGGGAAAAAACCCCTCTGAATAATGAAGAAAGGCAAGTGTGTTGAGCAGAGAATGGAAAGGATCCTGGAGTCTTTTCTGTTCTTAACTTAGTGCAACAAAGTTTTACAGAACATAATGAGAGATGCTGGGGAGGAGCAGCTGTCACCTAATGTGATTTATTTTATTAGTGCAGACTATGGGCTGTATCATTTTGACCTCTCTGTAAATTGAGGTCAGTGTGTGTCACAAACACAAAACCTCCCTAGAGTGAATAGTGGCTTAGATTGAGGTGCGTGTGTTGGATGTCAGCTCAATGGGAATTACACATGGGGTTTGTCACAGGGCTATACAGTATGTGACACTAGGGCTAGCGGGTCAGACTTTATCATCACTGTAAGGCCTTAATCTCTAGCTGAGTTAATCCTGTAGAGCCCACCCAGGTCAAGACCTGGCATTCTTCTTGTTCTTTGGAGTCATTACAGGAATTAATGTATTGTAATATGCTGTAGCCTAGCTGGTGGAGTTGCTTGTCTTGGTGAACAGTGATGGGGTGTATTCCGGTGGCGTGTTAGCAAAAGGAGAAGGGCAGCTGCTCTGCGTCAACAGAATTCCTTGTTCATTAACGCAAACGCATGTAGCAGTAACAGCAAGCTTTGAAAGCACGATGTGAAAGTGTTATCAACTAGACAAGGTATCGGAGCAGAAGGAATGGGAGATTTCTGCTTGACTGTCCAGGCTTAACTACCCAGGGCTGCTGAGAAAAGGTTTTCTTGGGCAGCTCTGTGCACTGACCAAAGTGGTGGTGTGGTGGTGGGGGTGTGAATATTCAGAAGGAAGGGGTGGTTTTCCTGAATTAAACCTGGATGCTCCTTTTTGTTACACCGTAATTGCTGCTTGCATAGAAGCTGCTGTTCCTTTAACGATTGCCTGGTAGCAAATTAAAGCTGGTGAGCGGGAGCCTGAGCTGAGCACTGCTGAGAAGTCTGTTGACATTTTCTTTTCCTTGACAGGGCTTCGGGTCTTGCTGTAGGGAGCTAGCATGGGAAGTCAGTAATAACTTGTCAAGGAGAAATGGCGAATAACCAATAAAAGCATTTGAGTCAAACTAAGCTGCTAATGTATCTAAAAATGTGTGTGGAGTTAACATGAACTATATGGGCTGTAAATTAAGATAACAGTCAAGCCTCGCTAATCTGCACTTCACTAGACCACATGCCTCTTAGTGCACGCCAAAAATGCGCAGCCTCTTCCCCTGCCTCAGCCAGCAGCTAATAGCAGATGCTGCAGGGAAGTCTCCTGTTACCAAGATTACGTTATTTTTACAGCATCTACTGGAGTGTGTTTGCTGGGGGACAGTCAATGCTCATAAATAAGAGAAAGCTCAGGTGGACCAGAATAGGTGAAATGCAAGGACTACGGCGTAGTCAGTGGCCACACTGGGTGCAATTTGGCCCTCTGTGGACAACCCCAAGAGCTTGAGAGGTGCGTGGTCCTTGAGCTATCCCTGTCCTGCAGGCTTATTTTGCCCTTCAGGACTAACTCACCAAATCTACCATTTTGCATTGCCTCCAGTCAGCAGTGCAGACTAGTGATGCCCTATTTACATTTACAATTTCCTTTTTAACTACTCTGAGGGCTGTACTTTTGCTGTTATGCCTCACAGCTCAAGCTTGAAGCAGCGCAGCCCTCGAGTGGGTGTTCACTCCTGAGAAGCGCTTTGGGTTTGTCAGATTTCTGCCTAGTTTTAAAGCACTGAGGATATTTTACCTCAGTTTTGGATCATCACACAGTATCGATGCCATAAACTTCAGTCAGTTTGCAGGAAGAGCTCTTCGTGTTTTGCCGAGTCCCACAATAAGCAGCAATGATATGAAATACCTTGATGGGTTGGAGGAGAATTTGGCTGTGGCTATGCTATACCTGATGCATCTGGGTAGCAGTTTGCTTCTGAAACGTGGCACTGACCATGTGTGTTCCTCAGTCCCCAGACAGTTGTGCTCCTTCTGTCCTATCAGGAAGGACCCTTTTACTTACCTCTTCCAGAGTCTGTGTTGCAGCTCCACACGTCCTTGAGGATGCTGAGCACCAAGCGGATCCAGACCCTTCTCCCTACCTTGTACCTGCAGGGTCCCCTGGCCACAACCCTGGGGCCCTCGCACAAGAAGCTGTTAGAGGCACAGCCAGAGTGCCTATGAAATGGGGAGAGTTTTCAATTCCAGTCCAAGTGTTGTCCCTTG
Source organism: Fratercula arctica (assembly GCA_947846985.1). Lineage (NCBI taxonomy): Eukaryota > Metazoa > Chordata > Aves > Charadriiformes > Alcidae > Fratercula > Fratercula arctica. The sequence continues at coordinate 21,898,701 of CANTUZ010000001.1, read as the reverse complement.
CCATAACTCTTAATTGTCACTGCGGACAGGGTAAAGAGGTATACAAGAGATGAAGACTCAGCAGGTTATGAATCTGATGACCGAACTTGTACACAGTCTGTGCCCATCCCACCGGTCAGACCCTGTGTGAGCAACTGTGTCACTTGGCGAGAGAGTGAACAGGCAGTGACACTTCTCTTCAGCATGTTGCTTATTTGCAGCCACATCGCTGTTCCTCAGAAGGTCGCTGTGCAGGAGCTCTGTCCCAGATCCCACTCCGAAGGGCGGCTCTCCAGCCAGGCTGAGAGGGCCCCAAGGAGCTGCCCCCAGGTTTTGTAACATGGTGGCATGGTTGTCTTTGCGTCGTAGACAGTGTCCAGTGGGACTCTCCAAGCAGCAGCAGGGGTAAAACAAGCTGCTCCAGGAGCACAGCTCCGGCTTCTTTGGAAGTGACCTATTAGGGCTGATGAGGTCAGGCCTTTGATGTGACCTGAGCTTTCAGATGGATGGTTTCTAGAGCTTATTCTTCCTGGTGCTGAGCTCCTGGGTTGACTATAAGCAATTTCTGTTAAGGTGGAGTAAAGCGTGCTTTTGCACATTTTCTGTACCATACATGAAAGACGGTGCTTTCTTTGCTGAAACCATACACGTTATTTTCTTAGAGCTTTTTCCTCCTGTGTGGCATTAGGGCAAGTCTCCTTGGTTTGATTACACAGTGAACACAGCCTTGTTCCCATTTTATTTTCACTAGTCTTATGTTATTGTTTACACTGACTGCCCAGAACTTAATAGCTCCAGGAGGGAGAGAGCTCAGATCCTCTTACCTTACCCTCCAGACACCCAAGAGACCCTCCACTACCCTTCAGTGCTTGTGACCAGAGCTGTGTGTCTGGAGAAGACTGCAGGACAGGTCAGTACAATAGATGACAAGAAAAGAAATCGATGTGGGTGCAGAGAATAACTCTTTCCATACCTTTTCATACCTAGCAGCAAGATTAATGGAGGCTTTGAGCCTTCTTTGCAAATGAAAACCTGAAAGTGCCCTGTGCTGTTCAGCCACACAAGTGAATCCCAGAGGTGATTGCTTCTTGGTGACCTGCAGCCTGGCCAGGTTTATCTGGCCAGGAACATGCTCTCAGATGGGCTCTCTGGAGGGGTGAAGGGGCTGGGAAACGAAATAGCTTGGCCAAGGCCACTGCTGCTGTTGAAGGCAAGGGAGGGGAGGGATTCCTCAGTCTTCCCTAGAGAGCTGTGATAAAGCTTTCTTCTCCGATTCCTTTCTGCAGCTCTGGGAAGGGAGGAAGAGAGCTGTGTTGTGAGCTTGCACAGCTCCATTGTGTCCTGAAGCTGAGCTTTCTCTGGCATCAAGCTGAGTCCTGGGCTTGGAGAAAGGGGACGTGTCCCTGCCCGAAGCCCCCCTGCTTGGCGTGCCTTGGCTCTAACAGGTTGTTTTCTGGATTATGACAATCGTTCACTGGCTGCCGTTTGCCTCATGGACCCACAGGAATTGAGCACTGAAATTATTTTAGCTGTGACAGGGAATGTCTTTCACAGAGAATTAACGGGACTTCTCTTTGGGTGTTGCTCCTGGGCAGGTTCCTGTCCCCCAGGCTGGTGGAAGGGGCTTGTTGATCTGGGGATCCTGGGTCTTCTTGTGATAGAATGTGAAGCCAAGGAGATGTTTCATATGGATTTGTGGCTTGTTTGTTTGTGGTGTGGACAGAAGGTAAAGTAGCTGAGTGCTGGTGTTTCTCCAAAGCCTGCCTTTACGTATGAAGAAGGTGAGTTGAGTTCTCCTGAAGTCTGCTATGAGGGGATTGTTTCTCCCTCAGCATCTTTGTAGCTACTGAAGAGAAATAGAAGTGGGGAAATGACAAATTCTGTGGTGGGCAAGCCCAGCTCTGGGCAGTCATGCAGAAGTCTAACAATGAAGAAAAGACTAATATATTGCCAGACTGTCACTGTGCATAGCTGGGAGGTCAGCACCCTCGTAATTATGGAGTGATGAAGCCAAGGGAAAAAGCCAACATTAACAGAAAGACGTGATTGTTTTAAATGCTGACCACCTCGCTGGGTGGCTTCCCTGCGAAGATGTTCCAGATGTCGTCTTGGCATAAATTAATCAATTTCAAAACATCTGCAGGGTTTCTTAGAAAACGTGGGATTTAACAGACAGTGCATATGCTCTCCTTTGCCCTTCTGGTTGATACTTTGAGAGAGGGAATGCAGGCACTTGCTGTTCTTACCGTCACAAGCTCTTAGACTGGAAAGTTGCTCAAAGTTGTTTTTCAACTCTTTTTCTTAAAAAAAAAATAAAAAAAATAAAAAAAAAATTAAAAAATGGGGCTCCAGATAATATAAAGCAATGAGGCAGCCAAGCCCTCTGGGACTGTGTGAGCACGTGTGTGTCGGAGAAGAGTCATCCAACTTGAACACACACACACCCACCCACACACCCACCCCCGTCCCTCCTCCTGCCCCCGAAGTGCAGCCCATTGCGCTGGGAGGTCAAATATTTGGCGGCTTGAGTGACAGGATCTTTAACAGCGTCTTTTTCATCAGCGAGCCAAGTCGTGTGCCCGCTTGTCTGTCATATCTGTACTCGAATTGCTTAAATATTGTTTCAGATGGGGAGGTTTTAATCTGGATATGCAGAGAGGAGCGGTGCTGGGGGGGGATGTTTAATTGGCTCCCAGCAGAGCAGCGGTGGTGTGTGGGGTTTTTCCTCTAGAAGTGTTACCATTTTCACGTCCTATTAATGTCCTCTGGTAGTTCAAATGCAGCATCGCATTACAGTGGAGTTTGTTTCCCTCCCAGACAGAATACAAATGAAGGTCATTTACTTGTATTTTTAGAAGGTTCGGAAAACTTAGCAAATTTGTAGCTTTGAACAGCATTGTTGACTGTTGTATGTCTGCACAAAAATATTTCCAATAAACCTTTTATTAAAGCAACCCAACAGACCGAGGCTTGTTTGTTTCTTCCTCCCTGCAAGTTTTGCAGCAAGAGTTCGATGTTAAATGCATTTGAGATTTAGCCTGCAAAGCTGGCGAGTGGATTATTTTTATTTTTCCACGACTTTTTGGGTGTGTTTTAAGGACCTGCTTCTGTTCGTGCCAAGGACGAGGCTTGAGTTCCTTTAGCGGGTCTCAAAACAGGCCCCAAATGCAAGACTAGTGCGGCAAAATAAGAACAGCGCTGGTGAGCTTACAGCAGGTACTTGATATTTGAATCGTGTCTCTGGGCGAAAACCATCTTTTTATATAAACTAGATGGGCAGATATCTTCCTACAAATGATACGCTTATCTCACCAAGGCTTCACCGAAACAAACCTTGGTAATCTTTTGTCCCAGCTAAAAGTCACATAGACGCAGCAGGGAAAAACGAAGCCCTAGAATCTCCTTCACTCCCTTCTTGCAGATAAATTTGCAAGAGGCTTTTTTAACCCTGGGCCTGCAGACTCTTGTGTTTGCGGGGGGAGAGCGGTCTGGTGGCGCATGGAGATGCGAGGTGATGCAAGACCGTGAGAGATGCCTTTCTCCAAACCATCCTGAGGGCGGGTGCAGGCTCACTCCTGCTTCTGCCTGATGAGGAATATCATGTCCACTCTCCACTCATGGCTCAGCTGACGCTGCCGAGCTCTCGCGCGTTGCCTTGCCTGGAGAAGCACCTCTCAAGCTTCACTTGCCTCAGGCAAGACCGACAGCGTGAAGCACCACACAAAGGCTCTCGTGTCCCCTAGTAGCTCTGCATCCACATGCTCCAGGGGACACGTGCTGTGATCCTCTCTGCTACAATACGTTCTTTCCATTTAACGCATATTTTTTTTCATAGTGAGCTGTGAACCACCTTGTCCCTCATGGTGGGGAGCTGGGGCTGGCACATCAGAGAGCCTTGGCAGCTCGGTCAGGAGAGCCTGGATGCTGAGACCTCAGGGCAGAGCCAACCCCAAGCGGCAGCATCATCCTGGGGTGCTGCAGCTGGGGAGGAATAACCCCATGCACCAGGACAGGTTGGGGGCTGACCTGCTGGAGAGCAGCTCGGTGGAAAGAGACCTGGGAGGCCTGGTGGACAACAGGATGACCACGAGCCACCAATGTGCCCTTGTGCCCAAGAAGGCCAATGGCATCCTGGGGTGCATCAAGAAGAGTGTGGGGAGCAGATCGAGGGAGGTCACCCTCCCCCTCTACTCTGCCTTGGTGAGGCCACACCTGGAGTGCTGTGTCCAGTTCTGGGCTCCCCGGTTCAAGAAGGACAGGGAACTGCTGGAGGAGGTGCAGTAAAGGGCTACCAAGATGATTAGGGGATTGGGAACATCTGTCTCATGAAGAAAGGCTGAGGGATTTGGGTCTCTTCAGTCTGGAAAAAAGATGACTGAGGGGGGATCTTGTCAGTGCTTATAAATACTTCAAGGGTGGGTGTCAGGAGGATGGGGCCAGGCTCTTTTCAGTGGTGCCCAGCAACAGGACAAGAGGTAACGGGCACAAACTTGAACATAGGAGGTTCCACCTAAACGTGAGGAGGAACTTCTTTACCCTGAGGGTGGCAGAGCACTGGCACAGGCTGCCCAGAGAGGTGGTGGAGTCTCCATCTCTGGAGACATTCAGAACCCGCCTGGACGTGTTCCTGTGTAACCTGCTCTGGGTGACCCTGCTCTGGTCCCTTCCAACCCCTGCCATTCTGTGATCCTTCCTGAACAGAACCATCACACATGCACCGAGTCGGGGGGGCTACTAAAGTCATGGCTGAAGTTAAATTTGCAGAAAAGGTTGGCCCTACTCAATTTTTGGTGACCATGGGGAACACGTGTTATAAGATCCCTATAGAAAGTAAAAAAGTGTATGGGCTTTAACAAAGAGATCTTTTTGTCCAAATGTTATTAGATACTGGAATTAAACAGATTTTATCAGGAAAAAAAAATGAATATTTATATATAGCCTGGCTAAAGCTTTTCCTCCTTAGGGTGCTATAATTTGATGAAGGTTGGTTTTTTTTTTCCTTATAGATTGCCGGCAGAACCACTTTTAAGAGCGCAGAGAGACTTTTTTAAAACAACAAATTACTTCTGGATTTTTTAAATTAGGAAACAAAAAGGAGGTGTAAGCCAAACTTCCCCTCTTCCCTTTACGAGCCGTGGCTTGAGCACATTTCAAAATGCTTTTATCCCAGAAGCCAGATCCTAGAACCTGCTTTTCCTTTGTAGAGAAACAAAAAGATGGCGATGGACTCCTGGTGTGTCCTGGTAAATGTCTGCTGCTTCCCTGGGCCTCCCCAGCAGCAGCGCAGCCCACGAGCGCGAGGCAGCAGGACCTTTGCTGTATGTAAAAGCTGCTCACACATCTGGGCAATCAATTATGCCAAAGTAAAATTGATGATAAACTTGAATAAGCTTTGGGCGGTTGGTGGTGAGAGAACTCGATGCTTAGCTGGCTGCTCCCTGTGCTGTCATCTCTCGTACAGCGCGCTAAAGGGGAAATGATTCTCAGAATTGTTAAATATAATGGATTGCTGCTTAAACCCCTTATTAGATATATTAGTTGACTAATGACCTCGGAGACTTTCCCCCTAACAGCTTGACTGGCGAGGCTGTGAGAGCGTCTAGTGCTCAGGTCCCAGAGCCAAATATTTGCCGGAGCAGCTGTTGAGTGCGTTGCCGGCAGCCTTTGGTGCCTCATACCAGACCGAAGGAGAATCAAAGTCCCTAAACCCATAGATTAATGCTCAAGTCTGAAATGGGAGCATTAAAAAATAAAAGTGTAACTGAGAAAGGTCTGGTTGAGGAATGTTAAGCAAGAAGATTTCAGAAACGTAATCCCTTTGTGTGAGCGCTGCTGCGGCAGCACCCAGCCGCCTGCCCCCAGCCCTGCCTCCAGCGCAGCCCCCGGCCTCCCCGTGCTCCCCCAGTGCTTGGGGTGCTGCGGGTCCTCGGAAACCTGGAAGGAGCGAGTTTCTCTTCAACAGAAATACTAAGCCGCAGGGAAACGAGGCTTGAAACATCACTAAAAGCTGCTGCTGGTTCTTGGCTGTCCATGCTGAGGAGAGAGGTCTTAAGGCAGATGGTGAGTGGGCTGTGTCCGAGGTGAGGGAATGGTGAAACCATAGTGGTGAGACCTTGCTGCAGCAGCCACATTCAGCTGGGACACAGGCCATGAGGAAGCTTGGTCGGAGGGAGCTCATGTTGCATTTTTGATGCCATGACTGCTCTGATGGACAGAGGGGTGATGGTGGAAGAGGTGGTCCTGGTTCCCTTCTGTGTTTCCCATGGTATCAAGTGCTGCCCCTGAGGGTGTCATGTTGTTGGAGTGGTGGGGACACTGAGCTTCCTGGGTCCCATGAAGCAGGCCCTTGAGTGATGAAGCTCCAAGCTTTCAAGGCGTTTTGGCACGTAAATCCTGCAGTGAAGTGCCCAGGAGCCTCAGCAGTCTCACCACCTTGTGTCTGATGACTTGGCTTGCACTGACCTACAGCCTGGTCACAGACGTCCAGCACAGTTGTCACAGTAAAACAAACAAGACCAGTTTGTTGGTCTTGACAGATGCCGTGGAGCTGGTGGTACTTGTTGGTAATCAGTACAGGCAGCGGGAGCATCTCTTGGTCCCTCAGGAGAACGGCAACGGGAAGAAAGGGGCTGTGGGTTGCGTTTGTACAATGCGCTGGTTTTGTAACTGTGGTGGTCTGTCTCCCCCCTTCCTTTCTCCGTGTTGTGGCGGGAAGCGCATGCGAGCATGGCAAAACAGGCGTTTGTCTGGAATAAAAGGTGATGTGCTCCTGGTGTCACTTCATTTGGATGTGCCTGGTGGCAGAGCTTGAACTGCGTACCTCTATCATTCACGTTAATTAAATCCTGTATAATGACTGTGTGTATCTACCCGTACATAGCGAAGGTGGCGTTTTAGCTTTTAGACTGAGTGCGTGATTGTGACTGCACAGTGGGTCTATAGCAGTTGCTTTTAGTTTGCACCGAGGTAAACTGAGGATCACTTTTTCCCCGTAAGGAGACAGTTACAATCCTGCGCAGACTGTCTGGTGTGAAGTCAATAGGATTCTTTCTCCCAAAAGCAAATATTGTGGGAATTAGCAGCTGCACAAGCCAATATTTACTGTTCAGGTAATAAATCACAGCAGAGACTGCACAACATGCTGGTGTCCTCGTCTCGGAGGAGCCGTGTCCTGTAACGGGTCAGGCTTGCCCTGGTGCAAGTGGCCACAGGGCCATTGAGCTCTGGGAAGTTTGTGGCCCAGCGCAGCTTAGCTCTGTGCCCAGCAGCATGAAAGTCTCTGCCAGCCTGTCCCTGACAGCTTCCAAAGTGCTTTCCAAACCTGAGTGAAGGGAGTTACTTATCTGTCTCCCTTCCAAGATATTGAGTAATTTTATTTTATTGCTGCATTTTAGCAGGGCCTTTTGCGATAGGACAAGGGGAAATGGTTTTAAACTAGATGATAGAAGGAAGAAATTCTTTACAATGAGGGTGGTGAAACACTGGCACAGGTTGCCCGGGGAGGTGGTCAATGCGCCATCCCCGGAAACATTTAAGGTCAGGTTGGATGGGGCTCTGAGCAACCTCATCTAGTTGAAGATGTCCCTGCCCCTTGCAGAGGGGTTGGAATAGAGAACCTTTAACGGTCCCTTCCAGCCCAAACCATCCTCTGATCACAGCTGTCTGACATGATGTTCACTTGCCCTGGCTTAATAGCATTGATAGGATCCAAAGTGATGCCTTCCTACTTTTTTGGTTCTGTTTTCAAGTTAACCTACAAAGACAAACCAGTTTGGGACATGCCCTGAGCTGTTTCAACACTGAATACGAGGAAGGCTTGATGGGAAGTGACTCATCTTTTGAATTAAATGACATTTTTTGAGGTCAATGTATCATTGTTTGCCTTGATTTTGCTGGAGATTTTCTGAAGGACTGATAACTGCGAAAAGGGGGATTCCTTACCTGAAACTGGAGGATTCTTATGTTTAGGAGAAAGGATGTTATTTCTATTCTTTCTTGAATATTTGAATGCTACTTTTGCTATTATAAGCCTCCTAAGTGGGTGAAGAGAACCTGTGATGGAAGACAAGATTCTGTTTCCAAAGTTTAAGGTGAGGAAATGATGTCTGTCCTTGGCGAGCTGCATGTACCCACCTGCGTGGTTTCATCTCATCAGAAATAACCAGCAAAATTGAGAAATGTAAAGAAAAAGTAAATTAACCTTCTTTTGCCAAAGCCAGCGGCCGGTACAATGCGGGAGGCACTTGCAATCTGAGAGCTGTGATTCACGTTACGCTCCAGAGAGGTTTCTTTCCCCTCTTCTACTCACCATTAGGGAGTAAGCGGATACTCGGCCTCTGGCACACCTAAAAACTTTTCAGCTGCGCCGGGTGAAATGTGTGCTGCCTTGCTGGGAGTATTTGGAAAACCAGGAAGGCATCACTTTTGTTAAACGGGGACATAGTCTCCTAATGAAGCTGTGCCTCCACTCATTAACCAGATGTCCCCGTTCAGTGCAGCTTCCCCCACAAGAGGTCTGGCTCAGCAGCCCCTGCAGCGCAATGCCCGGCTCCCTGCAGGGCACAGGGCTGGCTTGGGGACAAGCAAGAGCTGGAGAAGACACACGGCCACGAGAAAACATTGTGAACAAGCCAAGCGTGGAGGAGCTGGAGAAGGTGAGAGGTGCAGGGTCATGAGCAAGGTGAAAAAAGCCTGGGGTCAGCGTGCTGAGATTTTCCAGATGTAAAGAACAAATTGAGCCAAGCAAATAGGACAGCATTCCTGTGGGCAAATTACAAGACCAGTAAGTGTGGGGACGGGAAGGGGTATCTCTGCAGCCTGGAGAGAGAAGCCAGCCCTGGGCTGGGTCCAGCCCAGGGGGTGGGAGCACTGTCACACCCTGAGAAGCTGAGGCAAGACATCACCAGCCAACCTCGCCTCCCGGGCTTGCCACAGATGGGCCAACGCTGACAGCGTTTGGCTGGTGCCAAGCAGCCGCGCTGTGCTGGTGGTTCATGGGCGGGCGTCCCACAGGTGGAGCCCACACTGGTATTTTGTGCCACATGGGCCAGCGTGGTGGGCATCTCCCCACCGCTGAGGTACAGGAGGCTGTTACAGCACCAGAGACCGCTGTTGTCTGGCCATTCAGGTTGCACACAACCACTGTCAGAGGGAGTAAATGCTCTGCTACAGCACAGGGGACACTGTGAGCCCCCAGGGAGGGCAGGGTCCCACTGAACTGTCTCCATTCAGGGTGGATGGGGAAGGGGAGAAAGGATGGCACAGGCTTAAGTGACTCGTTCAGTCCATTTGGAAGAGATCCTGGGCAGGAAAATGTTGCAAACCCCACTGAGGACAGAGAATTAATACAAAGAGACCTACAGAGAAGCAAGAAATATGAGCAGGAAACAATAAAATGAGATTCAGCTTGGAAAAATACAAGGGAATACATGTGGGGAATAATATTTAGTAACAGCTTCAGTGGGAGGAAAAGAACGGGAAAGCAGAAAATCTAGAGGGGAAAGAAGAGCTCCGTCGAGACCAAAAGCGAACAGCAGATTAGGTATTTTGAAAGGGAGGTGCTGAGGTTAATGTGCTGAGCTGGGACCCAAACCCCGGCTCGCTCTCCTGTGACATTATGGGACACGTTTAAGCAACAGCCTCTAATTACACCAAGCTCCACTTCCCCAATAAACATGGCGATGGCTGGTTAACAGCTGTATGGGGGCAGGAAAACCTCCTGCTAATGGGGAGGAACGGGCTTTGTCCTCTGCTTGTGCCCGGCTAACAGGCAAGACATCTCAAAGTGGTTCTCCAGGCACGTGTTGTGAGGGTGTCGTGTCACTGGTGATGTTTCATGCTGTTCCCCTGTGTGGCCCAGTGGTTAGGGCACCATGGGTTGGCCAGGCCCCCTGTCTTGCTCCTAGCCAACAAGACTGGGTACAGCTGCCTTGATGGCACCACCGTGGGGACACCAACACCATGCTGCTGTGTGCACTACGGGCAAACTGGCGCCAGCCCAGCCTCTATGCACTTTGCTGGCTTCCCCCCACTGTCATCGCTGCTTACCATGCACAGCATAGGAGTGAACACTTCAGTGCCTTAAATAGGTACCAACGCATTCAGAAACAGGCACTGCAGAAGTACGCTGGACACTTTAAACTGAACATAAATTTAAGGGGTGTAAAGAGCAGGGAAAAAGGAGGAATTGTTTAGGGCCGTCTGGAAAGAGGGGACTGAGCGATGGGATGAAATTGAGCAAGTAGAAAGGCGTACAGCCTCTCAGGGCGGGTTTCCTGAGCCGTGAGTCACCTGCGGTGGAGACCCCCGTGGGTCCCTGCACTGGGGCAGGGCTGCAGGGTGGGTGCAGTGACTGCAGGAGTGTTTCCATTGCTTCTTACAGCCAGATAAGGCTAAACATGTATTTATGGGCCATGCAGCGGGTTTAGAAGCATGTCTGTGCTTTTTTCAGTCCTCAGATTTTAGGCTCTTGCATTGAAAAGGGGAGGACCAGCTCTCCTAGGGAATGGATGGACATTCTTTGGCAGGACCTGAGAGACACTGTGCCCATCCTGGTGCCTGGTCCCAGCCCGGCCCTGGCTGCCACAGGGCAGTGCTCAGGGCTCACCGCTCATCGTATCGCACGTGGGACTATTCCTTCTGAGTTGCAGTCATATAGACCCCGGTCTCAACTAGCACTGTAGCCTATAAAAAGTAAATAAATGCAACTTTCCTAACCAGCACTTGTGCTTACTCAGCATTTATCTGCAACAGTTTCCATGCTCTCTTTCCCTGTGCCATTCATAGTCACCAGGTGCAACAGGGAAAAAAACCACCTTATCCCTCTCCACCAAGAAAAAAAAAATAGCCAAGAGAAAACAAACAAACAAGCAACAACATATAAAAACAGGAGGAAAAATGCTCTGACACAAACTATTGGTCTCCTGCCCCTCACCTCAGTGCATCTGCTCTGAGCTGTGGCTGACCCCTCCTTCCCTGCCAGCTTTCTGCTTACAGCCCGGCTCCTTTGCCTCCCCTGGATGCCAGGAAGCCGTGGCATTTTGGGACATGCTGTGTACAGACTGACCAGGGCTATGATTTTTTTCCAGACTCTTCTTTGCTATTTATTCGAGTCATCAACATGCAGTTCCGACAAGGCCCAGTTTCCTACCCATGCCTTTTCCACTCCCCCGGCCGCCTGCTTGGCCTCGCAGGGTTGGCAGCACTGGTGCCGGCATCACCAGCGGCCGGAGGGAGTGAAAACCGGGACAGCGATGTGGCCTTGTCCCAGACTGAGTTATGTCCCCGGCACAACGAGGGCTTGGTTTTTGTCTCAGTTATGAGGACAGAGTTTGCTTAAGGGAGAAGGGTCCCTGCGCAGAGGGAGGTGGGAACAGCACAGCCACTTAAGAGTTACACACTTGAAATACTTAGATGGTAATTGCAAATCCAACTGAACGCAAAAATCCTCTAAAAATGCCATTTGCTGCAGAGTATTTGGTGTTATTTGGAAAGGAGGAGCCTGATAGGGCCACGGTCTCTGCCCATCCTGTTCCCACTGCTGCTCCCCAGTCATCCCTGCAAACACTGGGACACGACAGATCCCCAGCTCACCTGGAGCTCCGCTGCCCTCTCCCTGCTCCACTTCCCTCCAAACAAGTCCCCTCAGACATGCCCCACCAGGGCACAGCCTTCAGCCACGTAATTTGCTGGTTTTACTGTTGTTGTTTAAAAACACAGCCAAAAAATCCTAACTTTGCTTTTTGCCAGGGTCTGGAGAGCAGGGCTGGTCAGATGTGCTCTTGTGGACAGAGAAAAGTAAAGCATTAATTGAAGAAAAAAAAAAAAATAACAAAGCAAACAAAACCAAAGTCACACCATAAAGTATTTATTAAGAAACAAAGGGGGCTTCTTTTTTTCCTTCATTTGTAAGAAACACTTTAAAGCAAGTGCCCTTTCAGAGATTTAAAAGCTATATCAAATGGTAACATTGGTTTTACATTATTGTACATGACATTAAAAAAAACACCACATCTCACAAACTTCCTTTTATTACAACTCAGGTTTCTCTGCCTTCAGTTGTAAATTAATTTCTAGAGACTTAAATTTAACTTATTCTTTTTTTTTTTTTTTTTTAAAAAACAAGTAAACAATATACAAAGAGGTTCACCTGAATTTCATAGGTCAGAGGAGGTGTCCTTGCCAGGGCATGTGCAAGGCAGTTGGGCAAGATCACAAATGGGTGGATGGGCTTGTTGTCTGGCCACATCTCACCTGGGGCCAAGCACTTCCAGCTCCTGCCAAATCCACCAGCAGCTGAAGGCATTCGAGCCCCCGCACCCAGCTTTGGAAGGTCAGTGTGACCAAGCTGCAATGTGGGCAGGTAGAAACCCCAATCCCCACGAGACCCGAGTGGACGGTGGGTCCTTCAAAAGCCTGGCAGCACCCAGCTGTGGTGCACCTACTGCCTTTGGAGATGCCCTGAGCTGTGCGGGCCGAGCAGAGCAGCCACCCAATGCCCCCAGCAGCTGGTCACTGCCTTGCCGAAGCCGCCCAGCCTGGCTGGGGGAAAGCCAGGTCCCCCAAGCCAATCTTTCTGTCCAAATGGGCGATCGCGGCCAGGGAACGGCAGGTCTGGGATAAATGACCTATTCATTTTCCCATGTCAGTGGTCAGACCATTTCTGCCCGCTGCAGACCGCCTGTGTGTGGCATGTTTACAAGTAAACCATGGGATTTGGCAACGCTTCCGCAACCTATGTGGAATTTAAAAACGGACATACAAAAAATAGTAGTATCACAGTTATTGCTACATACTGATACAGTATCAGACAATAAGAAACCTTTTATCAGCTCTGGTCTGGTTACAGTAATTGCCCGGTTTTGGTATATGCCCTCAGCCCTCTGTTGGGGCATTTGGGCTGAATGAATGGATGGAAGTGCAGAGACTACGTTTTTTTAAGAGACAAAATCAGCCTTAGATAGTTTCTTGCATCTGGGATGACATGTTACAATTAGCACAGTCTGATTATTCCCAGCACGCTGTTGCCTCTTACACCTGGACAGATATTTTTTCCCCAGATGAAGCAAAGCAAGATGGTGAAGCAAAGCAAGATGGTGAAGCAAAGCAAAACGGAGGCAGCAGCTCCAATACAAAGTGCCCCCCCCCAGCATCAAACCTCCTCCCCGCCCCCTGCAGCATCACAGGGAGCCACGAGCACCTTCATCCTTTACTTGTGCCTTTTGCCTTGTTTTTAAATACCGCTGTGCCTTCCTACTCCTCTGCACCACGGAGAAAGAAGAAAATGGGATGGGTTTCAAACCTCCACCAGCCCCACCATGCCCAGGTTGGGGTGGCTCTGTGTGGCCCCCAGCGAGCAGGGCTGGGGACCTGGAGGGGGCTGGCAGGGGGATAAAGCCTGTTTTCCTACGAAATTTCCTTCAAATTTTTTTGCCTCGATCGCAAGCAGGGTCTGGGGCTGACAATTTCAAGCGCATTCACACGGGTTTACTGTTTCATGGGAAGTGAGGTTAAATCAGGCGTGTTTGGCGTCACAGTACGACCCTTCTCTGCAGAGGCAGTTTCAGCTCCGACGCTGCTGGCAGTACCAAAAGCTTTGCTGAGCGTCAGGAAGAACAAGCACCTCGTACCCTATTTTTAGCAAAAAGTTCACAAAGGTAAACAAAGTCTGTGCAAACCACTACGGGGTCCTGATCTTGAGGCAAAACCAAGTCAAGAAGGGTTTCAAGTGCACTGGAAGGAAGAGACGAATAACTCACACTCTTCTAATTCCTACATAAATACCAGGGACAAGGAAAATTGGTCTTTGCAAGACCCAGCCTTTCGTGGCAATTCACCCCGAACCGGGGGTGCGTAAGAAACCACGGGGGCTGGTACCAGCACCCAGCACGCAGGGATTGCACTGTTCGGCTCTCGGTGGTGATTGTCTGTAAAGCAATGGAAATGTCATTAAGGAGCTGGTAGAGGAGAAAAGAGGTTTCTTAAGTACTGTGGTCTTGTACAGTGTAACAAAACTCTTTCTACGAATTAATTAGGCAAATACTTCTGACCATGTCATACCTGAAGGGCACTTAATGGCTCCGGCATTTATCTCGCAAGTACAGTGATCTGAAATGCATATGCATTTTCAGCGTAATCCTTCGCCGCTGTAAATCACGCGCTGGAATGAGAGCGTATCTGGCAACGTTAATTCAGAGATATCATCCTACAGTTTCTGGCAACAGACCCCGATGAAAATAAATGGTTTATAAACACTGTCTGACATGCATGAGCCTTTCAAAATTTATTTACATGTGATGTTCTGGGAGCTTCGTTCCGAGGAAGTATTTCTCCTCCGTTCAGTTCAGGTATTAAAATCTGTCGGGTGGGGAGGGGGAGGAAGGCGTCATCACTACACAGTCACAGCTGGGTACATCTTCTGTTCGCTGCTGGTGTGCGGGTAGGGAGACTGGATCTGCCTGTAGCCGCTCTGCAAACCGTCGAGGAAGGGGGGCACTGGGGTGAGCGGCATCGAGTCATGCTGCACGGCGTAGCCCACGTACTGGGGGTGCAGGTACTGCCCCTGGTGGGGCACGATCTGGGTGGCCTGCTGGCAGTTCAGCACCGAGAAGTTCGTCGGCATGTTGACGTAGACGTTATTCATGGTCCCTTCTGGCAAACAGCAGTTGGTCTGGGACCTGGTCGGGGGGGCTCTGGCCCCTGAGTTGGCGCTGGAGCTGGAGCTGGCGGCAGTGCTCGACTGGCGGGAGGAGGAGCCCCGGGAGGTGCTGGCACTTGGGATCATGGGGATAGTCTCCATCAGGCGGGTGCCTCCAGGGGCCCGGCTCTGCTGGGGCTCCTGCTTGGGCCGCAGGCATCTGCAGCAGCAAGCCGCTACCAACGACCCCAAGATGATGAAGGCGACAAATACAGATCCAACGATAAGGAACGGCACGTAGATGGGCACTGCAACAGCAAGGAAAACATTGTCATCAGGGACAAGGACGAGCCTCAGCAGCTCCAGCAGAAGGTCCCATCCCCCCAAGCCCAGCCCACCTCCGCCCAGCTCAGGTCAATGCAGGGTGAGCACTAAAAGCTGTGTGTGCAGCTGAGCATTTTGCACAGAGAGGATGAAAGGGGTGGCTAAAACCAATGGCTGGACTTTCCAAAAGCATCTCTAAAGTTATTAGCAGAGAGGAAAGCCCAGAGCTCACACCTCGAGGGAGGGCAGCTTGCTCCTGTTGGTGGTGGTCTAGTCCACACCAACCATTGCTCCACATCTCACCACATCTTGTCTCCAGTAAACCCTACTAGAAGAATCAGCTCCATAGGGAGATACTTTGGGGGTAGGGATTCCTGCTCAGGAGCACAGGGTGGTCAAATCCTGGTGCTGCATTGCATCACATCCCTCCCTATTGCCAGCCCTCTCTGGCTGCTGTCACCCTTGGGGCAGGGGGACACCCAGGCAGTGACTGGGCAGCAGTCAGGGGGGCTCTGCCACCCTGCAGCCCCTGGGATGAGTGTCCTGCTACTCTGTGCTTTCAGCCCTGGGTTTGGGGAGAAATCACAGGACGTGTGGTGGGGCGAGAGCACCATGCTCCAAAGCTTCACTACCAGCGGAGGGACAGCATCCCTCCTCGCGCAGCTTAAAGAAGGGACACCAGGGCAGGAGGAGTGAGGGGGGGGGCGAGGGGTGGGAGCAGAAAGTACAGGTGATGCTTTGGCAGCAGGGTTGGAAGCCTGGCAAGACGGATGGGAAACACTATCCTTGGGAGGACCTGGGGTCCAGTTGCTCTGCACTCCCAGGGAAGAAAGCTGTTTTCTCTGCCTCAGTAAGAAATCAGCATGGATATATCCAGGAAAACAAGGGGGAAGGTGCCTTCCTTTAGCACTTGCGAATGCTTCCCACAACACACCCGGGCTTCATCATTTCCACCAAAACACAGCAGCCCTGAGACTCAGGCAGGGCTGCAGACCCTGCCTAACTGGGGATGACACAGACATGCCCTGGGCTCAGGGGCAGGGGACACGGCTGCCCCTCCTGCAAGTTAACCAGTGCCAGGGCAGGGCAATGGCTCCCAAACCTGCCGAGCCGTAAATGGTAGTTGTTAAGAAAAATGCCTTGTTCTCAGAACAGCAAAGGGGGTTATCTGTCCACTCAAGTCAGAGCGCCTCCTTGCACAGCTGATTACACGGAACAACTTATTAACCAGAAGGGCGAATTTCTCCCATAATTTTTTGCACTTTTTAGACAAAAGGCTTGCAAAAAATTCTCTCTACTTCTGCGCTTGGTGCTACTGTAGCTTCTTAGCAGGTGCACGCACTTGCTACAGACTGTAACACACAAGTTTTACAAGGGTAAATCTGCCCTAATTATAACATCACTTCAGGCTACTTCTGGTGCGTTCAGCATGTGGGGATAGCAGCAAAGGTGCTGGGAAGCCACCGAGGTGCTTTTTTAAAACAGCAGTAGAAAGACTTGAGTTTACCCTTGAAACTCAGTCTTGTACAAAACAGTCTTAAGCGAGGATTTCAGAGCTGACGGAACATATACAATTGGAGCGGGGACCTGCCAGAAGCAGTTTTGAAATGTCACGTTACTTTTTTTTCATTCGTACGGGTTGTTTCTTTTTTTTTTTTTCCCCTTCCCTTTTCAATGGGGAGCACGGAGGGGGCTGAGGAGCCAGTTCGGCGGGGTGGCAGAGCCGCACACGACAAACGGCTTGTCCAAGGCTGCGGGAAGGCGGTGTCACCCCCTTCTAAAGACGACAGGGCTGGACTTTTAAACAAGAGAGAGGGGAAAAAGTAAGTACCCACGCGTGGGTACTTCTGCCCGTGTAACAGCCGCAGAAGGGCTCGGCCGCCCCCACCTCCGCTCCTTTCGCCCCCCGGACCCGTCGGCGGAGGGAACGGGCGACAAGGGGAAGGAGCGGGCGGGAAGTTCTGCCGCAAACCCGCGGCGGCTCCCGGCAGCCACCGATCCTCGGGAGCGCACCCACACCCACACCCCCCGCGCCCCGGGGCCGGGCCCGCTGCCGCCTCACCTGCCGCCCCGTCGGGGCCGTCCTTGCCGGGCCTCCCCGCCTCACCACCGCCCTGCCGCCGGTCGTTGTCGCAGGCTCCCTGGTCCAGCCGCGCCTCGGGGCTGGAGCAGCAGTACCGGAGGGCGCAGCTGCCGCAGCAGATGGTGGCGTCGCCGCCGTCGAAGCGCTCGGGGCACTGGAAGCCGTCCCGCCAGCCCCCCTGCCCGTCCAGCCAGCCGTGGCAGTACTCCCCGCTGCCCGCCGCCCCCGCCAGCAGCAGCGGCAACAACAACCAGCCCAGGGCCTCCAGCAGCCGCCAGCCCCGCATGGCGCCGCCGAGGCGGCGGGTCAGAGCCCCCCCGCCGCGGGGCAGCGCCGAACGGCCCCCCGGGGCAGGCAGCCGCCGCGCTGCGGGGATTCCCGCCGCCGCCGCCTCATGCCCTGCGCCGCGCCCATGGGCGAAGGCAGCAGGAGGAGGAGGAGGACGAAGACGCTCCTTCGTCCGACGGCTGCGAGCCCCGTCCGGCGCCGCCGCTGAGGTGAGGGCAGCGGCCGCGCCCCGCCTTTATAGGCAGCGGCGGGCGCCGACTGCGCATGCGCCCACCCCGCCCCGGTCCCCGCCGGCGGGTGGGGGGGCGGCCGGGGGGACGCCCCGCCGGCGGGGACCGGGAGCGTTGTTAAAACCAGAGCTGTTTGTTTGTTTGTTTGTTTTAAAAACTTACAGACAAAACACCTTTGGAGTCAGAAATCCCTTTGCGTTTTTCACGTTTACCCCGGGCAACGTCGCTGCTCAGGTTAAAGCGTCTTTCCCGGCCGGTAAAGCGATGCCTTGCTGCCCCCGTGCGAAGCGAGTGGGAAGGGGAGCGTTATAAAAACACCACCGCGACGGGGGTTTTTTCTACAACGGAGAACTCTCGTAAGCCGGCCTGACAGGTCACACTGCTGTGAATTCCCAAAGTGAGGACAGTTATCAGAATATAGGGTTTCCTTTTCTCTTCTTATTAGCTATCTTTTACACTAGCGTAGCTATATCTATGGTCAGTATTATTTAAACACCATCTGCCTATTTAAAAGCCCAAACGACTAACTCCAGTCGTGGTATTACTTGTGTAAGGCGGACTGTTTTTTTATTTCTGCTTAGGGAACATATTTAATAACTACATTTTAAAATACACGTGTATTCATAACAGCAAGGCTTTCTTTTATTGGCTCTCATTTCCTGGAAAATAATTAGAGCAAGATGACCCAAGGAAGAAAAAAAAAAAAAAAAAAAAAGTTACTCACAGAAAGAGTTAAAGGACTGTAAAAATAACTTTGAGTGAAACGGCAGGAGGTTCGCACACTCCTCAAGGGCCGGGCTGTGAATGCGCAGTGGCCGCACCGGCACCGAGCACAGCGGCTGTCCCAGCGCAGGCAGCAGTGACAGCCGACATCAGCGCTGGCACCACCTTATCACAGCCAACGCAGACACCTCCAGTATCGCACGTCCGGCTCCAAAACGCACCGCTGTCTTGACAGCGGGGTGAAGGGATGCAGGCTGAAGGGAGGTGACCGGACGACAGTACCTGTAAGCGCGGGGGGACATCCCCCTCCAAATTCACAAGGCTGTTTCTCAGAACATGTCCCTCGGTTTCAACACCGTGCCCCGTCGGACCAGGACTTTAGGGACTTTGTTAGCACTGCCCGACTGCTCAGCCACGATCAACACAACTGGCACACTCTTCCCCCGGGAGTCGTAGTACATTGATTTTTGGAGCTCCCACTTACTGCAGACACAACAGATTGCTGTTACAGTATAAAAGACAAAAAGCCGATGTGTGCACCTTCAGATTAAAAGGGGTGCCATTTCCCCATCGAATTATTATTTCTGCTGTAACCAACCACTCGTCAAAAAGGAAGGAATGCTAGCTTTTTTTCTCTTCCTCAGATAAGGAGCAGTTACTTATGATGGACCAAATCCATCTCCCCACAGCTCGCCCTCCCTGCGAGGCTGGCCAGTTTGACATGGCATCCTTATTATACAGTTATTTCCACTGAAAAAAGAAAAACCCCAAAGTACAGGAATTTTCCACATTCACACACCAGTTTATGTCGCACAGAGCATAAAGCATGAGCATTTTATTGAATGCAGGACGAGGAACAGGATTTCACTGTTGCTCACCACCTAATGCCAGAGTGCAAGACAAGGATTTAGGCACAATACAGTGGAAACAGCATCACTCTGCAGCCGTAGCCCGGGCTGCTGCCTGCACAGTAAGATTAATGAGCTCCAGACAAGAAAAAGGTGCTTCTCCTCTTGGTATGGGTTCAATGGGACTTAAACTACAATTTAATCTGCAGTTTTTGATTTTAGATAGGGATTATTAGCGCAGATGAACAAGAAGGAGCAACTTGGTGCAGTAAATCAACAAAGTTTATCAGAATATTTTCTAGATCGGGGCATTTTTTTGTACTGCTTACAAAAAGTAAAAAAGACTGTATCTGCTCGCACCATTGCCATTTTACTTCGCATAGCTCAAATATGCCTTACCTTGAGGATGATATAACCTAGCAACGAGGCTTTGAAATCCCCCCTCCAAACTGTTCTCAAGACCAGCTTTAACTGACACATCCACCACCCTGCAACGGTGTCTGGTTTTGAACGTTACTATTTCTGTCACTGCTGGAATGCTGTTGCCATCCATCTGCCTGAGCCCACGATCCTGTCCGAGCATCCCTTTTGCCCCAGTACTTCTCAGCAGCTCGGGAGCCCGGCAAACCCCGTCACCACCACAGCGCGCGGATCACCATGACAGAGCAACAAACAACAGTTGTAGGGGCTGCTGCGGCGCCAGGAATAAAGCACAGTGTCACAAGGAAGGTGATGCTTCTCAAGCGTAAAGTGACAAATTACTCAGAAAAGCATTCCTAGCTAAATATTGCTACTAATAAAGTATAAATTTAAGCTAATAGGCATTTTTGTTACACTTGCACCTTTTGCATAGCGATTCTTGCTCGGCGCATGGCAGCCGGGAGGAGCTGCCGCAGCCTCCCTGCTGTTCCAGCCACCTCTGCACATCTCCCATACAGGCAGGAGGTTGCTCTTGGCACGGACAGAGCATTACCATGCCCGAAGCCAACAAACAACGTTAAAAGCCATTCTCGGAGCAGAGCTCGGCATCAGCTACACTATGCTACTGCGGGATCAAGTAGGAGCTTTGCCCTTTTTGGGGATAAGGCTTGATTCTGGTTTGGGTGCTAGAGGCATGCGAACACCCGCCTGCTCACTGAAAGCTGTTCTCGTAGCTTAAGCATTACGTTGCTACCATGGGGGTAAGCAATGGTGACGTTCGCCCCAGCGAGTTCCTTCAGACAGACACCAATTTCCCTAATCAGCAGGCAAAACAAAGGGTAAAAGGAAAAAAAAAGAACATTCCTATTCGTAACTGATATAATGTGCATTGCTAAGACTCATTTCCATGGCATTAAGGCTAGCACCTTCCTTTTGCTGTCACTTCTGTCCGTTCACTTCGCCCGACCTGATGCTAGATCAGAACTGCCGTAGCTGCACTGCTGTTAAGGATAACGGAGGCACCGGGGAGCTGTGCCAAGCGCAGCTGCAGGAACAAAGGCAGCACAGGCGGGTAAGACACAGGTATACTCACCATCACTCCTCCCCCCATCTCCAGCAGAGATGGCAAAGTGTCCCCACACTACTAAGGACCAGGGCAGTGCTGGCTTAACTGCTCATGGCCATTGCATCCATTTAGCATTCAGGCCTACACATTCCAAGCCTCTTTTTGAAAGGTGGGCTTGTTTTCAGTAAGGACTCCTTTATCGCGTGTACCTTACCTTACCCCTGGATAGAACAACAGCAAAAGTGCTCATGCCCAAAGGATCGATTCCTTTATGTGTATGTTGATAAAGAAATAAAGGCGGTCTAAACAGCCAAGAAATGCCAACACTGATAAGAGGATTAAAGGGTTTTGGTGTTTCTTCAGGTTAGAGTAGCTTCTACTTCGGTACCTAACAGACAACTTTAGCTACCCAACTGTGCAGAGTTGGTGCGTATTTTTTTTCCCCAAGGTTTCACCCAACTGAAAGCCTACTCAAGTTGACTGTCACAATTTTTTCCTCCATGAGAACTTACCCATTTCTTCTCTTATTAAGAGTACATGGTATTTTTCATAATTTCAAGTTTCATATAATAAATAGTTTGATTTTGAATATTTGTCAAGTCTGTGTTTCTTTGCCTTTTTACTACACCGTGGTGTCTGATCCAAACCTCACCATCCTAGCTTGCTTTTGTCACTGGGATCATCACCTCTGAAGCATATCCTGTTACTACTACGTGCCACATTAAATACACAGAGCGAGCGAGGAATTTCTTGCCTGGGAGGTATATACCAGCCTCTAATCAGAATCGGATTTTGGAAGCAATTATGTCTAGAACATCATGTTCTAGGAAGCTGCTGTCCTGCTGCTGCCCAAGCACACGCCGTAGAGAGACACCTACATTGAAAAGCGAAAAGAGGGAAATCCATCAGTTTGTGAAACATTAGCTGAACAAACAAATAAAATACCTTTCACTTGCTTGGCTATTGACCTGTTTAGGACAGGAGTACATATTCCAAGTTTTACATGCAAGCGCGCAGCAGAATTGGCCTGATATCCGGATAGGGGTCGATCTATACCCAAACACAAATAAAAATGAACCCAGAAGCTTTTCTAGAAGTTTGCAGAAGTTTCTAAACTTAATCATAACCTGTTCATAGTAAGCTAGAACTGCCTTAACTTCTAAGAGGTGAGAAAACAAAAACCAAACCATTCCTTGGAAAAAAGTTATTAAAGCTGAAGTTAACATGTAACATACTCACCTCCTTACTGTGGTGCTTCAACTGCAGCGATGGGCTGTAAGGATTAAATCCCTGAGGCTGAGTGAAAAAGCATTAAGTAATAAACCTCATAACGAGTCACATGGGTCAGAAGAATTGTGAAAATATTGGTGAAGTTTATCAAGATCCTACTACCTCAAAAAAAAAAAGTAAGAAAATGTGAATGATCTGGAAACTAAAGGTGATACAGAATACGATAACTATGCCTGCAAGGGCTTTGTGGTGGCAGTATGTAACCGGCAGCCTCCTGCCACCTGATGAAAGCAGCATTCTCCGAGAGCTATTGGAATCCTGATAGGAATCCCTTAATTTTATACTTTTTTTATTCCTTTGGTTATGGAGTTAATTTATATTCCCCCTCCCCTGTCCCAAAAAACATCACTCACCTAGAAAATTAAAGTGCTATGATCAGCTGTTTCTACTACTGCGATGCTTTAACCGTCCATCAATCTCTGGAGATACCAGCCACAGGGTCAAAAGGCACTTAATGAGAGGGAAGAGGGAAACAGCCCGACAGCACAATCCCAGCAATTAGTTCAAAAACTGCATACTTCATTCCTGGAAGTTTTTGTGCATAGCCAGTTCTTCAGTGGGGTTTTTTTTGTGTTTTTTGTTTTGTTTTGTTTTTTTAAATAAACCTGAGTAAGAGTTTTAGGGAAACAAACTTTTATAGCGCATGAGGCAGATATAGAACATACAGACAGATTTTTCTATACTTAACTCTTAATTTCTCACTAAGAACCTACAAGGTGCTTCTGTTATACATTCTGCTGAGACATTCCAGGTATTAGAACCAGTAACAGGTTAGAGCTGAAATGACTGACCACATTATTTCTAATATTAACACGAGTAGAGGACTGTGGAAAAAAAAATTACCACTGATGTCAAAGAGGAGAAAAAAGGCCACTAAACCTATATTCCTAAACTTTAATTTTCATTTTAAAAAATGATGCTATAAAAGCAGTTGAGGTTCAAAATGCAGTTACGTTATGAATATGTAGGGGGTGTAGCTGGGTTTGGATTTCAGAGGCCCTTGCTGAGGAAGATGCACAAATTCTATCCACCTCCACCGTATTTCAACCTCCTCCCTCCCCATCTGCAAGAAAGCAGTAAGTAAGTCTGGTAGTACCTAGCTAGCCAGCATGTCAGGAACCAAGACAAATGTGAATGTAAAGAAAGTTTTGAGACGCTGGACCAAGAAGAGTTTGATGAAGCAAGCAATTGAAGGCATAACTCCATCACACCTCCTGCCATGTTAATTGTAGTGAGAAGGCAGGGGAACAATAAGGTATTTCTGGCAAAAGAAAGAGATCACATAAATAATTTTAAACCACAGCTGTACAACAAGGTGCAAACTAATTAAGACAAGCACATCCTTCATATGTGACTTTAACTTTCCTCCAGTACATATTTTTCTTTTTTTACAGAGCAAATAATCCAAACTTGATTTAATTTCATGGTCCTTAAGTACAGGTCAGCTTCTTAACATCCCTTGTAGAGGCCACACCTTGAATGTACTTGTAGTTTGCCCTCTACTTATATTACATATCTTTAAATTGGAAAAAAACCCCAAACCAAATCACTTGAAACAGCATATACAATGCTGATCCCTGAAAATCATGGTTAAATTCAACCACCCAAGTAATATTCTGGGAACATAATCATTTCAAATCCCATTTTGACTTTAGTTTGTACTCCAGCATGTGATTATTCTATTACACATTCACTTTTTCACTTAGGCTTAATTAAGGACATGACCGTTACCTTAATGTGAGAAGAAGCAGAACACAGGTACCCAGGAGGCTCAGACTGCTTTCAGATTTCCAAAGTCATACTTAGTGCTGTGCCACGTTACAGCACGATCCAGGTTTATACAGCACCTCATGAAGAGATTCTAGACAAACCCACACTACAACACCTCCCTTCACCCCCCACTTTCAATCCAGAGATCAAGGCTCTAACTTCAGCAAGAACAATTTTACACCATATAAATTCTAGGAAAAATAATCCTACATATTAGTCGATGACACTTTTGTTTCTCCTGTAGCACAGGAGAACAACAGGATCTTTCAAATAGGCAAATATGTATTACAAAGATCACAGCATTACCGTTTTATTGTTTGCACAAAGGTAAGTTGCACATATGGACAAACAGTACACATTTAGAATTAGTTTCACAAGTTAATACATTACAAGAGAGTCCAGTGGTTTAACATATTAACTATTAAAAAAAGCAATAACAAAGGAATACAAACATTACGGTTCTGACTGCAGCCCAATAAAAGTTTAAAAAAAGGTTGAAATCAAAATAAACTGTAAGCTTTATTTTTCTGAGACATAAAAAAACCCACATTATATCCCTTCATAAGTGACTGCTCACAAGGATGCAACAACATACAAGTACAAAAGTGAAGAATTCTGTGCTCCGTTTCCCTTAATTATATCAGATCAAGTGACAAAATGAACATTTGTCAAAGAATAATCACCACTGAATGCAGACATTTCCAAAACATACAAAATGGTAATAACACTTTAACAATAGAAAGCAAATGACCTGGTACTAGAAAAATCTTATGCACTGTAACTGTTTTAGAAAAAAAGGTGCTTTTGTGAAAATGATTGTGAATATTCATTTGATGCATGTTATATACAAAACATTATCTACCTAAAAAGCAACTCAGCTCCAGAGTTCCACGCTCACACTTCAACCTGCATCTTTATTTGCTAAGATTCAATTGATCGATCATTCATCTCATCTCCTTAAGATGTTTTCCCAGCTATTTCTAGTGCACGTCGAATTGGAAATGCAGCACAACAAGCTATGATGTTGTAATATGCAAGACTCATTAATTACTGTCGCAATAGCTGTAACCTTCAAATTACATCATTTTCCTCCACTCTTTAGCAGCAACTTATTGTACTCTATACCTCGTATTGAAAGCAGATACGCAACTGCTTTAAAGTCAATGCTAGTAGCGCTGATGAGGAGCTAGTGAATCAACTCTGTTTTATAACAGCTAATTGGGGTTTTCATTAGAATAGCATATCCTATCTCCCCCAGTTGCAGGGAAAAGCTCATCCAGCCCGACAACTCTCCGCTTGCACACAGACCTTGTGGCATTCTGAGCTTTCAGCTGAAATCCCTGCAACGCCCCACTGTTCAGCTCAGGAGGAAAAACCAAACCAGTTTGGGAGCATTAGGGAATGCTGAAATGTCTGTGTCAAAATCTCAGATTCTTCTTTAGAGTTGGCTGCTAAGTGAGTCCAAAAAAAGGTTTTTAAAAAAATCCAGCTACTATTCACTATTTACCAAACTTTATGAAATAGTAAACACTGCATTTCAGCTGGTCTAAAACAACAAAACACAAGAAGCAATGATGACATAGCCCAGGACCCACTATTTGAAATTCCTAGGAACATCAAGATATAGGACCATAGGGCAACATGGAGAAACAGAACACACAAAGAAAAGGAGACCTGTCTATGGGGCAAGGTTTGCACATCTGTATTTTATACATATATATATACACATACATACACACAGATGTGTGCACTGTACTGTATATATTTACATCCATATACACAAAAACACCCTGAAGTAGATTTAAAGGCCATATCCAGGAACAGAAGATATGAACTCTAGTATTTGTACTAGAATATATTTTATCTGTACAAAAAAACAAATATGCATATATTCATATGGTATAAAGCTTATTAACAAAAAATATTCTGCTACTAACATTAGGTTAAATAGATGGTTTTACAAGATTCTTTAATAATAATGCAGTATAGAACATTTCTAAAACTAGGGCCAAAAATAAAAATACATAAACGAGTTTCTATTCACAAGAAAATAGCTGTTCAATATGATTTCATTTTGTACTTCAGACTAGGGAAAAGTAGCAAAATTTTTATAAATCTCCTGGGATGCAATTTAATTAATGCATCAATCTAGAAAAATAGACTTTTCAGATGAACAAAGTTGATTCACTTCCCCTTCCCTAGAAGGGGTGCCTATCTTTTCCCTCGCTTGTTTCCAGCTGGAGGTTTCTTCAGCTGAAGAAGTTGCCCTCCTGTCCCAAAGCCTGCAGAGGCAGGATTAGACACCCCGAACGTCAGGCCAGCTGATGCTGTGATGCCGGGATTGCTGAAGTTAAACCCAGATGTAGTCGAGCTGCCAAAGCCTTATGAGGGAGGGAAAAATATTTTAAAATATAAGTCATATCAGGATTGCAAGTTTGTTCTCCTTGGAGTTATGAACACCAGTCACTTCATTACCAATATTTGTAATACTTTATACTCGTGGATATACAGCAGTATGCCACATTGCTAACACACTTGGACTTGCTATGGCAACTTGGACATTACAGCACGAACACAGTCTACCTCAGTGATTGTAAACAATTATATCCTAAATAACAAATCTATTATACCATTCACCATACAACAGCAGCACCCAAAAGACCCATTGAACCATAACTCCTCAAGGTCTCAGTGTAAACACATAATGCGTACGTAGGGTGGGAGGGAAGGCAGAAGTACATACAGAACACGGCCCCACTCACTTCACTCACAGCAGGAAGGTAGCAGAGCTGGAGTCGGAGCTCCCAGCCTTGTGCCCTACTGACCAGGCTACCTTTGCCTGTCGTTATAACGTACATGGCACTGACCATGCCTTAAAAGAGAGGCAGAAAAGGCTCAAAATTCTTGCCAAATTCTTGGTATTTAAAAAAACCCCACCTTTTATGACTTAAACCGAAGAGCAGCACTGAAAACAAAGCTTTGGAAAAACTGCGTGACTAGGTGAGCTAATTGTGCTATTTTAACTCCTCCACCCCTCTTCTATCAAGGTAAACAAATTGAACATTTGGTTCAGCTATAAAACAAGGTCAGTTGAAGAAAATTGCCTACAGTTTTCAGCAACAGTAATACCAACTCATTTTACTTTCTTTTGTGAATTTACATCAGTTATGCACAACCAATTCGGATAATAATTGAAACTATCAGAGAGTGCCAGAAATTTCTCAAATCTTAGTTAATACAAAGCAGAACTTCCTAACTCCACTTTTTATTCTCTCAAGAAGCCGAATAAGGTAGCTAATCATACAAAATAACAAGTATGACATGAGCAAGTTAAAATCTTAACAAATAGTTTCATACAAGTTGCACATGGAAACCTGTAAACAATTAAAATATTAAGAACCAGTGGGACTGGTTCACAAGTAAAAAAGGGTATACTCTCAATATGCATTACTTCACACAGTTTTGTTAGCTCTCTAATAGACAGTTAAAGCAATCCTTTGGTCACGTCGGTATCTTCAACTCAATACCTAAATATTTTTGAAGCACAGAAATAAAACCCCAACTGGTTGTCTCACAGGAATTGCAAAGTGGCTCTCACAAGCCTGATGTCTTCTGTTCTCTCACTTGTTACTGATGCTTTGCATCAAGAACTACTTCAAAACATAACGTGAAACTCTTCCTCCTGCAATTTCTGCACTGGCATTACACGTTACATCATCTTGACAAAAAAACCATTCCCCCATTATCTACATTCCAGTAACTGCAGTCCTTCAACATGCAGCTGCCTGTGCAGAACTCATTGTCAATGTACTGAGCATGCAGATCTAGCATGTGACTAATTACATTGTTCGTTTGGGTCTTGTCTAAATTTTGTCTCTCATCCTAGGATGTAAGGGGTGAAGCAGATGCAACTATTCCTCCATTTGCCTGCTACCTCTGAATCCCAAGTAAGATTTTTAGAAGAATAAGCTTGTTCTTCATCAGGGAGTCTCATGAATGAAAAAAATCTTTGATAATCAAAAGTGTTCTTGGTGAGTTACCTTTTCACTTTAAGTATGTATCTGAGATAACAGGTAAGCATTGCCTCCTATAGAAAACATCATGAATGCCATTCATAATAAAGCTGTATGCCAACTATAGCGTCAGTAGTTCAGTAGGCAAGGGTAAAGTGTTCATGAAGTACCTCCACCTAGCAGCTTCTAGATACAGGGATTATTTTGAAGCATGCAGGGAAGGCAGCCTGAGCTTTATATGAGCAATGTTAGAATAAGAGAGAGATGCATGAACTGTGTGATAGAAGACTGAGAACATGCTTGTTAGTTTAGATATAACTTGGAAAGTAATAGCTGTTATGCTAGAGGTGCTTTTTAGGGCAGCCTCAAAAGTGTATAAAGGCAGAAGGGAAATTGATCTAAATGGCTTTGTCCCAACATGGCAGCATAACAAGGCCATGCTATGAAGTTTTTTTTTCTTAAAAGTAAACCAAACCCTAAAGCAGAATACTCAAATGAAAAATCTTCAGGAAAAAGCCTTGAACAAGGTATACATTTAGTCTTATTCCTGTTGCAAGGGAAGAGAATCAGTCACAGAATGGCTCTGTTCTGGAGGGAAGAGTCCCAAAGTCTTGAACCATAGCTACAATGTGATCAATGATTAGTATCACTTACGTGTAAACAACTATTTTCAGAAAGTAACAACAACCTGCCCTTCAAGGGCATAGACCTAGCATCTCCCTGAAGGGCCTTAAAGTACACTTTATTCATTGGGCTTTTGCATCTCTGCTTCAGTCAGCCCTTTAGAGAGGTAAGCCAAACGTGAGGTACACACCTCTCCGTAACAGTATTTTTTTTTTATTTTAACACTACAGGGATGAACAGCGGTTCAGCAGATCTCAAAGGCAACCTATTCCTGCCCTCATCCCTCACGCCACAATAGGTGCTCCAGATCAAAATGGATTTCCAGCACAGGTTTGACTGACTTTCTATAGCCTCTGTATCCAAAAGCTGCTCATAGTTACACACATGGATTATATTCAGGTCCATTTTTCAGCAGTATGTCCAGCCATGATCCCACTGGATTATCTCTTATTCTGTGTACCAAGACTGCTATTCTTCAATAAAAATAAGTCTCCCACACAAATTCTCAACTCAGCTCTTCAAAGCATATTTAGCATCTCCAGTTTTCACAAAAATAGTGTGTGTGCGTGTGTGTACACATCCCCCCTAAGCATTGTATCTATAAATTCAATAGTGATTCCCCCCCCCCCATAATTTTGGGAGTCTTAATGCTCTTTACAACTTCCCACTCACATCAGCCTTTTCAGTCACCATCAAATGAATAAGAGTAGGAATTAACTGTGACTTGACTTGGAATTGGCTTTCCACAGTATCTGTTTCAGAGGGAAGTCCAGAGACACTTGTTCCATCTCACAATTGTGTGAGCTAAAGCAACTGAGAAAAAACTGCAGTTGCTCTGCTTTTCATCTACTGACACAATAGACAACGACTGCTCCTGGACTAAAGCCCAATTTACTATTAGAAGATGCTCAAGTACTTCCAGAGGACTCAGAATTTTCTCTTCAAACATACAAAGTGAAATTGAGAAGAGCAGTAATACTCCCAGAAACATTTTCAAATCTTTTAAAGCAATTAAATCTAACTTATAACTCACAAACATTTGACAGAAGCAATTTGGGGATCTATAATTTTAATTCTAAAATAAGAACAAACTGATAGAAAACGTGTAGGAGACTTGGGACATTATTTAAGTAGCCTAGAGGGACAGTGTGACAGAACACTTACTAGATATTACTGAGGGAAAATACTTAAGCACTCACATCTAAACACAAGCAGTAACAACAGTATATCTCACAACCCACATTCACCCCATTTTCCTAGCTTTTTCAGAAGAAAAATATTCAGAAACAAGATACAACTATCATATGGTAATACAAACCAGAATATTGTTTCGGGATGCTGTAAATGTTATCTAACAATCAGGACATATTAAAATTAAAAAAATATATAACCTGGCTAGCCTCGAGCATCACTCAAATTAAAAAATCATAGATAAAATTAAACTAAAGATCATATGCAATCCAGAAGCTATACAGCAAAAGATTTTGGATAGAAAAGGTAAAAGTTAATGTGCTTCTGGGCTACCAAATTTTTATGGAGGTTTCTATTCCATAATCCCAACCTAGATCAGGATTTTGCGACCACTTTATTTTAATAAGCACAAAATGACAGGAATTGCATTTAAGTTTTCATATTCCTGGTTACCACCTTCTGTAGCTGAGACTCCTGAAATAACTGAAAACATTCTTCATTTTACTGGGTCCAACTCCCTCACTGCTAAAGAGAGACTGGAGGCACTGCCACCATGACAAAGCCTGGTTTGAGGAATACAGCGAAATGACATCTAAATTGTCTCACAACCACCAACACAGCTAAGACAGACTTGCTAGTTACTTTAGTTTGATACCTTATTAGTGGTGGACAACTGATCCATACAGCTAGTTTTCTAATTGTATTTTTAATATACTAAAAACTAAATTATATACTTTGCAACTCAGCAGCTTGAAGTGCTGCAATACTATTTATATAAATATTAATAATAGGTAATTTAATATAGGCTCAGGAAAAATAAACTACAAAATAAAAATGTAAGCAGTATAAGTTTTCCACTTGTTTCTGATATTAAAAACTAAGCAAGCAAGAGAATGTTAATGCTTAGACACTGCATATTGCAAAATCAGAGATGTTCTATCAAGAATTTATTAGGGTGTTAATCATACATGAATGTTACACAGCCAGCTTAGTGAGCTATTTCCACCTTATAATACAAAGGTACTTTACAGGTCTAATTTGATGGCATAATCCATCACTAACCAAGGAAAAAACAAAACCCAAGAAGTATGGCAACTAACATGACACTGGTCTAAGCTAATGTACTGGGCACTTGCTAATAAATACTAGACACTTGCTGTGTTTGTATTGAGAGCAGTTAAAAAAACATTTTGCTTTTTAAAAAAGAAACATCCTACCAAAAGCCAGTCCCAGGAGACATGATACTCCTTCAATCTGTCATTGAAGAAAGACTGTATGACAGACTATAGGAAGCTATTTGCCTCAAAACCAAATTCGTATTGAAAAACTGAATACAGATGCAAGCTATAGAAGTGACTAAGATTTCAGACATCTAAGTTAAGGAGCAACTGCATCCGTATTTTCGTTTTCTCACCACCAACAAAACTAAACCAAAAACGTGAAATGAGTACTGAGTAGTTGAATTGCCACAGAAACGCTTTCAAAGTAGTTAACACATTGAATCATGCATATATTCCAGAGATACAACACCTATAACTTACTATTCAGATAGAAAGGGTAAGAAAAACAGTGTTAAAGAAACCTTCTGAACTTCTAAAAAATAATTTTAACTTTACTGGTAAATACAGGAAGTAAAGTTACTAGTATATTTGTCAGATTTATACACTAATTTCAGTAGCTCAGTCACTGTATAGCCTATGCCTTCAAGTAGTAACTGCACTTCTGTGCCTCAGACTGCATCTAATCCAATCTGATGCACCTGATCTCCTCTTCCCACTCCTAATTAGACAGACACCATCAAACAGAAAACATTAAGGCTCACTCAGTGCTGTCTACCTAGGAGACCTTTAACAGAACCTAAAAACTCCTCTGAAAATGTGTATTTAGCAAGTAAATAGTTACTTTAATGGTTATATACGCATGTAACTTTAAGCACATTTGTTTCAGTAGCTTTCTTAGACTGAGTGCAGCAGTTTGATTCTAACAAAGTAAGTTTAAGACAAACTGGAATTTAAGAGAAACAAACCAACCTGCACTTAGACTTCCTGATGGCTTACTTGTAGTTCCAAACGCAAACGATGATGCTCCTGTGGCACTACTTCCAAAGGCAGAGCTACTTCCAAATCCTAGTAGAATAATAGTAAAGACATACAACAAAAAAATTACAGACACAGCAATTAAAGACACATATGTTTGGGGTGATTATTCTCAAACCAAACAATTCTAAGCATTATTTGGTAAATAAATATTCTGAAGATTGACTCAAGTATTTTATTCTCAACTCAGTATTGCATTAAGAAAACAATGCAAACAGGAAAGCGTTGGAGAAAAATACTTCCTTCAAAACACAAACTGAGTAAAGGAAAAAGCTATAAGAAAAGGTGAAGTAATCTATCAGAGTTTACAAAATTGCTATTTGAATTGCTGTTAAACTGGCAAGAAAATGGTAACCAAATGGGCCAAAACTAAGAAAATTCAGACATAAGTTCTATGACTTCTATTACAGAAAGCCGCAATCTTCATCCATAACTCTAAAAGAAAAATTCTCTACACCTAAAACAGAGTAAACATTTTCTTGAGTTTACATTGGGCTCATTTTAGAGTCATTGTGCCCCCCAGGCTATTGGGGATCAGCTTTACCTAGGAAACCTAGGAAACCACAAAATAGGTTAAATACAGAATAGAAAAAGAATTCCACAAATTTAATGGGAAAAATTTTGTAATTGACATAATTTCATAACATAAATATTTCAAGATTTCAAATTGTGTTATTAATATGAGATCACTTCAAAGGAAAAGTAAGTTGATGCTTGCAGTTTGAGATAGAAACCAGACAAAAAGAGAGAGAGAAAGAAATTCTCTGCTTTTGGCTGTCTCGAGAGGTTTGTAAAAAGAAAACAGTATTTGTATTTGATGTTATTATGCCCTCATCTTAAGTTTCAAGTGTCAGGGAAAATACTAGTATTTTACTGCAAATTGAGCCTTTACCATTCCTTTACAGAAATAATTTTTATATTTTAAAGCTAATAAGGACTGAACACATGATCTGAAGCAGTGTTCTCTAGTTATCTGCAATTCTAAAATCCGGTAAGTTTTAATGTAATGAATGTAAGATGGTTCATCTAAATGATACACTCTTTTGTCCTATCTAGTTTGAAATTAATTACCCATAGTCAGACAAGGTGTCTGCAAATATTTAATGAAGCATAGGATCTATATGCTACATACCTTATATACTTAAGTGCTAAAGCCTCTATGGTTATCACTACAAAATTCACAGAATATTTATCATGGAAAAAGAGCAACCAACTAAAATGATGTTTCAAAAGTACACATTAAAAATTGTCCTGTTCAAAAAAAAAAAACCTTAAGACAAAAAAAAATCTTAAGCATTCATTCTGCTAATTTGTTTAAGAAAATGTTCTTTCATTTACAGTGGCAGAATTGGTGAATGTATATAAACAATCTTTAGTCTACAACCTCTTTGGTTGAAAAGGAAGTAGTGTTTTTTGGGTTTGCTTTTTTTTTTGTTTTTTTTTTGTTTTTTTTTTTTTTTAAAAGGCATTTAAAGCATCATGGGAACAACCTGGTAATTCACAAGTACTTTCTTTTTAGCCCGCTATTCTCAGTTATTTTTCCTGTTTTAGGGCACAGACTTTTTTATCTGAAAAAGCTTAAAATCTGATGAGAAACGACATTGGTAGACTTAAGTATAAAAAAAATTTCAAGATAGTTTATGGTAAAACTGATGTAACATTCAAGTTACATCATCTTTCCAATACTGAATGATGTTTAATTATCTTAAATACATTACAACACTGATTCACGTATTCGGCTCATTAAGAGGCAAAATGTAGGGATGCGGACTGAGGCTACAGAGAGGAAAAGATGTAACAAGAAAACCCACAGCACATTATGTTTGTGCTCAGCAGACGTAACCATTTTCTTTGCAGATCTCATACAAAAGCTTCAGAGGACACTAGCGTCTTTTGACTTGCACTGTAAGAACCCCCGACCTATATAGATGGGAAATTCACATGCAGATTAGATTCTACTAATCACTTAGATTCTACTTGTAGTTCTACTACTGAGAATTCATTACATTTAAATGAAAAGGTCTACATTAATCATATACTTTTTTTATTACCACCTACTCTTTTCACAGTCATGTGTCCTCTTGGAATATATACCCCACTAGCACTACTAACATTTTGGTAAGTATTTTTCCCTCACTTTCAAATGTTGCTTTTTCAGCTTGAGGGGGGATTTTTATTTTTTTTCCACCTCAGCACTGAGGGACAGAGTGACAGCTAAAGCAAATGTGTTGCAGCAAGCAGGATTCCAGAACTGTAGTAACTTTTAAGCGTTTATTCTTATCTTAATCCAAGCAGAAATGGGTCCCTATAGTTAAACAGTTGTATATACAGGTGAAAAACTTCTGTGGGTTAGCTACAGCATGATTCAATGTCTCAGGTGCCTAACCTTCATACATGTAAAATTAAAAGTCGTTACAGAAGGACGTACCTGATGTACTTCCCTAGCTTTAAGAACAGAACTTCTATGCAATTACTTCATCTTGTTCATCCTGGGTTTTAACTACAATGGCTTTTTAGCCTTACTGTTAGCCTTAGCAACTCCTTCTGTATAACATGAAGGAGTCTGGAAAGTGCCAACTGCCGAATTGTAAGGTCTTTCCCTGAAACAGATCATCCTCTTAGTGGAGTTAAAGGTTTGCAAGAGATTCAGATGTGCGGTATAATAGTTCAATGAAAGATTAGAAAAGTTAAAGTGTACCTCCAAGGCTTGAAGAACCTAAGCCACTTGATTGCAAGCCAGTGCCAATACCTGAGCCGAATGGCGTTCCAAAACTAACTCCCAGAGATGGCTGTGGCCCTGGTATAAAAAAAATGAGAACAAACTTGCCTTACTCTTTCATAGTAAAGAGGTCCTTTATTTATTTATTCAAGTATTTGATAATGTGAACATCATTGCTTTCAACAAATCCCATTAAGATCCCAAATTTTACCTCATCAAAATTCCTCACTTAACTGTCTGCCTCTACGTCCACCTGGTAAAAATCTAAGAAAACACTGATTGTAATAGGTGAAACTAGTCAAAGCTGGTAACATGATAACGTCATTTAGTATTTTTAAAAGTTAACCAGTCTCACCTTAAACTTTAAAACATTAATCAAAACCTTGAGAGAACTCATAGGTAACATTTTGTCACCTGTATTAATGAACTCAGAATATAAAACCTTCAAATTAAAAACAGAAGAACTGACACTAATGTAACTAAAACTATATTACTGAAAGTTAATTTAACAAACAGGAATCTTCAAAACTACTCAAGTATTCCATCCAAATTTAAACAGAACACTAAGATAAAAAACAAGACAATGACTTTATTTTATTAAATTTATTGTTCATTTTTAAGCAAGTCAATTACACAATAACATGACAATTCAATTCTTTTCCACACAAGTGATAACTGAGTTCTGTTAAGCTCTGCTACATAACACCATTCAATAAGGTAAACTAGTCAAACCACCTGTTTAAATAAACATTTACAAAAGGCACAGTACTGTGTACCTTAATGAATTCGATACATTCAAAATTTCAAAGTCAGTTTGTCCCATAATTTAAAAAAGTTGACAGTACTTCCCCTGCGTATTCACACTAGGATGCAGGACTGTCGAAAAACATTTTCAGTCTGCCGAGATAAAATTTATAGCCTCTGTTCCTTTTTTTTTTCCTTAACCTTGGGGAATAAAGAATCAACTTGCTAGCCCATTACTAACACATTTTAAAATAATTAATTCTGATAAATAATTAATATATTTTGACAGTTTTCACAGTACAATCTTATATTCCTGTCTTTTTCAAACAGTTTTCAGTGCACTAGTTAAAAAGTTTAACCATTGAAGATAAAATACAGTGCCAAACTCTTAATCCACAGACATTCACACCTTTCCTCAAGATAGAGTATATAAAGTATGTTCAAAGATGGAGAAGGCTATCTGTGAAAGTGACGTTTTATTCATATATTACTGTAAAGTTCAAATGATTTCAGTCTTTTTCCTGAACCATTACCACATTTGGGCTTATTCTCATTCAAAATTTCTTCCTTTGTACTATAAAGTTTCCCATTACTAATATTTATCTAGAGTTTTAAAACATAACTATTTGAAGCTTTTAAAGTCATTTCAGTATTTGAAGATTTAAATCAAAAATCACTTTGAATCAAGTGAAAGGCACTGTATATCGAAAAGTAACATTTCTTGCTAGGAACACAAAATTCTCGTGATCCAAGCTGAATGACATCTGTATACTCAAAGTAGTGTTAAACTAAATTTTAAGGGCATCTAAAGTTGTTAGCTTTCAGTCTCTGCTTAGCAGGGAATAGTTGGGAAACCCAAGCTATTTTTTCAACTAAAAAAAAAGTATACCAGATGTTGTAATTACAAATTTTCACATAAATTTCAAACTAAACTTCTTTACATCCAGTTTAAATACTGATACATCTACCTAGCAGCTCCTTAAAAATAAGACAACAATTGTTATCAACAAAAAGAAACAAAAAAGCTTACACAAATCGGTTAGCTAATAACTAAAAGAAAACCCGAAAACACATATCCAGTTCCTTCTCCAGTGCACAGGTTTCTATCCCAGTAGGAGGCACTGTTAGTGGAAGACCTTAAAACAAAACACTACAGTCCTCCAGCCAAGCCTTTCTCCAAATGCAATATGCTTTTTAGAGCCAGTAAAAAACATTATTCTAAAATATCTCAGATTATATAAAACAGGATCTTAGGCCTTAGGCTAATAAGCTTCTCATTGAGCAACAGCACATGATATTTGTTAATTTTGTACCATAGTGTTCTGAAGGTCTCATTGCTATTTCTAGTTCTTGTAAGTAAACATAGTTTTCAATAGCAAAAAACTAGTAATAAAGATTCTTCGATGCCAAAAGTACTAGCAAAAAATTGGCACTTCTGGCTATTATAAGTACGAGACAAATTCTTTATAACAAGTATTTTGACATTTTAAAACTTGATATATTTGCCCTGTAGAGCATTTCAGTTTAATGAATAGTGCCCACTACAAAGAGTCCAGACAGGTCAGCCAAATTTCCTCAAGTGACACTCCGCAATTTTGTGAAATCACAGCTGGTCCTAACAGTGAACAAATTTAGTGTCAAACTTAGATCTGAGTCTGACAAAGTAATACACTAATTTTAACCGAGGTTAATATCAAATTACACAAGAAAAGTTTTAAGTGCTATGAAGATTTCAGTATCCTTTCCCATTAGCACTTCAATCACATACCGACTCAAGCCAAAACATAACAAAGCATGCTAGTAGCTTGATAATGCTTTGACTAACTCTGCACTTCACCAGTTAAGGAGAGAGTAACTAAGTTGTTGGGGGGTACTTTATTTATTTTTAGAGGAGGAAAGGTGAGCTTGAAGAAAAGCATTTCTTTAAGACAACTTAGTCTTCTCAGAAAAACCATCAGTTTCAGCCTCACGCATTTAGTTCACTAAACTTTATTTTCCTTTAAAATCTTTTACTTTAGTCCCATCAATATTAATAGGTAGACTAGCCACCATTATTTTACCTTCCACGCTGTTCAAGATTGCTCGGGGAAGGTGCTAGTGAGGCAGCAGTTAAAATTCTAGTTGCTACAGCACAAAAGCATGACCAGCTACCAATAAAGCTGTGCTTAGAGCAAAAGTGCTAAACTAGGGAGAAAGGTTGTGTGCAGACAAGACTTAAGCATAATGTTAATAACTCTACTTCAAAAAACTGCACAGAAGTTGTGCTTCAGTGTGCACGCCACAGTCCTGGTGTCCTGATTATCCATCCCAGGAGACCAGTGGAATGCATCTTTGCTCCCTTTCTTCCATATGGCCAGGATCCACTGGCTTTGTTTCAATAGAAACCAGACACATATTGGCATACGGAGAGAACATAAATAGGGTGCACACCTACACCCAGGAACTGCGGAAACATTCCCTGATCCCACAGCTTAGATGTAGCTACTAAACCTTTGACTTCTGAACACAAGTTTAAAATAAATTATTATTTATCTTTTTCAGAGAAAGAAGAGTAACTAATTCTAAGTTAATCTTATTAAATAGATGTAAGCATGTAAACATTAAATATTTCTTTTTAAAAAAAGATACTAACCATCCTGATCCCACAATACTAGAGTACCATATATTAGATTTTAGTCAAAAAGCTTTAAAACCTAGATTAATTTTCTTGTTTTATTCTTATCTTCAAGAACAGCAAGAGCATGTCAGGTATTACACAGACACTCCCTCCCCCCACTTTACATACACCTCATTTCATAATCTTTTCTCTCATAACCTTCTACCACCCCTCATCTATCCCGCTCTTCAGGATCTAGATCTTGCAAAGAAATACGCATGATTTTAACTTCTAGCAGATAGTTTATCAAATTCACAACACCACAAAAGTTAAAACATGTAAACATTTGCAGTTTTACTGCAGCAAATGGCCATCTGAAAACTCAAACAAGGAAAAGGAAATTAAGAGGCGGCAGTCTTTAAATATTTAAAGATTCCTCCAAAACTGAAAGAATAGATTTTTCTCCTTTTCCATTAAGAATAAGACAAAAAGTGGCAGCCTTAATCTGAAGCTAAGAAGTTTCAGGTAAGTTGTTGGGACACACACTAAAATCAGTAATTTAGGAAAGCTGTGAAATTTTCCTTTCTAGCAAGCTTTTAAGACTTTAAGATCTCTCTGGAACAGTTCAGGCCTGACTAATCCTGCTTTTGAGCTAGAGGAACAGAACAGATGACTTCAAGTTCCATCTAACCCTATTTTTTAAGGGTTTTAAGTACTCTTGAAGTGCCACTCAAAACATCAATCTACCTCTATTTCTCCAGGTCCTCAAGTGAGTTGCATGCAGTATGACAATATTCCAACTGAGTAAGTAGTAAACAAGTTGTCTACTTTTTTTGGCTGGTTATGTAAGTTAATGGCTTTGTTCTATCTGCACCACTCCTGTAATTGGCTCATTTTTGGCTTTTGAGATACTCCACCAGAACAATCAACCAAAAAAAACACCAAAAGACCCAGCCTACACGCACTCCCATTTGCTCCTTTCACTACAAAAATCTTACAAAATACCTCAAGGTATAAAGTCACCTTACCTCAAGTTGTGTTGGTACAGGTCAATTCAGCCTTCCCCCCCCACTCCCCACTACTCCTAAGAGAATATTCATGAAGTCATGCCGTAAGTGGCATCAATTTACTGAAGTTATTAGCAGTTCTCTTGAATCTGCATTAGGAAGAGGAGAGTTCAAATCCCTCACCACAATTCATGAAAATGTAGGTATAACTTCACTATGATAACCCAAGTATATGACTTTCATACACAACTAATTCTGTAATGACTATGGGGAATATTTAAAAAAAAATTAGACAAGGAGAAAGATGAAGGGAGAGGGAACTGCTGTGGCAACATTAGGCTGCACAAGCCACACTTCTATGTATATGAAAAACCCTGAAGTGTGATATTACACTATCTCATGTTTTCTGTTTAAAAACAGACTCTTTTGCAGATGTCACTTCAATAGAATTTCCATGGATTAACATAGCAGCAACAGGAAGATGGTGGTCTATGATGGGAATATTTCATAAACGTTTCATTTTTTTTGTTGTGTTCAAAATATTTGGGCATATTTGTTTTTTTAAAATCCATCTCCTGGGCTGGAAGCACATTATATTTTCTTATTTTGGAGAATGCAAGGACAGCCTCATGATTTGTCAAACTTAGTGTGGTTGCTGCATAGGTCTCTAATTAACAAGAGTCATATTTTGAATGGTTTAAGACAAGACAAGGAACAGGTGCCAATATGACTTTCAGTACACCTATGACCACATTTTAGAAAATAAATGGCAGAATGAAGTTAACTACACTTTTCATAATTTGCTGACATAGACATATCCATGTCCAAGTAAAGTTACACAGAATTTATCTTATTTCTGTTATATGATTACATTTTAATTCAATTCTCTACATTTAGGAATCCCTCTGAGAAGTGTTGGTTAGTGTAACAACATCAACTAAGGTGCCTTAAGTTATTTCCTTTGCCATACATATCCATTCTTCATTACCAGTGGGTCATGCATTTCCTCTGTTTTGGTCTTCCTTTTACACACATGCACACGCAGAACCACTGATTCACTCTGCTAGTATTTATTCACAACAGCATAATGGCCAGCAAAAACTGCTCCAACATCACCCTGACAAAGGACTTGGCTATAAAATAATAAGCCAGGCATCCATCTTCCTATTCTACAGATTCTTGCTCCACTATCCTTCCTGTTCTACAGCAATTTTCATTTTACAGTTCCAAAGTGCTATATAAAAATGCATTATTTTACATAAGAAAAAGACTAATAGGCATTTAGATATTCTCTCCTCACTGCTTTGAAATAATTTACTGTAACCATACAATTCTGGAAAGAGGCTATGTATATTCAGAGCTGTTACTTAAGAATGGAAACTCACATTCCGAGGGGTAAGTTAGAACAATACAGTAAATACCACTAATACAAGTAAATTCACAAGATTAAGTATCTGTTGCATAATTATTGCTAAGTCTACCCTGCATTTTTCTATTGGCTATGTATCAATAACTTTGCTCATCACAATGTTTAGATTTTTAGTCTAACACAAAGGAAGACTTCATAGAAAATTTTACACAAGTTTACTATTGTTGTAACACTAATAATCTATAACTTGAATGCACTCAGACCTGTAGCAGGCTGTTGCTGCTGAGTAAGTGTTGCAGCCATCGCAACGGCTGCTGCATTTGGTATGTTGCTGAAAGGGGTCGGTCCGGTGGTAACACGTGGCGCGCTCTGCCACTTCTTAGCTTCTGTTCGTCTTGCCTCAAACACATCCATGGCATCTCCCAGAAAGGTTTTCCTGTAGCCAAGGTATTGGTCTTTGAGCATCTGAAGGGGGTGGGGGGAAGCCATTTTAGTTCAGTGCATTTGATGTAAAACCTTAACTTAATAAGGATAAAGAGAGACTAAGTTATAAATAACATTTCCTTAAAAACAAACATAAAAACCCCAAAAACCCAAAACACCCCCCACCCCACAACCTGAAAGGATCTAGTCAGGCTATGAGGTGGCGAGAATTGTTTTGCATCAGCTACAGCCAAAACAGGCTCCTTTCCTTAAATTCTGCAAAGCAGTCAAGTGTAACAGATTAACATACTGAATGGTATCAAAATCTTTCAAAGCTGGTGTAAGTCAGCACAACTCCATTTGTATCACTGTACTAGCTGACCTAGGAGGCAAAATACGGCCACGTTACTTGCTCATAACATAAAATACACTCTTCTTCAATGTTACCCTTTCTGCATGGAGTCTACTTTTGCTCCCCTATCACCGTCACCTGTGTTTCTTTCCTTCCTTTCACTCTTACATTTCTTTCTTAGCACGAAGCCAAAGAAGCTACTAGAATTTTAGAATTCACTGTTGCTTCTGATGCTTTTCCATCAATGATGTAACGCAGAGCAAATGCAATAGATCATTCTGCTTCAGACTTACAAGTAGCCCAAATGTGTTGTGCCTATGCCCCTTCCCCTATCAAAACCCCACCTTCTGTGGCAACACCTGGCTTGGCCTGTTCATCATGAGCCATTTCTATCTGTCACAGATGAGTGAACTATGGATATCTTAGGTAACATAAAAAGAATAAATGGCTTTGTCATGGTTTCAGTCGGGATAGAGTTAACTTTCTTATTAGCAGCTGGTATAGCGCTATATTTTAGCTATGGGATCAAAGTGCCCTTGATAGCATGCTGATGTTTTTGATTGGTGCTGAGTAGTTAAGGCCTCTTCTGCTCCTCATACTATCCTGACAGCAAGTAGGCTGGGAGTGCACAAAATGTTGGGAGGAGACACAGCCCAAATGACCAAAGGGATATTCCATGCCATGTGATGTCATGCTCAGTATATAAAGCTGGGGGAAGAAAAAGAGAGGGGGGCACATTTGGCCTTATGGTGTTTGTGTTCCCAAGTAGCTGTTACACTTGATGGAGCCCTGCTTTCCTGGGAATGGCTGAACACCTGCCTGCTGATGGCTAGCAGTGAATGAATTCCGTGTCTTGCTTTGCTTGCCTGCATGGCTTTTGCTTTACTTAAACTGTCTTTATCTCAGCCCATGAGTTTTCTCACTTTTGCTCTTCTGATGCTCTTCCCCATCCCAACCAGGGGAGTGAGGGAGCAGCTGCATGGTCCTAGTGGCTACCAAAAACCAGTTAGGTTCAATTGAGTTTTATGGAAGATATACTACGTCCTGTGTTCCTGGCTAAGGATATGCTTGTTTCCAAGAAGAGGAGCTTACAGTTCAAAAATTCTGTCTCAGGATTTGATCAGCTGTAAGCCTAATCCATCAGCAACAGCATGAAACACACAGAAAGAATGACCTCATTATCACATCAGGAGTGCTGTCTTTGGAGAGCAAAGACATTTGTAGAACTCTGATGAGATTCAATACAATGCCATACTGACTGCCATAGAAGCTGACAGAAATGCCATTAGACATTGTAGAGAGGTTCTTAATGCTAATCTATGCGGAATCATTTAATGACATTCTCTTCCAGAATTGTGCCTAAGCACACTTAGCCCTTTACTGACCCTGGATACAGAATGTATCTATATGTTCATGTGTAATATAAGTGTATTTAACAACTAGCCCAGCGCAAAGATGTTTCAGGCCATGTTTTTCTACAACTTCAGACCTTTGAATCAAAGTATATGTGCAAACCAGAAAGCCTACTTCAGCCAAACGAATGAGTTGTGGTCACAGCTCTGCTTTCACAAACCATATCACAACCATCAAAGAAGGGAGAGACAGCAGTTTCAAAACTACTCTTCTCTCCTACAAGATAAACTAAAACAGATGGTCAAAATAAAAGATCCACTTAAGCAGTACATTCATTTTTCCGATTTTTGAAGCTTTAGTTATAATCGTGTCTTCCAAAATATCAGCCTTCATGTCCACCCACTAGATTAAATCTCAAAAAAACTCCCCAAAAGAAATAACCTCAAACCAACCCCTTAGGTGATAAAATACTTCTCAAGTTGAACTAAAGTCTTTCCTATTCAGTCACACTGACAAGGTACTAAAGATACTATTGCTTACACCTACTTATTAATCCATCTCTTCATATCGAGGAGCAACAAAACAGCGCCAAAGGCCACTGCATGAGTATGGGCTACACTCAGATCTCAGAAGTGAAGAGCCCAGTACACATTTGGGATCCTTTTTATGCAATTCTGCCGAAATTATGAAAGAGATGATATATTCTCTCTGGTACCAAAACCGAGTTAACTAAGAGCAGCACAAATATCTGATGGCAGGTAGCTGTAATCCAGTGAATATCCAGGTTGATAGAAGTAGTGCAACACAAAGAATTTAGTTCATAGAAGATCCCCAGTATTCCTGAACTTTACCTTTCCTGAATAAAAAGTTTCAGATGTTTAGAGAACTAGCAATTCTGAGCAGAAGCAGCTTTGAGAAGGAAACAAGCACAAGATTTAGCAGAGCTATTCCATTAAGGAAGTCACTTTGTAGAAACAATCCCAAAAACTTGTACTCCGAGTTTTTTTTCTTGAAACCAGAAGCATTCTGGTGATCTCAAGAAAACTTATGGATTGAAGGACATGGACATTTTGTCAATATGTCCAGAACTGTTAATGGGAAATTTAAGATGGAGTCCACGATAGAAAAAACAAGCCTAGCTAGGATCTTTGATACATCAGCATTTTTTCACAGTAGTCTCTTTTCTATACACAAGACTTTCCATGAAAGCTAGGTTGAAAACAATGAAGCAAGCCAAAACATGATTTTCACCAGAATTCTTTGACATGTTGAAAAATCTTACATATGAATACCAACTTTTTTTTCTGTTACCTATTTGAGAAAAAGCAGATTTTGATATCTTTGCTTGAAATCAATAAATCTTTGGTCGAAAAGCAAAACATACAAGCATAAGCTCAAAGAGAATTTCAAGAACTGATCAACAATTAAAAAGGAAAAGGAGTTAACTGAAAAACATTTTGTAGTCTAAATGATTGTGGTCAGTTGCTACCACCAAATTAGACTTCAGCTGAACAATTATTTTTTTAATAAAAGCACTTCTCCAAGACAGTTTGAAAATTTTTAAAAGCAGTTAATTTAACAGAAAAATAAAAGAATACCTGAAGATATATTATGTTTTCAAAAAGTGACTCTTTGTAGTCCTTTCACTAAATACACAGGAACACATCAAAACAACATACCTTTACGTTTTCATGTATTGATTGAAGTTGTGCAGCTAAAGCTACAAATGTTTGATAGATTTTCTGCATAGCCATGGACAAATCTGTAAGAGGCATACAAAATATTGGTAAGTGGCAGTATTACTACCACAAGAAAAGATTCAGTGTTTATAGCACAGCAAGAATCCTACCCAAAACCCATATAGCACAAAGTGCAAAAACAGTTGCATGAGAACAAGTTAATGTCTAGAAAAAATACAGACTTTGAGAGCAACTGCGTAACAAGTCACCCAAGCACTACTTTTTGAAAGGTCTTCACATTTTATTTTGAAAAATATTCTGTTCTCAGATTTATTTTTATATACATGGCAATTTGCTTCCTATGATTCTCTCATTTAACAAAGCTAAAAAATATTATTTACCTTAACTTTACCCAATTACTCAGGAACATTTTGCCTCATTTTTTTTTTTTTTTTACGAAAATATAGTTAAATCAGATTTTCTTGCATTTGTGTACATTTTCCACTCTTTCTGACTTAAAGCATGTTTAAGTGTTCGGTTGCTTTTGCCAAAGAGCAGTACAATGGAAGCTTTACTTACGTTTTAAAGACATGATTAACAAGCATCACAGGAACCCTTATTCTAGCTCTATCCACAAGCATATCAAACACAGGAACACAATGGGGAGCCTTCTTCCCTACATAGAGTCTTATATTCAGGACATCCTACTTCCCAGACAGATCCGAAAGTGTTTCCAGTGTACTGACCCAACTAATGCAAAGCTTTAGGATTAAAGGGGAAATCACAAAGGTTTTGGCAAAATGACAGGTCTGTTGACAAAAAGTGCTTTTCTGAAAGAAGCACTGAAACAATGTACCAAAACGAAGCACAGAAAAGTGCTGAAGTGATCTTCCACTGTGAAAAGATCAGTT
Organism: Fratercula arctica; assembly: GCA_947846985.1. NCBI lineage: Eukaryota > Metazoa > Chordata > Aves > Charadriiformes > Alcidae > Fratercula > Fratercula arctica. The sequence continues at coordinate 21,853,968 of CANTUZ010000001.1, read as the reverse complement.
TTTGCATTTCTTATGAAGGATACATGTAACCTACTGATACGCAAATAGGAGCTACCAAGTTCTTGAAGATGATGTCTAGCAATGACTTGTGAACTGAAAAGGTCTGCCTTTCCACAGGGGAGCTACTCCATTATAATTTGCATTTCTCTCTGAAAAAGAAAAGCTGGGGAATAAATCTCACAGCAATCTGCAGCGTTGTGGAGGCAGCGGTATCTAGGAAGACTGGTCACAAGTTTCCAAAGAGCCTGGAGGCAATTTATTGATACTGAATACTAGACATTTCAAAATTTTCAAGACATTCTGGGCCATGGTTTCCTGTATAAGGAAGTTTTTCCCATATGGTAAAGGCTACATATGCAATACAGTGCTGACAAGATCACTAGATCATTTGCTGACAGTCTCCACGTGTTGGTACAACAAATTGAGACTTGCCCACACAAGCAAGGAACCTTTTGATTATAGCAGAAACTGCTGAAAAACCTGAGGAAAATCTGTGAAGGCATCCCTCTCATACTCTGGACAGACAAGAGGGTTACATGGAAAGACAGAGGCCACTCAGGATTCAGCAGATCTTCCATTCTGGAAGCTAGGTCCAGACAGTTCTTTTTGTTTTGACATATGAAGTCCAGAATCTAGGTACCGTCCTGTGATGGCAATATATTCAAGTATCATTTGGCACAAAAAGCCAAAGCCACTTGAAATCACTGCTTATTGGAGGACCTGTACCTAAAATGATCCAGAAGATAAAAATTTGTGATCACAGGAACAGCAACCAACCAGGAGATTACCATCCAGAAATCAGTATTCTCTGACCAGAAAGAGTCTCCAAAGATGGAATTACATGGCAACAAACAAGACTAAATTTTCTCATTTGGTCAGAGCTGAAGGCAATGCCACAAGCTCCAAACAAAGGAAAAGATCCCATTCTGGAGCTAGCAGAGCAGACACCCATATTTGTCCAGTCAGATAGCCCGGTACAAGATAGAAGGTCCCAGACATCAGCCTTATAATAGCTGGATGCTGAAGGGATGGAGGTGGATATAGTGGATGTCAATGCTGTCACTCTTGTTTTGTCAGGATTGTCCATCCAGCTCAGATTTATAGAAGAAAGATTACACAACACCTTTCCCAGAAAAATCCATCTTCATTCCTATGCCTGCATTTTTCACAGGACAGTCTGCTGAAAGAAACCTTACATCCCAAGCAACTGCACAATTTCTCAGAGTTTACAGGTGGGGGAAAATCCCTCATCTACAATGCTGAAGACATTTCAGTATCTTCCATAGATAAGCACCTCTGTTGTATGAAGAACTCCTCCTAAAATAACAGGCGGGCAGAAGTCACATTAGTGGAAGGGGACAGAGGAAGGAAGATAGAGGACAAAGTGAAAGGAAACCAGATTTTGTCACTGTTGTGTCAACCACAAGAATAGTACACATAGACAAAGGCCAAAGAAAGAAAGAAAAATGGTTTGGAAGTAGAACTGAAGCAACATTCAGCTGAGTCAATGAAAAACTGAGGAGTAGGGAGCTTTCACTGACATCTATGAGCTCACTAGGAATTGTAAAGAAGCAAAATGCAAATGGATTGAATAGACACTGTCAGAAAAGGCGGAGCAAAACCAGAATTCAAGTGTTTACATAATAATGTCTCAGATGTGACCCTGCCCCACTATGAGCCCCAAACTTCCATTTCCAGCTCCTATGCAAGTGCCCTAGCTAAGTATAGCAACAACTCAAGTTCTTTTACAAGAACAGTGCCTAAGTCGTCAGACAGAAGAGTGTAAAACATACTACGCTTCCTTATTTCTTATTTTTCAGAAGTTCAGAAGTTGCGATTTCTACTCCTGCACACCTAGGTATCAAAATCTCTACACAATACAAACCAGGCTTAAAAATTGCACTTCAGAAACTGGATTCACCTTAAAGCTCAAGAACATTTATGAATTTAACCTTTAATTCATCTCATCCTTAGATTCTGCAGTTATTAAATGTATCTGAACACTTACTTCCATACATTAAATAAGAAAAGTCAACAGTGACAAAAGAGGAGATTAATTACTGAATTTTTCTTATAGGTGTAAGATTTCTAAATTTTGTGTATGAAATACTACAATTGAAACATTTACCTTGTGGAGTTATGTGTGAATTATTTGCTTGAGTAGCAAGATGATTTTCCAGTTCTTCTATTTGTTGCCTGTATTGCTGCAGCTGTACTTCAAACTGCTCAACCAAAATTCTGAAGTAGCTAGATGAGTAAAACAATTAAATAGTATGATTAAACTTCACTAATTTGCTACTATTTTGTTCATCTGATCTATATTAGATGCCAATTTTCATTTCATTTCATTAATTGCAACAGTTACGTTCTATAACATTCTTGACATCCCTCTACTACTAGGAAGACAGTAAAGACTTCATTTCTCAAGTCTATGAGATTATAAAGATAAATTAAGTGCACAAATATAACACTGATTCTGTGAAGCATTCAGAACATATGTTACAAGAAGCAGAAAAAATTCATAGTATGAAGTTCATTGACTAGTTTGGGTTGGAAGGAACCTTTAAAGCTCATCTAGTTCAAGCCTCCCTACAATGAGCAGGAACATCTTCAACTAGATCAGGTTGCTCAGAGCCCCGTCCAACCTGACCTTGAATGTTTCCAGGGATAAGGTATCTACCACCTCTCTGGGCAACCTGTTGCAGTGTTTCACCACCCTCATTGTAAAAAGTTTCTTCCTTATATCTAACCTAAATCTGCTCTCAGTTTAAAACTGTTGTCCCTTGTCCTGTTACTACAGGCCCTACTAAAGTAGGCCTATTACTAAACACACTAAAAAGTCTGTCCCCATTTTTCTTATAAACCTCTTTTAAGCACTAAAAGGCCTCAATAAGGTCTCCCCGGAGTCTTCTCTTCTACGAATTCTATTTTTGACTATTTCTTATGAATAACAGTAACTCACTCTGCTGGGGCTGTATTTTCATGCTGGAGACCAGGAGGAGTTTTCTGTGTTCGTAATGCTATTTCTGCATTCTTTAGCTCCTAAATAAATAGGGAAAAGTAATCAAAGATAAGGTTCTGTATGAAGCATTCAAAAAGAAAAATAGCTACAACTCCACTGTTCATTCACATAAAATATTTTCTACGTATATTTAATTTAACACAGTGATAGAATCTGACTGGAAATTCTTCAAAGAACAGACTGACAGAAAATTGGAGAACTGCAAATACCAACCGAAGTTTGGTGAAAGAACAAACAGCAGCACATACTGAAAGCACACTGAGCTCTCGGAAACTGAGAAAATACTGCACTAAACTGACAGAGATAAGATCTAATTTCTGCTGTGCTTCAGAAATCCTGTTATAATTATTGAGGACTGGGGGTAAAAAGCAATAGTCAAGAGCAAGGAAGTAACACACCTAAAAAGAAACAGAACAAAAAGGATTATTTCACCTTTTAAACAAAAAGACTAACTGGTTTAAAAAAAAATATGTCTCTTTTTCTATGGAAACGATCTTTTTAAACACGATAATCACAGCATACACTTCTGTTTAGTACTTTCTAATAACTCTGCCATTAAGAATTCCTCAGTGCCTGGTTCTGCAATTATTCTCAACAGCACCATTTACATAAATATGAGAATATTAGTAACAATTTTTTGTTTTCACAAAAAGCTGTTGGCAAGGAACAACTATAGAATACTTCCTTTTGGTATCACAAGATTGAGAAAACACACCAACATTTTTACTTCAGAATAAAATACACTTATTTATAGAGCAAGCATCCTTGACATGCCAGATGAAAGAAAAAGCAGTACAGAACTTAACTTGAAAAGCACTTGTATCAAAACTTGAGCTCAAACTGATTGCAGTTAAGATGCAGAAGGGTGGACAGAGTTGTGACTCAAGTTCAATAAATGAATACTAGTACTAGTTGAGAGATTTTGGTCCCTGAAATGCTATGGGATGTTTTTTGGTTTTCTTTGTGGGGGTGGGTTTTTTTGGTTGTCGATTTGGGTTTTTTTCTCATGTCACCTGAAGAAAACATACTTGCATTTCTGCTACATCAGAGTCCAGCATGTTGTTACAAACATGTCTTCACTAGCATCTGAACATATGACTGAAACTGAACTAGAAGCAGGCACACATTCCCTTCTGTTGCCTTTGCTGTGGAGTGCTTTCCTGATTTTTATTGCTGTTGCACTTATCTGAAAACACTGACATCACAGATTTCAGTCTCCTCCACTAACTTCAAATAGACTAGAATTTTTCATTTTGTTTACAACTACTTTAGTTCAGACACATGTGTTAACCTGACTGATAAAAGCAGCTAGTTATCCTATATGAAATAATCAACATACAAACTCTACATAACAAAACTTGTATTTAACCATACCTGCGCAGTTTCCACTTTCAGCTTGTCAATATTAAGAGTGTTTCTCTGTAATCCACTAGCAACCACAGACAGAAGTTGTTTCAAAGCTTTAATGTCTTCTTGTACTTTAAGCATTGCTTTAGAGGACATTCTACTAATTTCTTCCTGAACTTGTTTTTGTTCTTTCACAAATTTCCTGGGGAAGGGAAAAAGAAGGGGGTGGGGAGGAAAGAAACATAATATATTGAACCTGAAGTACCCAAGTATTTACCTCTTGGTCACATTATTTAAATAGCTATTAAATTATTTTTTCCAAAATCAAGTACTGAACAGTAAAATTACTTATAGCATAGCATTATCTTAACTCCTATCATGCTAATACTGTAAAAAAAGCCACCAAAAAAACCCAAACTTCAACAGCAAGTGTTTAAATGTATTACGCTGAACCCTAACAAAGATATATATAAATTATTTTTATATACACATAACATATAGTATCTATGTAAAAGCGATTACTACTTTGAACTCAAATACAGTGACATACAGCCGCTTTGACTAGCCTACAACCTGCCTCCTTCCTGCCTGAGGCAAGGCTCTTTTGTAGTTCTCTCTATTCCATACGAGATCCACAATGCACATGTGATACAGACATAAGGTTCAATCCTTACTCTGCATGTGCAATGGGCTTAATACTCCCAGGGAGAGATGGATCAGATTCCAAGAGCATATTTCTTGGACATGTCCATCTGCATAAATGCATGGAAAAGCGAGGCTGAAAAAAAACCCCACCAAAAAACAGCCTAACGCTTCAGCTACTAGAACTATCCGCCTACTCTGTTCCCAAGGTTAACCTGCTGAAAGGCCTTGGGGTAGTAAGTTATCCTGCATGCTACAGAGCATCAAAAGCATACAATACTTCAGATATTCAGCTATCATAAATTAGAAACACTACTCACTGTAGATTTTCCACATCTTGACAGATTACTGGAGGTAGGTTTTCATCCTTTAGTGCTTTGCTATCTCTACAACAGACAATGCATGTTTAGATGGTGCTTTAATATTGCCAAACATTTTTGTACGATTACTAAATACCATGAAAACATTCAAATGACTCTACACGCAATGTGTGCAGAACTGTGTATGCCGCAACTAGAAATTATTTGGATTAATGCACACAGATACTACGCCAGGGTCCAAGCCTGTGGTGTAAGCATTGTACACATTCGCAGGAACCATTTTTCAGACCACATGATCAGTCTATACCAGATGCCAGATAAGCTGTAGGTATTGCATTTGATGGGAAAACTGCAATGTTTAAAATGATGAAGCACCTTTACTAAATTGTCCATATTGCAAAAGTTATTTACACTTATGGCTTTTTCAAGTCCAAGTAGTAGAACAGCCAACACATTTAGTTTAGCTGTTTTCTAATAAGACATGGAACGCAAAGAAAATCTGAACACTTACTCTGGTCTTGTTCCTGTTTTGTCACCTAGAAAATGAAAACTGTAGGTCAGAAAAAAAAAAAAAAAAACTTTGAAGACCAAACAAGACAACCTTAATGAGATTTTAGGGAAGAACTAATGACTACGACCTGCTAGATTTCTCTTGATAAGAGGAACAGACTAGGCTAGGCATAAAAGAAAGAGGGTTTTAATTTACTCCCCCTTCACAGATAAATATCTTTTCAAGAACAATGGTTCAACAGTTGAGGTGCTAATTTCTTGGCACAGAGAGTAACGCAAAACATCTTGTGTCACTATACAAGTCACTACAAATGCACAAACAACTGCAGTTGAGTAAGAAATCTGTTCCTGCTTACGCAACCACAACTCACTTAGACTTGTACCTGCAAAACACTCAAGTGTTAAATTCAGCAATAATAGGCTCCTCTCAAATACAAAGGCAATGAAGGTTTGACTATTGTACTTCCCTAAGAATTCTGCTAGTGCATTAAGTTCAGTAATGAATAGGGTTTCACAAAACTGAAGATGTTACTGCTTACCTACCACCTACACACGCCAAATTACGCATCTGTGGATCAAGATGCCAGATGCCCGAGTAACAGAATGGAGCTGAAAACAGTACCATCCATAGCAGGGTAGTAGTAATCACATCCCACACCACAGCAGTCTGCTAGGAAGAATACTCACTCTGAAAGCCCAAGAAGTGAGCTTCATCTTCTTCAGCTGGAAGCAATTCACATTATCACTTCCCCCTCAGTGACACCAAGGCAGAAAGCAGCTATGTAGCTAGTGCCAGTGCCACAAACATTTTAAGCAGCACAAGCCAATGCTCCTGCCAGAAATAGCTACTTCTTTTAAAAGCAAGATCTACTTAAATTGCCTGCAGACTCTGTCACCCTGTACCAGGACACCTAGAGAACCTGGAGTCTCACAGCCATTCCTTATGTCTTTTGCTAAGGGGAAAAAAAACTACACAAAATTGAAAAAAAAAAGATAAACCCCAGAATTTAGGACTCCTTTCTCTGCTGATAACCTAAAAATTAGGCAGAAAACTAAGTATACTTTGCTTTCAATCTGCAGCCACTTTTCCCTCCACCCCGTACATCAGAACAGTACTTACAAAGTAAAAGATACAGATTTGAAATCAGATTTTGCTACTTTCTGGGCAAGTGCTGCAGTTTTTACAATTTTACATTCTTTTTAGCGATACTTGAGGAAAATACGTGTAAAAACGGCTTCTTTTCCTTCAGTCGCATTTTAAAGAAATACTAGACAGTCAGTCTTCAGAAGGAAAAGCAATTCCAGAAGAGAGCACAGAAGTACTAGTCCCTGTCTGTCCTAGGATTCCTAAGGTACTTTTCTTTGGTAGCCACACCTCCTCTTTCTTTTTCTTCAGGAAGGAAAAAGAAATAAAAACTTCAAAACCATAAAACTACCACCCTCAAACCTTCACCCAGTTCCTCATATAGTAGTACAAGCCACTGTACTGACAGAACTGAGTAGCAGGACACAGGTAAGGATATTTGTCAGGGCTGCTTAAGCCAGCGCTATCCATTATGGAAAACGTTCCTAAATTAAAAAGAAAAGGAAAACTCAAAAAACAGCCCACTTTGACATTTCCCACTGCTTAGCTAAGGGACCTCTGCTTATCACCCTGACAGCAATAGTCCCATGCACCCAGTTCTACTATGCAACTTATGGGGAATTCAGGTACTCATTCAAGTTTCCACCCTAAAAGCTGGGCAAAACAATGATGGGAGATGTGAGACTGAAGTACATTTGTGGTTATCTGATCCTCATTTCAAGATACTTGTATATTATGGAAGTGTTGTGACATCCTAATATTACCGGAATGGATATCCTGTAAGAACCTAGGAATCAGAGCTTTTTCCATCACTCCTAGTTCCAGTAATCATCTCCAAAAACAATCAACATCATGCAGAACACTCCAGTTTAGACAGTCAATATGCCATCTCTTCTACAGGTATCAAGAACTATGTCTCCACAACCTACATCACTCCGTAAAAATGGTTTCATAGAGTTTCTACATTTCTTTCTCTTCTAGCTACTGGTATACCTAGTTTAAAATTTGTGTCCTGAGTGGAATCAAGAGATTAAGCTAACAGTATTGATTCACCAGAGAAAATGCACATTTTAGAATCAGCTTTAATTAAGCTTACTCTGGAAGTATAAAAGCAAGACAAATTTTAACAAGTTGCCATATGTCAACATTCAATATTCCCTTACTTAAGTACTTCAAAGCTACCACAGAGGTAAAGCTTTTATAACTGGTTTTAACAACCTGATAGAATGTATCAGATCGAAGCTGGTTTTTCTGGTGATGGTTTTTCTAAGAACAGCAGCTTAAAATAAGACGGATTTATTGTGCAGGCTTTAAAAAAAAAAAAAGACTAAGTTTAAGACCTGTTACATTTGGAGAAAGCTGGTTCGAGTATTTTTCGTATTTGCAACACATTACTTAAACGTAGCTCTGTTCCCCCCTCTAGTGGCTATTTGACACATAACTGATCAGAAATCTGACACGGTTTTTCAGCCAACAGCCCTGAGTCTTCAGTCCTGAAAGGCTGAAGGGTTTAGATCCTGGTTCTCAAGCATGATATTGGCTTATACTCGTTTTAAATAAATACATTTACATTACATTTTCAACCAAAATCTTATTCTTCTATACAAGCCCAATATGTAAGAACGAAATTAACTGAAATGACTTGTAAGGGGCAAAGAGGAGTTAAAATTGTCAGCTTGAATTCCACACTCCTAACGCAATGAAAAAGTCTCTCTGCTGCAATGCTCCGGTAATTTTCTCAATTAAAAAAAATGAATGCTTTAAAACAAACTTACTCTTTTTGTCTGAAGAACTACTAAAATCAATGCCACCAAGACCTTCATTGGCAGTAGTTGAAGGAGCTGCAGATGTCCCCAGAGTCAAACTCAAAGCATTCTGCCCAAGTCCTACAAGAAACCCAAACTGAATTTCTGCACTTAAAATGTTGATAATTAAAACTTACTTTAAACTAAAAGCACATATAACCTTGCTTGCAGCTTCAGTGTCCATTTACAACATTTAGATTAAAAAAATATGCAAAATAAACAGAGAAGAAAACAGATTGCATGAAGTTTCATACAATTGTACACAAGCATTTTATGTAATTTCTTCACATTACTAGGTAGTTAATTAGATGGCCAGCTTATCAACATTGTAAGTATCTTTCCATTCCATTTAGAGTTTAAGAGCAATGTTACCAAGACTACAACACAGCACAACATTTTTTCCCCTCTAGAGCTGAAATAACAATAGTAAGTTAAATATTTTATTCAGACTGAAAGACACCAAAATAAGGATCTTTCAGCTTCTCTAGAGTTAAAGGAGATACTGCATATCATTGCCTTCTCCCATTTATGATCAACTTCCTTGAGTCAATTATGGCACTAACAAAGATTTCCTTGTGTTTTCATTTTTAAAAAAGTGTTAAGTACAAATGAATTTAAGAATGAGAAAGAAGCCAATGACTTCAGATTTCATTTTTATTGCCCACGGATAGCGACGCTGTTCTTAACCGTTAACACTGTTAGAAGTTACACTTTATTAAGTATTAAGATTTTATATAAAGAAATCTTGTGTTATAAATTTATGCAATCAGACATTAAATTTCAACATTTTGAGACAGAAGGAGGAAAAAACTAAAATAACTTTCACCTGTTGCTGCCGTGCTTGTATTCTGGAAGAGTGAACCTCCTAAACCTGCTAAGGCTCCTCCTAAGGAAAGGCCTGTGGAGGCAGTTGTAGTTGGAGCAGTTGTACCACCCAAATTTAACGTAAAGCCAGTAGTTCCTGCAGAGAAAGCACACCAGCTTCATGCATGCTGCATACAAATACCTCCATAGACAATCTGAAATAACTGAAAGGTCTGAGCAGTATCTTTATCATAATTTGATAATAAACTCAATCATCATTTTTATTTCCTGCAGATTTTCCAAACAAAGCTGCTAGAGACTTTTGAATTATTTGCGATTGTTCTACAATGTCAAAATCCTGATTAGTGCACATTTACCTGCAACTATATAAAATTTTCTAGAGTCACCCAGCAAACTGAAGAATCTAGAACCTGGCACAGAACTTACTTTAAGATAACGGATCTAACAAGTGCTATTGACTTTTTATATTAAAATGCTGAAATGTTAATATTTTGATGTTTAACATAAAACATTTTATACAAGACAGACGATAAAAGAACATTTCATTGGTAGTTTGAGCCCTCTTCTGGAACAAGCATCCCAGCTTTTGGTGGGAGAGGGAGGAATTGAGCAGAGAAAGACCATAGGCATAAAGGGATGGAGCACTGAAGGCACAGATAGCTGAACTCAAATGCAGACTCCTAAGGTTAAGAAAAATGAACTCCAGTCTTAATTATCATCATGTATGGTGCAGTTTAGCTGAGTTAAATATGATGGCATGTGTCTGCCAGTATGAGAACTACACTGGAAAAAAAAAAAAAATCTCATTTCCACTACTAGTTAAGCATTTCAGGCCTTCTGTAAGAGGTAGACACTTTCCAAGCTTTTCAGCTGCACAAGTAGGAAACTCTCAACCTTCAGTGTGGTTAATAATAATAAAAATAATGGTTTTACATGACAAATCAGCTATTGCTGCTACATGTAATCTAATATACCTCATATAATCTAATGATTTAGATTATATGCTGCCTATATACTGCCCTCTATATAAACTCTACCTCTATCTGCATTAAGGTACCCAAATTTAGAACTAGTGAGGTCCAATGAACCTTCTTACTGAAGTACTACAAAATTACGTAAATACCAGAAAAACTTAGCGTAGAACTGTTTTACCAAAAAGTTTTATTGATTAAAAAACACAGACAAAAAACCCCAAACACTAAACACTTTCCTACCTGCTGCGGGAGTCGATGTAAGAGCAGATGATAATGACAGGCCACTCGCTGAGGTAGAAGTAACAGGTAAAGCAAACGGTGTGGCCGAGCCTGCAGGTTTGTTGAAGCCTAAACTAAAGCCTGTGGTAGCTGCTGATGTGGTCGCAGGCGTGCCTGAAAGAAACCCAAACCCAATTATCACTCTTACAACAGTTTTTTTTTGAGAACGAATGCTCAATTATCTTCTCCTCTAAACTATTCCCATTTAACCATCATGAGCACCACAGCATGCAAGATCACTTATATTAAGTAAAATATACCCATAGCACCTTCAGATAAATTTCAAAGGTTTACATTAATTGCACAGGCATCTTTGCTCCATAACTCCTAATGATTCACTGGGGTTTAATCATGGAGATTTTATCTAGTGATAATCTAAAAAAAACCTGTAAAAATAAGAGCTTCCACCAAGAGCATCTAATAGAAGCAGCAAAGTATTGGTAGATGGAGCTATAAACAATCCTGCCCCAAAAAAAACAGACTAAAAATTCTCAGTTGGATATGCATACTAAAATGAATGCACATATCCTTTCAATTTGTAAACAAGAAAAATATGTCGATATGTTATTCCCTCCAACTTTGCTTTTGAACACTTTTAAAGTAAAGCAAATGAAGTTTCCACTTCCTTTGGTTTTTATGATAAGAATGCATTTTATGTTCTAAAATCCATATTCCAAAGTAAAGGAGGGGTGTGCATATACATAAACAACAAGAGCAAGCACAAGAAAGGCATCACTGGTATTCTCAGTAACTGCTGCTTGTCTGTTTTGGATGACATCATTTCTTTCAGCTATTGAAAAGAATTAATGCTCATCTGCATAGTACGGACTGCCACATATGATTATGCATCACAGTCTGTTCTGGGTAAGCTGCTGCTCCTCCCCTCCTCTGCCCATTTCATTTGCTTCTTTATCCAACACCATTTTTTTCTTATTTATTTACAGCATGGCTTCCTAAGTTCCTGGATGGCTGTCTGTCTTGTAGCACCACCTCCAACTTTCATGATACTCAAGCTCAGTTTCTCCTCAAGATATTAGTTGCTGATGTTTCAAAAGAAAGAAAAAACCCACCACAGCTACCCACATATTCCTGTATTTCCAATGACAGCTGAAAAATAGTCACTAACAATACATCAGAGAAACAAAAGTAAAATATTCCCAAGGTCCCTTCCCAGTTCCACCTTTATTCTTTTAGAAGAGGTAGTTACTAAATAGACTTATTCACACAAAGTTCATGAGAGCAAGAAATTCTGTATGAAGAATTCTCTGATAATGTATTCCACCTCCCCTCTGCTGAAAGATGAAAGTCATTAGGGGGTCATAATGACAAAGTCTAACTTTTCACTATGACCACTGTCACAGTTGTACAGAAACTGAATAACCCTTTAAGAAGTAACAGTGCCCAGAACTGTATGGCTCCATTCTGGTTTACAGCTTTAATATTTGGGCTGCAAAGGAGACTGCAATTAGTAATGGGGGAAAAAGCTCACATACGACCACTAACTTTCTACATTACAAGAAAGATCTATCTTTATTTTTTTTGCCTGTATAACATTAAAATCCAAATTAGATCCTTACCCAGTGTCAGTCCTGTAGCAATAGTTGTTGCTGTTCCTGCTTGAAGAATAAAAACAAACATAGTAAGAATAGTAACTGAAGACCACAGAGCAGTTACGACAGTAAACATGAAACAAAACACTGAAATAATGCAACATTATGAGACAATATGTAGATTATACAAATTTTTCTGTAGTATGTTGAAAGCAAAACAACACTGAACAGTATTTGTAAATGCCAGCAGCACAAATCAAAGCATAACTGACTTCAAAAACTGTAATTTCTCTTTATAAAATATGCTAACAGTGAAGCTGATGTTAACACAGCAGTATAGCAAATTGTTTGAAATTCCAAATAAATGAAAGTAAACAAAAATATGGAAACTAGTAATTCTATCAAGTTTGAGTTTTTTCTAGATATATGACAGTATGTAACATTAGCATGGAAGTGAGCAGATTTGCAGTATAATGAAGAGGTTTATAGAGTCCAAGGTCTTTGTAAAATTCTATGTCTTGGTATAGGGTTCTGCCCTACTGGTAATTTAAAGACATTATTTTGAACACAGTGCTATGCCATTTCATATTTTAAAAAACATCTGATTAGAAGATCAAAAGAATCATTGAGAGCTAAAAGAAAACTACCCCAGTGTAGCCACACACAGTTAATGCAGGCTTTCAGTCTACTGTTAAATTTATTTCAAGTAGATTGGTTCTTAGAATTTCCCTTATCTACTCATAGAAGTGTAGAAGGAAAAAAAAAAAAGACCATTTTGTCAAACAATATTGGAGCCAAAGTAAAATTCATTAAGTTTTGTCTGCATGATGTCTCAAAAAAAAATACCTCCAGTCAGAAAAGTTTTATTCTTTTGTACCCCAATACTCCTATAAGAATCTGTATGTTCATAGGCTGAATTAGAGACCTAAGAAAATATTAATAAATCTCTTTATGCATATTGCTGACATTAGAAAAACCCAAACAACAAAACCAGAAATGTTTACTACTGCAGGGTTACAAAAGTCACATTACAAATACTAATAATCTCAGTTTTCAGATCAAAATATACCTCAATTTTAAGTCATAATTTTAAGCATCCTGAATTAAGAGTTAGATTTCTAGAAAACATCAGGATTCATATTATGGAACGATTTACACACAGGCCTGGGCAGAGTTTTCTGGTAACTGCATCTGTGTTTCTGCAGCATTGATACTGCATAATTATCAATGAATGACCTTTTAAACTGTTCAATGAAGCCTTTTTACAATTATATTCTGAGCTACAGAACTTGTGTAAAAAGTAAGCACATTATAACAACCCAGTTTTTGTGCACAAGTGATCTGTTTCTTCACCATTGATTCAAATTTCTGCTGTACAAGAAATGTTCCTACCTGTACTGGTGCCTCCTAGTGTAAAGCCAGTGGTTGATTTTGATCCAAAAAGTCCGCCTCCAAAGCCCACTGAAGGAGCTGATGTAGTTGCTGTAGCAGTGGAAGAGCCCAGAGTTCCAAAACTAAGTCCTCCTGTTGAGCTATTACAAAATAAGACTATTAGCAGTAAATATTTTTTAAAAGAAAGAAATCCAACCACCCCCCCCTTATTTCAGTTTCTTTCCCACACCATCATTCATTTTTCCAAACCACACACAATGCAGCTGGACAGGACAGAGTCCAAGCTCACTACAACCAAAGAGAAAGAGGAAGCCTGCCTCCTTCCTTCCGCAACTCTGTGACTCCCACTGCTTCCCTGACACCAACTCCAGCATTTGTTCAACTTCTTGCTGAGCTGATACATCTTGTTAGACCAGTAGGAAATCTGAACTTTTCTCCATTAGATCATCCCGTTAGTTCTGCCTAATTATTCTCCCTGAACTACTTGAAAAGGGAGAACGAATGCTAGAGGCAGCACAAAGACGACAACAAACCTGCAAGGATGTATTTTCAAAGCAGGTTGCAAGTCTAGTTAAGATACCTCTGACCAGAAACCTCAACCAACATTACTTTATTTTGTGCTCAAGTGGTAAGCACAGACACACAACCATTCACATCAATAGCACAACTTTGTCCTGTCTTTCTACCAAAACACACCAATGCATGAATTCATTTTCTAACCAAAACGCTACACTTCCCCACAGGTGCAAGCCATAGAGGACCCAAGCCTACCATACTTTATTTTCTGACTGTATACTTGTCAAAGTTACAGAAATAAGCTTACAGAGCTATTTTTACAGATGAAGGGGAAGAGAGAAGGAGAGAATCAGAGATCAGTCATCACCAGGAAAATTAAGCCTTTATTTATCTATTTATTTGGGGCAACTACACATTTCAGAAGTTTCATGGCAAATACAGAACAAGCTTTACATTTAGCAGAGAAAGCTTGCACAAAACATGGGGGAATACAATAATCACAATTATCTCTGACCAGTGAAATGACAGGATCTAGAAGCCAAATGAGTCTACAATGTTAAAAATTTTGTTCTTAAACTGACAAAGGATCAGGTGAATAATTTATTTGTAGTAACTTCCTGCCTCCATTTGTGAGCTTTTTCATAAACGAGATAAATTTTCTCTAACTTAGACAATATTTTGCATATGTACAACAGTAGCACTGAAACAAAACGCAATTTAGACTTAAAGGTCACAACTGTCAAGAAATATTTTATGTTTCAGGTGTTCAGTATTCTCTCATTGTTCCCTCATCTTCTCTCTCTTTTTGTATGAAAGCACCTCCTAGGCATAACAAACACAAAGTAAATCCTTAAAAAAAAAAGTCTATAATTAGCTTCTAAGATCATAAGTTTTCAAAGTATCTACAAAACTGATAGTGGCAAGTGCAGCAAAAGTTGGCTACAAGTTCAAAATCTAGGTCCAAGTTATTCTTAAAGAAGTAACTCAGGAAGCAGAGCAGCCAAGAAGTTCAAAAGGAGGCAGACCCACTAACTGTCTCACCCCACAGGAGCCAATGCATTTCAGCTTTCTTTACTCCCAAAATTTCAACATATCAAACTACAGCACCATGACCTAACTGCTTGTGAACTTAAACATACAACATGGTGACAGCCAAGAGTTTATGTTTGTCATCCTTTTCCAGTACAGATAAAGATGATTTTCCTGGGAAAATTTTTTCTTGTTTTCATCATTCCAGTAGAAGAAAGCTAAGGTACAAAATATGCAATTCAGCACTATAGGACAAAACCCAAAAGTCTCTAGTAAAATGAAGTGGCATCTTGTCTGTTTAAGACAGAAAGAACCCAAAATGTAGAAATAAAGCAATGGCAGCATTCTCACCATCAGGAGAAAGCATGTGCCGGAAGGACTGCCTAGTGCCCACAGACTGAAAGGAAGATGAGCTCGGGTCACATCAGTCAGGTCTCAGCTCTAATTTTAGAGCTAAACAAAGCATTGCACCTGGCTAACGTATACTACAGAGAACATTAATTAACAAAAAGAAAGAGCGTAACTACCTGCACAGCAATTAGTGTGATGCAGGGATTAAGTATAATACCTGTGCTTGGACTACACAATAAAGCCCCTTCTCTCCCAATACCTGGCAATACTGTCTTAGACTCAGCTCAGAAGAACAAGTTTCTTCTTACAGTCTCAAACATTCTCAAGCAAACCATCCCATAGGGATGCTCGACATTCTTTCACCAATCAACCAGCAGTAGAAAGGCCTCTTCCTCTGTGATACTCCTTGACCAATGGTCCTGAAGACTTGCCCTACTTGCAAGACTAAATACATGAATAAAAATGCAGAGTACCATACTGCTATTAATTAGCACATGTTAAACTTCTACTTATTATTTTTAACAGATTAAAGAGCCAGCTAGAACAGCAGAAAAAAGAACAAACATAAAAATATTTAAGTTCAATAGGCAGTTTTTAATAAGTGCAGATCAACAAGACAAAAGAGTTTCCCTTGTTTCAGGGAGTATATTTAGAAGAATGTTTTTGAATAAACTAATATTATTTTAACTTGCTCATTTTAATCACAGGAAACCTGCATTAAACAGGCAAGAAGCAAAAGAAACTTAAGTTCTTTATAAAATCCAGATAAGGTTCACTCTAAGGGTAAAAAAAAAAAACAACAACCAAAACCAAAACCACAAAACAACCAAAACCAAGCACAGGTAACACACACCTGTCATCAATGTCACAACCACACAATTAAGAGTATTAAAAGACTGAGAAAACTTTTTCCCTCTCATATCGGCTTCCAAAAAGCAACACTGCCATTTAATCCAGAGGTACTCTCAAATTCAGATGTTCTGTTCCCTTCGCCTCACGCTGCTAATTCCTGACAATTCTGAGAGAGAAGTATTTTCAAATATACCTGCTTCAGGTGAAGTTCCCTTCAGTAGCTCACCCTGCCCATTTAGTTTACATTACAGTGATCACTTTTGCCTGATCAGATTTGGGAAAAACTGATACAACGCTTCACTACAACAGTCCTAATCTTCAACGGAAGCAAAATAACAAGCAGGTCAGAAAAAAACAATCTCTACTACTACAGTTGTGTGCAAAGAAAAAAAAAAAAAGAAAAAACCCAGCAACAAAGACTTACCTATTTTTCTGAGAAACCTAAATACCAGTAATGCCTTTAGTACAGAGCCTGCTGTATGTCACATGCACAAAGCACAGCAAAGTTCTCCTTTTACTGCAAGACACTATACACCACATGTAAGGTTACTCATGTCAGAAATAGTAAGGTTGCACCCACCTTTGGGAAAAAAAAAAAGAGGGGGGCAATTTCACATTGGAATATTAAAAATTTGGGCTTTGACACCAACCAGCTCCATGCTGCACACACGAGCTCAGGCTGACTGTTGAGACCTAGATACGCATATGATTTCCGTTCTGCATTCAGAACCTTAGAGAGAACCACGAAGGCAGACACGCTGCTCCGACAAAGCCAAAATAAAGCAAAATTAGAAAAGCACCTCCCTTTGTTATTAGCTGCTGTTATGAACAGATTCATCCCTACGCCTATACCCACGAAGCAGACGAGGCAGGAGGGGCCTCCCCGCCCCCTGCGTACCGGAGCAGACACGGCGTACGCGTTTCATCCCTTTAGGCCAAGTGTGCCGGACCTCCAGGCCTCTCCGGGGGCAGCAGGAGAGGCGACAAGACACGCAGCATGGGGTCTGCCTTCCCACCCCCCAGCACTCACACACATACACGCCGCCCGGGCCCAGGCTAGGCCCGCGGAGAGACGACGGCCTCGGGGCCGGGCCAGCAGGAGTCAGGGGGCCGGGGCCTACAGGCAGGGCCGAGCCGAGCGGGGGTGGGCTGGGGGAGGCGGGGGGAGCTGGTGGGGGGCGAGCATGGCGTTACCTCGGCGTGGCGACTCCGAAGGAAAATCCCCCGCCCCCGCCTCCTCCCGCCCCGGCAGCGGCGGCCGCCGCGGAGCCCAGGGTCCCCGCGCCGAAGGAGAAGCCCGCAGACATGGCGGCAGCGGCGGGAACGGCCGGAGGAGCGGAGCTGGGAGACGGCAGCGGCGCCCGGGGAGGGCGGCGGTGGCAGCAGCGGCCTCCCTCGGTAGCGGCGGCGGCGGGAGCGGCCTCCTCAGCGCCGCATCGCGCCCGGCACCAACTTCGAACCCAGCGGCGGCAGCGAGCGCGCGGGCACCAGCCACACTCCCTCCGCGCGCCCGCCGCAATGCACCACGGGACGGCAGCGCCGGCGTGCTGCCCGCCGGCCCTTAAAGGGACAGCAACGCGCGGGGCGGGGGCGGGCTTCTGCGGGGGCGGCGGCCGGGGGTGTCCCGCTGCCGGCGGGGTTAAGGAGGGGGGGGACACAGAGCCAGGCACCCCAGAGCCTCCAACTCAAATTCCATGAAGCTCCTCAAACCCACTTAGTTTACGGCTGAACCAGGGCTCGCAGCCAGCACAACGGCACGTGGCTCTGCTCTGCTTCTCTGCCGATTCTCCACAGAATCAGAGAACGGTTCGGGTTGGAAGGGGCCTTAAAGATCATCCAGTTCCAACCCCCTGCCATGGGCAGGGACACCTCCCACTAGACCAGGCTGCTCAAAGCCCCATCCAGCCTGGCCTTGAACACTTCCAGGGATGGGGCATCCACAACTTCCCTGGGCTCCCTGTTCCAGTGCCTCACCACTCTTAGGGTGCAAAATTTCTTCCTGATACTTAATCTAAATCTACCTGCTCCAGTTTGAAGCCATTACCCCTCGTCCTGTCACTACACGCCCTTGTAAAAAAGTCCCTCTCCAGCTTTCCTGTAGGCCCCCTTCAGATACTGGAAGGCCACAATAAGGTCTCCCCAGAACCCTCTCCAGAAGTTGTACAAACTGCAGCAGCTCAACACCACCAACTCAATTACTAATTACTGCCTGCGTTTACCGCCCAAATTACTGCTCCTGCTTCCCCGACCAGGCTGTCCTGCCCACACGTACTGCACAGGGCACTGGGTGAAGCTGCGTTGGTGGCTCCATCCCTGCCCCATCCGGCCACTGGATCATCACGCATCTGCCACATAAAACCAGGGAACGGTAAGAACCCGCTGCTGAAACGCAGGGGAGTTTTCTCAGTGTCCTACAGACCACACTTGCTCAGGAAAAGGCATTGCTAGACTTTTCTTCTAAATCTACCTGATAGTCTAGATGAATCATAGCGCTACGAAAGGTTCTACGCGATTACCTCCGGAGTTTCTCAAAGCGTCGTCCCAAACAACGCAAACACCTCTCTGATCTGCTGCTGCTCAGTGCTGTGGCTGCTGAAGGCTATGTGGGGCTGACAGGTATTATTTGCTGAAGGCTATGTGGGGCTGACAGGTATTATTTACTGAAAAGATCTTTGAGATTATTTATGGGTGACTGAATCACTGTCCTTCACACAAGACAGAGCTTCAGGCATATAGTTAAATGTAATTTGTGATGCTTAGTCCGTGTTTACTTCTATATCGCATGCACACGCCTATCTTTGAACATCTTAAAAAAATGAAAGTCCCAAAACTGTGAAAGCGTTAAATAGCATGTATAGAGTGATTTCTATAGAGTCATTTGTCAAAACGTTTTTCTGATCTGACAGGCCAAGAAGCCACAAGATGTATTGGCTTAACAGGAAAAGGGGACCTGTCAAGAAAAGAGCGATGCCTTCGTGGTATGATTTTAATAACTACGGTCTTCAAATGTGACCACTCAAAAAGTTCAAGTCTGTATGTTAGTAAAAGAGGTTAATTTGTAAAAAAAACTATCCTACTGAACCATTTCTAATTTAGGTAATAATCATGAAAACAGCAAGACTTATATAGCCCATTCTTTAACCTTTAAGATAAGTTTTATCACGTCTCAACTACCGTGCAGCGCACACAAGATTTTTGTGCACCAGCCCCCACACAACTGCCACATGGATGAGCCACTGCACCCTGCAGCTTGTTACTTCATTCTTGTACAGCCTAAAACTCTAATTACCCCCAACACACTTTTACCAGCAAGTTCTTAATTCAGCAAGGCCTTTGACACTCTCTCCCATAAGCTCCTCATAGAGAAGCTGCTGATGTATGGGCTGAAAGAGCAGACAGGGAGGTAGACTGAAACCTGGCTGAGCGGCTGGGCCCACAGGGAGGTGATCAGTGCCACAAAGTCTACTTGGAGACCAGTAGTGACCCAGGGGTCAATATCAGGTCCAGTCCTGTTTAATGTCATCATTAATGACCTGGATGATGGTGAAGAGCGCACCCTCAGCATGTTTGCTGATGACACCAAACTGGGAGGAGTGGCTGATATGCCAGGGGGTCATGCTGCCATCCTGAGGGACCTTGACAGGCTGGAGAAACGAGCTGATAGGAACCTCACAAAGTTTAACAAGGAGAAGTACAAGTCCTGCACCTGGGGAGGAACAACTCCAGGCACCAGTACATGCTGGGAGCCAGCCAGGTGGAAAGCTACTTGGCCAAAAATTACCTGGGGGTCCTGGTGGACACCAAGTTGAACATGAGCCAGCAATGAAGGCAGCAAAGAAGGTAAATGGTATCCTGGGCTGCACTAGGCAAAGTATTGCCAGCAGATGGAGGGACGTTCCCTCTACTAAGCACTGGTGAGGCTACACCTGGAGTGCTGTGTCCAGTGCCCGGCTCCTCAGTACAAGAGAGACATGGACATACTGGAGAGAATCCAACAAAGGCCCACAAAGATGATGAAGGGGCTGGAGCATCTCTCCTATGAGGAAAGGCTGAGAGACCTGGCAGTGTTCAGCCTGGGGGATTGGGGGGATCTCATCAATGTGTATTAATAAAGGGAGGGTGCAAAGATGGAGCCAGGCTCTTTCCAGTGGTGCCCAGTAACAGGACCAGAAGCAATAGGCACAAACTGAAACACAGGAGGTTCCCTCTGAACATCAGGAAACACTTTTTCCCTGCGACGGTGACCAAGCACTGGCACAGACTGTCTATAGAGGTGGTGGAGTTTCCATCTTTGACAATACTCAAAAGCCATCTGGACATGGTCCTGGCCACCCAGCTCTAGGTGTCCCTGGACTAGACATCTCCAGAGGTCCTTTCCCACCTCAACCCCTCTGTGATACTAAAGAAAAAGGACAATCTTCCAGGAATTTCCCCATTTGCAACACTCTAGAGGACTGAAACTCTCCGTGCCACGAACAGAGGCTTGGGTAACCAGGACGTGGCTCCTGTTTTCCACACACCTATTGCCACCCCACCGCGGGGCCCAGGACCCCGCTCTCCCCAGGGCCGTTTGCCAGGCGAGGCTTCACGGCCAGCGCTGCGCTCTGTGGCTCCCAGCACAGCAACCACGGCGCCTTCCTCCCCCTCCCCGGCTCTCACAGAGAATCCCTAGGGCATTGCGGGACACAGCGCGGCCCGCTCCGTCCCCTCCACCGCCGTAATCTCCGTACCTCGCGTCCCCCCCGCCCCCGCCATCGCGGTCCCGGCCGTGGCGCCGCCGCGCTGAGAGAGCGGTGGTGTCCCCCGCCCGCCGCCAGGGGGCGCCGCAGGGAGTGAGCCCCGCCCCGCCCCGCCCCGCCCCGGAAGCGTTTCTAGGTGACGGCCGCCCCGGCCCGGCAGTAGCGCGGCGGGTGGTGGTTGCAGCCGGGCGGGCAGCGCGATGGAGCACATTCGCACCACCAAGGTACCCCCTGTCTCGGCCTTCCGCCTCTGGCTGGGGTGGCCCTTCGGTTGGCGGGTGGGGGTGGTCGGTCGGGGAGCGGCGGCGTTGCCGGTAACGGTGGGGTGGGGAGGGCCTGTTCGGCCCGGCGAGTCCCTGCCCTGCCGCTGCCAGCTGTGGGCGAGGGCGTTGTTGTCCTTCTCTTCCTTCCATTTTGTAGCCGGTGGCTTCCCGGGAGGGGCTCCGGGGCGGTCGGTGCCGCTCGGGGTGTCCCCGGGCCCTGGGGGGGAGCAGCTGGCAGCGAGGGTGCCTGTCTCTGGTGCTCCCCCCGCACCCAGGATATTAGTTTGTCTGTCCTCTATAGCCAATATGTAAGAAAGACTTGTGCATTTTTTTTTTCCCTATTTTTTTCTAAGTGTTTTCTGTAGAACTTTACGTCTAAGTCTCAGCTTTTATAGGATTAATTTTCTAACGGTATTTTGCTCCTCAGCCCTGGCGGCGGGGGCTGCTGAGGGGGCTGCCCCCCTCTCTTGGGTCCTGGAAGCTGTCAAGTGAGAGTTCCCTGGCCTGGCAGTCTGACCTTAAACTAGACTTAGAGATGTGTGGAGGAAAGGAGTGGTCGTATTTCAACTCCAAACAGTAGATTCATATCCAGCATTATATAAAGGAACAGGCTTTTAACTTTTGTGTGTAATAGCTTATATAAATTTTATTTTAAATGTGTTCAACTGATTTTTTTTAATATATATCTGTACGTGTACATATAAAACAGGAGGAATGTCTCTGATGAAGCTACTGTTAGTGACGCTTACAGTTTACTAGATAGAATAGCCTTGCATCAAGCTGACAGATGGAAGATAAGGTTTCTTTATCAGCCTGTTTACTTAGAAACCTGAAGCTCCTTGTTTCTGAGCTTAGTATTGTATTGTTACAGGCAATAGCTAATTTCAAAATAAAAACTAGACTAAAACCAGAGCCTCTTGATGATCTGAGTAGCTGTTTAAGTTTCAAACCTGAAAATAAGACTAGAAAGGTTACCACTGTCTTTGCATCTGCAAGTGATTGTATTCCTGCATGTTTTTGGACCCCTGATGAGGAAAAAATACTTCATGTAGCAATACAACTGAAGAGAGAAACAAGCTCTGAATACGACTTACAAGACTTACTGCTTGAAGCAATTATTTATATAATTCATACAAAAAATTATCAGTTCTGAAAGTACCAATTTTATGGCTAGAAATAGCATGAGTTTTTGATTATAATTGTGTTGCTCACTTAGCTTTTTGTAAGCCATTGGTTTATTGAATATCCAGGTGGATTAAAATGCATGTATGCTAGATGGTAATAATTGTGAGTATTACAGTTACAGGAAGCAGGAAAACTAAAGTACGTGCTTGCACTCTGGGCCTTAAAGGTTCAGTGCGTGTGTAGGTTCAAGTTGGATCTCATTCCAATTGGTCTGAGAAATATCTACTTTTTATAATCTGACAGCTTTTCACAGTTGTTTTTTTACAATTTGTTTTATTAAAGTAATAGTAAAACAATCTTCAAGTAACAGTGCAATCTTGCATTGTTAACTGCTGTGCAGGGAAGCCGTCATCCCTAGGACAAGGTGATGGAGTAGGTTTTATTCCTCCTTAAACTTCAGTTTGCTGGAGATGTTGAAGTTAAAATTGTCTTAGAACTATCAGCACAGCTACTGGAAATAAAGTTTAGCTTTTCGTGAAATAAAACTGTCCAACAGATTTATGTTGAATAAAGAAGTGAGGTGAACTTAAAAATCACTTTGTCTGAGAATATATATTTAAATAGCAGCAAATGATGAACACCAGTTCACAATATGTCGTAAGTGGTGGGGAAATTACAAATAAGAATATTGTGATTTTGCAATGAAGTTTTAGAACTAAAGTGTCCTTAAAAAATATTTTAAAGCAAAACATAGTAGAAAAGACTGGAATTTCTTCAGTTAAGTGTTTGTATATTTAAAGTCAAATCTGTTTTAGTGAAAATACTGATGGATTTTCTACTGAAGACAGAAAGTTTTGCTTAGCTTGACTGCTAAATCCTAAGCTTATGTTTGCGAACCTGAGACAAATGGGGAAGGAAAAACTCCTTTAAATTTCAGTGAGTGTCATACAAAGCTGTAATAAAAGAATTTTGAAATGACATACTGTAATTTGTTTTTGTCTTGCTTTAATTGTTCTAATTTAATCCTTCAGTGTTTGTAATGCAAGACTTAAGACGTATTGTTTCAACCTTCCTTTCTGTTCCAACTTGTCTCCTATATTGAAACACTTCTTTGTGGGTTTTTTGCCTTTAATCTGTAACTCCTAATACCAATAAATTGTATGGTGTCTCTTTCACTGTAAATACTCTATGTTATTGAGGTATCCAAATTCTTACTGATTTAAAAAATTGCTAATCTCTTAGTGCTACCTTCTGTCAGAATATAGCTTCTGACTACTTAAATGACCTCTGTTTACAGATGTGCTAGAACTCAGTAACAGTCTTCAATCTCTTAATCTTGTGAACCCATTCTCTTCAAAACTGACAACTGACTTGTTTTTCCATAACTAAGGATTTACCAAACTTTACAATCAAAAGGCAAAAATAAGAAGTGTCTGCGTAGCTGAGTACCCATTAGAGCTGGCTTGGGTCAAGTTTAAATGAACATCTCATCTAGGGATGCTGAATCTAAAATACATTTCAGTTGTCTTTAAGAAAAGTGTATCTAGAATTTAGCTTTCATAACTCCTGAAGACTTTACCAATGTAAGAGGAAGCTGGAGCACTAGTGCCTGTCCTCATCTAACAGAGACATACAGCTTTGAGAATAGCTGCCTTGTTACATGGAGGAGAATGGAACTTTGCATGCCAGGAGTTTGTGGGTTGTGTTACTGGAGCAGTTTCTGTGCCCTTCTCAATTTGCTGGGGAGGTGCAGTGCCAGGTACATGAGCAGTTACTGCTGCAGAACTGCCCAAAATGAATTCTGTGTTTTGGCCCTGCTGTATCAATTTATGCTACTCTGTATCTGAGCACTGATACCTTGCTGGTTACAGCATAATGTATTTTGAGGTACTGATACTTGTAGCTTCCCAGTTTTTTTTGCTTTCTAAACTGAAATCTAGAATATCACAGTAGCACTGGCTTTTACTAGGGATTTTTATTTCCTCGGTTCTGTTTTGTATGTGTTAAGTTGCTTTTCTAACTTTCAAAACCAAAATTAGGCCTTGCTAGATTGTAAGAAATACCTAAATTGAAAAGACAATTTTTTAGTGTTCTCTATGTGCTTTTAGTAGATAAATAAGTTTGTACATATGAATTAAAGACGACTTAAGATCAGCACAGTAGATGTGGGCTCTCCTAGGCACCTCATCTGATCGCTGGTCTTGCTGGTGTGGCAGTTTTTGGAGTTCTGCCATGCATTTAATGGCAGTAGCAGGGAGCCTCAAGCATAGGAGCTTTAACTTGGTATTAATGAGGTGGTGCTGCCAAGAAATAGAGGAATGCATGGAGATAAGCCAGTTGCCATGCTCCTTTCCTGTTGTTACTCACAAAGAATCATGTAATGTTTGCTTCAAATAAAGCAAACTGTGCAGCCTGTGAAGTTATGAGCAGCAGATAAAATGCAGCTATCTAGAAATCACTTTATTTCTGAAATGTTTTCCACGGGATTGAGATAACAATGTTGATGGAATAGCAGAGGAGAAGTTTGCCCTTGCGAGACTCAAGCTTGAAATATCTGCTTCCACTGCTAGCACAGTCTTTGAATTTTTAGGAGATTGTTATAATTATTAGTATAATGCTTGCATTTCATTAGAATGTATTTTGAGTATGAGGCAAGGTTATGATAATCTAGATTTTTAAAGCTGAGGATGACATAAAAGACAATAGATGACTTCAATTTTAGTTAGGAGGTCATAATCTTTACAGCTTTGAGTCTTTAGACAACCAAGGAAGCATGTTGCTGAGATCAGCTGTTAATTCAGTGCTGGCATCTCAATAACAGGAAATTGTTAGTGTGTGCTTGCTCTGTTTTGGGGAAGCAGTCTAAAAGCTTAGTAATCAATTGTTTTTAATTATTTTCTAAAAAACTTGATATCCTGGCCTCTTCTACTAGTAAATAACCATAGCATTTATGTGCATGGAGTAAGTATTCTGATGAGCCTAACATTGTGCCTTCATTATGCACTTTTGTATTGAAAGAGGATGTTTTAACTAGCCAGTCTTCTCAAAGCTTATGTGACCACTGTTGTGTTCTTAATAGTTTGGCCTGAATAGCCTTGTGTGTACTGTTATGCTGTCTACCACTTTCAAAATTATTGCACAAACTGACAGAGCTTTTGCACCGTTAGGATTTTGCTTTCTGCGAAAACTAAGTTTTACTCTCCCTCCCCTCTTTTTTTACAGGTAGAGCAAGTGAAATTACTAGATAGGTTCAGCACAAGCAATAAGTCACTGACGGGAACTCTATACCTTACAGCAACGCATCTGTTATTCATTGATTCAAGCCAGAGAGAGACGTGGGTAAGGATAATGAATGCTTGTGGCTCCAAAGCACAGGCTCCAGATGCATTTGTTCTTCCTGATCTAAGGTTGAATTTGCTTACTAAAATGCTCATCTAAGATACCTCTTGTTCATGGTATCATAACAAGTTAATGATTTGCAGATTGTACTCTTGCCTGACACTGCTGCAGTTGAAATTGGATATGGTTGAAAATGTTCACACTTCTTTTCAAGCTGCTGTAATTTCTTCTCTAGCCTTCACTTGTATTCCTGTATGAATGTGTGGTGGTTTTCTTTAAATTTGCACCGCAATTCAGGGGCAGGAATGGGAGACTGACAGATAATTTAAGCATCAGGTTTAAAATTTCTGCGTTAACTTACCTTGTATTTAGATCCTGCCTAGGTTAAATGAGATGGCAAGACCCAAAGATCTAGGCTTTGGTGAAATATTGAATATCCCATGACCTTTTTTTTAAAGTGGTAAGCAGCTGTTTCTTCCCAAGTGTTCACCTCCGGAATGAAAGAATTCAAAAGGGGCTGCAGCTTCTTAGTGACCACTACTAATGTTCTGGTTACTGTACTAGCCAACAATCAAAGTTGGATAGTACAGTGATTCCCACTAATTTTTCTGTTCAGTCCCCTTGATGGCACACGTGGACATCAAGTTCTGTCTTCCACTGTAGCCCAGCTATCTGACTGAGTTCAGTGCCTTAAGTCTGTCATCCTCTGGGATGAAATCTCATTTCCCTGTGTGTGGTTAATTATTTTTTTCTGTACATGTATTACCTGAAAGTATATCTTTCTGGATTACCCTTAATTCTGTATCTTGGTTATCTGACTAGATGCCTCATGGAGCTTTCAAGAAAAGTTATTTTTTCCGTTAGATACAATGCACAATTCTGTACAAACCAAACTGTTATACTTTAATACAAAATGGGTTATTGGGGAGAACGTGATTCAGAAGCATTACTTGCATCTCCCTGTGCACCATGTTAAAAGGTTTCATTTTGGGGAAATTGATT
The DNA here is from genome assembly GCA_947846985.1 of Fratercula arctica. Taxonomy (NCBI): domain Eukaryota; kingdom Metazoa; phylum Chordata; class Aves; order Charadriiformes; family Alcidae; genus Fratercula; species Fratercula arctica. The sequence goes on along the minus strand of CANTUZ010000001.1, from coordinate 21,827,002 downwards.
GTATAATCAGAGTATTGCATTTCTGTGATGAGAATGCAAGTATCAAGTATAATTATGATAATGTCTCAGAGATAGTCTCTTTGTAAATGCATATTTGGCAGCATAGTTTTCAGGTGCCTGTCTAATTCTGATCAATATTTAAGAAGAGATGATTGCTTCAGTGAGGTAATTGAAATGCTATCAAGAACGTCTTGTTCAGTTGAGGTAATGCATCTGTGGCTTTCTTGCCATGGCTGAACAGCTGTTACTTTCCCATGTATTTTTTTAAATTTTGTGTAGATCTGCCATGCAGATGAATCTATGAAGGGCTTTTGTGTATCCGTTACTGTGGCAGTCTTCTGTTAGAGTGGTTGAAAGGCATTTAGCTGAGAGGCTTTCATGTCGGCATATTGCAATGGGTAATACAGGAGATTGTTCTTATCTCCTGTTCATTCTATAGGTGTTGAATACTGGAATTCTAAAATCTTCACTGTTTTCTGTATCTTTTATACCTTGAGTTGCTTTCCCTGATTTTGCTTTATGTTGCCTGGAAATTCTGAAGTGTGTTCCTGTAGGTCCTTTTAAAAAAAAAAAAAAAAAAAAAAAAAAGCAAGCATATAGCCTGTTTGGACCCTGCCTAATTAGATGTAAGTGTATCAGTTAGCAAAGTTATAGAAGAGGACTAAACAATCCCAGTGGAGTTTTACTTCTTGATTTTATTTTATTTTGCATTTAAAAGGGTATTTACTGCCCCTTGCAAATATTAGACAACACCTCAATACGAGGGAAGAGAATAACTAAATTTTGATGAATTATGATATCCTGATTAAAATGCCAGTCTTGGATTTCTTATTCTAAATTTATTTATTTTCATAACTAAATGATTGACAAAATTAGTCAAAATCTGTATTCAGCATTGCTTAATATCTGCTTTTGTAAATAGTATGCTGTTCTCATTTTTTTTGTCAGTGTGCTAATGCTGTGAGTTCTTGTATGCCACAGATACTGCATCACCACATTGCTGCGGTGGAAAAACTTCCCTTGACTACTTCTGGCTGCCCCCTTGTCATCCAGTGCAAGAACTTCAGGATAGTTCACTTTATTGTTCCCAGAGAGAGAGATTGTCATGACATTTATAACTCTTTGCTTCAGCTGTCAAGGACAGGTAATGCTTCCAATTGTAAAAGACTTTGCAGTATATGTCTGGATAACAAGGTGGTGGTGGTAAATCTATGGCGCTTTTTTTTTTCATTATGTAAAAGCCTTTTAAATGGATTTGGTGTGTGAAAGAATTTTAATGATTAAATATTAATCTGCATACAAACTCAGAATATGCGTTGCCTGGCTTTTGTAGGTCACTGATGTTCACTAGCAGAATGCGAGATTCCTGTATTTTTTGCATTTCTAATGTTATTCCTGAAATTGTGAATATAAATGTGTATAGTCTTTCTTTATTGGTGTATTCCATAGGTAAAATGCTACTAAGCAAATACTAGCTTGTTAACTGATTTTGTGCAGTTTCAAAAATAAAGCTAAAGTTTTGACGCTGAAAATAGCACTACCAATTCAGCTTTACAAGAGAGTTGTCACCTAGTGTGGTCATTAGCATTTTCTGCTTTGTGTTTAGAACAATGTAGAATGTCGTCATCTGTGATATGTGAATAGTGTATTAGGAAAAAACACAAAATATTTTGAAAGCTTTTTTGCTTTAAAGAAATCTTTAAAACTTACTGCTTTTAAAGGTCAGTAGATATAAATTTCTGTTCTTACCTCCAAAAATAGTTCTTTTAGCTGTTGTAAAGTCCTCTAATTCTGCCTTTTGTCTTGTTCAATTTTGCCAATCTTCTTGTGACTTCTGATTTTTCCCTTACGGCTTTAGAAACATCCTGGACAAAATAGGTCAAGCATACTCAAGAAAGCTCTCATAACCTACCTTTAACTAAATATCTGTAACTGGGTCAGCTTACAGTATGATAGTTGCAGAATAAATATTTCAAGAGTGTCAAGTATCTATGTAGTCTTGCTTCTGAGAATCTTGAAGCCTGAAGCTTTCTCTGCAACTTGGGCAATTTCAAGACTTGTCAACTGTGCTACCTTTCTCCACTCAGACTTTCTTTTTTTGGGACAACTTTTTATATAGTCTTATTCTTTACCTTTTAGCAAAATATGAAGAACTATATGCCTTCTCCTATAATCCAAAACAAAATGAATCTGAGCAAGTCAAAGGTTGGCAGCTTATTGATCTAGCAGAAGAATATAAGAGAATGGGAGTGCCAAATGCTAACTGGCAGTTGTCCGATGCAAATCGTGATTATAAGGTAAGTGTTGTAATGGAAACATGTTTTGCTCTGCATCTGTTTCTGCCTTATCCTCTTATCCTATAGTTCTATGGAAAACAGCTAATACTGTGAAAGCACTTGGCTTGCTGCATGAGCAAAACCTTGCAGGTGAGAGTGTTAGCTTCAATTAGAAAGTTGTGAGACTGCACACTGATTAAGGAGTTTTCTTCAAGGTCTCATTGAGAGAGTGTGCGTGCATGGATGCATGTGTTCTTTGGGATTATTTCTAGAGTATACTTACCTGTTTGAAGCCCAGCCCCAGCAATTCTGGTGCTCTGTGCAGCTTTGTTACCTCTCTTAACTGACAAGAATTCTGCTTTAGCATTTGTGATGTTGGCGGTGGGAGATAATGGCTGTGATGGTGCAGCTGATTCCCAGATTAGTTTTCATCTTACTTTGTGGTCTGCAAATACAAAAAATAAGGGAAATAATTTCAGTATTTTATTTGAAACACGTTCTTAGCATTTCTACTGAAGAGTTGCGTTCTTGAGAGGCGAATGCTAGTATAGCAGTGCTTTCCAGCAGTGCTTGGTTGTATAACTTGGATACCAATTTGTACGTCCTTATTCATGGCTTGTCTCCTCTTTTGAGCTATTTATGTGTATATAGAGAAACATGTTAGCATTTATCTTTTCTCTTATTTCACCTAACATAACTCAAATTAGATGCAATAAAACCAGTATAGGATTTTTGCCTTGTATGTAAAATTCTTTTTGTGTATCTGTGTCTTTCAGATTTGTGAAACCTATCCTCGGGAACTTTACGTTCCCAGAACTGCAAGCAAGCCCATAATTGTTGGTAGCTCCAAGTTCAGAAGCAAAGGAAGATTCCCAGTGCTGTCGTATTATCATAAAAATAAAGAGGTATACTGTGTCTTCTCTTAATGCACATGTACTGAAAACTATTTCTCAACACTGGGCAGTAGTTCAGGGTAGGTAAGGAGAAACTGACCTCAGGATAACTGAAGATAGCTTTTTGTCAAGTGATCTGTCTTCCTTTATATATCAAGAATAAAATCTGTTAGGTCAAAATGGGCGTTAAAACGCCAAAACAAAACAGCAAAAGAATAGAGCTGATTCTTTAAGGAGGAATTTGAAAGGAAAAAAACCCTAGAGAATGGGGAAAAGATTTTGCAGGGTTTGGTAGAGAGTGGTGTGAAGCAGCATCTACCTGTCTTGGCTACGGAGTATCCTTGAAGGGAAAGGAGGATGGTCCTCTTGCTGAGTTGAAAAATTTATGAAGACTGAGTGTTAAGCTACTAGATGCATTTGAAGATAACTACTATTTGGAAGATACAACTGATACCTTCTGAAATAAAATATATCATTGAAAATTGCATGCTGAAAATTACATTAGATGATAACATATCATACTTGCAGTAGTAAAACCAAACATAACTCGCTTCATACCAAGAGAGTAACTTGCTTGCCCAAAGTGTATTTTTTCCAGCTTATACTTCCTTGGAATTTTTAAACTTGGTGAAAGTCCATTATGTAAACTGGTACCTTGCCCATGTACATAAGCCAGAAAAAACCTAAAGGTTTGTCAAAACATTTTAAGTTGTAGTTACTGTGCTTGAAGGTGTACGAGTGATGTACTTAAAGTCATAACACCTAAACTTTTTTTAAATTTAATGCTGTTACCTGCCAAAGGAAACAATTTGTTTCTGTGTCTTTTCAGAATTACGCAAAGCACTTAAACTACGGATACTAAACTGATGCTAATTTGTTCTTTGTTTTCTATGGTAGGCTGCAATTTGCAGATGCAGTCAGCCTCTCTCAGGTTTCAGTGCGAGGTGCCTGGAAGATGAACACATGTTGCAAGCCATCAGTAAAGCAAATCCTTCAAATCGCTACATGTATGTCATGGACACCAGGCCAAAGGTATGTACGTCAGGTTCTACAGACTAGCCTCTCTTCCTGAACATTAGAGTACAGAGATACAGTGTAATTCTGAAAAAAATTGAGTTATATTTAACTCCATTGTGGGCAAGAATGTTCTTTAAAGGTAAGGTTAGGCCTTTCTGTTCAGGTGTTTAATTACTTACTTTCTTAAAGAAGTTGCGCCTCACTCAGGACTCAGCTAGAATTCACTGAATATGCTAGTGAACTTTTGGGGAGGTGCATTTAAAAATACACTTAAAACATAGTTAAAACACGAATAGTTGAGTGGGATCCAAGTCATTGTAACTGTTTGAAATTAAATTCATGAAATGGTGAGCTGTGTTGGGTTTCTTTGGGAATGGGAGAGAATACTGTATTCTGTGTATATGTTCTGTGAAAACTGCTATTGCTCTTTGTCTTAGCCAGGAAGAAGTAGGGGAAATTCTGTTATAGCATTCTGAGGTCAGAATTCATCACTGTCTAATTAAATTGAATTATGTTGGGTTTTTGACCTGTGTTGGAATGTGCAATTAGATAAGTATTCATTTCACTCAAATCTCTGAACACAAGAACTGGAAAACAAGGATGTAAAGTGAAAATCTTACCCTGCAGGATCTGCACTTATTTTGAGCTGGGTTCAGCAGTAGGTCGGTCTGACAGACTGAAACTGAACCAAGTGTGGGTTTTTTATAGTTGTAATTTTTATAGCTGCAGCAATTTATTAGCTTCTTACCCCCAAAACTGACATTTTTTAGGATGTCTGGAAAGCGCATGTATGGTTAAGTCTGGGTCCTACTCTTTAGGTTAATTGTTTTGTAGTGCCTTTGCTCAGAAATGTTTGGAAATAAGTAACGGTTTGTTGGTGGGAATACGAAGGAGAGAATAGGAAGTTATGAAATGCATTATTCAGATACGGCAGCTCTAAATATAGACTGCCTGTTGATTTTTATGTACCATGCCTTTCTTACACTTGAATGCTTTCAAGTTGATTTGCCACAAACTGTTAATTCATTAGAATCTGTTTATAGTATGTGCTCTTGTGTGTTGTGTGTTTTGGTTTGTGTGTTTTTTTTTTTTTTTCTCAGCGTATCCCATTGAAATTGCATTACTTTCATTTCTTAATATGAGATTTTTATTTCAAGTACTGGTTTTCAGTATTTTTATTTTGCTCTCTTAAGCTTAATGCAATGGCAAACAGAGCTGCTGGGAAGGGCTATGAGAATGAAGACAACTACTCTAACATTAGGTTCCAGTTTGTTGGCATTGAAAACATTCATGTAATGAGATCCAGCTTGCAAAAACTTCTGGAAGGTATGTTCTAACTGTACGATAATAGTGCATATGAAAATAAGATAAATATTTTTCTGAAGTCTTCAAAAATAGCTTCAGAAACTGTATGGATATTGCTGTGTTTTATCACAGCTCTATGTTTAGTACCAGTTTGTTGTGCCTTGTCGTAGTGAATTACCTTGAAACTTTACCTTTAAACTGCAAACCCAAAGAATGGAGTTATTTTGGAGAAAATTGAATTGCACATATGTCTTGGGTGAACTTGATTAGTGTGTCAGTGGCTTTTGGGGAGACTTCTGTGTTTTCCAAGTATACATGCATGAATACATACATGTGTAATAAATACACAAAATAGTGTGTGTCTGTACCTACACTTTCATATATAGAATATGGATTCTTCAAGGAGCACTTAGTTCCACAGAACTCGCAGTTAATACGCATGTTGTCTGTACAAAACTTGAGCTCTTTGGCCTGGTGAGCCACTTCTGTGCTTGTAGGTGCATCTTAGCGTTTGTAGAGAGGAGGGTAGGGGAAAAGTAAACCACTTCACCATAGCGCTGCCTGCCACCTGGTGGTGAAAAGCATAGAATCGTCTAGGTTGGAAGGGACCTTTGAGATGATTGAGTCCAACCATTAACCTGACACTGCCAAACCCACCACTAAATCATGTCCTAAGCACCATGTCTACCTGTCTGTGAATCGCCGTCCCTGGAGATATTTAAACCACTTCCCTGGGCAGCCTGTCCCAATGTTTGATAATGCTTTCTGTGAAGAAATTTTTCTTAATGTTCATCCTAAACCTCCCCTGGTGTGACTTGAGGCTGTTTCCTCTTGTCCTATCGCTTCTTACTTGGGAGAAGAGACCAACCCCCACCTTGCTACAACCTCATTTCAGGTAGTTGTAGAGAGCCATGAGGTCTCCCCTGAGCCTCCTCCAGGTTAAAAAAACTCAGTTCTCTCAGCCACTGCTCGTAAGACTTGTGCTCTAGATCCTTTGCCAGCTCTGTTGCCCTCCTCTGGACATGCTCCAGAACATCAATACTTTATTTAGGTAAACAGCTGAAAATAAACTTAAGACACTTTGTGGATTGTTAATACTGAGATTAGAGTACAGTGGCAGAAGTCAGGCTTCCTCACCTGACAAACAAAAAAATATTAAGTGCTTGCCTTCTAGAATTATGCAAATATCTCCAGTCATGGAGAAGGATTACACTTGTATGGAAGCCTGTTTGGATGAAGACGTCCTGGTTACATTGGTGAAGAAATCTTACAGGCTAGCGGTGTAGGCTTACTTCACTCTCATTGAGCCTCTATCTGCTGCTAACCTATTCTTCAGGCACTCTGTGTGGGTGTTGTTGATGCCCCATCCCTGGAAGTGTTCAAGGCCAGGCTGGATGAGGCTTTGAGCAGCCCAGTCTAGTGGGAGGTGTCCTTGCCCATGGCAGGGGGGTTGGAACTAGATGATCTTTAAGGTCCCTTCCAAACCAAACCATTCTGTGATTCTATGAATACTACTGAGCTTTGATAATATGTATTTTTGTAGTCTTACACTTACTTTATTGGACGGAAAGATGATCAGCATGAGCCTGAACTTCAGTTTTTGAAGTCTGGCATAATCCCTCTTTCTTTTGCTAGTATCCTCAGTTCCAGAAAGCTAGCTAATAAATCTTGATTTATTTTTTTTAATTTTTTTTGTTAAAGACACCTGCTCCTGTGCAATAATGCCTGAGTCAGAAGTGTGTACATCACGGTTAAACTTCACAGACTTCCTATTTCTTCCATTTGACTTAGCATCCCACCATCAGTACTTACCAAATATCTTGCTGTAGCTTTCATTAAGGATGGAATATGTTTCAGGTTTTCCTTGTGTGGATGATTGGTTTATTTAAACTCAATTGAAACAAAATCGCGCGCAATGTCTATAGTTGTTCTCTAGATCAGGCTTTGAGGTAAACGAACACAGTTGTTCTAACTCTGTTCACATAACTAGCTAGATTTTTGCTGAACGCCACTCTAGAAATAGAAGCATCTTTAGGGGTAGGAAGGACCTTTTAAAATTTAGGGAGGTATGCCATAATTTACTTTTCAGACCCCTGTTAGAAATGCGGTGATCAGGAAGGAAATGTGGTGAAAATGGCTCATAGCTTAAAATGAGGAAAATCCTATTTAACTTCTGTGTACCAACTTCCCATGGATGTGCTGAACCAAATGTTCTCAAATTGGGAATGTGATACCAATGACCCTATTCTTTCAAGAGCTGTTGTAATAACTGGGACTGTCCTCAGGTTTATTTATAACAAACAACTGTTATTCATTCTTCAGCATGTATCCTGCTCCTAGGCTCTTTGTCCATCTCCCTGATGTCTTTCAGAATCTAAGAATTACATTTGCAAGCAGAATGTAAGACATAATCATATAATCTGTCCCAACATCCTTTTGTAATGGGACTACACCATGGAGCATGCTAGGAGGGGTTACGGTCTGTTCTTCATCTTAGATTCAGCTGGTTTTTAAATATCTTGCATGCAGTGAAACAAAACTTTTCTGAAATAGTTTTGTTCAGTGTGGACATGATGAGTCTGCTCCCCTGATGGGCAGGCTGCCCGTCTATACAACACCAATGGAAGAATCTTCACATAAACTAAACTTGTGGCTGTGGTATTAAACATAAAGTCCAGTTTTTGTATCTTTGAAATGCAGTATTACATGTCAGAAAAGACTGATAACCAAAAAGGTTTTGTTTATGTCAAGAACAGCACTTCTGCAGGAAATATTTGAGGAAAAGGCTCAATAATAGCTGCTGTGGTCTGCTGCATATATTTTGATGGTGGAAGTGTGTTAATTAAGGTTGGGGTTTTTGTGGGTGATGTGGAGTGTGTGTAGGGTGGGTGGGTTTGTTTGGTTTTGTCTGTTTAGCTGTTAAAAACAACCTCTGCCCTGAACCCACTGTGCTTCAGTCTGTAGGTTCCTGATCACCCCTTGAACTGCTGCCTGAGGCATTGCTAGTTGTGTGTATAAGGACAGTCAAGCAATGGAACGCTGAGGTTTTGGCGCTCACATGCATGTAGGGTATGTGTTTATGATGGGATGCATATAGGCAGAACTATCTTGAGTGATAGTTATTGTGAAGTAGCTGAACATCTTAGTGGTACCATAAATTGTCTTTGGCCCTTTTTAGGGACCATAAGGCAGCAGAAACTTTTTTTTTTGGCATATAAATGTCAAAACGGCGTCAATGCAATTTCTTTATTTCATCACTAAGTAGTATAAAAATGTCTGACTTAATTTACGGAAATGGAAAGTAATTATTTGGGCTCAACATATGTGTTCTTATCTCTGTCTTGGTTTATAAAAATATAGAAATCCAGCTAGAAGGGGGAAATACCAGTGGTGAAATATTTCTACCAAGCTGAAAATTATGATCAAAAGCAGATTTTGACGGCAGTATCTGTGTGAAAACAAACTGAGGGCTGAAAGCCTGTTTATTTTCTAGCTGAAAGTTTGTGCTTTAAACCATAAGCTACAGACTGTAAGGGTGAGCAGCCATGAATAGTGCCTCTAGACATTGCCTTGTCTGTCCAGTCCCTTCCCTGCAGATGTTTAACTTTCCAGCTATTAGAATATTTTTAGCTTCTTTTCTTTACTGTAGGGTGCTGGACCTGTTTATGCACTGTTGTGATTGAACTGGTGTATGGAACCACTGGTCTACAGGCAGTGTGAGTTAGCTGAAAGGATCAAGTAGTTCTCAGCTGATTTTCCTCCATGAGGTAGACATCTCAGAAACAGAACTCCTGCCTATCAATGCTATCTCTTTCAAAGACCGGGGGAAACTAGCATAGCTTTTTGCTGCTTTTACTGATATTTACAGACTATAACCTTTAAAGCTAGGTCTTGTATCCAGGGTTTTCTTGATGTTTTGTTATCTTATTGTGCTATGGTTTGCTAGCTCTTTCTAGGTGACAAAGATCTGTAGACTTCAGAAAAGGTGCTGCGATACTTATTTGGAAGCCTGTCTTTGTTACAGCATTCAGCAGCAACTGGCATTATGACACTTCCTGTGAAGAGCCATGGGGAGCATACAAAAACTTCTATGGCTGAAAGCTGAGAGACATGTAGCACAGATACAGGAAAGCTGCGCGAGGCAGTGGTTTAAGAGTTTATAGCCTTCATTACATCAGGGGACTTGACTGAACAGGAAACTGCATCGCAGAATGACTTAGTGAATTTTGTTTTCTGTTTTCCCTACTAACTCTTCCTCCCATACTCAGAGGTAAAGATTATTTTGCAGCTGCTGTATGAATATCCCTGCTGACAGTTTTCAGCTACAGAGCCTTTTTATTTTCATTTGGGGCCCACTAACTTGGTAGAAAGTAGGCTTCTGCTGTGGCAGGGGCAGGTATTTTTGTAGATGACAATCTTGGGTATCTTCTCTTAGAATAACATGTAGTTGAAGCTATATCAGCCAGTGAATATTCTTTTCTTATTGCCAGAAGTTTATCATGTTTGGACAGTAACGTAACTGTGTGAGTTGGAACTCAAAATCATACAAGAACCAGGTTACATGTTCCACTTGTGAATTGGTAAGCGTCTGTGTGAGAAACTTTCAGTCTACACCTCTTGCTGTTACACTACAAGACAGCTTTCCTTTAACTTGAGTTCTTCCCTGCCCTCTCAACCAGCATTATTGTTACAGGATCAAAGTATACCAGGGAAGAATGGTAGAGATCAGAGTCAGAAGTGTAGTATGTAATTTCTGGAGGTAGACAATCTCCATGGTTTTCAGTTCATCACCATGTCCTTGTACTGCACTCACTCTGTTCTCCTAAACAGAATGGAGAATGTGATGAAACTCTGGCTGTCTGACTACTCTGAACTGTGTGTACTGTCTGGATGCAAATACTTCCTACTAGTAGTTGTAATCTTTAAGTATTTCTGTTAAGCTTTTGACACTCGCATTGTCTTCCTTGGTAAGACTCCCCATCAGGGATAACCAGTGTATTTACTTCGAATGTTTTTTTTGTGGGTTTTTTTTGTTTGTTTGTTGTTTGTTTGGTGTTTTTTTTTTTCTTTTTTCAAAAAGACACAAAGGTCTTACTCTTGTCATTCATGGTTACTGTAGTTCTACAGAATTGAATTTTGGATGAAGCACACTTTGTAGTATCTCGGTCTTAACCATTTCAGTGGGGGTTTCCTGAAAGATTTCTAATCAACTTACAGCATAGGGCATTAGAAACAATATACAATTATTCTTCTTTCTCAGCTGCAGGGTATGGGTAGCTGCAACTGCTTAATGCTTTCTAACTCTTGGTTATTTTTCAGTCAGTGGCACGAAGGGTTTGTCTGTCAACGACTTTTTCTCTGGTTTGGAGAATTCTGGATGGTTGCGTCATATCAAAGCTGTGTTGGATGCTGCTGTCTTCCTGGTCAAGGTAACTTGTATGCTGCTTCTTTGTTTGATGGCAAGTTGACTTTCTACCAGGGAAAACTATACTTAATATTATGTAATTTTGTATGTAACTATGTAAAATTCTGCAGCTGACCTTTTTGGAAGTAGATGCTTAGTATACACTGATACATCTGATGTGCTGTTTTAAGTATTACATGACTGGAGATGTTAAACATGCCAGCTAATGTTTGGGGGTTTTTTGAATGCTGTTTGGTCACCTTATTGGGAGATAAAGGGATTCTTATGCTCCCAAGGTTCTTTTAGGTATTTATGAAAGGTGTAAGCAATTTGGAGGTGGATGGAGCAAACTATTATTTATTGTACCCTGAAAGACATGACTCTTGGGGTACTAATTGCAGAGAAACCAAATTGACTATGCTGACTTCATCTAGGAAGGAAATGTGGCTCTTAATGAAGAATTCAGAGGAACAGTTGCCTTTGCCAGACACTTATGAAGCCAAGGGCTTGACCTGAGGGGGGCTGGGTGAAGAAAAAACCTGGATCTTTGTTTTTACCTAGTAAAAACTTCTGCCTAGAATAGAATATTCACTAAGAAACAACTGTGTTTTGCAGGCAATAGCAGTTGAGAGCGCAAGCGTATTGGTGCACTGCTCAGATGGCTGGGACAGGACTTCCCAAGTTTGTTCTCTTGGAGCTCTCTTACTAGATTCCTATTACAGAACAATCAAAGGATTCATGGTAAGCTAGTTGTTGCATTGTTGAGTTGTTCCGTGGTAAACAAAGGCTGTAAAATGAGTATGAAAGTGAGCAGTGTAAACACGCTGATGCTTGCTTTTTGTAGTTACAAATATAAAACTTGCAATATACTGATAGATCTTTCTTTTAGAAATACTTTGCTACTGGGAAGAACCATTTACTTAAAATCTAAAAAACTGAAATACAAACGGTGGATTGGTTTCGGCACCTTGCAGAAATGTTGCAATGATTGCCTTTTGCATCCAGAAAAGCCCATTGCCTAAGAAATAGAAGGATTCCAAAGTGCTTATGTGAGATGATAGAGGTACAGAATTATAGCAGCTCTGTGCTTTTATTACTTGTCCCAAAATCAACACTATTAAAATCTAAAGGTGACAACTCCCCCGGTGACAGAGACTTGCATGGTTAAGCAGGGAGCTTCAGAAAAAGCTCAAGTGGAAGAAGGAAGTTTATAATAAGTGGAAGAAGGGACTGACCCCTTGGGAGGATTACAAGAATGCCACCAGAGCGTGCAGGGATGAAACAAGGAAAGCCAAGGCCGCCTTGGAATTAGACCTGGCTAGGGATGTTAAGCACAACAAAAAGAGCTTCTACAAGTATATTGGAAGCAAAAGGAAGACCAATGAAGTTGTGGGCCCACTGTTGAATGAGACAGGAGTCATGGTGACGGAGGATGCGGAGAAGGCAGAGTTACTGAATGCCTTCTTTGCTTCGGTCTTTTCTGCTCGGCCCAGCCCTCAGAAGTCCCAGGCATTGAATAAAGTAACAGGGAAAGAAGAAGACTTCCCTTGGGTTGAGGAGGAGCGAGTGAGGGATCAATTAGATCATTTAGATATTCACAAGTCCATGGGCCCCGATGGGATGCACCCGAGAGTGCTGAGGGAGCTGGCAGAAGTCATTGCTGAGCCGCTCTCCATCATCTTTGAAAGGTCCTGGAGAACAGGCGAGGTGCCTGAGGACTGGAGGAAAGCCAATGTCACCCCAGTCTTCAAAAAAGGCAAGAAGGAGGAGCCAGGGAACTACAGGCCGGTCAGCCTCACCTCCATCCCTGGAAAGATGATGGAACAGCTTGTTCTGGGCGTCATCTCAAGGCACGTGGAGGAAAAGAAAGCTATCAGAAGTACTCAGCATGGATTCACCAAGGGGAAATCATGTCTGACTAATCTGATAGCCTTCTACGATGGCATGACTGGATGGATAGATGAGGGGAGGGCGGTAGATGTGGTCTATCTTGACTTAAGCAAAGCGTTTGACACGGTCTCCCACAGCATCCTCATAGGGAAGCTTAGGAAGTGTGGATTAGATGAATGGACAGTAAGGTGGATAGAAAACTGGCTGAAAGATAGAGCTCAGAGGGTTGTGAGCAGGGGCACAGAATCTAGTTGGAGACCAGTGACGAGTGGTGTTCCCCAGGGGTCAGTACTGGGTCCAGTCCTCTTCAATATATTCATCAATGACCTGGATGAGGGGATAGAGTGCACCCTCAGCAAGTTTGCTGATGACACAAAGCTGGGGGGGGCGGCTGACACACCGGAGGGCTGTGCTGCCATACAGAGAGACCTGGACAGGTTGGAGATCTGGGCAGAGAGAAACCTTATGAAATTCAACAAGGGCAAGTGTAGGGTGCTGCACCTGGGGAGGAACAACCCCATGCACCAGTACAGGTTGGGGGCTGACCTGCTGGAGAGCAGCTCTGTGGAAAGAGATCTGGGAGTCCTGGTGGACAACAGGATGACCATCAGCCAGCAATGTGCCCTTGTGGCCAAGAAGGCCAATGGCATCCTGGGGTGCATCAAAAAGAGTGTGGCCAGCAGGTCGAGGGAGGTCATCCTCCCCCTCTACTCTGCATTGGTGAGGCCACACCTGGAGTACTGTGTCCAGTTCTGGGCTCCCCGGTTCAAGAAGGACAGGGAACTGCTGGAAAGGGTGCAGCAGAGGGCTACCAAGATGATTAGGGGACTGGAACACCTCTCTTATGAGGAAAGGCTGAGGGATTTGGGTCTCTTCAGTCTGGAAAAAAGACGGCTGAGGGGGGATCTTATCAACACTTATAAATACTTAAAGGGTGGGTGTCAGGAGGATGGGACCAGGCTCTTTTCAGTAGTGCCCGGGGACAGGACAAGAGGCAATGGGCACAAACTGGAGCACAAGAAGTTCCACCTAAACATGAGGAGGAACTTCTTTACCCTGAGGGTGGCAGAGCACTGGAACAGGCTGCCCAGAGAGGTGGTGGAGTCTCCATCTCTGGAGACATTCAAAACCCGCCTGGACGTGTTCCTGTGTAACCTGCTCTGGGTGACCCTGCTCTGGCAGGGGGGTTGGACTAGATGATCTCCAGAGGTCCCTTCCAACCCTATGGTTCTATGATTCTATGATTCTATGATTTAAGCAATCTAAATTTCTTCATCTTTAGAGATGGAGAGGAAGAATAATTTTGGTATGATTATTCCAAATTTTAGAGTAGGAAAATCAACAGTGTTCTGCAGTGGCAATACAAGATGCTATGGGAACTCCTGAAAAATAGTACATAAAATTAGTTCCATGTATTCGTTAGAACTAACTGCCACAAATATTACAAGCAAGAAAAGTGGAGTTGAGGAGGAATTAGAAGAGGGTTAATTTCTTGTGAATAGTGACAATGTGTGTGATCTTTAGGGAAGTAATTTCATCTTTTTGTTTTTCAGTCCTCACTGTCAATCAGATTTCTGGGAAAACTTCTGCAATGGACAGGCAGTCCTGTGTTTCTTTTGGTGCTTGATACTGTGACTGAAGTGATAAAACAATCTAGTGTTGATATTAACAAACTCATTGCTATAAAATGTTACAAAGATTATATTGTGTGGCTTTATGTAGACTATGAGAGCAGGAGTGCAATACTAAATTTTTTCCTATACTTTGCAATTTTCTTTTTAAGTTGGTTGATAATCTATTTGTGAAGTCATACAGTGTTAGTACGCTTAAAACAAGCCTGTCTTAACGACAGTTAACTAAACTGCTAAACTTTTCTTACTAGTTTTAGAAACGTGCTTTCAGAATCTCTTGTGAAAGACTTCCAAGAAAGTAAAGGAACTACAAAGTGACAAAGAGTTGATCCTACTGTAGTTTATTTGACTGAAATTTAAAATACAATATATCAATAATCTATGGGGTTAATACTATAGAAGTAAGATTGAGTAACATTTTACGTGATATTTTGTTTGTTTTTACCCTTAGGTCTTGATAGAGAAAGACTGGATCTCTTTTGGGCACAAGTTCTCTGACAGGTAGTTCACTTTTCCAATCCAGTAAAATGTATACAGTGAACTGAACGAAGTATTCTTGAAAACAAAAGACAACTTGTGGATGTTAAACTACTGCAGTGTTGCTAGAAATTTGGCAATGAGTAAGCTATTCTCAGTAGAGAGTGCACTTTGTGTATTGCTATTTATAAACCAATTATCCAATAGGTATTTGAATATTATAGACATAAATTTCTAGTGCTACTGATGCCTCACTCTCAGATGTTGGTAACTGCAGCTAGATCTGCATGTATGCACAGACAGTGCAAAACCAATATAAAGGTATGTCCCATCTGTTTAGGCAATGTAGAACACTTAGTTTTGAAATCGTTAAAAAGGAGTTTGCATTTATGTTTAGCTCTGATGATGAGGTCACGCCTACCTTTAGAAGTCCTGTATGTTAAGAGTTCTGTTTTCCCCTTGATCTGCCTGTCAGCTATGATAATAGCCTTGCCGCTGTTTACTGCTTTTAGCTGGTATACTCCAAATGTTGGCTATGGAAGTAAGACACAAAGGAACTTAACTGTCTTAAGTTTCTCTTTTGTACTGAATACAGATGTGATTACTTACAAGTCAGAAAAATAGGTTAAATATAGACTTATTTCTATTCAAAAATTGCCCTAGTTCTCAAAGTTAGGTGCTTCATCTCCAAATAAAAGCTAGTGTCGAATTAATGTCCTGTTGTTGAAAAATTAAGACTTTTTGTATTTCTAACGTAAACCACCTTCAATCTGTTTATGGAATCTTTTTCAGGTGTGGTCAGTTGGATGGCGATCCAAAAGAGATCTCACCAGTGTTCACCCAGTTTTTAGAATGTGTGTGGAATCTGACTGAGCAGTTTCCACAAGCCTTTGAGTACAATGAAGCTTTCCTCCTTCAGATCCATGAACATGTCCATTCCTGCCAGTTTGGTAACTTCCTTGGAAACTGCCAAAAAGAGCGAGAAGAACTCAAGTAAGCAGATACATTGTAACATGTCTTTTGTTTATTCCGGCAGACTAAGAACTCCTGTGAATCTTCTTCATTTTAGGCTCTGAATAGAATAGAGGCAGGACTGTGAGTACTGAAAGTGATGTTGAACTGCATCAGGGAACAGCAGTGCTTCTCAAGCTTTTGCACGCTGAAGAGAGTCTAATTCTGGGAGAAAATCCCACGCTCATTTTTCATAGGGAAAGTTAAGGCTTCTTTCTCCTTCTTTGCCCCCCTGGCCTCCCCACCCACCCTAAAAACGGGTAAGTTTAAGTATGGAAGCAGAAGCATTCTGCTGGGGGAGGCCCCCAATCTATTTTTAGGTAACCTTAACATTTTTGCCTGTTCAAGACTAATTACTGTCAGTTAGAATCATTAATAGAATGTCTCCTAATGCTTTCAGTTGGAGAACTTCTGTAAAGTTTTTATCAGTTCATCTTTGTTTCAAACTGTACTTCAAAAGCATTTATTGTAACTAGGCAAAACTTGCACAGTGTAAGCACTAGTACTTCTAAAACTGATAGTTCTGTTCAACGTTAGCATATGCCAGGAAGAAGCTGATTTTACTAAGAGGTCTTAATTTAAGATTTATCACCATTTCTAGTAACTTATTTTTAAAAAGTTAAGATGGATTTGTTGAGTTGTACAGCTTCTGGTTTTTTGCTTGCGATCAGTGTCTTGACCATAATCTCTTCTTGCCTTAAGATTAAAAGAGAAGACACATTCCTTGTGGCCGTTCCTTCTGGATGAAAAGAAGAAATACCAGAATCCTCTGTATAATCCAGATTTTCCTCCAGGACTAACTCTTTTGGAGCCTAATACAGTATCATTCAATTTCAAGTAAGTTTGAATTACATACAGTATCTCTGCTTCGGTTCTTTATCCTGCATAGTTAAAACTGTCTGCTACATGCAGGTTTTGGAGAAACATGTACCATCAGTTTGATCGAAGTATGCATCCCCGGCAATCTGTGTTCAATCTGATAATGAACATGAGCGAACAAAATAAACTACTGGAGGAAGAAATTAAAGAACTGGAAGCTGTAAGTATTACAAAATAAGTGTACTTACTTGTGACTTGTTCTTCAAATTCACATTTATAGTCTAATAATACTGCTAGCTTTCATATAAGTGTCACTACTGTTTGGCCTAGCACTTGTTCTATGTAATGTTGACTTTGACTTTCACTGTATGCTTTTATGTTGAATGCCAGACTATGCAGCCAATGTTCTGCTTTTAAACACAACTTACTGTGCTGTACTGATGAACTGTGTTATGTAAACGTGCTCCTACTACCAAAGCATTACTAAAGATGGCTTAATATAGGTTGAGTTTGTTAAACTTATCTTAGATGACAGGGTTCCCATTGTAGCTACAGCTGTGTTGCTTAAACCAAGGCGACTGAAAATGTTTTATTTCCATTATAGCTACTAAAATGGAAGTAGTAAGTATTATCCTTCTCTTAACTTCATATGCAGGTGCATGCTATTGTAAGTCACCATAATTATGGGGCATATACATTGTACTACTTATTTGAAGATGGGTAATTCCAGAGAGCAGTTTTCTATAAATGGCTTCTAATAGCTTGCTACAGCAAACAACTAGGAACGACTGAGCAGTGTATCTCACTTTATTCTCGTATGGCTTAATGAGTAGCGTTTCACTGATGTTTCACTATGGTCAGTTGAGGTGCTGAAACTTCAGAATGGTATCTTTTAAAAAATGCAGCTGTTCTCTAATTATCAGTGTTACTTTTTTGTGTGGCTAGAAATGGTAACACTTAACTCCTGTATGTTATTTTTGGGGCATGGGAAAAGGGAAGAACAGCTTTTCCAAGAGGAAAGATTTTATTAAACTGATCCTACCATAATGTAATGAATTCAGGTCACTGAATCTTAAACTGTTTCAAATCTTCATTGTGTATTTAAAAGTTCTTATACAAGTGAAGAAGCAAGATGAAAACTGAAGGTGAAGCAAGCAGAAAAATAAGCAAGATGAAAATTCAAAACTGAGACTTCACTTTACTAGAACGTTGTTCCAAGGTGTTAAGTGAGAAATGCGGGCTCAGGTGAACTTGAGTGATGAAGAGATAGAGTTGTTTGAAATCTTGATGTAGACTTTCCTACTGCTGTTTCTATCTTCAAAAAGTTGGTGTCAGGAAACACTAGTCTTCTGGGCTCAGTCTAGGTTTTAGTAGAGCTCAAACACATCAACAAAGAATATCGGTTCAGTTAACTAGTTCAAGCTCCCAGTTACTGGGTGAGATTTGTTTGAATTTAAAAAAAAAAAAAAGGCAAAACACCTTAATCCAAATCTATCTTCTTCTCTTGCTTAGTACTTCTAAGATAGGTTCTTTCCTTTAATCCTGTTTTCTAGTTGACACCTTTTAGTGTCTTCCTGCATTTGAACAAACCATATTAGCATTTTTCAGATATAAAGGCAAAGTCTTTTAGAAGGCTTTTAGGAAGGACATAAGGGCTTAGGTACAAAACTACTTTTTGTCTTTAAGAGACTCATGGTCTACTGCAAGCTCACTGCTTGCTAATAGTTCCAAGGCCTGTTTTCCTTTGCTTGTACTTCAGAAAGTATTCCTATCTTGATAGCAACCAAACAAGGGGCAGGCCTGGAAGAACCTCTCCTTCTCTACAGACATTGACAGTCAACCTGTCTGCATTCTGCTCCACTGCCAATTTTAAGCATAAGCTTGTAGCCTGTGCTGTCAACTGTGAGGGGAAGAATATTTTTCTTGTCTAATGGCCTAAATATAATAATACTGTTACGTATGTAACTTAGGATATGTAATAGAGGGTTCTGCAGATGCTAAGTTAGCTAGCAAAAGTAGTGAATTCACTTCCTTTCAAAGCAGAATATTTTCAGTAAAGCCGCGATGCTCACTGTTAGTAACTATTTTCTATATTTCAGAAAATAAAGCGGAGAAATGGGCAGTCAGATGTGGTCCTTGTGAAGGAACAGCAGCAACCTGTTCATCCTGCACCCATGGCACTGAAAACCCCTCCGTGCTTCAAGAAGGAGCAGCCACTGATACCTGTGAACGATGCTGTAAGAACTATAGAGGGCAGCAACACAGCAGACAATCGCTACAGTGAATTCGTGGAAGAGTTCTCAAAAGCTGAGCCTGCTGTTGTCAGCTTGGAGTATGGAGTGGCCAGAATGACCTGCTAATTAAAATGTGGCACTGTGCTCCTCTTCTAGCCTGACTGAATTAAGAGATGGATTATTTTGAGGATGGGTCCTCAAATTTTGGTCTGTGCTGCATGACCAAAACACGATTTGTATATCAGCAAGTTTTGTTAACGTAGATTAGAACAGCATGCTAGTTGTCAAGTGTTTGCTGTTCTTTTAAGGGGGGGGGGGGGGGGGAAGTGTAGCTGTTGTCTAAAAGAAATAGGGGCATTTGGTAAGTAGTGATTAAAATCAAAGAATGGTATGTCTTTGGACTTAAGTCAGTTTGCACTAAATTGATTAAAACTGTAATATTACTTTATTGGGTATAGGAAAACACAGGTGGTCTTTCACTAACTGATTTTATTTGGGCAAGAAAACTTGAAGTTTCTAGTTTAGGAACTGAAGCTACATGTATATATCGCATATTATATGAATATGTATACTCTTGTTTAATGTCACCCAGTACTAACTTTCAGTGTATTAAGTGCCATGGAAAAGTACGATATATTTCAAATCATAAATACTTGGCCTTAAACCTGTCAGATCAATGATATTGTTTTCCTTTACTACTGCAGTCTACCTGGCTCTGTTTACATTGTATTTGCTCAAATTGTTATTTCCTTAAAACAGGACTGAATATAAGGAATGAAGCATGCCTAAGCTGGCGTGGCCTTTCAACAAATAGCTATATGAATGTTAACTTATCACTGAAGACTATTCTTTTTTCCATTTTTGCTGTTGTTTAAAATATAATAGGTTGGCCTGATTTTTCCTCTCTGGCAGCTCTGTAGATTGAGCATTATTGAAGCTACAGGTTGTCTCAAATGTTTTGATTTGTGGCAAGTTATTTAAGTGTAGAGTAAAAAAAGAATGAAACATGTCATGTAAGAAAACAAAACTTAGCCAACAACTGAATAGTCAGGTTCATTCAGATTGTTTATTGTGTGCTGTGCAGTTGTTCAAGCTGCAAGAATGGAAGCAGAAGTTTTGGAAGTGCAGTCTACTGACGTTCCCCAAGTAAAAAAAGTCATTCATGTGTCTGAAACTCAGGAGAAAGTGAGTCCCTCCTGAATCTTTCATTAGAAGAAAATCTTAGTTATTGGTGAAACTCCTTTCTCATCTTGTAAAAACTTGCGAACCTGTACATATTTAGTAATTTCAGTACAATGTGGAGATTTTTATGTAATTGGAGAAGACAAAAACATCTTCTAGCGGGATGCAGTAGAGATCATGGACCATACGAAAAAAAGGGGATGCTTACAGTTTGTAAGCTTGGTTATGTATCTGTAACCTTCTGGTAAGGGAGAAGGGTTTTGCTGAAGTTTGTCTCATGATGGATTTTCTGAGCAGATAACATAATATGGAACTCAAATGCTGGTGCCCAGCTCTTAAGTGGAGGTATAGATTACAACTTGGGTGTTAAGATCCCTAGGTAGGATGTTAAAAGGCTAGTAGCATTAATCTATCTGTGGATTTAAACTTGTTTTCACTTGTAACCAAAAATTATTTATTCTCATCATAATCCCTGAAGTCTGTTTTGTTAAAATTACTGGTGTGCCGCACACAATTTGACATAATTGGCAGCATTTCCCTCTGCACCATATTGGATCCCGGACTCTATTAACAAGGCCACTGTAGGTCGTGATCAAGTTGCACTTGTGAAGCTGTTTGGGAGAAACCAACTGCGACTCCTGTATTTGACTATTAATTCACCTGTTTCACTAATTCATTTTTAAAAGCCTATATGTGTAAATAAAGATTCCGAAGTATCTTTATTCCCAAAGATATGAGCATAGTGTCATCTTTAAAATACATTATCCAGTCATTTGAAAATGTTTAGAATCTTTCCACCACAGGTTTTGATAGTTTCACATTTGCACAGTGGTGCCTTACAGGGTTGCAGCAAGAGAGGTTTTTGTGCCTTGTTATTTGTCTCCCCTTCTCCCGCACCTCCTGTATCAACTTGGTTCTGTGGTTTTCCTCTGGAAAAACATCTTATGTATTAAGCTTGTATTGTATCACAGTAGTGAAACAAACTTATTGCTGACAATAGGTAAGCGTTATCAATTTGCACTTGTTTTAATATTTAGCTGCTCTGGTGTGCCATGTACATGTTTTATATTTATTGTTCAGAGTTTATAGACTCAAAAGATTATATTAAGCTTTTTTGCAAATATTGTTGTATGTTGTTTTTACTTCCATGAGTAATCTGAGTCTTCAGTCTCAGTCTTCAGGCCCTTTTTATTGCCAGAGTTCACTTCTTAGTGAAAGGAACCGGGATGCCTTTTTATTTTATAATTAGTGTAGGCATGTTAGGTCAGCTTTAAAATGCCGTAAAACTATCTGCTCAGGCACAGAACCTCTTTCTTCATCAAAAAATACAATAGTTCCTGGTCTGAAGTAAATATTTCACTCCAATTAATAGGTGAATAGAGTTTTATAAGGCTGTTTTGTCGAGCAGCCTTCTTGTAAAGTCCAGATAGCTTTGCCAACTCAGCCCCCAGGGTCACCGGTGAGAAAAGTTCCTGCAGAGAGGCAGCTGTCTCTTCTCATTTGCTGTTTAGGCTTAAGCCAAGACTACCTAAAGCACATGGGACCTGTGGTGAAGTAAATAGATGGTAGTGAAGTGAGCTCCAACAGAAAGCTTGGCAGGAGGACCAGGACTCGGCACAGTGGGGCTGTTCTGTGTCCTTCAAGAAAGGCTTAAAAAACATCAAGCAGGTTGACTAAAAAAAATATGGCAGAAGCCTTCTGGGAGATGAAAGAATTTTAATTCCTGTTTCAGTGGATGAATGTTTCTTCAGCATGAACGTGCTGCTCCAAGAGCAGTTACAGTACTGAAGAGTGCCCAGTACAGATCCAAACAGCGCGCAGAACTCTCTCATGCTGCAGGACTAACGTGTCGTTGGTACACTCGCCAGTTGCTTGGGAATATAATGTCCCAGATAGAAAGTTGCTGATTCTGTTACATCAGCCACAAGACTTTGGCACCTGTCAATTCTGTGCTTTATCTTGAGAAGGTCTCAGTAGAGTCTCTGGGTTTCTACGTTCTGTGCCGTGCTTGATCTTTTTTTCCAATCTGAATGCTATAAAAGAGAAATAATTCCTTTTAATTACAGTCTCACTTGAGCAACTAAAACTGACTTCACTTTGTATTCCAGGTGTTTAAAATATTTATTTCACTAGTACCAAAAGAGTTGGGCTTATTTTTGGGAGGCTTGCTATTGTCATAATGTATTCTTCAATACAAGTTTAAATACCCAACTGTTCTGTTTTGTAGGACGACTGCCAAATCAACAGACTAAGAAATTAATTAAGCAACACTGAACTGAGCCTGTGCATTTTCCACACATGTCCAATTACTAGTGACCTAAATCTAGGGCAAAAGCCTGAAGTCTGGAGAGTCCGCTTAGAGAACTGGAACAGCAGTCCTTCCATAAAACCGCACATCCCTGTGTGGAACAAATGCCCTAATACAATGTTGTTTTAGAGAGAAAGTTATCACAAATCAAGCTGTGACAGTTTGATGTGTCTCTTCCTCAGGATAAGCAAGCTGGGTAAGCCTTGCTGGGAAAGGCGACGTGTTCTTCCTCGGTAGCTGCTGTTTTCCTAAGGCCTTTTGATAACGTAACACATCAGCAAATCTCCGAGAACTTGCTACTCCCATTCTGGTAAACTAAGCGCATAAGTGGGTGCACAGTTGAGCTCAAGTGGGGCTGGGGTAGCTTGGCTTAACTACTGTCCTTTTAAGGAAGTGACATCAATAATATAGACGAAGTCGATGTTAAAATAGCACAGGGCATGTTCTGTCAAGATCTGTTCTTTAGAGTCCTGCTCTGCTCTTGAGCAAGTGTGGCTAGCATGAGGGCCTCGCGGAAGCATGGTGATTGCTTTCTAGTTAGTTTAAAGGTAATCTAATTTCAAACTAGATCTTCCCTCCATGGTGGCAATTTATAGATCTTTAGGTCAGAACCTAAAGGTTGCTCTTAAAACTCTTGTTTAGTTGCTAATAGCTCTAAACCTGTAGCTGATCATAGGCTAAGTATAATGGTTGTGAAACCTATATTAACCTTTAGGATTAGATCTTTAGATTAGATTGAAGTCCGCTTTGAATGGCTTTCACCATTTGTGCCACACTTTCCTCCAAGTGTTGCTTATTGTGGTGCTTGGTATCTGTCAGATGCAACAGGCTTCTTCATGCTTTGGATGTTTCAAAAACCTGGAAGTACTGCAACTTTCTTCCACTATTCTGAAGGCTTGGGTCAACCTTAGCGAACAGTATGGGTGAGTTCATGTTTCATCTTGACCTGCCTACACGTTAAATAGCATTAAAAATCAACACGGCACCATAATTCAATGGCGCCACCTCTGTATGCACAATAGGCTTGAGGAAAAGGATGTAGTCGGGGACCCTTGTCACAGCACGTAGCCAGGAACAGGACCCTGCTGAGATATGACTCATAAAAAGTAGAAGCAGTAGAGCTGGTTTGATGTTCAGCAGCAGCTCAGGGACTTGAGGAGGAAGGTCAGAAACACGCTGCTTCTGAGATTGGTTTCCAGGTCCCAGAGAACTCAGTGACCTGGTCTGTTAAACGCTTGTAGCTGAGCAATTCTGCATGGGCATCAAGCAACAGAGAATATATATGGATCTGTTTCTTAATCTACTGGCTTCCAGTAATAAATGTCTTGGTGGTGACATTGAAATTGGGGTGCAATACTTTGTTTATTCTTGTTTATAGTTTAACTCTTGAGGTCAGTTGTATACTGTTTATAATTAAGTGGGATCGTAGTTCTTGACACATACTATAATAGTGTTTCCCATCCTAATGACAAGGTCAGCATGTACCTATCTTGTGCTTTGTATCTCTGCATTTGTTCCTGCTGAACACTTCTCTTACAAGTCGGCAGCCTTGGTGAAGTCCCACGCTGCCCCACAAAGGCATTCCTAATTCCCTCGCATTACAGGCTGCTTTCCTTGCTCTGTCTTACTGTTGCTCTTCAGTCTTCTAGTTTATCTTTACAGCTGTCTGTCAGCAATGTCCCTTGACAAACATCTTTCCATCAAAGAAAACGGGTTTGTTGTGTTTCTGCATCTCAGGGATTTTTACCCCTGAACTAGTGAACTTGAAAAATATTGCTTATTCTCCCTTTCAGGGCTTCTGAGTGCCTGTTGACTTCCGCAGTCAGTTTACTTACACGTTTTTAACTTCAGACATGGCTATTTAAAAAATAAAAAAATAATCCAAACGTTGGATATGGCAACGGGAAAGAAAACTGTTTTCCTTGTATCTGAAAAGGCTGGCTGTTTCACTAGCATTTATTGCTCTATGTAACGCTCTGTAAAAGTCATTTCTCTGTGTGCTGGGATCATGCTTGATGTATATCCGTGAAGAAACTTTAGCAAATGGAATTTTGTAATAAGTATTTTATTTGTATGTGTTTTGAAAATCCATAAAGCTTAAAATAAAATTATCTTAATATTGCCAATCTAACTGGGCATTAAATAGTCCATTTATAATAGCAGTGTATGAACCTTAAACATATTAAATAAAATTTTCATTTTATGGATGAATTGTATCTGATACAGACTATAGAGTACAAGAATGTCTCGGCCTATTTATTAGTTTCTTGAATGATTCTGTAACTTTTAGATATGGGAAGACTGGCTTAGTTTGATGTTACTTACTCTAGACTGCTGGTCTATTAATTACAAACGTTATTTGGTGCTTAATTTAAGAGTTAAGTGTCAGGAGAAGAGAGCTCTTTGTTTACTTTAGCATTACTGTTGCTCCATACATGGTGATCCAGATCAGTGTTTTCAGCAGCTCCAACAAATCTGGTTAGGAAGTTGCAATAACTTTCTGAAAACACTGACTTCTCTTCTCTATGACTTTTCCATTAACTATTAAGATCTGTCTTCTTTAATTCTGAGTTCTGAGGCTTCTTAGGACTATGCAGCTGTGTTCTTCATTTAGTAAAGATAGCAGTTGGGTTTTGTCATGTTAATAAAGCTCTCCCTGACTACTACTGGCTACACAATGCTCAAGCTTCTTCCAGCAGCATTTTGCTCATATCTACTTCCTTCACCCACATCCAGCTCCATCTTGACCTGCACTGAGAATATGGTTTCTGTTCTTAGTACAGATGGAAACTAATGTACTGGAGCACTGGACTACGCAATGTTGTGATCTTTGTTACAGAATGGGACCCTCCTGCTGTAGGTAGATGCAATTTAAAGGGCTCTCTTCAATCCATTGGAGGTTTTTATTCAAGCGGATTCCTTTCAGGTAGGCAGGCCATGTGCTGGAATACACTGTGGGAGAATCTGGTGAGTACCGCCAGGGGAATGTGTCAAATACGTCAAAACTGTGAAGTCGGAGCAGTATGTTTTGACCATGTGCTGCAACAGTCATAACATCTGTCAGTTGGGTCTGTATCCAGCGGCAGTAGCTGCTACGTAAAGTGCATGAACACGTTCACCCACATGCGCTTCTAGTGCGTGGATGCTACGGGATGCAGTGAAAGTGCTGAGTTTTATACGTGCACACCAAAATGAAAGGAAAAACTAAGTTTGACTTCATCTCTTAGTATAGCCTAGGGGCTGGCTCATTTATTTTACTTAGTCCAGGGAGCAGTCATTGCCTCGCGTGTCTGTAGCTACAACCTGCCTAAGTTTAGGCATTCCTTGGAGTGTGCATGTTTAAACTGAGAAGAGACAGCACGTGTGAGAATTAGCTGGCTACTGCACAGAATGGTTATATAGTTTTTATGTCCCACTTACTTCTCTTTAAAGGAGATGGAGATGTTGTTCTTGACCCTTGCGGGGGCCACGCTGGGCTGTGGGAGGAAGCTCTCAGTAGCTTGAGAGCTTCGATGCTGGCTGAATCCTTCTAGAGCTTGACGCAAGATTGATCCTAAAAACATTGCTGTCTGCTTTGTGTTTTATTTTTTTCCATCACTTGAAGCTCTGCCCTGGGTAAAACACTAGAGATGGCTGCGTTCTTGCAAGACTGTGGCTTGGCAGAGGACAGGGCTGTTCTCTGGCTATTCAGGAGCGTGGATGTCATTCAGGCGCGTCCCTGGCTGCGCTGGCCGAGTCCCTCTGTGAGAGCCGGGGAGTGCTGCAGCTCAGTGCTGTGTTGAGATTCACGTGAGAGTGCTTTACTGGGGAAACGCTCTCAGTGTTTGGGTCCTCCTTTAGTTTCTAATCCCACTTTAACCTTTTAGTACACTTGTTTTAAGTAGTATGCTGGTGGAAGAAATGATTCTTACTAAACCAAATGTTTCTTCTCTGCTCAGTTGCTGGACTTCACGTGTGCGCTGTCTTTCCAGGTTATCTGGTGACATGCAAGTGTCCCGTTAGTCCCCAATACATCCGAGAGGTTAAAGCGTGACTACCATGATAGAATAATAACTTTGATCACTCTTTTTCCTCTTGAATGTGATAGGGGCAGCACATGAGCAGGAAAAGTGTTCCAATTGCCATCATTTATATATATCATATATTTATATATTATTTTAAAGGCTTATTGCGGGTGCAGGAAATGTCAAAGGAGACGGCTGACAGCTGTTATGGAGCATATGGAAAACGAATGATTAGTGGAAGAAAACGGAAGAATATTTATGCATATGTTAAATCTACATTAAGGTTTTTGTTTTGTATCTCTGCTTTGTAAGTGACTTAAATCCCAGTGTGAATGCAGCTAGGATGATGGAGATGAGTGGTTAGCAGTGTCTCAAAAGTGAAGCGTAAGCACTCTTACCAAGACAAAGATTTGTAAATATTAATCTAGTGATTCTGTTTAACAACTTATGGTGAGTTGACTTTGGATGGTGAATGCGTTTTGGGCAGGAAAACATAAAGGAGGAACATGGAGCACAACTGTATGTAACCATCACTGAATTTTGTGAAGCGTGGCGCAGAGAAGAGCACTGAGGCTTTGGTAGCTCTAAAAAAAATTGAGGTTGAACCACACTCTAATTCCTTTGCTGGTGCTTATATCCCGTAGCACACAGGTCCATCCACCGTGCCAAAGGAGAGCCTGGGAGAAGAGAGATAACTGTTATCTGGCTATTTGCTGATAGGGACCAAGAAAAAGCAGAGCGAGCTGCTTCCCCAGCGGAGATCCCATGGAGGAGATGGCATACCAAGAGAGGGTCGCGGGGTTGTTAAGAGAGTGAATTTCTACTTTGCTGCAGGAGAAAGGCTGGTCAGCTGGAGTTCAGCAGTGGGGAAAGGATTAGGGTTAGCAATAAGAACTATTTGAACTTACTGGTGTTTGAGGTATTGTATGGAGGAACTGAGTTATTTATATAACCCTGTAACTGAGTTATATATAGCCCTAAAAATTTTAATTCCCGGGTCTCAGTTTGACTTGTTCTATTTCAAGATGGGAATCTATATGCAAAATTCTGCTTTGCTATCCTGAAGTCTTGCCAAAAGTTTATTTAAAGAGCACAACTTGGCAGAGACTGCTGTCTTATCTGCAGATTTGCATTGAGTCCTATATGCTCTGTTGTTGTTAGTGCTCTTGTGGCTATTCAGTTTCTGGTCACTTCTGCTGTTTTCTTGGTTTTTCTCTCTTATCTGGCTATACGCAGCCAGGCTCCAAGGCAGCTGAGGCTGAGAAGAGCTGTTCGTACATAGCTGCAGAGGTCAGCCAAGGGACAGTGGTTTACTACTGAGCTGCTCGTCTTGGTAACAGCTATCCAAGTCAGCAAGGTAGAAATCCATCGTTTGGGATTTCTAGCAACAGTGCACCGTGCTCGGTCTCAGCTGCGGAACAGTGCAGTACTTTGGAAACTGGTATTACAGCAGGTCTGCAGAAGAGCTAACGACCTGACCCCGTTCTGAAAAGGAGCATTAGGCGAATGCTGGAAGAGCAGCACTTCTGAGCAGCACTTGAGGATGCGAAGAGTGCAGTGCTCTCTCATTGTGAGGATTAGGGAGAGCCGCTCTCATTTAGCGCAATTAAAAGGCGTTCTGAAATTGTGCTCCTCATGCTCAGTCTGTTGCTTTGTAGGCTTATTAGTGTAACAGATAATGGGGCGTCTTTAGTGTTAGTTAAACAGGCAGCGTGTGTGTTGAGGACATGCTCTTTCCCTGGGGAGGTTTTTAGAAATTGGTAATCACAGCCTAGAAACAGCTAACACATCTCAGGTTTTACAAGGTCAAAGGAACTTAGTTTTCCGGCAGCGTTTGGGCCATTAAACAGAGCTACACCTACACCACTGAGTGAGTCTCTACCAGCTCCAGAGAGACTCTCGGGCCCATTATTAAATCTTGTTTACCTGTTCCATAACTTCTCATGTAACGCCAGGTTTCAAATTAAGGAAAAGTTCCCCTCCCAGCTCTCTGGTAGAGGTTAGGCTAAACTGAGTTTTCCACTTTGGATAAAATATTCTGTATTATGGCTTTATAACTATAAATTAGAATATGCTTTATATGAGGAAAAAAATAATCCAAGATCCTGTATCTGTTGAGTAGTCTTTAAATTAAAAGTAGTAATGTAAAACTGGTAGCACTTTGTGTAAAACATTTTTTTAAATCCATATAGTTTTAAGGAAGAAAAAAAAAAAGACCTCTTTTGGCTTAATTCTGAAAATAATACTGGGTATTTGGTGTAAATTTTTTAATACTTTTCTTTATAGTGGATTTATACTCCCTGAAGTGGGTAAAAGTAATGCCTCTCTGAAGACAATATACTGAACACTGTGACCTCAACATTTGCGACTTTAAGAACGGAATGGTTTCCTGCTTACAAGGATTGTTTCAAAATGATCCATTGTCTTGAAGACGTTCCTACCCAGATGCACTGCAGAGGCAGTGACTTGGTTTGGGTGAAGGAAGGGATGTATTAACAATCTCTTGCTTTTTTTCCAATTATTTTTAACTTTGTTGTGAAACATTTTTATTAATACCCATGAAATAATGTAATCTATGATAGGGACATGTACCCCACAATGCCTTAATTGCCCATTCTGGAGTGTAAGTCTTCAAATACATGGAAGTTTAGGACAGGGAGCTGTCAAGCCTTTATACTCTGGTTCATATTAACAAACTAAACAAAGCCTCATTTCGCTTTTAAACCATCATTGAGGGTGAAGAGCTCAGCACAGAAATGCATTAATGACATACTCATCCAGCTGCTTTATTCTTCTTTAGGGACCCTGCCTCTCTGGACTTACAGCAAAGCAGAATGGGGATGGGTGGGGGAGAAGACAACTTTTACAGAAAAAGCCTCTGTCAAAGCTAAGTATACCTTGCTACTAGAACATAAAATACTTGGAACTGGTCTTTATGGTGACTTGAAAATTGAAATATTAGCTACTGGTCATTTAAGTTTGAGAGGCAGCTCTCAACACTGTGTTTAGTTCGTTGTTTTTACTGCTCTTCAAACACCAGTGTAATTGGAGGCACGCACTCACTGTTGTCCTTGTCCGACAAGCTCTTATGTGCCATCTAGACTGAGTTAGAACTATGGAAAGAGCCCGAGGCTACTTACGTAATGCAGTTATGCTGCTGTTACATTATCAATTTCTGCTGTAATACTTAAAGTACCAATAAATCAAATTACTTTTTTCCTTTCTGTAGTCCAAAGATAATAGCAACTTCCCTCTTACCTTCTTTCTGCTATTTTTGTAGACTTTAATATGTAGTGGGTTATATTTTATCAGACTTTACTTAGTTGGACAAGTTGTTTGTTGAAAACCAGATTTTACTTAAAACTGAAAGCCACAAACATGGCAGGGAAAACCATCTATATAACTTCTTAGGGAAGATGCTCACTGATTACTTTGTTTATCAATTCCTGTAAGACTACAAATAGGACTGAAAACCTGCAGAATAATGACGAGGTAACTAAACAGTTCCTCAATCCTGAAATTCTCAGTCATTTCCGGAATAATAGACTGGTGCTGGCTAGAAGAGGTGCGTGGAATACAAGTGAATTTCACATGAGAACTTGAGCAAGCAAGTAACGTTAGGTTAGTTGTGCAAAGTATTTTAAAGTTGCCTCGAGAGATCCTAGCACTAATGTAATAAAACACAGGTGATCTAGAAATACATGCCAAAGCTGTAAATCATAGAAAAGCAATGGGAAGAGAGATTAAATTATTCTGCCCACCTGAGCCAGTATCCACGTACATTACTAAAATCCTCGAGCGCTCTTTCCAGGAAGCCTGAAGGAGGAATCACAAGCTGCTGGCACGTACCCAGGTCCCAGTGGCACCCGGTGGGATTCATCTCCAGCTTTATGTGCCCACTTCTGTGCAGACCTCCACCTCTGAGCCGCTCACCCTTGGCCCCTTGCACAGATGAACAGCTGCTTCTGGTGCACAGCTGCCCTTGGGCGAAGGTGCACATCTCAAATCGGTCATACGAACCACATGGCGAAATGCCTGTTTGTGTCACTTGACTGCAGGCAGCCTCGGGTGACCCACTCAGGCACTGCGAGTCACGTCCCTGCTGCTTTTCAGGTTAAAAGTCTAGAATTTGGAGTAGCTCAAAAACACATGCCTGGGAAAGTAAGGGCAGACGAAAGAGCAAGGTGCCCAGATGTTCAACATTGCAGTGGATATCTGACGGAGCACTGCACGGCAGCGGCCTCCAGAGGAGCACTGGGGAGTGTTGCAAGGCACCTGGACACCCTGTGCTGTTCGTGGAGAGCTGGACACTCACAGGACACTACTAATAGACATGAGAGAGTGATGCCTCACCCTACTGTTAGCAGAGCTTGGGCTGCAGCCCAGAGATGGGTTCGCCTCACTGGCAAGAAAAGTGGAGAACAGGATTTAAAAAACTGGTGTGCTGAGCAGAGAGCTGGTCAGAGGCTGCCAGCAAGATATGCTGGTGCTTGGTGGAAGATGCAAGGAGGTTGGGAGCCAAATCCTGCCTCTTCTCTGCTGCCTTAATGTACTGGTTAAGTGAAAGGGGAGGCCTCAGTCCATTTTCCTAATGGACCTGGGTGGGTTTGGGCAGACACCTCTCTGGCACTCAGGCTGCACGCTGGGCTGAGCAGGGTTACAGCAGAGCAGAAAGCATGAGAGCGCTCACGCTCTCATCTTCAGTCTCTCCTTGGGCCTCTCTGTGATCGTCCCCCTGTACTCAGCACTGGTGGGGCCCAACCTCCAGTACTGTGTCCAGTTTTGGGCCCCTCACCACAAAAAAAAGACATTGAGGTGCTGGAGCGGGTCCAGAGAAGGGCAACGGAGCTGGTGAGGGGTCTGGAGAACAAGTCTTATGAGGAGCGGCTGAGGGAGCTGGGGTTGTTCAGCCTGGAGAAAAGGAGGCTGAGGGGAGACCTTATTGCTCTCTACAACTCCCTGAAAGGAGGCTGTAGAGAGGTGGGGGTCGGTCTCTTCTCCCAAGTGACAGGCAATAGAATGAGAGGAAATGGCCTCAAGTTCTGTCAGGGGAGGTTTAGATTGGATATTAGGAAAAATTTTTACACTGAAAGGGTTATCAAGCATTGGAACAGGCTGCCCAGGGAAGCAGTAGAGTCGCCACCCCTGGAGGTATTTAAAAGATGGGTAGATGTGGTGCTTAGTGATATGGTTTAGTGATGGTTTTTGTCAGTGTTAGGTTGATGGTTGGACTCAATGATCTGAAATGTCCCTTCCAACCTAGGAAATTCTGTGATTCTAAAGCTTGCCATGGAGCACCATGATACTTTCAATCCCCCCAGGGAACCAAAGCTGGTCTCCAGATAACTAATCAAGATACACAAAGAGAAGAAAAGGGGTATAGAGGGAGCACAACTCTGAGGGTACTTGGCATAAGATCACTGTAAAACCCTGGTCTTCATCTTCCTGGACAAGTGTTCCGAGATTCCTTGGGCTCGGGGGATGCAGTGAGACCAGCATGGATAAGGGCAAGGGTTTGAACGACAGTCCCTACCCTGGGTAGGGAGATTTAAGTCTAATGGAGCAGAGGAGACTGTTCTAAATAGGTGAGTTATCTCTGAAAAGAGGAGTGTTTCTGAAGTGGTCTGTGCCGTAAGTATGTTGTTGGGAAAGCCAGGCTAGAACTGAAAAGCAGGTTTCTGCAGAGCTTTGCAATGCTAAAAGGAGATATACTTTATATGCTTGTGATGTCCCTGAGGAATACACCTGTGTTTCCCAAAGGGCTCAGTGATACTGGTGTTGGGTCCTTATTTCCAAAGTACGTTCCAGATGTGCCACAATACCATAGGTACGCCAAGGTCTGAGGGCAGGAAGCGATGCCAATAGTTGAATACACTCAACTGGAAGTGGAAGAGCAGGGTCTCTAGTACTGACTCCACTGAGGTGCTCCTCACTGCTGACGAAGCCTCACGTGTTGCATAGAGGTGAGGCTTTTATTCCCTGGGGCACGTAGGAGATCCTCCTCTCTCTTCTCTCTCAAAATGCAGAGTTTGAAACAGATGTAAATTGCCATCTGTGTGATGGCCAGCAACTGCGCTATACACCAAAAATATTGTTACCTATTAGTTTTGGTCTCTGTGAGGGAGATTCACTTCAAGGTAAGTGTGGAATAATGTAGCAATTGGTACAGAGAGCAGTATTCCCTTTTTATGTGGCAAGTCTAACAAAATAGATGACATGAATTACGTGACTTCCTTTCACCAAAGCATCTTAAGTAGTTTGTAATATTCCTAATATGCCAGATTCTTTAGGCAGAGCAAGAAAAAAAAATTTATTGTACCCTAGCTCTCTGGAAAAACTGTTAAATTACTAGCAGATACATGATTCAGAGAAAGATATTTGGTTTCTCTTAGAGATACTGTAATAATTTCCAGACTGTAATAAACTGAGGGTTAATTCTCTAGCTTTTTAAAATTATCTCTTATGATTGCATGAGAGAAGGAGTTACAGTTAAATGTGTAACTTTGGAAGATGTGAGTTGGATGGCAGGGTCTGCTGCAGGCTGTCTCTGACCTCAGATAAGTCTTTTAATCTCCGTATTACTCCTGTTTGCCTGCGGAAAACTGAGATAATATCCTCTTTCTATCAGTCCTCCCTTTGGTTTGCTTAGATTGCAATCTATTCAGGTCAAAGATTTAGTTTTATTTTACATGGCATTTATATGGACCAATTTCACTGAGGGCCCTGAAGCTTGATCTATAGATAATTCTATTTTCTAATAATATTATCTGGAAAATATCTACAATTAATCCATGAAGAGGTACTAAAATCACAATGGGTAACAATTTCTCGCAAGCTGCTTAGAATTTCTGTCAAATTGCAGAATGGCAATATTATATCTAGATGATTAGAAGGACAATATACAGCTGCCAGATGAAGGTCCCCAATATTGGCACAGTCTGAATATTTTATGCTAAAGTGCTGTTTTTACTCTAAGATGGCTAGTATTTGTTATGTCTTAACATTGTGTCTTAAAAAGCTTGCAAAGGAGAAAAAAGTTCTGCAGAAGCTAGACAGTAGCATTCCCCCTCATTACCAGCTCCAGCAGATCTATTGGGTAAGAAAAAATGATAAAATCAAGATATTAAATCTTTCTCTTCCATTAGCTTGCGAGGCAAAACTGAGGAAGAATCAAGAAGAACTTCACAGAAAACAAAATTCTGAAGTGAAAGGAATGTCAATACATCATTTTAATGTGTTGACTTTCCTTTGTAAACAGAAGAATCAAAATTGTTATATCTGGGGACCTTGGAGAAACTGTGAAGTGCAAAATTAAGCAGTAGTTAATGAAGATGAGAAAAATAATAAAAACTTTCCACAAAGCTGTTTAGAATCAGATAAATAACATCAAGGAGACAGATTTCTCTGCCTTTGGTGAAGCAGGTACCAAACCCCTGACTTATGATTATCTTGCTATCGGGAGCTGCCAGCTCCTCCTGCTGAGCTGTAATGTTGAAAGTCCTCAGGCCTGGCCTCCTGCCACAGTGCCTTCCCTCAGTCTACCTAGCCCATCTGTAGCATGGCTTTAGTCATCTTTCTCCTGTGCCACCGGGTAGCCAGGACAAGCGTGTGGAGTATGTATCCAAGTGCCCAGGTGTTACGTGACAGCATTTGAAAGTCCTCTGGATTCCCTTGGAAACAATGCAGAGAAAGAGATGTTTTTAGGCAGCCATCCATGTAACCTATTTCAGACCTTTACCTCACTTCAGATTTCTCTTGACTGACTATGAAGGAAAAATCATGTTTGAAATAACCTTTCTTCCCTTCTGCAGGATAAGTGTGAAACTATTGGTCCCCAGGGGCTAAACCAGCTCCAGGCTCTTCTGCTGTGACATACAGGGGCAGCATGAACCCTGTGTCCCAGGATGTGTCTTGGGTTGGTGCCTACCTTTAGCGGCTCCCTCAGCGAAGCCATGTATGTGTATTCTGCCTCTGTTTTTTTTCTGCAGCCACCTGTGTGAACATAGGGGCACCCCCTAACCCTGCCCCTGCTGCCGTGTCCTGGGACTCCCTGTGTGTTTGTGGGAAGGGCAAGGGGGCTCTCAGCTTTTGGGGAACGGGGCCTGGATCCTCACTGCTGTGTAGGTCAGCCCTGGACAATGTGAAAGCCCTGGTTTGGGTTTACATGGCAAATAAGCCTCTATCTGCAGTGGGAGGGTTTAGGTGGAAACATGCCCAGGGATGCAGGCCGAGAGTGCAGTCCCAGGAGTCCTTCCTCAAATAGTGAAAGAAAGGGGATTTGGAAATGAAAAAAACTGAAATAATGGCTTACGGATAAATCTTCCCAGTCTCTGTCCTCACTTCCTCTGGGGTGTTGTCTTCTGTTTCCAAGGCATTACACATTTTAGAATGTCTAATCTTAAAATCCTTACTTTTTCCCAAATGAAAATGAGTGCGGTGATCTTGCAGCCTTCTGACCACTTGCAAAAGTTTCAGTTCCTCTTTGAGACACTTGCTCAGGAGGGCTCCCAATAGTGAAATGCTGGTGGGGTGTTTTCTGAACACCTTCACTGCTTTTAACAACTCCTACTGTCTCCTTGCTTGTTTAAGGACAAGTCCATGTGGACACAATCGCAAGAGAGGAGTCTAAGGGAGAGAGAACTTCAAAGTTTCAAATTATACACTTCACTGAAATTTATAATTCATACTTAGGAGAATTGTGTACAAATTCTTGTTGCATTGTATAATTTGTGCATATGATCTCCTGTAGTTCCTCAGTGAATGTCTTTATTCTTTTTTTCTCATTAAAAAATAAAAAAGGTTTTTCTGTTGTCTCATTTTCTTAGACTTTGCCAATTGTTTGTAATTGGACTTGTCTCAGACATAATGTTCTCTCTTTCTTGCTGGATGGGACATGCCTGAAGGAGAAGCATGAACAATTATCATATCAGTATGTGAAGATTTAATGGCAAAACAGAATCACAGAATTGTAGGGTTGGAAGGGACCTCTGGAGATCATCTAGTCCAACCCCCCTGCCAGAGCAGGGTCACCCAGAGCAGGTTACACAGGAACACGTCCAGGTGGGGTTTGAATGTCTCCAGAGACGGAGACTCCACCACCTCTCTGGGCAGCCTGTTCCAGTGCTCTGCCACCCTCAAAGTAAAGAAGTTCCTCCTCATGTTTAGGTGGAACTTCCTGTGTTCAAGTTTGTGCCCGTTACCTCTTGTCCTGTCACTGGGCACCACTGAAGAGAGCCTGGTCCCATCCTCCTGACACCCACCTTTAAGTATTTATAAGCACTGATAAGATCCCCCCTCAGTTGTCTTTTTTTTCCAGACTAAAAAGACCCAAATCCCTCAGCCTTTCTTCATATGAGAGGTGTCCCAGTCCCCTCATCATCTTTGTAGCCATTTGCTGTACCCT
Source organism: Fratercula arctica (assembly GCA_947846985.1). Taxonomy (NCBI): domain Eukaryota; kingdom Metazoa; phylum Chordata; class Aves; order Charadriiformes; family Alcidae; genus Fratercula; species Fratercula arctica. The sequence continues at coordinate 21,791,148 of CANTUZ010000001.1, read as the reverse complement.
CCCCAGCAGTTCCCTGTCCTTCTTGAACTGGGGAGCCCAGAACCGGACACAGTACTCCAGATGCGGCCTCACCAGTGCAGAGTAGAGGGGCAGAGACCCAAGTCCTTTGCATGTGACGATGCTCGGTGTGCCTAATGGCTATGGAGCTATAGCAGTGGTCCTGCACTAGTTTAGTCATCTTAAATGCTGTTGGTAACCCACAGCTCTCACCAGCTTGAAGAGGCTTTGTAGGTGTGTGGTGGTTTAGAAACTGAGACCTCTTAAGGAAAATAAACAAAGGATTCTACTTTGTCTGCTGTTTTTTCAAGAGCCAGAAACCTCAAATCTGCTTTAATAGCCTCTAATTAATGCACATTTTGCTCTATTGCTAGCACACCTGACATCTCTTCTTCATGTAGTATCTAAACATGATCTCTGTTTTTCATGTTAGCAACTGAGTTTCTCATTCATGTCATGTATAAACCCGTGCAGGCTGGATCTCCAGTGTTTTCATCAGCAGCTTACACTACACTGTGCCCTTTCCTAATATCCTTAATCTCTGCTTCTAGCAAATAGAATAGTGACCTACTTTATTTTTCTGCCTTCAGAAAAAAAATAAAGTGCATGTGGTGGAGCAGCAGCTGCTGTTTGTTGACAGCGAGCAAAGAGCTGTAGTGCTAAAGCCATTCCTGCTTTTACATCCCCTTCTTCCTCTTCCAAGCGTGTGGGCACTCGCTGCAGCCCTATCTCTGCTGGTGGTGGTTGGGTGCCATCACCCAAGTCTGGATGAAACAGAGGAGAAAAAGGGATTGCCCGCAGATGAGGATGGGTTAATTACAGGGAAAGTGGACTCGGGGGCTGCGATCCCCTCTGTTAGTGCTCCCTGGTGCAGCACTGATTCCTGCTTGCAAAAGTGGAAACATGTCAACAGCTCCTGAATGATGCTCCTCCTCTTGGACCTCCACCTGAGCTATCACTTATTTAGAAAATATGTGGGGAGCAGGGACCAATGCGCTGCACTCACTTTACAATATGGGGAGGATGGAGGTGTCTTTCCCGTGGTTCCCTCCCCCTCCTTTTCTGCAGCAAATGATGGTGTCAGCGTTGACTCATCAACCTGCTTGCTTCATGGGCATCTTCCAGTATCTCCAGGAGCTCCAGTGCTTCACAAGACTGTCATACACTGATGAGAGCTCGGCACCAAAATAGAAAATCAATAGTATGCAAGCAGTCTCCTCCCACATGCGCTTTTAAAAATCTCCCCCACAACCTTTTTCATCAACACTAACCAGATTTCACCTATAAATCTGATACACTTAATCTCCCTGAGTGCCTCTCCAGCACTCGTCTCTCAGCCCCAACTTAAGTTCCCTTATTGACAGATGCACACACAAACAACCTTTTTTCCCCCCTTTCTCAGTCCTCCATTGTTGAAAAACAACATATGACGACAGCGCTGGCAGGGCTGTATCCATCCTCTTTGCGCTCAAAGTAGTGAATGCTTCAAAATGGGAGGACGGAGCTTTGCTCCTGCCTGGCTTTGCTCTTGCGAGAGGCAGCCAGGCAGCCCGTGGTCTCGAATCTGGGGGCTTATGTGGCCATCTCCAGCCTCCCTGCAAAGCCACGGCATGTATCCCCACAACTGCACAGTGGCAGCTGGATGTTTTACCCTTGGCTGGCTTTAATGCTGTCTTCAAGTTATTGTTTCAAAGCTGCCTGATGCAACATCAAAGCAGCAGCTCAGACAAAGCACATTCAGGCTGGGAGCTGGGGTGGAAAGAGGGGAAATTTGCAGCAGAGCGATCATGCGGGCTGGTTTTTCTTTTGCTTCAATGGGAGCGAAGGGCATGCAGGAGACCCGCTGGCAGAAGAAATTTTATAGGTGTGAGCCTGGTGAGAGAGAAAATCCAGCCCATCACAGCTCTTTTCTTCTTTTTTTTTGGATGCCAAACTTTTTTAGTATGCATTGATAGGAAGTGTTGGAAGGAATATTTGGGCTAGGGTAAGAGCACAGAGTTAACAGAGTTTCTGAGATAAATGCATTGGCTCTTTCATGTAGTAAAAAGAGATGAGTAAACTGAGAATCCCAACAAGAACTAATCTCCCTTTCAGATCTTGTTTAAGAGATTAATTATGGAATATTGTAGACCTAATTAAACACATAATCAAGGGCAAATAGGCACAGCCTTACACCAACTAGCAGAAATATAAAAATTGCTGTGCTGGAACAGATTGTATTTCTGTACTTGGAAAGCGAGAAACAACAACAGCCTCTTACAGCTCTCACATAGATGAAACCAATAACAGCAAGAAAAAAAGGTTTCAATACATTAACCTACAAATTCTATAGTAAAGAAAAACTAATGGCCTTCTACAGCCACAATTGCAGTGAGTTTTGTGGGTACCAGGAGGTCTCATACTATTTTTCCACTTGCACAGCATCATCAATTTAACGAACCTAAATTACCATAAAAACTTTAATTCATTTTACTAAGAATCTGTTGAATAGCTGGAGAAACAGAAACCTCAGTACTGAAATGATGTGCCTGTGCTCTCCCACAAAATTGGTGAGAGAAAAAGTACTACACTGAGAGTCTTGACATTCAGCTGTTCCATCAAGATTTAAGGATTTAAGGATGTTACTTTGTAAACATACAAAATCCACCCTGGGGGAAGTGAAACCACAAATTTAACTAATTGAGACAAATAATTCCAGGCTGCTCTTGTCAGCTGCAAGCTCCTGGGTTTGAGGTGTTGCTTTTCACTGAGCTCTTGTGAATTCCTTGTTGACTTTCCAAGTCTTCGCCACTCAGAAGAACTGGCAAGCCTGTATTTTTTAATTTTTTAATGAAATTGTCTGTCACAGACACATCAGTCTGGCTCTCTGAATTCCGCAGTTACTCAAATCACACATGGCCATTGAACCAATCATATCCTTAAGCAAGGGATATGCACATATATATGTATGCGTGTGTATTACACCTTAGCTAATTTCAAAGTGTTTCTGATGCCCTTTTCAGCTCCCGAGAGAAACGGTGTGGGTGCCTTTGCAGCATGGGCATGGTGGTGATGCCTTTTCCACCAGGGTGCGTGCTGGAGAAGCTGCTGGCTTTGGTTACAGGTGTTCCTGCTCCTCTCCTTTGAGTCGCCCCAGCTACTGAGGGACCATCTTGGGATGCAGCACTGCAGTGCAGCCAGTTTTGTCCTTTGCCTTGGCTTTCCAGCCCATCTGTTTAACGTCTGCACCTTTCGTCAGGCCCAGCCATTAGTCAGACTTCTGTTGCACGCCGGGTTGCTCTCCCCTGCCCTTTGCTTGTTACTCCTGCTTTTCTCTTGCTCTTGTTCCTTTTTTATAACTGACCCATTTTGGGCACTGCATTTTATCCTCTGCTTCTTGGGGTGGTCCTCAAAAAAACCTTGTCCTTTCCTGTTTTTTCTTTACTGCCTCAAAGAAATAAAGAAAGAAATAAAGGTGTGTGCTATTTTTGAGGGCAAGAATATGAAGCGTCTCTGTTTGAAAATGATGTTGAACACAATGTCTCTCATCTGCATGTGTGGGAAGAAAAGAAGTGAACAAATCACCTGCGTTACATTCAATCTTTGCTGAGTATCAAAGACAACTCTAATTTTACAGAGTATATTTTTTCCTCAAGGAATTTTTGAAGGATACAGCTGACAAATGGCCATAAGCAAGGAAGTGATCAGAAACAGAAATCAGATGAAGGGGTTTTACCTGGGGCTTCTTGTGAAGCTCAGCCACTTCCCACGCTGCCAGATTCCTCTCTTGATGGTGTTGCCTTTTAACAGCAGGAGGAAATTATGAGATAAAGATCTGGAAGGGCCAGAAGATCAGCAACTGGTGAGTTGAACTAGCTCACACCAATAATGATGCCCATTGTGGTCAGACATGGCAATAAGGGCACCAGTTGGAATTTAGCTCATGGCAGGCAAACCCAGGAGCCCTGTGGGTGTTAGAGAAAACACAAATAGTGTTAGTTCATGCAAAAGTAGGTATTTTTTTTTTTCAAGGTTAATTCAGCTATAAAACAACTATCCTGGTCAGATTGGTTTGACCTTGCCTGGAAAGGATAAAAGAGAAATGCATGAGTGGTTTTTCCCCTCCTCTTATCTTCATGCAACACTACCTGCAAGTTGAGGGATATTTCATTTCCTTGCTTTTCAGCCATGCATGGAAACCAGTGTGGAGCGAGGGTCTCAGTCACTTCTCATGGGACAAAGTAGCTGCCGGGGTGCTCTCCTCCTGCTCCAGCCACGGCAGCAAGGTGCCTCCTCTGTCTGGAAAGCAGCATTGGATGGGCAGTATTTGCAGCCAGGAGGTGCCTGCATGAACACCTGTGAGGGTTCACTCCTTGTTTGTCCCACCAGGTCCCACCTGTGAGACACCTCTGGAGCAGCCCGGATTGGGGATGACTTTCTGTTGCAGCACTCAGGGCTCTTCCTGCCTTCAAGACATTATTTAGGATTGCCGCCTGCTCTGCCAGTCTGTGTTGCCTGCGCTCCAGCCATGTTTCCAGTTTTGCTTTGCAGTAGATTGCTTTTCAATACAGCCGATATGCTGACACCATCACAAAACCCCAGGCACTGAGGCTTGGGCAGGGTCTGTCTGTGCCGATGATGTGGCCTCCTGGGGCACCACTTGTGTGTGTGTCAGCCTCTGTGTCAACTTGGGCTGCAGCGGCCCAGGGTATTTCCCAGCTGAAGTCTACGTTATATGTTATATGTCCTGTGATAGGACAAGGAGTAACAGTTTTAAACTAAACAGGTAGATTTAGACTAGATATAAGAAAGAAATTCTTTACAATGAGGGTGGTGAAACGCTGGTACAGGTTGCCCAGAGAGGTGGTAGATGCCCCATCCCTGGGATTCAAGGTCAGGTTGGACAGGGCTCTGAGCAACCTGATCTCGTTGAAGATGTCCCTGCTCATTGCAGGGGAGTTGGAATAGATCACCTTTAAAGGTCCCCCAACCCAAACTATTCTGTGATTCGATATTAAAGACACAAGACAAGGTGTTACTTCTGCATACTGTATTTTCTGTGTGGCATGGGCTTATCATTTTTCTGTCCTCAACCTTTGCTGCTTTTTAAAAATGCCTTCATTTCTTAGCTCATTTGCTCTCCGCTCTCTCATCTCAGTTTGGTGCAGAACCACCAGAGCCCATGGAGGTCTCATGGGTGACACTGACTCAGTCTCCCCAGGACCTTCTTCTTTACCTCCAGCTTCTTTACCAGTTTATCCCCAGTGGACCACTAAGCCAACAGCACTCTGGTCCCACTTTCCATGACTCCAGTGGTCAGGTACCTCCCTAATCAAGTAGAATTTGGGTATTTTTTTATTTCAATAACAAAATTTTGCAGAATCAGTCACCAATGTTCCTTTCTAGTGATGCCAGTAAGACTGGCACAAACCAGTGCCCTTAACGTACATGTAGGCACTCCAAGGTGACTAGTGACTGCTCTGCTGCTGAAATGGGGAAGATGGCTACTGTGGTTATCTTTCATGCTAAAATCTACGGCTTTGCTCAGCTTTCAAGGTGACTGTAGAAAAAAATTGAAAGGATATCATGTTAAATATGAGAGCTGTCTGTGAGAGTTTTTTCTCCCCAGAGCAGAACTAAGTCTTCTATTGTTTGCTGCAAATAAAACCAGTGGCTAAGTTTTGGAAAACTGAAAATGCTGCAAATAAAACCAGTGGCTAAGTTTTGGAAAACTGAAAATGCTGCAAATAAAACCAGTGGCTAAGATTCGGAAAACTGAAAATGTTTGCTGCAAATAAAACCAGTGGCTAAGATTTGGAAAACTGAAAATGTTGATTTGGAAAACTGTGGGTCCTGTAGAGCCTCTGGGAGTGTGGGGCTGTATCCAGTCACATGGACCAAACCCAGCACACACCAGCTCCTGGTGCTTTGCAAGATGTCAGGGGAGACTATTGTTTCTGTCCTAGGGTTCAATAAAGTTATTTGTATATTTATGTAAAAAGAAAAAAAAAAATCAGTCATTTCTATTTTGATAACAGTGGTTCATGATACACTTTGTGTTCCAGAGGAGCAACAGGAAGAGTTTCAAAAGTCTGCATTTCCCTGGTGAAAAAAAACTCAAGAAATGTGCTTAGAAATAAGACTGTTTCAAAACACATGAGCCCCCATTTGTCCAGTTGAATGGCTGGGGACTGGGCTAGAGCAAAGGAGTTTTGCAATTATTTTCTTTTTTAATCCTGCTAAAAAAATTTCTCTCTTAGTAGGACAGTAATCCACATGTGCTGTAATACTGGTTATTAATTAAATCATTTTGAGAATTAGAAATGCAGATAAAGCAAGCAGGGATTAAACTGTTCTGGTAGTTTTAGTCTCTTTAGGAAATTCCCAGTTGAGTTTTTACAGAAAACTGCTCAAATGAGCACAGAGACAGGAAAAATACCTTTTCAGCAATCACTGTTTACTCTATGGAGCCTGTATATCTCTAATAGTGATGTCTTTGCACACATTAAGGGAAAAAATGATGTGATACTGTCATGGTTTCAGCTGGGATGGAGTTAACTTTCTTGCTAACAGCTTGTGCGGGGCTATGTTCTGGATTCGGAATGAGAGGGGTGTTGATAGCACACTGATGTTTTTGGTTATTGTTGAGCAGTCAAGGTCTTTTCTGCCCCTCGTACCATCCCACCAGCGAGTGGGCTGGGAGTGCACAAAGAGTTGGGAGGAGACACAGCCAGGACAGCTGATCCCAACTGACCCAAAGGGATATCCCAAGCCATGGACATCATGCACAGTATATAAAGCTGGGGGAAGAAGAAGGAAAGGGTTGAATGTTCAGACTTATGGCATTTGTCTTCCCAAGTAACCATTATGTGGGATGGAGCCCTGCTTTCCTGGAGATGGCTGAACACCTGCCTTTAGATGGGAACAGTGAATGAAGTCCTTGATTTGCTTTGCTTGTGTGCACGGTTTTTGCTTTACTTATTAAACTGTCTTTATCTCAACCCACAAGTTTTCTCACTTCTAGCCTTCTGATTCTCTTCCCCATCCTGCCGTGGGGGGACTGAGCGAGCGGCTGTGCAGTCCTAGCTGCTGACTGGGGTTAAACCATGACAGATACGTATGAGGTCAGTACTTTCTATAATTCAGTAATATCCAATTTTTTTAATGTGTGGGATAAACCCATTTTTAATCTTTGTTACTGACAGAAAGTATCAACCTGAGGAAAAGAGAAGTGTGAGGTGTGTCAAACATGGCCCAGGAGGCTCCCAGAGGCGTCATGTGTAACTTGCGCACAATGTGCCTTATTAGGAAGGGTGCAGTTGGCATCTCCCTCCATGCTGTCCATGGCTCTCCTTTTCCCTTGGTTGCTTCCTCTGGAGGTGCTCGTCTCCCCTTGGAGAGGGCTGAGGGGCTGGGATTAGAGGCATTTGCTTCTCCTGCAGTCCTCACGAGACCCACAGGAAAGGGAAATCCTCTCCTGGCTCCATGTGGTACCTCCAACCCCATATTTCCTTGACTCTGTGCAAGAGGAATCTCCTTGGTGTTCCTCAGGGGTCTCCAGGCACAGTGAATGGGAGCAGCAGGGAACAAGGATTTTGGGAACTGTCTCCTGAATTGACCCAGGGCTGGCCAGAGCGCATCCAGCTGCCCTCTCCAGCATCCCCACACCGGCATGTGTAGCCTCGCTGCTCTACTTGTCTTTGGCTCAGGCTTTGCAGGGCCTGGCTGAGCTCCGAGTTAAGTCAGCTGGTATTTTTGTATTACAACTTTGATTTTCAGTGCTTTCATTTAGCTGTTTATTAAGATGCTTAAATGCAAATGTAGGCACTCAAGTTATGGTTTATACAATTGTCTAGATCTGTATTTCTCACTTGAAAATATGTTGATGTAAATTACTGGCAAGCGCAGTTTTCTACATCTCTGATAGTTCTGCCTTACACAACCAGGTCCCCAGGGTTCTGCTTGATCCTGGTGTTACAGATGTGGTATAAAAATAACTACATTTTCAAGCCCTGCCTTTGTAATTTAGCCTGGTAGTATGATTGTCCAGCTACGGCTTATAGCAGGAAGCACTCAGTAAAGAGAAACACACGGAACCGAGATTCATAGTGGCATGCTCTAGTCTTTTCTCTTTCAAACAAGGAGAGTGAAAAACAGCATGAAATGAAGGCAGATGGAAGTGTTTGATTATTGCTTCCTGCCGTTTTGAGAGTCCTGTGTCATTCTTTTTCTCTTTAATTCTTATGAAATATAAAAGAAACATGACAAATTATGCACAAACACCTTATTCCAAGATAATAATTTACCATCTGATGCTAAGATTCTTAACTTTTCATAAACCTCTTGAGAATACTATACTTTCTTAACTGGTAGCAGGTTAATGTATTTCCTTAGGGTAAGTGACTTTTCACTTTTGATGTTAGGAGAAACTTCTCCGGAAATCTTTCTTCCTAGCTAGAAGCAAATACTTTGCAATGCTTTATTATAATTGAACATCAATAATGTTCAGTGTACAAAAAAAAAAAAAAAAAAGACTCTTAAAAGAAATACCCTTTCAATACTATAAATGATTAATAGAAAAGCATCATTCCCTTAAAATGCTTCAGCATATTTGCAGTGCAAAAGGCAAGTCAGATGCTGGAGTCACACCAAATTTACATTAGTTCTCCCTGCTGCTGTGTTCTATCTTATTTTATATGCCTTCATATCACTAAGTGCTTTCCAATTGTTCAGTAAGGGAGCTAATTGATGTGATTTGCTCTTTTTCTTACCCTTTCCTTTTTGTTTGTGCAATGAAGTATTTTGGTAAGGTCGGTTTTCTTTAGGATACACAAAACTATTTATTTACATTGGAGAAAACAGAGAGAGAAAGTGTTCCTTGCACTTGGGACAGCCAGTTGTAAGGCTGAACATCCCCAGTCCCCATTGGACTCCATTCCCAGAGAAATTGGGCTCCCTTATTTCCAAGGACACTGAGCTGAACCCTTTCCGAGATCTGCATTTGGGTCAGCATATTTAGGTTTTCACAGGCCTCTAAAAATTAACCAGCTCAAACCCTCCTGCCTCCATGAGACAGCATCCTGCCTCTGCAGTTAAAATCTTCCTAATGGAAGGAGCACAGATTTGAGCCAATTCACAACAGCTTTAATTAAAACTCAATTAAACTGGTTCACATTTAAACATCCAGGAGATACATGCATGATCCATACTTTAATTACCGTAGTGCAGCCTAATGCCCTTTTCCGTGCCCATGAGTGGTGGGCTCATGCTCGGGGGCTGTGGGGAGCAGAGCTCTGCCGGGCGGCTCGAGCCCTGTGATCCCTTCTCCCCTCGTCCACCGCTCCCGAGCCCTCTCCCAGCACCTTGCTGAGGCTCGGTGGCCCCGGGCGAGCAGCTGCAGAGTGTAGGGAAGGCAGGTGGGGAGCCCACTGCCGCCCCAGCAGGGCCACTGCCGCGCTGCTGAGAAGAAGCTGCTTGTACGGTCACAGGGGCAGCGGAGGCTGGTGGTGCCCGGCGCTGCCTGCAGCCATATGGCTGCTCCAGGGGCCCCCTGGCACAGCCCCCAGCAAATCCTCTTAGTTCAGCTTCACCCTCTTTCTCGCCTCTTTGATGTCGGTCTTGCCTTGGTCCTTGTGCCAGTCTCAATTCCTGCCACCAGCTCTGGTGGTCAGACAGTGGTTATGCCCCCGGAGCTCTCGTGGCCCGACCACGGCACAAGGATGGGACATGGAGGTTATATCTGCTCTCTGCACCAGGGTCCTGCCTGGCAATGGGACAACAGGCACAAAATGGTCTGCATTCATGCCATTAAACCCTCTTTCCCCCCCAAACCAAGTGGCTGCATCCAAACTACATTGCCCGCTGCTCTGATACCTATCATAGGCACCTAATCAAGATGAACTGGCCTAAGCAGAGCAAAAAGGGCATTTTGTAATGAGGGGCGCTGCCCGGTGGCAAAGACCAGGAACGAACTTGAATCTGCTGCTAACATTGATTCTCCTCTTTGAGACATCGATAAGGTATCTGTTTGTCTCCATGTGTCACAGGCAGACAATAAACGGAAACCTCCTTTCCTAAGGCTCTTATGAGGATTTTTGTTAAAAATTAGATCAAGACAATGAAAAGCAGTACATAAAATGTTCTTATGTAGAGTGGAAGTAGGTGCAGAGCCTTATGTCCCAGGAAGGGTGCATTCACAATAACAAGAGGTTATTGCAATTTATCCTGTTCTTCAAAATCTCGGCAAGAAAACAAAAATCCCTGCTGATCCCTTTTCAGTTTTGAAGCAGCACGATAAAAAAACATCTGCTAAAGCTAATGACTGCATTTGCATAGATTACATGTGACAATCCAGCACACAACAGGGTGTCCTGCCATGTAGACAACGAGCCACAAGGGTGATGCACTTCTTTGGCACTTACTGCCAGAAGTCAGCTACACTTCTACAATAACAGCGTCAGCTCATTTCCAGGAGGGCTTTGGCTAACAGCGCCGCTGGAGAAAATTACTGATTCCCTCTTGTTTTCCAAGCTGAAAGGTGTAGGGGTCTCTCCTGCCAAGCATGGAGGAGAGGTGGAGGAGGGAAAAACAGCTTTCATGACGGCACCCAGCAAAACCCCTTGGCTTTGGAGTGGTGGGGGGAAGGTGTCTGATTCTGTTGGGCTCAGGCTGGCAGCACAGGCACGGGGCTGGCCGCAGGCAACAGGGTGGCTGTGCACAGTCCTGCTGATGGCCGGGCCGAGGGAGGGCCGGCGCCTGTCATGGGGCATCATGGCTGGATGCCATGTTGAGTTGGAGGGGGAAAAAATGGTCCCTTTGTGTTTGCAGCACAGTGGTTGAGTTTTATGGCAACGCTTTGTTATTCTTGCAGTGTTGGCCACGGACAAATACAAGACGACAATTTATATCCTAAGGCAAACTGGCTCTGATATGGTGCTACTCCTTTTCATTTTGCTTAATTGGGCTAACAGAAAAAGACAACCGCTGCAATGGTGGGAATGAAAAATGCCTTTGCTTGTCCTGGTTTTGACAGCAATCAGCCTGACAAGGGATTATCAATTGATCCGAGATAAGTGTTAGTGAAGGATGCAGCTTGTTGTCCGTTTATCCCCTTTACTATTTCATAGATACAATAGCACTTCAAAAACCAAATACAGATAGTTAGAGAGAGTAAACTCTTAGGCATGTTTAAGTAAGACCAGAGTGTAAAAAGGAGAAGAATCTCTGAAAAAAATGCTTTGGGACTTCTGCGTGTTTAGATATGCACATACGTGTGTGCATGCGTGTCATGAACAGAGCAAGTAAAAAGAGAGACTGTCCATAGGCACGTGTTTTTGAAAAAAATCAGGTCATTTTCTCCAGCTTGAGTCTTCCAAGACTGCAGATCTGGCAGTCACGGGATGCTTCCTTCTGGCCTGGTAATCCATGAGTTCAGGCAAAGCTCTGCGACCACCTGTCAGCCTATTTTTGTGAAGCTCCATGGAAAAAAACTCCACAAAAAAGACTGGATGATCTTGGCTGTCCCATTTGATACATATGACATCTTTTGGATTGGCGCATGGTTTTCCCATTGGGTTTTGCTGGAAGCAAGGGATGATATGCCCTGGCCAGGAGTCAAGAGAAACGGGCTTCCTCAACCAGCCAGTGACACCAGGCAAACCTGTGCTGCTGGTTTCCAGTTTGCCACCTCCGGCCCCGATCCAGCACCGTGGAGCTTGGAGGGAGTTTTGCAGTTGTCCTTGGTAGGTGCTAAATTCCTGAATTCAGCTATTGTGTGTGAAAACACCACTGGGGAGAGCCCTCCAGGTCCCAAGGGGCTGGGGAATGCTTGCCTGAATCCCGGCTACCCCACCAGCCAAATCAGAGGGTCTAATCCTACATTTCTTACATGATCCTTGTGCAAATGGTGCTTCTCTGGAAACCTGATTTGTCCGAGCAAGAAGAAGCGCAGGAATGGAAGCCCCAGTGATTATTCCTCTTGGTACTAATCTATTCTTAAACTGAACTCTACTCTTTAGACATTTTAGTAAAACTGTCATAAATCAACACCCACTGCTTCATTTTTCTTAGTGATGAAAAAAAAAGGAAAAAGAGAAAACTGAAAAGCTGTCCTTTAGCTGACATGCAGTTGGAATTGATCAAGCGATCTGCTGTCAGAGCAACCGCTCTTGTCAAAAATAGCCCTTTGGAAAAAAACCTCTGGTGTTATTTGTATCGCGTGTACCACACAATGCTCTTTAGTGAGAGCAGGGCAACAGAGACCAGTATTAAAAAGAGATCAGTGAAAGTGCCGTGTGGGAAATGAATCGCGTGCTTCTCTACAAGCTACCAGTGTCCCTATGATTACCTCCAACTAACGAGTTCACTGGTGTGTACCAAGGCATCATTTTTAGAAAGAATAAGCGGGGTCAGATTTCTTTAGAAATTCTCGCAGCTCTGAGGGACTGATACAACCAAATTCCAGGCTGCATCAAGCCTTTCCCATGGTGTATCTTTGACCAGAGCCCCAGACCTGCAAACTCCTGACCATCTTAGTGGCTCCCCTAGGGCAAGAAATAGGCATCGCCGCGTGCACCTGCATTGAGCAACACACATGCCTGCACTAGAGATGATGGAAAATGTTTCATTTCTGTGTAACGACATTTTCCCCAAATGGAAAAACTGAAAGCTGAAAAATGTTGGCTGATATTTCTGGGAAAGGGAGGGAATAACTTAAAATCCATGAATGCTGAAACATTTGGAGAGGGGCTGATTTGAGCAAACTTTTGTGGTTTCCTACAAACATTTAACTTGGGGTCACAGCTTTTAAGGTAAGATTTACCTCATCCACCCCTAATCTGACATGTAAAACAGGTCAAATAAACTGCACCCTAAGACTACCTGTCTTTTGCCACATTAGAAAAAGGGGATTTAAGCTAACTAGATGAGATGCAGTTGTTTATCCTGCAGCTGGTTCAAGTACAGGAAGACAAAACTTACCCTTTGGTTTGAAACAGATGGAAACCAGTAGTTCCAAATGAGAGCTTTGGGATTTTGACTGTTATTACACTACATGGACTCTTCTATTTTGTATGGGCAGGAGAAATGAAGAATACAACGAAAAAAGTTTTCTAAATGCTTCAATTTAATTTCAATCTGTACTTTACATGAGCCCATTTATTGGATTTAGAAGGGGCCTCATGAACTGATGAGAAGCTGGGTTAGAGCTTTACAGTTTCTTTTCACTTTCTGAAAGCTTGATATCTCATTTCATCAGGTCACACTTTTTAATTCTAGCAGAGGTAAACCTAGACAACATTCATGAGTATATAATAACTGATGGGATGTATGAAGTGAAATACATATCCTTCATATCCACGGATTCACTGGTTAGGATTCTTACCTGTATCTTCTATGACAAAGCGAAAAGACTTTTCCATGAATGCAGTAATTTAAATTGCCAAATGCTCTTGAGTTTGCAAGGCATGGCCTAGTTTTCTACAGGATCTTATATTCAGCCCTTCTGGAAGCTGCTGAGACATACCCTGTTTCAAATACAAAATATTCATCTATCTGCTTAAAAGCAGCTCATATAGGAGTAGTTGCAGTTTTGGGGCTCCTGAAAAAAATCCTGACAGTGAATTCTGTCATCAGTTTTGGAAACTTGTCATAATAAAAAGCACAATTATTTCTCTCCTCTCCCGCCGTGTTCCAAGGCCCAGATTTAGTCCCAAAGCTTTTCAGTAATTCCCTCACAGCCTGTGTGTTTCACACCTGCTCAGGTTTCTTTTCCCCCTCTCACGTTTGGCCTCCGAGTGCTTTCACCTGAGCCCAAAGACTTCCACGTGCTACCAGGGTGCTGGCACCCAACTGCTCCCACTGCTGTTCTGCCCAGGGGCTGGCTGCTTCATACACAGTGAAATGAGGGGAAAGAAGGAAAGTGAGACAGAGCACTCCTGACATCAAACTAATAATGCATCTATCAGCAATTGTAATGGAATTACTTTTTTTTTTTTTAATCTGCAGCAGCTGAATCTAGCAATAGTCGTGCTGGTGAATTGGAGAGGTATTTCTTTGTTTTTTAAAAAAGCACAAGCAATATGATCTAGGTATCCTATTTAGGGAGGCTGAATCTTTAATTAAGGGCCTGATTCCGACTTTTACATCCACTAACCAGGAGTATTTCTGCTGAAGTCAAAAGAAAGGTCGGACATAGCATAAGGGTGAAGGAAAAACTCAGGCACCCCCAATGTGATGAAAGATTTTTGAATGCTTATCTCTCTCAGTAAAAATGTCCTCATCCTCCAAAAATCATTCTCAGCTGTTTGAAAAACACATTGTGCCCCGGTATTCCCCATCATGCCCCTAATCCGCTTACACTCTTCTTTGGGCTTTTAACGAAAGGTAGTGGGGAGGATCCATCCCTCCTGTGGGTACCATTGTCTGTCAGGTCTGCTGGGACTGCAAAGCCAGGATTTTATTTTTCATTTATTTTTGAAGTAGAAAAACTTAACTAGCACAATTAGAAATTAAATAAATAAAAAAAAGTTTTTATTATGTCTGGGATTTTGCAAACATCCAAAGAAGAAAGCGAATGGCTGTATATTCACATAAAAACCCCTCATATTTATGTGATTTTTTTTAACATTTATCTTTTCAGTTCAGTATATGGAAGAAAATAAACTCTCCACATTTCCAGTAATTACAGTGCAAATAAATCTGGGATTGGGCTGGTTTAATTCTTAGGGATTCTAGCTACAATGTTACAGCAGAATTAATCTAGACAGTTTGGTTTTGGTTTTTTTTAATGCAGAGGGCTAGGGCACTAACATGTTATTAATTAGAAGTCAATCTGTCCCTTGGGGGACTACATGCACTGCTTGCATTTTTAACTCGTATTTAGCTTTAAGACAAATGACGGATATTTTCCCCCTTTTAGTTTCTCAGTTGCTTCCTTATTTCTCTGTAATCCTTTTGTTTTGCATTGGGAAGAACAGCTGGCTAACACAGGGATCATATGCAGACAATTGATTTTTTCAGTGTGTTGGCTGAAGTGGAAAACATTCAGTAATTTTCATTTGGGTCGGACTTGTGTTTTGCTTCATTTTGGGAGGGTTACCGTTATTTTCCTATCTTGCTCTTTAAAACAGCAAAACATAAGCCATTCATACAGAAAAGTTGTTTCAACAGAAAAAAAAGCCTACAAAAAGCTTGAACGAAATACTGTAACTTCATCCTTTCTCAGCTCAGATTGTTTAATTGATTTCAGAAACTCCATGTTTGGTTTGTTCAACCTGAACATCCATTTCTTGCTGAACAGTTGTTTTTTTTTTTTTCTATGAAACTGCACCCAGGACGGATGCTGAGGCTGAGTGACAGTAATAAAAGAAAACCTCACAGTGGCCACAAGATTCCTTTCACATGCAAAGGTGTTGTTGGCCTTTGCTGCAAGGATATTATCGGCGAGACCAAGAAGTATTCCTCCTCATGAAGTCCTCACTAGCAGGCCTCTGGTCTAATACACAGTTTTCCAGGCTCATGAAATGGGATTTCTTCCCATATTGGCTAGACTGGACCAGTGTTTAAATATGTGAAAAGTCAGTAGCTGTTTTTAATTTCCTCCACATTTATGCTGCAGAAGGGCACAATCGTTTACCCGTTCAAGAATCTGTACCTCAGCTCTCATTTGGTGTGATTTCTTGGAGAATTAGAGGACATTTTGGTTACTTAAATTGCACCGTTCTGCAGCGGGCACTTTCGAATTCTATAAGCTTGTGAGGTTCAGACATAATTTTCTGAAAACAGAGTCCAGGTCTCTATTTTGAGAAACAGGTCTTGTTCTGCTCACTGTACACTTCCCAGTGCTGCGGTTCTTCAGCCAATAAAACAAAGTAATGACAGTTTATTATTTCCCAGGAGACTGGAGATATACTTCACAGGGACATACGCATCTCCCAGTCATGGTGATCTTTGCTTATCTGTACGTTGCACTGATAACAGATTTTCCCAGTGACAGTTTTTCATGTTAATTGGGCAGTGTCTGATGGGCAAGAAGCCTGTGCGGAGATGACAGTCTGACAGAGTGTAGGAAACTCACTTTATCCCTCATCTTCTACTTGCCACTCCCTATTCTTTCTTCCATATATCACATTTTTTTAGCTCCTTTTAGGAACCTTTTCCCTGAGACATCCCCAAGTTTGAGCTGCCTGAGAGTGAGGGTGAGCCAGGCTCTGGACACGCTGAACTGCACATATATGCTGTTTATGCCTCTGCAGCTGGGGAGAGTTTGGTTTGCAGAAAAGGATGTGAAAATGGTCTGACCTGGGAAAACAGGGAGGAGTAACACAGCAAATGGCCTCGAGAAGGTCCTAGCTGCTGCCCCATGGGCTGGAGAGGGAAGAAGGAAATATGGAGTATTAGAGGACATGGATCTGTTTGGAGGCAAATGCAAACAAGTGGCAAATATTAGAAATCCAGACGCTTTTCCCCTGTACCTGAACAAGCAGACACTTCCCACTGATAATGTGTTACAGCAAGAAGGCTCATGTGGAAAATAAGAGGGATTCTTTAATTCCCCATTTCTTTTTTAAGTCCCAGTGGTTCCCTAAGCAGATCTTAAGGTATCAGCAGAGATCTGACATTACTTATGTCTTCCTTAATGAGCCCATTGATTTTATAATCCAGTAAACAGCATCTCTTCCATTTCCTGATACTGTAATGCTCTGAAGAGTTTACCTGTGCAGTACAACACCTAACCGCGTATGAAGAAACTGCGGTGTTTGAAGTAACTTTTCAGGTAGCGGGCTTGTTTTTCTCAAGAATACGTTATTGCTCTGGGCCTCCCTGTACTCATCTTTAAATTCTAGACCCTGGCATTGTAACCATCTATGGCTTTTTAAAAGCCTCCTGCCTTTCTCCCATGACCAGCTGGGGTCTAGAGGCAGGGACTGTGCTGGTCAAGGTCTTGCAATTCACTTTCTGCAATTTAGATTCACTGCTTATCATCAGGAAGATCTACCAGTTTTAAATCGATATAGCATCTTCAAGCCCTATGAACTATATATACACTATAGTATATGTGATGGTAGAAGCACAGCTGTAGAGAATGCTAACAAAAAATAAGAAGTGAAGGACTTCAGCAGAAAATGGGTAAACTCTGGCTTAAAACCAAGCATCTCCTGGGTACTATGTTGAGAGGGCTGCTCCTGACTCTCTGGAGTCACTGAAGCTACTTAGAAATGAAGCATGAAGTGAAAAATTCCTACGGAGATTTTTCATACACCTCTGTCCTGTCACCCTGTGCGCGGTGCTCCTGTTCAGCACATGAAGCAGCCTTGAAACACCAAAAAACTCTGGGGCTTCTGTCAAAATGAGGGACAAGATGGTTTGCCTAGCTGTCACTTCCACCACTAATTCATACTCGGTGAATCCCATGATTTTTATTCAGTATTAATTCCGTGCCACATACTGCAGTCTCCGGGGGAACTGAGAGCGTCTGCCCCCTGTAATCACTGGGGAAAAGCAGGGTGAGGCTCTGCTGGCTGGTTTGTAATTATCGCTGCTGCTGGTTCTCCTGATGGCTCTGGCTGCGGGGCTGCCCCCGTGGCTCCAGCCGCTCCACCGTAGGGAGTGAGGCTGGGGCAGGACCGTGGTGGCTGAGGGACGCTGGAGAAGGCACCCTCGGCTGAAGTGATGCAAAGCAGTGGCTGCCTGAGGATCACAGCACAGGTCAGTGGTGGAGCCAAGGCTGGGAGCTGGACCAGCAGTCTGTGACAGTAACTTTCAGCAAGCAGCCCAAAAAAGCCATAGATTATGTCCAGTGAACAAGGAGAGGATAGCTTTCAGCTCAAAGTCCTTAATTTCTATAAAAAAGTGTATGCTTATAAATGCTAATTTTAAAATTACCTTTTCTGAATAATTTTGTTATATAGTGTCTCTTGCCTGTTTTTCATCATTCATATTCATTCAAAAGATTAAAAAAATCCACCTTTGAAAGCATGTCTTCCACAGACCCTTTTTGGTATCCCCTTCAGCTGGAATAAACCCACTGGTGTGGCTGTGCCATGTAGCTTGGCATGGGATCTCTTCCACCCTGTCAGACGTCCCTCAGACTACGTCAGGTCAGGGGGGATGCAGTAGAAACAGCTCTCCCACCACAGCTGCTCCTTGTCTGCAGGTCATCAGGAGCTCCCGGCTGACTGTGGAGTCTCTCTGTGCTTTTAAATTACGGCTCCTCGTTTGTTTTCACTTTGCAAGGTGTCTGTCAGCCTTTCTCCCCCCTTGCCAGGAAGACAGAGTTAGGACATTTTTCACTGTCAGAAGCAGACTTCCATTTCAGACCCACAGAGATGAAGGGAAGCCATAAAAAAATCCCTACCACAATTCAGAGGGCTGAGTTTTAGACCTCTGAGAAAAAACAGTAAGTAGTAGGTATTGCTTCCATAGGCTTTGCACAAGCTTCCTAGAATGTAAATCCAGAAAGAATAAAAAAGGACCACATGGAAGAAAATGTCTCTGTCTCCATTTCATCCGGCTCCTCACCATCCTTTCCCAGAAACCACCCTCCCTCAGCTTGGAAGGCCGTTCACACAGCGGATCCCGTATCCCTTTACAGTTTTGCAAAAAATGACACCATGCCTTTTTGCTTCCAGGGGAAATCCCGGCCGAAAGCAGGGGGAACCGAAAGGGCAAGGGAACGCCACCCAGCTCTCTGTGTGAAGCTCCCATTGCACATGAGGACATGGGGACGACAGATGTGGCAGAGAACATTTTGTCCCAACCTCCTTGATCGCACAGCACTCAGGCGTCCAAGCAGCCCTAGATGTAAGAGCTATTTTGCATGAATACAACCACCTTCCAGCATTATTCTTCTTCAGTTGGTGAACATTTTGTCTACAGCTTTCCCTGTTGAGCCCTGCAAGGGCAGGCTGACCAAAGCATGTCATGAGTCCATCATGAATTCAGGTTAAAACAGAATAATAAAATAAAAAAGAAAAGAAAAAAAAAAAAAGGAATGTTTCATTTGTCTCTTTCAAAATTCAATGCTTTAATATTTCATTTTAGAGTGACTATCCATTTCCAGAGGTACATCAGGGTTATTTAAATCATATTTTAAAATGTCCAAAAATGGTTGAAACCAAATGTGTAGAAAAAAAATCCAATTTGTCAAAACACTTCTAAAGTAGTAATTTCAGGCTGACCTCAAGTCATTTTCCTCCATTAACACTTGGATTTTAAGTTGACTGAAAAACAAGCTGAAAGTCCACCCTTTCCATCATGGGTGCAGACATTCACACCAAAAAGAAAGAGGGCACAGTAACTTCTCTGTTCCATACAGCTGTGAAGCATTAAGTCATCTGTCCTCTGCCTTTTCTGTATCTCTGTACCTTCTTCCTTTGGACTCAAGGCTTGTAAGAAGAATGGGTAAAATATAAAGGATTGGTGAAATTTAGCAAAGAGCCAGTATGAGAGTGCAAAAAATGTAAGTTCGGACATATGGCCAAGTGTTACTTATTTGTGTGCACTTTTTTCCCAAGATACATGACCAGGTTTTGGTCTTTCAGATTTCCAAAGGATGCCTCTGAGAATTTGCACAAGAGCGTTTCATATTTTGTCTTTTTTATCATGTTTTCTTCATTGCTCTGAAGAGCAGAAATATTACCAAGTGATGGGGGAACTCATGAAGTGGCACAATTGATGGGGGCACAGCCAAGGTGAGGAACTTACACCTATGGGTCGAGGTTCTGGTCTGACCTCCTGTCTCCATGGCTTCTGGGTTCTGGGCATATTTATGAGCTGCACCCTGTAAAACGTAACTCACTCCTCCTCCTCCACCCAAAATCTTGGCTTCTGTCTCATCTGCCCTTTCCTCTGTCTCTTGCAGAAGGCAGGAGAGACCTGCAAGTTGAATGATGTGCTCATATTGCTCTTATTGAACACTTGTAATTGTGAATGCAAATGGCACTTCTTATCCATGAACAGAAAAAGGACTAAATTCACTGGATAAATTATTCACAACAGATAATTCAACCTGCTCTCATGGGAGAATGCAATGAATGTCTGATGATGTTAAAAAAAAAAAACCCCACAACTAATTCTTCCAACCAGTGAAGTCAATAGCAAAACCTTTTACTGACTTCAAAGGGAGCAGAACCCAGCCCCAAGCCAGAGAGCCCACGCATGACTTCTCTTTAGTGGTTCTCACTTGCATTTAGAGCTAAAACCCAGACAAGCGTTTGTGTTTTGAGGAGCCCAGACTAATGCTGTACAGCAGAGTCGGGCTGGCAGGGCACAGGCACTATTACAGCTCCAGTTGAAAGCAGGTCTGCTCTGCAGTCGTGGTGCAGAGCACTGGCCCCGAGCCGAAATAACCCGGCCTCAAGAGAGAGCCAAGGTAGAGGTGGTGTTTAGCCAGTTTGGAGCTCAGGAAAGGTTAATTTGGCCAGGTTTGTCCAGTTTGGAGAAAAGGAGGCTGAGGGGCGACCTCATTGCTCTCCCCAACTCCCTGAGGAGGGGAAGCAGAGATGGAGGTGCTGATCTCTTCTTCTCCCTGGTATCCAGTGACAGGACGCATGGAAATGTTTCAAAGCTGCTCCAGGGGAGGTTCAGACTGGACATTAGGAAGCATTTCTTTACCAAGAGGGTAGTCACACACTGGAACAGGCCTCCATGCCCCAAGCCTGTCAGCGTTTAAGAGGCATTTGGACAACGCCCTTAACAACATGCTTTAACTTTTGGTCAGCCCTGAAGGGGTCAGGCAGTTGGACTGGATGATCGTTGTAGGTCCCTTCCAGCTGAACTGCTCTATTCTATTCTATTCTATTCTATTCTATTCTATTCTATTCTATTCTATTCTATTCTATTCTATTCTATTCTATTCTATTCTAATCTTTGCATCTGGGATAGATTTGCAGCCACTGAAGGGGGTTTGTGACCAGGGTGCCACCAGCCACCCTGACGGGGCTGTGCTGCTGGCCATCATCGCCGGTGGCAGTGCGCCACGGGCATGATTTGGGTGCAATGACCGAGTGCAGTGGATGCGGGGTCTGGGAAAAAGCTTGCGTGGGGGCTGCTGCCATGCTCCCCCCACCATGGCAGGGGAGGCGAGCGGAGTGAGGGCTGGGCTGTGCCCCAGCTTGTGCCACTGCTCCTCTCTGGTCACCAGCGGTGGTGACATGTGGCCTCGGGCACTGGGGAGAAACAGGGACACGGGGACGGTGCGAGTCGACCGGATGAGATGCGAGAGGGGGAAGCAAGGGAGGGGGGCGATGTCGGCACCCTTCGCCCCCGCCCCCGGGGGTACGCACCTCCCGGGCTCGGTCTGGGTGTCCTATGCTTCCACACGCCCACCCCTGCCCTGTGGCGCATTGTCACCTGCACACTGTGTCGTGTCCCCCTCCGCCCCCCCCCCGTCCCTCCCCCGCCACCTCTCGGCGCTGCGGGTGCTTCGCTGCGCTTCACACGGCGCGGTTTTAGTCTCGCAGGTCCGAAGCGCGGGGGGACTGCGCCGGGGGGGGGGGGGGGGGGGCACAGAGGCGACCTAAAACGCTCTTGTAAATACAAGCTGAGCTCTGCCCGGCCGGGTGCGGGGCCGCGACGCCCTCCCCGGGCACCCCGGGGCCGGGTTTTGGGTGGGAGAGGGGAAGAAGGGGCGACGTGAAGCGGCGACGGGGCTGCAGCCCGGCGAACACAGCGGGCTGGCTGTCGCCGCCGCGGCCGGCCCCCCGCGGGGGACACCCGGCGGCTGTGAGGACGGCGTGGCCCTCCCCACCATCCCCCCCCCGCCCCCCCCCAGCCCGCCCCGACGCGGGGTGCCATCCCCCGGCGCCGTGCGGCAGCGCGGCCCTGCCCACGCGTGGGGGGAGCGGCGGCGGGAGGAAAGGGGTTAAGTTTATATAAGCCGTTTTGGGGAGGGGTGGCGGCGGGGGCGCTGCCGGCGGAGCTGCGGCGGCGGCTCAGGTTGGTTCCGAGTGGGCGAGGGCGGCCTGGCGGAGGAAAAGCGGCTTATCCCCCCCCCGCTTCCCTCCGCCACCACCGCCGGGTTGCCATGGAGACGGGCGGGCGGCGGCGGCGGGGCTGTCAGTGAGGGATCGCACCGGCCACCGGCGGCGGCGGCGGAGGGGAGGCCGCGGCGGCGGCAGCGGCGGCGGCAGCGGCAGACATGGACTCGCACTGCGACTGTGCCGAGCCTCCGGCCGCCGAGCAGCCGTCGGGGAGGATTAACAAAACCGCCTTCAAACTGTTCAAGAGGAGGAAATCCGGGGGCACCATGCCGAGCATCTTCGGGGTGAGGAGCAAAAGCGGGGAGGGGAAGGGCGCCGGCAAAGCGGGGATGGTGCGGAGCCGGACCCACGACGGCTTGGCCGACGCCGTGCTGGAGAGCGGCAAGAAGGAGGAACCGGGCGGCGGCGGCGGCGACCCGCAGAGCAAGGAGCCGCAGGGCCCGGCGGGCGGCGGGCTCGGCCTCTCCCCCGGCAGCGCGGTGGCCAAGTCGCACAGCTTCTTCTCCCTGCTGAGGAAGAACGGCAAGGCGGAGGGCGCGGAGCAGCGGGCCGGCGGCAGACAAAAGAAGGGGCTGAAAGGCATCTTCAGCAGCATGCGGTGGCATAAAAAGGACAAAAACGGCAAGGAGGAGAGGGGGGAAACCTCGGAGATCCCGTCCGGTCTTATTATGCCGGGGTCTTTGACTGCCAGCCTGGAGTGCATCAAAGAGGAGACGCCAAAACCTTTGTCTGAAACTCTGAGCAGCGCGGCAGACGTGGGGCTGGAAGCGCCGCGGGAGAAGCGAGGCGGCGAGGCCCACGCCTCGGCCGAGGAGCCCGAAGCGGGAGGTGGGGAGTCGCGGGACAGCATTGTCCCCCCTGGGGAGGACCCTGCTGCGGCTGGAAGGCAACCTGAGGAGCTCAGCCGCGAGCAACCGGACACGGGCGCCGGAGAGGTTGGGACTGCCAAGGATGCGGCCATAACAGGTGACATTCCAATAACGACTATTCCCCCTGTTGAACCTCACTGTGATAGCGGTCAAGAGACGGCAGCCGCCCCTGACCCTTCCTCTGTTGATCCACCCTCAGAGCAATCGATTGATCGTATTTGTTTGATGTTTGCTGACGTGACTTCACTGAAAAGCTTTGACTCTCTTACAGGCTGTGGAGATATTATTGCGGACCATGAGGAGGATGTGGGCGGCGGGAGTGGCGGCTGTGGGAAGAGCACCCCCGGGGCCAGCAAGCTGGGTGCCTCCAAGAAGCACCCCACCATGGTGGCCTACCAGGGAGGAGGGGAGGAGATGGCCAGCCCGGACCAGGTGGATGACACCTGCCTGCAGGAGTTCTGGGATATGCTGTCGCAGACAGAGGAGACCCAGACAGAAAGAGGAGGAGGAGGTGGAGGAGGGACAAAGAAGCCCGAGGGGTTGAAGGAGAACCGAGGTCCCGAGGGGGCCCAGAACAGGGTGGCAGTGAAACGTGGTGGCCTCCACCAGATCCCCATTCACCTCAACCACAAAGAGGAGCAGAAGGGCAGGGAGAAGGAGCAGCACGAAGGCATCCCAAACAGCGACGAGGGTTACTGGGATTCTACCACCCCTGGTCCTGAGGAAGATGGTTCCACAAGCATCCAGAAGGAGACCATTCCCAGGGACAGCTGCAGTGGGGATGCTCTCTACGACCTCTATGCTGAGCCGGATGAGACCCCGCCAGCGGCGCCTACGGATGAAGAGGTCACTTGTGTGCCACGCTCCAAGCCTGTGTCTCCAATAACAACCACGTGCTCACTGAAAACACCCTCAAGCACACTGAAGGACTCCAAGATACCCATCAGCATTAAACACCTTTCGTCGCATACTGCCAGCCACGCAGCAGACACCAGTAACAGCCATCATGTCGCACACCATCACCTGGCCAAAAGTGAGATGCACAGAACAAAAATCCCCGTCTCTAAAGTACTGGTACGCCGGGTCAGTAACAGGGGCTTAGCAGGGACAACAGTGAAAGCTGCCACGTACCAGGACAGTGCCAAAAAGTAGTTGAAGAAGAGGTGGAGACAAAGATGGACAGCAAGGTCAGTGTGTGAAAGTCTGCGTGGGAGACCACAGATAATGAATTAGTTTTACATCGCCTGAAAAAGGCACCTGAAAGGCTTACTTCGCTGTACTCCATGGGCCTGCACTTCTGAATCCCTTCTTACTAGACTGTATGGCTGAATATAAAAAGTCAAAATCTTTTTGAGCACCTTTTTTTACATTTGTATCATTTTTCTGCAGCACTAAACATTGGGGAGGTTCATTTTTACATGCCTTTTTGGAAGCCGGACTTGGATTATGAACCTAAACGAGCATCCTTCCTCATGCAAAGCAGTGCCATCAGTTCTTCAAGGGAACAGAGTTAAAGGAGCGACAGGAGAGGTTCTCCAATACACTTACCTTTTAATCATTTCTGGGGGAGGAGTGGAGGGTGGGCGCCTGGCTCCGATAATGGTGTTTCCTCTCCGAGATGTTGGAAAAAATGCCAAGCAAAAAACAACCAACCTAACAGGTATTTTACCTGCTGTAGGAAGGAGAGCACTGCTCAGCAGCAGACTTGATTGACTTGCGTGCAGTAGCTAACTAAGGAGTTAGGTGGACTTGTCTAACAGGAAAACATATTTTTGTTTGTCTGTCTGTCTGGTTGGTTTTGATCCAGTCTAACGTAAATGGGTAACAGAGACACCTGACCTAGGTTCAGATGTTTACATCAATACTTGTCCGATAATGCATACAATCAGGTTCAGGGAAACATTTTACTAAATGCCAATATATACACACTGTTCACATTTATACAATAACTTGCTCACCATGTGTAAATATATACATATTTTAGCAGATTTACTCAATGCTACAGATTTTTTATAAAAAGAAAAAAAATCACCTGTCTGTATTATCTAGAGTTTAAGCAAGAGTTAGTTTTTATAGGTAGATAATTTTACAGTTCTAAAATAATGGAACTTTGTGTAAGTACCTTAAATTAGAGCAACACTGTTTTGTATAGGCTCACGCATCCCCAGATAAGTAAGTCTGAAGTGCTGATTTTATTCCAGTGGCACATTCCATGGGTCAGAGCTGAGGGTCTGACAGCACTGCCACTGCAAACCTCTATTTTCAGGGGTTTAGACAAAGTTGCACTGGGCTTAAACCTTACAGAGAAGGAACCCAGGAAAGAAAGGTGTTTTTTAATTATTATTTTTTAAAATATATAAAATTAGTTTTTGACTATTTAAAGAAAGCTTGGGTTCTTGTTGCTTTTTATTTTCATTCTTAATAACGTCAGAATAATTTTACTTTAAGAGAGAAAAAGAAATATGGTAAGCTAGTACATAAAATGGTCTGATGAGCTTGGGTCTTATGAGAAATGTATTAATAGCCAGGACATTTTTGAATAGTGGCTACTGTACATGGGCATTGGCAACATTTCAAAGAAATTTAATATGGTTTTAATGTGCCTGAGGACATATTTTTATGATACACTGAAAACGCTCCAAAAATCACTGAAGTCTAAAGGTAAATGTTATCTATTTACAAAATATTTTGATATAAGTATTTAATCATCAGACCACCGTTAATATAAAATATATGCTCCAGTGTATCTGAAAAATAATATACATTTTAAAAATATACATGTCTATATTATGTAGAGAATCCTAAATTCACGTCATTGAAGGTAATGGGTCTGATCTTACATAGCAGCTGGTTTTATTTTCTCTTAAATTGAAAGAAAAAAAGGAAAATAAATATACAGAATATACATTTGAAGGATATTAAGGTTATAGAGAAACCATAAAAAAGCCAGGAAATACTGTAATAAGAATTGTATATATGTATATGTGTGGTTCACTGGGGAAATGACCTTATAGTCACAAGGGTAAAATTGGCATCTAGTTCTGGAATTACAGCAGGATTTAATACCGAAATGCAATGCCCCAGTGAACAGGGAGAAAGTGTGAGCTTTCCCGACCAGTCCCTGTTTTCGTGGTTTGAGGAAGAAACCTTAATACACTTCAAAGAAGATTATTTTATGTTTTCTCTCTAACGTTTACGTGTGTGGTTCTCTACATGCCTGCTCACGCAGAGGTGCTGTACATATGCATGGTCTAGTCAGAACGCGCCTCCTCCTGGGGTCCCTGCCCCCGGGCAATGGCACGCACCCCCTGCACGCTCGCAGTGGTGCGCGGGCGGCCACGCGTGCACGCTCCCACGCATGGGCCGAGGGGACGTGCTGCGGAGCTGCTGCCCGGCACGCTGGCGGTGATTTCCTTTGCCTCGGAAAGGGATTTGCATTTGGCCCGACTCTGCTTGTGCGTTTTAGAAAGTTCAAGCTGAAATACTTCAAGCGAAGTTCAAGCGAAAGGATGAATGTACAGAGCATGGAATATTATCCTGGTGCTCAGCCCTAAACCCAACATTCCTTTTTTCTGTTCTTCCGTTTTCATTTGACTGTAAGGGACACATCTTTCCTTGCATGCCAACTCTGCAGAAAAATCATAAATCCCCATTTTGTTGTAAGGAGAAATTGTGCAGAGAGAGTCTGTAGGGCACTGGAAGTTGAGAGGGCGGGAGGACGTGGTGAGCTTGAGGTAGTACCATAAAAACTGGAAGCACTGAGTACAGGTTGTGGGAGTGGTGCATCTCTAAAACCGCTAGAAGAGAGCAGCTACTATCTCTACAGGACTTGTGTGTGGCAAATTATTCATCCTATGCATTTTGTTTGCATTGTGGCACGTCTGTATTGAGAAACCGATCGAGTGACACTAGACTAGCTCCCCTCTCACCTAACGACTAACACGAGTCATCATTAAAATGCTTTGGCTTCCCATCATATTTCTCTCTCTCCTTTGTTTTCTGCCCCGTTTTTCCTTCCGTCCTCTGCATGCTGGCTGGGGGCTTCCTCCTCGCTGGGACCCCCGGTGCGGAGCGGGGAGCCCCGGGCTGGTGGCTGGGCTCCTGCCGAGGCCAGGTGCTCCCCGGCTGCTCTCTTGAGCTTTCTATGGCATACCCAGTGTACGTACATTTTGCAAATCTCTTGGCGGTTCGTTTGGCTACTTGCTATGTACATATTTTAAGGACAATCATATCCTTAAAAGGAAAATGGGAAAGAAGCTTGTAGTAGGGCGTCAGTATTTTGAATCCCTGCGACATACTGACGTTGATTCAGGGTAATGGTTGTGTGAGAGTAAGAATACAACTTAATGCTCAAATTAACTTTGTATTTATAAAACTCACTTTTGTCTTTAAGCCATCTATGTTTTTTATTTCGAAAGATAATAGAAAATTTAATATTTGCTAGGGCTCTCAATTTTCATAGAAATATATTTGTATAACTCCACACAATGCCTAAAACAATCATTGGAAGGAGGTTCAAAGGCTTTCTTTAGACCTGTATTTAATTCCAGAAAGATCCCTGTAAAATACTGTGAGATGCCTAAGAACAAACAGTTAATGGCTTGCTGAATTTAAAGGCTGAGACATAAAGAGGTAATAGTCCTGAGGCGTTCTTTGGTGGTTTGCATTCTTATTTATGTTACCCTGTTCAAGCATATATTTTCCTTGGCTTTGGTAGGTATCGAGGTAGAAATGGTGTTCTGAGTCCCAAAGATAACATTCCCAATGCTGTCGTCGTTTTGATTTTCTTAAAGAATACTTTTCTTTATTTGTTTTATTTGTTATTTTGTGGTCTGAATGATGCTTTGTAATTATCAGCTTATATGTCATTCATAAAGGATTTTATAGGTCAGGACTTGGCATTTAGTTATATGTGTATTCTTTGCACTTTCAGGTCACTACTGATAAATTTCGTATGTTCTTAGGATATTTCTATATATTGCGTAGTGTTTTATAGCTATTGACAGTGATTTCAGTGGTATACATTCCTGTCCTATATATCAGCACAAAAGATTTCCTTTCGGTAGCATGAAATGATGTTTTTGTGGATTTCTTTTGTCATGATCGCAGTTGCGTTTCCTGTACTATATGTGTGGCCTGCAACAGATATAAAGGGTCTTATTTTCCCTGTAGTGCGTATGCATTTTGCTCTTGCCAGTAATAGGACTCAAGCACACGTAGTAGATTTCAGAAGAAATTCCATGACTAGAATAAGAAAAAATCTGTGTTCAGTCTTATTCCATCAATCACCAGCATTTTCTTCATCCACTGTGAGTATCCTCACTGCCATTCAGGGCAGTAAAGGACAGAATTTTAAAAATTACATGCCTAGATGTACACTACAAAAATTAATTCACTGATTATTTTTTAATGAATCTTACTAAATTATTTATCTAAGCTAAGCGAGTATTGCACCAAAGTCTTCAAAACGTCTGATACAGATGGCATTTTCGGTAAGATGCTATAAGTGCAGATGAGCCAAATTAACAGGCTTTGCTTAGCAAAGCAAAACCTTGTTGTTTCTTAAATTTGTAGTACTCAGTGAGCTTGCAGATCAGAGGGAGACATTGATTCTGCTACATGGCCGTGCTCGGAGGTTTTTTTTTCCCCCCTGTTCTAATGGACTACTCTGAGAAAAGGCTTTTCAGCAAGATAATGGTATGAAAGAGACAGTTCAGAGTAACAATAGCCACTTACAAGGCAGATGGTTATCTAATAGCCACAATGGGGGACTCTAAGCAAGGTGGCCTGAAAATGTATTTTCATAGTTATTGATATGAAAGGCTGAGGCTCCTGTCTTGGAAAAACAGATTGACACCGACTCAAAGACACTGCAGAAATGAGTCTTGGCAGAGTTTACACGTGATGGCTTCCGCAGGTTTTTAATTTTTTCTTTTTTACTTTATTTTGGCTTTTCCTTTTTTGTTGTTGTTTTTGCTTTGTTTATGTTTTCATTGTGGTGACATAACCCCACATGTCCAGGCAGAATTGCACAACTGTCTCTTCTGAGATTCAATGCTGAGAATACACTGTCAGTTGTCTTCAGTGGCCTGAGACTGGTCCCCGCTGAACATCCCTCCCTTCCATTGAGGAGTGAGAGGGATGGGATGATGGGATTCCCTTGTCATTTGTGCACGTGCTGTTTACTGTCAGCGGGACGTATCTGAATCTCTCTTGCTGTTTGTGTCCAGGGGACAGTTTGTTTTTCATCTGACTCACAGGAATTTTTTAGCTCATCATTAGCTCACATGTTGTCTTCCCCGTGAGCATCTTGGCTAGGAACAGTCAGCATTGATTTGGTGTTTCCTACATCCATTTCATGTACAGAGAAATGGAAGAAGTTGCCATATGCGAAGGAATAAGCTATAACCACTCAAGCCACATCCTGGGGGCCTTTATTCCTGCAAAAGCAGGTTACTAAAGCTCTTCCTGCCTTTGAGAGCTTTTCCATCCAAAACAGTCAGTGCTATTGCCTGGGACCACATTTTTGTTTTCTCTCAGTCTCTCGTTCCCTCTCAGCCATACTGCAGTAGCTTGGGAAACAGATTTTTGACCTAGCCTTCCAGCACTGGAAAAGAGGAGCTGCTGCCAGTTTGTTCTTCAAGGGCGCTTTGCTCCTACTTGGTCTGGAAAAAATTAATTCACCTTCAGAAAACCTGCAAAGATATTTAAAACTGAGATCTCTGCTGTGTGATCTCATACACGTGGGTGAAGATGTGGAGTGATATTTTGTGGAGTCATATTTTGCATAGAGAAGAATATATCCCTCCACTTTCCTGTTGTGGACCATCTATCAAATCCAGCAGGGAAGCATGTCACTCCTCTGGGAAAGCCCAGAAGCTGTTTGTTATGGAGACTGTGCCCAAATTTTCTTTATCTTTGGTAAGAACTGCTTTTCTTTTTCCTATCTGTATATATTTAAATAGAACCAAAGTTGCAGTGGAGAGAGAAAAAGGTTATGTACTTCGCAGGGCAAGAAGTTTAAACTGCTAGGCTGAAAGGTTTCTTGTAGCAGCGGCTAAAAGAAGATTGCTTTGCCTACTGTAACATCACATCCAAGCAATGCTCTGAAATAGAAGCTAATCCAGCTGTGGCCACAAAGCTAGAAAATGCCAAGAAAATGTGACAATCTCTTTCCAAGGCAAAGCTTCCGCTGACTCCAGTAAAAACTGGAGAAGGTCCTTAATCTCTTAATCTTGAAGGAAATAGGAAGTGGTTCTTAAATAAGTCTTCCCTTTTTTTAAAGATGAACATTATTCAGGTGTTTGTGCAGTCTTTTATATTATTGTAGTAGTATTTTCACTGATCTGAATGCAAAACTTGTCTTTCCATTGTTTTTCCATCTTAACAAGCAGCCACTCACGCACATAACTCCAGTGCTCAGCATGTTTAAATTACAGCTAACACAATCACTGCCATCCTTAATTTAACTTGTGATGACAAAACCAGGACCAGATCCTTTCCAAAGCACTAAAACCCCTGCTTACTGTGTCATTGTTCTTGTTTATTGATATGATAACTAATGATGCCTCCCTTTAATTGTTTCACAGCCACATCTTAAATCTGTTTTTAGGGAGAACAGTATGTAGGGACTGAATGGTAAGAACTTTAACAGATTTTTATTATTTTGGATAGCATTGCATCAAAACAGTTGCTATTTCAGTATCAGGTTGTTTCCATGGGCTTTTTATGCAGATGCCTTGGAAGCTTTGAACATAATGTGCTCATAAAAGAAAATTGGCTACATCTGCTTTGAATTAAGCCTGACCTTAAAATGTAAAAGCTACACATCTGGTGATGTTTCTTGGTTAATGGCAGCAAAGGGGAAGGTCTGCCCCAACTCACCTGCGCCCCATGGACTGGGGGTGCTGGTCCCACTGTCAGTGGGAGAATCTGCTGTCTGACCCTGCCACGTGGTCCCAGCAGAGGGTTCTGGGGTGTCACCACGTGGAGGTGGCTGCCAGGTTAGACAGCTGGGCTGGGCTGGGCGGGTTGATAGGGTGGCTAGGAGATGAGATGAAAGCAAGGGCTGGACCTCTGGTCCTTGTGGAAAAAGTGTTAAACTTATGCCTATAAAATCCAACTCCTTTTTTTCTTGCATTGATACTCTGAAGGCTGTGTTACACTGAGTTAGGAGCCAAACTGTGTGAGTCTGGGTGTGCTGAAGCCAGTGCTCCTGCTGGTGGACTACAGTGTGACTGCTCTCATCAACATTTGCCCAGGGAAGTTGTGGATGGCCCGTCCCTGGAAGTGTTCAAGGCCAGGCTGGTTGAGGCTTTGAGCAACCTGGTCTAGTGGGAGGTGTCCCTGCCCATGGCAGGGGGCTTGGAACTAGGATGATCTTTAAGGTCCCTTCAAACCCAAACCATTCTATGATAACACTTGAGGAGTGCTCAGTGCCTTCCATTTCTGAAGGCAGTTTTTAGCACAGAGACTTCCACAAATCCTCTGTAGCCCAGCACTGACTTGTGGCATCTCGCTGCTCTTCCATCCTCATTTTGCCAGGGGGATACGAAGACCCAAGCCCTTGGCAGGGCAGTGAGCACTGGCTGCACCCTTGCACCCCAAGGGCAAGCGGGTAGGGAATGTAAGACACACCAAGTCCTAGGTAGAATGCAAGTAACTTTCTGCAGCACGTGGCTTGATACAAGCAATGTTATCCTGCTTTTCAAAAGAGGGAGCAAGACTAAAGCTGTCACCTTTGTGTAAAATTGAAGTAAATCCTCTGCTATGGGACAGATTGCAACAGCTGGACAATCTCTCAGTCCACCAGTATTCCCTCTGAAATCAGTGGATCTGTTAGTGGTGTTGGTTATTAGTGAGTGAAGATCGCATAATTTGGCCCCATCTGAGTTTTCTTTGCTGCATTTGTCAGCAGAGTCTGTCTCCGAAAAGCTCTGGTGTTGAGGCTTGTGGCCCTGTTGAAATGGGGGTTGAGGTATGAATGTGGATGGTGGAAAATGCAGATTCAGTAAGTCCAGAAACACAGCATGGCTTCAGTCTTTCATCACAGCCCAATTCTGCTTAAATATCATGGTGTGCCTGAGGAAAATGTATCAGGGACTGCTCCACACTGCATCTGACAAACCGATGCTCTCGGGGCTTCCTATGTGCTGAAGGGACAGATGTGTCCTGTTAGAAGTCACTTAACCTGTTTCTATAAGACATGTTATAGCTGACAGATCACTGTTAATTACAATTTTCCCTCGTATTTTTTGTGTCAGCCACCTCCAGTAAGGTAGCATACGACCTATTGAAAATAACGAGCGGGTAAACCAAAACTCCTCGCTCTTCTTATCTAAACAGTTTGCTAATAATCTGACAAGTCTGTGTGCACCAACTTTTTCTTAGTGAAAGCTCACAACACTCTGGGGGGTGTTTTTATAACAGACTGTTAGACACACTCTGCTCCTTTCCACCTCTACAAACTGAGTATGTGTCTCCTCGAATCACTGTATTCTTAATGTATTTACAACCTAACTGATAGCAATAGATGTCTTTCTTCCCCGGCAGTTCACAAGGATATACTAATCAGTGTTTATTATATTTTTAATTCTGTAAATATTTATTTTGGTACTCTCTGTATTTATTGGCACTGATTCTGGTGTTTGCTTATGTGTCATTGTAAATGTTGATGGTTTCAATAGTCTTGCTTCTAATGAATGTAAGGAACTCAGACTAACTGCACTTTTCTTCCATTCAAAAATCTTACAGTGAAAAATATTCCCACTGTCATATTATGTGTTATAATGAATACAGTTAATAAAATCAGTTGTCACTTTTCATTGATGAACGTGAAGGTTACTTTTTGATGTTCAGGCTAGAGATAGAGCCAGTCTGTTCAGTGCACTGGAAAATACCAGACTTTTGAAAGCAAGACATTGGAGAATTGTGTCCCCAAAATAGCATAAAAGAGAATACTTGGGCATGTGTGCACTTTCATTTTTTATGTAGAAGTGCCTTTAGCGGTTTTACTAATAACATCATAGAATAACTAGACTAAATTTGTTATTTAGGGGAGGGCTTTCATAAATGGGAGAGTTTTGGTCTTCTGGTCTTCTGTTTCATCAGCATGTATTTTTTTCTTTTATTTTTCTCCCTTTAAACCACTTAGACAATGGAAATGGACTGAGTTTCATTCTGTTTTTCAAATCAGCTTTGCTTTCTGGTTCTCCTGGTTGGGAAGCCAGCGGGGAAGCTGGTTCTCTTGGCACAAATTGACTTTGGAGTTGCAGTTTTGGTGTGGCAGCTAGAACATGCAGTTTGCTGTAAGCTACATTTCCCACCTTTAAAACTGGGACTTGACTTCTACGACTATGAAGTGACATTTATTAGAACCTCTGTTTTGCAACTTTCTCTAATTTCTGGCATCTAGAAGATGCATAAAGCATTTGCATCAATCTAGTTTTAATCCTTAAGTTTATTTACTTCACTTAGCTATGTAGCACTGCCTTGCTAAGGGCTCCCCCATGTTACTACTTGTCCGTGGAAGATACTGAATCAGCCGGAATAAAAACTGGAATAAAGTCTGCTCAAAAGTTTTCAAGGAACAACAAAACAAAAGGTATGGTAAGCTCATTATGCAAGTAAGGAGCAGGACATGGTGACACAGTATAAATTGATCCTGTGTTCACAAAAGCATAACTGCCCTTTTCAGTAGCTGGAATGAGGAAATAAGTGTTTTAAAGAAATGTTTTACCAGTGATTTAATGCACAAGCAATTTTACATTCAGGCCTTCTCAGCCTATGTCCCCTATTGCATGTTCATGTCTTTTATCGCATGCTGCTGGAAGCAGACGAGTTGTGGTTCAAATTATTCCCTGCTGTAGAAGATTGCCTGGTGATTACCTTACTTGTGTCAATGTATAGCTACTAGGATTTTGAGGGGCAAAGGAGTTCCAATGAAGTGCAGGGCAAAAGTACAGCGACCTCATGAATCTTGATAACTGTAGATCCTTGTGATGCAGCTGCTAACACGTTCCACAAAACCAGACTACAGTAGCCTGGCAGATCCACTGCGACAGAAAAAATTGAAAAGTCCGCTGAAACCAGGAGTCTTGGCCCAAATATTCTTTTTGAAATCAAGATGAAGAGGCTGAGTTTCTGATATTGAACTAAAAGCCGCTTACCAATTAAGACCAAGATTGGTCATCCCTGACAGTACATCTCTATGATTTTCATGGCCACCTTACTGGAAATGTGTTTGCAATGGGAGTGATGACCTGGAAATCTTCCTGTGACCCATTCATTGAAGATGAATGCTCCATCCAGTTTGCAAATCCAGCAAGCAAGAAAGAGAAGAGAATATTCTTGACTCCTAATAATTGGTAAGGAATATTGGCAAGACTAATGGACCAACTGACCATGAGTGAGTACTAGTCTCATTTTAAATCCTTTCCCTTGAATCATGGTATTTTTCCCTTTCAAAGTGATCATACAGGAGTTATTTACTAGGAGCTCACATTGAGCAGACGCCTTCTCCTACCTACCATGTTGCACATCTGCTTCCAATTAAAACCATTGCACAGTGCCCTGAGGGGGATGGGAAGGAGACTCAAAGGCTCTGCAGAGGGTGATTGCAGCAGCCATGGATGCCGCTGTGGCAGCTGAGGACTAGGAACCTGCTTCGTCTCTAATGACACATCACTCCTTTTGCTCTGCAAAGACCCTTAGCACTTGGCTCAGATACTCGGTTAGACCCTGGGAACAGGAGGTCTGTTCTGACTACTGAAGGAGACCTGTCCTTGACCAATGTGTGTTTTTTTTCCAGCTTAAATGAATATTTTAAAAAAGATATAGATGGAGTCCCATAGCTACTATTCTAAATAGAACAAGACAAACGCAAGAATTCTTTTGAAGTGTAACTGCCCACAGCTACTAACAAACAACCCATGCTGATGCTGCGTCCTTATGCAAAGACTCTTCACTAAGTGGCTTTATGCAGCACTCCCACGTGAATCCCAGGTGAATGACCTAGGGCCAAGGGTTGCCACCAGAGGGGAGGGAGGGCTTGTGCCTTCCGACAAAGCACTGGTCCAGATCAGGGAGATCGGAGTCCCTTTTACACTACTTCCTTTCCAGGCAGTTGTGACCTGATTTACAGAAGGCTGCAACCACCACGTTTTAAAGTCTGATCCACAAAATCAGCTGCACCCAGCTGTGGTATTGCTCGGAACTTGTGGTCTGAGGTTTATGATAAAATTTCAGTATCACTTAAGCACCTGCACCAGGCAGGCTCAAAGGCATTGTGTGGCTGGATCTGCTCTCCCGTGTGTCACAGTGGGAGTCACAGACAGGCTCTTCCTCCAGCCCCATCAGCCTTCTCTGTTGGTGTGACTTGAACTTCATAGGTCCCTTGTGCAGAGGGGAGACTTGAGTGAAGATCCTCTGGGTGAAGGTCCCAAATGAGCAGAGGCTGACTGGGTGGAAGAGCGGCAGCATCGCGGAGGTGGTGGGAGAGGTTGAGGCAGCTAAACCTAGGGCAGCCAGAAGCCTTGCGGGCAGCGGTGTCCTCTCCGGCTTCACAGGGAGACGGTTGCCTCCAGGGCAGTTATGTGGCTCAAGGTGCTTCAAGAACATACTCAGCTGTAGCCTACCTCAGCGTGGGAACAAACGGTGCTGAGCTCCTTGCATGGAGCTGGGAACATGCAGGGTGACATGCAGAATGCAAAGTAAACACAAATCCTATGACCTAACAGTATTTTAAGGACAGAAATGATGCTAAATCTGTATGTCATGTAAAGCAAATCTGTTCCGTTCCTGCCCAGCTCCATGTGTTCACCTGTAAAGATGAAAACACAACCTAATTTTGCAACAAAATAGGTTTGAATAAATAAAGGCAAATGTGTCTTAGTAAATATGAGTAGTGAAAAACCTGCTCTTGATTATGGCTGTGAAGATACTGGCCACAGTCTAAAGTGGACATGAAAAAAACATCCGTTCTACTAAAACGATGTAGAGGATGAGAAAAATGATGGTAACAAAAATCAAATGGATTGTTCCGAGTATTTCTTAAGGAAAAATAGAGACTGGTAAGAATTGAACTAGTTTTTGTCTATCTTTACAGTAGGGATATATTACATCTACATCTGTCTTTCTCTGAGTTTCTACTCTTCGCATTCTTCACTAATAGATTTTGCTTACTGGCAGAT
Organism: Fratercula arctica; assembly: GCA_947846985.1. Lineage (NCBI taxonomy): Eukaryota > Metazoa > Chordata > Aves > Charadriiformes > Alcidae > Fratercula > Fratercula arctica. The sequence continues at coordinate 21,755,133 of CANTUZ010000001.1, read as the reverse complement.
TACAAGTCGTACAAAAATGCAGCACTTACAGTGAAGACATCAGTCCTGCTACTCTTTTGCTTATAGGTGTCTTTTTATTTTTTTCTCCTTGTTAACAAATTAAGCTTTTGATCCTTCCAATTAGACCATATCCAGTCATTATCATGCCACATTTAGGGTCTGATTACGCAGCTGCTGTGTCTGAACAGCTTCGTTCAGTAAGAAATGCTCCCTTGCAGCAACTGCAGAAATGGTGCTTGCATCCTTCACAGAGCTGCCTATTGCTGCTTTCTCAGGGACTTAGAATATTTATGCCTATCATCACTACGTGATGTTGAATTTGCCTGTTGGTTTTTTTTTTTTGTGTTTTTTTTGTTTTTTTTCCCTAGGGTCTGATAGAAAACCCCATAAATCTGCAAGTTTTATGAAAAAACAGTTGGACCAGATTACACAGTTCAGTTAACTTGTCTACGCTGGATCTTAATTCTCTCTCAAGATGTAACATGTATTCAGACCTATTTAAAATAAATGACTGTATCGGAAAACAAAACAGACATCAGAGCACAAACATAAAGGCAAATGTCAGCCCCTGGCTCTGAAACGACTGGGACCCTCAATCTGAGCTATGAAACCTTGCATTTCTGCCTCAGCGCAGGCAAACACACAGCGCTATTTATAGCACAGCCTTTTACTACCCTTCTGTTAGAATAGGCTTCATCGCAGGATTTACATGACTCACCAAAAGCAAAAGCCTTTTGTACTTGGTTTCCATAAGAGAAGGCCAGTGTGAAGTTGGTGTTCACTGGGATGAATTACAGAAAATATCAGCTACTAGAAAACCAGTTACTAATTCAAAGGCATCTGTTACCATGGCATAGGTCTCCTCTTCCCTCTCCATGCCCCAGATTTAGCACCAACGATGGCAGCTTAGTGAAAGCTCAAAAAGAACGGTTCTTACCTCTGAAAAATAAAATGCATAGTCAAGGAAGACCACACGTTTTCATGGCAACTAAGGAGTAAAGAAAGGGTTAAGACCTAGGAGATGGCTCTGAACCAATAAACAGCACAAAAGATTCCTATTAGCAAATCAAGAGCCCAATGTGCTCTCATTTCCCCCCTTGTATCTTCAATTAAACCCTTTGGGCCACAAAGTTACTCTTCCTGCCAAGGACAACAATCAGCACGAGGTGATTATTTTAGATTCTGCTACATACTCTGAAGTCTTGTGAAAATGAAACCCAACCCTCCCTTCACCCTCTGATCCGACTTCCAGGGCAGGGCAGGCCCATCAGCTAGTCCCCATCCTTTCATCTCGCCGTGCCAGCTGCAAGCACCCAGGCTTCCCCCAGAGATGCCACTTTCTCACAGATGCGTGCTTCTTCCTGCCTTCCAGATGGCAGTGGGCTTCTTAACAAGCTCCCCGATTTCTCTTTCCCCCTTGGGATTTCATTTCAGTGTTATCTTGTCACATCTGTTTTTCTCCAGTTGGATGATGTGCAGGAGCATGAGATGTACAAAAGGTGACCGACCTGCAGCTCCCGTGGCAGTTTCAGAGCTCCCCGCTGCAGAGGTGGCCCCGTGCAGCCAGGATCACTAATGCTCTGGTGGGCCAGTGACAGCCCCTGCCCTGGCTGTCGAGCAGAGGTAAGGACCACTTTGTTGAGGTTTGCAGGTTGCTTGTTTCCTTGTCTTGTTCTGCATCACTGAACTTTACTCTTTCCTCCCTAGGGCTTTTCCGCAGGGCTTCTCGAGGCTCCCTGCTGCTGTTACGGGGCTGTTTAACAAAGCTTGGGAAGGAGGAGAGCAGCTGCAGAACAAGGCAGGGAATTGGAGTCAGGTTGTGATATCCTTTCACAGATGCCCTCTGTGACCTTCAGTGCAAAACTCCACCTCTTTGCTTTTCCCACCTCTAAATAGGTATTGTGATCCTTCTACAGGAAAAGTTTTATGTGGCCAAATCCTTCAATTTTTACCCCACTGCCCGTGAAGCGATTTGAGACGTGAGTGCAACAGCAGCATTGTCTCATTCTCTCCATCCTGCCCAGATTCACCAAGGGCAGATGTGGCCATAAACTGAACAAGAAAAGGGGAAGAAAAACACTCTTTCCCGTCTTTTTTGCGTGGGATGGCAGTGGTAAATACCCAGGGTGAGGACTTGGCTGAAGAGGAGCCGTGGAGCTGCCTCTTCCTCCCCCTGGCTATGGTGCTGGTGACCCCAGGGCTCTGCAAATGTGGGATTAAAGAGCTGGAGAGGAAGGGCATCAAGAGGAATTGTCAGCATCATGGAGCAGTGGGAGAAGGGTGTTATAGCCCTTCCTCAGCTGAAGCCCTACAGTGGGAATCTTTCTCCTGCCAGGAGCAGGAGAAAGAGAGAGATGTGGGGGCTAAAATGTCTTGAGCTTCTTGATACATCTGTCCTTAGACCTGGCTACAGATGCCTTTGCCAACAGATGGCCTTTCTGGTGACCAGCGTCCTGCACAGCTTTGATCTGCTGACAGCTACAGACTCTCCACTTTCATGAAACTAATTGAAGAAACACCAGAGTAGGAAGTAATACCAGTCACAAAGGGATGTTCTGCCTCCTCCCTCACTTCCATTTTTCCACTAGGGATGGCAGCAATAGTTATTCATTGCTCCCACCACGCAGCCAGAAGGCAGCTGTCCTTGGGATTTGATGACCCAGGCGTTGAGCCTTGCAGAGCGATGTAGGGCCATGGCTCTGGAAGAGGGCAGTGTAGGAACTGATATATTGGTTGAACTGGTGACCCAGCTGATCAAGCAGTCTATTGCTGTCCACGGCTGCCAGCAGAGGAGATATTTTACAAAGACACATGAAGATGCTATTGTGGATAATTATTGAGTGTCTGTTTGGCAGAAGAGGTACCTTTGTAACTTCAGGTAGTGATATGTCTGTTTTGATGAAAATTGGTTGTATGGCTTGTTACTGCTGAGGAAATTATTCCCACTTCCATAAATATTCACTTTTAGTGAATTGTTCGAGGTTCTTTGCTTCAGTATTCTCCTGTGGCTATGAGTTCCACACATTCATTAAGCTTCACTAAAAGAGAGAAATTAAAAAAACCCATCTTATGAGATGTAAGGGAAATGCTGAGGAAATTTTAGGTGCTAGGTAATAAATTTTTAATTGGGCAGGCTCATAAAGAAGGAAAGGTAAGAGAAGGAGAACATCCCAATGAGGTGTATTATGCCACGAGGTTGGTTGAAACGGCCTCATTACTCACACATGACTCACGCATTTACAAAGGAAAAAGTCAAATTTTTTTAGGGATATTGGTCTGGAGACAAAAGGGATCTCCAGGCCTTCAGCGAGCAGCCAGGACTGGGGGTGATGCTGACCCAACACAGCTTCCCTCCTGCGCTGGGCAGAGCCCGCTGGGCTCTGCCGCTGTGCCTTTTGCCTTCCCTTCCTGCCCCGCCGGCAGCAGGAGAGCGATGTTATGAAATGAAGGTACTGGGAAACGGAATTTGTTTCCAAATCACGTAGTGCTTCGTGCTCTGGTAGTTTTTAACCGGCTCCTGGCTGGGTTTATTCTTCTCCTGTGTTTCAAGGGTCAGTGTTAGAGAGCTGGGTGCTGCCATGGCCAGGGAGTTGAGGAGCCACCTCCAGCAGCATCTCAGCAGGGGAAAGCTGCTGCCTTAACTCTCTGGTAAATTGCCCTGTGCCAAGGTCTGCTCATTAGATGTTACAACCCATGGGAGACATGTCAGTTAGTTAATTTGACAAGATTTTGCTGTGGGCTCTATTTCAGTGACTGGTTTTGGTCCCAGAGCAGTATCCTGAGGGCTCCCCAGCCCAGCCCAGCCCATACCTGCCTGAGTGTTTCCGCCGCCTCAGCAAGACCTCCTCTTGGCTTCCTTGGGCTGTCCCTTACAGAGCCACAGAATCGCAGAGGGCTTGAGGTGGAAAGGCACCTCTGGAGGTCATCCGGTCAAACTCCACTGCTCGAACAGGGCCACCCAGAGCAAGTTGCCCAGGACCACATCCAGGTGGCTTTTAAGAAGGGAGACCTCCCTGGGCAACCTGTTTCAGTGCTCGGTCACCCTCACAGTGGAAAAGTGTTTCCTGATGTTCAGAGGGAACCTCCTGTGTTTCAGTTTGTACTTGTTGCCTCTGGTCCTGTTGCTGGGCACCACTGAGAAGAGCCTGGCTCCATCCTCCCTTCAGGTATTTAGACACGTTGATGAGATTCCCCTAAGCCTCCTTTTCTCCAGCCTGAACAAGACGGATGTTTTCTAGTAGAAGTGTCACAGGTCACAGCACTGCCAGAACCACATTGGAGAAACATGCCAGGATCAGGCACTGTCCCACCTCAGCCCCACACCATGCTCTGCCCCACCGCAGGCATGCACGGCTGCCTACCTGGAGCCCAGTGAATCTGGAGAACTTTTAGGACCATGTGCTGTCCCAACAGGGAGAGAAGGGGCAAACCCTCATGCCCTGCGTGGTGGCTTGGGGCTGAGAGGTGATGGAGGGGTGGTGGGAGGGGTGGAGGGATTTCTTTCTAAGCAGCAGCACCAGCTTGTTCTGCCACAAACTGGTGCGTAACAGCCTGAACGAGCCCCATGTACCTCCTCACAGCAGGTATGATGAAGCTGTTGCTGCTGGCAGCGCACGTGAGCGCTGCTGCTTTTCTCCCAAGTCCCAGCTCACCCTTCTTATTTCTGTTAGATACTCTCACAAAGAGATCATTTCCTTTGTGAAAGGTGAGGCACCAGCCCAGCAAGCTCTCAATTGTGAAGAGCAAATGATTTATTTAAGATGTCTTTGTGCTCTGCTGCGGACCCTCAACTGGATGAGAGCCTCTCCAGGCTGGTGCTGTGCTGGAGCCCCTGTGGTTTTACAGCGCTATAGTTTTACAGCCCCTGTGGTTTTACAGCACCGATAGACCAGACAGAAGGCATGGGCATCTGGAGAAACCAAGTCCACCCTGAGGAAATGTGTTCAAGTGGAGAAGGCACTTGCAGGACTAAAGGACACCTGTGTTTTAGTCCTGCTTTTCCCCCTCACTTGCTGCCTGCCTATGTGTGAACCAGCCCACCTCGTTCGCACAGCGCAAATGTCACTCGCTGCAGTATTTTCTGCCCCAGCTGTCCAAGTGTGGGTGCAGGAGAGGAGCCCAGTTTGTGGCTGCTGTCTCTCTCCAAGCTTGCACATGCTCCAGGGACCATGCTCCCCTATGACTTGAAGGTCTGATGCAAATTAGCTCCATGATACTCCTCATCGGGAGAGCTCCATCAGCAACATGTGTGATAACTTCCTACCTCTCATCTTCCTCTGCTGCAGCTGTTATCAGACCTTTCTGTGTGGTTTTAACAGCGTACTTCCACTGAGGACCTACCACCCGTGGAAGGGACTACACGCTGCCAAGGTGCTCTGGCTCTCATCAGGCTCTGACCCTGCTCTCGGTGGCAGCGGATGAGAGCTTCGCAAGTCCTTTGGGCTGGGTGAGGATCAGATCTTTGCAGAGGGTTTTCAAACCCCTCCAGAGTTAGAAAAGCTACAGTGCTTACGAGGCACAACTTCAACTTCTGTACAATGTATAATTTCCTTTAATTGCTTAAAGCGCTCTAATTTTTACACCGTTGTGAAAGGATCTTTGTTTACAATGATTGCAGAGGGTAATATTTCTAGCATGGGTAACCATGGCAATGAATAATTCTATTCTCAGGAACTGTGCCAGCTGCACTAATGCCTTATAGTAGCACTCAAGCAGTTTGCTAATGAGAGACTTCTCGTTTATTGTAAGAGGACATTTTCCTGTGTCCACACATTAGCCTGTAGTTTCTTAAAAGCACATTCTTTATCAGTAATATGTGGAGGAAAAAAAGCAAACCAGAACAAGCAAATCTCAGTTACACAGCTCCTTGCATGTAAGGTTTTCCTGTATTTTTCTTGGAGACTGTATTATAAGATACATTATTTAAGGAAACTTACGATATGCAACAGTCTGGTTTGGTTTTACTACCACCTTCTAAAATAAGGATGAGCTTAGGATGCTCTAGAGCAGCTGTTTCTTACACAAAAAGACACCACTGTGTGAACTGATGTAGTCAAAGGTATGCAGCTTTTATCACTAGAGGAAGGACTTTGGCTATTTTTAAAGATTATTTCTATAAGGAATTTTATTTGAGTAAAGAATAATTTAAAATTATATTACTTTATAGGCAATCGAATTACTTCAACACCAAAGCATTGAAATTGATTAAAATATTTTTCTATGTATGAATGTGATTACTATATTTGTTAAAAAATATGTAAAATAAGTAAAAGATGTATTTTTACATGTTTCATTACGTAAATGCAACTTCAATTATTTTAATAACAAATGTTCCAAATGGAATACTTTTTTAGCTTATATGATATAGGGTATGTTCAGTAGAAACCATTAAGGCATAGCTAAACTACAGTTCCTGTCATTCCACGGACTGTGGTATCAGAGCACAAAAACAATCAGGTAGAATAAAGCATCCTCTCTTGTTTTCAGAAAAACATGAACAACAATCCCAAGTCTCTTATCCAAGATTGAAATCCTTAGGGAAGTTTTATGGAGTAACTGTTGAACTGGGCAAAGTTGTTGGGAACGGTTGTAGCTTGAGGGTTTCTAGAAAAGCATTTCTTAGCCTTGCGTCTTTGATCAGAAAGGTGAATGTGTCCAAATAAACAGCACGGCACAGACCTTCAGTTTTTTTCATGTCGGATTGATCCCTTTTCTATGGTTAGCGATTCAGTGCCCTAATTAGTGGCCTCTGTTGTCACCAGTCTCTAAGTGACCGACATCTGCCCAGAACCAGCTGTCGGGTGGCTTGTGCAGCGCGTAGCCTCCCTCTGTAGGGCTCCCCATCATCACCCATTTGTGCTCTGCTTTCCAGAAAAGATCCTCTGCCCATACCCCTAAAGACAAAGCAAGATCCACCAACTACAGCTTCCCAACAAGTTCAGTCTGGGTTGACTTAAATAAGAAAAATTGCCCCAAGATACGGTTCTGCTCAGCCTGGGATAGCTCGGTTCTTCTGCAGCTCAGTAACACCCCCACCTCTTTAGCATATAAAAAAGTAGGTCAGTTCTGACATGAAAACAGCCCGGAAAAGCCATAGTGATTTTCCACCAAACTGTCACAACTCAATGGCTGACTTTTTTCTTCCCCAGTCTCTTTTTTCTAGCTAAGACAGTTCCCTGGGTTTAACTCAAATGATCAAGTCACTTGGGTCTTCCTTTCCCCCCCTGAAACTACAAATATTCACTTTGTGAAAATTTACAGCTCGTTTACTTTTCTCCCTCCATTTCGTCCCAGTGTGGATGGCCACCGAGAGGACTGGTCCCCCCAGCCTGGGAGCCCCCGTCCCAGCAGGGGTCTCTGCTCGGCACAGTGGCAGGGCGGCAGCTCTGGGGCAGCTGAGCCTGGCCTCAACACACATGCCGGGGGTGGGGGTACCTGGGGTGGCCCTGACACCTGCGGGGCTGCAGGCTTCCTCCTGCGTGTATGAAGTTGTGCTGTCTCCTCTCCCCGCTTCCACTGGAAGCTTAGAGGAGGTTTTCCCAATGGGACGACGGCACAGGAATAGTGTGTGCGTTTTTGTGGGCTGACCTGACGAACCCTGATGGACCTGATGGCAAACTTGATGAACCCTGCAGAGTTCCCTGCAGCCACCTAAATGAGAAACAGTGGCTGACCTTGAGCCACTGACCTGATCTAAATCACAAGTTACTCAGCGTTTGCTGCTACTTTCATGGCTACCCCAGATAGCTGCTCCGAAGCGGGAATGCTCTGTTTCTGGGGTTTGGTTTTTTTCTTTCTTTCTTTTTTTTTTTTTAATGGAAGATGTACTGACAAAGAAAGAGCTACATAAAGGGAAAAGAAAAAAAAGGGAGGAAAGAGAGAGAGAGTCACTTGCTCTTCCAGATGGCAGATACCCAAGCCCAGGCTCCTTCACGGAGGTGTAAATCCAGCATGCACTTTTTTCGGTCCATGGAGTTACCCTTGATTTACGCTGGTGTGCGAGCAGCCCTGGCTGGCAGAGCTGCTGGAACAGCGCAGGGTAAGTGCTCAGGGAACAGGGAGCTCGCATCAGGATTAGAAAACAAGGCTGGCCTGAAAGGGGAGATTTATACACATTCCCGCTGGGTTTGGGAGCTCGTGACAGGACCAGTGTTTTACATGGTGCCGTGGCTGTTCCTCCCGAGCGAGCTGGGCTGGGATCCCGCCTCCCGCTTTGCTGTGGGCAACAGACCTCTGTGGAAATCCTCTCTCCCTTTCAGGCGTGGGGATGTGGTGCCCAAAAAGTTTCCAGCGAGGGGACTCACACCACAGAGGGTTAAAGAGCTGTAATTTCCGAGGCAGTCCTGAGTTCTTTTCTGAGGGCTGCACTGCTGCTCATTAGAAGCAATTAATCTCCAGTGCTGTGCTTTCCTGTCAGCTCGTGCTGCCGTCATGGGCCAACTCATCCGTGAGGAAGCAGCCGGGCATCCCACGCTGAGCAGTGTCTCCTGCGACGTCTCACTTCGCTCTCACCCCTCACAGGTGGTTTGGGTAACTATGTGCATGGACTATTAATGGCAGTCACATCTGAGCCCCACAAATGAAGGGAAATGTGGACAGCTTCTGCCGCTGCTGCTGAAAATTAGGTTTGTGATTGAATTAGGTGCAGTTTGAGAGATGTGCGCCATTCCCCAGCGCCCAGGAGCTCTGCAATTGCTCTATAGGAGAGAGCTAAAGAGGAATCAGCACACTCATTTGCGAACTTTTCTCTGATAGCTCTTTTCCTTAACATCAGTGCCAACTGTAGATGATGTAAAACATTGCCATACCTGTCCAGAGACCCCTTTGTGGACAAATTGTCACCAATCTTTGGCATCCCTAAGACCATAGGTGAAGGCATTGCTCAGCCAGGTGAGGGGATGGTTTTCAACACCCTTCCACCACATACATTATTCTTGGGCTTCTGTATATTCTGTGTCTTGGGCTTCTATTTTCCCTTCAGAGTATGGTTGATGTAAGAGAGCTTGAGTTAAAGGTTTCATTGCTGGTTTTACAAGGTAGCACTCTCTGTCCAAGCGGTTCCCGGCATGCAGGCTGCACGTTCAAGGCAGCTGCCAGCAACCATCCGAGTCTAATTTTTTCTCTCTCATCTACTGATTGACCACCCGTAACCCAAATCCCAGTCAGAGATCACAAACATCACCCAAGACATTCCAGTTATTTCTACAGCAAATCTCGGTTGTCCTGAACACCCCAGAAATCCCGCACAAAACATGTGGAAGACCCTGAAACTATCATCTGGGAAAAGGCCAAAGCTACATACCCTGGGTCAAAAAGGCTGATATCACATAAAAATGCATGTCCTCATTAAACCTCACACGACCTGCCCCACCAGGGACCCTGGGAACTGAGGTATCCACTGCTTGCTTTGCTTGTCAGCCATGACTTTCATTTCTCATTCTCACCAAACTAACTTGTTTTTCCTTTATCCTTAAAGCTTCCATTCACCCAGCTTGCAAGTCATTGAAGAGCAACTGCATTAGATATAAAGACTACAAAAAAGAGGTATTAGGACCCTGTTGTATGATAAAGGCACTTTACCAGCATTAGAAATCTGGCTGGAGGTGGCCTGTGGAGAATCTCTGCTGGACACAGGAGCTGCACAGGAGCTCCCAACCTGGACAACCTGAGGGAAGTGACTCTAGCTGCTGGCATAACCATGCCTCGTGTAACCGCTTGGAGTGGTAACCCTTAGACCTGCACCTACACAACTCTGGTTTGTCCCACATCTACCTGTCTACTGGTGCTCTCATCTGTTTTTAAATTATGATGCATTTCAAGTGCATTTGTGAGAGAATTTCAGATAATTCTTGAAAAGCTTGTATAGCCCACAGGCTTGCAGTGGGGATTTCTACAGCTGCCTGTGCTGTTTCCACTCTGCTCCTCCTGAAACCACCACTCCGGGGCTTTGTCAGGGCCTTTGGGAATCGGGGATTTTGTAGCTCTGACACCATCCTTGTGCCTCCTCCGTCCTGCTGGCAGAGCAGGGTCACCCAGCTGCTCACTCATGCCATGAGGGTGAAATGTGCCGCTGCCCTGTCACATCGCCCTGTCACACTGCCCTGTCACAATGCCCTGCCGCTCTGCTGGCACCCTTTGGCTGCTCCGGAGCCGAGCTCTGCTCCTGCTCCTGTCTCTGAGCCGAGGGAGAAGAGCACACAAACCACTGCGTCTCCCCCTTCTCAAAGACAGAAAAATATCCTTTCCTATAAAACTGTTTTGACTTGTGGCTGATGTGCCCAACGTTCAAGCAGTAAAAGGGTTGTTTAATAAGTGTCCCCGCAGAGTGCAGGCTGCACCCCTAGCCCAAGAGGAGATGCCGGGGAAGGGTTTTGGCAGCGTTTCCTTCCTCCCCTGCAGCCGGTGAGCCCAGGAGCCGAACCCTAGGAGCTGACCCTCGGCAGCTGGCGGGGCAGGAGAGATGGCAGATGTGGGCAGACCCACTTCTGCATGCAAGCTGCCGTCTCCTCGCCTCGCTAAGCACGTCGGTTCCCTGGTGCACACTCCAACGGCGCTGCCTTCTCCTGCTGCTGCCAGAGCCCCGCTCCGACCCTGCACCCAGGCTCGCTCCGATCCCTCTGCAGCCCCAAGGGGCGTACGCAGGGGAAGAAACCCCACCAGCGTGGGGGGAGAAGGAGTTCAAAGGCTTGTCTAGCAGAGGCTGCAGGAAGAGGCATGAATTAATAATAGATTTCACAATGGAGAAGAAGAATTTTTGAATGGGGGAAAAAACCCGCTCATCTAGGTAAACCCTTCTCAGCTTGGAGCTCTTCTGCCTGCTTGGTGGCTACATTCCCACTCCTGTAGTTTGTACACAGGTAGCAGTCCCACGCAGTGCCTTTCGTGTTTAGGATCAGGAATTACTGTTTTCTCTCCATATTGAACACAGGCCTGGGAAAAGGATGAGTCTTCCAAGCTGAATTTTCCCTCATTCTTTTTTTAAATTAATGCAGTTGCCATTATCTTCCAGCTGCTGTTGAGGAGCAGCCTGGAATGACTCATGACACTCTCCAGTTGTCCCTTGCGATGTCTGGCCTGGTGTGGGTGGGTTGATTTGCCACGATCCTGCCTGGCTGTTTGTGCTTTGCAAGCCACGCAGAGGAATAGGTAGCCCAGGTGTGCAGAGGGGGCCAAACCCCTTCTCAGGGGCAGATCCCACTCCATGCCCACCCCCCTACCAAGAGCACCTGATGGGTGGGAAAGGCTCCACTGGGGGGATTTGCAAGGGTGGCCAAGTGATGAGCCCCAATGTGGTGACCTCTTTGCCTGGCTGCTGTGCAGAGCTATGGCTTCTCCCATCTTACTGGGGGGAAGCCGCCCTGCCATGGCATAGGCAGTGTTTGCATTGTCAAGGATGCAATGCAGGAGCAGGAGGTGGGACGTTGGGAAGGGGAAGCTGTTGTGTGGGGGAAATACAACTATTTACCTGTTCTCTGCTAGAAAGTCTGCCCGAGTGCTGTGTCCCTCCAAGAAGAGTCTGCTTGAATCAGGGGGTTATGCTTAGGAATCAATCATAATGCAAATGCAACAGAATAGAGCTCTCTGGTGGCACCCTAGGCACTACCCCTCCTTGGCTTGAAGGAGCACAAATTTTACTTAATGTCCCCGGTGGGCCCAATTAAGTTGAGAAGTCTCAAATGAACTCATTCTTTTCCAATATTCCCCAGACCACATTAGCCTTTTTTTTTTTTTTTTTTTTTTCCCCCTATCATGACCACAGACTTCTCAGAAGTGCTGCACTTGTCTGGGATTTTTCTTTTGCCCATCAGGTCCTGGGTTCCTGGGTCATTTGGTTTTGGAGCAGTGAAGAGCTGGAGTGAGCCTGCTGTGGACAGACTGCCATGTGTGGGGCTCAGGGGCTGTAGAGTTCCCTGAAAAACAAAAAAACAGTGGAGAAATAAAGGTAGCCTGGCCATTATCTATCGATTTCCATTATAAAAGAGTACCATAGACCATGTCAGTATTACAGTGATGTAACTCAGCCCTGTACCCACAAGCAGAATTTGTCCTTCTGTGTCCTGGCACAGGAGGTGCAGGGAAGCCATGGAAGTAGGTCCACCAGGGTGAGTGCATTAACTTGATGTTTTGGGATATAATTCTCAAAGTCAAAATGCATGACCAGAGATTTTATATTGAAATCTATGATTTCCTCCAAATTCTATTCATTTGTGCCTTCTGCATGCAAGCTTTTGTTAGTCAATTGCTACACAGCATTTTACAGCATGCCTTTTGTGTAGTGGTCTTTTCAGCTGTCATGTTCTGGTCACATTCAGCCTAGATGTATAGAGCATTTACTGTTTGCTTTGGGAGTTTTTTAATGAATGTTTCATTTAATATTCAGCCTGACTTGCCATTTGTCAGCAAGATCAACACCCTGTTGAATTTCACTCAGAGCAACCTCAGTGCATCAGTTATGGGTCCATGTCTCATTTCATCAATAGTTATAAATAGGCCACTGACTGTGTCAGTCATATATGTGTGAAGACAACAGAGATCTAAATACAGACCATAATGGAAATTACTTTTTTTTTTTTCCTTTCCTTCTCATCTCGGGCTCTGACCCATTTTTTCCCCCATATCTCATCTCTAGTAAATGTCTTGAGCTCCATCTAAGGGTGTCCTGTCAAGGGGAAAAGGGAATTATGTTTGCTTTCTTCCCTTGTTTATGCTGCATGAAGCAGGCCTAAAAGGTTTTCCCCTCTTTATCCAATAATATTCTCTTGCTTTCTTTTTATAATAACTCCAGGGCTTGTCCTAATAGACTTGCTGGATAACTGGAGTAATACAGATATATACAAAAATTGCTTTGCTGAGAGGAGTAACGATTTTTCATTAATGTCCTTTGGGGATTTTTATTCTGTTTCATTGAAATGCCAAGAAATATGTAGGAGAAAACAGACTCTTGTAAATGATTGGATAATTCTGCCATCTTAGCTAAGAGATGAGCAACCACTATCTGCGACACCCCACAATTTCTTCAGCAAAAATAGGGAAAGCTAAAGTTGACATTTTACATATATTTTTCTTTTAGAGCCATAAGAAGCAGTCACAATACTCTTATGCCTTGTTTTTATATAGAAATAAAAGCACAAGCAAGAGCACAGGCCATTTTTTTTTGTTTTCCCTGGTACGTCACTGCTAACAGAGTGTTTTTTGAAATCCCAGCAACTGCTACTAATCCTGACCTGATCTGAAGTCTTTTCAAAGCACACAAATAAAACCAGGTTGACAAAGGTCAGCTCAGAGACTGGTTTGTCTTCATTTATCTCAAGTGGGACTGCCACAGGGGCAGGAGAAGCACCACCAAACCGATCAGCTTGCAGCGTTGCTGTTAAGAATACTTTATTACTCAGGAGCAGCATCATCAAATCCTATAAACTTCCTGGGACTGCTGGTGTCTTGGCCATGGCAGTAGCAATTGTTGTATGTGAACAACGACCTCCAGAAGTACTTTTTCTCCTTGTCTTTCCCTCTTAGAATTGTCTTAAGATTTCTCTTCCCAGTATCCATGTGCGCCTTTAGTGCCTGCAGCACTGACCTTCCCTGGTATTTGTTTTCTCTTCTGCACGTTCCTGCCTGGAATTGAAGAGGGAAACTGAAGATCCTTAAAAAGCCCTGGGAAAGGGCTTCCCTTTTGCTACAGAGGCTGTAAATTTGCCATATTTCTCCCACGTCACAGCAGGGCTCCAGACCCACTTCTTGTCAGTCATTCTGGCAGGATCGATAACTCCGGGAGAGGAGGTCAGAACGGGTAAATAAACTGACATTGAGTACAGTAATAAACATCCTGGCTATAAACTCTCCTCACATACATATTCCATTTTCTGCAGAGTTTGTCATTTAAACATGAGGTAAGCTGTATTCAGATAGGAAGCTGGGAATGATGGAGAACGAGGACAAAGGATGTCCAAGGAAGGCACAGTTCATGACAGTGCTTAATTTAACAACACGTGCTTGTGTGGATGTGTTTCAGGATTTCGTTGCATCAAAAAAAAATAATCTCAAGTAGCTTTGGGACACTGATGAAATTTTATTGCTCTTCCCAACCCTTGTCTCTAAACTCAGAGTTATTTAAAAAAAAAAATAAAAATGAATACCAGCATCCTATGATCTGCTCTCTCTGCTGCTCCTCCTGTAATTCACTCTTGGGTCCTTCCTCTGAAGTGAGTGCTGCCAGCATTGTTACTGCCTCCCCTCTGCACACCATCCCTTTCACAAAGGCTTTCCACTTGAACTAGAGAAAAGAGACTTCCTCCCTAAAAGACCAGAATTTTATCCTCATCAGAGAGGTTTTACTACTGTGTAATACACAGTGATCATCTAATATCTGTCTTGTTTGTCCATAAAACGAAAGCATTAATATCCCCATCTGTCAAAGATTATATGTAAACATTCGTTCCTCCCAGGATGTGATGGACATCCATGTTCCCTTTCATTTAAGCACTGCTGCTTCTTCTGTCCTAATGCCTGATCCAGGGCAGCAGCCTTGGAGAGCATTTCAGGAGGTATTCACACTCTACTGATTCATTCTAACATAAAGGTAAATACATACATAAGCATATATTTGAACAGGGGTTTCCTCAAGTCATCGTGTACTCAGTATCCAAATAATATTTCAGTGACATAAAATGGAAGCTGATTTTAAGGAATCACAATAATTTCAAATTCTGGGGCTGTTTTCCAGCAAACATGCCTGCAGCCCTGTGCTGTTTTCCCCATACATTTTGGATTCTCTCAGCTTGAAACCTTGCTTCCTGAGTTCTCCATGATAATTGTCATTGGTCCATTAATTCTAGCAGCTCCAGGGTAAATTCTATCTGTGTCTTCCTGCAACTACATGGTATTTGATTTGTCCTCATCTACATAATCCATCTGTCCCCTGATCTGAGAGTTGTGTGCAGCCCTAGGTGCCAGGGAACATGGGCTCAGTGCGCCGCTCTGAAAGGCACGGACAATAACCTTGCATAATTTCTGGCTTTTTTTTCTTAGCATCTGATTAAATTAACATGATTCTGTGCATGAGTCATGTAATGGGTGTCTGTTTAATGTACGGCTTCTCAGCCATGGTGCCTGTTTCTGAGAGGTGATGGATATCAGTAAATGGAGTTAACAGGTGTTTAGTTCATCTCAGGATCTCATCTGGAGTAGTGTGATAGTTCCTTGGTGTGGCCAAAACCCACATGCAGTGCCTCTGTGCCCCAAGCATGGGGTGGGGTCTGGTCCATGGGTGCCAGTCCACCTGGTTTCTGCATCCTGAGGACTTCAGCAGCAGCTAAACCAGAGGAAACCATCAGCTCACACAGGGAGACCTCCAAGCCCTGTGTGTGAGGATGCTCCAGGCAGGGGCACTGACGCTGCCTTCCTGGATCCAGCCCTCAGTGACCTGGTGATGGGAGCACTGGCAGTCCCCAGCAGATCTGCTCTGGTTCACGGCTCTGACTCCCCACTCAGATTTTCACATCAGATCGCATCTTAAGAACCAGGAAAATTGTTCATTGTGGTATAGGTTTCTTTATGTACAATTTATTACTTTTTTCTCCCAAATAATATCGGTTTACTTAGAATCTGCAAAAATGTGTGGTATCTGATCCAGATGGGGTAGAGGAGCTGACATCCACCATCACTAGCACAGCAACATCTGGCTCTGGCATGCTTGTGGCAGGCATTTAATGCTTACAGTGTTTGGGTCTGTGGATGTGTTTGCACAGTGGTGACTCTCCCCATGTTCCTCAGAGCCTGGTGCTGCTGGATTATTATTTTTTTTAAATCCAAAAGGTTTAGATTTTTTTTTTATTTTTGGATGTTTTCATTCATGTAGGCATGGCTGTAGGAGGACAGAAGGTTAAGGACAAGTAGCAAAACAGGAGAGCATCCAGCACACTGGATCTTAGGGAAAGATGCACAAAGATGCCTGGTACAATTATGCTTGTTGGACAAGCTGAAAGCTTCACCCGCTAATATGCAACCCACAGGGGCACTCTGTAAATAGCAATCTGGACAAAAAGAGAGAGGATATGTTCACTTATAAGTTGACTAAAACTATTTTTCCTTCCCATTGTGATTTTACGGCAGTTGCTGCTGCTTTAAAACTCTTCCAGCAAGGACAAAACGTGTTTTTTTCCAAAAATTGTTTGTCTCCAGCACACTGTGCTTGAGCCAGCGGGCATAACCCAGAGTTTTGCAATCTTGTGTTTTGAGGAGATGGGCAGGACTCTGAGGCTGAGCCGTGTACCAAATGCATGCAAACAGCTCACCTCCTTCCCCCCAGGCTTTCCCTCTCCTCAAGCGAGCATGATGCTGCCTCACCTCAAGAGCTTTGAAGTCTTTGCTCAGGAGTCACTCTGGAGTCGTTCTCTGTTATTGAAATGACAGTTTTGTGTAGAAAATTTCCTTGCAACTCACTCTCCTGCCAGAGCAGGCATTACTGGTTGGTTCCCAGGTTTTGCGCATTATCGAGGTTTGTGCTAACCTTGTCTCTTCACCGACTGCTTCAACACTGCAGGGAAATGGATGTGAGAGGAGACCAAAAGAACCAGGACAGGAAACAAATACTGGGAAATAATAGCTTGTAAGTGAAGAAGGCCTCTAAGGAATCACAAGGATGTGGATGTAGGTTTGCTTGAACTAACAAGAGCAAAACACACCTGGCAATTAAGGAAAATGAAAAACAGGTGAAATTTCATGTTGGGGATTCTTCTCCCGATGCCCACCCCTCCTGGGAGCAATCAGCCCTTGAAGCCGTCTGCCCTGGAGAATGCCCAGCTCACAGTTTCCTAGCTACGAGTTCCAGCAAGGGATTTAGTTTACAATCAAGCCTATAGTTTGCAAGACTCTTTTTATCTATAAATCTTTGAGTTTTTCTTGGTGGCAGGGAAACACTGCTCTGGTCCCTCCAGAACCTCCCTCCTGATGCTTGAGCCACGCACGTGAGGCCACATGAGGTCCATGCCCTTAGGATGTCACTAGGGCATCAAGATGTTAGTGGACTGCTTACCTCAAGTGCCTCTTAAGCATCAGAGCTGCTGGTGCATAGCAGCAGAGCTACCTCTTTCCCTCCCCATGTCCTCATGGACCAGCTTGGACACACAGGCCTATCAGCTAACTGGGCTGATTTGGGGTAATTGGCCTGTCTGGTCTGGGTGCACACCTGACAGCAGGAGAGTTTGAGGAAGAAAGAGCCAATTCTGTGGGTCACAAAACCACTGCAAGAGAGAAGACTTGTCTATTTCCAGAGGTGAAGAGGAAAAGTGATTTTGAAAGGACAGGTTGGAGTCAAAAGGAGAAGCGTATGCAGTCCACTGCTCTCTTCACTGGATTGTGTAGGTTCAGAGTACATCTGCACAGCCCCATGACAGACCCCAGTTCACATCCCATACATAGGTACAATTTTAATCCCACATGCATCTCCAGCATAAGCCAACTGGTTCCCTCCAAGATGAAACCCACAGCCATTCTTCTTGCTGGCACTCTTCTTGCTGGCATTCTTCTTGCTCGACTCATCCATTTCCCTCAGCAGAAGACCTGCCCCAGGGCAACATCACCCCACAGTGGCAAACCTAGCACAGGGCACTACCCATGCATCAGGATCCTCTTTTCCCCCTCTACACCCCCTTTTGAAGGACAGGACACCCCTAATTCTTCCCTTCTCTTCCCACTTTTCCTATGGCTCTAGGACATGTCACCTCGACTCTTCTTCTCCAGCCTTTCCTCAAAGGAGTGTCAGAGAGTCCTGCAAGGCACAGTGCTGGCAGGAAGAGGAGAGTGAGACCTGGCTGCATCCCCTCCCCATCCTCACTGCGGTGTAGAGAAGCTGGGCACATTTCCGCACTACACATGGAGGGGGTGCATCCCGAGAGAGAGCAGGGCCAGCCCTGGCCAGGGAAGGGGACAGAAGGGAGCACAAAGCTGCTGTGGATACAGTGGCAGCAGCTCTCAGCTAATAATACTGTTGGTTTTATGCATTTTATGTGTTTAGGATTGTGACGTTTACCACAGTGCTGATACATTCCCCATCACTAAGGATAAAAGCATTGCTGCAGCTTGAGATCACCGTCTTTGTAGGTGTGTTACCCTGTGTGGTTTTTTTGCATTTTTAGGATAGTTGTGCTAATGTCTTTGGGTCAACCTGCCCAAATTCAAGTTTCACTGCTGAACCACATGCTACGTGACATGACCAGTGCCTGTCTTTGTGCTTTGATTTTAGGAACTCTCATTACCAGAGGGAAAACAGATGCTTCCCATCCAGACTAATCAGGGGAAAAGTTTCACCCAGGGGATGCATCTGTTTAAATATAGTTTAAACGTAATCAAATTGGTCAAGTTTGAGGACCAGCAGAGCTCTGCCATGAGGGACAAAACAAAGGGACCGAATACAAATATTAAAATCTGTGCTCACATGTGATTCTGGGGACTGTGCTGTGCACTTTACTACAGACTGAAATACCCAGAGGATAAAACAGCAGCTGGGATTAAAACAAAGCTGGCATCAGTCCAAGGTACCAGTAAATCACGTGGGATTATTACTTCACTAGAGATTTTACTGGTGTGGAAAGAAAAGAAAGTAGACACTGATTTCTGCTAAACAAAGGAGTTAAGAGATATCTTCAGCAAAACTAAGCCCTTGTCCTGCAAAATCTCTATCCTAAAATTAAGAACATATAAAACTCTAAACCCACTGTTTCCAAGAAGGACTGGGGTCTGACAAGGGCTGAACCAATTCATAAGGGATTATTTACTCCACACAGTTTATGACATGAAAAGGGTGGGAAATAATCAAACGTACATAGACTTTTTATCTACCAAATTTCCTTTTCTGTTTATACAGGTGCTAAATGTGAGCACAAAGAAGAGTAAGCATTTGATGTGTTAGAGGAGAAAGGCAGAAGAGGTAAGGAGGAAGGAACACATGGTAAAAAAGTAGGATATAGGATAGCCTTAAAAATACACCAAAGCAGAAGTGTCAGAATAGTCCCCAAAATAACCTGGCTGACGGGTATGATGAGTGATACAGAACAGTGCTTGCTGTAATCAGGTGTGCAGATGAAGCATCCCCCTTTAACCACATTCCCCGGGAAGCTCCAGGCTGGACCACTTGCTAGAAACCAGCCATAGCTCATAGCTGGTACCATATGACAACAGCTGTTTACCAGCATCCTCTGAGAAACTAATTTGTGCAAACCAAACTCCCAGTAAACACATCATGATCCCCAACAGCATCAAATCAGTGGGAAGACTGGGTTTTGTCATGGAGAAGAGGACTGAAGAGCACTTAGAAGTGGGCCAGTGCTGTCTTCCTCCACATCGTCGAGAGGGCTGGCTGGAGCCTGCTGGATGTTTGACACGCTGCCTTGTCTCATTGCTGAGATTGGAATAACTTTATTGAGAACTGGAAGTAATTCTTTTAAAAATGAAAACTAAACCACCCCCACTTATCTCCATCTATGTTTGCAAGGGCAAACATTATGTTTTAGAGGTTTTTGGGAAATCAGCTGCTCTGCAAGTTTCTGGTCACAGCTGCGGTTGAATGTGCCTTGGGCTTTGCTGAGAAGCTCAGATTAATCCCATGCCACTCTTTCCAAGGTTCCAGCACAAATGAATTCAAAGGCAACTGTTAGTGCAGACTGCACTGAACCTTGCATTAATTGAGCTCACTGCCAGACAGGCGTATACGAAGTCAAGCAAGGCTGCAAGTCAAGCATCACTTGAGGAGGGGAGTATGAATATTCTGGGCTGAGGGCTGGTCATGACACAAATCTGGCACTTTACAACAAATGCCACAGCCTCTGGCCCCGATTTTTGCTGAATTCATCACCTGACATCTTCTTAGAGCCAAAGTACCAGGAATCCAAATGTCTGAGTAGGACATGGATACTGAGCGAAATGGATACTGTAACAGCCTGCATCTGTATTGCTGCAGTGTCTAATTGTGAAGGATACTTCAATGTAATGCCATTCATATGAAGTTCACACCAACCATATCTGTCTTAAGATTTCATATCATCCCTTATCACGGTATCTGAGCCCTACTCAGTCAATACTACTAGGAAACTAGTAAATATGTATAGTTAATCCATGGACTTGCACCCTCCCCGTGGTAGGAGGGCTTCAGTTTTTCTTCAGTTTTTTTTCTTCTCCTCTTTTAAATCCTTCTCTGTTTGGTGAGTGGGTTTTACAGTGTAGTTATGCTCCCAATGGAGAAAAAGCTTTTGAGTGTTGTTGATGATCAGCAACTAGAATTCACAGTTTCTTTTAGAAATGTGTTCAACAGCCCAACCCTTTGACCAAGAAGGTAACTTCAGGTCGTAATGATTAATAAAAAGAATTTAAAAGGAGGGCATTAGACTCCTATTGGAGATTCAGAATGAAATCCATGTCCTGCCTTTTGCATCTTGGAGTCTCTGGAGCGTATGAGTGTATTTCATGCAGCCACGGTTCCCTTTGCTAAATATTCTGTGCAAGTCAAAGGCACATATCTGTAATCCTACTCTGTTTTATCACTGATGTAATGACATTTACTGGAAAGCACAATAGGAAAAAATAGTCTAGGATAACTTCATTTTTTCAAAAGCCTGCAATTTAACCTGCATGTCAGAAGATGGCAGCAGTAAAGCACTATTAGGGACTTTTTTGTCCACAGGCTTTTGTTTCAAACCATGTTTTTGTTCCAAAAAGATGCAGACTTTTTAAAAAGGTGTCATTTTTAACAGTGGCATCAAATATGACAGGCGTCCTTCCAGTAAATGTGAATGCATGACTGCCTTCCATCCTAATGGAAAGCTGTATCAAGAGCAGAATATACCTTATCATATGCAAGCACACTTTCAGAAAAATCATGTTGCTGTATTATCTTCAGAAAACTAGTGTTCCATCTCATCCATAAGAAAAGATAACATATTTCTGTAAATGTCCATATATATAATTATCCAATACGATGAACATTTACTGAATTTCCAGGTTCATTTCTTTTAAATAATAAAAAAAAATCTATTTGTATTGCAGGCATTTCTCACAGTGAAGACTACATTTTAAAGCTCAGGAAAAGCAGAGAGAGTCTGTAGTGGGAATATTCATCAGTTGGTGAATGTTCAACAATTTCACTCCACCTCGAAGGTCTTTGGCTGAGTCTGTCAACTTCACCCATAGCTTAGCAGGGTGCCAACTATCAAAGGACACAGTGATGCCAAGAGACAAAATGTGTTTGATTGAAGCTGTTATCGCAGAAAGAAAAGCCAAGAAATGAGGCATTGTCACTGAGTCTGTGCCCCTTTCTGCAGTAATAACTTAATATGGTTACTAGACCATATTCTCAAGGTTTACTATCTGATGTGACTGTCAATACGCTTGCTGAGCTTTAGCATGATAAGTCCTGCCCTTCTTCAAGTTCTGACCTAACCAGTTGCCTTACTTTGCCATAGCCTCCTGAATGTCATTGCATTTCATTCTCACTTCAGAGAGATTTGAAGCAATTCTATCTACTCTTTTCCATCACTTTAAGGGGACAGTCCTGGAAACACTCCTGTGTGATGCAAACCAGATGCTGGTTTTGACAGTGTGTGATATTGTCTGTGGTATAAAACCAGTGCAATATGTCTACAGATGACAGTGTTTATCCCTTCAGCCATGTACCTCACACTCTTCACTTCAATGGGGATGATTTGCTCCAGGACATCTTTCTGTAACTACTACTGAACAACCAGGTGCTTTTTTTCTAGCTCGAGCTCTCAGGTGCTCAGGTTGTGTCATTGCAGTATGCCCTTCCCTTGAGAATGATGAAGTCTGTACAATTTCTTCTCCCTGGGACAACCAATATGCTTTTGTCTGACAGCCAGGATTCATATGTCTCCAGTTAACAGGTTCAGGAGTCCAAACAGTTCCTACTTTTCACTGGATGTAAAAAAAATCTTCACGTAATGCAAAACATGCCAATGTTGCCTTTATTTTGCAACATTCATTTCTTCCAACTTAATTCATGCCTGTGGCATGGAAATAGCTTGGGATAGTCATGTAATAGTTTCCACTAGAAGTTATTTATATTATTAACACACTTCTGCTCCTTAGCTGCTATCAATGAGTATTTCTTAATTTCTTTGATGAGCTTGGGCAGATTGACAACAGTTGAAGATCAAATCCCATGTGATTAACTGTGACAATAACAACAGCTAATATGGTCTTACCCTGTATACTTCTAGTAATCCATGTAAGACCTAAGTAATCTACTAAAAATAATAATTTGTGAGGTGTCTGTCAGTGGTCAGAAAGGGAGAAGAACATCTGTGATTCTTCTGCCTGTCCCAGTCTCAGGGCTCCTCATAATCAGAGCTTCATCTTCCCACAACACACGGCCACTTCAGAGGACAGTTATAAATCACTGTTGTGCAGTTATTCATCCTGTATAACACAAACACGTAACCTGATTCATCACTGAGTTACTCCAGGGTTATGACAATATGATTCAACTAATTTTACAAAGATCTGCCTATTACTTGCTTTAATGAAGATGCAATAGATCATGATGACACAAGCTATAAAAATCACCAGCATGGTTTGAATAGACCATGTAAGAGAGCGTAAAGGCTGTTCAAAAGCTGGTACCATCCTAAGTCCTGAGAACCAACCGGATTTCCAGCTGATTTTTAGAGGTACCCTGAACTAGTATTTAAGAAAAAAAAGGTTTGTAATCAAAAAGAGAAGTTAGGTCAGAGATGTGGAGACTTTCACCCTGTATTTTTTACAGGGTGTATTTTACGTAATCCTCTAACACAAGTTTTCATAGAACAAAAATATCTAAAGGTAATGAACACATATATCCCCTTAGAGCTGGGAAGAGGAGAGCTTATGAAATCAGAGTAGACAGCACTAAAGATATAATTCAATCACACATCTTCCTCAGATACATTGGCTCTGCAAATGACTGCAGGTAGGATTTAATGACCTTCCCTGTTTTGCTGTATTTAAAAACAAGCTTCAAATCATATTTTCTCAGTAGAGAGAGCTTTATATAATGCATGATTGTTATCAGTAATAACAATTGAAGTAATGCCTTCTTTATTCCACTCAGACACTGGGGCCAGACAATAAAGTAATTTGTCTCCCTTTTAATATAATTTTGCCATGGGAATCATTGGTGCTACTTGGCAAAATCCCTGCATAGAAGGAATATATATTGTTGAAAATAAAAGAAACAAAATCCCTGTATGCTGATGCTATCTTGATAATGCCTAAAAATCCATCTATGTGCCAACTTTCATTTCCTGATCAAATCACAATATGTGAACATTACCTATAAAAATGTCTGTAAAAAATTTGATAGAAACATTTTGAGTCTTGCCTGGGAAAACCGCTCAGTCACTCATGACACTAAGGAAATATATTAATGGACTTTTCTTACATGTGCAATCATAAAGTGATTTTCTTCACTATAGGTGGTTGTACTTCCATTGAGGTTCAAAATAGAAAATGATTTAGCTACTCCAGCTGAGGTATGGCAGATGTTCCCATATATTAAATGCATCCCAGTGCCCTCCAGAGAGAGTACTTTAGTCAGTACAAGCTGGGGTATATTACAACAGCTTAAACCAATCTTATTTTACTGATGTCCCTGTGGAACAATCAAAAGTTCAAGTTCATGGGCAAACTGGCTTCTCGACGTGTGTGCACTCAGTCAGTAAGGCCATGATCCATCCAGATTTGATGCCGAGCCTCTGTATCTGCAAGTGCTGCACTTGAGTCAGTGTTCCCCATCTGACTGTGTGGGACAGGGTACATGCAGAAGGCCGCTATTTTGATTTCCCCAATTCCTTCTGTTGCCAGAAAACATGCCACTGCCCATTCCAGCAATGATGTTACACGTGGTAACACCTGCAAACCTTTGTGCAAGGGCAGGTCCGGTGAGGCAGAGGCCATCGTTGAGGCACAGTGGAATCAGCGCTCTTGGACCCCCACAAATTCTGAGCTAAAAAACCCTCAGAGAGCTGCTTAGGAAGTTTGGTAATAGAAGTTGAGCTCTGGGCATTTGTTTCAGGCTGAACTGCTCACTATGGAAAAGAAAGGGATTTGAGATTCTTGTCAATTACCAGACAATTAGCGCAGACTGTTAGTTGTGCAACTGGTTCTTCATTTCTACAAACTTTGAGAAAAATGTCTTCAACACGGAGAGATGCTATTGCAGAAACTTTATTTATTGGCACTGCAGACACGGGAAGAACTTCATCACCCACAGTCAAAGCTGGAGAGTATCTGATGATATATAATCAAGGCCTTAAGAAAGTATTTGTGGCAGGCACTTGATTACAGAGTACAGAGCAGTGATTACAAGCGAAGGTACCCCCAGATCAGAAATCTGAATTGGTACTTTTTAAGCTTTAAGAATAGTTTAACATATTCATCTGAGCCCATTTCTACATTCAGTATTCGGAAATAAACCCCTATTTAGCCACATATGGCTAAAACTTCAAAGTGATAGGAATTTGCAAATATAATCCTTACCTTGTTGCTCAGCAGGACATTAGCTACATGCTTATGTTACTGTTAATGGTTAGATTTCTCCATGACATAGGGGAGAATATTATAATTGATGGTAATGCAGACTCCACCTGCAAATCCCGGAATATTGCGTTTTCCATGTTTGCCTTCATTGGTTGGTTGGAGTTGTGAAAATAGGATGTGACATCTGCCTGGGCTTGTGTGTGCAAAACAGCAGCTATGTGAGCTGTGATAGGCAATAATTGGCTGCCTGCAGAGCAAGAAAACACCCACGTAAATGACATCTCTCTCTCCTAAAATATTAGGCAAGGGATCCTTTCAACAAGGGGCAGGCAGCCTCTCAGGAAAGAACTGTCAAAACTGCTTACATCACTGTGTCTCATTAAATTGGGAAATGCAACTCTTCTAATCATTAGTTCAGACAGCGCATCATCCCACCATCCTTCAAGATGGTATTATTGTAATGTGTTATTTGTGTCAGTGTTCACTATAGCAGAGTTCTTGGAGACTCCCAAAACACTCCCTTTTTTTTTTTATTTCTTTTGCAGAAAGGCAGAGAAACTATTGAAAATTAGGGATTCTTAGGAAAGAAATAAAAAACAACACAAAGAGCGTCATTACGTTGCCAAATAAATCCACAATGCACCTATACCTTGAACATTGTAAGCTCTTCAAGGCCCTCTGTCACAACAAGGATATGGAAGTCAAGGAAGGGAAGCAGAAGAGATCAAAGGAAAGGTATCTCTATTAGGAATATCATCCAAGAGTCTTCAAAGTAGATGAGAGACAACTTGGGGAGGGTGATATCATATTGGTCTACAAAGTCTGAGTGACAGGAAGAGACTAAGCATGGAGTGTTATTCACCATTTCTCATAATTCAGAAGTCACAACTACAGAATTAATTTGTTATGTTCAACACTGTTCAATTCCAAACAGTCAAAATTATGTCCTTTTCATATAGCACACGGCCAAATGGTGGAACTCAAGCCATAGAGGATTTTGGATGCTGAATGATGAGTTCACTCCATGAGTCTGTAGAACATAAAACCACTGACAACCGAAATAACTGCTGTTGCCACTTCCTGATGAGGAGATTCTCTGGACTGCTGAAACTTGGAAGGCCCAATGCATGCTCTGTTCTTACACTCTTCCTTAAACACTGACTTCTAAGAGCTAGCTGGATCTTTATAGTAAGCCAATAGACTTATTCTTACATTCCAGTGGTGTAAATAGATTTTATTATTGTTGCTTACTATTACTGATAAAAACCATGCTGTTTTCACTAATGTAAAAAAAATCAAAGGACTCTTTGCCTGGGACTGAAAAATAGAAGAAGGAAAGGTAGGAAGAACTGGTGTTACAGTCGAGGCATTGAGTCAGTACCAAAGGCTGTAAAAAAGTCAGGTTTTTTATGACCCAACTGTAACTCAGATACGGAGGCAACCCAACTACCAATTTATTAGTGAGACTACTGTGTCAGCTCCTACTTTAGCTGTAGCAGCTTAAAATGAAATTATTTTTCTCCAACTTTTCAGATGATTCCTGAGATTTTTTTATAGTTTTAATTTTAGAACTGTAATGTTTTCCCTCTTTTGATCTGTAGCGCTCGCCTGATTTCAACTTTCACATTAAAAAACCCCAACTAGCCCAGACTCTAGAAGTGTCTGAAAGACATATTTAAGAAAACAAGCACATCATATTTCAGTTTCCAATCCCTTTCAGCTGTGATACCAGGACAAGGCATGACAATGTCTGTGACTCCTTAGGTTGCTCCCATCTAGTGCCTTCATCCACTGGATCTCATTATATGGATGTTTTGGGGCAGGGACCTTCTACAGCCTGTAAGTGATACTGCAATAGAGTCCCAAGAAAAATAACATCTGAAAGTTGTCTTGAAATCTCAAAAGCTTTGCTCTTCCTCAGTCAGGAGTGGCATCCTCTGAGATTTCAAGTCATAAAAGAAAAAAGGAAATAAAAGCAACGCTGTCAGCGGTGTGACCTTCACAGCTGCAAATCCATTGGGAGTCAGAAGAAATTGACTCTCTATACAGGAAATACTGCACAGACAGGGACCACAGCAGCAGCTGGTTGGCCAAATCCAAATTCTGGCAACTAAACATCACAGATGCCTGCCAGGTAACTGATAAGCAGAAGCATTACATTTGCACTCCATTTTGGCACTCTTCAGGCCTGCATGGAGAGCATACCAATGGCTTTTGACAATAGGCAAAACAAGGAGGTTTTAAAGTTGCAGTATTAAGAAAGGTAGCTGCTTTCATATTGCTGTATCTTAGAATCATAGAATAGTTTGGGTTGGAAAAGACCTTTAAAGGTCATCTAGTGCAACCTCCCCTGCAATGAGCAGGGACATCCTCACTACATATTTGCTTCAACTGGCACGAAGCTTTGTATTTTAAATAATCAGCAGTGGTGTGATAGCATGGTTAATGAAAGACAGAAAAAGTTGCTTGTGAAGGACAGAAAAAGGGTATAAAATAGGATGGGATTTTTATTTTTCTTCATGAATTTTGTTTAAGAGCTTTGAATTAACTAAGACATGGTTTCTACGAATAGCATCTAACTTGATGTGTCTGATCTACTAGAAATACGCAATGCAAAAAGGAAGATAAGAATAGAGAGCAATACAGAGAATGAAGGTTTCAGTATTTGTCCCAATAAAGGCCATCCATAGCACTGGCTGCCGCCTGGGCTGGCCGGTGGTTGGCACCAGCCACTGTCCCACTGCCTGCGCTGGTAAAGGTCAGAACGAGCTGCCCGGTACCGTGTGCTGGCTGAGGAACTGAGCCAGGCATCTGGCTTCCACATCCCCCTTCCCACTGTATGGCTGTCATCCCCGGAGGAGAAGGAGGAGGTTTGAAAGGAGGCTACCAGGATGGCTAGGAGCAATACGCACAATGTCTGTGTCTTTAATAGCCCACAAGCAGGGATGTTAAAAGACGGAGCAGAAGACACTGTCCCTCCACTGCTGGCTCTCTATTCTGGCTTCCCTTTCTCTGATGGGATAACATCAGAGACAAGAACAGATCTTCTCTTGTTCTCTTCTCTTCACTCGTGTGACAACAATGCTGGCTGGAAAGTAGGGGCCACTTACTGTGAGCGAAGGGATGAGGCTTCTCAGGGGAACTGGTGTGAGATGCCACGGGACTGGGCTGTATGGGGGTGACAGGTGACTGTATCTCAGGAAGTAAAAGGCAATGGGGTCTTGTACTTTTGGAAAAGGGAGAGATATGAGAAGAGAAAGGAAATATCAGGGACTTATTTTCCTCCAGTACTCAGGGCAGAAAAAAATCACGTTTGGCTGTGCAGCTGAGGAACCCTGGACTGGCCTAATCTTCGCCCTGCAGGAAACACAGGGAGAGTCTTTCATGCTCCTTATACTTCAGTAATCTGAACAGCAAACATAAACTAAACTCTGAATCTAAAACTAATGACCTAATCCTGTATGATGCTGAATATCACAGACTTCCATGGGGTTGTGGATCTTAGCAGGCACCTCAGTGTGTCACGGTCCTGCAGTACTGAGGCAAGCTAGTGAGACTGCTAGCGCGAAGCAACACGAGACCTGGGAAAGTGCACTGAACAGGACCCAGGGGACCTGGACACATCCCATGTGGTCACTGGATGACTGAATGTGGATGGGAAAATCCCTTCCCCTTCAAGTGCTTCTTTTTACCCATTCTTGTAATGGGTATAAAAGTGCTCAACTCCATCAGAAAGCTTTTGAGAATGGGTTTTGTGGACTTTTTTTGTGCTAAATGTATTTTATATTATTCCAAAGTCACAGTCAACTGTACAGTTAATACCTTAAGAATACAGTGTGTGGGCTGTGACTGCCCAAGTCACTGCGTGGCACCAGACACAGCCTCTTGCATGTCCTTCCTATTAGAAAACTGTGGTGATAACATCCCAATGGACTATGGCAGGGTTTGATGTTAATGATTACACACTCTTTACAAAGTTCAGACTTCCTATAAAAGTATTGATATGGGGGTCTGGGCCCATGCCCAGAAATGAAATGAGGTTCTCGGTCTCACTGTCAGAGGGGAACAATAAAAACTTACCCAGGAGCCACTGGCAGTTTCTGAAGGAAAGGCGTAGGCTGTCACAAAAGCTGCCCTATTCTTTCAGCTCCTTGTCAGGCCAGTGGCAGGCTGGGGGTACTGCCTGGGAATACCTGTGTTAAACGTGCCTGTTTTACCCACATGCAGCAAACACAGGTTTTTTCCGCTCCCTTCTTCCCAGCACAAAGTTCACTTGGAAAACAATAAAAATTAGTCAACGGAAAGTCCCTTCCCTGCAAGTGAATGCCATTGCCAAATTTCTACTCCCAACATGCAGGCCGTGTGCCTCAGCTCTCACAAGTGATGTAGGTTGGTGTAATGCAGGGATCATGCCAAATACCCCTTACCTGTCCTCCTAGATAGGCGCATTATTTTTTCCCAGCTGAAAATGCTAGACTAAAATTTGGCAAGAAGAAAAAACAATCATACACGGGCCGGTAATGATGATATCACCGGGTGTCCTGTAGCTCTGAGTTATTAACAGCACAGCAAAATTCATTAGCATGTCAAAGCATCACAGCCCAGAATGCATACAGACCGGCATAAAGAATTAGGGCATGAAAGACAGCTTATGTGGAGAGTCACCGAGAATGAAAAGAAGAGAATATTGTGCTTGGGGCAATTCTCATTCATCAGAGTCTTGTCAGTATGGTTAGAAACTACAGAATAAATGTGTCTAAACACATTTTTTTCGGTCACACTAGAAAGCAAAGGTTATATGGGTATCCTCATGTCTTTTCTATTCACTAGATGCAGATGCGTGTAGGATCCTTTTCTCTGCCTCATCAGCAACTTCTCTACTGTACAGTACATGGCGCCATACCATGTAGAAAAAGGTATAGCAATCGATCCATTTTCTGACCCTCTGAATTGCTGTATTCCTACTATCAGGCAGTGTAAGTCACTGCAGCCTCCCTGAAGTCATCAAAGCAGAGTTGGTTTAGAGTGTTAGGTCTGCAGACCAAAGCTACATGTGGTCATGCTACAATCTGCCAAGCACTTGCAAGCTGGTTCAATAACTGTGCAGGTGATTTTGAGACTGTTCTTCTGCTATAGATACTGGTGGTGATAATTAACTAGACAACAGTCCCTATGAGTCACTGGTCCATCAAGGGTCATTTCAGAGCAGAGGTGTGCTCAGGTGCTATATACAGTGTTTTCCAGGCAAGACATAAAACTGTGATTTTGCATTTACAATAACTGTTCCATGAGGAAGTGTAATGCTAATGAAGTCTGGTGTCCTACTTACATCCCAATTTGGAAAATTGCCACTCTGCCTGTTTGAAGGTTTGTTTACTTATAGTGCACAGTTCTTTTTGAGCCCTACGCAATTGCACATTGTTGCTGGGCGTAGTTAGACAGCTGCTTTCTTTTCCTCCTAATTTGATGGCAAACCTGTCTCCCATTGGAGGCAGAGAATAGGGTACATCCTGCTTTAAAACTTGAGAAGTACCTCTGAATTCGGGTTGCACGGCTTTGGCAGCCCTACCATTTTTATCTGTGCAAGGTAACATGAAGTGAGAGATTGTTTTACTGACATTAATGTTCAGTGGAACTGGAGCAGGCCAGTATGAAAAATGGATGTTAGTTAACTAGCAGGTGTTAGGTATGAGTAATGAAAGAAATGTGGGAGGCAAACTTTGCCCACTCACTTTGTGTAATACTTGTATCTCTGCAAAGAATGGCCTCTTTGTGCAGGCATAAGCCTTGCACTCATTTCCTGCTCTGATCTTATCTAGAGAATTTGAGTGACCCTGATATGCCATTAAATTTGGGTCCCTATACACTGAACTACCCCTTCCGTTTTTACTCATGTCTTGGCATTACTGGTCATCCCATTTTTCTCCTCCACAGATAGATCAACACCCTGTAATATTCCTGGGCTAATTTTGTGTGTAAGTCATAATACAAAGCAAACATGATCTGGGAATTACAATCACGGCTTTTGAAATGGAGCATACCGTAATGTGATCACACGCGTAGTCAGACATACACTGCTCTGAGTCTGCAGTACCCTCAGAGGTTCAGTATTTTCTTTTAAAGATACAAAGACTGTCTGTCTATAGCCTACCTATAGTCTATAGACCACCTATATTCTAAATTCCATCTACCTATAGTCTACCATACAATACTTCTGATTTCCTTCTGCAATATAGGTTTCCCAATGAAGCAGGGCCATGATTCTCAACTAGAGGTCTCCAGACCTTTTCAGTGTCAGTGTATGTTGTTAGATATAACATATTTTAAGACCAGAAATGATCACTCAAGATTATCTTCTGATTACACAAACTATAGCACTCCCCCAGGATTTAACTTATTCAAATGCTAAGTCATTCTTTTTGTTAAAAACTGCACCTTATTGCTACTCTGACTTTTTTTAGCCACCAATTAAGCCCTCCTTTTTTTTTAATGTTATATTATAAAGCTCTCCACTGCTGGAAAACTTTGCTGCATAAACTTGTAGGACTGTGAGCAAGCCATCTTCTCAGTAAACCAAGCAGAAAGATTTCTGATTACGAAATATGTGACTAATCATCTGTGTACCTCTTTCTGAATTCCCTCCAGTTTCTGAACATTGTTTTTAAGGTGGGGATTCAGAACAGAGCTAAGAATTCAGGTACTTACTTCATCAGTGCCGTACATGTTTCCCTGCTCATTCATGGTATTTTACTGCTTTTGTGTCCAGCCACGTGTTCATTAGCAGCAGCGTCGCACTGCTACCTACCCTGAGATGGTAGGTCACCACTATTCACAGAATCACAGAAAAGCTGTGGTTGGAAGGCACCTCTGGAGACTGCTTTGTCCAACCTCCAAAGCAGGGTCAACTCCAGCAGGTTGTTCAGGGCCATGTCCAGGGTTTTGAATGTCTCCAAGGATGGAGAATCCTCAGCTTCTTGGGGCAACCAGTTCCAGTGTTTAACTACCCTCCAGTAAAAAAAGGGTTTTCACATGTTTAAATTAAATTTCCTCTATTCTCATTCTTTCATCTCTTACATGAATTACTTGTTCTTAGATGAATGGATTTCCCTTTGACTTAGCCAAAATGCATTTCAATGATCTTCTAAATATCATTAGAAGCCAAGATAAACTTGTGTTCCTGTCCTCAAGCAATCCATGTTAAAACTGAATACATGGCAGTAATCTGATGTACTGCAGTTAAACAAAGCAGCTTAGATTAAACAGAGGGATCTGATAGTCATCATCTTGAAGTTCAGCAATATGCAACATTTGAACTAGTAAAATTATTTATAACTCTGTGTTCTCTTTTTTTCTATTTGTTTTCCTAGTTTATTCTCAGATGCCATGATACCTTAAGTTTAGCCATTTACATGACTCTCTCTGCTGTATTTAACTTAGATCAATGCAGTTGCACAGCAGCATTCTCTCCATTTTCATAACATATGTGTGAATATTTGAATAAAAACACATGATAAGATGTGCTATTTACTTATAATTTTAATATTCATTAATGTTCTTTTTATTCCTTTGCTGATTGTTATGATTGTTATGATTGTTATAATTAATTCCTTTATTAGTCTCTTCCATAGATTTAAAGTGGTGTTTGCATTCCAACAGGTAAGACTCAAAATGAAATGTCAAACTGTATATTTCAGACCATGCTTTACAGGAAAATGGGCCATTACTCTGAAACACAGAAATAAAATAAACACCCACCCTGAATATTCTCATAAAGAATCATAAGAATGTTTCCAAAAAAAGTGTCTTTTATAATATGTAGATTTGAAGTGCTGCTAATAATGTCAGAAAAAGAAAACTTCAAAGCATCTCATGGTTTCCACTGACAGAAATGAAAAACTGCTCGCTTCATTGACAGAAAAGACAAACTTCAAAGTGGATAGTCATCTTCAAAAGCTCAGAACAAGCCAGATGGTCCCAATGTACCTGGTCTGTGAATGAAAAGAATAGGTATCTTTCCTTGGCTGTCAAGCTCTCTCTTTTATAAGCACTAAATTCTCTTAGAAGCAAAAGTACTAAAAGAAAAAGCACTATAGAGATGCCAAAATAGCATAAACT
This sequence comes from Fratercula arctica, assembly GCA_947846985.1. Lineage (NCBI taxonomy): Eukaryota > Metazoa > Chordata > Aves > Charadriiformes > Alcidae > Fratercula > Fratercula arctica. The sequence goes on along the minus strand of CANTUZ010000001.1, from coordinate 21,722,496 downwards.
CCATTTTTTATTCAACCATTTCCAAAAAATTTTAAATAGCTTTTTCAAAATATTGACCTGCTCGCATGGGCTGCAGCAGCTTTCTCTATTAGTTGAACTAATGAACTTATTCAGTAATACTTTTGATCACAGGCTCAAATTTTTCAAGCAAAAAAGCTGATAGCTTTCTCTTAAGAATCGCATACTTCGATAACTTCTACATAGATGATGGCTGCCACACACCGCTGCAGTCCCACAGGTCCATATATTAGCTGGGCTGCACTCCCCTCTTTAGCAGAGCCCTCTCTCTTCCATTCAAAGAGACCTTTGGCTGTGATCAGCAGTAAGCAGTAAATGCCCTCATTGCTCTGGATTTACATAAAGGTAGTGAGAGCAGAAGTAGATGTGATGCCGGAAATGTACCCCCTGTGCTTCTTGTAAAAACACATTTCTATTGATAGAATTATTGATGAAGAATAACAGCCCAAGAAAGATGATTAATTTCAAGGCATGAGCTTCCGCTAGATCCCAGAAGCTGTCTGTATTAGCAAATTTAATGGTGCCTGTGATCACCCATACCATTTAGCTGTCAGTTGTTGGCCCTCTGTTCTTATTTTTCTAACAAACATCTGCTCTGTGGGGTGATATTTCAGCTGACACTAGCATGGCTGTCTGTCATTCCCTCAGGGAAGCTGGGAGATCTGTGAGTGGAGTACCCTTCTGCCTAGTACATGTGCCAACAGTTTGTGATGAATCTACGATTATGAGAGGAAAGAAGATGGGATGCTTGTTGCGGCCTTGACTTTTTTGTCTCTAATCTGCACTCACTGCTGGAGCAGGATCAGGAGAAACAGAAGGGGAGAGAAGCAGCTTCGCTCTGAATTGCATCAAGATATAATTGCATTCTATAAACCTGACAGGAGAGGGGAGAGCTATCTGAGCTGAGGGATAATACTGGCAAAAGAGCAAGAGAGTATTAACTGTGGGAAATGATAAAATAACTTTTAACTGCCAGCTCTAGAGGAGTATTCTTCTAAGAGTCACGTGGGCAAAAACCCAAACAATTTCTAAGAGTCAACTTCATACACTTATGAAAAGGTCTTGTCATGTCATGGTTTCCTGTGACAATTGAGAACTGGACATAGTGTTTCAGGAGCTCCCTTTTAAGTCTGTATTCTGTAGATATAGAATGAGTCTATATCATAACTGCATGATCCCTATCTGCATTTCTTAACCAGGACTTCTGGTATCCGTGACCTTCACCTTCATGTTCTCACAAGGCTGCAGGAAGAAGTTGCTGCGTGCTGTTCTGTTCAGAAACAGCTTGCAGAGACACACTGTGCTTTCTTTCAGGGAAAGTTTATAGATCTTCTTTCTTTTTACTTGCTAAGATCACAGCAAGCAATGTTATTTATAACTTAAACTTGTGAAACTTGTTCAGAGAGCTTTGATAGCAAGTTCTTTTTGGAGCAAGGCTCCCAGAAGAAAGCTCCCAGATTTGGTGTGTTTTCTGAGGTGGTAAAGTAAGGAGAATACATGGTAAATGTAGGACCACTTTGGAAAATGGCAGTTTTAAGACAATATAGGTCCAGAGAGTTGCAAATTCCAGACCCACATTTAGAAAATTCATACATTTACGGCCCAGAGGGAATACGAGGAGTCCCTGGTGCACAGAGGCAGGTTTGGAAGAGGCAGTCTGAAAACGAAGTACCTGTCACAGCAGTCCATGCTCCTGGCTTTGTGTAGGTGTGGAAATGCCAGGGAGAGGTTAGCAAAGGCTTTGTGCCCCCCTCGAGAATCAAATAAAAATCTTACAGTTCTGGTGCTTTAAAGATGCTTGGTTTGCCCTATGACATTGACTGCATTGTATGGAAAGGCTTTCCTTCAGGAACACTCGCGCAGAAAGAGAAAAGAACTGCAAGAGTATATACATTGACCAAAGCTTCTAGGACTCACCAAGAGTGAATTTACTGAGCAGGGCTCAAACAAATCAGGATTCCTTCTCCACCCACATATTTTTCACAGTTCAGGAGCTATAGTGCAGATAGATTTATGTCTATAATGCTCAATATTCTGTTTGCATTGTATGATAGGCAGCTGATGGAGCAGCATCAGGACACTTTTGGAACTTGTAGTTCTTCAAGAACTGCTCCAGCATGGGGCCTTTCCACAGGGTACAGTCCTTCAGGAATGGACTGCTCCAGCGTTTGTCCCTGATGGGGCCACAGGTCCTGCCAGGAGCCTGCTCCAGCGTGGGCTCTCCATGGGCTGCAGGGTGAATATCTTCTCCACCGTGGTCCTCCATGGGCTGCAGGGGGACAACCTGTTTCACCATGGTCTTCTCCACAAGCTGCAGGGGAATCTGCTCCAATGCCCTACAGAGTGTTTCTGGACACTAGAGCTGTGCAGGGCTGCTCAGATGTGAAAGATCTGCAGGTCCTTTGAGTCTGGCAGGGAGGCAGTGCCATACGAAATTGTGAATCCCCAGCCTGAACAGTGTGTTTGAAAGGCAATGTTTGCTGCCCCGCACCCTGGGATCTCAGCAGGTTGCGATGCAGAGTTGTGCTGTGCACCGCCAACATGCTGGACCCTCTGTTCTTCCTGAGCAGTAGCAGCATCTGCGTGCCTAGGACCCAGGCTGCTGAAGGCAGCCCTGCAGAGCCCTTTTGTAACCTTTATGGAAGAGGCTTCAGTTCTCTGTGTCTCAATTTCCTCGTCTATTTTGTTATGACTGCAAGAAGAAATTTGTGAATGCTTAAAGGAATGACTTCCTAGAATGAAAGCTGCTATCAGGCAAAGGCTTAAGTTTACATTCCTCAGGGCAGGCGTTACTGCTTATTTGTCAAATGGCACTGCTGTGAGCACTCTTCAATGACAATGGAAAATATATTTTGGGGTCCATCAGTCTTATAATTTGATTCACCTTGTGGCAGCATATTTGCAGTGTGAGCTGTGAACCTGCAAGCTGCTTTGCACAGATCTATATCCACAAAGAGTAATTTGCAAGCCTGGGACCACATATACCTAGAAATGAAGGAACAGGTTTGTCAAAAGTTGGAAAAAATAGGTTATTTTTCATGGGTCTCAGCATGCACTGAAATAGCAAGTGGTATAGAAAGAGTACTGCAAGCTGGAGAAATTGCAGGGAGCAGTTTCTTCTGTATGAAAAGGGAACATACAAAACAAATTTGACTTTTTTTTGCCATATAGATCTTAAAAAAAAAATGTATTCCACTGAAAACTGTAATTTAGTAAATGGAGCACAGCTAGAATGAAACCTCCTTGAAACTAGGCCCTTGCAGGACAGAAAAAACTTTTCCCTTTCTATGTGTTTGCTCAGGATAAACTTACTCCTAAAAAGACTGTCGGCACCATTTCCAATTCAAAAGCAATCTCCAATTTCCCATCCCTAAGGGATTAATAGGGATGGAGCCTGGCTCCACCTTTTGATGCATTATGTATCAGCCCTGGAAGTAAGGAGAGGGCGAAAGATCAGGCTTTTAACCTGCTTCTCAGTAATCCTTGGCGCGTCCCCTCATCTACGGGCATGTGGCAGCTGCCTGCTGTGGAATACCCTTCCCGTGTGTCCAGCCCTGAGCCAAGGCTGGAGCTTGGGCTCCGGGGCTGCCACATCTGTGGGGACCGTGCCCTCCGCATCCCCTCCGTCCTCTTACCACACAGACAGCAAGAGCTGGGGATCCAGCTGTCCACGGGGACAACGACATCTCCAAAGAGTCCATTTCAGCCACAAAACAGTGCCTTTTATTGGGCTTGTTTTCTTGGTTGGGGTGGTATTTTTTTTTAACTCTCTGTGGGATGGCTTAGCTGCTCTGGGGACCAGCCTTGCAGCCTGCATTGGGAATGCTGGGAAAGGTAAGACGTTGCTTTCTTCTTTTAAGCCAAATTTTTAAAAACCTGTGGAAAGAAAAAAAAAATAAAAGAAGAGAAAAGGGGAGAAACAGGTAACTTTGTGCATGCAGTGGCAGAAGTTATGGGGCAGAGGTGGGGAGGGAGCCCACCACATGGAGCAGGGCCGGGCAGGCCCCTGCCATCCCGCCAGGCCGCTGCACAAAGCCGGCCACTGAGCGGGTGGCCATCAGGCGGGTGGCCATGGCAACCCTTCAGCAGGGCTGCCAGCCAGAAACCCTGCTGCATGGCTGGGGCTCGCCGGTGGGTTGCTGGGGTTACTGGAGGGGGGCGGCAGCGGGAAGGAGGCCCCAAGGCCTGCCCAGAGGTCCCAGGCCGGCCGGGCTGCTCTGTCCCTTTGCTGGGCTTGATCCTGCTGAGGAAAAGCCCCAAAGCAGCCGCGTGATTTTCTCAGTTAACAGGGTTTCCCTTGACCTTGGGTTTAAAACAGACCAACTCCTTTCCCGGGTGCTAATTAGGAAACGCTAAAGGACTCCCGGGGGGAGGAGGGGTGGCCGGGTGTTACTGTGGTGCAGGCTGGATGTCCCACGGTAGATGTTAATTGTTAACAGGCTGGTCTCTAAACCCCAAGGGACCCAGGGAAACCTTGCTGTGCTCCTCCATGAAACTGGGATATTTCTTCTGCTTAAAGAGCCTTTGTTAAACTGCCTTGGAATAACTCAAGCTTGACAAAGTGGAACTAATTGGCCTTCATCTTCCCAATCTTATGCAAAACAACTTTGAAATCAGAAGGATTTTTGAGGCAATGATATCCAGAGTAAGGAGTAAAGCATAAATCTGGATTTTAAGGTGTTAGGTGTAACATAAAACTCTGCACTCTGGGAGATGTCAAAACATCTGCTAGCAAAGGAAAGGATGTAGGCCACTTCTCTGTCAAGGGTGGAGGTCACCACTCTTCTCAAGGGGTCAGCACAATCCTTAAAATAAGAGACTGTCTTGTGGATACACACACTCTTCCAAACTTGTCTTGCTTTGATTTTGAATGACATATTAAGGACTGGATATAAACCCACATCTCTCCCTGTTCAAACACTGTTGTCAAAACCAGTCCTGATCTCTTTCTCCTGGTCTTTTAAACTTTTTTTTTTTTCTTGAGGACAACTTATTCAGAAGATAATTATTCTGATTTCCAGCTCCTTGCTTGAGGTTACTCTATTTTAGCCCTTTTCTTCACAAACTGCTGCAGAACTGATGAAGGTTCACTCTGTACAGTTAGTATGAGTTTCAGTGATTAAAAATAAAACTTGTCATTATTATTTATTCTGATTCCAGGAAAAGATATGTCAAATCAAGAGATTCAGTTCAGCGTTTGTCTAACCAAGACCAGACCCCAACCTAATCAGCCTTTTCCCACTACTGAAAACATGCCAAAATCACCTCATTTGAACTTAATTAAAAGTATCCATCTATTTTTTTAATCAGTTTCTAAAACCAAATAAACTGCTATTCTACATTCCTAATAAGGACCACATCATTATTATATATTTATGTCGTGGCTTTTAGAGGCCTCAGAGAAAACTGAACTATGCTACTTCTTGTGCTCAAAGGCACAGCATGAGAGATGGTTCGTAGCTGGTCCCTGTTGCTAAGAGCCTCATATCTCAGCAGGTAAGTGTAGATTATAAAATAGATATGGAGAATTGCAATGACTTGCCTGAGATGATCCAGCAGATCAGTAAAGAAATTCAGATTTCATTATGTACAGGCCTGTGCTGTTCCTGGTACATTGTACCTATTCCAATTCCTTAATAATAGTATGGTTTTAGTTCACATCATTCACTTCAGCATTCTTTGTGGCTGAAGTTACTTGAAAAATATCTGATTGAATTTCTAAGATGGAAACATCTCACTGAGCACCTGTTGGACTGATTTTAACCTTTTCATGCAGGAGCAGGGTGGCACAGCTGCACATACTGATACATCAGGACATATCTAATTACATACCATGTGTTCTTATTTTTATGTTTCCTATTAGGTGAGCTATAGGGACTAATTCTACTGCTACAGAAATAAGCAGCAGTTTCCTCATTGATTTCAAAGGATTTAAAATTACTAAACTAAAGCCAAATTGTGGAATAGTTAGCGTGGCCTCAGCATGCAGTTCGCAAAAAGAAAAGAAGTCACATGCACACATCATTAGATTTGGTTGTCAACATTAAAGTCGGGGATTCACTTAGGCTTCTGTACCACATGCTTTGGAATTCAGTGGTAATGCAGCGATGTCACCATAACATCCCTCATGATGCAAAGAAAGATGCAGAAACTGGTTCAACACTGGCTGAGGTGAGGCAATGAGATCAGGTGAATTTCCATTCTCACCATGAATGATTAAAGAAGGATCTTCACCGTTAGATCTCAGGGGCACAGAGCACAGCACTCAGGGGTGGGAGTTGGAATTAAGGTAATCAAGGAGGGACTCAGGTTGGATTGGGTTTTTTTCACTTTCTTAGACCACTAGCAGAATGAATGACCAGAAAACAACTTCCTTATCTGCCGCTGGCTGGAGACAACCTCTGGCTTTCAAAGATACAGGGCCTTCCAGCCACTTACCTGTTTAACTTTCACTTTTGCAAGTTTCTGAGGTGGCTTTGACAGCAGTATCTATTCCATGCTTGCAATTTATAGCAAGGTTTTTAATAAAGGATTAATGAGAAATTAATGTTTGTTAAAAGCAAGTGTACTGTAGATGTAATAAAGCAAAGAGTAGAAGCTTTTGCACGTTACTGCAAGCGACATGCTGATCTATTAGAATTTACAACATTTATGAAACACACAATAAAACAACTACTGATTGGTTATTAATTCTTGGGAAAAAGAACCATAATGTCAAAGGTGGTGAGTATGTTGTTTTCCAGAAGAAAACCAGAGGTATCTTTTTAGCTGATTAAAATGACTTTCTGAGGAGGAATTAAATCTGGCAAGGAGGTTCAGAAATGAAAGTTTCCCTGTGAATTAAAGCGTGACAGTTTTCAGGAGTAACAAATCCTTAATTAATGTGGGATGGATGCCAGAGGCAGTTATTTTAAAAATAAACTTGAAAGCAAGTGTAGGAATTCCCTGAAACAAAGGTTTTCTGTTGCCATTTTCTGAGAACATATTGTCTTATTGGCCTGTTTGGTAGACTATTGGGGCTGGCATCACAGAGGCATCATTCTAATTGTCATTTAATAGAAGCTTTATTTTATTTTATCCTAAACCACTTCCATGAATCTCCCATCACCTAAGCCTGGCATTAAAGAGAATCCAAAATCAAACAAGCTACTCAAGAAAGAATCGTCCTTTGACAGAACTGGGGCTCCCAGTGCATTTTAATTTTTCTGTAGACTGCATGAGATGGAGACAGGGGCTTCTGTGTCTTGATCTGTGACAACGGGTTCTTACCAAATAATAAGCACAATAGTTCATGTAAAGGTTCAGGGTAAATCTCCACATTTAGCATATGTAGGAATAGATAAATTTACATACGCAATTACTGCAGAAGACAGAGAGACGATGACAGACCATTGCCTTTGTAAAAATCCAATTTTCTAGTATAATTGTACCAAGTATGAGTAGATAAGTAAACAGTTCCAGCTTCTCATAGTGGTCATGCTAGAGAAGCACACAGAAATTGGCAATACTTGCATTTACCTTTTGCTCATAAATAGCTCGTGCAAAGTTAATTAAATATCACAAGTAAATTAGCCATTTTATTTTCCTTACTTAACTACAAGAACTAATCCTGGATTCGGTGAGGAGAAATGTTGATATTAGCAAATAAGAAATGCAGTGGTGTAAGTGGGTAGTGATCTGTAAAATTCTACCTTTTAAAATTCAAAAGTAAAAATAGAAAGGTCCATTAGTTCACTTTACCTGAGTTTCTGGTTGAGCAGCTGCTGTGAAGAGGAACATTATTTTTTTCTATGAATTTCATTAGGTCTCATTTCTGTGTCGTATTACAACAGAGAGTGCCTTAATGATGCTAACTGCATTTGACAGGTACTGTAGGCAGGAGCACATAATGGCATCAGCAGAACCGGTCCTTACTCATTAATTCATAGGCTTTTCTGGCATGCTTGTTCCCATAATATGTGAAGCTTTGTAAACTCTAAGTGGGTTTTTCTTCACAACACACTCATGAGAGGTACTGAAGCAGTTGTTCAGTTTTATAGATGGGTGACAGAAGCACAGGGAGACTAGGTGATAAGCCTAAAGTCTTTTGCAAAGGTAAGGACATGCTCCAGGTCTCTTGGTTCCACTCTTGCTCTGGAGGTGCCTGTGCCTGTCTGTCTAAAGCAGTCTTTTTATAAGCACCTGTTTGTACTCTACTTCTCAGCACCAGTTAGTCACAGTGTGAACATGCTGCAGTCACTTACTTTAGACAGGGAAGGTCTGAGCTACAGTATTTTGGCCACACAGCTCTCAGTTTGATGATGCTCTGGCTCCACAGCTTTGCTTTGACCCACGGGAAAGGTAGGGGCCAGGGCAAACTAGCACTGAGAATAAGGAGTTATGACTTCAGCCCCCTTAGGCCTGGGAACACCTGGAACCCATTTCCCAGTGAATTTCTCTGATCATCAGGCAGGGTGGCAGGACATAGCTCTTGGGACATCTTAGGTAGTGGAGAGCCTCCCTGTTTGTCCCCAGATCACAGGGGATCTTTGGCATCTACAATCTTAAGCAAGGAAATTTCATACCTTGTCTGAAAGCCTGTGTTTAGGAATACAGGGAACTTTGTAATCTAACTGTAGGTTTAGGGGCTTTCAGGGTTCAGCATCCATTGCTAGTACGGTTTAAATTTCTTTCCTGAAGCTACGTGCTTAGTTTGTCACACAAGGCCTGTAGTCAAGCATTGTGGGTCCCCAGAACTGAGTCTGGTAACTGAAACTTAATTAAAGCAAAGTCCTATTACAGCTCCTGCTTTCTTCTTATCCACTTAAACCAGCTACCTATTAAAGAAGGAAGTTAAAACGTGGCATTTATCAGGATAATAATAATAATTTTATTTTTTTCTAGGTACATAGTTGTTCTGAATTTGATAGTTTAACATGTTTTATATTAAACACATTAGCTATAAATTAAACATATGCCAATTTAAAATATAGCGATCACATTTATATATAATTTTGGAAATAATGTAATATTTTAATATAACATTTCATATATAATTTTTTCAGGAAAAATGTGATATACTTTTAATGTGATATGGTCATCTTTTAATCTTAAACATTCTTTTTTTAAACAAACATTAACTAATATTTTCATTGATCTCTGTATCTGCACAGATGTCAGAAGAGATATTCAGCCAGTGAGATCAGGATCTGACCTATGACAACTAGGTCAGTTGCTGCTAGCTTGAAGAATTTAGTTTTCTGTTTTTCAGTTTTGTAATGTTCATGTAAAGCATACCACTCACACTGGTAGCTTGCAGCACAAAGTCATATATGTAATTTTATTTAAATAAGCAATTGTTTACACAGTTTTTCTTTATGAATTTTAATTTATGTAAGCCAGGTGTAAATAGGATTCACAAGATTGAATGACAGAGCTCTGATGAGATGTCTGTAATCCTTTTACTTTGGAATACATTAACATTGGTTTGGTTACAATGAATGAATATATATCACTATCAGACTGCTCTCCTCCACTAACACACATAATTATTTGGCTTTCTGTGCACATGTATCATCTAATACTGGTAATGATTTCTGGTCCTTAATTCTGGGGAATCTAAATTCCCTACACACTCCTTTTACTCCATATCTTAATGTGTCAAGCCCTGGTGAGGGGCACCCAGTACCAATAAAAGACAATAAAGATACACACTTCTATAATTCGAGAACATAAGATGAAAGGTGTTATATATATGTAACAAAGCAGGTATTGGGCCTCATTGTACAAATATTCATGGAACAGCCCAGGCTGGAAGGGACCTTGAAAGATCATCTGGTCCAACCTTACATTGAAAAGAGAGCCTAGTTGAAACTATCTAGAACCGTGTCCAGTTGTGTCTTGAAAACCTCCAGTGATGGGGGCTTTACCACATCCCTGGGGAGGCTGTCCCAGTGTTTGCTTGTTCTCACTGTAAAAAATTTCTTTCTTGTATCAAGATGAAACCTCTTCTGATGCAACTTGTACCCATTGCCCCAGGTCCTCTCCATGTAGTCCTTGTGAAGACAGAGCCTCCATTCTCTTTGTAGCTGCCCTTTTTTAAGTACTGGAATACTGTTATGAGTTGCCCCCGCTGAACCTTCTCTTCTCCAGGGTGAAAAGACCTAACTCCTCCAGTCTTTCCTCATAAGGAAGGTTGTCCAGTCCTTTGGTCAACTTTGTGGCCCTCCTTTGGACCCTCTCAAGTCTATTCATGTCTTTTTTGAATTCTGGTGACAAGAACTGAACAGGGTACTCCAGCTGTGTCCTGACAAGTACTGAGTAGAGTGGGATGACCACACCTCTCTCTGTGCTAGTAATGCCGCTGCAGATGCAGTCCAGGATCTGATTTGCCTTTCTTGCTGCAGTGGCATACTGCTGACTCCTGTTCAGCTTGTTGTCCACCAGGACCCCCAGGCCCCCTTCAGCAAGGCTGCTCCCCGGCCACACAGATCCTAGCCTGTACTGTGCTCTTTGGTTATGTCATCCCAGGTGTTGAATCTTGCACTTCACTTTGTTAAGCTTCACATGGTTCTTGCTGGCCCACTCTTCCAGCCTGTCCAGGTCTGTCTGTAAGATGGTTCACCCTTCTGACATATCCATCTCACCAGCTAATTTAGTGTCATCAGCAAACTTTATAAGGGTGCTTTCAATCCCATTGTCCAATTCATTTAATAAGGTGTTGAACAGTGCGTGGCCCAGTATCAATCACTGTGGGAATCAATCCCACATGCGACAGGCTGCCAGCCTGAGTAAAAACCACTGATCATCACCCTCTGAGTGTGGTCTGTGAGATGGGTAGGAAATTGGCTCACAGACCACCTTTCTAGTCTGTATCTTGCCAGTTTGTCCAGGAGGAAACTGTAGGAATCCAGTGGTATAAGGAGGGCTGACCTCCCTCTTCTTTCAGCAAAAAGCAATACCAGAGCTACTGGCAACCATGCTGTGCATGGACCATGAAGGAAGAAGGGCTGTGTGGGGATTTCCATGGGGAGAGTGGGTGCAATTACTGACATATGCAGTAGTGTTCATGTAATTTACATATGGTTCCTCTCATCATGCTGCTCTTACATTCATTTTTGGGTGACACCTGAGCCATAGAGTTTTGTTTGCACAAACACTCACAGAAAGTTAATTTTCATCATGCAGATAAGTAGTGTTTCACAAACCCTAATTCTGAATTTGCACTTGAAGGAATGATTAAATTGCCGTCCAATTAAGGGACAGAAACAACAAGTGGCTAATGTAATTAATTGCCTTGAAAAATATGACTCAAATTTTCAATATTCGAGATCAGTAAGGAAAAATTAAAATTATATACACAAAGCAACTTGGAATAATTACTGTACTTGAGGAAATTAATGTTATTTGGGTATATATCATGATGTGAGAGGACTACTTAATTTTCTCTTCTCATTTTTTTTAGATAGAATCATAGAGTCATAGAATCTTCATGGTTGGAAAGGACCTTTGAGATCATCGAGTCCAACCATAAACACACAAGAAAACCCCTTCAATCTCTGCCACTAGAGCGTGCCCTGAAGTGCCAAATCTAGACATTTCTTAAATACCTCTAGGGATGGTGACCCAACCACCTCCCTGGGCAGGCTGTTCCAGTGCCTGACCACTCTTTCAGGAAAGTAATTCTTCCTAATATCTAATCTAAACCTCCCCTGCTGCAACTTCAGACCATTTCCTCTGGTCCTGTCATTATTCACCTGGGAGAAGAGGCCAACACCCACCCCTCTACAACCTCCTTTCAGGTAGCTGTAGAGGGCAATGAGGTCTCCCCTCAGCCTCCTCTTCTCCAAACTAAACATGCCCAGTTCCCTCAGCCTCTCCTCACATGGCTTGGTCTCCAGACCCCTTACCAGCTTGGTAGCTCTCCTCTGGACCCGCTCCAGCACTTCAATGTCCCTCTTGTACAGAGAGTCAGAGGGGTGTAATATTCCATGCCATATAAAAAAAATCAGTTTTATTTTTTCTTTTCTTTAGCTGCAAAGGGCCATGAGTAGTATTCATTTTATTAATATGTTTATGGTGCAGACTAGCAAGTTTTTAGTCTCTTATTTAAGAACTTAATTTTACAGCCTTGGAGTATATCAGGGTTTATCTGACCTTCACTCCAAAAACAATGGTAAGAATGTATACCTTAGATTCTCCAAATTATGCAGATTTATTTTCATGAGTTTTATTGGAATATATATCCCTAAACTACTAGGTAAAGAGCTGGCTTGATTCCATGTAGAAATATTACTGTAAATTGCATGCTTACTAGCACTCAATTACTGATGAAGTTGCAATCAGGAATCTGTCAGATGAGGGATTAATTCCCCAGAAGCAGGGTTTCTTCATTCTTCTTGTTATGAACATATGTGTATGGAGGAAACAGATCTGAATGTACTGGATGAATAAATTAAGAGGTCTAGGATGAAACAGAACAGCTGGAAATGTAACTGGTGATAAATGAAGGCTAATTAACTTCAATGAGCAATTTTCCACCAGGTGTTTTATTAGCCGTATAGAAAGAGAAACTAGAGAAATCGCATGGTGTGCATTTTCATTCAGAAATAGGATATGAACTGCTGTTCTACCTACCTGGTAATTGGAAAATGACTGTACAGTCTGTTATGGGTATAAATATTCATGTGGCTTTGACTGATTTGCAAAAATCTTTTCATTTCTTTTTAAGCACTGACTTGGTTTTCTAAGTTCCTTGTCTTATCAGAGATGTGAGTCTTTCTTACTTTAATAGATAACAAAAATGAAAAGTTCATGTTTAAGAAGATTTCTGAATGCTAAAGCTCTTTCTCTGATGTTCTTTATCAATTTTGGCTACTCTGCTGTAGCCTGCTGTAGCACTTTCCAAGCAGCAGTTTCAGGTTATGTCCATAATCCCTGCAGCTTTTGACTATTGCTTAGAACATTCTACACAGTGAATAACGAAGCCTTCTTTCCAAAACAAGCTGTTTAAAGAGCAGGAAAGGGACACTAGGTGCCCTACTTAAAACTTCTTAGCTTTTTACACACGTCCACATTCATTATGCAAATTGCTTTTTCTACATATTTGTTCCCCTCTGTGTTTAGGATCCTTTGGTCCTGTGTGATCCTTCAGTTTGTCTGTCACCATGTAGGAAACTGGGTTTTGAGTCCTTTTTACGTGTCTTTTAAAGAGAACTAAGGCTATGCGACTTTTGGGTAAAATATGTCCTCATATTACCTTCAAAAATCAGGAGACTGACATAAGGAGTGAATTTCATCTTTCCTTATTTTAGGTGCCGAGAAGGTAGCTGCTGTACTTTTAGTGGGAAGAAATAGGGTTACTTCCTTTATTGTGTTTTTATCTTTTTAGATGCTTCTGAAGGTGCCTGTTGCCCTGTTGGTAGGGATGGCTAGCTGTGGTTAGCCACGTAAGTGTGGAAGTTGAGGAAAATAAATAATAAAAATGGAAGATGTGATGATTCACCTTCTGTTGGTACTTGTTTTTCTCCATTGACTATCATCTGAGGAGTCACTGAGAGGGTGGTTAGCCACTGGAACCGGCTCCCCAGGGAAGCAATCATGGCACCCAGCCTGTCAGAGTTCTTAGTAATATGGTTTAGTTTTAGGTAGCCCTGCGAGGAGCAGGGTGGTGGACTTCATGGTCCTTATGGGCCCCTTCCAACTTGAGAGATATTCTATAAGTCTATCAGTCTACATGACTAGCTTAGATATAGACAGTTAGCCTTTACACATCTGAAAGTAGGTCAGGTGAATCTGACCATACAGTCCATACGAAAACAGGGATATCTTTCCATTTTGAGAAGAACAGTCAGCAAAGGCATGAGGCTGAGGTATTGTCTTACAGTTTTACCTTGGATGCTTACTGTTGGCTTTAATGAAATACTGAAGTTTTACTTCTTACTGGGGTAGGGTCTTAAGTTTTTACAAAAGCATTGTCTCGCCTATGGAAAAATAGAAAATCCATTTGTTGAGGACCTTATAAATTATAGGATGATTGGCTTTCCTTTGTACAAGTGTTTTCCCTATAACTCATGTCACAGATATTTTAAAAAATATTTTTCTGTTTTCTTTTTTAAAGGAAACTGCTCTTAAGAACCAACATCTAATGATCTTCTTAATCTAAAATATCACTCTTATTCCCCTATAGCACCGGTTTGTACTTTGGGATCAGGGATAGAAGAGGGAATATTTAAATATTGCCATGGGAATTCATGACATTTATATGATCAAAGACGCCTTCATCTACAAGACAAGTAAAAGGATCAATATAATTCTCATTACTTGCCATAACAAAGGATTTTAAAAATAATTAAGTAGAGTTGTCTCTTTTTAAAGCAAAAAAAAACCCCAACCCTGTAATTATCAGAGGTATGGTATTCTGTTGCTTATTAACGAGACTTCTGGAAAACAAGTTCTTGCCAGGGTTGTTTAAAATCTTGAAGTTTTGATTAAATTTCAATTTTATTACAGCAAAAGATGAAAAATTGACTATAGCAACCAAAAGGTCATTTTTGCAACGCTGTCAATGCAGGAAATACATTTACACTAATACTCATAAGAGATATTCTTGCTAGATTCAGAAAAACAGCATGTTAACTATTAATAAATATTGCTGCGGTAGGAAGAAACATGCCAGAAACAGCAAAACCAATAATTATGTCTAACTGTGTTCCTGAGAAATCTAGCTATTTAAAAGACTGTTTGATAGAAAGTATGTGGATCAAGACCTGTCATCACTCCAACAGAAAATGTAAACAATTCATTTTATATCATTCTTGATCAAAAAAGCATAGAAAGCTTGATACCCCAAATAGCTCAAAACCTGAAAACTTCATATTTTTGTGAGAACATTTTAATTTTGAAAACTGGGTAGGAACCACCTAGTTATGGTAAAGGAATTTTGAAAATAATTAAACATTCTGCAGTTCAGGCATTAAAATAACTAGCCAAGGATTTTTTGCTTTCTTTTATCTTCACCTCTTTGCTGATAAGGAAGAAGTGTGATCTCAGGGATAAAATGAAAATGCAAAGTAACACTAAAATTAGCTTGCAGTTTTACAGTGTACGTAAAAATCTGGCAGGGAATGTTCCTTTGGTGGTCATTTGTGTCTCAAAGTAAGAGAAAGTAAGTTGTTCCTGCCAGAGATGTTGTCCTAAATGTGTAATTTTTGCTATGGATTTGATTGATATGGATTGGAATTTGTATAGGCAAGTGAGGTGCTGCTTTCTTTAACTCCTGGTCTGACATGAAAATGTCGATCGGTGTCTTGCTCGGGTGGCTGACGTGCATGCCAGAGCCAGGGGGCTCTGTGGAAAGCGGTGGGGATTGCTAGGAGCTGTCTTGCTCTGGCTTCAGGCTTTGAGGAACAAGGATCCTCTCTATGTATTTTGGTTTTCAAGACTTCATGACAATCACCACTAGGGACAGCAGCAAACTAATGATTTCTGGAACTAAAAGCACAGAAAAGCTAGAACTATAAGACATATGGGTCATATTTTTTAAAAAGTTATACCATACAAAACATTTTCTATACAGCATAAAGCTTTTGGCCTTCCCACAGTTTGGGTTGAGCTGAACATCTTCCTGACAATCTGGAGCAGTACGTCAGGGCATGGTGGGGGCCAGAGGCTGCCAGAGCCTCTCCCACCACTCCAGCCTGGGGCATCACACACCTCCGTGGGGAAAGGTCTGGGCCAAGGCCAGGCTGGGACATTGGCCCGTTGGTGGACCTGGCTCAGTGGGGAGCTGCAGACCAACCCTGCTGGAGTGGCGATTGGAGGCCCCAGAGGCAGAAATGGGGTCCTGGGTTGTGGGCAGGTGGAGGGAGGCCCTGGGGGGGTCTCAGGTTCCCTGACACATTAATGTAAAACTACAGTAAAGCAAGGAATCAGTCATAAATAGCAGCAGTTTTGGGTGGTGGTTGGTTTGCTTTTTATTTAATCATGTTTTTTTAACAGCGTGTTGTTGAAAGTGTAGCGTCTCTTGTTTAGTGTGTAGGTAATAACAAAGGCGAGAAGGAGTGCTGGTAATGGAGGTCTCCATTAATTAAGTCTATTGATTTCAACACTGGAAAAATACCAGTGTGTGTTGATGGGGAGAAGGAGGAGAATGCCTGGTGTCCCGTTGTCCCAGTGAGCCTGGCACAGGAATGGAGGCCTGAAAATCAGTAGTCAGTGATGTGGTTGGCTCTGTCTGCAAAACCCAGGTAACAGAACAGCCTTTAGACAGCAGGAGGAAAACTGTGCTCTTTTGCTATGCCATGCAGCATTGTTTTTTCATGACTTCGAATGATTGTAAGGCCTGTGAAACATATTTCCATAAGAACTTCCAAAAATTAAAGTGTTCAGTTGTATTCTGTAATATGAAAATACATGAAAAAGGTGGTGTGGGTTGATGGGGAGTGTGGTGAGGGGGAATCAACCTACAGTTAAATTTCTGTAAAATAATGCACTATTTTATGAACAGTCCTATTGCTGTTTTTCTGACTTCTGTTGTTCAGGCAGAAAGTATTTTGTACAAGCAACAAATGCATCACATACGTTTGTGAATATATCTATGATTGGTGACTGAGATTCAAAACCCACTTTTGGTTCAAAAGAAGATCAACACCACATTGGGTACTGAATACTGTATTTTGCTGCTTTTAAAGTTGTCTGGCATGCAACAGTATATATATGTATATACAGTGATATATACATAAGAATACATATCGTTACTTTTATTCAGAATCAGTCAACCTCTGCTTTGTCCACATGGCTGAGCCTCTAAAAGGATGACAGCTCACAGAAAACATGTAAATACTATGGATTTGTTAAGCTGCATGCTGTTCTTTTTGACTGGCTCTATGTTTTACCATCTCTTGACTATCTTTGTGCTTTTCATGCAAACATTGGGAACAGCAGGGCAAGAAGTTGTGTGTGTAAAATACACAGATTTGTATTCTGTATTACTCAGTGTGGTATTTGTGTTTCTGCCTGGATGGGATGCTTAGTTTGAGAGACAGGTGGAGAGTAAATGGGATCGAAGAGACGTAGGAGTGTTTAATACATATCTACAGCTATTTGCTTGGCAAAGATGATGACGTTCCATTGCATGCTAATTCTTTTTGCAAAGCCAATAAAAGAGCAGGTTTTTTTCCTACAGAACCTGACTTAGAAGTGTAACAGTGTAGACTGATGTTGTGGGGTTTGCTTTTCTTTTCTTTTTTTTTTTTTAACTGATATCACATAAACCCTAGGCTGCTGTGACCTTATTCTCCTCCACAGTTAAGTGCAGGGGTAGCAAATTTTAAGAACAAGAGGTGAAGGACTACTCAGGAGGGTGCCAGAACAGGCACTTCCGTTTGAGAGTATGATTTGATGAAGAATAAAGCAGAGGATGATGAGCAGCGGTGAGTAATATTTTCCGTACTGACAAAAGGGAGAACTTTCTTGGTGAAGTAAAAATGTCCTGAAAAAGGGCATCAGCTTTTGAAATATGTGCTCTCTCTAACTAAGATTGGTTGAAACATGATTTGTTGTCCACTGTAAAGGATTTAGGGAATAAAGGAATAATCTAAAAATGGTCATATTTAAATCTCACAAGGAAATTCTGACTTCTGTGAAACTGATTGTAAAACTCCTCTTGACTATGGTGGAAACAAAGATCTTTCAGTTTATGTTGAAGAAAACAATGGCATTTGCTTCTAGAGTCTGGTAGAGAGAACAAAAGAAAGCAGGAATTAAGAGGCCAAATTTGTATCTTTTGCAATGATAAACAGGACAGGACAAATTAATCTTCCACTGGGGTTAATAAATGTGATTAGACATAATGTTGTTGAAATTTTGCTGCTTTGTCGAGGACAAATTTTAGAAAGCTCACGACGTAATAATAAAAATTACAATTTGCAGCTAATGCTGGCAGGGATTGAGGGTACACTTGCACAGATAGGGTGCTCATAAGTGATAAGCCATAATGTCTCAGAAGTGACAGTAGGCAATGATTTTAATTTACTTTTTAATTTACTTATGTCTCAATTAACTTATATTTTGACATTCTACTTAATCAAACGCAGTTTTATTTAACTTCTTTCTACTGACAACTGACCTGCTTGTTTTCCTCTCGCGTTCCCCCATAAAAACAGATGGCTTGATGCACAGATGCTCATGGACAGCAAAGCTGAATTAGCTTGGTCTGATTAAAAACATTTTCAGAGAATAATACCTGACTTGTCAGTTACTACTTGGTATATCAAAACCAAACCAATTATATGCTTTCTAAATAAGGAATTCAAAAAGAACTTTGCAGTCTTCTCATACTAACTGTATATATGGTCTTGTATAAGTCCACACTCTGTAGCCAGCAACTGTGATGTCAATAACTTGATTCCATTAAGAAAAAGGAGAGATGATAAGGGTTGGAACAAATGAGGCAATTAGGATCTAAAATGCATTGTCTAACAAATAACCACGTGTTTGCCTGTAAGTTCTTCAAGACAAGGATTATCTTTTTGTTCCGTGTATAGCACAAAGGGAATCTATGCCGTGACTAAATCTCAAAACACTACTGCAACAGAAATAATAATAAACCATATAGGGGAGGATTATTTGTGTTTTGGAAAAAACTGTCAATTAATTGTTCATCTAAATGTATTTAAAATGCACTACTCTGTTCTCTCTCTTTTTTTCTAATAATATCAAAGTGACTTTGCAAAGATTGTGAAACTGACTTGTTACTGATTCTTTTAATATGCCCAAAATGCAATTATTTGATGTTGTAAGCTGGCCAATTTGTTTGATTTAGTACAGTGATTCATTCCCACTTTCTCAGTAAACCTGGTGCTTGTACTGTCCAAAACAATTCCAATATTTAAATAACTGGCTGTATTTGTGTTGGTTTTTTTCAATTAATGGTACTAAATATTTGATGTTCAGCTAGAGTTTAATAATTAGAAAATATAATGACGGCTAAATTAGCTTTTGCAGTTTTTTGTCAGTAGACTGACATTTCACAGTCTGGCTGACTGAAATCACTTTCTGATAATTGAAGATTTTCTCACTCCATTTAGCTGTTAAACCCTGGCATATGGGCTTCTGATCAGTTTTCCTATTCAAACAGACCCTCAGAGGAAGGTAGCGGTGAAAATAATATTAAAACAAAGAAAAATCTGGGACAATAAAGTTAAGATGATTTAATGCTCATATTGGAAATGCTGGAACTGTCCTCCACTCCTCAGGAGAAGAGGGTTTGATGGAAGTGAGGAATGAGCTTCCCACACTACCTGGCAATCTGCTGGGAAGGAGCAAAGAGGCAAAGAACAGCATAGGCACATGACGATGGCTGATTAACTCTTGGATAACTATGTCTCTGTTATTGCCAAACTAGTTCCATAGCATACTGCTACTTGATAATTGCTGAAATACTCCCTGCGTAGCAATCTGACATATAATAACCTGCAGTTTATTTTGAGAGTTTTGTGTTTCGTTTTGGTTTGGTTTGGTTTTTTTCATTTAGAGGGGTTAGGGAGATTCAAATAACATGGGCATCGCTAGAAAGATCTCATATATCAACTATTTTGTTTCTGACCGAAGCATCCAGTTTCTTAGCTACCTGGTATTAACTTAGACGAGGCTTCTTCTGAAAAAATACCCTTGACATGTTAGCAGAGATTTCCTATTAACTAACGTTACCAAACGACTCTGTTTTTATTTGCAGACACTGTTGGTATACTTTGCTTCAGTAGGATTGCAAGACCTGCAGTTGAGTTCTGCTTTGGCTGCCTCTCATAGTAACTTTTTTATGCTGCAGAGAGCTCACGTCTCATTGTTTTTCACTGGTAACAGCAGTGTTTGATTTCTCACTCGTCTGAAATGAGTTTAGTTCTGGGGTGATGTTTTCAGTTTATCAGATCTTAAAATGCATCACTCTTTAGGTGAACTGTATGAGAACTTGAATTATTTTAGTGCTTGTTTGTGTTAGTGCTGTAGTTAATAAGAATTTTTTTTTTTTTAAAGGCTGTCAGGAATTGCAAAAATGAATTGTAGCAGGCAACTGAAACCTGATTTGATCAGTCTTATTCCTGTATTTTCTCTATTCTGTTTATGTGCCTAAAGTCAGGGATGGCAGAACTGTGCTTTGAGTAGACACAGAGGCTGTAGGAAACGAGGTTGGTTAACATTAGTGACCCTATTATTGGACTGAATTTCATTAAATTGAGTTGTGAATCATGAAGAGAATTCAATCTATTTTCATGTGTTCACTATTTTATAGAGAAGATGTATGTCTTGGGGACTCATTTTTAGTTTACTTCGGAGAAAAGACTTTAAAACAAGTTGCTATCAAGACATTGAAATACTATTAGTAACACAAATGTGTCCCATCCATCAATTTCTCACCCAAGAATAAGATTTATTGTGCCAGGTTTTTTTGATTGAAATCACACTTTCATTTAAAAAATGTTTAATGAAATATTTCCTGCTAGTTCAAAGAACAGAGATCCTAAATGTACCATCTGCTACAATTTTTGTATATAAAAATGACAGTCGCTAATTCCACTATACCAGTGGGGTGGGGGATGACATCAGAACTGAATTAGATTTAGTAAATTTAGCAAAAGGAACACTTTTAAGATAAGAACAACTTCAGTATAAGAAACTAGAAACTGGTATGAATAATACCAGTTTTCCATCATAAAAGGCTGGTTTTTTAGTATTGTCTAAAATGGATATTTTGAGCAAGCTTGGTAATACAAATCCCTGCAGAAGACTGGGTGTGGGATGTCTCCTGGGCTCTGTAGTGGTTTGTGGTGGACCATTTAGGAATGAATATTCATAATGTTTTTGTTACCTCCTGGCATATTTTGATACACTGTCCATATAAATCCCAAACTGGGTTAATAATCTGAAAGGGGTTAGTCATCTGAAAGTTAATTAAGATCTCTCTAGTCATGCATGTATTATATGTTTTCACTGGACGTAATTTACTGCTAGAATCAGGCCTATTAAGATAATTATTAGGATTCTGTAAGGAAAATAGTTAGAAACAACATTTGCATGTTGCAAAAGACTCATGAAATTATCCTGCACTGGATAACTTCACAGCTTAAACTCAGGTGACTGTTTTGCTTGGAGAGAAGGAGAAGCATACGGTGCATATCCAGCAGCAGATGTGTCAGTGACATAGAGATTTTACCAATAAAAAAGTAGACAAGCAAGCAAACTAGGTACCTGAAAGGACATTAGGAAATGGAGAAAATCTGTTAGGAAATCCTCAATGGCTTTGAGGATTTGAGCGGTGCCCAAAATTTGAACTAATAACCCTAAATTCACAATGGGAAGACAAAAAAAACCCTACAGGAAGTTCCCTGATTTCTGTGGCAAACTAAATTGGTAGAAGTCTTCTGCTTAGGAAAAGAAGATGAATGGGGAGTTGTGTCAGCAGTGTTAGTGTGGGAAAAGTAAAGTGTAATATCTGAGAAGGGAGGACTTGATCCAGATGCTGTACTTGGTGTTGCCTTCCTCTCTGTCAGCAATAGAGCTCAATAGCCTGTTGTGCCAAAGCAAAGCTGCGTGGTCAAAATTTCATCCCTCATTTCCCAACTTTAAAAATTTCTATCTTTGCTATATTCCTGTCCTTTCAAATAGGAACTCATGCATGCATAATGAATGCATGGATTTCTGGGTTTTTTTGTTAATTTATCCTTTGGAGAGCTACTCATATTCCAGTTGAGTGATCATTGTGGTTTAAGCTTCGATACTACCAACAGATACTACCTGAAAGGAGGGTGTAGAGAGGTGGGTGTTGGCCTCTTCTCCCAGGTGAATAATGACAGGACCAGAGGAAATGGTCTGAAGTTGCGGCAGGGGATGTTTAGATTAGACATTAGGGAGAATTACTTTCCTGAAAGAGTGGTCAGGCACCGGAACAGCCTGCCCAGGGAGGTGGTTGAGTCACCATCCCTAGAGATATTTAAGAAACATCTAGATTTCGCACTTCAGGGCATGCTCGAGTGGCAGAGATCGTAGGGGTTTTTTTTTGTGTGTTTATGGTTGGACTCGATGATCTCAAAGGTTCTTTCCAACCATGAAGATTCTGTGATCTATGATTCTATGATTCTATTTGCACCATAGACCTCGATCTCTAGCGTTTATAGAGTAAATGATACTGGTAGTACGTCACTGCCTCTTTTTGAACAGCTGTTAAAACAAGGGATGCTTATTAATGTGTAAAACAGTTGTTCCATTGATAGGGAAACCTAGGATCAGCTCTAAATCCTGTAATTTGGAGTTTTCTAGTAGTTGCACATGCTTTCACCTTGAACTTCCCTCCTTTCCCTCCTGTTTGCTTGTTTCTGTCCTGGCCCTTTTGTTCTTTGGCTGTTTGGCCCCTTCTGCCACCTTCACCCACATGCTTTTATTCTATTCCTGAAATTCTCCATGCTTTTCTTATCATTCCATGCTCAAATCCATTTTTTTCCAGCTCATCAATAAAGTGAGTCATAAGAACACAGGAGAGAGTGTCCTCGCTTCTGGTACAATAACAAAAGCCTATACCTGGAGCCAGTCAATTCACTAAAATCAAATTTCAAGTCTACATCCCAAAGAAAGTGCTGCTAGAGATTCTTAACAAGAGCTCTTGAGAAGACTGTAGTTTTCCATAATCTCAGTTAGAAAAAACCTGAACTGCTTTGATTAAAACTTCCCACTAAAAAATTCAGCCAGAGGCAGGTGTCCTGTGCAGGAGCTCTCTAACTCAGCGGCTGACATCTGGCAAACACTGAAGACCTGGAAACAGGCTCGCAAGATAGGAAGTATCATTTGATATCAGTTCTAGCTGCCAGCTTCACTTCTCTTGCCTGTGGTAAAAAGTATTGTTTCAGCTACTCAGGCGGGTGCAGTCAAGTGGAGAGAACTTCTGTGGGGTAAAGGATGCTGACGTGAGAACTCCTCTGGTCATTGCTACTGGTATTGAAATGTCTCCAAGCAGTGTTAATCAGAGAGCGCTTAACTCCAAGCAGTGCTGGAAAGTCTGCAGCCCTGTATGACTAAAAATTGTTTTGTGGGTTATTATTTTATTTTACAAAAAGCTGAGATAAAAAGAGGCATTTCTGGGCACCTGATTTAGACAACTTTGAAATCTAATCTGTCTTAACCTGAACTCTCAGAACTATTAATTCGAGCCAAACTGTACCATATAATTATGTTGGCTGTTCCCTGTGGTGCAACATTGTGTGCAAAAGACACTGATCACGTGAGTATAGCACTTTCAAGCAATTATGACCTACATTGAAAATTATTGAAGCTTAACTAATTATCTAGCTAAAATTCAAAAGAAGAAAGCTCCTCCTCCAACTCGACATTCCCTTCCTTCCTAGTGAAATGATGGGTACTTGAATCAACGGGAGTTTTGCTATTGACTTGCGCAAATAGAGAATAATAAGGAGTATTTATTGCCACCTTCCGCTTTTCATTTGGCTGATAAATTCTATTTTGCAGTAATTCTTGGATAAGGCAATGGAACGTTGGTTTCCATTTCCTCTCCAAATGCCACGAGAAGTTTTTTCTGTGTAAATAGTATATATCACAGCATTTGTGGGGTTGATGCTGATGCTTTTTTTTAAAATTTCAAGTCAGGTGACAAAATTAAGGGTGGGCTTTTTGTTCTCCCGATTCCAGGTAGAGTGAAAGTCAGGTGGTATTTCCACTCAATGTCTTGCATATCAGAGCCTAACATGTGCATGTTTTTCTTCTCTTCATTTCTGTGCATGACATAAATTTGATTGATTGAGAAATGATCAGGTGTACAAAACAAAATTGCATTGGAGATTTTTCTTGCAAAGAAAATTGGTATCATTTTCTTTGAATTCTCTTGGCTTATCATGAGCAGTGACTACACAGCACACTAACTACACATTGAATATTCCTCCTCCTGTTTCAGCAAAAAATAAAGTTTCATTCTGTCTTTAAACACTCATCTTCAGTGTTTGAGAGACTAACATAAGATTTTTTTTCCATAAATACTTGAAAACCAAGTTATTATTTTCTTTTGCCTGGTCACAACTCCTTTGCACTCAACTGTCTGTACAGATATGAAGATTTAAACGTTTTGAGCAGACTACTGACCACGAGCAATTTTCAAATTTTTTGTTCAGCTGTATTATTTACAATTTCAACCTGTATTGAAGTGTTAGGGAAAATAGTTGTACTGTTGTAGTGTTGAAGTTTGAATATCAAGTAGCTGAAAGAAGTAGTTTATCAGTTTATTACTGATATGAAAGCAGAATTCTAAGTAATCTCAATTATGAGTAACTTTAAAAAAATTCCATTTCTGAATATTTTTAATGGACTAAAATATGATTTTCCTTTCCTCAAAGGTTTTAAATACCTAACACAGAGTAATGTGCTGTTATTAGAGCTATTATTCTCTTATGCAAGGAAACAAAGCCACATTCCCTACAGATACACAGAAGTGCTGATAATCTCAAAAGCAGTCCATACTCAACTGGTCCGAAACATGTTTCGTTGGCTCCTGTGCTGCCCCAGGAGGATTTTCAGAGCCATGAGCCCCACTGAGCAATGTTGGTTCATGCACATAGTTCTCATGCTGTTAATGGGTTTTTCCTCCATTTAGTTTTTGTATAATCCACTGGTTTTGCCCTGACTGGAGGCCTTATATCTGTTACACCTGTACCTGTAGCATTGCATACTGCCGAGATATGCTGCAGCACTAGAGATTTCTAATCCAGTCGCTAGCCTCTTGGCTAATTTGAAATAGAAAATTGGCATGCAATAATAGACTTTAGCTATAATAGAATTTACAATTAGTTTAACAAAATTAATTTAGATGAAGAGATACCCATTCAGAGCTTTTAGCATTTAAAAAACTTTTATACCAAGTACTCTGCCACAGTGGTTTCTGTTCAATGTCAGGCTTCCCACAGGCACAGGGACGGGCGGTGGGGTGTCGAGCTCCTCTCTGGGGCCAGCAGCCCGCAGCGCACAGCGGTGACGGGGCAATGGCTGTGAAGGCAGGGGCCCAGATGCCTGCTGACCTCGCTCCTGCAAAGCCAGGAACCCATGGCCTCCTTACCCTGGCCTCAGGAGGGGACGTGGCAGGTCTCTGCGCTGGATGGCTCAGGGGAAAGGCAGCATGTTCCTACTCTTCCTCCAGGGAGAATCTGGGGGTGTCGTGGGCATCCTGGAAAACAGCTTGTCTGTTAAAAGATGGATCTAGCTATATGTTAGATTGGGAAATATGCCTAGTGGTGCAAAGCACTTGGTGATTTACTGTGCCAGAGAAGTCCTGGTGTTCTTATTTAACACATTTATCGGTCGTGGACTGCCTGCTCAGCTTGTTACATAAACGTTCTCTTGCATGCAGAGAGCATCAAGGTTGATCAAGGTCATATAAGCAGTTTGATGTGAGTAAATGTGACCAGAGCTCATATGACATTTGTTGCTGGGCCTCTGCCCTTTCTCTGCCTGGTCCAACAGGTGGCAAAACAGATACTACTTTCAACAGGAAAATCCATCACAGTAATGGGAACAGGGAGTGTTTCTGTCATATTACCTAGACATGCCACACCTGATGTTGATAGAGAAACCTATAGGACATAATGTGGACAGTCAGAATTTCTTGCCTCTAGGAATTTTGATTTTATAAAAAAAGAACATATAAAGAGAGATGATGGTGATCTTTCTGCAGCACATGTGCCTCATACACCACAGACAAATGTACGTTAGTAAAAGCTGTAGAAAAAGATATGGTGATTCACAGGCCTAATTTTGTTAGCATTTTACATCAACCTGCTTATTTTGTGTGGAGAGTGCACTTTTAGATAGCATCCTTTAAACTTGTTAGCATCTGCTTTCCTGTGACTTAAAGTACTTCTCATATCAGAAAAGATTGCAAGAGTGTTAAGTTCAATTTCTTTAAAGGCTCGTAAGGCAAATGCGTGTTTGCCTGGGCCTGGTGCCTGGCAGGTCAGCTTCTGCACTAGTGGGCGGAGAGGTTGGCATTGCTACAGTGACCCTAATTCTTCCAGCTCATTGGTAGCAGATTAGGTATGGTGTATATAAAAAAATTATCTCCTCCTTACTTCAATAAAAGACCTGAATCTGGGATCATTAGATAATACTATGTACAGACTTAATGTAGCTCAAAATTGTTCTCCTCCCACTTCTTACTGACTGCACCCGCACTGGCATCCCATCTTACTGTATGCCAACATTCGGCCTTGGAAGAAGATCATACCCTGCAACAGAACTTCCCACTGTATCTTTCCAGCCTTGGATGTATGGATCTTATGTCCCAGGATGTGATGATATACTTTATCCAGAGTGCCAAATGAAGATTGTAAGAATGAAATGAAACAAGAATTAAGCAGCAGTATTAATTCATGCAGATAATTCTTAAAAAAAATAGAAATGTCCATTAAAAAGTAAAATGTAATTCACAAAAGCCACAGTTTGATCTCTTACTCTGGATCCTTAAGTGAGAGATGAAAAATGCCTCCAGAAATTAACCTGGGAATGAAAATTCAATTTTAGTGGATACTAAAAAGCATGGACCCAATAGAAAAATTGGTTGGGTAGCATTTCCTCCACACCATATCCTATATTAAGAACTCACTGTTCTGGAGGCAGTAATTACTGATTTCTGGTCCCACAGTGCCTAAAATATTATCACCTGTTTCTGCTAACATTCTCTTCTGCTCCCTTGGTACCAACTGTCCTTTTCCTTGAAAAGGACTAATTCAATTAAATTAAAATCACAGTAATGATTCATGCTCCTGGTTTAGCTTGGAGATTTAGAGTTGAAAGAGGGCTTATGTGCTTGAAAGCTTGTATTTTTTTTCCAGCTCTACCAATCAAATTTGTCTTTATAAGCGTTGTCTTGGAGCATCGCAAGCTACAACAACATTGCATTACAAATACAAAGCATCACTGCTGATTTTAAAAAAAGATGTATACGACTGGAAATTACTGACCACCCACTTCTGCTCTGAGTCTTGTTTCAGTAGCTTAATTTTTACTTAAAAACAAGAAAGTAGCTGGTATCTGGACCTGATATGGCAGCTGGGAGGTTGCACAGGGAGGAGGCTGCAACATCTCTGAGCTGTAGTGAATTAGCCTTAATTATTCAAACTCATGAGTGGCTTAACAAAACCCAATTGCTGCTTTCTGTCTTCCTCCTCCTGCCTTCCCTTGGCCTTACTGGTTTCATTGTCTGTTGGCATCTGTTACTATCAATGTCTGCCTGTGACTGGTACAGAGAGGCTGGGCTGCTGGATCAGAGGCAGGGAGCTGTAGATAGGGGGTGAAGAACAGCTCTGCTATTGTCCATTTACTAGAAATTGCTTGTTGTGATGCAAAAGAATAAAAACTGTTCAGCAGCTTTATTGGTCAGTAATCTATATGATAGCTTTAATCTGTACAAGAGTCAGCAATTAAAGTGAAATAATAATTTCTGAATGACATCATCTGTATTTGTAATTCTAAATCTTGTGTGAGGTTTGCCAAGTCCTTCATGGTAAAGAAATATGGTGTTCATGTCAAGATTATTGAAACTGCAAAACCAAAGTGGCTCTATTAACTGAGCCTTTCCCTGAACTGCAGAAACTGCATTTAGATGTATCAGATGATTTTTATGCTTTCTCCATTAAAACTCCAAGGTGTATTCCATATTTTTAGGTTCTTTTCTCAATTCTTACTTTGTGGGGGAAAAAAAAAAAAGAATGTTAATTTGTTTAGTGCTGAGTTAAAGCTTGGTGATAAAAATCCTGTCATTCGTTAAGGGATTATTTTAGTTAGTAAGTGCATGACAGTAAAACTGAGAGGTGCAGTTTATAACTCAGCCTTTATGGGTCTGATGGCTACATCTCTGCTAGTGAAAGAAACAGACCAAGACTCACTGGCCGGAGGGCAAATAGTGTGGCTCGGCTTGCATTCCTGCAGCTAAGCTCTCTAGCCCCCTTCCCAAAACTGGACACCTTCATCCACAGTGCTTTTCGAGCATTATTTGTGTGCTATCTCCACCTTGGTGTGGCATATGGAAGTGGTAGCTGGCTTATGCCAAAATCATGCCACAGAGTAGTTAAATGAACAGCACTCTCACAGGGTGATCACAGGATGAGCTCAAACCCATGCCTTGGCCTTGTTTAGCCTGCTGCTGCAGGTGTAGCCCACTGTGCTAGGTGTTACACAAGTGCAGAACATTAATTATGAACCTGAAGAACTTATCACTAACATATAAAAGAAGCAATAGACAGAAAAGGGCAGAAATGGCTGTACAGGGAGCCACTAAAACAGTACTGGACAGTAAGATCAAGTTGTAGCAGGCAGAGAGTAGGGTTCACGTGAGAAACTGAGGCATCTGCAATGTGGACAATTGCATCTGTATGGATAACTCAGAGCTCCTATCATTGTGAATAAGGGGTAAAGATGCTTCTTGCTCCTGTAAAGGGAATGCAAGTGACTACTGGGCTCCATGGCCCACAGAATCTGTTTGATAGAAGCCTTTTTATTGGATTATACATCAAGTCTGCAAACTCTTTTGGTGGAGAATTGCTTTCTCTATATACACTTCTAATCAGGGCAATCATGGACAGAGCTTACTTGTGGAGCAGTATGTGAATGTGGGAGAACAAGAGAAAGTATGATGGGATTTTTATCTTCACACTCCAAACACATTCAGTGCAAGCAATGAAAACACAGAATCATAGAAAAAAATAGGTTGTAAAAGACCTCTGGAGGTGTCCTGTCCAGCCATCTGTTCAAAGCAAAGCCAATTTCCAAGTTATATCAGGTTTGTTAGTGCCTTGTCCGGTCAAGTTTTTAAAAACTTCAAGGATGGAGATTGCTCGACATTTCAGTGTTAAAGGTCCCTTCCAACCTGAACTATTCTATGATTCTATGATTTCTGTACAACCTGTGCCAGTGTATCACCACTGTCATAGTCATAAGTTTTTTCTCCTAATACATAATAGGGATTTGCCTTTCCGTTCTCTCAGCCTCTTGTCACATACTACGTTTCTATTCCCCAACCATCTGAGCGCTCCCTGCTCCAGACACACTCCAGTTTTTCAACATCTCGCTTTTACTGAGGAGTCTAAAACTGGACACAGTACTCCAGATGTGGCCTCAAGAGTGATGAGGAGAAAGGGGTGATCATGTCCCTTAACTTGATGGTTGTGTGCATGCTAATGCAGTACACCGTGTAATTACCATAGGAATGGGTAAGACAGATTTTCAAAGTAATTTTCATCAGAGTTAAGATGTAAGCTTACAGCATAGAAGAGGTACAAGAAGAAAATTATAAATGTAAATATTTCAGCTGATTTTCTGTGTGGGGAAAAAGCAGTCACGCTAATGCATTCGTATATTCTAATAATAAATGTCAGTATTTTAATTTATTATCAGATACAGTAAAGTGTATGTCATTGTAGCGAATTGCTACACAGTACTAAATGATAATCAATCAGACATTGTTTAATCCTTGGTACCTCTCTGAGTTGATTAAATAGCATACTGGAAGTTAAATAGAGAGCAGGTAATGTCATTGTTTGGCAAAAGTGTGTTTGAATGGCCTTTTTTCCTTTTTTTCTTTCTTTTCCTACTTCACGTGGGCATAAAAAAAAAAGGCAGGTCATCCCATGTAAATGTATAGTCTAAAATGATTGAAAGGATGACTTGACTAAGTTCACACAATGAAGACATCATTATTAAAAAAGGCCTAGGAATGTGGCATCTTCATTTGTTAAGAACCTGACGATACAAATTGTATCTTAGGTCCAAGAAAACTACTGTGCAATAGCAGGAACTTCAGGTGTGTAATATCTGTCTAGTCTATGACTAAAATGTCAGAAACTGATCTCACCAATATTTTTTTAGGCATTATGTGATGACTTCAGCATTCCAATATGGAACCTATTTAGCATTCATGTTTACAGACTTTATTTCATTGATTTTCAAGCCACCTATTCTTCAGCAAAATGTTCTTAAAATGTGGCATAACCTTCCTGCGTATGTAATAAATAGTTTGATTTCTTGGGTTTTCTAAAGCAAGCCTTGACAAAGAGAAAAATCAGTCACTAGCAGCAAATGGGAAAGTATGTCTAGTATGTCTCTGTTTTCCCTTTTTTTCTGTGATTAAGTTGTACATAGACATCTTGAATATACAGTTTTCCACATAAAAAGCTGCTATTAAGGCCATGAAGAGATTTTCAGGGATTAGCAAGTGCTGTCTGGGACTTTCTGCGTTACTTAAATACACTGTCTCCCTGTTTCAGTGCGTTGATTAGTTTCTTTTGTCTCCTTCCAGAGTTTCTCCATGAAAGCCGTCAGTGCTCCTAACTTGGTAAGAACAGTCATTTTTTTCCCATGTGATACTTATCCTATTGATTTTAACAGAAACACACTTTTACTGCACTTGCAGATATGCAGAATGTGTCTCAAGAGCAGTGAATTTGCTCAGTCTTGGTATCTTCATTCTTAAGAGCCTTTTCAAAATGCAAATTAGAGACCAAGCCTACAGAATCGGAAATATTAGAGCACATGCTAATTGCAGAAATCTGAGATGGTTGCTCTGAATGGGAGGTTGTCAGTCAGGCTTGCATTAATGTGAGCTCTGAGGATTTGTATAGCTAGCTTAGACTAGCTCAAGAGGAAACACAAATCTTTTCTCTCACAGGGACTGCGGAGCTAACTCCCAACTCTATCCTCTTGCCCCTGAAGCTCTTTTAATTATTGTGATCTTGTTACCATAATTCAACAACTTTAAAAATGAATTCAATGCAGATCAGTTAGTCAGGATGTGAAACGGCGTTTCTTACACTGCAAAATTATAATGTTTCACAGTGATCTAAATTACCAGAAAGCTGTGGGGCAATTCAAGTGTTTTTATGCTTTTTCAGATTACAGTATTTCTGAATCAATAAATTCCCATAAAAACAAATTAACAAACCAAACCAAGAACAGCTTGAAATTCTGTAGTCAGTGTTTGCTTTTTAAGCTCTAGGGTTATAAATAAATATATTTATATGGGGGTGGGAGGGTTTACAGAGCAAGTAATAACTCTTCAGCTAAACAAAGTTCATCCTTTAGGTAGATTAAATACGTTCAGAGAGTCACATTGGAAAAAGTAATTTTTAGAGTTCACTAGAAATGAAAAGATGGTCAGATAGAAGACGACAAATGAGTTGAGAGATGTGGTGCTCTAGTCAATGCCTGCAACAGGCAAAGAAGTGGCTGGGCAGAGCTCATTGCTACTATGGTACATCTGTCCTACAACAGGACTGTATGAAGGATTGTTTGTCCATCCCGCAGGCAGAGGTGGCCAGAGCGGTGATGCTCCAGGCTTGACTCTTGCTGAGGCAGTTCTGCATTCTCACAGGCCACTTCACAAGGCAAGCTCACAGCCTTGCTTACAAGTTTTCAAGGCTGACCTGTGGTCTCAATTATATTGCTTTGTTATCATGACAAGGAGGTTTCATGAACTATCTATTGACATAAAGACAAACAGACTATTCTTACCAGCTGGTGGCAGAGCACAGAGTCATAGCGCAGCTGTTTTGGCTTTGCAAAGAAATGGAGGTGTGAAAATTTCTGGGAAAATTACAATAGTGGCCAACAGCAGGGGAAATTCCAGGCCTGATTTAGACCAGACCACAGACTGCCAAAATGCTCTCAGCATCCTTGCCCTGGGCTGTTAGGAATTACATAAGTAGGAACAAGATAAATCAGTCTGATCTAAATCATGCAGGGAAAAGCTCAAGCTGAGAAGCAGGTCTGGGGGTTCTGCTCTCTGGTTCTGTAGGATTATAATAAACCTTTCTGCTAAATTTCCTTCTTAGGCCTGCCTCCTGTAAAAAAGACAAAGAGCGCAGTGGTTGGTAGCACAACGCACATCATGTGTTTGGAATGATGACATAAACAATTTCGTGGAAACAACAGTACAAAGCGTCTACTGACGGAGGGAAGAAGGGGAGGTCTCTCGCATTCTGCAGATGTGCAAAATAGTTTCACTGTCTTGTAGCAGAAGCAAATGTACCAGGAATGTCTTCACAGATTTAGGTCCTGCGATAGGAATTCAGTAACTTTCTTTGTGTAAGAGGGCACAGTAAGGTCCTCCAAAACTAATTTGGCTAAACAGTAAACCATATGACTTATGTCTTTATTGTGCCTAGCCCTGCCTGAGACCTCTGAGTACCAGCATGTGATTGTCCTTCATCATAGCAGTGTTACATGTGAGATTGTGTGCCCTGGAGTGAGAGCTGGGAAAGATACTAATGTGTGTGGAATTACACAATACAGGAGAGATGTGTAGAGGAGACATCTGCCATGCGGAGTAGGTGAGAGCAAACATAAACAGCAGCAGAGGATCTTAAAGGTTGTGAGTGTATTCATGTGTCTGCTTTGTGAGACTGTCACTGACAGCTGAGCTGCACAGTGAGGATGAAAATAGCACATGTATGTACGTATGGTGCAGCTTTATTTGGGACATCATCACTAAGTCAGACTCTGTCTTCTTGCACCTAGTGAGAGTAGTTATGCAACCACTGCAGAGACAGCAAGAGGCACAAGACAGTAAATGCCTTCTGATGAGGATAAAAGGTGAATTGAGCCAGCTCTTCTGGCTCATAAGAACAGTGGAAGAGGAGGTCTTTTCAGCATCAGCATGAAGAATGTGTACAGGAAAGGGAAATGGGAAGCTGGAAGAAACAGACAGCAGAACAGGGAGAAGGATGACACCTAAGGCAAATTACCTGGGGGTATAAATTAAGCCTGGAGAGATAGCCCAGTTTCATTAGCAAAAAAATAGCACAGGAAAGGTGAAGCAGGATGGAAGAAATCTGTTTTGGACTGGGCTGAGAAATGAGTAGGAAATTAGAAATAAGATTTAACATGGCTTGCATGTTGCTCTGTGTATGTGAGTATCTGGGCAGTGAACTCTTCCACAATAGCCAGGATCTTATACACAGCAATAAATGCTATCACACCTACAGGTTTCCTACCTGTTGCTAATACAGAGGACACTGTGTGCATACCTTTCACTGAAAGCAGCCGCAGCTCTTGCAGATGACTAATGCAATTCTCTATTTCCAGACATTGATCCTCTGGTGAGGGCAGTGAAGTTGAAACTATAATGATTGGGCTTTTCATTCCTAGTCTTTCTAGTTTTGGGGGGTATGTTGTTATGGAGGTGGGTTTTGTGTACTGTGCTTTCCTGTATCTTCTGAATTCTTTGCATTAGTAGTGGGTTCAGCAATGGGACTAGCAGTTACAGTATCTCACAGAATCCTCTCTCCAGGGAGAGAACCGTGGCAGTGGAAGGTTTATTATAGATTTCTGTAATAAAACATTACTGGTTTGTGTAGAACAGGGCAAGGCTAAAGAAATTAATTGTCCTTTGGGGGTTTGTGATGCTCTGAATTTCCTGTGGAAGTTTATCCTTATGCTCTTGGACCAAGACCTGAGAGTTGTGTTTGCTACAAGAATCTCTTTTTGTATAAAATTCCTTCGTGTTAGAGGACTAAACACCTTGCTTGTTCCTTCTGATCACTAATCACAGCTGGCATTCTTGATTCTCCAGGGATTACTACCACTTCAGCATTTCCAGCAAACTGGTGCCACTCTGGGGATGGGAAATAACCTACTACCAGAATCGTCTGCTCTTGCATCCCTGTCTGGAAATCTGTAGTCATTCAGGGACTGATGTAACTATTTAGGCTCTTTTATTCAGCTTGTAAGTAACAAACACAATTCTCTTTTGCTGATCAAATTGCTCCCAGGGATGTCTGGACAGCCATCAGACAGATTTCTTTGCTGTATGTGGAGTTAGTCCTGTGTAAATATTTAAGCAGTTCTTCATTTACCTGATTGCATGTGTTTGTTGTACATTTTTAGCTGGCGTTTTATTTTATCCATGTACTAACCATACACCCAAACTCTAATCACTGTCAGCACTGTGAGATCCAATTTGGATGTTTTCTGGTCTATTATCCTTATCGTACTTACACTTTAGCAGATGAGAGAAACCACACTAAAGGTATCCTGTGTAAACTTCTGATAGTTCTTTGATGGTCTACAGACATCTTGATCACTAGTCCATTACTTATCTGCTTATCAGTTAACAATCTCAAGCCATTCAGTTGCACATCTTTGATAACTCTGGATACAAGCTTCCTGTGCTTTGGGCCTACTTTGCATAACTGGAACAAGCAGTTGTGCACCTCAATTTTCATCCTTGAGCTGGGACGAAGCCACAGAGCGACCTAAAGATGAGGACAGACATCTAATCAGTGTTTGGAAAATGGGATAGTGAGAGTGAAAGAAAGATTCTGTCTGTTTATGTCAGAAGCTTGGTCAAGGAGGTAAGCTGAGTCTACCAATTAGATTTCCAAAATGCATGCACCCATTAAACCTGTAATCTAGATGAGCTCTGATGGAGGCATGAGCATCACTTTTTGGGCTGAAAGAGAGTTTTGTAGCTGACTGAGACAGCAGCAAGTGTAACCTATGGTGCTGTTGTGTGAAAACCTAGCTGTGAGTGCAGGGTGGGTTCTCTGAGATGACACTACAATGGCCAATTATGGATGCAAGTGTGAATTGCAACCAAAGAAATGGAAACGATTTTGCATATTTTTTAAAAATACTTTTCTCTGCCTGCATCACCCACATCACCTCTCCTTCTTCACTTTCAGCTTCAATATGAAGATCTTGCTGTTCATGACCTGAACCAGGCAGTGGGTCATGTGAGAGGCAGGGGTGTAGTCATATGCCAGGGGCCAGTACAAGTGAAGAGGCAATATGCTAGACTATGTTTTTCTTTTTCAATTTAGAGGTTAAGAAGCAGTGCATTTGTAGTGGCTTACTTTAGCTTGTTTTGTGCATGCAGACAAAATTTCCTTTTTGAGCAAGGCATTGACTCTTTGACTCATAGAGAATGCCATTTTCTTAAATTTCTCTTCCACAAGACAGCAAAAGCACAGATCACAGTCCTAAGTCTAGTAGAAAATAAGTCCTTTAAGTTATTTAGAACTTGCTGATGAATGATTTCTGGAAATGTAGCCAAGTTGTTTTGGAAGTTTGTTTGGTTTGGTTTTGGTTTTGGTTTTTTTTTTTCCCCAACGGCTATAATTCTTTCAATAAAGTTGAATAATTCTTTTTCTGGTACATTGTTGTGGTTTGGGCTGGATTGGCCAATGAGAATGACAAATGTTCCCACCCGCCTCTCTCTCCAAAGAGAGCCATAGCTATAGGCTTTGGGTACTTATGACTGATTTTAAGAACTCTGCACAGTTTCTTAGAGTGTAAATCATCAGCTGTAGTAAACTTCATGGTTTTGTATATGTCATGTACCTATACCTTCTTGCTAGCCTGTCAAGTAGCCCAGTCCAAATCACAAAAAAAATTTCAGCCCTTATAATACATTTTAAGGGTTACTGGGGTTTAACAAACTATATAAAAATGATTTGGTTTATTTCCTTATTAAAGGAATCTGGAACATTTAATGGTCTTGGCTGAAAAATATGCTCCCAGAGACTCTTTTCTACCAGTGACAGTGGAAAAGCGGATGTTAGAACAAGCAGGTTAAAAATCTTTTCCAAAGAAGTGATAGAAATTGCTCAAAGGAAAGTTAAAATTTCTGGTGCTGATAAACGTGCTTTGACATACTAATTCTCCATAGGGTCACAGTCATCTTTCTAACACATACATTGTCATTTACTTGAACTCAGTTCAGCTGCTAGTGGCATTACTAGCCTTCTAAGAATATTACACCAGATGTCTGGTTTCAGACAAGAGGTATTTTGACACACAGGTTCCCTCTTGCACATACTGCGGAGGGAAGGAATAAAACCTTGCAGGCAAGTAACTGAGCTGAGCTGAACTGTGGGAGGTGTCTCTGTTCACCTCCTGTGGCTGCTACAGGCTTCCTCTATGACCAAAGGCAAGCTGTTCTGTCAAAAAGCACGTCTACACCTCACAATCCCTTTTTCCCCAATGGGTCTTTCTGCTCTCAATGACATGATGGCATAGCTCATGGACCTTCTTTTGGATGTGCACAAGCGAGAGTCTTTCTGCTCAGTCTGTAGAAACTCGTGGCCTTGGGTTAATCCTCATAGCACCTCAGCAGTAAAGCATCGCACAAGAAAAAATCCTGACCTTCAAAGAGATTTCAGAAAGGAGTGGGAGGAAAGCACAGAGTAGCAAAGTGGCTTATTTTAGCTCACCTGCCAGGTCAGCAATAGGGACAGGAACCAAACTAGTCTGTGATGCCTGCTGTTACTGATCTCACTTTAATAGCCTTTGAGTTAATGCAGTGTTCCCTCCCATTTGAATTGTCTTATATACATTTGGTTTTTCTCTAGATGAAAGGTTTTATATGTTCTCCTTAAACAGAATTTTACTTTTTGCAGCTATTCACTGGTGTGCAATTGGTAGATACACAAATAAATACAGTGTAGGAGAAAAGAGATGGGGCAGCTTTATAGCAGAAAATCAAACCACAAATCTAACAGGGTACTGGAGTCAATGAGTGAAAAATAATTATTTGGTTAGTTCAGCATACTTGATTTCCAAAAATTTTTTGGTATGTTCTGCCTTACCAGAGGCTCTTTAAGTAATAAAGCAGTTAAATAATTGATTAAAATGTAGAATCAAAGAGTTACAAATAAATGGCCAATTTTCATGATAGAGAGGTAACTATAGTCTGATTTTATTACCTGCTGGCTCAGGCAATGATTATGTCAGTCACACCAGCTACAAGACTCTCAAAGACAAATCAAAAGGAGTAGGGCATCCCACTGGGCACAATGAACCCATTGATCTCAGGCTTGGTCACTGCTCTTGGGATAGTTTGGGATAGTTAGGAGAGAGCAAATGATTTCTCACCTTATCAAAGAAATGGCTTGCTGAATGGCCCTTTAGAGCTGGACCTCTGGGTCATTAGACGCATAGTGGGCTAGATATATGTATCTATGAGGAAACGGAGTTCAACTCATTTTTCTCTTCAGGGTGGAAAAGAAAAAACAGAGTGAGGGTGTAACAGAAATCTATGGAGTTATGAATGTTTTGTGGAGGTGGAATAGACAACCATGATTCAGTGTCCAAGGAAATTACTGAGTATCAAGACAGAAAAATGACCAAGACTGAGTACTTTATTATACAGTTTCATAATTCAATTATAGAACTAGTCATCACACAGATGCTGTAGCAGTCACAAATGTAAATGATTTTCAAGAGTAAGTAGACAAATTCAGAGGAAGAAGGTCCATCAAATATTACTAAACACAAAGACACATAAATAATTTTGGCTTTGGAAGTCCCTAAGCAAAGATTGCTGAAAGCTGGAGTGATCTATGAAAAAACTATGGTAAACCTGCCCTAATCTTGACTTTTTCCTAAGTGCCCAGTGGTGGCTACTCTAGGAGGTTAGAGGCTGACTAGACAGACCTTCGTTTTGTATCTGCTTCTGCACTCTTATGGTTACTGCAAATTCAGGCCACTGGTCTTTTGCTTGGTTTTGGTTTTATGTTTGTATTCATTGAAGGCTGCTTGAGACAGAGATTTCTCTTGCTCTGTGGATGTACAGTCTCTAAGGGAATGGGATGGGTCCTTGATTGCTCCCCAGGGCTTAATGTGCTACTTTCATAGACATTGTAATTAAGAGTTAGGTAAGAACCAATTGAAAACGTGCACAGTAAACACAGAATCTAGTTTGACATGCTCATCCCACAGCTAGAGCCCTGCTGTTATTTGCATGGGAACCTGACAGGTTTTTTCCTTTCTCCAACTCTTCTGCCTCTGAGGCTCTCACTTAGAGCCACGCGGTTCTTCATTGCCCACAAAAGTACTGACTAGCACAAGGCACCCTGGCTGCAAGCTTCTTCCTTCAAAACCTCTCCCTGAGCATGTTTCTTCCAGCATCCCAGAGATACAAGCCTCACACATGCCATTCAGGAAGGGAGAACTTCCTGGCAAAGAACCATTCCCTGGCTCTCCCAGGGGTGCATTCTCTGCTTATTTCTTGCTAGCTCCCCCAATTCAGGAGCAGCCCTGCTGCTTTCTTGTATAATGTGGAGCACCCTTTGTAGTGAATAATGGCTAATGCTGAATTGACGTCCAGAAAGAGTTTGAATCACTTGGTAGCAGAGCCTCAGTAGTCAACCCCAAACCACTTTTCCGCCAATATTCTGAGTAGGCTCCAGAACAAATATTATCATCAAGTTAAAAAATAATCACTTTTTAATGTATGAGATCAGGTTTCCTCTGGTACCTCAGTATTGGTACCAGCCAGGCCATATTCTAAAATTCACACTGACATCAATGAGGACTGTTGACAGGAAAGATATGTAGATTAGAAAAATGGAACTACTGTTTAGATTCTGACTTTTTTTCCCCTTAGTACTGTGTTTTCAAGTATATATTTTGGGGCAAAATTAGATTGATTTCACTGTAGTTTATACTGTATTGGCTTTCAACAAAATCTGGATTGCAAATACTTTAGGTGAAGTTGTATTTAGAAAGATACATGTTCTGGATTTTAAAGTTCATATAGACATCTGTCTCATTCGTTAGTTTCATAAAATCTTGGGTTTTGCCAAGCATAAAGTTTGATGAAAATGTGGGCAGACCGTGACTCACTGTTTCTCTTGTTGATTTAACGTGGTGCTCTATTCAGTGCTTCACTGAATAGAATCTAAAGCAACAGGGGTCCAGCTGAGTGGAGTTATCACACGTGCCCTGCTGGAGGTGGGATGTGAAAGATCTTCTCTGGAGTCTTCTGAGAGCAGCCATGAATATCTCACCAGATAAGTCATAAAAGGACCATCAGATAGGAAATACATTTGCAGAGCCCTGACAGCGAATTTTGTTGATTAAAAACAATGCATCATTTAGAAACAAGGCTAGGGACTGCTGCTTGTAACTCCCAAGGCAATGTTTTGTTTGGATAGCTGGGGAATGATGTGATGTTACTCAGATTGGCTGGGACAGAATGCAGTCCTTGCAAATGCTGTGTGGTTGTTACTCTTCAAGAGGTGAGCCTAAAAGAGGATAGCATCTGTCTTAACACTGGGCAATCTAAGGATAAAAAGAAAAAACAAAAGCTCTTGGGCATCTCACGGTCTGTAGATCAGAGATTTTGTAATGTGTTCTTCCTCCTTGAAGGAGGTGTTCTTGAGCCTGACCAAAAGCATATTCATGTTGCTAGAGGATGTCCCTCTGTCTTCAGCAAGGTTTGGATCAAATCCCTCTCTTGTAAGTTGATGATTTCTTCAAAATCAGAACCACTGGCTCTGAGATATGCCTTGCCAAATATTTCATTAAGGACTTATCTTAAATTTGCTGCACCAGTAGCCCAGAATTTGTGACTTCTGCCACTTTTCATCCCATCACCTTTCTTCATGTTTCTTTAGTTAACATAAGGAAGAAAATCCACAGCAATGTTGTGGTGGAACAGGAGGAAAGGAGGATTTCCTAGAAACCTTGTCTCCTTTATGACAGTAATGTAGGATACAGTTTGTGTGGCATATTTCTTGAATCATAACTTTTATATTTGTTTTACTCATAGCGTAACTTCTAGCTGTTGCTGATACATATAATTACTGAATTAATTGTGTATTAATGCTGCATTATTGTGAGACGACTGTAACCAAGCATTTTCTTTCAGACCACCAGAAGGAGCTATTGAATTCAAAAAGCCTTTCCCTCAAAGCAGGAAATCCTTATACAGCAGGGAAAGCTGTAGGATAATGGAGCAGGCACACTGTCTTTCTTGCAAAGTCCCGCTCTGAGCCATAGAGCAAATTCTCATTTGAGAGTCTGCATCTTTTTTTGATTCACTGTCTTGTAGTAATCAAAATTGACTTTACAGGGTTTAAGATGTTTTGGAGTGAGATTTCAGGCATCACTCCTTAAACATGTAGTAACGAACACTAACCAAATACAAAGAGATGGGAAATTCACTGAGGCAGGTTTAACCACGTATTCTCACAGCACAGGGAGCGTGGGAGCTGCCATTTTCCATTAGGTCAGCTGGGAGATGTTACACTAACAGACCTGCAAAACACTTGAGAGCACTAATGGCAATGTCCATAAAGATAAATGAAACCTGAATTCTACTTACACAAGCTGACTGGCGATCAAAATGCACCAGTCACCTGTTACATGTTTTCTGAAGCAGTATGAAGATGTGTGATTTTTTGTTGTTAGCCCAATACAGCTGTCTCGTGATCAGATTCATAAAATGAGGCAGTGAGATTTGTGAATAGCAATCTCTCTCTGAGGTTTGCCCTTTATATTTGACAGAAAAACCTTTACACCAGTGCAAGGCAGATTATGTTGCTTCTCCCTTCTTCCGTTTACATTTTCTTTCATCGAGGAGCAGCCTGAAAGCTTGTGATGGTGGTTTGTGGGTAGCATGTTCTGTGTGAGTGTGTGCCTGTGTGGCTTTAAATCAGTGTTTGGGACAAGATCTTACTTAAGCCTGTCCACTGCTATTCACAGCTCGCTGTGCTCTTATGACATAGACTCTGGTGTAGAGTCTCACTGCTTGACTGTAAGACACTAGCAAGATGCAATGCTGCATACATTTCACCGAATAAAAACTGCATCTATCTTTGGAAGAAGCAGGTACTAGCGCAAAGGATCAGTGTCTTGGTTAACTTTTATTGTATGCTAAGAGTGATAGAAAATATGACTCTCTGAATGGATCTCAATAACTCTGTCTACAGTTGTTGCTGTGTTGGGATGTGCTTCTGGCTCTGCTCATTTCTTTGGGAAGGAAGAAAGGGGTGGGGTGTCATGGAAGAGCAGGACGCATGCTGACACATATGGGTTGTAGGCAAAGGAAAGGGAAGTAATGATCAATAGTGTTTATTTCTGAGTATGCCATAAAACAGCATTTGTCACTAGGGTCCCAGTTGTGATGTCCTATGCAATTTATAAAGTCAGCATATTAAAGGAATATTGGTTTTAAACCTATGTATTATGCATGCCTTTGAATCAACAGGAGGAGAAAGAGTATTTGAGGAATACTTTTAGGTAGTAGTTCAGGCTGACTGATCTCAGCACAGACTTTTCTTTATATGTTGACTTATAATGCATTTGTGCTCAAGAGACCCTGCTAGTTCTCAGGCATAAGTTTGGGGCTGTACATAGAATAAATCAAATGTTGCTTTGAGGACCTCAGAGTCCAAATGGTAACAAGACATGAAAAATGGGTATAAGTCACACAGTAAGAGGAGACAAAGGAGCAGGCACAAGCTCAAGGATAATGCGGAGAGGAGGTATATAGTGTTGGCTGAATATCTAATTTGGAGGTTTCATATGTTGGGCTCTTTTCTTGTTTTTCTTCCCACGACAATGTCCAGTAGCCCTTGTCATAGTTGAGGATCTTGAGCTAGATGCTTTGCTGTGCAAAGATGGAAATTGAAGGTGGTCCCTGTCTCAGATTTAATCTGTATGATTGAGATCCAAGATAAGCCAGTTGGAAAGTGGTTACGAACAGGTGCTATAGGCAATGAGTGACACACCAAAGACACTTTCTAAATGTAGCAGTTACAGAATAAAATACATTTGTTATTTTATTACGACTCAAATCCTATTTATTTATGCAGTGAGACTACTCCCAAAATTAATAATTAGTATATAAATGTAAATACTTTTGCTTTTTCTTTGTAGTAGTATCTCACAGAGATTTCTTTTTCTAAAAACAGTTTAACATTCCCTGTGCTGTTTTTCTTGGGAAGTGGGAATGAGTTACAAGCTATGCATCTGTAATGACCTTGAACGTTGTTTATTGTAATTTTCTGGAGTTATGAGACTGTTGCATTGATTAAAAACACCCACCAATCTCTGTGCTCAGCAGCACAGGGGGCACTAAGACCATATCAGCCTAAAACTTATGCTACAGATTTTCATTCCCAGAGCTCTCTCTATCAGTGTGGCACAAACTGCCAGAGGATCTGTCTCAACCTGAGCCTGATTTCCTGGGACAACTGCATCTCATAGGAACAACAGCATTGCTGACACTTGGAAGACAGTTTACAGGGATACTGTTTCGGAAATACATCTTTTCTCACAAAGGAAACTTTCTACTTCAGGTTCTCAGTAAACCTGCACTTCAAAGAAAAAAAAACCAACATAGCCTTTATAAAACTAAAGTAAGCAGATACTTAATATTTTTTTTGCCTCCAATTCATTGACTGTCAAGTAAATAGGCAAGTAAATGAAAGCAGACTATAGGAATTCCATTGTTGAGAGGAAAGAAACACCTTTCACTGTGCATGAGTCTCTCCAGAAATACAGAAATATGTTACTATCATCACATTATTTACAAGGAACTGAGTTTTATTTTCTCTTTATGAAAGTAACAAAGTCCACTTATGACCTAATCCCTAAGCAAACAGATGATTTCTGTCTGTGCAGTCAGTCCTAGCTTAAGTGACAGCACATCATTCTGTCATTTAAAGGTGTGCCTCAGATCTGTATGGCTGTGTTCAGAGTAGGCTTCCTACAAAATTCTCCTTTTTCTTCGTATTCAGGTTGGAGGTAATTGGACACTGGCCAGCTGGTTTGTTGACCTTCTTGGGAGGGATCCTGGAAATGGCAGTTGAGCTATTAGGTTGCTTTGTTAGGATTTCGAATAATGGTTTTGTGATGGGACTTTTGTGCCCTCTAAACACTGTGGGCTTCAGTTCTGCCAGGGCAAGCACTAAGGTACAGGAATCCAGCCATATGCTGTCATCAAAAGGTTTGGGGCATTCCTTAGCTTTTGCATGGTGCATGGCTTCTTCTGGGCCACAAGAATTAGATTACTATAATAAATGAATTCTTACAGAGTCAGATTGTCAATGTACTACTCCTCTTGGTGAGTTGTTGCATGTCTAATCTGTCCAATGTCAGTACAACTTTTGTATGAGTAGGTATTCACTGGCAAGAGTAAAGGGTTTTCAGCCTGGAGTCCTTCCAACATGGCGAGCATGTTACTCATGGTACAGTTACTGACTAGTAGAATGAAACACACTCAGGACATTTTGATGGCCTTCTCATTCGATAGCAAACATCTGTCTAGAGTCACAGATCAGTCCCACAGAGCAAGCAGGAGAAAGTCAATGCACCTTTGAAGTCAGTCTTAACACTCAAAAGAAGTTTTCAAGGGTGGTTTTAATCAGACTCCCTCTCTTTAGTCAGCGGTGAGAAAGAGGCAGTTTCAGAGGGCAGTTGGTCCCAGCTATCTTTCTCCATTGACAGGGGAGAAAATTAGGTGACTAACAAACTAGAGACCTATTTTTGGAAAGATAAATATAGATGAGAGACAGGCTGCCCTAACTAAGTCTGTTCTTTGCATGCTGGTACTATTACATGATGGCATCAGTCAGAGCTGACTACATCTGCTGTGTTCATGAGGGAAGTGTCTCCCACGTGCAGCATCTCCTGCATCACATAGCGCAGTCCATGCATCCAGTCAACCACTGTTAATGATGGCTCTTATACTACTTGATTTCCCTTTTTTCTTTCTTCCTTTGATTTTTCCTTCCTGTGAGGGTAAATCTGCCTCAGTCAATAACAGAGATGGAAAAAGTCCTCTGAAGTGGACAGAGGATCAAGAAGTGGTACCTTTCCTGTCCTGTCCTGTCCTGTCCTGTCCTGTCCTGTCCTGTCCCTCTGACCCTTTTGCTCTAGTCTCCAGATTTGACCATCTGTGAATCTTGTTATCTAGTACTGTGCGGAGCAGATCGTGTGACTGATCTCTTGGCACAGCCAGTGCGTTGCCTTGGCGGGTGGTGTGGGATGAAAAAGGCACAATACATGCCTTTTCTGTCTGAGACTTGTTTATCTGTACAACACCCAGGCCACTCTGGGAGAGCTCTCCTCTTGGTGATCATTGGCAACCAAAAACGAATCAAATCAAGGCAAAGTTAGAGAAATTCCCCTATACAAAGAGCTGCTCTAAAACAAAGCTGCATTTTTGTGGTGCATTGTCCTGGCTCTGCGTGCGTCCTGTAAAGAGACAAAGGCGAGCAGGAAGGAAATCTCAGCTGCTTAGTAAATGCCCTAATTTGATTTATTTACTGCTCCCTTCCCCCACCCAAACTGTTCTGCTAACCTGTTAGTCCCAACTCAGACAAGTAAAACCAGCTAATCTGATTAGTTCTGACACACAGGAGCAAGGCTGCTGGGAAAAGCTGGACCCTTACAGCTGTTTCAGGCTTCAGCTTCAATCATAATGTTATGGGTTTGCCGAATGTATAGAACAGCGTGACAGGAGCCCAGCAGCATGTACACAAGTGAGCAGTGTGACCATCACTGAAGATTTCTACCCCGGGTCTGAGGCCACTGGAATACAAACCATGTTTCGTGTCACCTTCAATGTAGTGACAGAGAAAGTTACCTTCACCTTGGCAGCCTGCCCCTCCGTCACAT
The DNA here is from genome assembly GCA_947846985.1 of Fratercula arctica. Classification (NCBI taxonomy): domain Eukaryota; kingdom Metazoa; phylum Chordata; class Aves; order Charadriiformes; family Alcidae; genus Fratercula; species Fratercula arctica. The sequence continues at coordinate 21,678,051 of CANTUZ010000001.1, read as the reverse complement.
GGAAGGTAAGCTCAGATATGCATCATGCAAAAAGGCTGATGGCACAGGAAAATGAGTGTCTAAACTGTTTTCTCATCTGTAGGCTGTGTTTACAAAATTTTAAGGGGAGTAACAACATTTTAAGGGAACTGCACTGCACTGCGAAGTGGTACATGCACGACTGGTTGGAGTTAGACAGAAATGGATCTTGTTCTAGAGAACAGCTTATTCGTTGCCTTTTAAAGCTCTTCTCATTTGATTTTTAAAATAGCCAAATTCATAATCACTTTCCTCATTCTGATCTGAAAATGTCTCTGTATTTATATTAACAGCAAATTCAGAGGTATATACGTGCAAGCTACTCATTTCTGTAGGGAAGGGACACTGGGGAAAGCTTTCAAGCTTCCTAGACAATTTAGGGATTGCAATGATTTGTGAACTGTACCAAGGTACAATAAATTAGAAAAATTTGCATCCCTATGATAAGGGACTTGAAGCAAAAAAAACCCTAGATGTGTAATTTACCTGGCATTGGGTTGTGATAAAATTTGGTAGAAGCCAGAGATGCTTTGCACGTCAGCTCCTTCTCCCATTCAGCATTTCAGTTCAGATCTTCATTTCCTTGAGACAAATGTTCCCATCTCATCTTGAAGAGATCAGTATTGTCAGGATGAGATGGGACCAGGTTCATTGCCTTTCCTTCCCCTTTTAATGAGCGTGTGCTTTCACCATAGTGCATTTTGAGAAGACAGCTGCTATCTTCTGAAGTGTTGCTTTAAAAACATCATGTTAGAATCTGTTACTTGCAGTGCATTTACTGTAGGAACCTCACCTCTGTCTGTTATTACGCCTTTCAGATGTGAGACAGTTATGAATAACTAGATACAGTGGCAGAGCAGGGTAAATGGTCTTGCTTCTGCTGTGCATGGTTCATTATGCTGCGTAAGGAGTTGTCATATATCTTTGCTGTATTGTTTTCTCAGTCTTGGACCTGTCTTTTCTCTTGACTTGTGAGGTAGACGCTGCCCAGAAGCTGTTATTAGAAGGTCTTTAAATGGCTTGGTACATTATGGCACCAGCCCAGATCTGTGCTATTTGTAGCATCATATGCTAAATAAAAAAAAAGTCTACTTGGGCAAAGTGTATTTTGAGTAAAATTCACATGAAATTAATTTTACTGGACACTGCCTCTCTGCAGGAGAGTTTATGGTGATATTACTTCGGTTTCCCTATTTATTAGGAGAACTTAGCTTCCCAAACACGCGTATTCACTAAATAGTAATGAAAATAGTAATTTCATCAAAAGATAAAGAAAAAGTAAAAGGGCCTTACCTATGCTTTCTAATGGTATATTAAAGATTTTTCTACCTTCATATCAGACTGACTCTGCCTTTAGGCTGCAAGTCACTTAGAAGAGGGGACTGAAATAAAAAAGAATACTGGATCTTACCATGCTGCAGTGTTGCTACCTGATCCTGGCTCATGAGCTCTTGGTACAGCAAACATGGATGCGAATATAACCCAGGGGGTGCTGGATTTCAGTGCTCATTTGTCACATTGCTGAGGGCTGTTAGACCTAAGTGCATTGCAGTAAGTCCCTCTGGAACAAACTGGCAAGTACTGAAAAGTGCATCCTGGCACATTTTTGCAGTTCTCCAGCTCTTCTATTATTTGCATAATTTAAATTATTTGATATGTGCAATGTGCAACCATGTGCAAATGCTTAAAAGTAAAAGCTAAAAGAAACTATGGTACAGTAGAACTTCCTGAAATGTAGTACATTTATTTATGAACTAAGTAAAAAATATGTGAGAAAGTGGGCACAATTATATGGAAAAACAAGACGGGATGCCACGCCAGCAGAAGAGATGGCTTTGGAGTAGAGCTTACATACGTAATGCTGAGTTAATTTAAGGAAAGCTTTGTGGAAGGAGGTAATATTTTTTATTGACCAACTCTTAGAGTTGGAAAAATTTGACAGGGTTTCAGGCACACAAGTGTTCCATTTTGGCAGTAGGGGGCTAATGAAAGATACTGTTTCCCTACAACCTTACCTTGCTTATGTCCTTTTATCAGCTAGAACAGGACTAGTGTTAATTTGAATCCTTTGAAGCTGAAAGAGGTCACATCGCTGCTGGAGGAGGAAGGATCTTCTTTCAGACTGCTAAGTCTTCTTTCAAGAGTAGGTGGCTCAGCCTGCAGATAACGCTGAGATGTTCTGCTTTTCCACATACCCCTGGCATGACCAGACGAGTCTTGCACAGTGTGGTGGGGCCAGAAGGATGTGGCAGCTCTGTAGAAGATCTCCTGGGAACGGTGCAAGTTCTGTCCCAAATCGTCATATTTCTGCCCTGTGCTATGCAGTTTTCATTTCTGTTAGAAATTAATTTCTTGTTAGAAGTATTGGTGAAAAATATCCTGGCCAAAGCCTAGTCTAATTATATATGAAATATTCGTTTGTATGATATTTTAATGGAAGAAAGACAGGACCCCTGCTACAGACATTTCACAGTCTGTAGGGCATAAACCCCATGGCTTTTGTCAAAACATTGTTTTGTAAATACTAGTTTAATTAGAAGTGGGGGAGGGTATGGACACAGGACAGCTAGAGGGAAGTGACAGCTGAAAAGGCTGTTGACAAGTGCGAGGGGCTCAGAGTTGAGCATGCCTTCTCATGTGGGCACCAGTGCTTCAAAAGCAAAGCAAGGAGTATCTTTATTATAAACCATAAGCATCTTTATCATAAACCCTGGAGAAGGGGACTGGGCTGGTCTTTCTCACCTCTCAGTGTCAGTCTGCCTCTGCTCGTTTGCCTGCTCCTTGGAGAACAGGCTGCCGGTACTTCTCGATCTGTTGACAGGTGTGGAGCTGGTTGGCAGAGCAGAGGGCTGAGTGCTCTGAGATATGCGCGGGTTACACAAATCAGACTGCGGCCGGTATCAGCTTGGCCAGAGTCCCTCTTCGAAGGCCTCTTCAGGTTTCACTCAGATGAATTACTGTTGCATTTTCAATCAGTTGCTGCTAATGTTCGGGGAGTTTAGAGTTGTGTCCCTTTGTGTCCTTTACCTGGCTTTAAGATAACAAGATCATGCAGCTATTGATATACCACCAAACTCCTACCACTCATTTCCTAACGCGTGAATAGATGACACACTGCTTAGGTGAATGCAATTCAAATTCGCAGGGTACAAGCAGATTTAGTTACAGAATGTACTCGCTCATTGAGGATTAGCTATACTTGAATTCTATTGATTTTCTTTTACTGTTGGTGGTTCAGTTTTGTTGAATCCTGCCTGAACTGCATGGGGGAGAAGCAGCAAAAACTGCTGGTTTGTGGCTTTCTATTCAAGGCCAGGAAATTCACTTGATGAAGATCAACCTAACGCGGGGCTGTCTTGCCAATTGATGCTGTGCTTTATCTCCCTGACACAGATAGATAAATGAACTGGGGGTGGCTTTACAGGCAGTTGGAGCCCGACCCAAGCGCGTTGTTGCCAACTTTCGAAAGCTGCACAACGGGTCTCTCTCCCTGGCAGTTACAGCCGTTGGGGCAGGGACCTGCTGTCTGAAAGGCTGTTAATAATGATGTAAACTCCTCCCTAAGGATGTGGGAACAATGTTCAAATCCTAGGAAGGCAGGAATATCTGTGATAAGGAAACCTGAAAAATCAGGAGCTTAGCGTCCGTTTTCTTTCTGCAGCGAGTTGAATAGAGCGCTCCGGCTTGTGAAGGGCCGGTGGGGAGGCAGGAGGGGAGGCGTGGGAAGCGGGCGGCAACTCGCAGGTTTCTGGCTCAGAATAACCTTCCCTGCTGCTGTTTTAGAAACCTCGGTTAGAGCTACATAGAGCTACAGTCTGCCCTGTTCAGCAAGAGTAAGTGCATGTTACTGAACAGTTTGTTATTACTTTGTTGTGGTAGTGCATAAATGCACCCCCGGTGTCAAAAACCACATACAGTACGAACAGAAACAGGCCCTTGCCAGAAAAGTTCACAATCAAAATCTGTGGATTCAAGTGCACCCTAGCTAAGGACCAGATCGTGAGCACAAGGACAGTGTGTTGATGACAAATGTCATCCACATATGATGGCACCTGGGAGAGAAGTGAGCGTGGAAGAAAGGCAGCGTGACTGTGGCACATGCTGCAATGGATTACTCAAGGACTGAATCCAGCCCAAGGAGCTGCTTTCCTCACCAGATCCTGTTAAATCCGGGGAGGTGATGGAACTGAGGATGCTCAGCACCTGCGGGGAAGAATTTCAACTTGTTCTTTACTTGGACATAATTTTCAGCTTACAGAACAGTGCGTTTCTCCTTGAACAGTAACCACTTCATTTCTAGCTCTTAAATACAGAGCTGCTAAATGCTTCTAAGTGTAAATTCCCTGAAAAAACATCCAGAAACAGCTATTGCTCTCAGTCTTCATTTGAAATGCTTTTTTTCACCTTGCTTTTGGAGAGCACCCCAATATATACACCAGATATTTGTACATCAGCTTCTATGAACTTTGTTCAAGGCTCAAGTTTCTCCCTGCTCGTGAATGCAGATGCACTCCATCTTGTATATTTGTTAGTTGATTTTGTCACTTTTTGATGCTCCCAAAAGAGAGGTCGACAAATTCCCTTCAATCTTCACAGTTCAGTAATAGTCTCTGACCCCAAATATTTGTCCCTGCAACTCTGAACCCCACTGCACACTGCCACAACCACCTTTGGGATTATGATGCTTTATTTGGGAGCTACTGCCATAGAAGTACTTTTTGAGGTGATGACATTATTTCTAATAACAATCTTAGAAATTTTTTACCTTGAGCCATGATGATAGATGAAGTTTTTATTCCTGTCATTACCCTTCTGGAAGTTCTGTAGCTTCCACATGTCTCCCCAAAGGTCTTTGCTATAAGATACATGCTCATCTGTAGAGGACTGAAATCCCTTTCTCCATCTCTCCCTGATTATTTGCTTACAATATAAGACGCCCACCTTGGCTTCTTTCCACAGAACAGTATTTTCTTGGCCTTGCACCAAACCCTTGAATGAATGTGATTCAAAAGGATCAGCAGGTTCTTGCTGGGAGATCAGGTAATATATAATAATCAGGTCTGTGATGCTCATTTGATCCCCGATTCTAGCTCACCAGCAGATGGTAGCAAACATCTCCTTCCCTGTGAGCTTCATCTGGGGTTGTTTGAATTCGAAAGGGCTGGAGTGCCTCATTGGAGTCATTTGTGAGAAACAAAACAAGCTGTAAAGTTGTGCAACTCGGAACAAGGGAGAAGAGCCACGGAAACCACGGAAATATTGCTGCAATCGGGACAGAAGAATTAAGTAGAGGCTGGAACAAAGTCACTGCAGTGACTTGCACTGAATGGCATGAGAAGCATTTTGGTGTCACTGTTATTGTTCTTGTGGTGACAAAAAGGGACCATTATTTGCAACGTAGCAAATGAACAACATTCAGAGCAGCACGATAAAATTGAAACTGCTCAGTGTCAGCTCTGCCCATGTGTGTTGACCCTTTGTCACTGAAAACATGGAAAGTTCAGGATGGGTATCTTTACTAGTCATTTACTAGTTACTGTTTCTCGTCATTTGCTTTTCTCTGAGCCGTACCAGCTCTAGTTCTTTTTATATTTGATCTAGGCTGTTGATTGCCACTTTCTCTCACCCTCTTCTGTATGCTACTCATGTAAATGGCTTGTTATGACAACGCTTCTCAGCTTCTTTTTCCTGATAGCAGCTGAACTGAGAGACAGAAAGAGACAGGGACAGGATAAAGTGAAAACTGCTAAATTGTGGTGTAATTCCCATAAGGAATATAACACAGTGCTGGTCAGAGCTGAGCAATCTGTTTGTGGATAAATATTACTGGATAAATTTTATCATTACTGCTTTCAAGTGTACCACCTGTACTTTTAACTACCTTACAGAGATTTTGAAATTTTTTGACTCCTTCATGCAAACGGTGTTCAATTCTGTAGGCAGTTTTTGGGAAGCATTCCTTTTGCACTCATTTCTCCATCAATAAGTGGTTGGTGACCAAAACTCTAAGAGTTGGTTTTGTTGTCTGACTGGACACTGAAACTGATTTCTATGCTTATTGACTGGAAATTAAAAAAAAATAATCATTTAAATATCATTTAAAACAAGACAATGGCTTTTTATGGGTATAAAAATGTATTCCTTCTCCAGTGCTTACCATATTCTGAGCCAGAAAATCTTTCTTGGTTAAAGCTTTAGAATGGAAATAGAAAGGAGGAAAATCACTTACCGTACTGTGCTGCTTCTTTTGCAGGGCAGCTTGCTCTGGAAAGCAGTGCAGAATGCAAGCGAGAGTGGCTATACCTCTGTCAGTGCTTATGCCATGTATCTGAGGATTTGAGCTGAAGTTGTCAGGATTCTCCTTTGGCTTTAAATCTTTCTATTTTCTTGTAATTATTAGAAATATCAAAATACCTTCTGTGCTGTTGGCAGATACAGGTGGCCTGAGTCCTTTCAGCTCCATTAGCATCAGTCAGTGGTCTCAGCATTCATGCATGTTTTGTTTAACTACGTGGGCAGGGGATAAAGTCCTCCCAGTGTGACAACACTTGTCTCCTACAGCTGTGCTCTTGGCAGAGGTGATGATCAATCAGTTCCAGAGGTAACCCAAAATTTTACTCAGGAGTTTTTGGTCCGTATCCTTCGGTACAGAGGTGCGCTGGGGAAGGCCTGGATGTTAGTGGACCTAATGACCTAATTTGACAGAGAAGAGGAAGAGGGCACGTGTCTGTGGCTTGAACATCACGGTTTGGCAGTGTCGTAAATCTGCCTATAAGGATCATAGAATAATAGAATCATAGAACAGTGTGGGTTGGAAGGAACCTTTAAAGTCATCTAGTCCAACCTCCCCTGCAATGAGCAGGACATCTTCAACTAGAGTATGTTGCTCAGAGCCCCGTCCAACCTGACCTTGAATGCTTCCAGGGATGGGGCAGCTACTACCTATCTGAGCAACCTGTTCCAGTGTTTCACCACCCTCATTGTAAAACTTTCTTCCTTATATCTAGTCTAAATCTACCCTCTTTTAGTTTAAAGCCATTATCCCCTGTGTTATCACTACAGGCCCTACTCAAAATTCTGTCCCTAGTCCTTGTGTTTCATCAGAAATGCCTTGGCTATTGGAAGTCAAGCTTTGATTTAACATAAACTCACTGCTGATTCAAATCTGTTCAAAAACACTGATGGATCTATTTTGTACTGTTGGACTTTATGACCAATCAGGTATAATCTGTCTGCCCATTTCTGTTTTTATGCTAGATCAAGGAACATCTGCCCTCCCACAGCCAGCATAAAGCCTCCACAAAAGCATGAAATGATTACACAGCTTAAACTCTCCCCTGTATAGTGCCTTTAACCTGTCTGATGTGCAGTTATATTCTTGTGTCTGACTAGATCAATTTTATACCAGATCCATATGTTGGTGGTGTTTAGATAAGCCATCCTGGAACCACAGCCTAAATGCAAAAATGCAGCCATACAAGAAGCTGATGTCAAATGCAAACTGTGAAGTCAAACCTCTGCTTGATCACATTTGCTTTCCCAAGTAGACAAGTGCTAATTTTTCCTCCAAATAGCTCAAAATTTAGGCAGATAAGTAGTGTGCAGATCTGTTAAGGGAGATGCAAAGAGTACAGCTGCAGACATGTGTGTTATTTCAAATACTAGACTCAAAATCTGTGCGGTTACTGGTTAACATCAGTTCTACCTTTAGTTGTCCTTTGCTGGCCTGATGAGATATTAGGAAAGCAGGACAGAGGTGAGAGCCTTGCAAGATGAATCTGGGTACAAAATAAGAGAAAGAGCAAATGGGAACCGAATACTGTCATTTGAAGAGAATGCCTATGAACCCAGTAAATTGGAAGTGGGAATTGCAACTTGTTGAAGACAAAGAGGTGTTGATTTGAGTAGTACGGGAAACTGGAAAAGATGATGGCACAGCACCAAAACAGAGAGGTGTGTGTATGGGGGAAGTTTAGGAGTTGTCTTGTGGAAGTGAATTTTTGGATTCTGACCAAAAAGAATAAATCTATTGTGTGTGAAATACTGATTTTGATGACAATACATAATGAAATGATAGAGCAGCTAAATATTTTGCCCATGGGATTCAGTGTCTCTTCCAGTGCACACGTTTAGTGCTTGGCAATCATGGTAGAACTTGGGTATTATAACTCACTCAGACACTTCATGCCATATTTAACAATAATTGAAGCTCTTCCCACTGTTATTATTACAAAAGGAGCAGTCACAAACTTAGGGCAGTGTGCAGAAATCTCCTTCCACAGCAGTGATAATTCATTCCTCTTTATACAATATCCATTGTCTTAGTGCAGCTAAAAGTATCCTAGGTGCTTTACAAAATACAAAAAGACGTGGTCCCTAAAGTGCTTTCTGCTTTAGTTCAGACATGACACAAGGCATGTGAGGAATGAGAGTGAGATGGTGGAGGGATGAGTGAGACCCAGAGTTCCTCTCAAGAGAGCACTCTGGTGTGATGTTTATGCAACCTGAGCATTAAACTGTGTCCATCCCCCTGCTCCTTTTTGAAGTTGGCCTAATTTTTTGCAGAAGCAAGGGTTGTATGACATTAACTGGCATTGAAAGAGTTCTGACTGATGACAGTTTCGTTTTTTGCCTTTGATAAGAGCTTTTGTGAATCATCACTGTGTCAATTTATCTTAATATGCCATACTGTAAATCACAATAAGTTACCTGCTGCTTTAGAAGAACTTTAGCAACCCCTGCGGCAGGGACAGGGACCTGCAAGTGCTGGGGGGGTGGGCAGTTGAGAAAATGCACATTATGTACATCATTTAACTCCAAATATGGCAGAAACATTTTCTGAGCTGTACCCTATTCAAGTTTCTTATAAGGCCAGCAACTTATAATCAGACTTGTGAATCCTGGTGGGTCTTCGCAAAACTGGTCTCAGCAGCAGGGAATGTTCAGTAGCGTCTCTGAGTGCTACATTGAAGCTAATCGTGCTTTTCACAAAAAATGTTCCTCGGCAACACCTCCTTCCTGAGTACCAGGCACAAAAGTATATTTTAAAAATCTTTATTTACAACAGGAGAAAAATAATCCTTTGCTTTAGTGGGCTTCTGGCAGTTATTGAGGCTCCACAGTGCAATATTCACCTGTTTCCCAAGGAAACTGGTCAGTTTATCCAAATGATCATGGATCAGACTGTCTCCACTGCTGTTACTTATCCTGAGCATTAGGAAATACAGGATACTGCATAGAGTTCCTGGGATCTTAACACCTTCACTCTGAGATGGAAATGTGTCCTTCCTACTAGCTGTGGTGATGGGAGAGGAGGGGTAAAAGGGCTTCCTTAGGTAGGCACTTTGGGTGTAGGGACAGAAGTGACAGACAGGCATGTAACTCTCTGGAAAGACCATGCTGTTTACTTCCTTTTGTGCTTTAAGGCATCCTTCCCTCTGTCCTCTATAACAAGGCAGCCCTATCTGTCTCTGATTTAGAGGTGATCAAATCAACATCCTAACCTAGCACTTTCCAAGGGAGGATTTCAGAGGACCATACTGATGATTGCAGTGGGTATTTTCTTTGTGTTCATCAAGAGATTTATATCCTACAGTGCTCAGCAAGTAGCTCTGTAAGGACATTATGCGGGATCACCCTGGTCACTACACCTCCTCGGGCTCTGATTTCCAGCACCCAGGCTGAATGAAGAGCCAAGGCAGGGGTCCAACACATTTCTCAGAATACACTCAATGTCCTGTTGCTTAACTCTGCAGAATTTCACAAATTAGTGCCTTTGAATGTTATCCAGCAATACACAGGGATCAGGTGTGAACTGTACTGGCTGTTCGAGCCTTGGCCTCCACTGGCCAGCCCTGGGTTTGGCTTGTGCCAGACTTTGCAGGCTTTGCCCCTGCCCCTTGCGCCTGAACAGTGGCAGGGAGCTGGGGGCAGAGCTGAACTTGGTCACAAAGGAGGAGGAATTTTTATTAAGTATTCTCCAGTATAAACTAGTTCTCTCTTGTTTTTCTTATTTCCAAGTCTTAAAGTGGGATGTTTCACCTCTCCTTTATTATCTCTTGGCTCATTTCCAGTCTGGACAAAGCTAAGAGGGGCTGTGCACCTTCCACTAGCGCTGCCTGGGCCCTATGTCAGGGAAGAGGCCCTGCTGCCCCCACTCACATGCTGCCTCTTTCAGTAAAATAGTGCTGGTAAGAAAAAAAATAGGGTTTAAAAGAGGGAATTTGAGTGAGCAAAAAGTTTTTCATCTGAAGTTTATAAATCACTAGATAAACCCAGGCAATAATATAACCAAGCTCTGGATGAACACCGTAACTCCACGTAAGCTCAAAGATAAGCTGAGAGGCTTTTGCCATTTAAACCTCTTTAAAGTCCTAATGCATTAACAGGAGATGTACGTACATGGACCAAAAGTTACAAAAAAAAAAATCACTTATGAAAATGTTCTCTTTCATTTGGGTGCCAAAATTTTAGTTCTGTCTGAAAGCAAAGGTGTTGCATTGGCATTTAACACTATGTCTGCCCCTCCCTCTTCCTGGTGATAGCACAGTCAGCTCCTGCAAGCACAGAGCCCTGAAGCTGCATTTTAGGAGATCAGCAGCACGTCTGTGTGTAGCCTGTAGAGATTTCTTTGTTAAAGAGTATTAAAGTACATGGTGTTTAATACTTTCTTTGGTTCAACATTAAACCAGGCATTTCTACACTTTAAAAAGCTGACCTCAACTGAAAAAGTTGACCTTTATCACTATATTAGAAAGCAACAGAAAGGCTCAGCTGTTTACAGGAGTTGTTTGCCTTCTACAAACTCAGATTAGCCATCCCAGTAACACACTATTACTGTACACTATTATAACCATTTACCAGTGACTCCTCAACACAAAGAATCTCTGCACTCTGAAGAAACTAGAGCACTCAGTGGGTCCAGTACCCGCTGCCTCAAAAGGTTTTGGACCAGGGTTTATCGCTGAATTACAGACAACATTAACCATCCGGAAACTCACACATTATTCCGTTCAGTTACTGAGTCCTTGGAATATGCACTGATTTTTTGACACGATAGATATAAAACTTCTTTGCAATTTTCTCTCAGTATTTTTCAGGCTTTGAAGTGGTCACTGATAGCAGACTTTAATAACTGAAGGGTATTATTAAGGGAGATCTGTAAGGACCAAGTTTATGGGTTAGGAAGTACATGGTATTTTCACTTCTGGAGGAAGGCTAGGGAGGCCTCTGTGTGTGCTTAACTCTCTCTTACTACAAAGAGTTTCCAGACTGTGGGCTTGGCATGCTCTACAGGTGTCCCAAAAGCCCTGGTCGTCTCTATAGGGAGGCAAGTTGGACTGTGCAGTGGATCCCACCTACTCATATTTTTCCATGGAAGTGGTGTGGAAGTAGCGTGATAATTCAGGGTCTGGAGGGGTGATGGTATACATTTGAGTCTTATCTCAACAAACATTCAGCCAGAGAATGGACCTTGATGCAAGAGGTGGGAAACATTCCCAGATCCCAGGTTAGATATTGTCACATGTCAGATTTGTAAAGCAGAAGGAGAATAACATTTCTACCTGTGAGCAATGCACAGTTCATTTGTCCAGTAACAGAAGGGCCGGTTGTCTAAACTGATGGATAATCTGAGCTGCTGTGTTTCTGAGCTTAAAATGTTACTAATGAACATTAGTCATGATGGTGACTAATGTTCTTGTTTGTGCCAATGTTTAGCCAGTCTAAAAGGATATAGGTTTAGTAAATGATCTCCAGACTTTGAGATTCTGCCCAGTTCTGCACCCACACCTCAGCAGCAAGAGGGAATAATTTATACCACATTGGAGTAATGAAACAACAGAGTAAACCCATTAAAGCAACAGGACAAAGGCCTTGCTTTAGACAGGGTACAGAAAAGTATTCATCCGCTTTTGAAAGCTGCCACTGCCTCCTCCTCTCAGTTGCACTGCATATAGTGTGAGATAACTCTTGCTTTAAATGGAAGGAACTGTTTATAACTTACTGAATCCATAATTTAGAAGGATTTAGACATAAGGCATCATGTATAGCTCAAGTAACATGACCTGAATCACTTGGAATATTGTAATTGCCTTCTTTCAGCTGTAAAACTCAGAATCCAAGACTGCAGCCTGAACTCTACTGGGGAATTAATTTTGTCCAATTAGAGATCTCATTGCTGTTCTTGTGTTGTGAGCAGTTCAATTTGTTCTATTCACTGTTCTTTCCAGTTTTGTCAGCAGGACAATTTACTGCAGCCTGTCAGTGTGTAGTGAATCCATAATGAATTATGGAAATTTGCCGTGAAAGCCTGACCTTTTCCAATGTTTGTATTAGGATTTCCCAGTACCTCTGTTCTCATACATTTTAATGCTCTAAGCAGAGAGTAGTAGTTTCAAATATTGCTGAAGAAATTAAATTTAAAGTCTACCCAGACACATGAAAACTCATCCTTACAAAAAATTATTTCCTGCAGCCAAAAGTAATGCAAATGATATTACCTGAGAGAAATTATTGGAGGACATAACAGGCTCCTCATTAAGTTTCCACCAAGGCAAGTAGAGTTATTACAAACACAGAAAAGAATTAAAGGTGTCTGTTGATCAGATATACACTGCACAGCGTGTGATCACCATTAATGTGGATTTCAAAACCTTTAGAAATGTCACTGTTTTCTCACACATGCAGAAAGATGAGTATTTATCTAAACAGTTGTATTGGCAAATTGCATTCGCGAAGTATTGTAATTTCTTGTCCCAGCCAGGGATAGTGCAAAGCTGGAGCAAGAATGAAACAATTTATCCAAGTTTTACAAATACTAGCTGATGTCCATTATTAGTTGGATGCCCATATGGTTTGTAACTCTTACAGTATCTAGACAGCTTTTCCATTGCCAAATCCATATGCTTTCTACAATAAAGAGCAGGTTCCAAAAAGGGTACTGAGCTCATCATATCCAACCTCCCACAACTACTTTACTGTTTGGAAAGCAAAGCAACCATGACTGGGAGTCAGAATGAATCTAAGCCAGTAAAAGAAAATTCTGACTTCAGATTATTTTAATCATTTTCATTCCTTTAAAATGTCTAAAGTCAAAGTGAGGGAAAGTTTGATTCTGAACCAGGGAAAGGCACCCTCTGACAGTCATTAACTTATATGGCTCCTGATGGGCACAGGGTTGAATATCTCAGCTGGTGAAAGGATGCAGCGCTCTGGACATGTGGGATCTAATCTAAAGCCTTATAAATCCAGGGAGAAGCTTTCCAGGCTTTGGATCACTCTTTTGAGATCTAATTCAATGTCAAGTCAAGCTGGATCTGTTTCCCAGACAAAAACACAGATGCAGGCAAATAACAAAGGAGCTGCTGTATTCTTTTAGGCAAGCAGAAAGGAAGATTTATTTCAGAAGCCTCGAGGTAATGTGTAGTCCAAAGAATCAGAACGGGTGTGCAGATATATCCTCTTAAAATTATTACAGCCACAACATTCTGTGATTTACTGACAGCATGGTCAGACAAGCAGCAGGGATCCAGCCTGTTAAGTTACATAGTAACTGCAATGCAATTTAAAATCCTTTGCACTGAAGCTGATTTAAGCACACATGCTTGCAAGGCTTCATAAGGGATTAGAAATGTATCCCTTGGCCCCTCTATTCTTCCAGATAAAGGGATGGTCTTCCTCAGCTTTAGGATAACCTGGTTGGACCATTTGTGCTTCTGACCATGAGTGTTACGGGACATTTAAAAAGCTGTGAATTCAGACCTTAAAAAGAAGCAGAGGTTACGGAGCTAGTAATGGGACAGGAAGATGTAGAAACCTACAGCACCATCTGCACTGAAGACCTCTGTTGTTTTTAATGTAGCTATGTCAGTGCAACCTTTTGAGGTTAATGGACCGTTCCCCGGTGCCCTTGTTACTCCAGTAACCCATAAGAGCAGTTTGCAGCACTGAAAGTCCTGTTTTACCCCTTGGTGAAATACATCTATATATGAGGTTTGTGTTAATGGTAGCTTCAGAAGTAGGCAGGGATGATGCTGTTTTGGTATTTGGGCTGGGCCATCGCCTACCTTAAGAGTCCCTGTCTGTAGAACACGTTTTGTGTTTTAAACTTACAGCAATCACCCCTTGAATATGGGAGAAGAAAGCAAATGGGAACTCACCTGCTTTACTTCCAGCATTACTTGTTTTGCAGTCTAAACAAGATAAAACTTGAATATTGCAATATTACAATGAAATATACCTACTAAATTGGCCAAGACATGTATGCTTGTGTAGACAGGGGGATGGATACCCCACTGCACCTCCCTCTCACTTCAGGGCTGCCGACTGCATTCTGATGAGCCACAGTAACACTAATAACAGGCGGAAATAAGGTTTTGGGCAAAATGCTGACCTTGATAGCACATGCTGCTTTCTGACATATCTATGCATAGAGATCTGTTTTAATATTTAGCTACCGTTTTAGTGTGTTTTACATCCACAAAATATGCTCACGATGGAGCTGTATTCTGTTAGATATTATCCACACAGATGTAAAGAATTTCTGCCCCAAAGTATTTGTAATTCTATAATTCTAGTTCAATTTAAACAGAAGTTATTTAGCAAGCACAGCCTTTAGAAGTCTGTTTCCCACTAATTCTATAATGAATTCTATATTTTTTTTACATGCTGGGAAAGGAATTGCCTGAGCTAAAACAAGGCTTGATCTGAACAAGCTACTGACCTGCTTGTCTGATAACTGTTGGATGTATTTAGTTCCCAGTGACCCAGATCTGTTTCACTTGAGACTGGAAGTTCAGGGGCTTGCAAGGCTGGTTCCTGTGTTCCTGTTAGCAGAGCTCTGCTAGATCACAAGAGAGCTCTTCTGAAAGTCAGACTGCATCGTCAAGTTTCACCCTTGCTATCCTAGCCACCATCAAATTCATAAGGCTTAGAGACAAGAAAGATCTTGTCTATGGTGGGGAGTGGGAGATTCTTCTGTGAGTAATTGTAAGTGGGCTTAGTGCTGGGTTGTTTTGTGGGGGTTTTTTTGGGTTGGGGTTTTTTTGGATTTTTTTTGTTGTTTTTTTTTTTTTTTTTTTTTAAGAAACTATCCCTTGGTGTTTGTTTTTAGGAAATTTCCTTTGTTATTTGATCTATTTTTTCCTTTACTGAGCTTCATTGTAATGTCTATACCAGTAACATCTGTATGTGAAATGATGGTAAAGCACCTTTTCTTCAGTTTATTTTCAAACAGAGTACTTGAAAAATAGGTTTGGGATCTACATGTAATCAACATAGCAGATTTTATTATGGAAATCCTACAACTATTAAAATCAGTAGCTTTTATCAGTAGCTTTTATTTTTAAAGTCATCAGTAAATGACTTTAACAGGTCCAGAATTTTATCTTCATAAGAAAGATATTAGTGGTTTTTTTCTTAATGATCTTTAGAATTAGCTGACAATTACATAATGCAATTGCAGCACAGATTGTGTAGAAAAGTGTGGAAAACATTATCAAAGATCAAGGGAAATCTTACTTGACTTCTGGTAAGAAGACATTTTGCTACCAGATGTGTTCATACCCTTTATAAACGTACTTTGAGAGCTTACTGAATATTGCTTACTTTAGAACAATCTAGTATTGTGTTTTATGAACTCCTGAAACACAGGTTTCCTTTAACAAGACTTAGGGTCTGTTTCAGGAGAGGTGTCATGGTCTCTATGACCTACTATGAACTTACGACATGTGACCTTCCCACGGAAGTGGGGATGGCTCAGCTCCTGTCACAGGAATATATGTCTGGCATATAAAGGTAAGCCAGCTCTGATTTCATCTGTTCTTAATATAGAGGGCTATACGATATGTCAGTTCGGTATTTGTGAACTGGACCACTGAACTATCACTGTAGTGAGGGTGATTTGGATGCGTTGGGGTGGGAATTGCTGCAGCCCAGTGGTGCAGCAGAATCCTTAAAGCAGTGCTGCCTCCACTGGTGCAGCAAAGAATATGACTACAGAAGCACCAAACTACTAAAAGCAATAAATCTCAAAAAAAGTTTTGCTATGGCTAGGACTGCGGAATCTGAATGGCTTATCATAACCTCTACAGAACATTTCCCCTCAGGAGCTGTTTTGGATGCCTTTTGAGAACAGGTGTACTGCAGAAATTTTGTTTCCAATGTTAAGAATAAGCACGTATTTTTCAGGTGTTTTGATGTTTCTGCATTTGTTTCTGAATAAAGTCAGAAAGCATGCAGGAAACTGGAAATTTATCAGACATTGTATATAAACCTTTCTCTCCCACCACACTATAAAAATAGTTTTAAATCATGTTACAAATGATCTCTTAAAACAGATTGTTAATTCAAATGTGCTCTCTCAACCCTGTTAAACTGTCATCTTATCCAGAGCGGGGATAGGCACAAATGAAATGCACAGATTGGAATGACCCTGGTCATTGCGTGGGAGTTGAAAACTCATCTGATGGAGGGTTTGTGAATGACCTTTCGCTTTGTACCAGGCTGCATCAAACTGTCCAGTCAAATACTCACTCACTTCCTAAGCGTCCTTAATCGAGTGCAGGTGAAGTACTTGTTTACAGGCAAAATGCTAAACACATGTGCAAACCTAAATTCTCAGGCTATTGCTAACTGTGCTCTGACAAAGCCTCAAGCTGCAATTAGCTGGTGCATCGCTAGAGGTCCCAAGAAGACATCAATGAGACGTGATGGGGAAGCGCTTCGCAGCCGGTCGTGTGGGATATCCAGAAAATGTTCCTTTTGTTTTTCTCCTGCCTTTGGCTCCTCACTTAGATCTGTATGCGTTACACTGCTAGCTGTGGAACTGGGATTTGTTTCAGAACCTCCGAAATATTTTTTTCCTGACATTAGCAGTATAAATAAATTCTTCATGAAGTTCTTCTCATGTTTGGCTTTTCGAGGAAGAGCGATGAGTCACAGGTTTCTGAAGCATCTTGTTCCCGGCATTATACTTCTCAGACATGAATTAGAAAACATCAGAACAATAACAACATTTCCCCTGCTGCTTTTGGAAGAAAACAAAATATGAATCCAATTAGTTTGAATAATTTTGTTATTGAATAATTGTATTGGTCACAGGTTTTATTTTCTCCTTGGTGCCACATTTTGTAAAGTCAAGTCAAGCTGAAACAGTAGGAAGACAGAAGGAAGAAAGTAGCACGATATCCTGTGAACACCAGCGGTATCATTATCTTCCCTTTGTTTTCAGAAATAACATAATGAAAAGGCTCCTTCAAAAGCTAAATGCCTTTGTTGAATCCTTTCTCTTTTCCTGAAGCTATTTACCAGCACAAAAGGCTTCAGCCTAAGAATCAACACAAAACCCTGAAGAAGAACAAGTATCAATGGAACAAATGTTCTGCCAATCTAGTGCTATAAACCAGCATAAATATTAATTTCTGCATAGCCATAGGCTGAGGTTTTTGTGTTGCTAAAGGTCAGGATTTTGGTACTTTCTGAAGTTCTGAAGATCTGTTTCTGATCCCTTTATTTAGCACTTACTAGGAAGTGATAAATCTGTATAGTTGGCTTTAGAAGTACGCTTTTAAAGCACTCTAAAAATGTTTAGCTTCTCAGCAAATTAACTGAATGATATTTCTGCTTCTCTTTGTGAAATTATTCCCTGCTATTAAGGGACTGTATTTATCTTATGTGACCTCTCTACAGAGTTTGTACTTTTGTTGCTTTTAGACAACTTCTTAAGACAACAGTAGCCTGAACTTTATATTTTCCATTAAACTCCTCACTACACTGTGAAAATACAAACCTCTACTAATGCTGAGAATAGGATCCATGGGCATTTTTCAGGTGGCAATATTAACAGTCCCTTTAGAGGTGACATTTCAAATTCAAAGCCAGACTTTCAAATTCTGCTCTTGTACCTAGACTGTCTGCATTATTTGTTCTTCTTTCACCCTAATCCACAGTGATGGTGAACAGATGCAATATGCTTCTTGTGATCAGTGATTTCCTGTCCGCAAAGGACCTGGTGAAATTGCCTCTGCTTCCCATTTCCAGATGCTCATTCAGAGGTTCAATTCAATTAGGTTTTGAAAACATTGTCTGAACATTATCTCATTCTGTTCCCTGTGATTATGTCTTTCTTACCTTTATAAGAAGGACTTGTAATGTGTGCTCACAGCACAGAAAGCCAACCATATCCTGGGCTGCATCAAAAGAAGCATGGCCAGCAGGTCGACGGAGCTGATTCTGCCCCTCTACTCCACTCTGGTGAGATCCCAACTGGAGTACTGCATCCAGCTCTGCAGCCTTCAGCACAGGAAAGACACCGACCTGTTGCAGCAGGTCCAGAAGGCCACAAAAATGATCAGAACACCTCTCCTATGAAGATAGGCTGAGAGAGTTGGGGTTGGTGAGCCTGGAGAAGAGAAGGCTCCAAGACTTTATTGTGGCCTTTCAGTACTTGAAGGGGGCTTATAAGAAAGACAGGGACAAACTTTTTAGCAGGGCCTGGAGCAGTAGGACAAGGGTTAATGGTTTTAAACTAAAAGAGGGTAGATTTACAGTAGATATAAGGAAGAAAGTTTTTATGATGAGGGTCGTGAAACACTGGCACAGGTTGCCCAGAGAGGTGGTAGATGCACCATCCCTGGAACATTCAAAGTCAGGTTGGACAGGGCTCTGAGCAACCTGATCTAGTTGAAGATGTCCCTGCTCATTGCAGGGGAGTTGGACTCAATGACCTTTAAAGGTCCCTTCCAACCCAAACTATTCTATGACTCTATGATTCAGCTGAGCACAGGCCATTGTTGCCTAGGACTGGGATGGCACTGCATCCAAGTTGTCCTTGAAATCTACCCCATATTTTTGCAGACAGGTTTGTCATAAACGATCTAGAAATGTAGAATTTATGACAGAGTCTTTTTGCTTCAGGCAACTTTATCTTGCCATATCTCTCAGGGTCTTCTGTTCTTCCTGTCACAATCTAATGGACAAGAGGAAGCCTGGGGAGAGGTTTAACAGAACACAGGGAGACTGGGGAGAGAGCGGATGTGAGGAGTTAAGAGTGGACCAAGGATGAGTAAGCAGAGAGCCAGGAGGCGTGGTGTAGGACTATAATCAAAGGGAGAGAGAAGGACGAGGAGCTAGTCTGAAATGGGGAGGGTTTTTTTGGTGAAAAAGAGGACCAGAAATAAGTGCAAATCAGCAGGAGAAGTGAGGGAAAAGAAGGGTCTGTAGAGGATCATGAAGTAGAGGAATCATCACACTACATGGGCAGAAGGTAGAAGATCCCATCCGTTTCTAACCTCTCCCTGGACAGGAGATGGTAGTGGAGTCCCTGTCACCTCAGCCAGGTAGAGTGCCCTTGTGTGCATGTGTTATCTGCATGTCTAGACCTAAAACTTGATTATGATATGATCTTACAGTGGGGAAGTGGGGGGCCTTTAATTTTAAGAGCTTACTATTAAAACATGGTGCAATGTGATGATTTTATTTTAATCAGAAATTGACAGCCACAGCCTGGTTTATTTCACAGTGCTTGCAACTTCTTGATGTGCATCTGCAGGAGAAAGACATTTTGCACCTATGTACCCTTTGTGAGTTTACTTTAAATTGAATTCATTAGACTCTCCAAAGCTGGCTAATGAGATTCTTCCATGCTTAACAGGACTTTATAACTTGGGCCCCCAAAGGCATGATCATATTAGTTAAGATCTTTTGATTAGACTTGGTCTTCAGTTTAATCATAGTCTCCTTTGAGAAAAATAGCTGTAGTTGAAGAGTTTAGTTTGATACTGAGAATATAGTCTTGTCAGTTTTATGATAAAAAATTCTATGTGTTCCGTAAATTTTACTATCCCTCATAAAGTAGAATAATAACAAACCATGAAGGACTTAGCCTACAGCTGATCATGTCAACCCCAACACAAAATTATTACATTCTTGTAGATAATTATTTCCAGTGAAAAACTCTGTTGATGAAATGCAGAAGAAATTATAATTTACCTTCTTTGCATGAATAGTGCAGGTTTCATCACACTTGTGTTATTTAAAGTTTTAGCCACAGTAAAGGATTGCTCAAACATCCCGCTAGAAAAGAATTAGTCTACTTGTAGAACAGGATGAAGCTAGAGTGTTTGGAAATAGTATTTTTTCTTACCTATGCTTATAAATTACATGTGTAATGAGAAATTATGAAAATCTATTGCTTCCAGCAGCCATACCATAAAATGGTTTGCATCTCATCACCTGGATTGCAAGAAATACTTTCAGTTTAACATATATTTTATGAAAGGTCTCATTTTCTGTTCAGAAAATGGGTGATTTCCAGTATAGCAATGAATAAATTCAGACTATTTCCTAACATATATAGTTAATATGTTTGTACATTCACCTTTTAAATTCATCATTTGTTTCAGGAAATAGAGTGTTAAATATTAGAGATATTGTGTCTACAGACATATCTGGGACCATAGTATTTTGAGTTTTCTTCAAGAATGATGAAATCCTTACAAGATCATCTGTGTAGGGAATGGACTTTTTGGCTCTCAAGTCAAAAGAGACACTTGGGCATCTGTGCTTCTGTTACTTCTGGAAAGTATAATTTAATTTACAAAACAGCAGTTCAGTTGACATCAAATTAAAGAAGTCTTATATTTCGTTTACTTTTTCCTCTTTAAAATTTAAATGTAAATAAAGCTCTGAAGAAAAGTGATATTGAAAAGAGAAACAAACAAGATTTATGAAAGCTTCTGCATCAAATGGTTCAAGCTTTTCTGCTTTTACAGGCTGAAAATCAGAGAATTTTAGAAGCATTTACCGATAAAGATGCATTAGTTGGTGTGGGGAAATAAAGATATTGTGATTATTAGAGAAGAATCACCTGTACAGAGTAGTTCAGGTTTGGATTTGAAGTGAAGAAGTGTTTGTATGCATGTGAATCTATCGTTCTTTTAGACGCACCAAATAAATTTTAATGTTCTCTCTGGCCTAGCAGCTGTCTCCTAGCACTAGCACACCACTGAGCTCCAGCTCATATGGCTGCTGAGCGAACGGGATGTTAAAGCACTAAACTAAGAGATTGAAGCAGTAAAATCCACTTGTGAACATCATTGTTGTGTCACACACGTTTATCCCAAAATAACAGAAGCAAAGAAATTCTATGGGGTGTAATGGTATGAACACGCCATTCTTTCACTGAGTAGCCAGTTATCTCCTGCTGCTATCTCTGCCGTATGCTTTCAATCACGTTTTGCAACTATAACTCTGCTGGTTTTCCACAACTCCCTACCACTGCAGCCCACCAAGCGTGCTGCTGCAGATCACTCACAGTGTACATGTGGGGACAACACAGTGAATGGGTAAGTAGAGGGAAATTTGAGGAATATTTGGTAAATCAATGCAAGACAGCAGAGATGGACTTCAGAACAGTCTTCAGATCTGGTCTGCAGTGAGCAGTGGCCATCTATTTGCTTGGGTTGGAAGATAAGAAAATATGCACTGTTGGGTTGCTTAAATTCTTGCTTTATTGCTTACCATCCTTACCATGCCACCACCAGCACTAGTCCATTGCTTCTTTCTGGGTTATTTTGGAAGAGACTGAAGGAAAGAGCTATTTTTCCACTGTCATCTGAATGAAAACCAACAAAACAGACCCTGCTTCCCCAGGTGAGACTTAGCAAAGAGTCTCTGGCTGTGGCACAAAAGTTACTTATTAAAGACCCAAGTAGCTGACCTGACAGGCAAGCGAGCAAGGTGTAAGTAAAGAAAAGCACTGTTGTGTTGAACCATTCAGTCTGAGTGACCAAATTTCCCCAAGAGGTGCAGGACAAGTTTGTGAAGACGCACTACATCTGACCACACAGCAGTAGTACTGGAGCTGTATTCAATATTAGAAACAAAAAAGACGAGGCATTTTTCCAGCACAGCACATGGTTGAACAGGCCACAGTCCTTGACTGTGGCCTTTCACCCTGGCATTCTCAGTAAAAGTTGTACTTTGTGTGCATGAGTGGCTCATAAGACATGCCAGCTTCAGTAGTTAGGAAACGTGTCTGTGCCCTCTGGCATCGTTAGAAACCAGTAACCAGAGCAGCAAACAAACTACACATTTCTGGCATTTTGGGTAAAGTTGCTTTTAAAATGTTCTTCTGTATTTGAAAGGAGGACATGACTCAGTTAGCAGAGTCACATTATAAATGCTGGCCTGAAAGTGTCCCATAATAGCTCTTTTCATCGCAGGCTCTCTGCTCGCAGGGGCTGGGGAGAGTACACCCTGCCATTCAGACCTGTTGTCCTTTTTTCCCTTGTTAAAGCAGTGCTTTGATGCTGGCATAGAGACAGCTGCAAACTTAGTGTGGCTAAATGCCAGTTTTCTCTGATCGGATTCTTTGCCAGGATCTTTGCATATCAGCTCTCAAAGCACCCACAGGAAAAGGTGTCTGGAACAACATGAGTTATTAGTAACAGTCGCCGTGAACCAGGACACTGCTATCGTCACTTTAGAGCACAGTAATGAGTTTGCCAAGGATGGAGAGAAGTAACAGCCTTTGTTTTTGTTGTTGTTCAGTAATCACAGAAAAATGCAACTTAAAGCTGTAAAAAATCTGCAGGGTCAAAATGAAGCTCTTTAAGAAGAACCCATTGGTGGACAGTTTCTGACCCAGGACAGTTTTCAGTTCCTATCTATGCACCTGTGTTGCTGCAGACTGCAAACTCCTCAGGAGTCTTTTTTCCTGTGGAGGGGTGAGACTCCTCTCCACTTTGCTCTACTAATATATTTAAAGGTTTAGATTTAGAGGAACTGAGCATTTGAAGCAGACCCTAAATGACATTCAGTGGTCTTCACGCTTGCAGTGACATTTTCCTGCTCTGAAAACGTATTCTTTTAAATTGTCTTTGAATTGTCAGATGACTTTATTGAACTTATCTCATTAGGAAAAGGGTTCTGAAAATTACCTTCAGTGACAAGACTAGAGACTGCGGTGGAAAGCAATGGACAAAACAACCACAAAGGAGGATCAATATTACCATGCATTTGAGGTGAAGATTGCTAAGATCTGGAATTGAAACACTTGCTATTTACTGCAAATCAATAGTTATACTAGAGATACCACTAAAAACAGAGCTAAGACAGTTTTCCTTATCTAAGGTAAATCCAATACAATTAGCAAAGTTAAATTTGCATATTTCATTTGAATGGCCAACACTGAATAGAAGCAACAAATAATTCCAGAAAATGAGGACAAACATATATCTATAATATAACTGTAGAACCTAATGAGACGAACAAAAAGGCACTAATCGTAAATGATTAGCAATATGTCAACAGTATGAATGATTTTTGAATCACATGGACAAAATTTCCTTAGCAAATTTTCTTACGGAAGATTTGTATTCCCAGAACCTGTTTATTTCTAATCAGATGCACAGTGTTATTGATGATTATATGAATAACTAGCAAGTCCTTTGAGGGAATATGGGAGTAATACGGTTAAGAAGAAAGGAGTGATTTACAGTGTGTGCAAATAAGGCATTTTTTGCTGTGTGGTGTGTTTTTGTTTTTCTCTTCTGCTTTTATGGTCAGCTAGAGGTTTTGGTGGAGATTCAGGTATCACCAGACTGATGTTCCTGTTCCCACTGAGATTCAACATTGAAGGGAAAGAATGAATGTAATTTCTGATCTTCTGTCGCCTGTGTTCAGAACAGTTTTAATGATAATCACACAGCATTGCTGCTTGTAATACAGCAGTAAGAAATTTAGGAAGATATTTGGGATGCAAATATTTTAAAGTGTGTCTCCCCTCATTGTATCTGCCTTAGAGATAGGTGTTAGGAAAATGTTTGGTTTAATTTGAGCTGGCATTCGTGCAAAGGCTCGAAAAAATTCACTACCAGAGACCACACTTGTGTGAACTGTGTGAGCTGCTTGAACAACCACCATATTTTTAAGGGGAAAGCATGGATGTAGTAATGTTTTCCATTGGCTGTTTCGCTGCAGAATCAACTTCTTTCTGTGAGTCCTGATCAAAAATACATCAGGTTTGCACATCTTTGAGGAATACGGTAGGATAGCTTGAGCAACTGTAGAATATGGAACCTGGGTAAGAGCTGTACAAATGCAGGATGCTTCAGAAAGTGTCTGAAGGGACTATTCTGAAAGTGTTGGAATTAGCTTAAATCTTACAGGGTTATCTTCTATTTGGTTCCTTTTCCCTTTGCCTGATGCTGTTCTAAATAGAGATTAAATATTTTTAATTTTGAAGTGAATCTCTTTCTCTTACAGCACATAAGTAAATGCTATTCTGAGTTGTGCAAGGCATCTGTGGTATATTAAGAAACTGGATAAAGACAACAAACTGGACTTATTAAATGTATAATCTTTACTGATTGTCTGCGGGAAAATGATTAAAAATCCCAAAGTCCCCAGATGTGTGTTCGGATCTTGAATAAAGCCTTGAAATGAGAATAGTGTAAGCAATTTCAAAATGAGGCACAAAAATAGTATATTTCTAGGATATGTACAGAATTTTGCTGGCTATTTGATTTACTGAATGAAGTATCTGCATATATTGTTGTTCTTTGACATACTGGACATTTACCTTCAGAAAATATCTACAGCTGAATGTCCCTTTCTATTTAAAAAAAAAAAGACATTTTACATTTCACTCGACTCAATTGATATTTAACACTCATTAAGCTGAAACAACATGTACCTTACTCTCCTAAAGATATAAATCCGAAGAGTGAATTGCAAGCTTTAAAGAACAAAATATATAAACTATCAAGGGGAGAAACAGTCTATAAAGAAGAAGGTATTAAAAAATGTATCATCAATTCATATAACATAGTTGAAAACTCAGTTCTCTAGCATTAGTTTCCTGTTTGCCCTTTGTTTTCTGGTGACGTTTTGGTTACAAGGACTGCAATACAGCCTGATGGAAGTCAAAACCTGAATTTACTCAAGATTCTCCAATGAAAATTGCATTGGTACCATTAAATGAGAACATGGTTTGAAATGTTGCTTGAAAACAAATAAAACTGGATAAAACTTCTCTGGGGAAAGATTGCTCAATTAGGATAAGTATTGAGTCATACCAAGTGTGTTGTGGAAGCTCAGAAAGTCATTGATTCCAGATGAGGGTCCCTCTGAGCTTCTGGCTTGCTTTGAATTCTATTCTCGAAGTGAAACTCAAAGGCCTCATACCACCGTGAAGCCAAAACAAGAAATCTGTTTGCTCAGACCTAGATGCTAGTTCTCATACAGCCGCTTCGCCAATCTTCTGGGTTAGTGGTTTTGCTAACTTGATAAACAAAGATGGGAACTGATTCTCTTTGGGTACTGCCTGTTTTCCCATCTGTCACAAGTAATTTCTCTCTACAGATTTGCTTACTTTCCTCATGTGTTCACTCTGCAACGTGTGCAGCAATGAGACAGGGAAGAGGATGATGTACAGGGCAGGGTACTGGGTCAGCTGGGAAATGGCCAGTTGTTGAGTGACCGGGGACAGCGTGCTGCCCGCTGGCACCTCTCCCACCTGAAACTGGGGCTGCTGAGGACACCGGTGAAAGTCATTACAGTCTGGCCCCAAGCAAGTGGAAGATTTTGACATTTAGCGTGTCACCCACCACAAGACTACTTGTTTTGCCAACAGTTGTTGAAAGGGAAACACGGATCCTCTGAATTCATTCCTTGGTCAGGAATGAACCCTCCTTCTTTTGACTGACTTTATTTTCAAGGGTGGTTAGCTAGGCATTCACATGCTGCTGTTTTGGACATTAAAAAGCTCCACAGTGCTCTGCTGTTCATTTAACCTTGTTGTTAACACATTTTATTATGAATATCCTTTAATGTCCTGTGCTCTCTCACTCACTCCATGTTTAACGGAGGCATGAACTCTGCCATATGAAGTTGTCCTCAAAGCCCACCAGAAGGTAGTGTGGGCAGAGAACACAGAAACTGGAGTTTTCTGTATCACTAGAGACTGACCGCAGCTTCAGTACGTATCAGCTGTTTTCTTGCTGCCTCTTATTTTGAAAGTGGGAACACAGCAGATGTCTGTCAGGAAAATGCTGCAGCTTATGACAGGAATTAATAAAACTGTGAATACTGTGCTGCAGGCACTGACTGCGAGCTAGATAACACATTTGTCAGGGAAATCTTCTGTTTCACATAGAGAAGAGTTACATATGAAGTAACAAACTTGTTTCTCTGCAGATTAAAAAATAATTTTATGACAAAGGAACTGCATGAAAATTGAGTGAATGGCAACTTGTGTTAGTGAACTTGCAGCACTTGGATTAACAGTATGGATTATTAGCTTTGACCTAGCAAAATGCCAGGTTACACGCCTGCTTTTCTTTTTAGGGAAGTTACTAATTATCGTGCCAGAAACTGTTGTCTGCTGCTACTGAAAGTATGCCCTGTTTCACTGCCCAAAATGTTGCATGTCGTTGGGAGAATAATACTTTAATACATGTCTTCATTTATATTTTTCATCTAGATAGTGCCCATAGCATATTATAAAGTTAAACTGATACAAAAACTGTAAGGAGAGTCCATTCCCACAAGAAACATATATGACTTTGAGGTTAAACTCCACATCAGCTAAGCAACTTATGACATTTTGCAGCAGGAAATGAAGAAAACTGACTCCACATTAAGCCATTATAATAAATGCCAAAACTCACTGTTAAAAGTGATCTTCTGGAATTAAGGTGACAATTTTCTTGTTAGTATTCAAATGACTAAAGGAAAGTCCTCTTCTTCACATTCAATTCTAATGGTGAAGAATACATGACACAGAAACACCTATCATCACCAAAACTAGACTCCCTGAGGAAGTGCTGAGCTGGTCATGCCTTCCTGTGCCATCATGTTTCCATTAGTAAAGGTCAGAAAAAGCAAGATGTCATTGAGATTACATGCTGAATTGAGCTATAAAAACATTTTGTGGTTGCTTAGCCATGAACTCTGTATTGTAAACAGAGTTAAGTTGTCTCAACTCTTGGCAGCAATGCTGCGTTAGTGCTCTGGTATGAGCTGGTGGCAACCATATCACCAGATCTCTCAGTACTGGGTGAGCAGGGAGCCTGGTTTAGGCATACAGTTCTGACTGCAGAGTAGCCTTATGTGTGTCCTGGTGAAGGTATCGCTCTTGTACGGCCTTGTGCGTTCATATCTGGCAGTATCCACCACGCTTCCTTGGCCACCTTGTGAGAGAAGGCAGTGAAAAACAACCCTGCACACTCAACCACCCACCAAACCTTACACAAAACAAAAATCCCTTAAAGTTGCCTGAGAAGGTCCTGTGGACACTGGCATTCTTTGCACAAGCATTTCTTGCTAAGGGCCCAGATGAATAGTAAACACCTAGGTTTGGTGGTGATTTTTCACATTTTTTATATTTTTTAAAATTTTAATTTTTTTCTTTTTTTGTCAATGAGCACATTTGAATTATGGAATCATAGAATCATAGACTACCATGTTGGAAGGGACCTCAAGGATCATTTGGTCCAACCTTTCTTGACAAAAGCACAGTCTAAACAAGATGGACTGGCACCCTGCCCAGATGAATCTTTGCTTCACTTCCAGACACTTCTAGAAGCAAAGTGTCTTTTCTTCTAGAGTTTCTTAATATCAGTCTCAAGCTATCCAAGGTAGCCGTGCAACCCCTCCTTACTGTGATTGTGTTTGTTCAGGTATTTTTATCTTGCACAAGGACATTTTGCAAGCAGGATATACACTGCTTAAGAGTATCAATTAATTATTTATTGGCCAGCCAGTCATCAGTCAAGTGGGGAAGAGCTGGCCTGTATTGCTTCTTGAAACTGCTTGGTCCTTGCTATTGCTGAGTTGCCATCTGCCAGTGCTCTGCTTTCTTTCCTTAGGGTTTTATATTGGTTCACTATTTTTCCTCTCAAATACTTGAGTAGTTAACTATTGCCAATTATTATTCAACAATTACATTTCTGCCTGTGTTTTAATATTGTGTTTTTTCTTTTATCTTTTTTTTTTTTTTAATCTTTAGCTCACGTACTTTTTAACACTTTAACAACAGTTTTACCAATAAAAGTAAACTGAGGTCATACTGCCTGGCTGCATCAAGCTATACTTTGGGTAAGACATGGCTGAACCCTGAGGCCATGGGTTTCAACTGCAGCAAGCTCTTTGTGGGCTTTGCAGAGTTGCCTGCACAGCAATATCCGATGATTCATTTTACAGCCTTATCTCTGATTTCATGCTTTACCTGAAGAAGATGCTTATTGGAACCTATCTATTTTTGGTCTGGATAGATCTACAGCATAAAGTTATCCTTTGGGTCCGGTATACTCAGCAGTGGTTATATACTTTCAGAATTAAGATGTGCTATAGCTTTTAGTTTTACAGTGAGATGTATAAAAAAGCACCAAAAAGAAAGATGTTGTTTATGCTGCTGAAGATAACCTTCTGTCTTCAGAAGCTGATCTTGAGTTAGAGTTGAAAAGATGAAGGAGAGCGGTACGCTCATGGCTGTGTGATAGTAGCACTGATAATATTACAGAGGACAAGGAAGTGCTCTTGGGATCAAAGAGATCAAAGTGCCAGAGAATCAGAGACAGTTTAATCCCTGGACACTGCAGTGGTAACTGATGAAGGTTGTCTTGCCTACGTCCTCTTCCAGAAGAGACTGGAGACCTACCCACTGGTGATAAAAGAGATAATAGTCATGGTGGTAGCTATGAAGATGGAAGGCAGGTGATGCTAGTGCTATGTGCTTCTGGGAAATTGAAATTAAAATGGTTCTATTTGATATCTTAAAATTAATAAAGCTGACACTACTGACTCAGCAGTGGGCCATTCCAGCAATGATGGCTAAGTGCTTACTGAAGCTCTGTTTACAGAACTGTGGCCAGTAGACTGAACCATGTGATCATTCCCCCCTACTCAGCACTCATGAGGTTACCATAAGGAGTATGGTGTCTGATTTTGGGCTCTCCAGTGCAAAAGGGATGTCAAAGAACTGTAGAGAGTCTGCAGAAGGGCTATTCAGATGGCCAGGGAGCTGGTACATATAGCACGGACAGGGTTGCTTAAAAAAATGGATGTGCCTAGCCTGCAGGTGAGAAGGGTAAGGGGCCTCTAGTTGCTGCCTACTACTACCTAGAGGGGAGGTATGGAGAAGACAGAGCCAGGCTTCTCTTAGAGGTACACAGTGAAAGGACAAAAAGCCATGTCAGAAAGTTGTAGCAAGGTAATTTTTGCCTGGATATACAGAAAAGAAGTGTTCACCGTGAGAGATTTGAAGGACTGGAATAGGTTGCAAAGAGAGATGTTGGAGAGATGACTGGACAAGACCCTGAGGAAACCAATTTGCTACTGGAGTTAGTTCAGCTTTGAGTAAGAAGTTGGAAGAGAGATCTCCATAGATCTCTCCCAACTTAAATTTTTCCTGTGATTCTCCGCTGGTAGATTACATGCCTTTCCTCAGTGTCTTTTCATTTGGTGTCCCTGACTGAGCTGTTGAGCAGGAAGTTAGAAAGCCGTAGATAATTCATTATCCTTCCCAAAACTGGGAAGGGCAAGAAACAATCCAAAATAAAACTAGTCCTTCAGACCATCAGACTTCAAAGTGCTGGACTGATTCCAGCTCTTGAATCCTGCAGTCTGGTTCAAGCAAGCATGTATCAGTGCATATTAGCGTTCTTATAAATTAATATTGGCAATGTAGAACTAGATTATCTAATTAAAGTTTCATTTCAGTCTGATAAATTGGCTTTTTTTTTTTAAAGCCATCTGTGTTACAGAAACACAGATGTTAAATGATTGAAAAGATAGTCTTTGTCCTAACTTTGATTTAAATCTTTGAACTTTAAATCATCTTCCTCAACTAGCATGACTACCAGTCACATTGTAAAGCTGGGCACGCCTCAGATGATTTTCAGTAGTTGATTTGAAAAAATGTTCCTCGTGCATATTCACTAGTGTGTTTTGCTATACCCGTGTAGATTAAATTTATTTTTTCCACTCTACTAAGCAGACATCTTGTGGTACAGGTTTGACTGACAGGCCCATTTGACTGACAGGACATGTCTCAATCCACCGGGGTTCCAGGACAGGGTGTTAACATGCGTGGAGGGTCGCTGGGTGCCTGAGGGTTGCTGGTTGCCCAAGCACCAGGCTCCTGCCTGGCTTTTCACTGCCTTAGAAGAATCTGATGGTCTTTTCTAACCCTTTTCTCATCACTGCCTCAACTGTTGTTTAAACCAGTAGAGATTAATATTTATGTGTTGGCATCTCAAAGAGACAACATTAATTTTTCCTATTTTATGTGAGCAACTTGAATATAAGAACTCTTACAACATTTTAAAATCATATAATCACAATGTTGCCAATGATACCAAGCTTATAGTCTTCACCTCTTTTCACATCATCCTGTTTTCTATTTAGGATACCTAGCCTCATTTGCAGGTGTGATGTTAGTGTATGTTGTGATAAAGGTACTAAGTGGAATGAACCAGTCTTTGTCACCTAAATATAAGGGTAACATGTTACTGCAGACTATGTATTTTGCACCAGTTATCAACAGCGAATTGTTTTGAAACCAGTGATAATTGCACATTGATTCCCTGGAAGTCCACGCTTTACAGGTGAGAATAGGATTTTAGCTGCTATGATGGTTTCTATTTGATGTTCTAGAACCCAGGGAAAATTTACATTGACTTCACTGGACTTTGCATTACACTCAGTGGGAGGGATCTCACCTCAACATAGAGCTCTGAAATGAATTAGACACATAGTATAACCTGATCATATAGGTTCTCTTTCTAGTCAATATGAAGAGAAATGCACCTCCAGAAGCAGATTCAGACACCTGGTTTGTATCTGTTTTGTGGGGAGAATTCATCACACTAGCTGAACAGTTTCTCCTTACATATAATGAACTGTATATTTTTTTATCTGAACAAGATCTACATTATCCTTTCATTTGGGCATCTGTTTTTGTTTTCATCTTTGTCAGCATCACTTCAGAGAGAGAGGGAGAGAAGTTTGCACCACTATAAACTAATGACAAATTTTGTCCAAAACCCGATTTGTTCACTTGTGGTAGCGCATGCCCAAGCAGACTGCCTGCTCGGGCCCTTCACTGCACTGAATGGCAGACCCAACCAGCCATGACGCTGCCACACTTTACCTACTATTTCTATATTCTTCTATAAGTTTGAATCCATATAAGCATATTTTCCATGCTTTTTGTAAATTTTCTAGGAGCACACAGATTGTAGTCCAGTACCTAACTTCAATTCCTTCCTGAAAGTCTTTCCTGCATTTTTATTTGATGTGGGCTGATGCCTGTCCCCACCAGGAAGCATTTGCACTATCTGCATTAGCCTCCTCTCAGTAATGTGTACCAAAGGCTCTGGATGCGTACAGTGACCCCATGTGCATACACCTACCCAGGAGCAGCCTGTGCTGGAGCCCTGACCACAGCGTCCTCTCCGGATTCAACTCCTGGCAGCCCTGTGATGTTCCTGTATGGTTGTGTACTAACAGAGCAGCCTTGGGCATTAAAAGCCCATTCATAAGCCTTGTGGTTTGCCCCACAGCCTAAGGATACACTGTGTGGAAAACAGCAACCAAACCCACATAGGGACATAAACTAAATAGAATTGGGAGTCCTAAGGCTAAACTTGGAAAACCAAGAGGGTAATCAGTGGAAAGTAAATCCATAGGAAGGAATTCATTACGAATAGCGGAATCGGTGTGTGTTGCTGATATGTTATCTTTGCTGGTCATCCCAACTCACCAGCATGCTGAGTCTGTCTAAATGTCTTCAGATAAGTTTGGCTTGCCTTGTGCTTACAATCAGGCTCTCCAAAAGCGTTCTCAGACAGCGTGAGAAAAGCGTGACCTGACTCACGCAGAGCACGGCTACTCCCAGGAAACCCGAGCGCTCCAAAATCCTATGCGAGCTGCGAGCACTGCTATTGTCTCTGGAGCTGAGGGGTGCCAGGAGGACCTGGAGCAATCTAGTGAGGAGTTAATTAAAAGCAAACAAGTTACGGTTTCATCTCATTTGCTGAAGAAGATGGTTAACTCTTTGTTGCAGCAGGCTGCCAGTGATTTGCTGTGCTGGGATGAAAGCCCATCCTCTTCAATCACTCCCCAGCAGAGCAAAATTACAGGTGTCAGGAAAACTCATTTTGTGGCATTAATCAGAATGGATTAAAACGGAACAGTTTCTAAGCTGCCTCGTGAGAATAGCTGTGGGACATCAAAGAGAGCCCGTGATCCACAAAACCAGAAGACTGTGTCCTCTGCTTTGAAATACTGTAATCAACCAAACATTTATCGGAATGACATGTTAACTGCATTATGTTTAAAAGCACTGTGGTGTTTAATGACTTGTGTCCTATCTCCTCCATTGTAATATGATCAGGTAAGTAATCATCTGGCGTGTTCAGGTGCTTTTGTTGGAGAAGTTTGAAGATCCGTTTAAAATCTTGGACTGCTTCTTGATTTTAAGTGTTCAGTAATGATGGAATAATGGACTAGCACAGAGTCCACTCAATCCATTAGGGATAAATCCATTGCTGTATGTATTATAGCTGCATGCAGTCCATCTAAACAAGAATGTTTCCCTGGCTGCTTTAGAAAGTATTTTTCTTCTTCTAAGGAAAGAACAAAACAGACTGTGTGTAGAATTTTGATATTTTATAATCAACAAAATTTCTTGCCTTGAAAATCTGTTTTAGATAATGTATTTGGATTTGCTACATAGCAACGTTTGACAAGAGGAAAAAGGCTTTCTTATAAAACCAGAAATCTGGATTATCTGTGGAACTTGGAAAAGGTACCTGAGCTAGTTTTTCAAAATGGCTCATGCTATTTTTGTGTTTCAAGAAGAATAAAGTACGTACAAGCTGCTGTATACAGTAGATATATGTGAAATGATTTTCAAAGGCAAAAAGTGAGACAAATACTTGATTGTTCTCCTTTTTATGTAACATCCCAGAGGTACTATAGTCACACGTATGTCACTGCTGAGTGGAAAATATTCATTTGTACTTGAGAGGCCCACAGAAACCCTAGACCCTGCAGCACCTTGCTGTGGTCTCTACTATGTAGTCATGATAAAACTGTCTCTTGCCCAAGTGCTTGGGACTGTAGAACATAGTTCTGTGACAATGTCAGCTTGATGCCCAGTACCAATCAAAAAAAATAAACAACAACAACAACAACAACAAAAAACAACCACAAAAAAAAACCCCAAAATGCCAAGAATTGTTAAGAAAGGCCTGAAAAGAACAAAACGTGATACCATTGTATAAAAAAATCCATGCATCACCTGCACCTTGAATACTGTGCAGAGGTCTGCTCTCCCCAGCTCTACAATACACTGTGCCATTGCAAAAGATCCAGAGGCAGGTCACAAGAATGATGAGAATTATGCATGCAAGGAACAAATCAGTTAGGTTCTTCAGTCTGTAAGAAGAGGCAAATGAAGGGAAGATACAACAGAAATCTGTAAAGTAATAAGTACTATGAGGAGGATGGATGGGAATCTCTTGCTCATATGGTAGGTTTGGAATATAGAAGAGGAAATGGTTCTTCACCCAATATGAATTTAAACTGTGGGGCAGTTCTGGGTGTTTCAAGTCTACCAAAATTCAAGAAGAACAAGAAAAGTTAGTTCGAGAGAAATCCATGAAGAGCTATTACATTTGAGGACACAATGTCTGGCTCATGAAGCCCCTGAAGACTGGAAAAGTGTTCTGATGAATTACCGCTATGCATTTACTTGTTTGGGATTTTTTTTATACTATTTGCTAGACATTTGCTTTTGGCCAGAGACAGGATATTGAACTAAATAAATCTTCCTCTTGCCTCAGTACAGCTATTCTTATATAACCTGCATTAAATCACTGTGTAAAACCACGTGATCTTCAGCATGGAGAACATGTGGGGAAGGGGGAAATGGGACAGCACAGCTAGGTGGGTAAGGCATGGGACTTGGAGGGCACACGCTGTTCCAGGCAGTGCCATTGGGAAGGCTGGAGCATCCTCAGGTCTTCTGGCAAGTTCATGCCCATGTAAAAGGCTTTTTTTTTTCCAACAGTGAGTCCGTTATTTATGCCAGTAGAACTAAGACTGTGTAAGGTCTCAATTCATTTACATGAATAGCAGAACCTAACATAGCTTTTGATTACTGAATTACCATTTAAAATTTTCAAATAAATAACACACACTTTAAAATTGATCGGAATACTTGCTTACCTCTTTGTTTTGTCATGACTGCTTTGGTTGCAACATTGCATCCAAAGATGAAATTTGACTCACATATTCTGATTTCCAAGGAAATGTCTAATGTGATGCTATGTGTTTGATACTTAAGAGGCTAAGAGGCGCAAGAGATGTGGTTTTGGTCTTCTACTCCAGAGCTATATACCTGCAGTGTCAGAGCTGCAGTTCTGTGGCAATGTCTCATTAAGTTCAGGACAATGCTGGAAAGATGTTTGTGTACCTCAACAAGATTTCATGGTTTGTTTGGTTTTATTGTCTCCATCCAAGTAGGATCTACACATAATATAAAGGAATATATCACATGGGAGACAAGGAAAAGGATCTTAAAAAATCCTATACAGGGTGATTAGAAAGTTCTCTTCCTTTGAATCAGGTCCTATCTTCTAGCTGTTCAAGCTTTGGAGACAAATTCAAGCGTCAGATTTCAGGAATGCCAAACGACGTCTCTCTACTACTGATTATCGCATTTAGAAATAGCCTCTATATCGCCCTTGCCAGAGTCCCTGGAATACTTTTGTTTACATTAGAACATTTTAGTACACCAGAAGTTAATTTATGGTCCAGTTCCATCACATTAACTCATCCTGATCCATACCTTTCCCTGTAAGTGGGTGGTGAGCACGGTGGCTGGCAAACCTTGACACTGAGATTTTTTATTCAAATGAAACTAACTTCAGGGCTAGACTGTAGTATGTCTCATGTGAAGCAATGAGAGTGACTCCCTGGACCATTTCCTAACAACTGGGCTGTGCTGCATCCCTAAATCTAAAAAATATTTCCATGGAGCCAAGCAGGGCGGGTGAGTCAGATCCCTTCTGGAATTGTATCTCTGGAAAATTGTCACAGTGCTTAGAGACTCATTCATCCGAGGTACCCCGTATGCATATGTTATGCCTTTCAAATCATTGCTAAAAATCAGTCTGTAATATCAAGATTAACACCTGTCCTCTGTAACTGACTCCTTAAAAGCTCTGTCTTTATTGTGCAGTTTTGCATCAGAATACAGAATCAGTGACCCAATGTCTGCCTGTAGGAATTGGATGAATAAAACAGTGGTGGGGCTCACAGCTTCATCTGGACCAGATTATATATCTAATCAAGTCATATTTAGCTGCAAGCTACCACTTGATTACTGAAACCCCTCGCAGTGTGATGCTAGCAGCTCAGTTTATGCAGAAAAGCTGACTGCTTTAGTTTCCAGGGCATTCAGTCAGCTCCTCGCTCTGAATATTCATCAATAGTTCAAGACAAAAATTTCAGTCTGCTTTTGTGGGGCTGGACTCTCCATTTATCCTCAGGGAAAAAAAAAAAAAGCATTTTAGCTGATACATTTCGCACTTCTCCTGAGTCAGAATCATCCGAGGAAAGGATGAGTCAGAAAGCCAAAATGATTTTTGAAGGGCCGGCTACGTCTTAAGAGGAATGACTTGTTATTGTAACCCTCATGCTCAGAGGTGGTTTCCCACAGAAGGGTATGGAAGGGATCAATACCACCCACTGACTTTGGACAGGGCCGACCCCTAAATGTACATATACGTTGCAGTGGCTGCTGTGACTGTAACTTGTGTAAATGTCCCTGACCCTAAAGCAATACAAAAGAGTGAGCTTGGTTGCTTGGTTGCTGCTGTTTGGGTTGATGTGCCGCCAAAATGCTCATGAGAATGAGAGTGAGAAGCTGCCACCCTGCTTAGGGCGGGCTTTGTAGCCTGTGCTGAACTTCGAACCAGCACAGTCCTATGGCTGCCAGGATCCAAGGTATTCCATTTTAGGTGCCTTCCTGCCAGCCCCTGGGTCTCAGTGAAGCAGGGCAGCATTTTGTACAGTCTTTGCTCCAAGAACACTATGGGAAGTGGCATTGAGTGCAGAGCAAACAGATGACTTCTGGAGTTAGTGCTTTCCTGACACAGCTGCTTGCTGTAGGGGCCGGCGTTCCTGTTCCACGTTACATTTTTTGAAAGAGAATAAAATTTGATCACAGAGAAACTCAGGGGATTGTCCACAAAGTAAGAAATTCTCCCACTTCAGCATAATTTTAACTATGCCAAGCATACATGAGCAAATTTTTTAGTAAAAGGGACCATTCACTGAAGCTTGAAGCATAGTCCTAAGTGAGGAAGGATGTCCAAGTGGCTGTGGAGCTCTCTGAGACAAGAAAAATTAGATTTATTTCTCTGCTCTTGCAACATTTGTGCATGTGCCATAGAAATAATTTGTTCTGGGATTTGTGAAAGTGCTGGCTGCCTACAGAGGCAGAGTGCAGATTGCCATCCATGCCGAGCACCTCGATGGCTGGTAGAATGAAATTCTGCAAAAGCAGCTGTGACCAGCGGTAGTGGGGACAAGGGACTGTAAGAGAACACAGGAGAACTCTGATGGCTTCTGTCCTCACTCACATGTGTGCACTGAAGGTCCACCATGGATTAGCAAAGATTCACCCAGCCTGGCACTCTTCTAGGCCAGAAGGGGGTCACAGGGAGGAGAGGGAGGAACAGAGAAAAGTAGCATGGATACTTCCCAGAACAGTCTCCCACCTGACACTGGTTCACGGTTTAGAGGCTGTCAGAAAGTTGGGCACTCGTTGAAATGTCAAACATCCCGCTACAGCCTGAGTTTTGCAGGAATCTTACCCGTGCCCTTTATTATTTCAGAGCGCTGCCCACAATTTCTATGCTAAAGATTTTTCTGCATTTGTAGAAATGCGCAAAATAGATGTGCAGCGTCCTGCCGGCCTGTGCCTGGGCAGTTGATTAAAACTAAATGAATTTTGACAAAGTCATACAGTGATCTCCCAAACAATGCTTATGAAAAGTGAGGAACTTAACTGGGATGATTTCTATGGACAAGTATGGTAAAAACATACTAGGGTTTATTGGCAGTGCTGAAAGGAAGAAGCACACCTGAATAAAGGAGCTTGGTCAGTGCATTACACTGGTAAATGAGTGACCAGTGTAGCTGTGGTCCCTTTTAATAAATAAACCATTTGACTAGAAGAAAAATGACACTGAAACACACTTAACCATGGCACTTCCAGGAACGTTGCATGTCTTCTTCAGAAACCATTTAGTGACCTCTTGCTTTTGTTACTTATTCACAAAAAAAAAAAACCAAAACAAAAAAACCCAGTAAACATATTGGTGTCTTCAAATCTGAAAAGAGATTTCTGTATTTGCCATGTGCTAGCCCAGGCTTTTGCTGCGTGTCACTCAAGAGACTCAAGAGGGTATTTCTTGTTTACCTCCCTGGAAACACAAATACAGTGTTTAAAAAAGCCCTGGCACTGGAGTATACAGCTCCTAACTTCAACCCACGAACAAAACACTCCACAGCTGCTTGGATGACAAACCGTGAGGAAACGCAGCTTGTGACAGCCTGGTACTTCTGCCTCAACAAGGGTTTTGTCCAGCCTGCTAGAAAGGATGGCTCCAATGGCAGGGAATGGGCATAAGAACTTCCCACAGCTCATGGGCTACAGATAAGCGGAGCTGAGGAGCCCCATGAGGTCTCCTGCCTGGTGAGTGGGGTGTGACGTCTTCTCCGACCTCACTCACCAGCAGGGATTCGGACCAGACTGACCTGCCACCAGGCAACTGTCTTCCTTGCACCAGAACTGCTGCCCAGGATTTTAAAATCTTCCTGTTTGGGGCTTTCACTGCATCAGATGTGAAGCATTTCAGCTTTTTTTCCAAATGCATTTTTTAGGAGAAAAATCTGCTTAGTAATTTTTTCCTCTGTTCACGTGCCCTGTTCTTGCAGGCAGGACTTCAGGCTTCAGGCTTCAGCCTGAAGAAAGCTGGAGGCAGAAGCAGTGGTGGGGCCAGCACGCG
Source organism: Fratercula arctica (assembly GCA_947846985.1). NCBI lineage: Eukaryota > Metazoa > Chordata > Aves > Charadriiformes > Alcidae > Fratercula > Fratercula arctica. The sequence goes on along the minus strand of CANTUZ010000001.1, from coordinate 21,639,943 downwards.
GCTGATGCTGAGCCTGTCCTGCTGTAGATCCCTTTTTGGAAAATACACAAAAGAAAGACATAACACTGTGCGTGTTTTCGCATGCACAACCACACAACCATCCCTGTCTGAGTGGGAAAGTAGCCTGTTTCTCACTTAAGTGGACAAGAAAGTGTAATTTAATGCAGAGACCTCACTTTCTCTGTGACCTGAATTTTTCAGGAGAGCTTCTCTCATTTCTGTTGCAAAATGAAATGTAGAAACAACAGCAAGATCTGCAACTTTTGAACTGAAATTATTCCTCTGACGGGAAGCATCAGCCCTCATAGTCTAAAAAGTATAGTACAGGGATATTGCATGTGCTTTAATAACAGAAAACGTAGCTTTCTCAAATTATTAGCAGGTTAAGAATTTGCAGGGCCAGTCTCAGAAAAAGACAAAGGCTTTTTGATTGATCTTGCTGACCAAAGATAATTAGTAAATGCTATTTGCAGAAGTGTCTGTATTGAACAAAGCCAGACAAGTGATTGATGAGAAAAAAAATCTGACAAACTTTTTCCCCTTAGAGTTGAATTGCCTGTAAATTTATTGTATTTCTTCCCTATTAAAAATTTATGTGCTTAGTGATTTCTGAAGGGAATCTTTCTTTTACGCGTTGTTATTAAGTAGAATTCATTGCATCAGTGGCTTCCAGCCTCTTCTGGGTGAGTGTCCCACCCACGGCTTGATCTCCTTCCCTGCCCCCTCCATTCCCAGCAGCACTGTAGGCCTGGGAGATGAAAGAAGGGGGAGGTTTGTACCATAAACCATCTGGCAGCACTTCTTTTTGTTGTCTTCTGTCACTCCCTTCCCCTCTGCCGTTACCTGGGATCCAGGAGGGAGTCTGACACCCGTGCCGGGGCCTCTGTGCTTCCCATCCTCAGGTGCGCAGCTCCATAGGGAGAGGCAGCGCATGGCTCAGGCTCCCTGCTTCACCCTCCCTTGACCCAGCTCCTGCCCAGTACTTCAATGCTGAGGATTCAGTGTGCCCGTGTATGGAGGGATTGAGGGAATACGGAATATATTCTGGTTTACAGGGGTTTACAGTGCTCCCTCCCCTGTGCCGCAGCTGGCAGCTCAGCAGGGAGGTGAGATGCTGCTTCTTCAGTAGAGGGGTGGTGCAGGGAAGCACAGCTGGTGCTGCGTGACCAGCATTAATATGCCAGAGCTCCACTGTGGGGAGAAGTTGTACAGCAGATGCACGATCTCTGCCACTCAGGGGTATTATATTCTCTTCCCTAATTCCTGATCATAACTCTAAAAATTGTGTTTCCTATAGAGCACAGTCTGAAATGCACTTTCTGCACAAGTCCATAATATTCACTTCAATATCATTGTTTGGACTAACTCTATGGCTGCACAAGTAGCTTTTTATTTTAGCCATAAACTGGGATCTAGATGCTGGAATTGATTTTGTTTGTGAACATTGGGGAAGTTGTTTCTTGCTCTTTTGAGTACTCATTTTAATATGAGTAACCTGCTTCCTCTCTTCTTCCCTTTGCCTGGCACATGTCCTTGACTTGTAAACTTTTTATGGTTCGAGGACTGTCTCTTGCCTTATGTTTGTTTACTAACACCACAAAGCCCACTCTGGACAGGAATTTCTAAGTGCAACCATAGTTCAAGTATAAGAGTAATAGTCACAGCAAACTATTTTGCTACAAGAGCTGTAGAAACAGAACATAACAAGAAAATCATAGAATCATAGAATAGTTTGGGTTGGAAGGGACCTTTAAAGGTCATCTAGTCCAACCCCACTGCAATGACCAAGGACATCTTTAGAGCCCCGTCCAACCTGACCTGGAATGTTTCCAGGGATGGGGCACCTACCAACTCTCTGGACAACCTGTTCCAGTGTTTCACCACCCTCATTGTAAAAAATTTCTTTCTTATATCTAGTCTGAACCTACCCTCTTTTAGTTTAAAACTATTACTCCTTGCCCTATCACAACAGGCCCTACTAAAAAGTTTGTCCCCATCTTTCTTATAAGCCCCCTTCAAGTACTGAAAGACTGCAATAAGGTCTCCCTGGAGTCTCTCTTCTCCAGGCTGAACAACCCCAACTGTCTCGCAGCCTGTCCTCATAGGAGAGGTGTTCCATCCCTCTCATCATCTCCATGGCCCTCCTCCGGACCTGCTCCAACAGGTCTACGTCTTTCCTGTGCTGAGGGCTGCAGAAAATACAGCTTTAACCTGTTTATGTGTAAGTAAAAATGGTTGAAAAGCTTTTTGCAGGATTTGTGCAAGTTGAACTCAGATATTACATTTCAGATAGACTATGGAGTGAATCAGATAATAGTTGGGGAGGGTACTGACTCTGTACTAATGAATTATGCTGTTGGGTGGTTATGTAGAAAGGAATTACCAACCTCATGAATTTTATACAGTGTGATTGATTGCCTGACAATTTAATGTGGATTGAAGTCCCTGAATAGTCAGCCTCCCAGATGTTTTTTCTCTCCTCTTACATCTCTATTTAGATATCTTTTATCTCTTTCTTTTTACATGATTTTTTCCATTTACGTTTTCTTCAGCGAAGAATTCTTTCCTCCTCCTAGCTCCTTTTAATTCATTCCCAAGTTTAAATGTCAAATAAAAATTTTTAGCTTTGAAAACTCTGACAAGCTGCAAGAGGACTGACAAAAAACAAAGCGCACAATGTCTTCCACGCACTCTGAGGCACTGGAAGCTAACTGCTTATAATTTGCCATCAGTTTAGAAGATGCACATAGGTCATAATCCTAAAAACTTTAATGCCTCTGTAGGAGTTTATTTGCCTGGGTAATTCCAGTGAAGCAAATGAAAGCATACACAGAAGTAAAGTACCTCAGAATAAACTTACACACAGGCTGTGTCTACGTTAGACTTAAGCAGGGAGAGGTCACGGGCTCACACACAGTTGTCTTTATTGCCAGCTTGCTAGGATGCTCCTGGGCATGAGTCAGGCGCACACCAGCCAGCACTCGCTCTCCACCCAGGCAGTGTGGATGAAGCCCCTTGCGGGAAGCTAGGAAAGCTTAGTAATGTGGATCTGGTCAAACCAGGCCACTTGTCTTCATAGCAAGAGGCCAAACTCTGCCACTGTTTGCTGTACTACAACAAATTTAGCCTTTGAGGCCACTACTCTATAAGGCAAAGCTGCAAAGAGCACAAGATCCATGAAATTCTGTGTCCATGGTTGGGTCAGGTGTTTCTGATAGTTTTCATAGCTCTGCCTGTCTTGTGTAGGTGAACTGACGCTCTACTTAGGTAGATTTTCAAATATGACTTTATTTTTTCTGAACTTTCTGGAGCTTCTTAATGTTGTCCTGCTCTTTGTCCTCATCCCTTCCTGCACATGGGCTTCATGAGGTCCAGAAGTCCCAGATATAGTTCCCTGAGTGGGTCTTACTCTGGTCATTTTCCAGCTCAACTATGGAGAACAACCAGGCATCTTGGTACAGTGCGACTTCTCAGATACATTTTGTGATGCAAGGCAGTTGGGCTGAGCTGCAGAGATTAGGTTAGCAGTGACAATTCTGACCCTCTTCTCAGGAGAAGAATGGACAAACTGTTCTCTTCGCTGAAACTATTTATGAACTAATGTCTGTTTACAGAGAACGGACCTCTTCTTGTTCTGTTCTACCTTTCCTGGAAGTGCTGTAAAGAGTTATATTTATTAATGGTCTTCAATAAATAAAAAAAAAAATTAATGCAAGCTTCTAATTACAGGAAGAAGTGTGTGGTATGCTTGCAGAGTCACGGGATTTATTAATTACCTTCCTGTAATGCATTAAATCCTTACCAGTTTGGAAAATACAGCGCTCATATCAGATACTGCAAAAGTAGCGTTAAGATTAGGGGGTTTTATAAAGTATGTGCAAAATAGCCTTGTAAGAAAGACACTTGCAGAAGCAGAGCCTAGAATTTGTCTTCTGAATTAATAAAGAGCAAAATTAGGTTCTTGGCCTGGCTCAATATTTGTAGCATCTCAGTTGCTTAGTGTTTGAAAAATACTTGTCTGCAATACCCGTTAAATTTGTTGTCAAGCAGTCTCAAAATCCACAGTTTGATACTGATAGATGCTCTGGAACGAGGCTGTAGCCCCCGAGGAAGTAAGGGCATTTCCAAGTACTTTGGGAGTTCTCTAACAGCTGCTCTGGCTACATAAATTGAGGATGAGTTTGAAGCTTTTTGAATTATTCTCTGAAGAGAGAGAGTGAGAGAGAGAGAAAGAGAGAGAGCCATCAGCCTTGTTTTACTCCTCTTTGTTAGTGAGTGGACTTACTGCTCTGTTAAAAGGCCAATACAGGCAGAAACTTTATGAGGAGGTCATATATCCTCTCACAACTTATACTGTGATGAGCTGGAAAATGAACTGTGACACTAAGAAAGATGCTCTGTGCTGTTCTGAAGAGAATTTGAATCCAAACTCATGAAGAGTCAGTGCTGGGGGCTAATGTAGTTTTTACTGAGGTTGTTTGCTTTTATTAATTAGTACTTTCATACTGTTCAATGCTGGTTTATTTTCTTTATTCCTTTTCTCAAAGTAACATCAGATCAAGTGATAAAGTGATAAACTGATGAAGAAGATTTGTTGTAATACAGTGTGTTGGTAGTAGTTTGTCAGCTTTACTGTGGTACATTTCTGGCAGTGCACATAAAAATACAAACCAAAAGGCAACAGTAAACTAAAACGATACAGGGAACTTTTAAAAAAGGAGCTAGCGAAATTTCATATCCCAGTGTTGTTCCCTTTTGATATCAACAGGAGTACAGGCATCTTCCTAGTAAAAATGTTATGGGAGTATGGCTGCATGAATGTCTAAGAAAGAAATTAAAATAAGAGAGAAACAGATACTACAATTGGCAAGGATATTTCTGAGGAGTGGTGATAGGAAGGAAGAGGTGGTAATTTAGCATAGCGTATCATAGGATAAAAAAGAACAATGATTTATAAATTATTTTGTGCTAAGAAAGATGTCTTAGCTATAATTTTGTTCTATTTTATACAATTTGTGGTACTTACTGCAGAAAGGATAGCATTTGCATATCTCTTGGTGGTGCCTTTGACATGACTGACATATTTCATATATGCAGCTTTAATTTCATTCTCTTCCCTGCTAATCAGTCAATGGTGGCAAAGACTATCATTGCTATTCTTTTAATGTAATTGGCACACAAAATACAGTAGAGAAAACCTGACTTGGTGCAGGAAACTCCATATTCTTTGAAAGCTCAGAACTCTATTTTTTTTTTACAGAAGACAAGCTCTTTAGTACCTGGGCTTTTAGCGCATACCCAGATCACAAAGCTTGAATTCACTGATACACATCATACATGGAAGTTTCCTTCCATAGTGCAGACACTCCTAAACAACCAAATACATAAATTTCACTCTGAAGAGCAGTGTTAGTTTCCTCTAAATTCAACCCAGAGTGCAAAAGTGCTTTTATAATGTGCTGAAAGCAACACAGTGAAATGAGAGGAGCATATTCAACAACAGAATACATTAACATCAGCCCCAGGAAAACACAGTTCCAGATTACCAAATCTGAATGACACCCAGTTTTCATCCAACTATTATTTACTGATCTGATTCTTGTGAAAACTTAAGTTGAAAGAATCCAAAAACTGTGAAGCACCATTTGCAAGAAATTTCAGGGTTTTTTTCCTGTATCTTGAAGCCGTAAGACTAGGTTATGGCAGCCATATAGCTTAAAATGATCTTTCTCTGAAAAAAAAATAATCAAAATTTTGTCTGAACATGAGGAGAAACTTATCTCCCAGAATATGTGGTTTCAAGGTCTTAGTCCATCAAAGGATGCTGATCACTCACCCAAAGACAGCTCTGCCTGAGAAGGCTCACAGGCTTTCAGAAGAAACACTTATTAGTGATGGGGTTGGATTCCTCATCAAAGCACTTTTTTTCCTCCCTTAATTGCTAATGGATTGATATAAATCCCATTTGAATACACTGAATCTCTGAAAAACTGAGAATAGGTAGAGAATAGCTTGAAGAAGAGTGTCAGTATTACACGTTATACTCGGTGTTACCAGTTCCTGGCTGATACAATGCAAAGGTGAGGGATGTTGTAATTAGGTGAATCAATTACATTTTCTGTTACGCTCCCCCTAATACAAATGCAACTTGTACCCAGGAGCTCCCATCCTCCTCCTTAATTTGAAGAGCGTTCTCACAGAGGCATTTACCGTTGGCCATGGGGGTCTTGCTCACAGTGACCCAACACGAGGGGCAGGCACGGTGGATGGGCAAGATGTCTGGAGGAAAGCTGTAACAAGAGAAGCTCTCAGTACTTTGGGTGTAAATAGCTAAGAGGGATTCGGATACTGTGGTGATAGGGATAATAAAAATTCCTCGATAAGAACAATGCTGACTATTAAAGATCAAAACATTTACAAGTATTATATATGGATAGTGATCAACAATAGAAAAACATCAGCAGTGTAAATAAAGTTTTGAAATGTATTTTGGAAGGCTGTTGAGAGATTAAGCTACGGTACCTCCTATGCAGTTGTATTTTGGAGAGGCCATCCAGACGTTTGAGCCGTGCCTGTTGCTAATAGACACCCTGGTGGAGTATTTTGCTCTCAATACCCAGGACTTCTGCTTTTTTTCTCAGTGCTTTCATGCCATTAAAGCTCTTGCCCTTGACAGTCCTTGAGTGAACATAATCCAAGACATACCACACTTTCTGACAGCCTCTTTTAACAAGCATTCCAATGCAATTTTCATACTTCATCCTTCATGCAGCCTTAATCATCTTCCCTTGAAAGAGAAACGATACTGCTCACCTACAGTACTTCTAAGTATACACTTCTTTGTTTAAATTCTCACTTTTTTAGATTGACAGTGAATTTCTAAGGAGGTAATTGAGTTCTAGTTATGTAAGTTTTGTGTTATTTTTTAGGAGTTTGGGTTTGGGTTTTTTAGGAGTTTTGCAGTTACGTAACATTTTGATTTTTTTTTAAGAGTTTTGTTTTCACTTTTGTGGGAATTTTGCAGGCTATCTACCAGTTCTGCTTCCAGTTATAATGTTATAGTGTTACAAAAAGTACCCTAATAATGTGTTCGAAAGCTGCACAGAGTCAATCAATTCTGTTTATAAAATGAGTCAACGTAATGTTTCATAAGGAATCAGCATCAGAAATGATGTTATAAAGATTTGCCTGGTATCAGTTAAGCTTTAGTTTTATGGTTGTGTTGGGTGTAGCGGTACTCAGATGTGTAGTATTCGCGTGCCACATTGTTCTCACAGCACTAGCACCATGCCAGAATTTAAATAGACAGTTTCTTGACAGTGCTGACTCACAGAATCACAGAATCACAGAATGGTAGGGGTTGGAAGGGACCTCTGGAGATCATCTAGTCCAACCCCCCTGCCAGAGCAGGGTCACCCAGAGCAGGTTGTACAGGAACGCGCCCAGGCGGGTTCTGAATGTCTCCAGAGACGGAGACTCCACCACCTCTCTGGGCAGCCTGTGCCAGGGCTCTGCCACCCTCAGGGTAAAGAAGTTCCTCCTCATGTTTAGGTGGAACTTCCTGTGTTCAAGTTTGTGCCCGTTACCTCTTGTCCTGTCACTGGGCACCACTGAAAAGAGCCTGGTCCCATCCTCCTGACACCCACCCTTTAAGTATTTATAGTGTTGATAAGAGGGATGTAAGAGAGGTGTTCCAATCCCCTAATCATCTTCATAGCCCTTTGCTGTACCCTCTCCAGCAGTTCCCTGTCCTTCTTGAACCAGGAAGCCCAGAACTGGACACAGTACTCCAGATGTGGCCTCACCAAGGCAGAGTAGAGGGGGAGGGTGACCTCCCTCGATCTGCTCCCCACACTCTTCTTGATGCACCCCAGGATGCCATTGGCCTTCTTGGCCACAAGGGCACATTGCTGGGTCATGGTCAGCCTGTTGTCCACCAGGACTCCCAGGTCTCTTTCCACCGAGCTGCTCTCCAGCAGGTCAGTCCCCAACCTCTACTGGTGCATGGGGTTATTCCTCCCCAGGTGCAGCACCCTACACTTGCCTTTGTTGAATTTCATAAGGTTTCTCTCCACCCAGCTCTCCAGCCTGTCCAGGTCTCTCTGTATGGTGGCACAGTCTTCTGGTGTGTCAGGCACCCCCTCCAGCTTTGTGTCATCAGCAAACTTGCTGAGGGTGCACTCCATCCCTTCATCCAGGTCATTGATGAATATATTGAACAGGACTCTTTGGACTTTGCACTGTTGTTCCAAGAGCACTTTGAACTATCAAAACCTGTCACTGCCTGATGAAAGAAGTGGTCCCTTCCTACCTCTCTGGCTTGTCATTTCTGCTCCGGGGTTGTCTGACCACTGACGTGGCGTGGCTCTCTCTGGCCTTGCACTGAACTGGACTGATGAAGCGCTCCAGGTAAAATTAACCTGTCCAAAAAGCTGTTTGGGAGGAGCTCCAGTGAATTGGGTGGATTGAATGAATAATCTCATTGGACTCACCCTATTAAGTGCAGTAGGTACCGTCGTTTCTACAGGAGTTCTTGTAGCTCTGATAATTGAATCTTGACATTATGGAAGGGCTAATGTAGAAGCACAGCCACTGGCCCCTGTTACAGCTGTGTGCACCAGGGAAGGGGGTCAGGGAAGCCATCTCCTGAGCAAGCACCACTGGAAATACTATGTTCATCAACCCAGAGCTCCTCACAATGCTGACACCCACGTGATGCTACCAGTGTGCCAAGCAGCGCTGCTCGATGAACGGAACTTGCCGTGCTGGTTCAACAAGAGTAACTTCCCTCGCTTTTATTCCAGTGCTGTTAAGCTGCACAGGAAGAAGGAGGAGCTGAGCTTTGGCTTTTCTCCATTCCAGCATGATCACTTGGAGTCCTGCAGCGATCCTCTGAGGTGTGGCGAGCCCGCTGCCTTCCACGCCGCCGGCATGCTGGTGGTGACGTGCCACCAGGGCTGGTTCTGCCGGGGCAGGGAAGGGCCTTGGTTCACACACGCTTCTTCAGACACATCTGTTATGATGGCCTAGCGCGTTCCTCCAGGGGTTCTGCCAACACTTGTTCTTTCCTATGTACGGCTAGACCGGCATTTCGGGGAATAGGCAATAAGTATAGTTAAAATTGCTTCTACTTATTTCCTGAGAACTGGGCTTCTCTCGCTTCCAGCAGTGTTCCCTGCTAGAATAGGTGCCAGCTGAAATTGCAAACGTCTTCCCTACGGCTGAAAAGATAAAAGAAATCATTGTGTCTGGGTATTGTCTTTCTGCTCCTTAGGAACCTGAGAACTTTCCGTGTCTGACAGACCACTAAGGCTAAGCCTTATGGTATCCCAGCACGTGCATCTGCATAAACCGAATCCCACAGTTAGGAGTTTTATTTGTGTGTGCGTGTGTTTGTCCTGTAAACCTGCCAGCCCTCTTGCCCGTATTGTTTTGAGGAAAGCTTGCCCTTTCGCCTGAGTGCGCTGCCTTTGGATGAAGCGGTGCTCCTGAGTGGTCATGGGCTGAACTTGTCTCCCAGACAACTCTTGCAGGGCATCTTCCTCTGGACAACCATGGCCTTGTGGTGTGGGAAGGAACTATAGTCCTTCCTATCACAGCCATGCGGGGAGGCGTGAGCACCCAGCCCTGAGCCCACAGCGTCCCTCTCCCGTCCTCATAGCTGTGTGTCCTGGCAAAGAAGGGCTTAGACAGACTTATCACAGCCACTGAGTTCAGAGGTAGTGACTAACATCTTGTTTCATATTGGATATGATTCCTTTCCACCACATTTGCAACTTGCTGCTGCTGGGAATTTCAGAAACCTTACTTTACTCCCCTGGAATAAATAATAAAAACAATCAGTCCCCACTAACATATAGCATTTCAACATCCTGACGTTTATGAGCTCACAGTAGGAGTTTAATTAATTAAGGATGATTCTGCATTCTTCACAAGGAAGATTGGCTTTTTTGTTTATATTGTCATAAATAGTCTCGTAAGTTGGAACACTTTGGAAAATACCAAGGAAATATACTTCCCTCCCACTTTGAAAATATTCTCCCTCAGCATTTTCGTTTGTTGTTTTTGTTATCTTTGCCTCCAGCAAAACCCTAAGATAGGCATGATTTTCAAGAAGGCGGCTTCTGTACAAACAGCCTTCAGTGCACGGTAAGAGATTTAACAAAAGATTAAAGAGAAGAACGAGATTAATAGGAAGTATGAAAACAAAAAGTCAGGCTAAATCAATCCTGCCAGTATTCTTAGGTCCAAATTTTTGTTTCTGTTTCCCTCAGAATAAAAGTGTATCTCCCAATGCGTTGCATTCTGGAAGATAACTTCAGCTTTAAAAAGTATTCCAGTGTTCAATATCCTTATATCCTTATATCCTTTTATATCCTGTTTGATATAAAACATTGCTGCCTTTGAGATTCTGTTTTCAAAAGGGGGCATGGCCATGAAAAATATGTATTGCAGTTGAGATCAGCTCTGTAGGAGTGTGAGCAGGACTGTAATCTCTGGTGACAGGAGAGAAAGAACAGGGGAATGCAGCAAGAATTCAGATTCCAAGATTGAGGATTTTGGCTCAGGAGCCCTCTGATCCTGATCATCATAGCACTGGAGCGGAGCAGGAGCAAGGACTGTGGGATTCTTCCTGGAGCCCAGACGACCTTTCCAGATCCAGCCTGAGGAACAAAGCCTCGTCTCTTCCTGCTCAGTGCAGCAGAGAGAAACTCTCCAGCCAAACGCAGAGAAGCTGCAGAGCCCTGTTGGGTGGCATTTTTCATCCACTTGCCTTTGTCTGTAACGCACCTAACTCCTGCACGCAGCGCCCGATTAATCTAGTGTTTGAGGGAAAGTGCTAGGCAGTGACGTGCAGAATGCTATTGATTTTCAAGACATTTAGCAAAAAGAAAGAACCCTAAAAACTGGAAGCACAACTTCCATTTTTTTTTAGCAGAGTCACAACTTTATCCATACTTGTGGGTGTATACAAATCAGAGAAATAAGAAGCACCGCATTCTAGCAGAACAAGCCCACCTCCTGCCCACTGTGGTTCTGTCTATTCTCCCAATAGAGATTATGAGCTTGACACTTGGAAAGATGCCAGGTTGGCATAGAGGAGTGTTGTAGGAATGCAAGGAACATCTACCGTGTGGAAGGAGCACGTCTGAGGAGCGCAGTGGAGAGTGTATCTCAGCGAGACAGATGAGCATGCCCTGGGCGCCGTGCTGGCAGGAGGGCTGCTACCAAGTACCTGCGCGAGCACATTTTAAGCTGCCTTAGACGTGTCTGAGCAGCTTTATAGTCACTGCAACTGCACTGTTACCGGTGTTAGGCCGAGGCATGCAGCCCCTTAGTTTTACAGGCCTGAAATTTCTTACTGATAGGAAATCCTGATAGTGCAGTCTCTGTGTGCACCTGAGACCTGGGGCCAGAAGAACAAGAGAGAAGGAGTGTGACTTGGCAGCCCAGCACTTACCTCAGGAAGGGGTTTTGGGTTCCTCTCTCTACCCTCAAGATTGTTTATGGTTTTATACCTTGAGCATCCAAAGTAAGTCGTAGCCCATCCCAGGCGAGGGACCCAAGCTTCTGGCACCTGGCAATGAGACACCCTCAGGCCTGCTCTCCTCCAGGTCCCATGGCTCCTGAGGTCCTGGCACAGCAGCCCAGCTGCATTAGGACGATCCTCCAACCTCCTCTTCTGTAGCCTCATGGCAATACAAGATGTGAATGCAAATTCTACTTGGCTGGGGGGTGCAATTAGCTGGTTTGGACAATTAAGGTGAAAATGATTTCAGGAAACAGGTTATCTGATCTAACAGACGAACACTACTGAGAGGCAGAAAATCACCTGCTTCCATTACTGACTTTATGCCAAACCCAGCAGCCATTGGGCAGCCTGTGAGCCCATAAACTCCATGAGATGAGGTGAGACACCCCAGATATAACTCCCTGCTGGATAAATGAATGGAATTGTCTGGTAGACAGGTCTGAGAAATGAGACCACCATGCATTTGGGAAGAGGGTGAAGACCTTCCCTTTCAGCAACGGTGGCTCATTGGATTAGCCCCACAGCTAAGTCTCACATTTCTGAGGCACCCAGCAGTCACAGATGAGCCACCACTGGCATCTGGAAAACTTTCAGACTGAGCAGGAAGCTTACTGTGGAAAAGCTGAAGAGGACGCAGAAGCTTTACTTTTTGGCCTTATGCAATTACATTTTGCCTATGTCCCATTTTAGACATTAAAATAGGTCTTATTTCTGCATTTGCCTAGTCTCAGCTTTGAGACATTGAATCTTATGCTTCTGTTGCTAAATTAAAGACTCCCTGAGTTCCTGTATAACTACTTTTTGGTAAAGTAAATAATTTGATCCCTTTAAGTCTCTTACTGCAAGGCATTTTCTCATGTTCTTTTGAGGCTTTTTTTTTTTGTGGCTTTTCCAATTCAATATAATTTTCATCCTAAGTCTGCTCAGGACAATTGCAAATTATTTTGTAGTTGATTAAAAATTCAGCAAAACCCCAGTGCATCCCTGGGGCAACTTGTTTTTCTGTGACTGACAAGGTACTAATCTGAATCAACAATGTTTTCCTATTAAACGTATGCAAAGTCTTCCTGTCCCCGTACCCCAGAACATATGAGTAGCCCAGAAGTAAAATAGCAGTCTGGAAAAATTTTTGCTTCACAGAGAGGGTCTGACACAAGAAGGCACAACTGCATATGCAGTTCATATGCATAGTGATTTTCCAGGTGTTGCCTGGAAGCTGCTTTAGATATATTTTGTGGTAGAGGCATTACTTTTGACTATGGCAAATATGTATAGTTAGGCAAAATGATACATATGACTACAGGAGGAATAGCTGTGTGGAAATTAGCATTTTACCTTTTATTGCTTATTCTTGATAAGAACAAACTATTTTTTGCAAAGTTTTTTTTTTATTTAATAATAAAAATACTGCTACTAAAGAAAATGAAAAATGACACCATCATGACAGCATACAGATATCTGTTCAAGCTAGTGACTCGTATATTTACGTACGACTGTCTGTATTTGGATAAAAACTGAAAGTGCAGCACAAAGCCTTACAGCACAGACAAGATCCCATTTCCAGAAGAGGCCGACAGTGTCTTGGCATTCCAGGAGCAAAACCCATAAAGCAAAATTCTTCGTTCTCATCCTTACGCATTAAGGAGATGGACAGGTTGCTTTTACTCTCTTCTTTGCTGCTCCTTGGTATTTTCTTACATTAAAAGCATTGCACAATATTGTCAAGTAATTTCTCCGTCTCTCACTATGTAAACACTGCTGAGCTTTTTATCATGCCCTCCTGGTATTCTGTGTTTCAAGATGATATGCTGGGGCTTACAAAAGTCTCCAGATACTTTGCATTGCCATTAGTAGAGCTGGAGGTGGCCACTCAGCTGCGACAGAATCTTCCAGCTCCCCTGGGGTGGAGATGGCGACAGGAATTAGGTATAATGCAGCTTTGGGAGAGCTTAGCTTCTCCAAAAAGCTGCAGGAGATCTGAATTGCAGGCTGACTTACTGATTGCGGCTGCATAGCTGTAATGAAAGGAAACTTCATTGGGTCTGCTTGTGCTTCCCTGCCTGCCAGCAGTGCCTCTCTTCTTGTTCCTCTTAGCTTTGACTGACTGTCAAGTGTGGCTTACACTGTGTACACGTAATCTATATAACCTCCATGCCGATAAAAGCTGGAGATAAGTGCCCTCTCTGCACCCTGCACGTTGCCTGCTGTGGCACTTCCCTAATGCCATTACAACACAGTTTTCATTGTGAATGTAGACAGATCGTTTTCTGTGTATTTTCCTCAGCTCAGATAAAATATATGCACATGTCCAAATCCATGTCAAACCCTGCTTGGTTGTCTCCATGCTAAATCTTAGCTAAGTCTTTGCCAGGTGAGAGGGTCACATACCGGAATCGCTTTAATTTGGCTGGTTTTGGTATGGCTATGAGACCTGATTAAGATTTGTAGCCTATGTGTAACTCATAGCTTCATATCGTACTCACCTTTTATGGTGGCCCACTAATTCAAGGCACTTTAAACTGTTCATGTACTGAAGAACCAAACCAGAAAGTTTTAGATGGAAGGCATAATAACTGGCATAAATTAAGTTAGGCTGATCCCATCACCTGGTCCTGTCTTTGTTATAGGTCTTTCCTAGACCTAGCTACATCTCATCACACAGCGTGACACTTATTTACGTTATTTAAAGCTAGCTCCACAAATGAGAAATTCTGCCTCTATCTCAGATGTTCATCTGACCAGCAAGCCTCTAAAACCAGCTCTGCAAGCCAGCCAGCCATCTGGAACAAGCAAAGTTCATTTCCAAATTGTACCGGCAGAGCAGCCTCCACACATGGGCTCCGGAGCGCTGGCTCACAGCCAACGACAACTTTTCTATGGAATGTATTGCGAAATATTTGCAGTGCTGTACTGACATTTCCTTTTATTATTTTTCTCTAAAGTCCTAGTCAGCTATCTCCTTGGTTGGTGAGGATTTATCCCACCTCTGTAGAACATTAGTTGCATGCAATAAAATGCTTATCTTGGTTGCTTATCTGGTACCGCTTGTCTTTCTACAAGATGAGTCCACTGGTGATCTATATCAACAGATTTACTGTCTGAAACAGATGTACAGAATCGAGTCATTAAAATATTGAATGATTCTACTGTTCAGCACTATCAGAAGGGGTAAAATTGCAGCCAAGGTTAATTTTGTTCAGTGTTTCTCTTGGTACATTTGCTTTTTTTTTTGCAGAGACTTGAAATATTAGCACCAAATTGTCTGAAGCATTTATCTCTTGCCAATAACACTATCTGTTCAGACCTAGTAAAACATGTTCAAGCTCTTCCAACATAAGCGCTATGTACTTTATGAAGTCTAAATTAGGTTCTTTATGAAATCAGCATTGGTTATATAACCACCATGCAGTTTCATTAAATATGGATTATTATCAAGAACATTCTTCTTGGAGAATTTTGCAGGCTCCTTTCCAAAGATAGCAGAGCAAATCTTTCAATCTGACACTGGAAGGAAGGAAGGAAGGAAATAATTGTTGATTTTTCATATTTAAATGTAGTGAATTTCTGCTTGGGTCATGTTTCGTTTGAACCTGTCTGTCTTCAGAGGATGTTGAAGAGGATACTTTGGGATAAATTCATCTGAATATCCCATAGATGCATTTCTGAGCAGCTTTTTAAAAGACTGGAACTCTCCAGTACATCTTATTATTTTTTAGCTCTTTCTGTGCTTAAGTTTCTGGGTAAATGTGTGTATAGTCTGGTCTTGGGCCTGGTCCTTGCAGTCCCAAAGGCTGCTGAGCTCCAAGGTCACACAGAAACTCTGTGTTCAAAACCAATAACTTTTTTCCAGTAAATAATGTAGCAAGCTTTTTACTCCGAATCACTCCCCAAACTTTATAGGCTGACAATTCACATCCCTAATATGCAGTGGCTTGTCTTCCCATTCTTTTCAAGCTTGTGCTTGGTGGGTTTGGATTTTTATTTATTTATTTACTTGATTTTCTATGGTTAGAGCCCTTTTGCCATTTTCCTGAGACAGCTGCTGGTGGTGCAGCAAAGTATCTCTTGCATCCTACTCTCCACTGTCTTTCTGCCCTTTTCTCACTGTGGAGCAGGGAAGGGCTCATCTGGTTCCAGTGCTTGGGGGCTGGAGGGATTCACCCGCTATGAAGACTGTGTAGACGAATGTAGAAGTTTATTAGATAAGGTAGGTAACATGAAACTGGAATCCACTGAAAAACCTGGGCTATTTTCTCGTCCCCCAGCTCAGACCCATTCAGCGTGTGGTATTTTTTGTGGAAATTAAATTTTAAAAAGCTATTTATTTTAGATACAGGAGATAAAAAAGTATCAGAAAATAATTTCTGGAAGTAAACAACATGATACTTCAGTACTAAACTTTCTGCCACTGCTTTGAAATACATTTGTAAAACAATAGCCCTTTATGTCCCATGGGGACTAACGGCCTCTATAAAAAGAGGTTTACAGAGGATACAGGGAGCAGGGATATTGGGCCACTTTGTGTATAAGCTGTGCATCACCGAGGTATTTTGCGTTTGCTACTACGAGAATTCCCAGCTGATGGAGAATGCCGTTTTGGTTAGGACTCTCACTTCTGCCAAGGTCCAGCTTCACAGCAATTGGGAGTTTTTAATATTGACTTTCCTGCCCCTAAGAGCATCTTCTGCAGAGCACCATTGCCATAGGCTGTTTGAGGGATTCCCAGCAGACCTGGTTTCGTAGGTCAAGACACAGCTATCACAAATCCAGGTATGTCACAATGAGGATGGGAGAGAACAAGGTTAGCAATGTTACATCATTATGACATCATAATGTTACCAAAGAGCTCTCCAAGCTCAGCTTAATATGCAGAAGGGGAAAGGGAGGAGAGGGAAGACATCTAATGAAAGGAGGAGTTGCAACCTGAATTATAACAGCTCACAGGTTGTCCACAGGCACAAAATAATATTATATTTACAACATCAGAAGTACTAGATTTAACAGCTCTTCACTATATAAACCTTATTTTCATTAGTAACTGACTTTTTATGGATACAGTAAAGCTCAAGTAGAAGCACTTAGTCTGAACACAGACCATTTCACAGCAAACAACTAAAACTATTTTTATTGTGTTGTGTTAATACTGTGACCCTCAAGGAATGGCAGGAGCAAGATATCAGTTCCATAAACATATACAGCCTACCCACATAAGTCATAACGAATTTTTAGCATATATCAGCATGTCTGGCATATTTATGCAGTTCACAGTGGGGTTTTTTTTCAGAATATAAGCTTTAAGTTGGGACAGGAAGAGGGCAGAGTAAATCTCTTAATGAATATTTTGAAAGTATCTCAAACAAACTGGTATAAACTGGTACAATCCAGCATAGGACAACCACTCTGCCCCTCAGAAATGTGTTGTCTCTCCAGATATCTACTGATAAATGTAAAGGGTCAGATTTTTTAAAAGGATGGCAAGGATGAACAAAGAAGTACTTACCTACATGCATAAGTTTATTGTGACAAGTTAGAAGGAATGGAAAACGTAAGTGAAATACTATTACCACTACTGGATCGTTAATGTGACACAAACAGCTCTAAACCAAGGAAAAAATCTTACACATGCCCTGTATATATTCGCTGCTACATGATGTGGTAGTCACTCTTAGTTACATTAACCATGTAACAGCCTGTATTCTGTGATGTGGAGGGAGATCTGCTGTGGATCGAGCATAACATATGACTATAATTCTATACTCCTTATGTTCAATGAGAATATAGCCCAGTCTTCTCCAGAAAGTGAGTATGCAAGAGATGTCATTTAGAAAGGGATGGAGAGACAGCAAGGAAACAGAGGAGCTCATCGTTGTTTATAGACTTTTTACATTACTCTAGCAATGTAAAGGGTCTTTAAGCAGTTCTAATGGCAATGAAAGGCAGTCTGGAAGCTGGAATAAGTTATGGTGGAAAAAAGCTCTTCCTGCAAATGACAATTAAGACTTGTGCGTTTTCAACAGTGTTGAATTAGCGCTTCCAGGACTTCCATGGGATATGATGCTGCCATATTGTATAAGAAGAACATGGTTTGAAGCGAAAGAACAAATGAAAACTTCAGAGTTGAGGGGGTGCCCCTAACAGGCAGATGTTAATGAGCAAAAAGTGGAGGGGTCAGCCAGTGTCCGGAGAACAAAGTGAGAGATTTGTCATGTGTGGGAGGAAAAGAGAGGCCCACTGGCTTTCTCGTCAGTGCCTTTGCACTGTAACCCCAACTTTCCCATGTTTGATCCTTTCTCCCTCTGCAGTTTTAAATCTGTGGCAAGGTTGGTAACAAACACATCTCTTATTCAGCCATGCAGAACATTCCTGTCGTATAGCATTACAGTGACCCAAATTCAGCATAAAACAGAGAAATCAAAGCAAAGGATGGTCAACTCCATTTTAAACCTCTTTGTCTATATGGAAAACAGGATGCAGCTCAATCCTTCTCAATCTCATCCTAGCCTGGAGGTCACCTGAGTGGCAAACAAGGTTCTTAGTTTTCACCCAAAGCACTGTTGTTTCCCTGTGGGTACAAGAGGATGCCCAAGAGCCTGAAATTTTCCAGAAGGGAAAAGCTATTCTTGGCTGAGAAACTAAATGCTATCCAAAGGGGGTCCATACTCCCCCAAGATCCTCTGTGTACGTGGGTGAGCATATCCACCCACCTCTGATGCATGTGCACAAATGCCCAAGATTTATGAGTACAAAAATGAAAGTTTGTGTCTCAAACGGATGTGTATTTTCAGACTCCCGTTTCAAGGAGTCACAATTTGCAGCGTGTTAGTGTTGTCCCAAAGTGGGGTCATTTACCTGGTGTGCAAGATTTCTAAGGTACATCATTAGGACAAGTAGCCTTTCATAAATTTCATGGTGAGATAATAATTTGAAATTTTATGTATCCAGTATACACCAGATGCAGACTTCTAATACTTAAACCAAGGCCTTGCAAAGTCTTATTTGCAAGGTTTATTTGCTTTTTGGTCTATATTCCCCCTTTGAATGCCTACAATAAATTTTGCGAAGGGTAGGGAAGTTACATTCAGGCCCATGACATCATTATGCGTTCTTTGCTGGGTACCCAACATCATACGTGCTGTTTGCTGATCTGGGATAAGACTGACTTGGCAGAATGATTGCTCTTTCAGGCTGATGAGTCTCTGACGTGCTTTCAGTTCCTGCAGTGCCAGATGACTTTGGAGGATATTGCTGCTGAGAGTTGCGCATCTGATCTCGCGAAAGTAAAGGTACATCATCAGGAGATGCTGAGACCTAAAGACTTTTGTGGCAGCCAAAGGCACATTTTGCTTTTTTGCAGCTTTGGTGTAAAATTACTGCAGTAGTAATATATTAGTTATGCTAGTTTTCTTATATTTTTAATACTACAGACTTTCTGAGACAAGAGAAGGCTCGATATGAAGGAGTTTCAAGATTTTTTTGTCTTGGGGAACCTCAGTGTTTGCTACTGACGGTGCGGAACATTCTGTAGGGAACATATACGCCTGTTGACAGTAGCCTGGGTGCAATTTCACATTAATTACATCTAACCTTCAGTAACTACAAACTTCCTAAAAACAGTCTAACCTCCCTCCACCTTTCTTTCTCTTTTGTTCCACTTCCTACCATTTTTTTTTTTTTTTTGAGTTGGATCTAGGAGTCGTTTCCATCAGAAAGTGAATTTGCTTTCCAGCTGGGCAAGTGAGCTGCACTGACCTGCCCTACGGCTCCCCAGTTGCTTCGCTGCTTCTGGCAGCAGAAAGGCAGCGGAGCTTGTGATGGGGAGGCCAGGCAGCCAGCTGTGGCCATCGCCTTGGGATTGTATTGGTTTGGTGAAATGTGAGACGCTCCCACAGCTGTCCTTTCCAAACTCTTTAGAAGTAGTCCCTTGATCCTCAGGGATCTGTAAACCACAGAGGAAAACCACTGTTTAACTAATCGGATTATCAGTTAGCTCACTTGCATGTAATACTTATCTAAACACTGCTTAATTTGGGATATTAATTACAGCCTGCACTGAAAGAATACGCACAAGTCTTTAATTACATGGAAAGATGTTAGATCTTCAAAATTGTGGCTAGAACTCTTGTTCCAAGGGTTTAAGAAGCTGGAATTGCTTGTGATAACAATTTTACTCTGTAAATTGGCTTTGGCTGCATACTGTCAAAGAGCTGGCTTCTCGCAGTTATGTTGCCAAATGCCACCCAGACCGAACCCAAAAGAGACCAGAATTTTGTAAATTTGATACTGTCTTATAAAGCTTCAACATTGTCACAGTTGTTTGTTGTCTTACATATCTGACTGACAGTGGGTGGACTCAGGCTTAAGGGTTTTTTTTCCTTTTAAATTGTCTTTATTATAACTTCACGTTGTGCATCCTATAATGTGAAAGTTCTGGGCTTAACCAACAAGGGACTGTGCACAGAAAATGCCAGCATGCTTAGCGCATGGATAATAAATACTGTATGTCCTACGACCAGCTTCTTATCAAAATAGCTCTGACATATTTACAGCATTGATGTCCTTGCTAATCCCCTTCATAACCCCATCATCTGTGAATGGATGCTAATACAATTCTGACACGTGAAAGTGTATTGCTTTTAAAACAAATAGTGACAGTTTTGGGGGAATCTCTGAAATGGTTCCTGTGCTAGTTCCTGAACTAATTTGTCACATGGAGAGCTTGTGCATTTAGCAAAGCTGGAAAGAAGAGTAGGGGTGAAGATATCTTTTGATAATTCAGTTTTCTGCGCAGGATTGGTCCCACTTTAAAGATCCTTAGATAAATCCTTAGAAGTTGTTCAAAGGATATTATTTGGAAGGTGAGAAACAGCGAAAATTTCCCTTGGCGTAAAATAATTCAAACATGATTAAATCTTGCCTCTCAGCCTTTCTGAAGAGTTTTTTTGGCAGTTTGCTATATTAATTTGGTGAAAAAAAATTAAATACCCTTAAAATTACTTAGAACTTCCTTGAAGCAAAATTCTGATACGGATCCAATGGGAAGCACACAAATAGACAAAGCAGAGAGACAATCGCGAGCCTGGGTAAGGAGTCTGAAACCCTTAGCAGGATGCGTGTTCTAAAATGAATCTGGTGAACCTCATGGTGAAGGGAGAGTGCCTACATAATTGCATTTTTTACATAGCTTTTCACAAAAGCTTTGCAGGAGGGACTTCTGAGGCAGGTTTCTTCACAGAAGAATGTCATTTGAAAGTATATCCGATCCATTGGCGATAGCTTCCCTATGGAGTTTATTCAATTCTGTAAGTTTGTTCATGGAATTAGTAGTGAGTATCTGTAATTAATACAATGAAATTTAGCTCTCAGTTGCTTTCTAGTTAAACAAACTAGACTATTTTCCTTCTAAATTTGTGAATCTTCTGATTTCATTAGTATGTGGGATAAATTCAGTACTAATTCATGAAACTAATACAAAAAATTGAATCATGAATCTGATAATAATAACTTTGATTAAAAAATGATGTCACGCAGTCTGCAGGTGTAAGAAAAATTGCAGTGCTCACAGAATATCCATCTACTTTTTACGGCTGCCTGCAATTGCCCAACTTCATCAATTTAGTCCATCTAGATTTTTATACACATTTCACTGTTTACTATTGCACTTCACTGTACTGTTCCAATATGCAGCAAACTTCTCTCAGTTGAGGAAAAACCTACAGCAAGTGCCATACACCCAACCAGGTGCCTCTGCGTAACAGGTATGAGACTCTTGAGGCAGTAGAACAACCGATGGATGGCATGGAAGATGGTTTGGCTACACCAGAAGAGATGCCAGGACCAGCAAGGCCTACCCCCAGTTCAAAAACTGCCTCTACAAGGAAGAAGAGGCGGGTTATACAAGTAGGAGACCCTATATGTGCCATACAAGTGACATCATTAAGACTTCTGGCTGATATCTAATACCCAGACAATTTGAAACTCCTAGCAAAAAGAAAGAAAGAACGAACCATTTAAGTTACACGCCTAAACATCTGCCATAAAAAACCTGCCTAGATACAAACAAAGCTATTATAGGGAAAATCTAATTAAATAATACAAACACATTTCTTGAGACATCTGCCCAGCAACTGTATACCAAAGCTCTCTCTCAGTCCTGCTCTAGCCAAGCCTTGCCCCATTCCTAGTCTGCTTTACTGGCAGAAACCTCTTCCTTTCCTGCCCATCAGGAACCTGGGCACAGCTGCTGTTGCTCTGCCATGGTATCTGTTCACATCCCACCCTCAGCACGGTACATCACTGTGCTGATCCTGCACCACCATAAATATGCTTCCCTCCCCTTTTTAAAATTCAGCAATAAACCAACAAATGTGCTGTGTCAATCTTTTCTACAGGTGGGATTTTCAAAGTTCTTTAGTTTCACCTTCCATTGAATTTAAGAGCAGTATTACTCTTCTAATCAATTTAAATAAACCAGGACAGCATGGATTACCCTCAGAAATCTGACTGTGCTGGTTATTTGAAGGAAACACACTTAATTAGTAGGAAAAGCTAGAAAGAACCCTACACGGAATAATTCTTCATTGCTGCCATCTCTAATTTTTACTTTAATATTCATCAGTAAAGAAACATAAATACTGTCAGGACTGTAAAGTCCTCATACCTGCCTTAACTCCTGACAGTGATACACTCCTACACAAATATCTCATGGCATCCTGGACGCAGTGAGCTCCTGTGATCTGAGGTGGCCTTCCATGAGCCCAGAGGTGGCAAGCTCAGCAGAGGAGACAGAATAAAATGGATTTCTAGCAATGATCATAGAAATTTTTCAGCCAATTCACAATCTACAGAGAACTGGTGTTTTCTCTGAGGCAAGAAATAATTAGTTTCAGCCTTTTCGTAAACACAGCGCCTTTCCAAAAAGCAGGAGAGCTTAAACTGACAAGTCTACAAGTTCTACGTTTACCTCTAAGCCTTTTATCAGTAATGTGTGGTCATTTTAAAGTAGTTGACTTCACACTGTAAACCACCCTGTATTGGTATAGTTTGTACTTGCTGCCAGAAGGGAAACAAAGAGGCCCAGCTGAACCACAGGTTTTAAAAAGAAGGAATGCAAATTAGCCTGTCTTACAGTACCACAATTAAATGGTTTCCAGTATCTGGTGTGGCTTCTAAGCACTTAATGTGAATGCATCTGTCCTACACTGTCTGTGTAACACAGATACTACCACAGCCCCTGGAACTTCTCTTTGAGAGTCTTCTGGGAAGCTTTCCTCCCATGGGGTTTATCTGAACTGGAGTATTTCTATAGAATCAGGAAGGCTGGAAGTGACCTCTGGGACATCTGGAGGTCTCTAGTCCAACCTCCTGCTCAAAGCACCTCCTGTGAAAGCAGGTTGCTCAGGGCCTTGTCCTGTCAACTTTTGAATGTCTCTGAAGGTGGAGGTTCTGCCATGTCTCTGTGCAACCCACATCCTCGTGGTAAAAAACAGTTTGTCTCTATTGAGTCAGAATTTCTCATGTTACACCTTGGATCCATTGTTTCTTGTCCTTCTACCACACACCTTTGAGAAGAATCTGTCTCTGTGTTCTCTGCAGTCTCCCATTAGGTAGTGGAAGACAGCACTAAGTACTCTTCTTAGATGTATCACACAAAATGAAACAACACCTTCTTTTTTGGACATTAAGAACCTTAAACATCCAACATAGGACTGGAGGTCTGAGACTCCCCATCAAGGAAGGGAGGCCCAGGTCAGCCTGAAGGTATTCAAACCCACAGCTCAATGTCCTAGGACATGGTCTAAGATCAGATGGGAATGGAAATCACTCTTCATAACTTCTGGCCAGTGTTGGACCCATTATGCAGAAAAGATCGAAGACTTCAGAAATGCAGAGAATGGGAAGAAACAGTGGGGAGCCTGGCTCTGTGACTCTTTTCTATTCTGTGTTTTGCAGCAGGAAGAGATTATGCATTTTGCATGAAAAAATAATTGTGTAAAATGTATTAGTGGTACTGGGAGCAGAGACTTGTAAGCTGTAGGGTTGTTAAGATGTAGAGTCAGGCTCCTTTTTCTCTCTCTCTCTCATGGCCCCATGAATCATTTCATCACTTCATCTCTGTGCAATGGCCCTGCTAGGGAGAAAGGTAGCTAACCACCACAAGGATTAGTTGGTTAAAGTGCTTGCAGAAATGCTTTGGAAAAAAAAGGAGATCTAGTTAATGTTTTACACACTGCTGTGTAACAGAAAAGTGTTATTAATCATGTTTATCATGAGCTTGATGAAACAGTAAACTTAAAGGCTTGTTGTTGTGCTAGGCACTGTACTAACTGAGAAGAGCAAACAGTCCCGCTCAGCCTCATGGGTTTAGGAAAGGAATAGACATTAAAGATAGGACTCATCTTGCCAAAGGCAGATAGATGTCTGCTAGACGTCACAAAAATGAATTTCCACCTAGAAAAGTCTTTTCCTCACTAGTGACAGGGGACCTCAGATATTGACATCTGAAATGAAGCTCACACCGTGAGAAAGAGAGGCAGTACTATAGGGTAGAGCTCACAATGATTTTGCAGCAAAACCCATCCATGTTGCCTTATTTAGGGGGGAATGAAACACCTAGAAAGGTAAGTGAAAGAAGGTATAAAATGGAGGGGGCCAGTACAGAGGAAAGAGAATCTCTAGGAGGCATAAAGAGAGGGAGGCTGTGATGGTGGGGTGAGAGAGGAAAGGCAGAAAGGGACTAGCTGGTTAATGAAAGACATACAGAGCTCCCTGGATGTCCAAAGATTTCTGCTTTTGGATCTTTGGAGGCTGTCCCTCCTCCCTTTCAGCTTTGAAGGCAAAGCTTCCCAGCAGGGTGTAAGCTTGGCTGGAGGGCATTGCCCCAGCTACCCGTGCCCCCCAGTGGACCCCTCTCCCTGCATAGTTCCTGGACATGTGGTGGTATCTTTTGCTGGGACCATTCCTTTCCCCTGTTCCCTTGGCTGGTCCTGTAACTGCCTCTGCCAGCTGCTACACGACGCTCCTGTTTAGCACCTGTAGACTCCATCAGATACCTGGTATCAGGTTTTTTCCTTCCACTGCATATTGATAATAGCCTGCCTTCTGTGTGAAAAGGACGGGAAGATGTCTCTTTAGGTTTAGAAGTTGCTCCTCACATTTAGGTGCTGCCGTGCTGGCAGCATGTGGGATTTCTCCCCTTACATCTTTTGTATCTCCAGCCAGGTAGACTTCAGACAGGGATATCTAGTTCACCCAGTACTGAGGTATCATTAAATGACTCCTTATTCAATGCACATATGACTTAAGGTGATAGGATGTTTTGCTTCGAGACAAAATAGCAATTACTTTGAGCTGCCTGGAGGCGCACACCATTTCCAAACCAACATTTAAATCTTACTCGAGGAGTGAATTTAAAAACACACCTCAGTGCACTGTATTTTAAATGAATCCCTGTGAAAGAAACACTTGAAAGAGAGCTCAGTACTTAACCCCTGATACATCAGACTCACAATGCCTCAATAAACCAGAAAACTGTTCTAAAGACACAAGGAAAGAAGCTGATGGTCGATCCTGAATAAATGTGGTTGGTAGGCAAGGAGTAGGGGATTAAATGGCTGTGCCACAAGTGTAATGGAGCATCACGGCTCAGTCTTCCATCACGGCAGATGATGGAGAACTGAGGTTCACCAGAGCAGAAATACCCCCTGGTTAGCCCTGGATCAAGAGAGCATCATGGTTTCTTTAGAGCTCCTTGGCTCTCTGAGTTCTTCAGATATCCTAGGGGTAAACCTAGCACAGCTATTCATACAGGGTTCATATCATTTAGATTCCTAGAGTCTCAAAGAGAGATCTGGGTTGCCTGCTCTGCACCATCTAATCCCTAGGGGATCTCTTCAGGGTCTCAAAAAAGATTGTAAGTGCTTAAAGTTAGCCTGGAGAATTCAAACTGAATACACGGAATGTACACGCTGTCTTAAAAGAACAAATTCAACTTTTCCTATGGCCAAATATGCACTTAGTGTGTTTTTGTTATTAGAACAGTGGATTTGACAGTGATAGATTTCATGTTTTTTCTCCAAGCCTTTGACAGTTCACTGTAAGCTTTGAAGTCTGCTTTACATAACCACGAGACAACTCAATAAATGTCAGCTAATTTCAGAATTAAAGATTCACTTAAGGACCTCAAGGGCCAGAGTTTAGCACCAAAATCAGCAAAAAAAATCAGAGACTCTCACAGCAGGACATTTAACACTTTCTCCTCAACTTTTTTGCCATGGTTTGTGGTTTTCACAGATGGACAGACTGTCCTTGCTCTTTGCATTGGTGTACAAGGAGGTGGGTTTCCCCTCCACACGTAGAGTATCCCCCTCCTTCTCCTGTGTGCGCCTTTCAGAGTTGCAGTCCTAATCTCTCGGTATGTTCTTCATCAATCAATTTGCATTTTACCATCACATTTTTTCTATTGTGCCTTTTATTGTGGAATTACAGGACTATAAACCACCCCAGAGGATTTGCTGAATCTCCTGTGCTAAGTGTGAGGCTCACGGCATTGTCTCTGGTTTCCAACTCTGCTGCATCTATGCATTTGTGGCTCCACCACAGCCTCTCCTGTCCTGCAGTGCCGCATGCCAGATGCAGATGACCTGTGGTCCAGCAACCTGCTGCCTCTTGCTGAGGCGACGCTGCCGAGCTCTGCCATATTTTAGTATCTTCTCCTGAGCAGGATGCCGTGGTTAATGGACTGCAGCTCGGAGGCACAATCTGCAGGCTCCGTGCTGCTCTGTGACCAGTCTCCCATGCTCCCACCTTCCCAGCTTTAGCAGGGACCTAACGCTGATGTGTTCCGGCTCTCTTAGGCCATAATTTTTTTTTCCACTCGCTTGAGAAACAGAAAAAGAAAAGTAACATTGGTGAGGCTGAGCAACAGTAAGATACAAGTTTTGGAAGATTTATTTGCCACTATGTTTTCTTTTGTAATTATAGTAATAACCTTGTCCATGTCACACTACCACCTCAGAGACAGTTCAGAAGCCCTGAACCGCAGAGCTGTCTGCATTTGAAATACTGCTGCATGTGCAATAGACCATCTCCCAGAACGAACTTCCAGCCGTATTGCTATTTATGCACAGTCCATAAAGGGAAGATGTTTGCAGGGTGCTAATCTCTCCTCCCTCCCAGCTTGTTCTGAGCAGGGCTAGAGCACAGGGGTGCGAAGCGCTTCTTACTGTCGGTTACCTAATGCTAAGCATGCAACAGGGGAATCTGTTTGTTTGTAATCAAGACCAGATGAAAAGCTCCCCAACCCACACATGTTTGAAAAAAGCAGTTTGTTCTCGTTCCACGCTGTACCTTGTAATGATTTGCCCAGAAGTCTACTGCTGTGCTGTGTATAATCAGGTAACTTCACTGAACTTGAAATTAGACATTCAGAATATCATCCACCCTGAGCAAAAGCAAGAAGATCTTTAATACTTTTAATAGCTGGGTTACTATGTCTAACCAAAATAGCTTTAACTGATTACTTAATTTAAGTCATCTTCAATTCAGAGTAAGAAAACCAGCTCTCCATATGTTAGCTTTCTATAATCCCTGTAGGACTTTGATATTGTGTTCCGTTGTAGCTGCTTTACCTCTGGATGTGGGATGTAACATGAAGTGTTTTAAGAGGAAAGTGTATTTGTGTTTTCTTGTATGCCTTCACACCTCACAGATGCAGCTGTTCCAGACTGAAGCGGTTATGAAGAACCAAAGCAGCTATTGAGGCCACAAAAGCCATGGTACCTTATCATTAGGTGTCACTATCATGTCATATCATGATTTGCCAGTAGATGTGAGGAATGCAAGTATTTTTGGCTCTTTGCTACTGAGCAGAAGAGATGCTTGTCTGGTATCTACCCAGGCCCTGGAAGGGCTGATCCTCAAGTGATTGCTTTCTGCCTGGTTTGATGTGACTGGTCTGCTCAGCTGGGGCTCTCAGTCCCCTCCGGCAGCTCCCGGTTCACTTCTAAGGCCAGAGTGCAGCTTGCTCTGCCTGAGACGTTGCAGGTGTTCCACAAAATTTGCAGCTCCAGGGGCTGAGAATCAGACAGACTGTATTACAGAGAGTCCATGTGCCCTTTCCTCAGGATTTCCTACATCAGTGGGAGTACAAAGACTGTAAAATCAAAAACAATCCACAAAGACTTGGATAATTAAAATAATCCAGTGCTACAGGACTGGCTGGCTCAAGCCACTGCTCCGAATAAAACCGGCACTCTGGGCAACAACCCTTTTCATACCTTTGCCTGGCTCCAGGGCAAAGAAAAAGACAAGGGAATGCCTTTCAGTCCTTCCCTTTAATTTTTTCCAGCTGCTGCTGGATTTTGCATGGGTTTCTTGGGGCATTTGCTTGAGATGACAGACAATGAGCATCATGTCCCTGTAGTACGCAATGAACGATTGCACTTCAGCAGATGAGGTGGAAGTGTCATTGGCTACTGCAGAAAGATGTCCACTCATCAGAGGGACAGGCCAGTGACTGTATCAGCATGTCATCTCAGTGTCATCTCAGTGAGGTGGCCTTTCCAAGCCCGGCTGCCACTCCTGGGCAGCAGGGGTGTACTTAAGCTGCCACTACTGGTGTTATCTTTGCTTTCTAGATAAGATAAATAGAGAATTTGACTCTCTGGCACAATTAAGTCTGATACTTCTCACAAGTGCTAAATTCATTCATTATTTATTGTTGTTCCTTATTATTTGTGAAGAGCTGGCCCTGTGCTCAGCATTTTAATGAATTATGACTCCTGTCTCCACTGAGTCTTTCAGAAATATGACAAAATGGAAAGCAAGGCTTTTTTACTAGTGAAGATTAAAAGATGCTGTGAAGCAAAGATGAAAGGACTGTTGTCACCCACTATTTCCATTTAAAATATGCAGAGTTTGGATTTATAATGTGATGCCAAAGAAGTGTTTCCCTTAGTATGCATAATCCCTTGAGGGACAGTACTGAATATGCTACTTGGTAAGAAGGACCCAATGAGGTAGTCATGGGTGCCTTGGAAATTTCTGATTGCCTGACTACCTCAGGGCAGGCAAACAAATTCTGAGGAGAAAATACAACTTCTCAAGTTGTCAGTAAGAGTCTGTTTCCCATTTATCCTACCCTCTAATTTCCATTTCTTGATTCTTGGAGTTGGGCATTCTGGAGATACAGGTCAATGAGGAGTGCAGACTCTAGGGAGATGACGCCATCCTGCCTCTGCAAGATGGTTGCCTGTGACATTGCTCATGCCTTTACGATGAATTTGTTAGTGACAGAAGGCTTTCCTGTGACATCAGTATCACTTGCCTTCCTCAGCAACCATGTTGCATCTTCTGCCTTTCTTGGCTTGTTACATCTCTCTCTCTGCCATTTTCTGAAAACACGACAATTTTGCCCAACAAAGTAACACAATTATATGAAAAGAGAAGATGCTGTAGTGGTACATTTATTCAACTCTATTCATGCCTTATAGAATAGAAAATAATATGGAAATTGCCAATAAGGTACTAATCTACACTTATTTTACTAATGCTGAGTCTAGTTTCTGCCTAGCTCCAAACTCTGGAGAAGATGGCAAGGCAACAGGCTTCGACCAGGTGATTTCCATCTCAAATCTCTCTTTGGAGTCAGCCATGGTCTTTCAGCACATCATCACCTAGATGCAGATCTTGCACCTTTAATCCCTGTAAGCATAATTAGGCAGACCTGGATTTACCGGAAGTGCTGTAGAAATGTGAATCCATACACACTTGCCCCTGCCCACCTCTACCTTCCCTCCCAGAGCCCTGTGCTGAGAGCATGAGTGACACCCAGGCAGGAACAGGTGGCATCTGAGAGTTCATGAGAAAGCCCAAAGTCTCCCCTCATGGCTAAGGCAGTTTTGAGTGGCTCTTCTATCTCCAGGACCATAGCACAGACTGGAAACCACAGACCCAAAGACAGGTGAGGTGTTTCTCCTGGACCTATGCTGGGAGTGGCTCAGTGCCCTGTGGTTTGGATTTTGATGGATTGCAAAGGAAAACTGAGATTTAGCTAATGGAATCCCCGTCATGTCCAGATCTTGAACGTGCTTTGTCTCCATCGCGGTATCTAGCAGGTTCAGGGTGGCATCTGATGCTCCTCATTGACCTGACTGCTTTTCCTTTGTCTTCAGTAGATTTTTAGGTTCTGCCTCATTACACATTAAAAGACCTATATCCTCCTTTCGCTGACCCAGGCTTGCCCTCAATTGTACAGGGGCCCTTTCCCAGAGCTTGGGGAAGGAAACCTGTGTTTGGCAGTTGATGTCTCCCTGTGGCTGAGGACAGACACGTAGGCATATGTGTCTGTCTGTGGCAAACCTTATTAGTCTTTCATACTGGTTTCTTTTTCTCCAGCTTAGCTCAGTGTGTGTTCGTGAAGATTTTGAGGATGCTTTTTGCCTAAAGGTGACTATGTACACGCACACGTAAGGAAGGGAAAGAGCAAACACAGCTGTCCTCTGGACCCACCCGCTCCCTTGCTCGCTGTGCAAATGCTGCCTGCAGCACTCACGGGGGTGGGCAAGAAGCTGCGACTCATGCTCCTTGCAAGTGTCCTTCTGTCTGCTTGCGGCTCTACAGAGGGAATACACCAAGGAAAGCATGGAGACGGTTAGGTTAGGTAGAAAGAACAAGGTTTCAGTGTGCTTTTCTTGTAATTTCCTAGGGAATTGTTAAGCCTGGTTTCCAGAGAGGTAGCTGTGCTTGCAGAAGTGTATTCCAATGTATGTCATGGTGTTGCTGTCATTTGGATGACTGTATTTGTTACCATACATAACCAGAATCAAAACATATTTCTATGCACTGATATAAGAAAGTGGGGAAGAGTCTTATACTAAATTATAGTCTTGGAAATAGCTTCATGACTGCCCTTCCTTTGAGTTGCTGTGGTCCCCTGTTCTGACCAAGTACGCTGCCCTGTGAGTAAGGGTAGGTGGGTAAGAAGCAAATTTCAAGAACGGGTTACTCTGTGCCCAAGAAATGTTTTGCACAGGTCTGAAAGGGAGGCGTTGTCAGGAATCCTTCATCCCATGGAAAGGCCTAGAGGTCCAGTCCAGCTCAGAGGTTTGGGTTTTGTATGAATGGGAGAAGTTAGTTAGTGAACCCCTCGCCCTTTCCTTTTCTAGGTAGGATCAGGTGTCATATTCTCTGAAATCAGCAAATATCAGCAAGACATTCAGGCTATTTATGTCCAAAGTAATAAAATTGTATTTTGAAATATGCCACATGGCGTAGTTCAAAAGAAGCAGGGGTATTTCTATTTTAAAAATGAATACATTAGTCTTATCCTAGTTGTTTAAGTTAGAACCTGTGGAGTCTCAGAGGGTGACAATTTAGTCTGTTTAAACTGTCCTTTTTAAATTCTCAGAGGAATCTTAAACATATATAATGATTGCTATATAGAACAGATCTGTGTACTTTTACCTGAGTCATCATACTCCTGCTTGTATTGCTATTTGTTTACTTAAAACCAAAACACAAGTCTCTGGGGAAACCATTGCCGTAAGCAAACTATGGGTGGTTTGATCTACATCACGATCACTTCTCCAAGGGGCCTGAGCAGTGTAAATTCTCATCCCCGCTGGTAAACAACCCGGGGTGTGCCAAGAAAGCCAAAGTAAATAGCACTAAGTTTAGGGTTTAAAAAAAAAAAGTCTTTTTAAAACAAGGATGCTTTTTCTCCCTCTGTCAATAACATGCTTCCCTGCAAAACCACTGTTTTCTGTGTAGTTTCCTGTGACTTTACAAAAAGCATGTGCTGAGAGCTCTTTGTTCAGAAAATTGCCCTTCTACAAATGGAGAAAATGATGCTTTTAGGAGGGTGAAGCCCTGTGTCAACTGACATTTGGCTGCTGGTTGTAGCACAGCTTGATTAGAACCTGACAGATGCCATACTTGACTCACCGACAACTAAACCTATGGCCCAATGCGACCGACTGTAGGAGCGGTGGCTGCTGCTTAGCAAAATAGGGTGAAAATGTCACTGGGGCCCCTGCAGCTCAAAGAATGATTCCAGCAAAAATCGGGAGTGAGGTTTGCAAAGGCTGAGCCCAGCTGTGGTTTCTGTGAGCAGGGATAAGCAGAGGCAGGCGGCGGCATCCGCTCGCAGAGGGGCAGAAGACAAAACCCTGACGGGATACGCTCCACAGATCACAAGTGGGAGGATGCACTGGCTTTGCTGACCTTACGGAGCTACAGAGGGCGAGTTTCCAGGGGACCAGCAGGACAGCAGCGCTGTCTTCACATTGGTGATGTTACCAAACTCTGCAGGGGTCATCCCCCCTACTAAACTTTTATGGTCTGTAAGTGGTTCTGCTTCACCTTCCTTAATAAACTAACATTTCCACAGCACTCATCTACAAAGTAATCAAGTACCTCCGTGTAGGAGTGAATGTTTTCCAAATAGCACAGTTGATTTAATTTGATTTTGGACTTGCTGAGTGCACTCACATAGCAGGATGTCAGTACAGGTAAATGCATCACCCACAGTGTGTCACCAGTGTCAGAGTAAACAGGTTTCTGTTCTGAACAAGAGACCGCTTTGTTCCCCACACCCGCTCCTGGCCTCAAGTGCCAGAGGATGAGTTGTGGCCCTGCTCTGGGCTATCTGGCCACTGACGTGTCCATGCCTTGCCAGGCTCCACGGAGAGACAACTTGGGAGGCCAGATCCTTACCCACAACCGACTGCCGAGGGTGGAAAAGAAAATGTGACAGAGCCTGTGCAGTAAACTCCAGAATAGCCGTCAGCGAGCAAGATAAGTTCAGGATAATGTGGTCCTGGCAATCCAGAAAAAAAAAAAACCAACTCTCTCCTGATTTTCTTGGCATCCTGGCAGTGTTGTGGATGGAGTGGATGGTTGCAGACCATCGCTGTTGTACTGAAGTTTTCCAGCAGCCCAGAGGTTCAAAGGCTTCTCAGGGTAGGTCCAAACCGCTCTTCTCCTTTGGTCCCAATAGGCCTCCAACCATCTGGGTGGCA
Source organism: Fratercula arctica (assembly GCA_947846985.1). Lineage (NCBI taxonomy): Eukaryota > Metazoa > Chordata > Aves > Charadriiformes > Alcidae > Fratercula > Fratercula arctica. The sequence continues at coordinate 21,607,393 of CANTUZ010000001.1, read as the reverse complement.
GATCAGCGCATGAAGGACCGTGCAAAAAGCTCTGATTCTTGCCCTGGCGAACAGATAAGAGCAAAGGTCGACAAACTCAGATTCTGCTGAAGCAAGGAAGAGCAAATTCCAGCACCGAGGGCTCTCTGCTTGGTGCCCTGTCTCCAGCTGCCAGGCGTTTAAACCCACAGGCTGTGAGCGAGAGATGGCATGTAAAATATGAGAAGTGGCCAAGTTTATTTAATATGTTGGCTTTTCCACTGCTCTTAGCACTGTTATCAGAACACTTAATGTAGTTACATGGAGTAACATGGAAAAAACACTGGTGAGCATAAAATGAAAAAAGCTACTTCCAAGTAGCTTTCAAATTAACTATTAGCCCCTTTGCATTGCTGTAAATCTAATAAAGCACTGATTACATATAGGAAGGATGAGTTTTAAAATATGCTCAGCTTCAGCTTTTATACACATATTGCTTAAAAAGCCTTGGGGCAGGAAAATATGAAGTTATCTTGTCAAGACCTCAGTGCTGGTACCACTAGGTCTTTTGAGCTGGGTGCTCACAGGCTTTCTCCCCATTCACACATGGCAGCTGAGAAATGGCCAACTCCGTGTGCTTGGGGGTTGTTTTTTCTCGGTCATTCTTTTGGGATGGGACCACTGTAGCTGGATATGGGATAGCCCAGCTAATGGGAAATCCCAAATAAGGCAGGTCATGTGGAAAACCCTGGGGAGTGTGACAGCAGCCACCAGCTGAAGTCCATAGAGCTCACCAGCGCTACAGACTCTGCAAGGGTTTGCTCTCCTGACTGGCATTCCCAGGAGCCTGGCGAGCCAGGCTTGCCCATGTGCTTTGCCAAAGAGCAAAGTGTAGAGGAGAGGGCTTATTTAATGGAGACTTAAATGGACAAATTTGATACACTTCCCACAGCTACACACCACCCTTTCCTCCGGTGGTTGTTTGACTAGTCAGTGCAGCATGACCACTGGGGACCCGTAGCCTCTTACCAAAACTGCCTAGAATGTGAGAGTGAGCAATGTTTGACTCTTTGCTCCCATGTTGGTTTGAACCTGTATATAACCAGGATGGAAAAACAGCTACTCACTGGGACTGTCTCAGGTTGTAGCACGCTGTACAGACACAGACAGCTGATTTCCTGCCTTCCTTGTATCCGTAGCTTTTAGACCTTTCATGCCCTGCCCTGCATTCCGGCCCTCTATTAGGTTTCGTTTTGTATCCCCAAAAGAATGAAATCCAGCTTCTTCACCCTTTCTTCCTCCCACTTTTCTTCACTATGTATCCCTGCTGCTCACCCTGTTGCCAGCTCTGGCACTGCTCTGGTTATGGAATAAGCTGCTCCAACTCACTAAAATGGCAGAGAATTAAATCAGGGAAACAAATTAATAGGGAGAGGGAGGCATGTGCAGCTGGAAACACGATTGGAAGGGGAACTAGAGAGCAGGATAGCAAAGACCTTCTCTCTGTGGCAACCGGATTTTAACTTGGTTCAGTGGTCATGTGAAATCACAACTTCCCCTTGAGCAGCAGCAGCAGTGTTAGTCTTTTTTGGGGGACTCTCCAGCATGAGTAAATCTAGCAGATTCTGGCACAATTCTTTCCAGAGGCTACTGGTGGAGTTGGTGTCACAGCTTGGACTACATGCAGATATATCACACGTTTAAAGAACAATGTTCCAGTTCTAATTGAGTGATTGGTTGATTGATGCTGTGTCACAGGAAGGCTGAGCTGGGAAAACATCCAGCTTGTGAGTCCTGCCTCTCTGAATACTTTTCACCCAGGAGATTCATGGCTAGAGGAGGAAATTCAAAACTACCAGGCAAGGCAACATGCAAACTGGTCTTTCAACTTGCTGGGCCAGCTGAGCAAGAGACTTGAACACCAGGATCTGAAGACCTTTGAAAGGATTTTTCTTTTTAGAAGGTGAACTACTTACCTCAAAAGATTATTCCTCCATGTGACCAGGACATTTAGAAAGTAATTTGAAATCACTCCCACAAGCATTCAGCCCCCTTTGAAGCACAACTGGCTACAGCAATCTGCGCAGTGCAAAAGCCAGCAAAGGAGGAGGCAGAATGTCAGCCTACAAGTATTTGCTACAAAAATATAAGAGCAAAAGAACTGACATTCCCAAAGTGCTACTGAAGGAAAGCCAGGGGTGACTGCACCAGCCTGCTATGGTATGCTGGCACTTTAGACTGGTATTTGACACTCCCCAAGTTTCCTTCCTCCTCTGCACAGGTGTATTTCATCACCGGGAGGGGAAGGTGATGTCAGTGTACCAGGGCTGGGGTGGGAGCTGGTGTAGGCTTGCAAGCAAAGCAGGCAAGAATCACAAGGTGACTTGGTAAATCAGAAGGCAGGAATTCAAATGAATGTACAAAGGCCCGATGAAAAGAGAGAGTTTCACCTTCTGCTGGTTTTTCCTAATTTTTCTCCTACCAGAGTCCTCTGATAGTGTGTCCAGGTACAAGCATTGCATTCTCTGAATGGACTCATTGATGGCTCAAAGTTCTGGGGGTCCTGAAGGGCAAAGGAGGCACACAGTAGTTTTAAACAAATTAACACTTTCATGGGAGTTGGTCCTGTCTATGCTAAGAAAGAGCTTTTCCTTGAGAGTAGAAGAAAGGTCTCCAGTGTTGTGCAAACCATCCATCTATACTCACTATGGCTTGTAAAGAGAAAAAGAAGTGGGACAGACCTCATGCTCAAATAGGAAACAGCAATAACAGCTGTTGTTAACATGAGGCTGTAGCTGACCCCTGGTAAGTTGTTAATGTTCACTGAGCACTTTTTCTCCTCCTTTGCCATCAGGAAGCACTCCAACCCAAGCATGGTCCTGGCTCACAACTGCATGTTGTGAATGCTCTGTCGCTCCTGTGCGAGCCTGTTCATCTCACAGGCTGTAGAAAATTAAACAGGGAAAAAAACCGAACCATTTTCTGTCAGTTGAAATAACTGAATTGGCTCATCAAACTGTCAGAGGAGCAGCAGAGCTGGCATTAGGTGGAGGTGAAGACCACTGCCCAGAAGAGAGTAGAGGAGACTTGTTTCCCTGTTTCAGTGATAACAAGGCATAAACTAATGCATGTACCTTGTGAAACCTCACCCCCTGATGCAGTGATATAATTGCTCATTTCGTCATTCTCTGGCACAGTTCTGCGAAAATGATCGGGACTAGCCTCAGTGATTTTCATAGAAGATTTTTTTCCAGATTATTTTGAGACTGAGAAGAGGGGAGACAAGACATGCCAGCCTGTCAGCAGATCTGAGGGGACGGTAATCTTCAGGGAAGTGTGGGAGGGAAAAAGAAGCTCTTAACCCTGTTCATCTGTGGCCTGGAAAACATCTTTCGCTGTGGCCTAAGGGTGCAGCCAGGCAGTATATTTAAGCTGGGCTAAAAGATAACTACTGCCAAAAAGTGCCAGGCAGCCCCTCTCCCCCTCACACTTGGGTGCCCTTCTGCCATTTCCCTCAGAGCAGCTCTTGACTCTGGTGAGCAGGTCAGGGAGTTAATACAGGGTAAAACATCCAACAGGAAGAAAACAAAGATTCTTCTGCTCAGTGAGTACTGATGGTGCAGTCAGACAAATGGCAGCTCCAGCATAAAGAGATGAGGACGGCCCTTTCAATGGCAGCTGTTGTTAGAGTGGCACGACCTCGTCATCAAGAGCAAAGACATTGTGCTTGTGCTCCTGGTTGAACATACAGCACCTGCCTCTTCAGGCATGACGGATCTATTTGCTGTAGCTGATACATCCAGCACCGTGGTATTTAGGGCCCAGATTCAATAAAGTTCAATAAGGTGATGCCAAGGCACTTTCCGGAACACCACACTGAACAGGGATACACGTACAAATTTTAGAAAGCTTGAGCAAGTGAAGCAGCCACGAAATGAGCTCGGTTGATTGATCTGGTTTGGGTGAGGGGCATCCCTTCAAAGTGAACAGGAATTTCAACTTTAGCTTTTCTAAGAGCGGACCACAAACCTTGTTTTGTTTGCTGTGTGCTTTTATTCTGGGTTTTCCCTTTTAAGTTTGCTTCAGTGTTTTGTGGTCTTTTATGGAGAAGGCCTTTCTGACTGCATCCTCCTGGACTGAGTAGGATCCAAAGGAAATGATTCTGTAAAACCCAATTTACAGTCAGAGTGTCAAGGAGGTCAGCCCTGAAATGGAAAGGAGTTCTCAGCTCTGCTAATCCTTTCAGCCACTTCTGAAATGATTTTTGAGAATCCCATTGCTGGATGTAATTCAGTATTACATTCTGTAGGATAGTTCAAGGATGCCTATAGAAAGTTCACGATTTGCATTAAGGGCTCTGTAGTTTCCTGTTCTCCCTGCTTTCCTTTGTTCCCTATGGCTAAGGCAGTACCCAAACTTCCCCACCCCACCGTGAGGCCACCACCAAATAGGTCCTTGGTGCACATAGCAATGTAAATAGATGCTGAATACGTGGCCTGAATAATTAAGCTTTAAAAATCTAGTTGAAAATCCATTGTCACACAAAATAGACCATACAGATAAGAAGCAGGTAATCGAGAACAGTCTTTAACCGTCTGCACTTAGCCATAAACGCTGGCCAGAATTCAGGAAGGATTAGGTGTTTCTACAGGAACCAGAGCATTTGCAAACATAGTTGCAAACATAGCACTAAGCGGCTGCTAATGCTTTGTGCCTGCAGCTCTGGGCCAGAGCCCATTTCGTGTGTTCCGTCACTCCTTTGCTTTCTAAAACACCGTTTCAAAAGGACACGGGACTTTTCTGCCATCTCATCAGTATAGTGGTTCATCTTCAACATCGGTCCTAGTCAGCTGCTTGTGCAACTGTTATCTCACGAAGTTCTGTGGGTGATGTTGCCCAGTAGCTACAATTCTAAGTTATCTATGTATGATAAAACAGTCTAATTATGATATAATTTCTGAGGAAACCGCCCAAGGAGGATATCATAACTATTTGGCCCAAAACAGATTCGGAGAAAGAAGCTAACCAATCTTAGCACAAACCACATTGTGTATCTTCATCAGGAAAGATATTTCTAGGGTTCTGCTAAAAATAACTTATAGGATGTATACCACTGTTGTTGGTTTGTTGTTGGTTCAGTTTTTTGTTGTTGTCCTCCCTCCTCCGCCATTTAATAGCTTATTTAGTGGAAACGGGGCTCAATTTACAAAAAGCAGAGAGACTTCAGTACTTACAGTCTTGCTAACAGCAGAACATGCGTTTGGTAGGTACAGTGTACAGCAATAAATCTGGTTTACTTCTTGTATATTTTATCCTTTTTTACTAGATGATAATGTGTTATTCGAAGTTGAATTTTTGAGTTCGTGATAACTGGTTTTATATACCATGTGTGAAGGACCACAGGTACTTCAGTCACCCTCTGAGACAGACTTTCTGAGCTCAGCCAACTGATATTCCCCATGTACCTGCATGGCTGGAACGCAATAGCACTTCAGTGATTTACAATCTGTACGATAACGGAAAAGTATTGTCCCATTTCAGGAGGAGAGCACAGGCACAAAATGGCTTAGAAGGAAATTTAATATTACGTATAATCCAGTGTAACTGGGGGCTGCGGTCCTCCTGCACTGCCCACCCACCCGCCTGCGCTCCCTGCCTCTGCATCCAGAGATTGCACAACTGTAGCCAGGTCAGCTTAACCAGCTGGTGAAACGGAAAATTATGGCTTTTTGGGTGGGTTGGTTTTCAAGCGGATCATCTTGCTGAAGCAGCTTCCCCAGTGGCCCCAGCAGAGGCAAACACAGATTGCGGCAGGGGATGCAAGGAAAAGGTGAGGGTGGCACTCAACTTGAGCCTGTAGCTCGCAGCTACCAGCTGCTTAGGTGCAGCATCAAACTGAGCTCAACAGCAAGTCCAAAGAAGACCTGGCCAGAAGTGGAGCTCCCACCCACCACCTTGGTGCCCCCAGAGCTACAAACACGTTACAGTTGTTCCATGGGCTTCACTGAATTATATGGGGATCCAGGGCACGGGGCTAGCAGTCCACCTTTTTGGAATTGCTTTAAAATATTTTAAAAACTTAACCAAACTTTGTATATTGAAAATATTTTGTCTTCATATACCCAGTAAGTGTAAATTGTACAGCAGCATGCCACAGCTTTATAAGCTTCATAATACCTACCAGATTCTTAAAACATTTACAATATTTAAAATAACACTTTATATTTGGTATCGGGTCAGGATATCAGATGACGATAATTCGAGAAATATGTAATGATGCTGGAACTATATTTCAGAATCGATCCTTTAAAAAATGTCATGAAACCTCCCCAAAGGGGTAAGACTTCCAAAATCACAAGTTGTGAATGCACATTTAGACCTTCTTTTTTATTTCTCTCTTCTCTTCCCAAGAATGTTACCATTTAAATGACAGTTCAGGCAATGACTAATGATTCTCAGCTACCTGACAGCAAAAAGATGTGGATGAAGAACTCTGATTCATTTATTTATTTTGCCGGGGTGGTGGTGGTGGTGGTGGTGTATGTTGTGAGGAAGATGAGGATGCCTGGGTGTTGGCGGGAGGGTTATGGTCACTTTTAGTGAATCTCAAGGTTGGAGGAGAAGAAGTTATAGCTTACAAAATGCTAGATCTCTCGCTCTTTATGCTGCTCTGCTCACTCCAAGCTTAAGCACAAATTTAACCCTCCTCACAGATAAGTTTTATTTAGTAAATTATACAGAATTATGCCTTTAAAGAGATCTGTAAATAAGGCAGGTTTTCTAAGGCAACATTGAGTTAAACCACTGAAATGTTGCTTGTAAAGCTCTTTTCAACTGTTAAGTACCAAGGTTCGGGTTTTGTTACTTTACCCCCCACCCCCGTCCGTTTGCAACCGGAGTCAAAAAAGCCCTGCATGGTCTTGCACGTGCTGCCAGTCTGCTCCCACAGCCTGAATTACCAGTGAAAGGGCCAGAAATCTGAATGCAGATCTGTGTACGGCGGCTGCAGTTTGGATGGGGGATGCATTAAAATCCATTAAAACCCGTGTGATCCCTGCGGCACAATTCTCTTTTATCTCCCTCCTCTCCCCTGCCAGAGGCTAAAGAGCTCATCTCCATAGGGCTCATCTCCATAGGGCTCATCTCCATAGGACTGGGGAAGCAGAGTCTTCCGCAGGCTTTACTTCTTTCTGACCCTCTGCTGTTTCTCCCAGAATGTTGTGGTTTTGTAACTTTACTGAGAACTTTTAAGATGTTTCCAGCATCTTTGGAGGAATCTGATAAATATATGTGAATAAGTTAGAGAAAAACACAAAACATGTTGGGACCTCCTTAAAAGTTCCTAAAGCTTTACTTCACTTAGGCATTAGAAATGGGCTGTTTATCTGAATAATGGATTTTTTCCTTCTTCTTGGAAATACACTTCCTTCAAAGAGTCTGTGGAAGTCTTTAATATTAACTGCTGTAATGAAACAACCCTTTGGTTTGGGTGTGAAGTCTCTAGTGTATAAACATTCACTCTCTTTATTTCTGCCTTAGACAAATAAAACCACATAAACCAGCCCGCTGCAGGCTGGATAAATCTTTCTCATAATGAACTGTTTTATGCAGATGGCTTCGGCGGGGCGGGGGCAAAAACTTAAATGTGGTTACTATGTCAACAAAGGACGGGATTTAGGCATTTTTCTCAAGGACCTACGTCTGCAGAAGGCTGAGGGAAAATTTATGGAGCGTGTTGCGCTGACACTTTTCCAGGCGTTCCTCCCCCTGAGCGCAGGGGAGGCACCGGGAGGGCTCCGGGGTGCAGCGGCTCCTTCCCAAACCCCCAAGCACTCGGAGGAGCCGGGGAGGGCTGGGGCTTCTCACGGAGGGTAACCTGGGCTGCTCAGAGGAGGTTCGGGGCATTTTGGGGGGCAACTAGAGCACGCCTGCTTTGCTTTGTGCTGGGCTGAGATCCTTATCTGGGTGTTTTAGGGGAAAGATTTGTACGCGCAAAGCGTCTGCTGTGCTTTCTGAGGAGTCCGCAGAGAGGTAAGACAGATATTTTCCCTAATGACTTTCCTTTCCTGCTCTTTTCCTCCTCCCTCCCTAAGTTATGAGCCCTCACCAGCATCCCGCTCCTGTTTAACCCACAAGCCTCCCAGCGCGTCTGCGTGACCCCCGCTGCGGTGTCCCAAGGGTGGGCACGTTCCTGTGGCATGTGAGGCACCCTGGCCAGAGAGGTGGCTGTATGGGCAGACAGACTCACCCTCCGGACCCGAAGTTCGGTCGCTGCGACAGGGGCGTTCAGCTCCGGAGTCCCGTATGACTACGGCCCTCGGAAAACTGTGAAACATAACCCACGGTTGAGTGATGCTGTCCCCAGTTTGGGGTTGCTTTGGGGTCATGAACGCTTGTGGTTTTTGTTATTGCATGGGACAGGTCTTGTATCTACATGAGGTCGTTCCTGTTCATGCCTGATCTGGTAAATTAGTTAAGATGGGTGAGGGATGGTAGAAGTTGCTGAGGGGAATTCAGTGCTGTCTGGGATGTGAGCAGATGTGCTGAGAGCCACTGTGTGTAGCCAGAGTTGTTCTGTGCAGATGCCTCACCACCCTTCTCCTGTGCAGCTCCCACATCGTACCCTCCTTCTCCAGCACAGGTCTCTCACAATTCCTCCACTCCATCCTCGTGTATCGCAGCTAGTCTTGTTTGGGCTAGTTTGCTCATGGAATTTTGGAATTCATCACACAAGCACATTTTTTTACAGTGAAAGTGAAGCCAGTGTGTAGCATTTTCTGCTTCCTTTACACCCACAAACTCCGAGTCTTAAAAAGCTGCTGCCTCCTCGACTCCTGTTACTGGCATCAGCAAACCCGCTTTAACAGAGATGCATGGGGCCTCACGTATCAGCCACAGAATATCCATCTCAGTGCTCCTGTAGGAAAAGAACAGCTGTGTGGAAAGATCAATAAACATGACCAGTTGCTCCAAGAGTCATAAAACGGAACGACTCCACAAAATAAAATGTGTGGCAGGGGACCCTGACTCCAGACCCTGCAGAAGTCCTGGGAAACACAGTAATTAACGGGAAGCCTCAGACTTGTTTTCTTTCCATGGTTCTGCACGTAAAAATATTTGGTTTAGGAGAGGAAATCACAGGGGTAGGAAAAAATACTTACCTATGCAAAAGGAAAGCTTGTTTATGCTTAATGCATTGGAGAAACAGTTCACGAATGGTTTATATACATGAAAATAAAACATTCGCAGTATTCAGGGCTGGAGAGACCTCAGGTGAGCTGCAAAATTGCTGGCTCACCCTCTGAGCTCAAAGTGTCTAGGGCTGCTTTGGTTTTATTCACTCTCCTTATACACAGAAAAAAACCAACCAACCAAAAAAAAAAAAAACCAACTGTGAAAAAGTGTATGAAAACTATTTCAATGAAATTTTCTTCTTTCTACCTGCCTTTTCCATGTTACTGTAGCTCTTTGCTCCTTTGTTTAATTTGTGTATTTCCCTAAGTTTTCCCTGACTGCCGAGGAGAGACGAATCCCTTGGGAAGGGGCAGCTCCCCGTCTCTGGCTTGCTCTGGCCACCCGGAGGCCCATCTGCCCTCTTCGCTTCCCCTCCTACCCCCTTGGTCTCCCCCAGCTTCTTTAGCTGTGGCGCTCCTTCCCCATCACTGTCACATCTCCCCCAGCCCGGTCCACTCCTGCTCTCCTACCTGTATCCTGCAGCTGCTTTTGTGTGTGCTCACGCTCACCAGCCTGTGCCACCCCTCCTCCTTGCTCTGCCACCACTGTGGGGACCGTTGTTTCCCGAGAGCCTTCCCTGCAAGCACCATCACGACAAGTTTCCTGAGGAACGCTGCAGGCTCCACAGCAACGTCATGTTGGAAGGGCAAAGAGCTGCCTGGGGTTCTGCTTTTGCTGCAGGGCAGGGTACGCAGGACTCGCGCAGAGCTCTGGGTGCATTTCCTCCACGCAAGCAGCTGTAGAAGCGGCCAGTGGTGCCCCTGCCTGTGCAAAGCCTAACGCGAGGAGGGTTTGCTTTCTTCCCCTTCCCTTTGACATTTCTCCTTGGAGCTTTTTGACAGCTGCGTGCCCATGAACTCAGTTCTTGAGGTGCGATTGATTAAATGGTTATAAAGCTAAACCCTAAAATTAGAATAGTTTGTGTTGTGTAGGGGTTTGTATACGTGTGAAAACTTCTCAGTAATAACTATGGCAGTAATTGATGCCTCTTCAGCTCAAGCAGGGATCTGTGAGGGGATGGGAGGGAGTGGGTGAGAGCCTACAGCCCCTCTCAGGGCAGCACATGCTCTGTGCTGTGTGCCAGGGCCATCAGCCCCTCCTGCCATGTCCTCCCCAAACTGAGCCTCTGTGTTCAGGCCTGTAATTCATCACATGGAAACCTGCACTCCAGCAGAGATGTCCGTGCAGTCTGTTGTGTCATGACAACTCTACTAGCAGTGGAATGATCCTGGCTAACTTTCGCATACAGGCAAAGGCCAGTGGTCTGCTTTGAGTCTCACTTCTGCAGCGTTTTGCTCCTACAGGAGCTTGTCCAAAGCCCACTGAACTCCCATTCATCTTGGTGGGCTTCCACTCTGCCTCCCTGTGGCTAATCTCACAGATAAGAGCTCCAGGATCAGGTTCCTTGATTCTGCCTCAAATGAGTTCTGAATTCTCCTGAGATAAACCTTACTGCTCGGCAGTGTCTTCACTGTTGGATTCACACTGGGGCTGAGCCAATCTTGGATCCTTGCCTTTACGATTAGGTTCTTTCCCTTCTGCAATAAGAATGTCCCACGCCACAGCGTGGGTGTTGCAGTGACACGCTGCAGGGCACCAAATCGGTGTATCGACTTGACTGAATAAAAGCTTTTTTTATACCTGTGTGCTGCAAACTGCCTGTCTGCCTACAAGATGGTTGAATGGGCAATGTTATCCGAGCCCCATGTGGCTTGACCCCCAAATGCCTCTTTCCAGCAACACTTTGCACTGTGGTTTCCCAAGAGACTGGTCCAGCCCTGTTTGGCTTTGAGAGCAGCATTTCTGTTCCCTGTTTGTACCAGATTTTCCCATCCATAGCCTCGAAGCAGAGGAATCACGTGAAGTTGTTGATTAAGAATTGCTGCCATTGATGTCATTCATGGATGAAGACTCTGGTTCTGTGTTTAATCAAACGTGGTTAGGTACACTGTAGGAATGATCACTTTCAGTTGCGTATTGTTTTCAATTTTCTAAAGGGATTAGAGAGACCATGTTGCTATTCAACAGGGATTTGCAGCCACTGTGCAAGGCCTCCTGCTCTGGGCATGGATGTGGCAGCCTGTGAATCTGGGGTGAGGCAGAAGTGAATCAAGTACACAAATGAGCCTGTAAGTCCTCAGACTCCAAGAACCCTGCTGCATTTGGGAATGATTTTGAAACTACTCAGGATCAGTCCTGTAGAACCCCATTGGCAGTCCCCAAACTCAACTCAAGAGCCAAAATTCTCTCCCTGATTCAAAGAAACAGTGTTACTGACAAAAGCCGGTAACATGACCTACATGGACTGAATCTACCTTTTCTTTGCTCCTTTTTTGAAATGAGACTATCATGATCGTTGCTTGTCAGAAAGCCACAGATAGAGCCCTTGTCTTCCTTCCATGGAGAATGAAGTTACACCCTTCTCTTCTGATATGTAGACAAGGCTCTTCTGATATCAAACTTAAGGGAGGCAGATCAACCTGAGGCTAAGGGTATCCGACGTTAAAATGAGACAACTCATAGATCAGTGAGAGCAGTTCATGCGTAGCCATGACCAGAATTTGACAATAGTCTTCTCAGAGCCAGCTTTTAAAAAGATGGAGAGATGAAGGTACCAATTTTCAGATGGGGGCACAACTTGATTTTAATTCATTGACTGACATGTAATTACAGAGCATCATGCTGTCATCTCACAGAAACAGGAACATCTCTGTGCAGTGCGTGTAACTAAAGGTGGCGTTTTTTGACACTGACCTGTAGGCTGGTGTTAGAACCCAGACCAAAGACAGAGACATCTAGACCCAACTGGAAAGATGACTGTCGTAACACCACGGTTGCACCACGTGGTGCAGACACTTGTCACACTCAGATCTAATTTCCTGGTTGGAGATGCAGGAATCCTGGGAAGGCGTAGGACAGCCATATGATTCTGCCCATGGACAGGGACTTTGTCTTGTGCACACGATGGTGTTCCCTAAACTTGGGTCTTGCTGTGTGTCCATAATGCATCACGTTCTCTGTGCAAGCTGTGCACACACATGGCAGCAGCACGTCTGAGGGTCTCGTTGGCTTGTTGCAGCCCCTGGTGGGCTCAGTTGCCTGTCATCTAGAAATTCTTGGCAAATGGTCTAATTTCTCCTTTTCCAATCAGACTACATTTCTGGATGGAAAAATGCACTATTTGGGTAGGTAAGGCTAATAAGGAAACTTAAAACCAAGTTAGTTTATCCTTGCACTCCTCTTTCATGCCCTTAGGTGAAGCAAATCAGTGGCCGTAATTTCTGAAGACACAGTGCATCAGTGAGATAAACTTCTTGGGCAGAGTTGGAAATGAAGATTTCCTTGTAGACTTTGTAAATCGTTTCCAAAACCTTTTGCCTTTCTGTGGATTAGTACAATCAGCAAGCAAATCTCAAATGAATAAAGAGCAATCAAACATGCCGAAGTCGTGAGTGGCAAATTGGTACTTGTCGCCTTTCTTCCAATTTGCGGTGTCATTCCTGATAGTAGCATTGGGAGTCATCTCTTCTCAGAGGGGCCACAAATCTTGTTGGAGAATCTCATATTTAATGGCATGATTTTGTTTCTCCTCTCATAACATGTCCTATGAGGTTTGAAAAGAACATCAGCAATTTACTAGCTCTGTTTGTTAGCAGTCCCCATCTCTTGTGCGTTTTTTGTCATCTAAAATATACTTCTCCTTTAGATTCCAATACACTAGGAACAGTATGATTTGCCAGTCCTTGATACCACTCTCCCTGCATATTCCATTTCCAGACCCCTCGAAGGACATAAGCAGAACTCATTCCAAGAGTTTATGAAGCAGCTCTGATATAAACTCTCTGTTATTCAGATAAAAAGTCGGTGCTTCTTAATAAGTTGGTTGAATATTTTTCTCATGGAATTCTTTAAGGGAAAGGGAAAAAGGGAATTTATCTATACTTATTAGAACCATTTAATGTGACTATATCAGAAATATTTATATTTTGTGAGACTTTTAACATTATTATTGTAAGCAAATGAGGATGCGTTATTTTTATCTGTTCCTTGCTCAGTTAATCTTGGAATTTCTATTTTTTTTTTTTTTTTTTGAAGGAAATAATAGTGATGCAATTGCGGATCAGCAGACAGGTGACCTAGAAGTTTTATATTTCATGAAATAGTGTCACTGTAGTCTATTCAAAGCAAAGTAAGAGTCAAAGACGTAAGTGTTTGTGGGAAGAGGAAGTCTCTAGGAGACTGATACTGCGATCCAGGAGACTGTCACACCTATATGCGTCCCAGCTGAGGGGAAAAAGTCAAGGTCTATGGGACGGACTTGAATAAGGCCACAGAGGTTTTTAATTAGAGGATTTTAACAAGCTTCCCAACTAGATGAGAATTACAGCTGTGGGTGAGCGCCTGTGGCAGTATGGGGCAGCAGCAGTTATCTTGGTGTGCTCCGTGGAGCATGGACAGCTTTTGAATGGCAGTTGTGGAATGAATCAACTTAGCAGGGGCAGGCTCGAGACCCTTTTCTGCAACTTGCAAAAGCAACCCCATCGTTAAGGCAATTAGCGTGCCCTTTGCACTGCTGGGGCAGCGGGCAAATAGTCTGCTTGTAGAGAGGCCTCCAGTTTTATAAGGCAATATAGTCAAAGCTTAGTCAAGACCAAGTAAATCCCCACTGTATAAAATTAGTAGTCCAAATTGCACAACCTGAACCATTAAAATGTTATTTTAAGTCTTCTCAGTCTGATTTAGATTTAAGCAAAATACCTGGCACAATTAGTAAAGAGAAGCAAAAGGAAAAATCACATGAGTTTGAATCTGCTGATTTAGCTATTTTATTTCTAGATGTGACAGGTTTCTCGCTCTGTGTGGAGCTTTAGTAGCTGGCACCATTTATTAAAACAATATACAGTTCTTTTTTTTTCCTGCAGAAAATTGAAAGACAGTTCTCCCCTAGAATATTGTTGAATTGCAAAATACTGAGACAAGCGTGGAGTCAAGGAGTGAACCTGGCTCGTGTCACGCACATTTAGGTCTTACGCTGTAATAATCTAAGAATGCTGTGATGGATAATTATATACACACATGTGCAGACACAGATATGATTTTAATGATGAACACCAGGTAGATGTTCTAGGTAGGCAGTGAGAATGTGAAGGCTACCATGGTCTTCCTTATATGAATTTCCCAAAGGCAGAGTTTTAATAGCTCCTACGCGTGTGATCTCAGGGTATTAAGAGTGCCCAGTTGAGTGGCTCTGTGCTGGGCAAGGTGGAGGCTGGAACAGCAGAAGGTTTTTTGGCTTTTGGGGTGTATTTGCAGCCTTTGCCCATTAACTTTGGGGAAAAAGAAAGGCCAAATTGATTCTTTGGGCCATCAACTGAGGCCGTACTGATCATGAGGAAAAAACACTAACAATTTTGGCTCCCGCTCAAGGCAAAAACAAACAAACAAAAAGAAAGAGAGGGAAGTCTAATTTTGGGGATCTCACCTCAGGTAAACATGACAGACTGAGAAGCTGTAGTGGAGAGGACAACTAAAAGGCTTTCTCTGGGGAAGAAGCATCCGGTGGTGATGAATGTCTAGGTGTTACCGAGGGGAAAAAAGTCCACAAGAGAAAAAAAACAGTGAAAGATGCTGAGTTTCCCTGAGTAGGGAATGGTCAGTATCAGGAAGAAGCAGGCACGTAAACTGTCTGTGACTCAGAATACGTGATCCCTACAGTAACTGTGTTTTCTGTTACTGAGTCCTGGTCTATAGCTCCTTACAGAACAGAGCTTTTAAAGTACAAGTCAGGCAGAATGTGTCACTGTCTCTCAGGGGACAACAGCCCAACACCCCTGCAGAGGCGAAGGGCTGCACAATTACATGGACAGTGAGTGATCTCCTCAGGCCTCAAAGGTGTTTGCCCTTCCTGCTACATTCATAAATGTCACATCACTTTTCCCTCCTCCTGGGTCCCTCGTCGATCCCTCAAATTGCATAATCTTCCTCTTCTCCCTGGCACAGCTACTGCTCCTGTCTCCCGTCAGCTACTTCTTCGTGATACCTGATTCCTCTTCACTTGGGGCAAAGCTCCCCAGCTTTCTCTCAGCCAATCTTGCCTTCAGATTTGACTGTAAAATCTTTTCGAGTTCAGAGTCAGACGAAAGAGTTGGTTCATTGCCCAGGCAACTCTCCTCCTCCTTTTTAAATATAAGCATCACATTTTCTATTCTTCAGTCACATGGTATCAGTCTGTATTTGAAACACTCATTAATCATCCTTGCTAATGCACGTGAAATGTCTCATTTTGGTTAATACTGTGTTCTGGGAGAGAGACGGTCCTTTGTATTATTTGGTCTTATGAGAATTAGGTTTTGCTGCTGTTCTCAAAGTATTAACACTGTATGTAGGTATGTAGTCCTGGAGGTGTTGTTCCACTCGTACTAACTGGATTATTTTAAAGACAAGGAAAACGGTTTACAGGACTGAACCTCCAATTCATATCAGTAAAATACAACAGTGGTTCAATAGGAACACAAAACATCATTTACTTTTGCTCCCCAAATTGCCATTACATGAAACTATGCTAACAGATAATAATATGCATTATTGTGATAAGAAGAGTTACTTGTCACACAATTTTAAGCCAGCTCTAAGTGATATTGGAATGCAAATTTCAACAGCCAGTCTGCTGAGCAAAGTCTCCTAAACCTGTATGTACTTATACTGCTGGCACAAAGTGCCAAATCAACAAGGAAAACACCTACATCATTAGCAAGAAATATATGTTGGAGATGTTACACCATTTAAAATTCCTCTGTCTCTTTCCTTTCTTTGTCTCCCTGGTGGGGAACTGGAAGGGAAAAAGATTGTTATACCTCTTGCTAATGAAAAACACCAAAAAGTTTCTGAAAACTCCACTTTGTCTAAGATCTCCGTTCAGGACACTTAATCTTGAACCAGTAAATTTTCCCAGTATTTCTCTCTCCACAGATACCATAGCAAACTTTGATTTTGAATTGGAACAAATTTTGAATACATTTTATGAGAATATTTTGAAACTAAGTAGGGTGACCATAAATGGAGACACAGCTGTACTGAAGAGCTTGGTTTCATTAGTCATTGGGCTAACAGTCCTATGCTTGAAGGCAACAGAAAGTATTTACATTGCAAGTGGAAATCCAGAGTATGTTTTGTTTTCTATGCTGCCCATGCTGCACCGTTATGAGGATGGCAGCAAGAGATAACTTTCTAGCAGAGTGGGGTAGGTGAAGGCCAAGTTTGGCACGAAAATGAAAAGGTGTGGAAGACAACGAAATCCCAGGCACAGAAATGATGTGACTACCGAGAGCTAAATGGGTAGGCTACAAATGGAAACTCCAAAAATCACAAGTGATATGGCAGAGAAGAGCTGAGGTTTTATCCCCTCCTGGAAGGTATTGTCACATTTTCAAGTTCTCAGACCTGCTTTATCAAGGCACTCTGACATGTTTAATGCTCTCTATGATTTACAGAGAAATAATTATTAGGTCATTAGTTAAATCAGACCCAGAATGCAAAGAGTTACTAACGAAAAACAGATTAAACAAAGTATTTTTTCTTCCCTTAGAGAGACGTTCATGTCAAAGTATCATTACACAGAGAACCATTTTTTGCACGACATTGAGGAAGTCACCAGAGAACTGGAGACTGTACCACTCTCGTAACTATGTGCAGAAATCTGGGAAGTAGAAAGTGAATTGAACGGTGAGAATCCACAAATTCACTTGCATGCTTGACAGATATTTGGTATATTATGGCCTTGATCTTGCGAGAAGTTGGTCGTTACACAGTCTCTTGCAAATCTATGTTCTAACGGTCTTTATAGAAACTGATAAATCAATGAAATTTCACCACAAATACTTTTGCTTCATACATTTTGACAAATGAATTTAGCGTTACCTGCTTATTTTATGCTTCCTAAAAGATCTGCATATCTTTTCCAGTAAAATTTGCTGAAGTAATTCAGTCTGAAGCTCAGGTGAAGAGATGAGGGGTACTGAGCACACAAAAACTACGGGGAAAAGCTGGTATCTACAATGCCAGCGGCTCTTTTATCCTGCATCCAAGCAGGAGCAAATTCAGTCCCTGCTCATACCTATGGCTTCCTCCAAGCTGCCTGTTGGCTCTGAGCAGGAGTAGGTGAGAGCTGAACTCTTGGGCAGTATCCCTTGTGTCCGAGATCTCTGTCTCTGTGTTACATCTTCCCTCCGTATCTGAAAGTCAGTTTGAAAGTGTCTGACCCGTGGTTGTAATGGAGTCTGCGGGACCACCACTGCTACCTTCAAGACAGGACTCTCCGATCTCATCCTGGATTTTTCATAGATAGTCAGAATGTCACATTTGACATTTCTGTATTTTTTCATATTTCTCTGTTATGTGACTGCTTTATGCTGCTGAAAACATACTGAATTCAATTAATTATGTTAAACAAATTCAAGAACAGTTTAACTACACTGTAACCTTGGCTTTGCTTCTACACAGGGCTCACCTTACATACGCTCCTGGCAACCAACATTGCTTTTTGGAGGCCACCTTTCCAACTGGTAGCATCAAGTAAGAGTTAATTTGGTGAGCAAGAACCAGCTGTCTCATATGAAGCCAACCCATTTCTTTCCATCACCCAAACCATCCCATTGGACCAGGCCACTGAACTCTAGCTAAAAGTGACCTTGATTTGCCTACTAGGCATCAGCTGCATCCTGTTAGATTTAATAAGTAAGCAATTCATTCTTTATCTTGGCCAGATTTCTTAATTTGTTTTTCTGATTAAATTAAGGACTAGAGATTTTCATGAACTAATCATCCCAGTGGTTTCTATTTTACTGGTATTCTATGGCTCTAGATTAAACTTCCCAGCACTGCTTGTATACTCTGAAGTTCTTCTCTTGCGTATGTCCTCCATTTCCTATGATAAGAAAATAAAGAAGGCTTTTATGCACATGGGGCAGTAGAAAATAAGAGTCTGTTGTAATGTTCAAAGTTCAGATGTCCAACAGCTCACCCAACTACCTGCTTGCAGCAGGACAGATGCACTGCAGCAGCTGCTGAGTTTAACCCACACGTTTTTTCAGATGTTTCCTTCTTTCTAATGACGGGAACCTCTCTGCAAAAGATCCTTGGATTCATTCCTACCATGCTTAACATTTCCATGACGAGGAGTGTACTTCCTTATTCTCTTGTATTTCCTACTAGCTCTTAATTACGGTAATTTCATGTTCTACTTGCCTATGGAAGAACTGAAGCGAAGAGCTCCAAATGAAGCCAGGATCTGTCCCTGCATTAATGCGGTTGCAGAGGCTGAATTACAGCCAGAATGCTTTTTCCAAGAAGTAGATAACGCTATCTCTGGCCAAACCGTGTGAGTTAACAAATTAAATAAACCAGATTCAAACAACAACAACAACAATAATAATAATAATAAGAGGAAGAAGAAGAAGTTAGGTTGCACCAACTAGAAAAATAAAATCAACGCAAAAGTTCTAAAGACAAATCTTGTACAGAAACCTTGTTTAAAAATAAGTTTCTGCTTGAAGGAAGGATTTGTCTGTTTATGATACTATGAAATTAATATTTGAAGTTGGCTTTTGTAGATTTCTGGGTTTTTGCGAAGTCCTGTAATAGGACTTCAAATAAACTCAGAAATGAAACAATTTTCTTTTTGTCTTTGTCACTTGTTGTTCTTGCTTATGACAAGGGTCAGCATTTTTAAGTACAATGATTTGGAACTGTTTGAAGTAAGCTATTGCCTTGTTCCAGTATGTTAATCAGGACCTTGTAATTAAAAGTAACCTCCCAACAATGAACCAAGGCCTCTGTGGCTCCTTGGCATGCTGTGAGGTTTGTTCCTGCGTTGTTAAAACATTTTTATGTCACTGATGGAACAGCTTAGCTATCCAGGAAGAAAACAGCCAACTTGGCCAAATACCTCGCTGTTACACACTTGTGTAATACACTAGAGAGAAGGTTAACATGGAACATGACCTTTCCTGGTGCACTGGCCACTCGGAGAAGAATGACAGATTTGGGGGAACTGGTGGCATTCATCAGTAGGGGTCTGACTTTCCAGCTTGTAAAAAAAGTTGAATGAGTTAAATATGTTCCTTAAAACCTGAACAACAGCATAAAATATGAGTAGCATGTGGAGAAGCTAGGAAAAAAAAAATCAAGAATGGCACACTTTTAAGGAATTAATTATTTATTTCTGATTTATGTATTACAGTCATTGAGACTGTTAAAAACCAGGAATCCCCTCTTAGAATCATAGAATCATAGAATTGTTAGGGTTGGAAAGGACCTTAAAGATCATCTAGTTCCAACCCCCCTGCCATGGGCAGGGACATCTCCCGCTAGACCAGGTTGCTCAGAGCCCCATCCAGCCTGGCCTTCTTCCTAACGTCCAGTCTGAATCGCCCCATCTCTAGATGGACGTTAGGAAGAAGTTCTTCACCATGAGGGTGGTGAGACACTGGAACAGGTTGCCCAGAGAGGTGGTGGAAGCCTCATCCCTGGAAGTTTTTAAGGCCAGGCTGGGCTTAAAAAAAAAACTTCTTTACTTTGAGGGTGGCAGAGCACTGGAACAGGCTGCCCAGAGAGGTGGTGGACTCTCCATCTCTGGAGACATTCAAAACCCGCCTGGACGCGTTCCTGTGCAACCTGCTCTGGGTGACCCTGCTCTGGCAGGGGGGTTGGACTAGATGATCTCCAGACGTCCCTTCCAACACCTGCCATTCTGTGATTCTTTGATTTGTTTCTTTGTTGTTCTTCCGTGTTTACTACAGTAAAAAATTTGGCATGAACTGATGGTAAGTGAACTGTTATTCCATTTTTCTATATTTTCAATTTAATTTCAAGTTGACAAAAAGCAGTGGATGAACATCCCTGAAAGCCACCTCTTTTATTTACAAAACATATACAGCATGGGAAACACGAGCAAGTATTCCTTGAGTTGTTTTATTAACGTGCCTAAACTCAGACCACCAGTATGAACATACTGCTCCTAGCACTGTGTTTGGTGTTCAAGCGTTCTTACGCCTTCTTTCTTTGGATGAGACTGCTGGCAGTGCTTGTAAAAAGTAATAATAGTTTCCGGAGAGGGAATGGTCCTCTGAAAGTGTAACAGACTTCCAACTAGTAGCAATCAAGGGCAGAAATTCTGCAGCCACCATTAATTTTACCAGATGCTAAACTATCACGATTGAAATCCTGGTTGTCATGGGGAACTTAATCCATTCCCACATCTGCCAGAGGGACAACACAGCAGGGCACAAGCAATCCAGGTTTCTGGAGTGCATTCAGGATAACTTTTTAACACTAGTGACTGAGAAGCCAATGAGGAAAGGCACTCTGCTGGACCTCCTTACACTTACCAACAAGAAAGATCTGGTTGAGGATGTGAAGGCTGGGAGCAGTTTTGGCTGCATTGACCAATAGTGATGGATACAAGATCCTGAGAGGAGGAAACAGGACAAATAGCAGGATCACAGCCCTGGGCTTCAAGAGAGCAGATTTTGGCCTCTTCAGGAATCTATTTGGAAGAATCCCATGGGACAACATCCTGGAGAGAAGACAGCTGGTTGACTTTCAAGAATCACCTCCTCCTCCAAGCTCAAGAATGGTCCGGTCCAACAAGCAGGAGATCAAGCAAGGATGACAGGAGGCCTGCGTGGATGAACTTCTGACAGGAGCTCCTGACAGAACTCAAACATCAAATGGAAACGTACAAGAGTATATTGGGTTGACATGGCAGGGTTTTGGTAGTGGGGGGCTGCAGGGTGGCCTCTGTGAGGAGAGGTTGGGGCTGCCCCATGCCAGACAAGGATGGATCCAGCCAGCTCCACAATGGACCCACTGCAGGACACATCTGAGCCCATCAGGGAAGCTAGTGGTGCCCCTGGGAAAACGTATTTAAGAAAGGGGCAAAATACTGTGAGGAGTGAGGAAAAAAATGTGACAAACAGCCCTGTGAACACCAAGGTCAGAGAAGGAGGAGGAGGCGGTGCTCCAGGTGCCAGAGCAGATATTCCCCCGCAGCCCATGGAGAGACCACAGTGGAGCAGATACCCACACTGCAGGCCATGGAGAGGACCACGTTGGAGCAAGTGGATATTTCCTAAAAGAACTGAAGCCCTTTGAGAACCCACACAGGAGCAGGTTCTCCTAATAGGAATGGTGGTCCATGAAGGAACCGTGGCCCATGAAGGAGCCGTGCTGGAGCAGGTTTATCCCGAAGAACTGGAGCCCATGGAGAGGCCCTATGCTGGAGCAGTTCTTGAAGGACTGCAGCCAATGGAGAGTACCTATGCTGGAGCAGAGGAAAAGTGTGAGGAGGAAGGAGCACCAGAGACAAACTGCAATGGACTGACCAGAACGGACTATAATTCCTCATTCACCTGTGCCACTAGGGCAGGGTAGGGTAGAAGGGTGGGGAATGAAAGAATGAAGCTGAGCCTGGAAAAAAGAGACGGGTGGGGGGGAGGTGTTGTTTTAATTTGTCTTTTTTTCTTACTTTCCAAACCTACTTTGATTGGAATAAATTTAATTAATTTTCCCCAAGTGGAGTCTGTTTTGCCTGTGACAGTAACTGATAAGCGATCTCGCTGTCTTTATCTTGACCTATGAGCTTTTCCATCTTATTTTCTTCCCCTGTCCTGTTAAGGAGAGGTAGTGAGAGAGTGTCTGGGTGGGCATCTGGCAGCCAGCCAAGGTCAACCCACCACCAAGAGCTAGAAGCAGGGGCAGGGGACCTGGGAGGAATGCAGAGACACTGTCCACACATGCAGAGATGGGGTTAGGAAAGCCAAAGCCCACTGTGAATTGAATCCAGTGAGGGACATAAAGACAACAAAGAAGACTTCAACAAGTGTATCAGCAGCAAAAGGAAGACTAGAGAAAATGTGGCCTACTACTGAATGTGGCAGGGCACCTGGAGATAAAGGACATGGAGAAGGCTGAGGTACTCCGTGCTTTCTTCATCTCAGTCTTTACTGGTAATACCAGGCCCTGAGTGGGAACACACGGAGAAAGAAAGATGTACCCTCAGTAAGGATCAGTTCAGGGAATGTTTAAATAAAGCTGAATGCAGAAGTCCATGGGACTTGATGGAATGCACCTATGAGGGCTGAGGGAGCTGGCTGATGTCATTGCAAGGCCAGTCATGATGATCTTTGAAAGGCTGTGGTGGCTCGGGGAGGTTTCTGAGGACTGGAAGAAAGTAAATGTCATTCCTATCTTCAAGAAGGGCAACAAGGAGGATCTGGGGAAGCACAGGCTAATCAGCCTCAGCTCAGTCCTCAAGAAGGAGGTGGATCAAATCTTCCTGGAAGCCATTTCCAAACATATGAAGGACAAGAAAGTGATTGGGAGTAGTCAACATGGATTTATGAAAGGGAAATCATGCCTGATCAACTTGATAGCCTCCTACAGCAAAATGACCATCTCAGTGGACAAGAGGATAGCAGTGGATTTTAGCAAGGCTTTTGACACTGCCTCTGATAACATGCTTATAGACAAACTGATGAAGTATGGATTAGGTAAGTGGATAGTCAGGTGGACTTAAAACTGGCTGAGCTGCTGAGTTCTAAGACTTGTGATCAATGTCATGAAGTCCACCCGGAACACTAGTGGTGTACCTCAGACATCAGTACTGAGGACAATACTGTTTAACATCTTAATTAATGACCTGGATGATGGAACAGAGTGCACCCTCAGCAAGTTTGCAGAGGATACAAAACTTGGAGGAGTATCTGATACACAGACTAGGGCAGAGCTGGGACCATTAATCCTGGAGAATAGAATGCTCAGAAGGATCCTACTAATGTGTATAAATACCTGATGGGAGTGAAGGTGTAAAGAGGATGGAGACAAACTCTTCTCAGAGGTATCCAGTAAAAATCCAAGAGGCAACGGGCACAAACTTAAACACAGGAAATTTCATTTAGGCAGAAAAATAAATGTTTTTCATGTTGAGAGTGGTCAAACACTGGAACAGGCTGTCCAGAGAGGTTGTGGATTCTCCGTCCTTGGAGACTCCAAGAAACTCCATTTAAAACCTGACAGGACATGGCTCTGAGCAACCTGCTCCAGCTGACCCTGCTTTGAGCAGGGGAGCTGGACTAGAGGATCCCCAGAGGTGCCTTCCAACCTCAACCCTTCTGCGATTCTGCGAACAGAAGGTACTTACATTTAACTCTTCTAGACTCCACCCAATTGAACACTTGTTCAGTTTCTATGACTAGATCTCAGTAAACCAGATATTTAGAAACCTTTTGTCACAATTTCAGACAGTAATAATTGTTTTGGGACAAGGAATTTATTTTCCATTGAGATGTATTTGCTCTATTTCTGCTTTAACTTGAGTAGGTAACATATGCCCCTGATTCCCACTGATTTTTGGAAAAATATGCTTTCATAGTTATAGTACAAACCTCGATACAACAGAATGGAATAGAAGTAGTACAGTGCAGTATTGCACTTTCCAAATGACATAATTAAGCCTGGAGAGTTCTGATTTCCTGGTAATTTTGAACCAGGTTATTCTGACTGGTTGATTCCTGGCCTTCTGGAGGTTCCTCTAGCTGTTTTGGTTGTTTCTGTCCTAATCATCTCTTGAAATTTGCACTAAAGAAATTCTTTACACAGGTTTACTCTGTTGATTGTTCTTTGGTCTGGAGATTATTATCCACAATATTCTTCACCAAAAACTGAACACTGCTTTTGTATTTTGACTGCTTCACATTTTGGATGTCAGCATCTCAAATCATCAGATCAAAATCTGAAATGCTCAAAATTTAAAGGAAATCTATGAAAACACTTTGAAAACATTATAACAGGCATAGTATATGCTTCACACACACAAAAGGTTTAATTTACTCAAGTTAGTAAAGTGCTTAGAGATTGCAGGTACAATTGAGGTACAAATATAATGATCTATTGTTCTCTAAGCAGGGACCTCATCAAGGTATTTCAGTTACTGAGTTGTGAAAACTGGACTGGACTTTGCTACTAGTCTTGCCAGAAAGTTGTCATACAGCTCTCTAAACATTGCTCTATCTTCTGTAACAGCATATGATATCCTGAGCATAAGCAAGGTTTCATGGGCAGGAATACCAGAAACTGCAAGAAAAGACGTCTATCACATTTGTGTGTCTGTTGTTCATTATTTTTGTTTTTCCTGTGTGATCTGAATCCCGATCCTTCTCATTGTACCTGTGGAGCGCCTGGAGATCAACTTTTGCCATGTAGTACTATCTGCATTTCAGTTTCTCCTAAAAGTTCAAACCACAAAGTGAGATGTGGTATTTTGTTCACTTCCTCCCCACCCCAGGACCATGATCAAAATCAACATTCATATGACAACGTCATAGATGAGCACCCTGGTGAGTGATTTGAGACTGAGAAAATTACTTGGACTTAACCTTTGTGATAGTCTTTACTTCAAGCCTGATAGAAGCAGAGGAAAGTCCCCTTAACTTTAGTGGACCATGTATCCGACTCAGAAGGCTTAAAATGATAAAAGCCCGGCCTTACATGAGAAAGAGTACGGCAGCAAGGAGCTTGGTTTCTCCTTTCCACTGAAGGCTTTGAGCTTAAGTCAAACATTGGGGAGTTGTAGTTCTGTCTTTTACTCTTGTGTAGTTAATTTTCTTGGTAGTGAGATTCCAGCAGAGCTTTCAGCTGGAATTAATGTAACTCGTAATTGGAAATTCAATAATATCTGATTTGCAAATTATTGCATGAGACATATGAAGCCTCATACTTCATTATAAATTATTAATTAAGTTTTTAAAATTATCTTGCATAATCTATTATTAAGTAAATCTGTTGGCATCTCTACTTTTAAGAAATTAATGTAATATCGCCATTAAAATTTCTCCTTGTGATTATTCACAGAATAACTCCAAGAAATATATGACAAATTAATTTCTCTTTGACTTAATGTTCTCTTCCATTCAGGACTGCAGTTATTCTCCACTTCCTGCTACTCTAATTCAGAAAAAAATGCTGTTGGAAGTTGCTATTTCTTCTGGGGAGGAAAAGAGAAGATGGAATCACATTCTAGCCGATCTTCTGTTATATTTTGGCTTTTGTATAGGAAGGGATATAGAGGAGGGAGCTGTACAGGGACTTCTGACTGGAGAGCACAAAGCCAGGGGCATTCTACATGTTTGTATGTGCTGCCAGGCTCTCAGG
The DNA here is from genome assembly GCA_947846985.1 of Fratercula arctica. Lineage (NCBI taxonomy): Eukaryota > Metazoa > Chordata > Aves > Charadriiformes > Alcidae > Fratercula > Fratercula arctica. Next base: position 21,581,995 of record CANTUZ010000001.1, on the reverse strand, counting down.
ATAAATGCGGGTCTCTAGGAGAGTGTAGTTTCTCCCTCTGTACATCAGGGCAGCGCAGGTCCCATCTTTCCATCAGGTGTCTATCTGGTTTTCCGTACTGCATTGTTCTGCCTCTGGGATAAGTCGGCTCCGCACCTGCAGTGCCTTCTGCACACCCAGGTACTTTCCTGTGGCACTTTGCAGCTCTCAAAGACATAATTGTACCTTTGATTTCTGCCTCTTTCATTTGTTAGAGTGAATGACCGGGTAAGACCAGGTATGATTTTGGCCTTTGGTTCTGCTGCTGACACCTGCAAATACTAGAGCTGGGCGGTAAAGTTTTGAGGTTGGTTGTTATTTCCATTTTTGTGGATGTGTATTTGGTGTGTGCCTTTCTGGGTCATCCATTTTGTCCACGCTGTCGGGTGCAGCTTGCTCAGGGTAGACTCCAGCTGATAATAACCAGCTCACAGTTTACACAATAACTAGAAGCCTTTGCCTGCGACTTCAGGTTATTTCTTCCTCGACTGCTCGATCTTACTTTTGCCCAAACCTTTGCTTTCATATGTTAAATATGCCGTAATGCTGTACATTCAGCACAAAGATTTTAATGAAACGCTCCTATAAATATACTTGCTTCTCTCTTGTTAAGGTTATTTTAAGTGTATGTTTAGCTTGCTGATTTCACACACCGCTGTGCAGCTGTTTGTTATATATTAACTTAAGACTCAATCCCGCAAGGTACTGACGGCTTCTGGATCATGCCAAGTCCCTTTCACTCCCAGCGGCGTTTAAGGGCTTAGAGGGTGCTCAGCACCTCGCAGGACTCAGCCCTGAATCCGGGCAACAACAGGCTCTTTCAAAAACCAAGCAGGTTTTCTGGAACAAGGTTCATACCGTAACTGGGCAACATTTTGTGCAATGAATTTTCATACATTTAGATAAAATCTTATCCAGAACAACAGACCTTGTAGTTAATGGCTGCTGGAAGACATAAACGTTTAGGTATGTATGGTGGTAATTAATTACATTTTACAAGTATGGTTTTATTAGTTGTTCCAGTTAAGTGCAAAACCATGGCTGAGACTAATATTTAATCTTTTGCATGTTGGCTACAGTGTGCTTTGCCCCTCTGTCAATGTGTATGTGGTTTTTAGAGTTGCCGATAATCTGCGCAGTTCATCCAGCAAAGCCATTTGGGCATCCCTCATCCCTGCGCTTACGCGCTGTGCAACGGGGCGCTTCGTCCACCGCGACTGCAAAGGGATCCAGGGCAAATACTTAATGGCCAAATGTATCTTAGTGAGACCAAGAGGTGGTGTAGCCTGTGCAAAGTACAGTGGTAATTATTACTTTCTCTGAAACTGGTTTTGTGAGAAGGGCGCGGCATTGGTCAGTGTGGTAAATTCAGGTGTATTTGGCACAGAAAAAGTGCTGTAACATACTGTTTCTAAAAAGTTATTCTCACTATTTTATATGCAGATGAAGACCATAATCTTCCATTGTTTGCAAGGAAAAAGACAGGACCTTTAAGTAATTGGGGTTTAATTCCAAGGCCAGGCTGGATGGGGCTTTGAGCAGCCTGGTCTAGTGGGAGGTGTCCCTGCCCATGGCAGGGGCTTGGAACTAGATGATCTTTAAGGCCCCTTCTAACCCAAACCATTCTGATTCTATGATTCGATGATTTCCAAAAAGACAGGTCCTTCCTTCCCTGTTCAATACCCCGCCATGCTTGGCAAGTAAGGACATGCTCTTTGATTTTGCTCCTGGTATCACCTGCAAGTGATGGTAATTAGGAACTAAAAACTGAACCTGAATTTTACTGTCAGACTTCAGGTTGGTCAGAGAGCAAGGCACAGTTCTGTTCTAGGGACTGTTGGAGGAATTTCACTTGAATTCAAATGCACCTGTGTGTTAATAACCATATCTTTTCAAAATAAGCAATCACGCTGTTGGCCTTTGCCCTCACTCCCACAAGTTAACTGTCAGTTGCACCCACATTTACATGTGGATTCCCTCTTGAGATCGGTGTGATTTTAAGCATGCCACAGCAGAGAATCGCATACGTAAAACGTTTGCAAGATCACAGCTGTGGCGATGTACTCTAGCTGAGATCAGGGTATGAAATCGGTATGTAAATAGATGGAGGATTAAGCAACTTGCTGATTGCTTGTTCTCTCGGAGTAATGGCCGTCAAGTTGGCTGCTGTGCTTTTCTGGGAAATAAGCAAAAAACCCAAACAAAACGGAGTTTTCAGGAGTCTTTAGTAAATTAGAGAGGGTTTTGTGTAACTGTAAGCACAATTAGCTAAGCTAGCAACACTAAGAAGTTAAGAGTTGTTTACCCATTAAAAGAAAGTGGGGAAATAGGTAGAAGTTTATGGGAACAAAAGTGGACTGCTGATGCCAGTGAAGTATTTTCCAAAACTTGCAGCATAGGATGAAGGCACCACATGATCCCATGTAAGAATATTGCAGGAGAAAGTAGTCACAAGTACTCTATATCCTCCCTGGGAAAACAGCTCTGGTTTAGGGGAAATGAGGCTGGGGCTGGCTGTATGCTAATTCCCTTTCATTACTATGTGTTAGCAAAGCTGGTTAATACTTGCTGTAAAGCCTGGATTTCACTTTCCTCTCATTTAATACCAGGTTAAATCTGGAACAATAAGCTCTCAAAAGCTTAGAGGTTCCAGTAAAATGAGATTTGGCTAAAAAATTACATGTTGGTTTCCACTAGTAACAGTGTTGTAGCGTTGGTGCCCTGAGCAATGAGAGAAGCGAGACTGGTGAGAAAAGAGAATATGCTTCATTAGGACGTTGAATGATTTAGTAGAAGTTGCTATGTCTAATTGCAAACCTTAGGAAAGGTTTCTTTCTCTGGAGACCCTGAACTCCCTCTGTCCCCTTTTTCTCAGACTTCAGAAAAATGAAAAACGTAATAGTCAACTTTGAACCATTTCCAACTGTTTGTATGATGTATTTGGCTTACGAGTTGGAAAATCAGGACGTAGAATATTGCGCATGGAGCAGGATGGCTGTTATTCCAGTGTTTCTCAGGCAGCAATATCTGTGACTCTGAGGGCTGAACACTTTATCAGCTGAACGATAGCAGGATTTCTGATAAATTAAGCATCTTCTCTTGACCTGACACGGTGAAGTATAAAGCTGATACTGCAGTCAGCTGAAACTGGCTTGTTATAAAGGTGCAGCTCTGACCCTTTGGTTAAAAAAAGGGTTCTGGAATGCCTTTGTCTGTGAGTCTTCAGGACTTTGAGAGTTAAAGCTTTCATGTAAATCTTGTCCCTGCTAGGAAAATTACCAGATGCTGACAGGGGGTGTCACCAGCAGCTCAGCTGAACATATGCTGCATATGGCTTGGCTGCGGGCGCCGGACAGGGCGGCCGTGTCCCCTGCTGCCGCGGGGACTGCTCGAAACAGGTTTTAAACCAACTGATTTCAGCATAATACACAGTGTTCATCCTACCAACGAGACCGAATAACTAATCAGGCATAGATTGGCCTGCCAAAATTTTCGCTGCATCAAAAAAGAGTTAGATGGCATTTTTACTGAGCTCTTTTACAAACGGTGTTTTTTGAGGCGCTGAGCAATCCCAATGTCTCTGCATTGGGGACTATATTGCATTATTTTTGTGGGGAAGCTGGAGTTGAAACTGAATCAAAGATTAAATGTAAAGCAGATTAAAATCTCTATACACCTTAATGATTGATTTTAATCTCTGAATTTGACATAACAGCACTTCATAAGAAATTCAATTAACCATTTTCTGGAGAAAGTATTTTCCTGCTTTCCCAGAGAACACACTTAAAAATATTTCCTGTTTGGGATGCTGCCACAGAATTTGCGTTTCTTTGTCTCTCGTTTGCAAACCCGCTACAGACGCCCACCCAGCACCACCACCTCACACCCACCTCACACCCACCCGTCCTGGCACCCTACGGCTTTGAAACACAACACATGGGAAATAAATTGAGGGCCCTTCTGCATTTCCACAGCCCTTTCCAAGTCACAGCCCTCCTGGGCAGCTCCCGAGACGAATTTTGAGCCTGGAGCCGTTTCAGGACTCCCATTGCTTGTGAAAGGAGGAGTTTCCACTCGCCTTCCCGTGTCTTCCTCCCTGCCCTTGGATGCTCACTTCCACCTCCTGCCCTGCAACAGCTCAGGTGCAGCCGGGGGAGCTGATTCAACTCACAGCCTGGCAGGAAAAAGCAGAAGGGAGGTCCGGCATCTCTCCTTTGAGGCGGTGGCATGCCCTTAGATCGGCTGGAGCCGCCACTTCTACCTTCATCCGTAGAGACCAGGTAGATCGAAGGAGATGATGTGAACGGGAGCAGGTGGCCTGTGGGGAGCGACACCGTGTCTGGGTCAGTGCGTGAGAACAGGAGACAGCAAAGCAGCCCGTTCCCATCCTGGCACAGAAAGGGAAAGTTTGCTGAATTATGTCATGAAAAGCAAGAAGTGGGAAGAGATGTGACTCAGGTGTTCAGTATTGCCAAGGCAAAACACACCCCCAGGACAGAATTGATGCAAACTCTCTCCCTTTCATATTGCAGCTAGAAATATAGCTCACACCTTCAGCTTAGTATTTCAATTATGTACCCCGGCATGTTGAGGGAATGGCTGCTAAGGTTTCTCCCATTAGATTTTCTTAACCAGAAGTTTAACGAGGCCTTTTTAAAAAAGGACGGTGTGACTGACTGAAACCAAAGGGTCTGTTTTGCTGTTTGCAATGTTTAGACAAAGGCAGCTCACCCACGTAAATTAACTTTTCTAGTAAGAAAATGTGTAATCTTTCAGGTTAAGAGCTATCCTGTGCTCTTACAAGACATAAATTATTAGGCAGATTTGCAAACTCCGGTTTAGATTAATGGACCATCAACAAAATAGGCAACTGAGTCTTGAAACAGGCACTTTAGTCTGAACTCCTTTCAAAAAACTGGACTTTAGGGTTTGTCCTCTGCATGGGTAGATAATGGATTATTTTCTTTGTGTGTACACTTTTTATAGCTCTCATCACCGTAAGCATCAAAGTGCCAGAGAAGCACTGATGGATTTATCCTTGCAGGCCCATAGGTTATAAGGTACTACTCCTATCATCACTTATTTTACCCATATGGCACTTAAGTTGAGAAAACTATGCTGAACTGACAAGGTCAGAGAGAAACAAAATCCAGAATCCCTCTTCCCCAGCCTCAGCCATAAAGGCATCTTTCCTGCCTTAGATGGGGGTTTCATTTTTTTTCAGATGATTTACCATTACTTTGAGGGCTAGTAGAATCCAGAGTGGTTTAACCTCTACTCATAGGAATATGGGTGTAGGAGCCATAAATCATAGAATCATAGAATTGCCGAGGTTGGATGGGACCTTTCAGATCATCTAGTCCAACCATCAACCTAACACTGACAAAAACCATTACTAAACCATATCTCTAAGCACTACGTCTACCCCTCTTTTAAAGGTCTCTTGGGGCACTGATTCCAGTCCCGCCCTGTTTCAGACAATTATGGCATTTGGTACCTTAGATATACATATCTAACTCAATCTCAGGCTAATTAAGTTAGGCTTTCTTCCACCCTGTTCTAATAGGAAGACAGTTGCCTGATTCCAATGTTCTGCTCTTTAAAAATCTTCTTCTGATTTCCCACCCAAATCTCTATAAACCGTGCATAGATGTATATTGATAATATGGAGGACTATTAACCAGAAAGTGCAGGGAATCTTTTCCTTCCTTTGCAGACAGCTTGTCAGATTTGACACTTTGAAATAGCTAAAAAAAACCCAACCCAAACAACCCCAAATAAGAAAACAGAAATCTAACAGAAATGCAGACACAGGTGGATGCCAGCCAGTGGAAACCTCTGCTAGCCCAAATGAGCATATGGTCACTAGTTTTTAGGGTCTCCAATAGCACAAATGAGCTGTGCCAATCCGACCTAATGCCCTCGACTTACACCTTCAGTGTATCTGAATGACTAACTTGTACAGCTGCAATATCTTACAGGGGCAGTCAATACGTATTATTTGTATTGACTCTTAGAAACAATTATAACATTACAGGTAACATCAGGCTGCAAGAGATTTCCTTGACTATTCTTTTGGTAAAAGATCTCATTTAGTATTTATGGCTCTTTTTAACAGGACGAGTAAGCTAGCCCCACATTTATAAATTTCTATGTGTCTGATTCCATGTCCAGACAAACAAGGTTTCAAGCGAGCGGCATTGTGTATTCTGCATCTTTAAAATCAGGTAACTTCTTTTCCTGCCAAAATAAACAGACAGTTTGCTTAAATTTCGTCACCCATGTTTTAAAAAATACTTTTGATTTTAGTGTTAATAAAGAAGGTAGGTAGTTACTATAGCACCAAAGAAAGAGAGGGATGACTATTAGTTAAAGGCTTATCATTGCTTGGAAGTTTTCAGGCAGGCTAAATTCAGAGCACATATTTTATTGAAAAGGCCCAGCACGTAAATGTTGTCGTAGCACTTCATTGGTATCTACTTTGTTCAAATTGGTTTTTCCTAGCTTTTCTGTTCCACAGGATTTTGGATAGAGTAAATTCAAACAAAAAGTAGAACTTATTGACAAACTAGAGGTAGAATTAGCAAGATTTCTTTTTTTTTTTTTTTTTTTTTTCTGAAAAAGAAAAAGAAACGTGGTGGAGACGGTAATTCAATCTTCTGGCATAAGAAGTGTCCCCATGAATGTTAATTTAGCTCAGACTGTAACAAAGACAGCAAGTTTGTCATTGTGAAAAGAGACTAAACAAAGAAAAGTATTGATACTAATTGAAAAAAAACCTGTGTGGTTCTTGAAGCACATGAATCAAGACCGCCTAGAAGCCTCCATTGATTACAACAACAATAACTGGTGCTTCCCCTCAAATGTTACCTGTTTCTCCTTTTTTTAATCTTAGTGAGATCTTCACTGTTCTGACCTCATAAATGTAACAAAAGCTGTAATTGCTCAGGGTTTTTTGCCCTGGCCAGCTCGGAGATAACTAAGGTGCGCAGCTGCACTATAACCAGTTGGGTGTTTCTGTTGCATCACGCTGGGACAATTATTCTACCGAGACCTGTTATTTTATTGTCATAAGCATCAGAAGCAAGGTGATCTTACAGAACACCTCATCATTTCTACTGATGTGGCATCATCGTTCCTATTGAAGTCCCCTACCTGCTTCACTTTTAAAGCATTTCCATCTTTTCTAGTATCTGATGGATATCATCCAACACCTCTGCGGTGTTGATGTATCCCCGCTCCATTCAGCACAGCTGAGTGATTTAAGGGAGCGTTGGGCGCTGCTCGTGCTTCCTCCGCCAGCCCAGGGAGAAAAGCACCATCTTCCAAAAATCATATAAACTCACGCACAGCCCCTCGCTACGCCTCACGTGCAAAAATGAATGAAGTGACCCAGCTCCTCAGCATGGGCAAACACCCACTGCTGGTGGTCCTCAGCCCTCAAACTCTTCATGGCCCTTTCTCCATGTACTTATTCTTCCACCGGCTTATTTTGGCCTCCTGGTTGCATAACAAGGCACCTTCATATCCTCAGGTAATTTTGGAAGGCCGCAGTTTTGAATAGAGAGGACAGGACGGCAGGGTAATTAAGTGGGTGGGGAAGAAGGTTGATGAAGAGCTCTTAATAGTCACTTTTACATGCTATTATTTCGAGCAAGGAAAATAAATAGCGACTGGCTGCAGAGCCATCAAACGCTGCAGCGAGGGGTGTGACATCGGAAGGGGTGGCAGGTAGAGCAGAGAAGGAAGAGAAAGCAGATGGCTGCAGAGTGGGACAATCCCAATGCTTTTTCCGCACTCACACCCTTTCCTCCCAACTAGTCCATATCACTTTAATGTGCATCCATCTAGCAGAAAATCTAATACAAGTTTTTTCAAGACAAAAATAAAAATATGTCGTAGTAAAAAAAAAAAAAAAAAGAAGGAAATTTTTGACAAATCTCTTTTCCTTCCTATTTCTGCCTACTTAACATCTCCACGGACCTCTTCCTCCCTGCATCTCACACTTTGCGAGACACAAAATAAAGGTGGAATTCAGCCTCCCTAATTGGTAACGGGAAGTCTTCTTTATGTTTAAACACAATGATCTGTTTATTGGAAACTGCTCTTCTGTAGTACCAGCCATCTCTTCGTGTCATGCTGCCTGAATAATGCCTCTTGAGGATGGAGAGAAAGAATAGCATCGCAGTTGGACCCTGCGGGGTTATAAATAGCATTCTAGCAGCCTGAAAGGCTGAAGCCATCATTAAGTTGCATGCAGCTGCAGTGGTGTAGGTGGGTGAGTAAGAGCAACTCAGAGATGGGATAATGGTAACCTGGTACACAAGGGTCATTTTTCATTGATGGCGTCACTCCATCAGGCTATTGTGTTCTCCCTAAATTAGGTCTCTGTGTTTAACACAGAGCTCAACCTCGGCAAAGCACATTTAAAAGAAGATTAGAGGGGAAACCAGCTTGTTGTGTGTTGCGATGTAGACCAAATTGTGATAAACTTTTCTCACTTTGGTCAGTAATTGCCTTTATCAGCAGTAAAGTAAATGCAACAGGACCTGGCCTTTGGGAAGCAGCATACCAGCTTCCTACGTAAGGGCAACGGTGACTTTCACTGGGCAAATTAAGAAGTTAATACAGCAATTTAACCCAAGCTGTCCTTTGATTGTTTTCCTTAGCAACATGATTCATTTTCTGGAATGGATTTTTTCAGTGCCAAGACAACAAAGGTCTTGTATTTGGAAAATCCCTTTCGATTCATTATTACCAATTTGGTTGCAGATAAACACAATGGAAAAAGCCTACATTAATTTCACACAGTTTATATATAAAACAGATGAAAACAATTAGCAGCCCACATTAGTTTGAGCTTGCATACACAAACACAGCACTCTTCCCTCATTTCTAACCTGAACAAATCGAGATCTTGATCCTGCTCCCAGTGAAGTCGGTGGGGGAGTTGCCTTTAGCTTCAACAGATACATGACTCAGCTCAGTTCCCCCTGTGGGACCTGTCAATGTGTAAAGATTCCTCGGAGGTTAAATGCTTGCAGGAGAGTTTGCCTGGGATGTAAAAGGAAGGTGCAAATTGCAGAACTGGAGCATTAGCTATGTACTGCAGCCTGGAAAAGGCACTCTCATTTAAAGCAAAGGGATCTCTTATTTCAGTAATCCTGCATCTTAATAATTAAATTTGGTCACTCATTAATTTAGAGTATGTCTTAGACAGTCACTTCCTTTGCCATCTTGCCCAATAGCTGTTGAAGTAGGACAAATACTTTTATGTTTTTGTGAAATTATTTCTTTTGGCTCTTTTTACGTACTCTTTTAAGGGTATCTTTTTAAAAAAAAAATCACTGCTTTAAAATAGACTTTAAAAAAGTATTTATAAAAGAACCATGAAAGAAACAATAGAGTTGTGGGAGTGGAAGAGAGGATTTCTAAACTAAGTAGAACAAATCATTCTCATTTAGAATTTTCAGATTTGAGTGTCTTTCTTATTACATAAATGTGCCTTTTGCTATTCTGATAAAGCTGAGATGTATCACTACCTATTAAAAGTTGGGGGGTGGTTGTTCCTTCATCATTAAAACTCTATATTCTTTCTCCCATGTCACATTTTTTGTAATCCTTTCCCACCTGTATTACACTTGGAATAATCCTTCTCATTCCTTGTCACATGCGCATTAAACCTCTTTAAAATTACAGACTTAGAGCTTCTAAAAGAAGCATTTAATTTTTGTTGCAGTAAGTGTGATGACCATTGTCACATCACTATTAAAAATCTCAAGCATATACCAATCTGGAATTTATTCTTGGAGTTCTTCTCTTCGTAAATTACTGTACTTGCTCAACCATGACATGTAATGCTGCCACTGCCCCTCAGGTCACTGCAGCCTTTGTTACTCATCTGCAGCCAAACTATTAACCTGTAAATAACACGGTATATAGCTCAGTTTTTCAGAAATACCTATGAAAGTGCTATGAATTTGTTTTTATTTACAGCTTTTCGAGAATTCTCAGTGGCAAACAGTATTAATCCTCTCAAGAAACACAAAAGCTGGAAAAACAGCCAGGAACGCCACTTCAGAAGCAAATCTGGATGATGTTTTGGTTTTCCTCAAATATTGTAAGAAACTGGAAAGTGTTCAAGTCTATAGTCAGGAGGGTGATTTACCTTCTTTCTCATGACAGTCCTGTTGATTAGTTTTGCTTTGCATCATTTTACTAAACCTTGGTGTGACAGCACCTGAATACTATACGCACTTCCCATTTTTTAAAAAAATAATAATTCAGATTAAGAAAAGATTTGGGTACTTATTGGTCTCCAGGGCAGGAAGTTAATCCTGTTCTCAGACACACTCTTTAGTGTGCTGCATCCATGCTTCGCTGAATAGTACGCGGATGTGGAAGGACAGACCCTGACTCAATGAAGCTGAAAGTTTGAAGAGGGTTTTAGCATACTACCAGTAAAAAAACTATGCAAAACAAATCTGGAAGACTAAAACAATAGTATTTACTTTTTAGAAACTTGACAAATGTCCAGTTGACTAAATACTGTTACCTCTGTAATTGCAATTTTCTAGGTATTTCCTTTATTAAACGTAATGACATTTACGAAATATGACATACAATGGTATTCTTACCTAATTATCCAGTGAGCTTTTTAGCGCGGCTTTTTAAGGAAATTAAGTTATTGTGAGCACGTTGTTAGTCTGTCAATACTTTCTCATGTCATTTCTGTCTCCTCAAGCAGTTTTTAACCTGCTGATGAGCTTCAAATATATTTAAAAGAAGGATTCAGATCTCAAAGTTATCAGAATTTCTCAAGTTTCAGAAACACTGCTGGCTGGATAAAGGAGAGCCCCAAATTAGTGGCTCAGTTCAGCTCAATAGTTTTTTCTGCTTTGTCTTTTTGTCCAGCTGGTAGATAAGAGGACACAGGAGGAACTGGGGGTTCCCTTCTCTGAGCGGGCTTGTGGATTAAAAAGGATATTCAAAATGAATGTGATGGATATAGCTGGACTATTTATGGAAAGGAACGTGCAGGAACACAGGAATGTAAATCCATTGAAATTCAGGTTTGAGTAGTGCTGTTAGAAGCTTTTAAGCAACCAGCACAGTCCCCTAGAGATACCAGGGAGGCTGTGAGATAAGTTTACAAGACCTATTGAAAGTGGTTTTAAAGTTAACTTCTGATACACTTCGTGTCTCATATAAATGAAATATATTTCCCTTAATGATGCTGCTAAAGTAATTCTTTTGGGCATTTCAGCACCTTCACTGAGTCCCCCTTCAGAGACTTCCTTTTCTGAAGCAGATAATTCTTGTCTGCACTGACTTGAGAACTTTTCCCCAGGCAGTCCCAAGCTAACATAGATCACCAGCCATGGTCCATATGGCCCCTCTCCTTACCGTGTCAGCGCTTCCAGTCCTAACCTCCATTGCCCTTTGATTCCCATGCCCAGCACTGTAGAGCAACCACTTTACTGCCTCATTTGAGTCATTCTTCAAAACTTGCTCCTTCCATGGGGTGTACCATAAAGCTGAGGCCAGCAAGACCTGGGCTGGTGGCAGGTTGTGCCTGCTGCTGTTGACTGCTGGAGAATCCTGTGGTCACTCCCAGACTTATTTGCTACCTCATTTGACCTACATCCCTTAAGCCCATTTGTTTGCTTCATCCCTTAACTACACCTTGCCTTTGAGAGTAGGTCTACATGGCTCTCCAGAGAAGTAATTACAGCATGTACAGTCACACCAGTCTCAGAGGAGAGGCAGTGGGGCTGACGGCCTTCATTACTTCTGTAGGGTGTCTGGTCTGCCACTCTCTCTGTGTTGTCCCATTTTCATTTTGCCTCTCAAGTGAGACACATTAAAACAGCTTTAGCTATGTCTACAGCTCCAGTCCAAGCGTAGAAATATTTTCAGACAATAAACTGAGCAAGGACTACCAGTTTTATGGGTCTTCATCAGGAGTCATGACAGGGGGCTGTAAGACATCGTCTCACAAAATTTTCCTTGTAGTATTTGAACCTCTTCAGATTGTGCATAAAATGTTGTTCTTGCTGTTAACTCTGAGGAACAGTGGCAAACCAGAAAGTTGTCCAGATTTGGGACTGAAAGACAGCCTGGGAACCAAGCATGAGTATCTCAAAGAGCTTGCTGATGGCAAGAACTTCTTTTCCAACATGTATGTCTTTAGGCGTAATAAAGCAAAGCACGCTTAGGAAAATACACTGATTTGTTCTCCACTAAGAAATTTGTGTTCGTCACCACAAACACAATTGGGCCTCAGTCCAATTTAGACAGTAAAATGAAAATATATTTCTATGTTGCAGATTGTTTTGTTACAAAATATACAACTAGCTACTAAACATACTTTGCTGGGGTGAAAAAGAGTGACAGGCAATCTGAGGCTTTTTTCAACTACTTTGGCCTTACTAGCAGAGTCATTTATATCATGTAAGGAAGTAGACTATTGAGTGGACTATTTTGGGTGGTGAGACAGTGGAACAGGTTGCCCAGAGAAGCTGTGGATGCCCCATCCCTGGAAGTGTTCAAGGCCAGGCTGGATGGGGCTTCGAACAACCTGGTCTAGTGGGAGGTGTCCCTGCCCATGGCAGGGGGCTGGAACTAGAGGTCCCTTCCAACCCAAACCATTCTATGATTCTATGATTTAGCCCGCAGATTATAGCTGGGAAAATAACCTCGTGTTTGAGAAGGGGTGAGAAGCGGTACATGTGTTGCCCGTGCTAGGCAGCAGAACCTGCGCCAGTCCTGTGCCCCTGACAAAACCCAAGGGTGAGCAGAGCACGGGTACCCAGAAACGCAGGGAGCGGTGAGGCGAGGCTGGAACAGCACGGACGGGGCGTTTGGAAGGTACTAAACACCGTCACCCTGGTGTGGCCGGGTGGTTTCTGCCGGGGCACCGCCGTGGCAGATGGAAGGGAGGCTCCTTCCAGCGCTTGAGACCCGGCGGGAGTCACCGGGGGGGACCCTGCCCGGAGGAGGGGGACACGTCCGAGTCCGGGGGCGGCCAGAGGAGCCGGGGGGTTCCCGCTCCGCCCCGCCCCGCCCCGCCCCGCTCCGCCCCGCCGCTCCCCGCCCGCCGCCTCCCTGCGCCCCGCCGCTGCGGCCGTTGCTGCCATAGCGATGCGGGAGCGGGCGGCGGCGGCGGCGGGCGGCGGGCGGCGGGGTCCCCCGGCTCCCCCCAGGTAAGGGCGCTGCTCCGCCTGTGGCCGCCCGGCAGCGGCAGCGTGGCGGGGGAGGTGTTGCAGACTCCGCGCGGTGAGCTCTGATCTTCTTTTATTTTTTTATTTTTTTATTTTTTTTTTTAAATTTCATTTCATTGCATTTGTTCTCCTGCCTCTTCTGCCCGCTCAGGTGCGGCGTCTCCCAAAGCCGCTTTCTCTGGGAACTTCTCTGCCGAGAGCAGCGGCTTCTTGTCATTGTTGTTGTATGTATTTTTATTTTTTTATATTTTTTTTTTTCCCCGCGTGGAAGTTTGCGAGCGGGTACAAGAGCACAAGGGCAGGCCGAGGTTTCGGTGCCCGCCGGGCTTTTGTCCGGCCGCGGGTGCCGCCGCGGCGGCGGGGCAGGGTCGCACCGGCTCTGCCCGGCCCGGATCGTCCCGACCCGGTTCGTCCCGACCCGGGTCTGCCTTGCCGCCCGGCAGGCTCCCGCCGCGACCCTGTGAGTGAGGGGGATTAAAAGCAGCGGCCGGGGAGTTTTCAGGCGTTTCGCTGCAACACAAGAAAATCCCTTTATCCCCAGCGGGGCAGAGGCTCGCAGAACTCCTGGGAAAACGCACTCGGGAGGGAGCAGCCTTAACTCCAGCGGATGCGAGCTCCAAAACTCCCGCGTTTCACCAGGCGGTTTGGCGTTTGCCCCTGCGGGGTCTGCACCCGCCGCCATGGAAAACCCCCACCGGCCTTTTGCATCTCCTGCTTCTCTGCCGCCGGGCCCCCTCCGCTTGCCGGGGGCCACCCCCCCGTCCCCGCTGGCCCTCGGAGCCCCCGCGGCCACTTGGAGACAAAGAAGAGGCCGGGGCTGCCCCTTTCCCTGGAGCACAGCTGTACGTTTCCTCTTCTCCTTTCGGGGCAGTGGCAGGTTTGTGAAGATCCCGCTGGCCCTTGCAGAGAGAACCCTGCCACGACCCGCGTTTTTAAGATGGACTGGGCATCCCAAGATGGACTGGGCATCCCGGTGGTTTTTGGGTGCTGTGGAGCACAGTGGTGCAAGCACATGCCTGCCTGGCAAAGACCCCCAGCCGGGGCAGGGGAGGCATGGCTGGGGTCCACACATGGCTTTCCCAAGCACCGGAGTGTGGTTTGGGCTGCTGGATCTCCCATGCTGGGCACAGGGATTCCCTTATATAGCACATCCCAGTCACAGAGACTCCAGTCACTTCCAATTTCAAGTTTTCATTGCGCTGTCATGACAGCATAGGCCAGCTTCCAGCTTTACGGACTTCTGAATGTTGTTTTCTTTGGCTAGGGAAAAATACTTTGCTGTGCACTTGATGTAGCTCTTAGGTTTACCTGCTAGGGGACAGACAAGACAGTCGAGTGCCATGCAGCCAACAGCAGCAAGTGTAGGAAAAAATATGTATGTTTTCCTTTTCTTTGGCTACTGTTTGAGGATTAGGTGGCACTTGATGGACGTGCTTCGTTTTTTGGATGAAAGCTTCTCAGGTGTCTTGGGGCTCAGTGCTGAGCACTGTGAGGAGAAGGACTGGATTGTTGTTGGGGGTTTCTCTCTCTAAGCATGAATGTGGATGATATTTAGTGTAGCGAAGTGGTAGTCATACTGAATTTATTAGCTTATTAAGCATTGGAGAAACAAAGTACATATTGAAATTATTCTGGTCTCTTAAATTGCTAATGAATGCAATTATACTTTGAGGGAGTTACGAATGTTTTCTCACCACTGCAACACACCTTTGTTGGGCAAAAAAGAACTCCTCCATTTCGTGCCTGTCTTTATTTCCTACAATGGGGCTCAAACTTCTTTTAGTTGGGGATTTTGTAAGGAAACTTCTCTAACGGTTGCTTTTGTTTTCCTGATGCAGGCAGTGCAGCCTGAGGAGCTGAGCTCACCCAGTGGATGCGAAAGCAAGACAAACAGAGGTGCAGCAGATGAAGGAGAGGCAGCGAGGTCAGCTGGTGAGGACAGCAGCTTCGCTGTGGGCTACCCCAGCCTCCGTCTCCATGCCTACAGCATCGAGAGCATGACAACGTTTCCCAATGGCTGTGGAAATGGCACCACTGTTACTTGTATAGTTATGGATAATAAAGAGCCCCAAAACCAGACCACCTGTGTCAGTCATAATGGGGGATACAGCACCAGCAACAGTCACGAGGAGGAAATCCAAGAGGATAAGCTCAGCCCTTCCAAAATCATGCGCTTTTTCACCACCCCTCGGAAACGGGCTAATTCCAGCTCCGACAGGCCTCGTTCTCTGGTTTTGATGGGTAACTCGTCCACCTGGAATGCTTTGTCTTCCATCAGAAAAATGGGATCTTTCAAGAAGTTGAAATCTTCAGTTCTCCAAGGAATTCAAACAAGGGAATGCTCAGACATCTTAAATGAGAATGGCGTAGGCAAACAGGGTTCAAATGGGGCAGTGGTGAGAATTCAGACTAACAGGTATTCCTATTCGGGGCCCCTACATGATTTCCAGAACGCAATGGATGGTTTAGCTTCTGACTGCTCCGATGCAGAGGACAGCGATGAGTCTTTCCTGAGGAATACCCATCGCTCACGCAGTATCAGGCGGGCTTACGGTGCTGGCCGCATAAACTTGCTAGACACGGATAAAGTTCAGAGTCATCACAACTGTACTAGGCCAACATCACCTGTCATTGCAGAGCCAAAGATCTGTGAAATTTTGGTGAAAGACTCTGAAAACAACAGGATCATTTATCGGAGAAGCAAAAGTTCGGATAATTTGAACTTTCTGAAAAAAAGCTCATTCAAGCGGAAGTCCACCTCAAACCTCACCGACCTCAAGGTCGGTAATGAAAAACAGATGCCAACAAGGACTGTGAGTGTTACTTCTGCCGACTCGGACAAAACCGGTGGGAACCCCGAGAGGAGATCCAAGAGATGGAAGAGCCCTATCAGGGCAAAGGATTTTGACCGAGTTTTGAAACTCGTCAGTAATGTTACAGATGTTGCGTGGAAGAAGGATGGCCCGAAGAGCATGGCTCCTTCTCCCAGCGAGCAGTCCCAGAGAACAAGGTCAAACAGCAGACTGCACGATGACTACTCCCGCAGGGTTTCCAGCAGCACGGATCATGACAGAAAGAGATGCACCTCCCCAGTATCTAGTCCAGACTCTTCCTTGCCGGGAACACCTTGTCTGCAAAGCCCCGCTGTTGCTCAGGATAAAGAGGCTGAAACGAATGTAGCTGTTGCTGAAGACAAAAGCCTCAGGACATCAACAGGTATCCCAGACTCTGATAGCTTATCACCCACCCTCAATGACATTAGTCCTTTTCCCAATGAAGTGTTTTATTCGGACTCAGATGAACCAAAAGCTACCCAGCAGTTTACACACGAAGCTGAAAACCTTCACATTCCAGTCAGGCCGACTACTCCAAAGCCTCAGAGTCCCACTGCAGAGAAGGTCAAGTGCAATATGAATTTCCAGTGCCCAAACCATCACAGTACCTTGTCACTGAGCTCATCGGAGAGCGAGGAGAGAGTAGAGGTAGCGGGACCGAAGCTGGGCAGGAATCCTGTTTGCTTCCAGGACTCGGTGCAGGCTGTGTACTACGATGATGGAAACGAAGACAGTGGCATAAGCAGCCACTCTCAGCTGAGCCTCAATTTAGCCTCTGGTGCTGAAGAGAAAAAGGAAGAGGTAAGAAAGAAAGAAAGCAAAATCCTTAAGAACCTGTGTATATCTATCTATCAGGTTTTGTCTTTATTAATGCAAAACAATGCAAACAATGCAAAACAACCTGAATGCTAATGGCTATTGCAGCTTGTTATTGCTAAAATATGCTGACAGCAATTATTTCCTTTAATATATTCTCTTTGGATGCTAACGTCAAATTATTTTTTCTTTGTGCACTAATATCAAAGAAAGTTTTGGCAGCAAAGCTATTCATGTAGGTTTTCAAGGGCAGCTTACTGCACCCTGCAGATACACCACTTGTCATGTGGTCTTGTCGGATTTGACCAGCCCGAGCAGGGTCTGGCTGTGTTTCCTTCCAAGCTGAGAGGTCTCTCAAGAGTCTGTGTATTTTAAAGTAGCCTTGATTCGGTGTTAAACACTTTGCCTGTGGAAGCCTTGCAGAACATGGCAGTACTTGCAGAGCAGTGTGGCGTGAAAGATTACAGAATGAAAGAGTACTGAGGTTTAAGCATTCAGTTGTGGCCGATGTTTTCGCTGTGCAACCATGGCCATGCTGAGGGCATTTACTTGCCTGCAAATTTCAAACAGCAGTACTTTATACGCTGGCCTGAGTGTATTTCTGCTCATGTTTTGGTAAAGACACCAGCATTTCCCTGCACCCAATGCATGATTTGATACTCCCAGTCGATGGGTAGATGTATTGCAAGCACCTCTGAGGTAAGTTCACGTAATAAGCCTGTGCCTTCACCTAAAGCACCGTGTGAGCTGTCAGAGGAGCAGTTGCAATGGTTTGGCAGTGTTGGTGGAGAGCTGTGTCCTGCGCGCGCTGGGGACGGTGTGGCTCACCCCAGCCCCGGCAACGTGCAGTAATGTGGTTTTGAGCTGCTCAGCGTGAGGCAGCAGAGAAAGGTTTGCTACTCACTGGGAAGGATAACGCCGGGGCAGAAATCCCTCTGGATCTGTATGCATATGGAAACCATTTACAAAAGAAAGCTGGCGTATCTTTTAAGCCACCTCAGTTTGACTAAAAGTATCTTATACCTTAGATATGAGATGGACAAAGGCAATTGTTGCAGCTGCACAGACTTCAGCCTTTCAGGCTGTAAAGTCGTACAATGTCTGTGAAGCCACCTTACTTTTAAAAGCCTGGCATGGTTTTTGCAAACTAACTGTAAATGGTTACAGAGCTTATCAATATTGTCCTTCTGCTGGAGAAAAGCAAGTTTGTTTACTGTAGTGCTTGCAGTTATGGTAAGATTGGAAAAATAAACCCAACGCGTATAAATGTTGGGACTCTGGGGTTATTCCTTTTCTGGAGTTGCCACAGCCATCCATCTTTTCCAAAACTCTTATTTAAGAGTGTATGCAAAGAGATGCTTTCACGCTGCCAGAAGAGGCGAGAGCCCTAGGGTGGACGAATGTCAGTTGTATTTCTCAGGAATAAAATGGGAAGTAGAATTAATGCTACTCATCTACCATCTAGTGGTGATCTGCGATCATGACTCAAGAGACATTCAGCTTGTCCCTCCCCTTGGCTCCCGACAAACCAGTACAGTTTTTAAATGAATGTGTACATTGGGTGGATAAAAGTTACTGCAGTTTTAGTTTTAACACCACATTCTGTTATTATCTAACATGCAGTTTAAACTTTCTATTATAACATATTTTAGGTCGACTGTGAGTGCCTCTTAGTGCTCGCTTCAGCTGTCTAGAATACGGAGTGTGCACTGACGGCAGCTCTGGGTTCGTGTAGTCATGTAGGAGGCCGGTGTAGGATGGAGCCCTGCAGGAGATGAAGGAAATGGTGTCCAGGGGATGGAGTCCTTGGCTGCCAGGGCAGCAGCGAGGGACTGTAGCCCCCTCCTCGTGCTGTGAGCGCTGCCTGGAGCCCTCTGTGTATGGCGAAACAACTGCAGCCACCCAAATGGTGCAGCTGCATCCAGACCTCTCTTCTGATCCAAAAAAGCAAAGTTTTTGGAGGTGGTAGCTGTGGATCAGAAGCAGGAGCTGTGCATGGCAGGGTTTCCTTCTGTCTTAATTATGCAAGGGGTGTAAACTCTGTCCTCTCTTTTTTCGATGCCTGCTTCTCATCGCATAAAACCCTAAAGCTGTGGCACTTAGTGGCTACAAAACAGGGAGAGTGGTATGGTTTCTCCCTGCCATTTCTTTGGAGTGTTTCATTGCTCATTTCCTCCTCCTTTACAGCATGCTTCCCTCAGCGTGGAGGTAGCTTGATACCAAAGATACTTACGCCAGGTTATTTTTTAATTGGAGTTTATTCAGCCCACAGGCATTTTTATGAATGCCGCATACTCACACAATGAGGTCATTGGGGTTTGAACTTTTGACTACAATTCATTTTTAACTCTACCTTACATCTCCGCGTTACAGAACTGTACCCACCCAGCAGGTTGGTCCTGTGACAGTCAAGCACTTGGCTCATTCTCATTTGAGATGTAAAGCTGACCCATGCAAATCCCAAATTTTTGAGACTTTGCCCGAACCTTAAATACACTGTGGTGATGGACAAATCTGCACTGTTTCCATGTTTCGTGCATCTTCTTTTCTGTATGGATTTAATGTGAAGGCCATTACGTATTCCAGTACAGCCACTGAAATCTCTATGACTTGGAGACATATTTCAGTAGAAAGCTTACAAGGTGCCAAGTGGTCAGGCTCAAACGTGTTCTCCTTTCAGGACTGGCTGCTGTGGCTGGAAGCAAATCTAGTTTATTCTCTTACCCGCTCATCTAGTAGATTAGTTGCCAAATGAAGTCTGTGGAACTTGGTCCATCTCAATGTTTTCCCAAATGCGGAAACATTTCTACCTTGTGTTTCTCCCAATGCCAGAAAGCTGATTTTGCAGTATTCACGCAAGGGCATCTATCCATTTACCTGAATTGCTGTTTTGGGGATTTTTTTGCCTATGTGATTCAGTCTTGAGATCCGGTGACTTTGCTGGTTTCACCAAAATGCAAGATTTGGACTGGAGCAGGGGAGGTGTTCGGCCTTCTTGGTTGTTGATCCTGCCAGAGGTCGCTTCCCAGGGAAGAGCTAATTAAGTGCCGCCTGGATCCATGCCTCAGCACTTCTTAAGCTACAGAGGCGTGAGTCACCAAAGCTGGGCTGTGGCAACCCGTGCTTTCCCAGTCTCTGCTTTATGCCTCTGTCACTTATGTTCAATATGTTGCTTTTAAATAGTATCAGGAGGTGATTAAGTATAAGTTTGTATTTGGACTGTTTCGCATTACTTTCCTGAAGAAGCGCCCCATGTCACCATAAATAACGAAAACTTAAACTCTTCGCTTTGGACTAGCATGTGTCAGCCACTAAGGCTGCCTAAACCAAAGACTGTTCTGAATTTGTTACAAAAAGGACAAATCAAGTTATTTGACATTTCACCTAGTCTTTCACAAGCTCTTAGAGCACCTGCTATTTAAGTTGCCTTGCTGGCATCTGGCTCCACAGTACGCCAGACTTTTTATTACTTAAATAACTTATCTGCATGACTATAAGTGAATGATAAATTACAGTGAAGAGGTAATTAGGGTTGAGTCACATTTTGTTTGCAGACTGTCTTTTAAATGCTCTAAGACCTGTCTGTTGACTCATTTATGTTCGTGTCATGCAAAAGACAGTGGTCCAAGCTAATCCGCGTCGTGCAGTCTCCCAGCGCTCAGCTCTTGGCAGAGGTCCCGTACAGGTCTCTGGGCTCTGAATATTGAGCACAGATGGCTTACCTAGGGGGACGGCTTATGGAGAAGAGGAAGAAGAGCTGTATGGGTGGGAATACGGAGAGGATTCAGCTCTGTCCTCACTGTTAATCCTCCCAATTTCTTTCTTCAGAAAGCATCCCCACGGTGAAGGACCAAAGGGTGGCAGCTGGATGTGGTCATGTTCAATACCCACAAGGAGCATGTACCAGCCAGGAGCTGAGGATGGGCATCCTTGGTACCTACCACAAGCTCCCCAGTGCTGTGGGGCTGGGCATGAGCACACCTGCTGGGAGCTAGCTGGTTTCAGCTCTCAGAACTCTTCTTTTTGGATTTACTCACCTCTGGTTCATCCACATGCAATTTAGAGTGTGGCTTAATCAGCTGAATCTGTATAACTGAAAATGTGTTAAACTGTGAAGGATAATTAGGTGAAGTAAATAAGGGGTATGTCTTAAACTGGGTTTACTCCTATGGGGCTTGTAATCTGGAGCGAGGGCTCACCACTCCAGTGGCGCTCTGGTCTTGCTGGCTACAGGGCCTGGGGACAGAGCAGCAGAGCACTGTCACAGGCTCTCAACAGCATCTCTGACAGCAAACTGAGGTTTCAGTTAGTCCGAGTGACATGGGATTTACACTAAACTCTCTGAGCTGCTCTGCACAAGTCAGGACACATTCACACAATGTCTCCACAGTTGCTCAAAGGGCGACTTCCAGGAGCCCAAAGCTAAACCAGAAACCACTGTGCATTGCTACAGACCCAAACTGCAGAACCGATCACTGAAATGATGCAGAAGGGAGCCCTCCAAGGACACAAATATCTTCCCGTCACAGCAGAACTCTTCCAGCTCGCTGCAGCAGAGCTGTCTGCCATTCAGTACAGCCTGTAATCAGTTTTGCTGTATCCTCTACTATGAAGAAGAAAAACAAGGCAGTGGTGACAGTAATCTGAATTTTGGATGAGGTTAAATTTTAGACTGAGTTTCCACAGTGCTGAATAAAATTGTCCATTCCTGAAAACCGTAGAGTAATACAGGAGTTACTGTCATCCCTACAAAAGGGTCTGTGGATGCTGAAAGGGAGAGCTCAGATGGACTCCACCGTATTTATCCTGGGGCAAGCTGCTCCCTTTCCTCACTGCATTTGTGCTCCTCTGCCCTTCCAGGGTGCCTGATCATAGAATCATAGAATGGGTTGGGTTGGAAGGGACCTTTAAAGGCCATCTAGTCCCACCCCCCTGCAATAAGCAGGGACATCTTCAACTAGATCAGGTTGCTCAGAGCCTCATCAAGCCTGGCCTTGAATGTCTCCAGGGATGGGGCCTCCACCACCTCTCTGGACAACCTGTTCCAGTGTCTCACCACCCTCATTGTAAAGAACTTCTTCCTAATGTCTAATCTAAACCTGCCCTGCTCTAGTTTAAAACGGATGCCCCTTGTCCTGTTGCTACATGCCCTTGCAAACAGCCCCTCCCCAGCTTTCCTGTAGCTCCCCTTTAGGTACTGGAAGGGGCTATAAGGTCTCCCTGGAGCCTTCTCTTCTCCAGGCTGAACAACCCCAACTCTCTCAGCTTGTCTTCATAGGAGAGGTGCTCCAGCCCTCTGATCATCTTCGTGGCCTCCTCTGGACCCACTCCAACAGGTCCATGTCCCTCTTGTGCTGAGGGTTCCAGAGCTGGATGCAGTACTCCAGGTGGGGTCTCACAGAGTGGAGTAGAGGGGGAGAATCAATGTTTGACTCTGCTGTAGCTCCCCTGACACCTCAGTAACACCCAGGCGCTGCTCACCCTGGGATCAGGAGTAACAGTACCCCAGAGAGTGGAACGGCGCTTCTGGCCATCTAATTCAGTTTGTACATCGAGCACGGTGTTGAGTTGTCAGCACTGAAAAGCCATCTCGACACTGGGAGGTTGCAATGTCCAAATTGAGCAGAGGCAGCTGCATGAGTTTCCTCTGCGTTTCCCTTTCCTGGCATCCGGAGGCTGCTGTGGTGCTCGTGGTAGCGGGATGCTGAGGGGGATGCTGTGGCAGGCTGGGGGACCGGCTAGGCGCTGGAGGAGACCGAGCACAGCAGCCTCGACTCTTCCTGCTCCAAGCTTAACCACAGCAGCCTCACCCTTACTCCAGCGCTCTAGGAAGTAATAGTTTGCAGACGAAGAGTTGCCCAAGGCAGCTCCACCCCACGCAAGCTGGAGTTTGTGACTGCTGCTGGGACCTGCTGGTGGCTGGGCTTGGGCTTGGGCTTGGGCTTGGGCAGGGATGATGAGGCTTTGCTCTGGAAGGGCAGAGAGAGGGAGGAGCCGGAGGATCTCTGCCTGGAGAGACACTGAAGAGATGCAAAGGCCTGTGGCTTTTTATGTTTCGCTTTGTTAGCATAAAGTTCCACTTTCAACCTGTGTTTATCATCTGGCTTTTGAGGCACGCCAGCGGATGTTACAAAGACAGTCTGGAAAAAGTTACTTGTTTTGCCAAATAAAAGGAAAACATATATATTTTTTTTTTAGACCTGTTACTTGATCTGGGGTGTTCTGAGTCAATTTCAGAATTACTTACGGATTTATTTAGGGATTATTAATGCCCGTGCATCATCTAAAAAGAGGCAGAGAATGTGAATACTCCTTTACTATACACTACATTCTTGCTATTCCAGTTCAGATACTGCACTAAAGAAGGGACAGAGTTGGAGCATCACCCAGCCCTCCCCAAGTGTCAGTCCCTGGAAAACTAGTGGAAACAGTTTTCTGGTTTTAGCACGCTTGCATTTTTATATGACTAATGAGATTACGTCTGCAAAACAAATACATTTCCCTGCAAACTGCCCTATGCCAGTCGGAAATGTTAGCTGATTTGGTTTTGGAAATGAGTTAGAGGAGAGGACGAAGGAAATCCTTGAGGCTGAAGAACAGATTTGAGAGTCAGGAGATCCGCTTGTCATTTCCAGTTCAGCCCTGTGCTTCCTCTGTGACTTACACGACTTAACTGCTTTGTGTCTGCTCCTTATCTGTGAAATGTGGATATTGCGAAGGTGAACTCGCTAATCTTGGTGAGGCATGTTGCTGAGAGGGAAAGCATTATGCTTGTTGGTTACGATAAGCAGGCTTTCAAGGATCAGGTTAAATGAAGCAAACCTGCATTAAAAATGCCTTAGAAATACATGGCCAAATTTTGTTTGTGGTTGTATCTCTATAGCCAATATAATGCGATTTTATAGATGTATTTGTTAGTTGAAATACCACAATTGCTTTGGTGTCAACAAACCCCAAGAGTAGAATTCTATAATATTTCTCCAATTTCTAAAACTTCCAAAAAAATGAGTGTTTTACCACAGCAGTGTATGTTGCTAATGGGGATTGATTTTATCACGTTACAAGGCACCGTGATGTAATTTTACTGTATGACAACGCATAGTTTTTCCTTGCATCCATTCTCATCCATTGCTCATACTAGTGTAGTGCAGTGGCGTTCCTTTAGGGCCTCCCCCTTTGAAGCAGAGTTATTCCAATTTTTAAATTGTGGGTCCACCCGATTTTGGGGAGGAGGAGGGAAGAAAAGGCAGATTATCTTGCTGTAATGCTTATAACTTCCAAGCAGCTAAAACTTACGTGAAGTTTTTAATATGGTTGGATTACTTTGATTTCTTCTGCTTTGCGTGTTTGTATAGGTTTAAATGCCTTAAACAGGTTTTTTTGCAGCTGTTTCACAGATCGTATTCTCCTGTCTTGCAGACCACAGGTCGAATAGCACTGTGTATTCTAGGGGTAGATAATCAATGCATTTATCTGGGGGTCTTCTCAGAGACTAATTAAAAAGAAAAGATGCTGGTGGCAGAGGAGGCACAGGCACGTAAAGAAAAAGGATATAGCGCAATTTGCATTTAATTGGAAAGGAATAGGTGAAAATTTTCTTCCTGTAAGTGGAGTGGTTTAATAATTCTGGTTAGTTTGTGATAGAAGATGAAAACACGGACATTCTGAATGGGTGCTTTCTTCTACAGTAAAAGCAAAAATTTCCATGGTAACTATTGCTGTGACGGTATCACTGTTGGAAATTGTCAGCCTGTTGGATCAACAGGGAATCACTAGGCTCCCATAGCACTTCAGGATCTTTTTGTAAAATCTGGAAAGAAAGCAATAAATATATTTTCTGTGGAAGGCTGTATTCTATCTGGAGTCTCATAATCTCTGTGTCTGTCACAACAGTTTGCAAATAAAAATATTGATCCTGTCCATGAAACATAAACCAAGCTTTTGGCCTCAGTTAGTAGTGATGATACATGAACACCATCTAATGCTCCCCCACTGCTATTTAGCAACAAGAAAAAGTGCAAAGGTTGCCTTTTATCATGCAGCTGGGTGGAGACACGTTGTCCAGACTTTTACTCTGTTAAGTGAAGGTGATAAAATAATTTATGACCACTGGCTCGTGATCACTTGGTCCTTTATAGTTTTGCTAGCTTACATGAGTTAAAAAATCAATTCTAATGTTACTACTAAGTCCCTAACATTTGGCAGTTAATGTGTTACACGGAAATACCAGCTAATTAATAGTAACCAATTATAATACTGGCATATAGCTGACATGGCTAGTATAAGAAGTTTGTACATTTTTATATAGACTCATAAACACACGCAGAAATGTGTACTCATGTGATCAAAACACAGAAATATCTACATGAAATAGCACAAATGGTGTCATTTTTCACGATAAATACTCCAGTTTTTGCTTTTAAGCCTTGTCATTTACAAAGAACATGAGTGATTATCTATCACATGTTTTCACAGAAAATACGTAGTAATCGCATTCTGATACTTCTCAATCTACTCAGGTACTTTTTGTAAATTATTCTCAGCCAGAATTATTATCTATTTCATTCATCGCACCTTTTCATAAATTGCATTTGGAAATGAATATGTATTTCTTGTATTTCTTCCTTTCTCTGGATTAGAGAAGAAAGGCAGCTGTAGTTAGCAACGTTGCATTTCTGCCGGCCAGCTCAAAAATACAGAGATACCCAAACAAGAAGCAATGCAACTTATTGTGGAGCTAATTAAAAAAAAAAAAAAAGAAAAAAAAAAGAAAAAAAAGGCAGAAGGGGGCTTTCTTTAATGAAAAACAGCTATGAAATACCCTTGAGCATCAGCTCCCCGGGGGTTCATGGGCAGCAGCAGCAGCCTGTCTGTGTGGCCCTGTGGTACAGCTGCTGCTTTGGCAAAGGGGAGGGAAGAGGATGCTCTTTCCCCTGGGGACCAGCACGGCTGGGTGTCCTTGTCCAGGAGGCACCTACCTGTGACTTCCCAGCAGATTTCCAGGGCAAGAAAAAACTTGGGAGATGTAAGTGTCCCCTTATATGCCTATATATTATGAAGCATTAATTGTATCAATATGTTTAGAACATAAAAATAAAATTTAAGAAATCCAAATAAGTAATGGTATGGGTAGAAATGCAGATTAGTGGGCAGGGAACCTCAGCAATGTACACAGGCATCAACATGTTCACAGAGCGGTGATTTTATTTTCATCAGGGAATTTATTGGCATAAACACATCAAGAAAAAAATCACCCAGGGATTGTTTTCCCTTCGACAGCACGATGGCAACAGTATGTCAGCCCTCATAAGCGTACTAACAGCAGCAAGCTGAGCAGTAGCGGGCTGGGCTGGGTCTGATTTATAATTTGGGCTTTTTCTGCAGTGGAGAGTGTGGTCAGGTATAGGATGAAGGGTTATTCGTGGTTATTCAACTGTGCCAGCAAAAGGTGCTGGCAATTTTTTGCCATTTCACTGATACAAGTTGCATCCACAGAAGCAACAGTTTATCAGTACGGTACAGATCAGATCCCATGCTCCTTGGGCAGCGCTCCCTCTGAAGGCAATTTTGGGTGCGAAATTTATCAAAATATACACTTGTAGTCTGAGTAATATTTGCAGAACCTGGCTCTCCTCTGGCTATAAAGGCTAAGATTTCACCTGATGCTGAAGTTGCTTACATTGGTATTAATGAGTAACAGGGAATGCCAGCAGCAGTCACGCGCCATTAAATGCAACAGGGTTGTACCAGTGCCAGGTCGAATTGAGTGAGATCATGATCAAGTCCTTGAAGCTGCTGTGCCTGGATTGGGAAATCAGTCTGGGGCCAGGCAAAGGAGAGATTTGGTCTGTCTGGGCTCAGGTAGCTGTCTGCCTGGGAGCAGCCTGGGAAAGCTCCCTCCATAGCCTGGTCAGGGGTCCATGGGAGGCAAACCCAAGCAGCACACCTGAAAGTGGCACCTAGAATTGAGCTGAGTTACCTAAAAATAGCTGTCAAGTGCAATGAGAGGCAGGTGTCCAAGACAGCTGCACACAGCTGGAAAGCACCTTGTGGGGAAGCTGCACCTTGCTGGAGGGGGAGATAGGAACCAAGCAGGGCTCCCTACAATGTTGGGGAACATGGTTGTAGTGCCATCTACATCTACCCGCGATCAGATCTGGCACCTGATTCCTGTCCATAGTGCTCTGTAGGCTTGGTTGACACTCTTGTTTGGGGGCACAACTTGATTGCCTGAACATAGGCACCCAGTGCTGCTGGAGGTGCCCTGACTGGTTCCCCCTTGTCTCCAGGGGGTGCTTCTGGATGGCCCATGCCTCCCGTACATCTTCTGTCATACTTGCATGATGCATGGTATTTGGAGATATTTTAGATCCCTTAGGACATTTGAAACGGCTCTGGGTGCCTATGTGTAGGCAGCAGAATCTCACTCCAGATCTCTAGAGGCTGTGATGAGAGCTTTAACATCTACCTCCACTGGTACCTCCAATGGAGGTGTCCACACGGATACCTCCATTGCAGACATCAGAATTTAGGCATAGGGATCTGGACCTGAATTCCCCCTGAAGAGTGACATGTTACATGGGAACAATACCAAATAAAAGTGTAGCCTGGATCACAGTAAATGTTCATTTTAAATGGTTGTATTTGTCAATATACTGCTGTCAGCAAACAGGAAAATGACTGAAATAATACTTTAACTAATACGCTGTTGTAGGAATTTAGCTGTCCAGGTAAAATTAATTCATTTGCATCAGTATAAATATGTAGTGTTTGCAGTCTGAGAAGAAACCTAGCATAGGATGCAGCCTAAAAGATATGATGCATAATCTTGATTGCTAGCATTGATGATCCTGTGCTGTTACTAAACTAGCAGGTGTGAATTTCAGAAAATCCAGTGTGGATTCAGCTTAGACCTTTACTTCTCAGAAATCTTGAAATTCCTTGAAATTTTTGACCAACATTTATAATGCATGAGTCAGTGCATGACCTTTTGATTTTCATCCTATATGAAGTGCCATGTATATCTCTACTCATAGAATGGTTTGGGTTGGAAGGGACCTTGAATATCACCTAGTTCCAAGCCCCCTGCCATGGGCAGGGACACCTCCCACTAGACCAGGCTGCTCAAAGCCCCATCCAGCCTGGCCTTGAACACTTCCAGGGATGGAGCATCCACAGCTTCCCTGGGCAACCTGTTCCAGTGTCTCACCACCCTCACAGGAAAGAATTTCTTCCGAATGTCTATAGACGTTACCGATAATAACTGTAGAATATAAACCTGATTTCACTTAAAAGGGATTAATCAAGAGAAAGTTATTTGAGGTCAGTGGTGCTGCACCAGTATAAAGCCAGTGACAGGTGGAACAAAATTGTTTCCTCAGAACTTTTTCATTGATGTCAAGAATCAGATTTAAGCTTAAGTGGCTGCAATACTGGAGCCTGTGAGTTGGGTGCTGGATATTTTACTCCTGCTAGTAAGCGGTCACTTGATCAGGTCCTGATTGAGTAGGTCTCTTAAATTGAGGTTATCAGTCTGGTTTCCTCTGATTTTTGCTGTGAGAGGCTTAAGTTTTCTGTTTTATTAGTATTCTTTATTGCAGTTTATAGATATCAGCCTAAAAATATACGTCCTTTAGCATTGTTTATTGCACAGCAGAGATTAGTCTCGCTGTCATTTGGATCACTACTGTAGGTGGAGTGCTGCAGAAGGAGAGCAGTCCTCTCTTTGCAAATGTTATTGCTCAAGATAAGGGTATAGAAAGCAGATTAGGAGATGACGTGTGACGTGTCCTTCCCTCAGTCTAAAAGTACAGGATCATGGGATGAACTTCGCCTGACTGGTTAGGCAGAGAGTTTGCTCTTGCTTGTAGCTCTTACGGACAAGACTTTGCAAAACAAAAACATAAAATGACTCTCATGAGCTCCTTTCTCAGTCACTGCATTTGTGGAGACCCTTTACCTGTGTCTGATTCTGAGGTAAGAACCTTATTTAACCTGTGATTTTGTTGCTCTGACCTCGGAGGGGCTGGTTTAAGGGACAGCTTCTGATGAAGCTGTGTCGCTGCAGCAGCCAGGGAGTCACTTTCTACTGAATCACTTTTACTTTTAAAACTGGTCCTCAGCTAAAATCTGCAAGAGAAGTTGAAGCATGCTTGAGTTACAGGTGTGATGCTGTAGAAATCAGAATTTAAGCAAGTGCTCTATTTAGAATAAATTTCATGCTGTAAGTGAAATAATTGAATGTAAAGCACTGTATGACATTGATCATTTTTCATACCTTAATTGCAGTAATCGTGTTAAAATGCTGACTGTTTAATAACTCTGCCTACTAGATAATGTGCTTTTGTACAGTGAAATTTGTCTTGAGTTGTCTTTCAAACAAAAAGCAGAATCTGCCCACTGTGTCAGAGTTGTACTGGCCTGGTTGAAACCAGCAGTTGGAGAAGGTGGTGACAGAAGATAAGTCCTCTTTCACAGGCATCATTGTAAAAGGCTGATTCTGGGCTGCATGTTTGCTTTGAATGTGCAATACCTGAAATGCCTTCATCTGGTCTGAAACAGATGAACAAAATATAGCTGGGGACAGGCAAAATTATGCCTTTCTTTTTCGGAATACTTATGAGCTTTGAACATCGTCAGAAATACACTTAGATAGTCTAAAGATATCCTAATAAAGAAGTAGGCTGATTTTTTTACAAAAAAAGTCAGAATTAGTTCATAATTTGTATAAGAACTTGGGGCAGGGTCCATTTGCTCGGCAGTGCTTTGGAGTTTGTCATTCACTCCATCAGGCGTTCATGCAAACTGCCACCGAGCCCAGAAACACCCATCTTCCTCTCTCTGTTTCTTTTTTATTCTTTATAGAGGAGCCAGGAAAAGCCAAGGAAATGCTGAGGATTTGCAAATTTCGGGGAAAAGTGCATACAAATTTTTATGTGCCGTATTTTTTCTCAAAAACTGCAGGGGTTTTGCTAGGAAAAGTTTACAGCAGTATTACTCCAAATGCACTGAAATCCTTAAAAATGTTCCCTCTAACAAGTACTTCAGTTGACTTTATTTTATTTCCAAAATTGCGGTACCAGTGCAATTATGATACCTGTGGGCATTAACCTTTGTGAGCCAGATGTGCTGTTAAATGGGAGCAACATGTTCATTTTCCAAGCTTCCTCTCTAAAACCATCAGTTTTCCTGTATTTATGTTATAACCTATCTCTGGTCCTACTCGGTATGACTGTAAACCTCCATGAGCGTATAGAAAAGTAGCTTCTGCCTTCCAGACTGGATGAGCTCACTCACCCAATTCGCACATGGCTGCGTAATCTCTAGATCTGACCCAAGTGAGAGTGTGGGAGTGAGTGGTAGGAGGGGGTGCGACTGCCCGGTTGGGTATCGGCTCACAGTTACCTGGGACAGACAAGCAGTCAAACTGCAGCCTTACTGCTTATTTTCATCACTGAATGGAGGTAAAGCCTCCATTCATAGCCTCCATATCATAGAATGGTTTGGGTTGGAAGCACCTTTGAAGATCATCTAGTCCAGCCCCCCTGCCATGGGCAGGGACATCTTTCACCAAAGCAGGTGACTCAAAGCCACATCCAACCTGAGTCTGAACACTTCCAACAATGGGGCATCCACAACTTCCCTGGGCAACCTGTTCCAGTGTCTCACCACCCTCATTGTAAAAAATGTCATCCTTATGTCCAATCTAAACTCTTTCAGTTTAAAACCATTGCCCCTTGTCTGAAAAGTGCAGAAACCCAGCTAGAGTGTTGATTGAATCATTTTTGCTGGTATTACATGTAACATCCTACTTGTGCCCAGGAACAAGTCCTGTGAGTGCCAGAGCTGTCATTCCAAGACATTATTTAGTGAATTCAGTGTTTCTGATAGGATCTGTCTGTACTGCTGAGCTAATAGGTGAGGTTTTAGTGTTACTAGTCATGTTTGTGTAAGAGATGCTGATGGTTGGGTGTTAACCTTACTCAGTACGAGCATCACAATGTCTTTCCTGTGCAAAGTTACTCTCTTCCTGAATTGTCAGTGGCATTTATTGTATTTATTATGATAACGCTTTCTTTTTAGCATTGTTAAATTGATCTGCCATTGAAAAACTCGCAAATGATTAAGTGTCAGAAAATTCTGTGGCTTATTTGACTTGTTCACATTTAAAAAGGTTGTTTCCGATGACCACTGGAAGAGGTCCCCATCCCAGGATGAAGAAAAGACAGACACACAAAAGGTCGCACCCAGGAGATGGGGCTCTGGAAAAAGATCTCGTCCCAGACCTCTCTCAGACTATGGCCAAATGTCCATCAGAAGTTTCTCTATACCAGAAGATGCAGTTGCGGTGGAGTCTCAGAAGACAGACTGCACGGATGGAGAAAATCAGCCAGGACTGGCTTCTGTCGGGTCTGTGATCCAAAGCAATACAGTAGGCTACCACAGAGGACGAAAAAGAAGACCCATCTCCGTAATAGGTGGAGTCAATTTCTATGGAAGCAGTCCGGCAGAAGAGATAGAAGGTCTGCTGACACAAGTAAGATAAGAGATGTGCTCTCTGCAAACTGCACAAGACCCTTTCACTTCCTTGTCTCTATCTTCAGCCTAGAAAATAGAATGGGTGCTTCCTTCTCTTCCTTCCCTTTCGTCAAGCTGACATCGTGTACTTACAATTCTGCTTTCCTGGTCACTAATTACTTTGTCTTGTTGTTACAAAACAAAACAGCATGGAATAAAACTGATCCTGACTTTGGGATAATCTTTTTCGTATTGTAAATAACCCTTATTTCTTTCTTAGAATGGTTGTTACATCTCATATTGGTGTATAAGAGCTGATTTGTATGTAGTACAGCTGTGTCTTTAGTCGTCTTACAGGGCGTAAGGCCTCAGGAACAGAGGAGTACAAATAATATAACAGTAACACATTATTTATTGATCATTTCAAATTCTACAAAAGCAGGCCTGTTCAAAACCTGTGGCATTAGCTGTGGTGTTCAAAATCCTGGTATTGGCGTAGCAACGATACTTAAAACTAATAAGGAAGTTGCTTTAGAAACTTGGTAATAAATTAAGGAATTAATAAAATAAAGAAAAAAATGTAAGAAAACTGTGAATATGAAAAAAACCCACCCTGTTTATGCACCACTATATTGACTTGATGGAATGTAGGAAGCCTGTAAGAAAATAGTGAGTGGTTGAGTTACTACTTGAGCAGTACCTATATGCTTATTTGCATATGTTGGCTTAGGTAAGAGACTGAGAAACAAAAAACTCCTGAAAGATAAAAATAGCTCCTTTTTTCCTGGAGGCAGTCCTGAGCGGGTACGATGTGTGGAGGATCTTACTGTTCTGGTGGTAACGGTGGCCCCATCTTGTAGCTGGTTGCAGAGCTTCAGGCTCATGGGCTTTTGTGACCCTGCACTGATCAGGTGTTTTCCACTCTCCAGAAAAGCTGGAGGATTCCTACTTAAAGCAATTGTCAAGCTGATAAAGCCACAGAAAAAAAGGAATAGTATTTACCTCCTCAAAAAATGTGCTTCTAGTTGTTATTAATGGAATTCGTATCCTCTTAACCTTTCTCATGCCACTCGTTCTCCTGCTGGGAAGTTCAATGCAGTATCATTCATGGGTACGGTACTTCCCCGACTGAAATCAAATGCTGAAACAATGGCAGGATTTTCAGTCTCCTGTGAAAAGCAATTTTTAACATGAACACTGTTATTGTATACTGCACGTTTTTTTCTGTATAATTCCCTGATGAAAAAATGCATCCTGAAGTCTGTACCAGCAAAACTCCAGTTGAAGCCAATGAATGTTTTACCCAGGCAAAGGCCGTAATTTCAAACTCGATATAATTGGGATATTTTAAAATTAATCTT